>CM039730.1:4353060-5695560 GCA_022539455.1 Dendrobium nobile
CAAGATTGGAAGCCATTAGAGTGCTATTAGCCTTTGCCTGTTATAAAGGATTTAAGCTTTTTCAAATGGATGTCAAGAGTGCCTTTTTAAATGGGGAGATAAAAGAGATGTGTTTGTAGATAACAACCCCAGGTTTTGAGAGCTCCCAATTTTCAAAATCATGTGTTTAAATGAAAAAGGCATTGTATGGTTTAAAGCAGGCATCAAGAGCTTGGAAAGAGAGCTTAGCACATTCTAACTAGAAAGGGAGTTTGTCAAGGGAAGTGTAGACACCACCCTTTTTCTTAGGAGAGTTGGAGATGATTTACTCATTGTTCAGATTTATGTGGATGACATACTCTTGATCTTCTAATAAACTTTTGTGTGATGATTTTTCTAAAACATGAGTAGAGAGTTTGAGATGAGTTTGATGGAGAATTGTCCTATTTTTTGGGGTTTAGCATAAAGCAATTGGAGGATGGAACTTTTCTAAATCAAACAAATATACATAAGGACATTTTGAAGAAATATGAGATGGATAAAGCCAAGCCAATTAACACTCCCATGACTTCTAGTCTCCATGGACAAGGACCCAATTGGTAAAGTCGTTGATCAGAAGAAGTAAAGAGGCATGATTGGATCCTTACTTTACTTGACTGCAAGCCGACCTGACATCATGTTTAGTGTTGGCCTTGGTGCAGGTTTCAGGCTGACCCAAAGGAATCCCACAGACTGTGTTAAAAGGATTTTGATATCTTTTGGGGACACAAGATTAGGGATTTGGTACCCTAGACATACACTTCTTTTGAGATTATGGTTTTTCTGACTCTGATTTTGCAGGATGCAGGTGGATAGAAAGAGCACTTCTGGAACTTGTCAATTCATGGACAATCTTTGGTCTCTTGATCTAGTAGGAAGCAAAAACTCGTTTGCTCTTTCCACTGCTGAAGCTGAATACATTGCTCTTGGAAGTTGTGTGGCCCAAGTCCTTTGTTAAAACAACAGGTTATTGGATTTAGGATTAACATGTAAGTACCATCTCAACTTTTGTGACAATACTAGTGCCATATGCATCTCTAAGAATCCTATCCAACATTCAAGGACTAAACACATTGACATTAGCATCACTCATTAGAGATCATGTACTAAGGGAGACATTGAGTTACACCATATGACAACGAAAATCAACTGGCAACATCTTCACTAAACCACTGGCCTTCAATTTTAAGTCATTCACCAGTATGGGATGTTACTCATTCAAATCGAAGAGTCATCTTAAGCATGTACATTTGGGGACTCATACATATTCTTCCAACCTCGAGAGGCACGTGTCTCTAGGGAGTTGGCCTCTCAATGTCACTTACGTACCAACATGTAAGCCCTCAAGTCACATCGACTTTGCCTGATCCAACAATAGGTAGTACATAGCTCAAGGTCCATGAATATAACTACCTAGATTTGGACAACCCTCAACTTGTGGTTTTCATCATCTCAATGGATTCAACCTTCAACCCTATAGGTAGAAGAACATCCTCTAGAGACTCACCTCTATATTCTGAGGACTCAATGACACAGACTGTTCTTATATGACATAGTCTAAGGGCTTGCCCAATAAACTTGCTTGTGAAGTCTCTCTCATGTGGTTTGACACGAAACTAAGTGAAATAATAAATACATAGAGCCATGTAGGCACCTCTAAGTTCATGCCACATGTCTTGTATAGTCTATTTGTAATGGGTTATAGATAATATTACACTTCTATTTTTTTATTATGTGAAGCTTTTCTTGTAGCCATCCAAACCCTCTAGATAAAGGGTGAAGATGCAAATTTTGGAGATTTTTATACTTTATAATATTTTTTAGCATTCTTTGCACTTTGGTTTTCAAACTCTCTATAAAAACTCAAATCTCTCTAATTAAATTCTTTAATTCTTACCTAGAAAAGTACTTGCTAGTAATTGTATGGGGGAAAAATAATGTCACCATACAAATTTTGATTTCTCATATTTTGTAATCGAATACTGTATTGAGAATAAAATACAGCCTTGGGAGACTGACATAATATTATACAATGGATTCAATATCAAAATAGGATTTTATAAAATGATATTTCTATGATCAAACACATTTCAAAAAATAGCATATCATCTCAAAAGATAAACATGAAAGTTTATAGAATGTGTTAAAAAATAGAAATAGATTTTTTAAAAAGTTTATTCATTCTTTTATTTAAGTGTAATAAGGAGAATATTATATCATCTTAAAAGACAAACATAACATTCTTCAAGACATCCAAAAGAAAGAATATGTTTTATAAAATTTATCATTTCTAAAGTTGAATATAACAAATAGAATATTATATTACTTAAAAAGATAATAATAATATTCTACAAGTATATTTAAAATTAGAAATGAGTTTTCTTTTTTTATATATATTTATTTTTAAAGATTTTTATCTTATTTTATAGGAATAAAATAAGGTTTATTTTAATATGGGGTTCTCAAATCCTTATAGGGGCTAGCCCCTATAACTAATTTTATCTTAAGAGGGATACTCCTAAGAAAACTCTCGATTAAAGTAGTGATTTCATACCATTTGATTACAAAGGAGAAGACAAGGGAAGAAGTAGGAATTTTTTAAAGGAGAAAGCTCGATGTTGAACAGTTCTTAGTGAGTCAAAGGAGGAAAAATAGCAGGTGTCGGATTCTAAGAAGCTCAGAGGCAACCTCTGTCTACTATATGTTGGGCTTTACATTTTAGAAGATAATTTTTTTATTTGAGTTAATATTTTATTAGAAATTTGAGATTATATTCATGAAGGGTGAGGACTTAAGATTTAAAAATCTACCTCATAACCAAAATCTAAATTGGGTATTACAAAGTAGTAACCCAAACCTATCTAATAAAGTGCAAATCTAGACTTATCCTTGTATGAATTGAGGAGCTAGCTGACTAGCTAGTTGTTTCAACTCGAGCTTATGAGTTTATGTTTTTGATGATAACAAATATTATGGCTCATTTTATGTTGTCTACTTGTATTGCAGTATATGTTTGTTTGTCTATACTAATATTTTAGGAATACTATACAACATCAAACAAGGAATCAGAGCTCAAGATTGGGATGAATAATATTATGTTGTGAAAGGATCTGTAATATTCATTGATATAATTTTGATTTCTTGAGTCAAGTCTTATAAGGGTGTATGCTTGCTTGGTGACCATACACACATACACTCAAGGGAGTGAGATCTAGTCAAATCCAGAAGGTCAAGTTTTGAACTAATCGTACTAGATGATTTTGGATCGTCCAGGATGATCCTTTATGATCTTAGAAAATATCCACCAATGCTAATTTAGACAAGATTTTAAGATTTAATTTTTGTTCTAATCATCCCGGATGATCTAAATCATCCTAGACAATCAATACAAATCATGCCTAAATTAATCCTGTGATTAGGAGAATAATTATGGTTAAATTTTTCAATCGAATCGTCATGGATGATCTGTATATCTTATAGGACGATGTTTGCCGACATACTTAATTTCCTAAATCGTCCAAGCTGAAATACCATAATTTTTCTTCTAATCATCCTGGATGATCCACAATATCGTTCTGGATGATCTATACAATTTTGTACTAATCATTCTGGACTATCCTAATATCATCTAGGACTATCAGGTCAAATTCTATACATCGTACTGGACGATCCTGCGATCATCCACGATGATTTTGGGCGTCAAAATTGAGTTTTTAGGGTTTTCTAAAGCCCTCTTTTAAGCACATCGTACGGGTCGATGCTGCAATCATCTTGGATGATATTTGTCGCCAAAATTGAGTTTTTAGGATTTTTAGATGCCCTCTTTTTAGGCATATCATACGGGACAATCCGTCGATCGTCATGGATGATAATGTCGATTTGGTGCATTTAAGAGCCTTTTTTGAGCTCTTCTTTTTAAGCTTTGTCAAGGCACTTGATATGTGTCTTTGGCAGCCATTGAAGCTTCATTCTTTTGAAGGAAACTTGATGAGAGAGCTTGAAAGGGAGATAGAAAATGTTGGAGTTTAAGAGAGGGACAAGATCATTGGAGGGAGTTTCAAGGGAATGTGGAGGGGGTTCCATACAGTTGCTCCGGTGAGCTTGCACCTTAGTACCATCGAATTCAAGGCTTGACTTGAAGGAAGTTTTGGAAAGAAGAAGATCTATTTGGTGTCAAAGGGCCCGACTACTCCGCCGCACCGGTGAAGATGAGTGATTTTTGTAAGGGCTTCTCCGTCTAGCTGTGGGGGCTAAAGGAGAGACATTAAGTTTAGTGCAATACTTGGAGAGTGCCTCGAAGGAGTGGGCGTAGGTCAATATTTAACCGAACCACTATAAATCTAGTGTGTTCTTTCCTTTATTATTTCTTCATTTAATTTTCATACTTTGATTTTCTTTATGGTGAGTTTTGGTTTGGTTTGAGTTTTTTTTATTATTATTGAAAGATTTTTTTAAAATACTAATTCACCCCCCTCTTGGTTAGCCTTGGGCTAGTTCATAAGGGCTTAACATCTCTAACCAACTTTCAAGTGGTATCAGAGCAGGATTCATAAAATTAAGGTTGAAAACTTTTGAATTTCGATCCATGGCTAATTTTTATAATCGTAATTTTGTGGAAGGTTATCTAATCACCATACCACCTTTATATGAAAATATTACTTTTGATTTTTAAAAAAATTTCATATATACTTTCTTGCAGTATAATGATTTTCGAATATGACAAATAATTTTAGCTAGTTATTCTGTACTGTCACGTATTATAGACGGAATTAAAACTGATATTCCTTTAAATAAATAGAGTAGAAAAGAACAAATTAATGCTCAATTGAATGCAAAATCACTAAACTATTTTTTCTGTGCTTTAAATTCTGAAGATTTTATTTTTGTTTCCACATGCACTACTAGTAAGGAAATTTGGGATAAATTACACACTATATATGAAGGCTCTAGTGAAATCAAGCAATCCAGGTTGAAAACTTTAATTCATGATTTTGAATTATTTTGCATGAAACCTTATGAAATGGTCTTAGACATGTATACTAGGTTTATTCAAATTGTGATATCATTACATGCTTTAGGTAAAGAATTTTCAAACTTTGAAAAAGTTAATAAAATTCTACGTTGTCTACTTGATAAGTTTGATGCTAAAGTTGTTGTTATTTATGAATCAAAAAATTTAAATGAATATTCTATTGATAATTTGATTGGCTCACTCATTACCTACGAGCAAAGTTTGGGCCAAAGACTTTTAGATGCAGAAAAGATGATAGTGCTAAACGCTAAAAACATGAAGAAAAGTGACTTAGTTGGTGATGAAAGCGATGACTTATAAAGTAAATTAAAAAGCTCACCAAAGCATAAGCATCATCAAAAGTGGAATAAAAGTAAAAATGGTAATAATGTTAAGATTTCTTCTGACATTATTTTCTTTGGATGTAGGAAGCCTAGACATATGAAAAATCAGTACCCTAATTTGAGAACTCTTCCTATAAAACAAAAGGGTAAAGCTAAGCAAATTATAAAATAGCAAATAATGAAAAGTAAAAAATCTTTTAGGCATATCTAGCTTATGAATCATCAGACCAGAAGCAAGATGATGTTTAAACCATTATTTGTGTGTTTATTTTTCTGTGTATGCATGTTTTGTTCATTTTTGTGTATTTTTTTATGTTTTTTTTGTATTTATTTTTCGTTCTTTTTTTCATTAAATTTTTAAATTTTTTTTTCTTTTCTTTTTTTGAAGTTTTCTCTAATCAACACACACATATATCACCTTTTTATTTCCTATACACTTTAGAAAATCAATTTTTTTAAAGATCATTTTTTCTAAATAATGAAAATTTTATCTCCTATTTTTCTTGAACTCTTATGTAAGTTATGATTTACTTCTCTAAAAACAGTCAAAGGAAGGAAACTCATGATTTTATCTTTTTATCTCTTTTCTTAAAGAGGTTATTTTACTTTTGATTCAAAATCTTCATCATATTTTAAATTGAAATTTGAAACTGAACTTTTTAATCTCCCAATATTTTGTCTATTACATAGGGATTGTTTATAAGTTGTTGAATCTACCTCATAATTTTTTTAATCAAGTAGTTCATTTTTGTCAATAGGATGGGTTTGCTTTAATTTTTAAAAAATTTAGAAAGATAGAATATTTGATTAAAAAAATTGGCTAATGACACCAAATCAAAAAAGTGATCAATGATGTCAAATCAAAAGATACGCAAAAAAGTGGCAAATGATGCCAAATCAAAAGATGCGCAATGACACCAAATTGAGAAAGATACACAAAGTATATAAAAAAATAAAAGCTGCACAAAGTGCACCAAAAACTGACAAGAGGTATAAAATGAGCCCATAAAAAATAATGCTTATCTTTCTTGTACTTCTTAAAACTTAAGAAAACTCTTGATTCGCCAATTTTTGCTTTAATCTTCTATTAGATATGTTTTATGAAAGGAGTTTTGAAAAATTAGTGTTTCTTTTTCTAATTTATTTCTTGATTTAGATATTAGATTAAAAAGTTTTTTAGCCTTTAAAAAAACTTGAGCTTAGATTAATAATTTTTAAATTTCTAACATTTCTAGGTTATGCGTTGTGAATACGTTTCTTACTAAGTTTTGGAATAAAATCAAGAGGTAACTTTCTCGTTTAAAGAATATTTGATTTTTTTTTCTTTTCACTAGATCATGAATCGTTTTATTTTTTATTTATTTTTATTATTCTGATTGTTTGTGCCCCTCCTATTTTTGATAATATCAAAAGGGGAGAACGTACTATTATATTTGTATCTTTTTTCTATTTTAAAAAATAAAAATAATAAAAATTATCTTCTCCTATTTTTAAAATTTTATTCTAGTGAGGGGGAGATTAGGAGAAAATATTTTTAATTTTATAAATTTAACAAGTAATATTTTTCATCATCAAAAAAGAGAAGATTATTGCAATTCAAGCTTATAAGTTTATGTTTTTAATGATAAAAAATATTATGACTCACTTTCTATTATCTACTTGTATTACAATATATATTTATTTGTATGTATACTAACATTTCAGGAACACCATGCAACAACAAATAAAGAATCAGAGCTCAAGATTGGGTTGAATAATATTATGTTATAAAAGGGTCTGTAATATTCATTGATGTAATTTTGATTTCTTGAGCCAATTCTTGTAAGGGTGTATACTTGCTTGGTGACCATGCACATATACACTCAAGGGAGTGAGATCTAGTCAAATCTAGAAGATCAAGTTTTGAAGTAATCGTACTGGACGATTTTAGATCGTCTAAGACGATCCTTTATGGTCTTGGAAAATAGCCGCCAATGCTAATTTAAGTAAGATTTTAAGATTTAATTTTTATTCTGATCATCTTAGATGATCTAGATCTTCCTGGATGATCAATGCAAATCATACGTAAATTGATCCTATAATTAGGGGATTAATTATGATTAAATTTTTCAATCGGATCATCCTGGATGATCTGCATATCGTACAGGATGATGCTTGCTGACATACTTAATTTTCCTAAATCGTCTAAGCTGAAATACCATAATTTTTCTTCTAATCATCTTGGATGATCCATAATATCATCCTAGATGATCTGTACAAATTTGTACTAATCATCCTGGACAATCTTATTATCGTTCAGAACTATCAGGTCAAATTCTGCACATCGTACTGGATGATCCTACGATCGTCCGGGATGATTTTAGGCACCGAATATGTGTTTTTAGAATTTTCTAAGACCGTCTTTTTAAGCACATCATACGGGATGATCCTGTGATCATCTTGGATGATATTTGGTGCCAAAATTGAGTTTTTAGGATTTTCAGAAGCCATCTTTTTAGGCATATGGTGCGGGACAATCCGACGATCGTCTAGGATGATAATGTCAGTTTAGTGCATTTAAGAGTCTTTTTTGAGATCTTCTATTTAAGCTTTATCAAGGCACTTGATATGTGTCTTTGGCAGCCATTGAAGCTTCATTCTTTTGGAGGAAACTTATAGAGGGAGCTTGAAAAGGAGAGAGGAAAGGGTGGTGTTTGAGAGAGGGAGAAAATCCTTGGAGGGGGTTTCAAGGGAGTGTGGAGGGGGTTCCACACGGTTGCTCCGACGAGCTTGCACCTTAGTACCATCAGATTGAAGGCTTGTCTTGAGGGAAGTTTTGGGAAGAAGAAAATCTCTTTGGTGTCAAAGGGCCATACTACTTTGCCACATCAGGGATGGTGGGAGTGATTTTGGTAAGGGCTTCTCTGCCTAGCTGTGGGGGCTAAAGAAGAGACACTAAATTTGGTGCAATACTTGGAGGGTGCCTCTAAGGAGTGGACGTAGGTCAAGATTTGACCGAACCACTATAAATCTGGTGTGTTCTTTCCTTTATTATTTCTGCATTTAATTTCTGTACTTTGGTTTTCTTTGTGGTGAATTTTGATTTGGTTTGAGTTTATTTTTTTATTGAAAGATTTTTTTTAAAATACCAATTCACCCCCTTCTTGGTTAGCCTTAGGCTAGTTCATAAGGGCTTAACATCCCTAACGAACTTTCACTAGTTACTTTAGAACCATGTGTCCGATCTCTTTATGAAAGATGGGTAGGGATAGTATTTAAGTTTTGAGGAATTACAGGCTAACATCTAAGATAAATCCTAATTGGCCCTTCAACTTATGTAGGGTAAATGATGTCTGAAAATAAGATGTAATTAAAATTTTAGACTATTTTAATTTGTATATAATGTAATGCATGCTGATTGACTCAAATGCATAAAATGATTATGAAGCAGTTTTAAAATCAGGCTTAAAAATATATATTTATTCCTAGAAATTACACAACATCCCCTTGACAGAACTACACCCTAATAAGCTAGGTGGTCTATTAGAACCATAGGCTGGGAGATGTAAAAAAAAGAAGAAAAAGTAATAATATGCATATGCTAACTCTTGGCTGTCCCAAGCTTACTTCTTAAATTGTTAGAAATTTTATGTGAGCCTAAAAATTTTATTAGAGTTTCAATCAAAAAAATTTTATTCATACCCTCATAACAACTTCGATCATATCTAGGCAAAAATAAAATACGACATCCAAGAAAATCTTAAAAATATGTAATTTTATTACACAAATAATGTAAACAATCAAATTAAATTATCCAAAATATAATGTCCAAAGTTCATATGGCAAGTGCCATTTTATTTACAACCCTGGTTGGGTATCACTGACAATAAATCCGAATTCTAATCCTAAAACTAACGCAAGTGATTTTGAAATGAGATCTATCTTCTTTTCTTTGCTTCTTCATCTTCTCTCCTTAGCCTTCTTTAATTCTACGAGCTTCTTGAATTCACGAGGTCTGGATATCCAAATGAAAAGAAATTCATCCCCAAAGGGTTATTTTATTTTCCCTTTAGATATTGAAGTCATACTAACTTGGCTTTCCAAATAGAAGAGAATATTCCCCTAAGGGATATCCTCTTCTCTTTGACTTCCAAGTTAGATGTGATATCCCACTTTCAAGTTACTTTCACATTACAACCTTTTTCAAATAGATTTATATTATATTTCACATATAAAAAAAATTTAGATCACCTACATGATTATCCTAACCAATTTATAATAAAATCATCCAAAGCAGTTATATATTTGTTTTTAAATTAAACTTCACCAGCCACACTTGACCATGCTCTTTTAATTTTAAAGGGGGCTTAGCATTTTGCACCTAGAGGAAATTTTTATTAATTTAAATTTTTAATTTGCCCCTTTGATTTAGTCATGCACGAGCATGACCACCTACAAAAAATTCTGTGAGCATCCAGGTCATTCCAAACTTTAGAATAATCTATTGTCCATCACATCAATTCTCAGATTGCATGAGTAAGTAAATAAATAAACACATCAATCATTAGAACAAACATACAAGGAAAACCATGATAAAGCCCATCATACAGCAACAAGAAAGTAAATATTTGCCTAACTTAAAGCTAGAGTCTGTTGTCCCAGCAAACAAATCTAAGTGTGTAGTAGGCTGTGCGGTTTGGATATATCCTTAGTTTATTATTATTTGAAGTTTTCTAATTTATTAGATTTAATTTATTGAAAAAGTCATGGGAATTTTATGTTCGAATTTAAATTTTAGTGTCTTTAGTATTTTGAACTTTATTTTAAATTGAATTTTAACTGTTAAGTTATTTAATAAGATTAGTTACTTAGGATATTTTAATTAATCAAATTTTTAGAATATTTAATTTAATGATTTTTTAAAAAATTTTAGTTATTTATTAACTTTAAATGATTTATTGAAATTTTAATTGATTTATGAAATTATTAAAGATTTATTTAAAATTTTTTAAAAAATTATTTAATTTTTAATAATTTAGTAGAATTTTAGATTTTATTTTTATTTCATTTCATTTATATATATATATAATATATATATATATAAATATATATATATATATATATATATATATATATAATATATATATATATATATATATATATATATATATATATATATATATATATATATAATTGGAATCAATATATATTTATTTTAAATGAAATTAGTAAAATATTTTTTATAGTAGATTAATTTAAATTCTTTTATTTAATTTAACTAATGACATTAGCTCGCGATGAGCCAAATCGAGCTAATCAGAGGTATTATCATTTAGATTGAGCTTATCTCAAGTTAATTTGATTCGATTTTGCTTTGATTGGTGTAGCAATTTTTTGTTGAAAATGGTCAATTTGAGATGAGTTGAATTGAGTTTAGTTTGGAGTTGAATTAGATTTGGATTGAATTGATTTTGATTTGGGTTGAATAACATGGTTGAGTCAATGCTACATTAGTGGGCATCCGCCTAAGGGGAGTCCTAAAGAAATGACATCAATACTAGGCTAAGAAGACCTAGGGGTTTGAGTTAATTTCAGAGAAATTGGCCTTGAATAATGAGGTCAACAAATAGACCCCCAATAGGCATAATAAACTTGCCAAAGTTTATCGTGTGTATTGGTGTTGACCGAAATGATCAACTAGATCTGAAATTAAAGTTAGAGATTTGAGTTTATGAATTGAAGAAAATTTTGATCTTTGAGAAAGGATTAGAAATAAAAGTTGATAGAGTTTTGAGTTGATTCAGTTGATTTAAAGCTTAAAGATGACTTTAACAAATAATAACTAATAAGATTAGTATTATTTAGTAAAGTAAATGTATGAAATAGTTGAATATAGTGATTTGAAGGTAGCTTGACATAAATAGAGAGTTTGAATTTGATTTTTATAAGACCAAAGTCTTCTTTCAAGTTCAAGAGGAAGGTTGCCACCAAATGTGCAGTTATACCTATCTTCTAAAATGGCTACCATAAGAGCGGATTTATGCCATATGTCTATACGATGTCGTAAGAGCGGACTTAAACCTAAGGAAATATTTAATCAGGATGGCTGTCGTAAAAGCAAACTTATGCTAGAAGTCAATAGGATGTCATAAAAGCAAACTTAGACCTAAAGATGGATTTAATCAGGTTGGCTTCCGTAAAAGTTGACTTATGTTGAAAGTCAATAGGATGTCGTAAAAGTGGAGTTAGACCCAAAGATAGATTTAAACAGGATGGTGACCGTAAAAGTGAACTTATGCCGGAAGTCAATAGGATGTCATAAAAGTGGATTTAGACCTAAAGATAGATTTAATAAGGATGGCTATCGTAAAAGCGGAATTCTATCGGAAGTCAATAGGATGCCATAAAGCGGACTTAGACCTAAAGACATATTTGATCAAGATGGCTGCCATAAAAGTGGATTTATGCTAGAGGTCAATAGGATGCCATAAAAGCAGACATAGACCTAAAGAAATATTTAATCAGGATGGTTGTCGTAAAAGCAGACTTATGCCAAAAGTCAATAGGATGCCATAAAAGCGAACATAGACCTAAAGACATATTTAATTAGGATGGCTGCCATAAAGAGAATTTATGCCAGAAGTTAGTAGGATGTCGTAAAAGTGAATTTAGACCTAAAGATGGATTTAATCAGGTTGGTTGCCATAAAAGCGAATGTATGCTAGAAGTCAATAGGATGCCGTAAAAGCGGACTTAGACCTAAAGACGAATTTAATCAGGATAGCTTCGATAAAAGTGATCTTATGCCAAAAGTTAATAGGATGCCGTAAAAGTGAACTTATGCTAAAAGTCAATAGGATGCCGTAAAATTGGAATTAGAACTAAAGATGGATTTAATCAGGATGGAAACCATAAAAGTGGACTTATGCTAGAAGTTAATAGGATGTCGTAAAAGCGAATTTAAACCTAAGGACAGATTTAATCAAGGTGAATGCCATAAAATAGGACTTATGCTGGAGGTTAATAGGATGCCAAAAAAGTGGACTTAAGCCTAAGGACACATTTAAATAGGATGACTGCCATAAAACCGTACTTATGCCAGAAGTTAATATGATGCCGTAAAAGCGGACTTAGAACTAAAGACCATTTTGATCATTTTTCCCCGTCATAAATGATGTTAATAACTTGCAAATGTTCTGCCAAAGATCAAAAGCTTTTGTCTATGTCACTTTCTGGATTGGGAGGGAAAATATTTGGAAGAATGATAGTCTTAAAATTTTCTAGATTGAAAATTTATTTTATCCTCCATTACACATGATCTTTATAACTTACAAATAATCCGCTTGGGATTATATTTTTATATAGGATCATCATATGTGAAGAAGGGAAACTAATAAAAGGATAATTCTACATTAGTATTATAGAACATATCAATTACTTCAAATCTTGAAACATTTTAATTTTTATTTTCAAAAGTATAGAAGCTACTTGGACCCGATACAACATGTTACATTCATAAACTTGATAATAACGTGCATGTTGAGAAATTTGTAATTTTATTACAAATCTTAATAACAATGTCATTGCACATAGTATTTCTTAAGATATTATGCATTGATGGGAAACATAGGATGATCATCCTTACAATCCACCAATTGGTAAGATCCTCCTTGGTAGGCTTTCTGCACCACAAAAAGACCATCCCATATAGGCTCAAATTTACCCCCAAACCTTCAATGAGTCAATATAGGTCTACATAGGACCAACACAAGCTCTCCTACTTTAAAGGTTTTAGGACAAACCATTTTATCATGTGCTTGAGCCATACGAGATTTATATAACTCGAGGTTCTGTTGAGCCTACAGTCACTTCTCTTCTGAACCTTTGAGTTCTTCTAGTCAAAGTCAGACATTCTGTTCAAATGTGATATTATTGTTAATTGCAACTCTTAGAAAGGGAAGCTGTACCTCTAAAGGGAGAACAACCTCAGCCCTGAAGGCTAAAGAAAATGGTGTAGACTGAGTTAGAGTTTATATATGGTTTGATAAGCCCATAGAGCCTCACCCAACTTTTCATGCCGCTGTCACTTATTGTCCTCTAAGATCTCATTAGAAATCCTACCAACATCTTATTGAAGGCCTCCGCCAATCCATTTTCCTGTGGGTAATAGCTTGTGGAGTATCTCCAATCAATATTATGACGTTTAGCAAAATTGTTCATTTTGGTGCTCTTAAAAGAAGGGCCATTATCAGATATAATTCAACGAGGAATGTCATATTGATATACAATATGGTCTCGAAAGAATTGGAGCACATTATGAGTTTTAACTTCTTGCAATGGAATAACTTTCACGCATTTTAAGAAGTAATTTGTTACTACTAGAATGAACTAGTGACCATTAGAAGAGGGAGGATTGATAGGGCCAATGATGTTTGTGCCCCAACTTTCGAAAGGCCATGAAGCAATTATTGGATGCGGGAAATTAGGAGGTTGGTGTAGGACTACACCATGTTCTTGACACTAGTGATAATTGTTGAGATAGTTGCAACTTAATATGTCGATTGTTGATATTCTTGCAACATGTATATTTTTTATGATTCCCAAAAATTATTATTTTGATTACAATTTCTCCTAACATTTTTTGGAAATATTGTTTTGTTGTTTGTGTGTACTAACATTTCAGAGAAATCATACTCCAGATTATTGAAGACTTTAAATCAGATTAGATTAGGATTTATTATAAATGAAGTTTATATTTTTAATTTTATTGAGTCGAAGAGAGTGTGATTATAACTAAATAACTGTACACACACACACACACTGGGGGAGTATTTAAAATTATAATTTTTTAAACTAATCATACTGTACAAACTCATTTCGTATGGGATGATATGTTTAGTTATTTTCTCCTTTGAGCAGAAAAACAAATTGCATGTAGAAAATTTTTCTAAGTGCGGATCATACTGTACGAAGCATACTTCATACATACATCGTCTAGAGTACGAAAATGTGAGATCCCTTTTCGTCCTGATGAATTCAAAGTTTTTCTAAATTGTTCGTACCATATGATGTCGTCATCGTACATATGCTGTCCATAGTATGAATTGGGCATGTCCCTTTTTGTCCAGATAAACATGAGAATTTTCTGAATGGATCGTACAGTATGATGTCGTCATCGAACGTACATCATCCAAAGTATGAATTGTTGCAACTCGAGCTTATGAGTTTATATTTTTAATGATAACAAATATTATGGCTCACTTTCTATTGTCTACTTATATTTGTAATATATGTTTATTTGTGTGTATACCAACTTTTTAGGATTACGATGCACCATTCAAGACTCATGTTTTGGTAGAACATATTTTATTTGTAATATTCATTGATGTATTTTTAAATTTCTTGAGTCAAGTCTTGTAAGGGAATATGCTTGCTTGGTGACCATGCACACACACTTTCAGGGGAGTGAGATCTAGTCAAATCCAGAAGATTAAGTTTTGAACTAATCATCCTGGATAATTTTGGATCATCCAGGATGATGCTTTATGATATTGGAAAATTGTCGCAAATGATAATTTTGGCAAGGTTTTAAGATTTAATTTTATTCTAATCATCTCGGACGATCTAGATCATTCTGGACGATTGTTTGATTGAAAAATATAGGTTTTGAAAAAGAATTAATTTTCTTTGGGAATATTAAATTTTTGAATTTTAAAATTGAACACATCATTATGAATAGTATATCGCCTCGAAAGGTGAACATATCGTTCTCTAATGGGTTCAAATTTTAGAATTTTTAATTTATCCGAATTATCGAAGTCAAAGTCAAGGGGGAACAACATCTGATATCGGAAGATCAAAATGACTTTCAATCAATGTTTAACTATAATAATTCGGATAAGAGATCGTTAATTTTATAATAAAAATAATGATAATAAAATAATATATCTTCCCGAAGAAAGATGATATTACTTATTACCGATTATTTGAATATGACGATAATGATCACCATTTTTTATTTGAATTCCCAAAGATAATTAATTAGAGGTTTTGAAAATTTTGATTTCGAAAGTCAGGTATGGGTTTCTAAATCTCGTACGAGCGCAAGTCCTCGTAATTTTTTACATCGTAAGAAATAGAAGTATCCTACAAAAACTCTCGATTAAAATAGCGGTAGAAATTTTATTTAGATTTTTAAAGATTGATATCAAAGGAGGTTAAGGGTTGAAATTTTCAATCGGGATTGGTTCAATGTTTGAACACTTATTTTCATAGTCAAAGGAAGAGGAGTAGGGAGTGTTTTGGGATTCCGAAATAATTCAGAAAACACCCCAGCCTATCCTAAGTGTTGGGCTCAAATTTGATTGAAAGAGCTTTTAATTTAATTATCAATTTTATTAGAAATTGGGATTCAATTTTCGGAGGGTGAGGTCTTATGGCCCGAGCCAGCCTCAGAACCTAAGTCTAAATTGGGTACTAAAAAGTGACCCGAACCTGACTAATGCAGTACAAGTCTGGTCTTACCCCGGCCTGGATTGGGGAGCCAGCTAAACCACCTAAACGATTTTAAAATATGAGTCCAGTCATTTATTTTTGAGTGGTAAGGATGATTGTACAACATACCCTTGACAGATCGGCACTCTCATAGGCTATGTGGTCTGCCAAAACCCGCAGGCGGGGAGGTGCCTAACAAGGTAGAGAAGATTTAATATGAATGCATGAAAAACCCTCTTAGGAAAATAATAGATCTTAAAAATTTTATTTAATTGAAGTAGAAGAATTTTTGATAAACCCCTAAGAGCCTAAAATCGAATTCCAGGCTAAATCAAATACGACATGCAAATAAAAAGACTAGAAAACATACAGTTCTAATGCATAATCAATTAAATAAATCAATCAAATTAAATATCTCAAATTGAATGTCCATAGGCAAGTGCCTTATAATATTACATCCTAGAATTTGCAGAAAAGTAAAGTGGCCGGGCACCACTGACAACAACCCAGATTTCTAATCCTAACACGTAAATGATTTTGAAATTTGGGATTCTTCTCGTCGCCCATTTATTTGTCTTCTCACAAACGTCTTGATTTGTCGGTTCCGAATATCCAAATGAAAAGAAACTCCCCCTTGAACGGGGTGTTATCTCTCCTCTTTGGATATTTGAAAAGTGTCCTAATTTGACTTCTAAATGGAAAAAGACTCTCCCCTTTAGGGATGTATTCTCCTCTTTCGAATTCAAATTAGATATTCATATCCTAATCTCAAATCATTCAAAAATCTATAACCTTTATACAATCAAATCACATTTGAATTTAAAAGAAAAATCTAGACTCAATCCTGCAAGGTATCCTAATAATCATTAGTTGTATATACTATCCCAAGTAGTTATAATTTGAAAATTGAAATGCATTATTTGAGCCACACTTGGCCATGCTCCTTTAATTTTAAATGGGGTCTTAAGCGTCTTCTGAAGCACCTATGCAAAGCATGATATATATATATATATATTAATTTTTATTGCCCCTTTTATGAGCATGGCCACCTGTATAAGACTGAACAAGTATAATTTGTCCCTAACCTAGGGGTAAATCTAACACACAATCAATCACAGAATACAAGAAATAAGTAAACAAACACATCAATTCTATGCTAGCAAATAGCATGCAGTGAAAACTCGAAAACCCGGCACACAACAGGAAAGTAAAACACCGACCTATCCTAAAACTAGAGTCAGTGATCATAGCAAACCATCTAAAGTGTGTGAGGTAGGCTGTGTGGTTTTGATATGTCCTGAATAAGATATTTGATTGAAGTTATTTAAGGTTCTGGTTGGTTGAAAGGCTTAAAAGAAATTTAATTAAGGTTTAAATCTTAATGTCTTAGAATTAATTTTAAGATTAATTCTTATTATTTGTTGGAAACCACCTTTGTTTCACACCGAGGCCGTGAAGTTTATTTCACCTTCCTTGGGGCTAAGCAAATAGCCTCGTAGGCATGGATTACCTAGTGGTACCCGGTATAATTAAGTGTATTGATTTGATTAAAGTTTGAAGGTTAATAAATTTTACTTAAAAGTGTTCGATTGCTGATTTTAAGAGTTTGATTAGTTTAAGTTTTCCATTAATCGATTCATGGCATTGTGCCACCAGGCTCGAGGAACAATGCCTCTTTAGGACACGTAGCCCCGCAGCCCGGAGTAGTCCAGCCGACAAACCAGATTAATATGATTAAGTTAAGGATTTTAAAAGGTTAAATAATTAATAATTAATATATTTTAAAGTTTTAACACCTCTTAGAATCCATTCGTGGCGTTGTGCCACCAGGCTCGAGGAACAAGCCTCCTTAGGACACGTAGCCCCGCAGCCCGGAGTAGTCCAACCAATAAACTTCATCTTTAGGATGATTGTTATATTTTAAAAGGTTTGTTGAGTGTTTTAAACATTAACTAAATATTTTCTGGAGTTTGAAATCAAATATTGAATTTCAGAATTTTGGGATTATTTTAATCATTTAATTAAGGGGTTGATTAAGACTAAATTCTAGAAAGTTAGTATTTTATTAAAATATTAGACCTTAAGATAAGTTGTTAGACAGTAAGTATGCTAAAATTGGATTTTTCTATATTTAGTTATGAAGGTTTGAAATTTTACCTAGATTTTAACTTAAGGTTTGACCAAAAAGTTGACTTTTTGAAATTAATGATTTTCTGGAACTTTAATATTTTTAATAAATCATAGATATTATTATGAGTTGAATTCAAGTGATTTTGACTGATTTGGATTTTTCTTGAATTAGTTATAAAGTTTTGAAGTTTGAATATTTATTCAGATTTATTTAATTGTTTAATTAGAGGGCTTTTGTTGGTTTGAATCCAAATAGACTCCAAACTCTTTGAAATCAACTCCAAAGGTCAGGAATAACCTAAGGAGAGATTCCCAAGTGTTTGAGAATTTTCTAGAATTTTTAATTATTATTAATTAATTAAATTAATAAAATATTAATTTTCAATTAAAATTAAATTAAGTGTAGAATTGCTGTCAAATTAATTTGGTTTTAATTTTCGTTGGTTAAGGATTCAAATCTGGTGAGTTAGAGGGGTTATACATAATTTTTTGGTTTAAAATGGATTTATTATATTTTTTAGAAGTTTTGAAGCTTAATTAAGGGTTTAAACTTAGGAAATTTGATTAAGGGTCTTAAAGATTTTAAAATCAGTGAAACTTTTTCTAATGGCTGTACATATCACTATATTCAAATGTTTAAAGTTTTGAGTTATGAGGATGTGTATCCTAATTTTTAAAATTAATCTAAGTTTTCTAGATATAGGTCATTAATTATTGTCCTTAATGACACTATGTCGTGGGTTTGCAATCAATATCCTCTCTAACCCTTGGACAAACATGAGTGAAACATACATAACAACACAATCAAGTCCTTAAAACTAGGAGAGCCTAGGCTAGGTGGTGTGTGCACAACCTAAGCATGCAAGATATAAAGTTAATTAACATAAAAAAATTGATTAGTTAATAGTTGGAAAATAACTATTCACTAATCTCCCCCATAATTCATGTTCAAGCACACTTAATCCAAGTTTGAAATTCCGAAGGATCTCTCAAAAGTTTAAAATTTAGACAAATATATATTTTAGAATAGATTTCAAAAAATATATAAATATTTAAATATCTATATATATAAATATAAGTGTAAAAATAAAATAGTTAAAATATCATTAGAATAAAATTTGAGGGGTTGAGAGACACACTGATTTCTGAAGTTATTTCAAAAAAAAATTTTTAATTGTAAAATAATTAACATAATATTTAATTAAATGATAATTAAATATAAGAGATATTCAAATAACTTAAATTAATCAAAATAAATAAAATCTTAGATCTTGAAAATAGTTTTAAGTCAAAATTATTAATATCTAAAAAGTTTGATGTAATATTTATATGATTTAAGTTGAATGTATTTTGAATTTTTAAAGTTTTAGGTTAATTAATGTATTTAAATTAATTCAATATTAATCTAAAATTAAAATAATTTAAAAATCAAATTAATTTTAGTCTTAAAGGTTCTCTGAAAATTTTTAATTATAAAAGTATGATTTCATTTGAATTTCCAAAATTACTTAAAATTGATTTTAATTAAGTATTAATTAATATTTAAACATTTAGTTAATATATATAAAATAAAATAAAATATGGTTCAAGTTAAAATCAAATTCAAATTAAATTAATTTAAAATAAATGTTTAGTTATTAACATATTTTAACATGTAAACTTTAAAATTAGAAAACTATTTGACTTAATATTTAATTAATTATTAATTAAATATTTGAATTTTAATGTTTCATAATTATCTAAATTATAGTTAATATTTTAAAATAATTATATTTTTAAATTAAAGGATTTAACTTTCTCAACTTTTTAATATAAAATATTAAATTTTTTTATTTTTAGTTGATTTTTAATGATTTTTTTAATAAAAAGATTTAAAAATAATTTAAAATCATTTTAAGGATTTGGCTGCACCGGCAGCCATGTGGCAGCCGCTAGTTCGAGGGTGCGAAACCGCACGACGGCAGTCAACACGCATTGCTCACTAGGTGATTCATGCGGTTTCCACTTAACCGAATTAGCAAGTCATTTTTGCCATCGGATCAACCGTGTAATGAAACGAAAGGCCAGGATTAAATCTCATGGTTTGATCTCACGAAGAGAGATTAAACGGTGGGATTTTGATCCCGCGGCTCTGAACGGACAGCCCGGATGTGGTCGAGCGAAGAAACTGAGCACAGACTCGAATACAAGGTCAGATCAACACACGGAGAGGCTCGATCTGTACCGTTGATGGAGCGATCGACAGTCCAGAAAATGTACGCCTGAACCAGGCTACGAAAATGCCCTAAGGAATGTTTTTTAGCTCGTTCAGACTATCGGATCTATCAAACTTTTTGAAATTTTAAACTCAACTGAAGATGGTGAACAAAAATTTTGGGGAACTATTATACGGTGAATAATGCACTAAACAAAATGCTAAATTAACCTAAGTGTCCTAAGCTAGGTTTAAAGATTTATATTGATTTGATGGACGGAATGAACCGTTAAGGATATCTCTGAGCTTGTAGACTGTCCATGATTAAGTTCCTAGTTGAATCCATGCTCCGACATGCCACGAATCACCCAAAATAAGCTTTGGATGGACTTGAGCTTAAGTTCGTTAGAATCCACTTGTCGGAGGGGTTTAACGGTCGGGTTTTGGTTAGGACGTAACGAGGAGATGGTTGAAGGGTCGAATGAGCAGAGAGCTCAGCTGGAGAGGCTTGAGGTGGTGAGAGAGTGCTAAGGATTGAATGAGAGCTCATTTTGAGCCTTTTGCCTTATTCAATCCCCTCCAGATTGAATGAAGGGCTGAAATTCATTTGTTTGGAGTCCAGATGGCCGCCACCTGTCCAAGGAGTTGTTGGGTGTAGAAGGAATCAAGGACAAGGGTATATACTATGTGGAAAGCCTATTTTGGCCTTTTGTCGATGTGGAATTGAATATGAGCCATTAGATCTTGATCTAAAGGCTGAGAATTACTCTAGGAAGCTTCTAGAGACTATTCAAACAGCTGTAGGGGCTTTAATTAAAGTGTATTAACTTTAAGGAATGATTTGGTCACTTAAAAAAAATATTTGACCACTCATTGACTGTTTGACCAGTGAATGGGTCCATGGGTGGTGAGGTGGCAGATGAAAGAGTGACTTGAGATGTTTTGGAAATATCCTAATGACTTAGGATCAAATGGTTGAGATTCGGAAAGGTTTCAAGGTGATTTGACCTAGTCTTAATTGTTGACTTGGTCAATGTGACCATGGTTGGACTCATAACATATTCAATTGTATTTGGGATATACATTGAAATTATATTGAGGGCATGGAGGCATTGGTTTGATGATCTAGCTTGATTTGATCCAAGTATGTCAAATTAGGCTAAACTTGAGTCATAGTTGACCAAGTCAACTAATGATTGGGTCAAAGGTACAATCAAGATTTAAGCCAAAATCACTAAATGAAGTAATCATAAAAGTTTGATAGAGTTATTTTCAGGGTTCAAATAGGCTATTTAGGTCAAATGGGCCTATTGGGCCCTTAATGGGCTACTGAGTAAATCCTGGTTGACTTGGTCAACCAAGTGGGTCCAAGGTCTGAAAATGCGTTCAATCAATTTAAAATGACATTTGAAAATTGCTAGAAGTGGTTTTAAACAATTTGGAGTTTGTTTGGTTTGAAATAGGTTTTTGAATCCCATAGGGGTATTTTGGTCATTTTGACCCCTAGTCAACTGAGGGTCAAAGTGGGTCCAAAAAAATATAGTTTAATGCTTAATAAGTCATTTCTAAAGTGTTTGGGAGTGATTGGAGACTTTGTAGAAAGCTCCAGGATCAAAATTCACCAAGTGGCAAATCTAGTGGCATAGGCTGTAAATATTTGAAGGTTTTACAGCATTTGAATTTTGATTTAGTTTTTGAGGTTAGAGACCTCAGAATGGGCTCAAATTTAGAGGGTTGCCTCTAGAGATATGTCCTACTAGTATGCAACTGACAGACTCTAAATCAGAAGTCATTTAACTGGATTTTAAAGTGTTTGAAAATTTAATGAAAAAGGCTTTAGGAATTGGACCATTAGCCTTGGATTTCAGTATGGATTTGATTTAAATTTGAATTGACTTGAGGTCTGAATTGTCTTGAGGTCATGTTTGATTTGGAGTAAAGATTGGTCCCAAATCTAAAAGAACTTTAGAGTCTATAATTCCTGAAGTCCAGAATCTAAAAGAATTCTAGAGTTGATTTGGAGATTAGATTGATTTAGGGATGGGGTTGGTCCAAGTGACCTCTTACAAAAATGAGGTCAACAACGATCAGTACAAATCATGCCTAAATTGATCATGTGATTAGAGGATTAATTATGGTTAAATTTTTTAATCCGATCATCATGGACGATCTGTATATCGTACAGGATGATGTTTGCCGACATAATTGATTTTTCTAAATTATCTAAGATGAAATAACATAATTTTTCTTCTAATCATCCCGAATGATCCACAATATCATCCTGAATGATCTGTATAATTTTGCATTGATCGCCCTGGACTATCCTAATATCATCTGGGACTATTAGGTCAAATTTTTCACATCGTACTGGACAATCCTGCGATCGTTCAGGATAAATTTTGGCACAAGAATTGAGTTTTTAGGGATTTTTTAAGCCCTCTTTTTAAGCACATTATACGGGACGATCCTTCGATCACCTAGACGATATGTGGTGTCGAAATTGAGTTTTTAGGGTTTTTTAAAAGCCCACTTTTTAAGAACATCATATGGGATGATCCTTCGATCATCCTGGATGATATGTGGTGCTGAAATTGAGTTTTTAGGGTTTTCTAAAGCCCTCTTTTTAAGCGCATGATACGGGATAATCCCGTGATTGTCCTGGATGATAATGTTGGTTTGGTGCATTTAAGGGCCTTTTTGGAGCTCTTATATTTAAGCTTTGTTAAAGACTTTGAAAGCATCTTTAGCAGCCATTGAAGCTTCATTTTTCTGGAGGAAACTTGAAGAGAGAACTTAAAAGGGAATGACGAAAGGGTGGAGTTTGATAGAGGGAGAAGATCCTTAGAGGGGGTTTCAAGGGAGTGTGGAGGGGGGTTCACATGGTTGCTCCGGCGAGCTTCCACCTTAGTACCGTTGGATTCAAGGTTCGTCATGAGGGAAGTTTTGGGAAGAAGAAGATCTCTTTGGTGTTAAAGGACCCGGCTACTCTGCCGCACCGGGGAAGGTGGAAGTGATTTTGTAAGGGCGTCTCTGCCTAGCTGTGGGAGCTTAAGGAGAGATACTGAGTTTAGTGCAATACTCAGAGGGAACCTCTAAGGAGTGGATGTAGGTCAAGGTTTGACCAAACGACTAAAAATATGGTGTGTTCTTTCCTTTATTATTTTTGCACTTTTTTTGTTGTGATTAACTGCTTGGGTGAACTCTCTGATTGATCTTTTTATTATTGATTCAATTCATTTCTGTTGCAAGATATAAAAAGATTTCTCTTTTATTTAAAGAAGTTTTTACCCCCCCTTTTGGTTAGCCTTGGGACTAGTCATAAGGGCTTAACATCCCTAACGAACTTTCAAGTGATATTAGAGCGGGATTCATAAAATCTAGTTTTTGAAAACTTTTGAATTTCAATCCATGGCTAATTTTTGTAATTATAATATTACAGAAGGATATTAATTCACCTGACCACCTTTATTTAAAAATATTACTTTTAATTTTTAAAAAATTTGCATGTCTACTTTCTTGCAATCAATTAATTACCAAATATGAAAAATGATTTTAATTGGTTATTATATACTGTCACGTGTTAAAGATGGAATTAAAACTAATATTCATTTTAATTAATGGTGTAGGGAAGAACAAGCCAATGCTCAATTGAATGCTAAATCAGTAAACTTTTTTTTTGTGCTTTAAATTCTGAAGACTGTATGTTTGTATCCACGTGCACTATTGATAAGAAAATTTGGGATAAATTATACACTATATATGAAGGCACTGGTGAAATCAAGCAATCTAAGTTGAATACTTTAATGCATGATTATGAATTATTTTGCATGAAACCTTATGAGATGGTCATAGACATATATACTAGGTTTATTCAAATTGTGATATTATTATATGCTTTAGGTAAAGATTTTTCAACATTTGAAAAAGTTAATAAAATTTTATGTTGTCTACTTGAAAAGTTTGATGCCAAAGTTGTTGCTATTTGTGAATAAAAAAATTTGAATGAATATTCTATTGATAATTTGATTGGTTCACTCATTACCTACGAGCAAAGTTTGGGCCAAATACTTTTGATGTATGAGAGATGATAGTGCTAAACGCTAAAAACATAGAGAAAAGTGGCTTAGTTTGTGATGAAAGCGAGGACTTATCAAGCAAATTAAAAAGCTCATCAAAGCATAAGCATCAATAAAAGTGGAATAAAAGTAAAAATGGTAAGAATGTTAAGATTTTTTTTCTGATTTTGTTTGCTTTGGATGTAGGAAGCCTGGACATATGAAAAAATCAGTGTCCTAATTTGAGAACTCTTCCTGCAAAAGAAAAGGGTAAAGCTAAGCAAATTATAAAAATGGCAAATAATGAAAAGCAAAAATCTCCTAGGCAGACCTTGCTTCTGAATCATCAAACCAAAAGCAAGATGATGTTTAAACCCTTATTTGTGTGTTTATTTGTTTGTGTATGCCTTTTTTTGGTTTTATGTGTTTTCTTTGGGTTTATTCTTTTTCGTTCTATCTTTAATTTTAAAATTTTAAATTTGTCTTTACTTCTCTTTTTGTGAAGTTCTCTCTGATCAACACACACATTCACTTTTCTAAAAATAAAGACTTACCTCATATTTTTCTTGAATTATTATATAACTTGTGGTTGACTTCTTTAAAAACAGTCAAAGGAAGGAAACTCATGATTTTGTCTCTCTATCTCATTTTTTAAAATGGTTATTTTACTTTTAATTCAAAATCTTCATCATATTATAAATTGGATTTTGAAATTGATCTTTTTCATCTCCTTACATTTTGTTTATTACATAGGGATATTTTGCAAGTTATTAAATCTCATAATTTTCTTAATCAAGTAGTTCATTTTGTCAATAGAATGTGTTTACTTTTATTTTTAAAATTTTAGAAAGGTAGAATATTAAAAAAAAGTGGCCAATGACGCTAAATCAAAAGATACATAATGACGCCAAAATTGAGAAATATACACAAAGTATATCAAAAATTAAAAGATGCATAAAGTACGCCAAAAAATTGATAAGAGGCATAAAATGAGCCCACAAAAAGTAATGCTTACCTTTCTTGTACTTCTTAATGTTTAAGAAAACCTTGATATTTTTGATACTTGAGCTTGAAAATTATGATTCCTGATTCACCAATTTTATATTAATCTTCTATTAGATATAGTTTATGAATGGAGTTTTAAAAAAATTAGTGTTTCTTTTTCTAATTTGTTCTTTGATTTAGATATTGGATTAAAAAGTTTTTGAGCCTTTAAAAGAAATTGAGCTTGGATTAAGAATTTCTAAATTTCTAACATTTCTGGGTTATGCGTTGTCAATACATTTCTCACTAAGTTTTTGAATAAAATCAAGAGGTAACTTTTTTTATTTTAAGAATATTTGATTTTTTTTTCACTAGATCAAGGATGATTTTATTTTTTAATCATTTTTATTATTCTGATTATTTGTGTCCCTCCTCTTTTTAATAATATTAAAGGGGGAGAACGTACTGTTGTATTTGTATCCTTTTTTAAAAAAGAATAAAAAAAATAAAAAATTTTTCTTCCCCTATTTTTAAATTTTTATTTTAGTTAGGGGGAGATTAGGAGAAAATGTTCTCAATTTTGCAGATTCAACCAGTAATATTTGTCATCATCGAAAAGGGGGAGATTGTTGCAACTCGAGCTTATGAGTTTATGTTTATGATGATAATAAATATTATGACTCACTTTATGTTGTCTACTTATATTTGTAATATATGTTTGTTTTTGTGTATACTAACTTTTTAGGATTATGATGCACCATTCAAGACTTAAGTTTTGGTTGAACATATTATTTGTAATATTTATTGATGTATTTTTAAATTTCTTGAGTCAAGTCCTATAAGGGAGTATGCTTACTTGGTGACCATGCACATATACTTTCAGGGGAGTGAGATCTAGTCAAATCTAGAAGATCAAGTTTTGAACTATTTGTACTGGATGATTATGGATCATCTAGGATGATCCTTTATGATCTTGGAAAACTATCACCAATGATAATTTAGGCAAGGTTTTAAGATTCAATTTTTGTTTTAATTATCCTGGATGATCTAGATTGTCCTAGACGATCAATACAAATTATGTCTAAATTGATCATGTGATTAGGGGATTAATTATGGTTAAATTTTTCAATACGATCATCCTGGACGATCTGTATATTATACAGGATAATATTTGCTGGCATACTTGATTTTCCTAAATCATCCAAGATGAAATACCATAATTTTTCTTCTAATCATCCTGGATGATCCACAATATTATCCTGGACGATCTGTATAATTTTGCATTGATCATCCTGGACTATCCTAATATCGTCCGGGACTATTAGGTCAAATTCTGCATATTATACTCGACGATCCTGCGATCGTCTAAGACCATTTCAGTGATAGAATTAAGTTTTTAGGATTTTTTAAGTCCTCTTTTTAAGCACATTGTACAGGAAGATCCTTCGATTATCCTGAACGATATGTGGTGCTAAAATTGAGTTTTTAGGGTTTTTTGAAGCCCTCTTTTAAGCGCATCGTACAAGATGATCACGTGATTGTTCTAGATGATAATGTCAGTTTGGTGCATTTAAGGGCCTTTTTGGAGCTCTTCTATTTAAGCTTTATTAAAGGCTTTGAAAGTGTATTTGACAGTTATTGAAGCTTCATTTTTCTGGAGGAAACTTGAAGAGAGAACTTGAAACGGAGAGAGAAAAGGATAGAGTTTGAGAGAGGGAGAAGAACCTTGGAGGGGGTTTCAAGGTAGTATGGAAGAGGGTTCACACAGTTGCTCTGGCAAGCTTGCACCTTAGTACCATCAGATTCAAGATTCATCTTGAGGGAAGTTTTGGGAAGAAGAAGATCTCTTTGGTGTCAAATGACCCGGCTACTCTGCCGCACCGATGAAGGTGGAAGTGATTTTGTAAGGGCTTCTACGCCTAGCTATGGGGGATAAATGAGAGATACTGAGTTTAGTGCAATACTCGGAGGGTGCCTCCGGGGAGTGGATGTAGGTCAAGATTTGACCGAATTACTATAAATCTAGTGTGTCCTTTCCTTTATTTTTTTCACACTTTATTTTTGTTGTGATTAACTGCTTGAGTGAACTCTCTGATTGATCTTTTTATTATTGATTCAATTCATTTTCGCTGCAAGATATAAAAAGATTTCTCTTTTATTTAAAGAAGTTTTCACCCCTCCTCTTGGTTAGCCTCGGGACTAGTTCATAAGGGCTTAACATCCCTGACAAACTTTCATGAATGGACAGGTCTCTTTTTATCTAGATGAACTCTAAAATTTATGAACTGATTGTACCGTATGATGTCATCATCATACGTACGCCATCTAGAGTACAAAATTATAGGGTCTCTCTTTATCCCGATGAAGATGAAAACTGTTCTAACTATTCATACGGTACGAACTGGATTCGTACTGGATGATCATTGTGTATGAAGTAATTTTATACAGATTCACAAAATGCTAGATACACAACAGTTTTTGAACTATTCGTACGTACGAACATATGATCGTACTATACGATTGTAAATGCTCAAAATAGAAAATTTTAGTTTGCTAGACAGTTTTTTATGTCTTTCATATAAAAGGTCCTTTAAAACTGACATGAAAAGAATCCTTCTTCATGAATTTTTAAGAGCAAGTGAAAGATAGAGTGTGGGAGAGTGTTTGAGAAAGATTTCTTACAATTGGAGCGTGAAGGGTTCACAAGGTTACTCAAAGGTAAGGATCTCTTTGTATTTTTAGTGATTACTCTTTCTTTCTTCTTTCTAATTGCTTGTGAGAAGATCTTTGAAGAAGATCCGGTACTCTGCTGAAACTTATAGGGTGTGAACAGACGACGGTACTCTAGTGACACTTGGAGGGTGTGAATAGATAATGATACTTTATTGACACTTAAAGAGTGTGAAAGGATGATGGTTCTTTGCCGCACCAGGGATTGGTAGAACACAAGATTTGTAAAGGCTTCTTCGCCTTATTGTGGGGGCAAAACGAGAGACACTTTTGGTAATAGTGTAACACCTGAAGAGGGAGTCTTCAGGGAGTGGATGTAGGTCGTGTTTGACCGAACCACTATAAATCTTTGTGTTTTTTATTTTTTGCATTTATTTTCTACAATTTTGTTATTATGGTTGAAAATATTTTTCAAAAAGATATTCAATTTCAGAATTTAATTAAAATGGTTTTCTATCAAAAATCTAAGAGAAATTTTAAATTACCAATTCACCTCTCTTGGTTAGCCTTGAGACAATAGCTTAAGTTTAATAACCTATAAGTAATCAATAAGTGGTATATGAGCATTGTTTTAAAACTATAAGTTTAGACTACTTCTTGAGAAATAAGAGTGATTACTTTTGGAAACCGAAACACATATGAAGGGTATTCGATCACTAGACCTCCGTTATTTGACAAAATCTCTTTCAATTTTTAGAAAACACGTATGTCTATATTTCTACAATCACTTGATTATCACATGTGGATTTTTGTTCAAGAAGGGTATACTAGGCCAATTAGACTAATAGATGGCATTAGAGTTGAAACACCCTTTGCTGACTGACTGTAGAAGAATATGACTTAATATAACTAAATGCAAAATGTTTAAATAGTTTCTTTTGTACACTTAAGCCAGAAGACTACATACAGGTTTTCACTTGTAAAAGTGGAAAAGATATCTGGGATAGACTTTATATTACTTACGAATGGACTAATGAATTAAAGTAATCTAGTTTAAATATCTTATTACATGACTATGAATTATTTCGCATGAAACATAATGAATCCATTTCTAAAATGTATGCAAGATTTACTCAAATAATCACTTCTTTGTATGTATTAGGTAAAAATTAACGAATGCTGAAATGGTCAATAAAATTCTTTGTTGTTTGCCTACTACTTATGATGCTAAAATAACTGTGATTATAGAGTCTAAAGATTTAAATGTTTACTCTATTGATAATCGTTTTGGATCACTAATTACTTACGAGTAAGGAGTGAGTCAAAGGAAGATTGATGCAGGAGAATAGAGAAAGGAGAAGAATATTATACTGAAAGTGAATGATTCAGAGAGTGATCAGTCACAACCTGAGGATGAGAATGACATTTCCCTGATGACAAGGTAACTCAAGAGTTTTCTTAAAAGAAAGCAAAGGAGATGCCAATAGTGGAATAAAGGTAATATCCAAAAAAATGTTAAGATTTCTAATGCTGTGATTTGCTACGAATGCAGTAAACCTGGACATATAAAATTAGAATGTCCAAATCTAAAAGCCACTCCTAGTAAGGAGAAGGTAGAGGAGAAAGCAAATTTGAAGAAGGATAAGAAGAGATTTCAGATAGCTTTTTGGGCTGACTCAGCTTCAGATTCATCAAAAATAGAAACAGAAGAGGAAGTCACTAACCTATATTTAATGACTGATAATCTTGATCAATCAGATTAATAAGAGGTATGTGACTTAACCTATGCTAAATTGCTTGAAGTTTTTGAAAGAATACATACATTACATAGAAAACATAAGAAAATACATGCTAGATTGAACCTAGAATTGCTATAATTACAAAAAGAGCATGAAATCCTTAAGAAAAATCATGCATTGATAGATAACAACCACATGAGCTTACTGGATGAATTAAAAAATTTGAATAAATAGAATGATCTTTTAAAATTATCCTATACTAAATTAGAAAAAGAATTTAAGGATTTTAAGGATGAATCTAATAATAGAGAGAACTATCTAAAATATGATAACACTATGTTAGAAGATGCAAATTCATTTCTTAGAGTAATAGTGAATGCTCTTGAGGAAAATAGGAAATTCCAAACACTTGAAGATTTTACTAATCTTATTTTGAAGTTAAAGATTTTAAAACCTAGAAAGAATCATATTCATTATCGAAGATTGAAAAATCTTTTTCCTAGAGTTAAATATTTTACATGTGGGATGATTGGACATATATCACGCACTTGTACTTTATATAGAAAAACTCATTTAGTATAGAGACCTAAGATGTATAAACCAAGTCATATCATATATGCATCTAGTTTTAATTTATCAAAATGAGAACCTAAACTTGTTTGGGTTCCCAAGTCTAACATTTGATTATTTTGTAGGTATGCTTTCATATAAGATCTCATGAGAGCATTTGGTATATGGATAGTGGTTGCTCAAAGCATATGACTAGAGATACTACATAATTCATATCACTAGAAGCCAGCAATGGAGGCAAGGTTACACTGGGAGATAATACCATTAGAAAAGTGATTGGCACAGGTATGATTGAAAACCTGAATAACTATTTTATAAAAAATGTTTTACTTATAGAAGTCTTAAAGTATAATTTATTAAGTATTAGCCAGCTATACGACAAAGGGTATAACATTAAAATTTTTCTCACTAGCTACATATTAAGCCTAAATAGAAATGATATTTTGCATGGAACAAGGGTAAACAATATATATATATATATATATATATATATATGCTAGATTTGAATTGTATGAAAAATCCTAATACTTTTTGTTTAAAAACTATTTCTAATGAATCATGGCTATGGCATAGGAGACTTTATCACACTAGCATGAAAAACCTAAGAAAAATTGCCCAAAAGGAATTAGTTACAGATATACCAAAACTAGACTTTACTAAGGATCACATTTGTGATGCATGTCAACTAGGAAAATAGGTGAAATCGTCATTTCATTCCAATAAGGATCTTAAAACCAGTAAATAATTGGAAATTTTACATATTAATCTTTTTGCACCGGTTAGCACTGTTAGTCTATGAGGGAAGGTATATTGGTTATTGATAGTAGATGATTTTTTTAAGATTCACATGGATTAAATTTTTATTTCATAAGAGTGAATCATTTGAGGAGTTTAGAGACTTTTTGATTTAGATTCATAGGAAACTAAGTTGTGAAATTTTAACTATTCAAAGTGATCATGGAGGTGAATTTGAAAATAAAAGATTTAAGAATTTTTATAAGGAGGAAAGAATTGATCATAATTTTTCTACACCTAGGACCCCTCAGTAGAATGGGATAAAAGAAAGAACATAATATTAATTAAAGCCGCTAAAGTTATTTTGGGAGAATATTCACTTCCTAAATATTTTTAGGCTGAAGTGGTTAGTACTGCATGTTATGTTCAGAATAGGGTGAATATTAGATCGAAATTGAATAAAATACCCTATGAGCTTCTTAAGGGGAGAACACCTAACTTGTCATATTTGCATATTTTTGGATGTAAGGTGTTCATTCACAACAATGGAAAATCTTCTTTAGGAGAATTTGATCCAAAATTAGATAAATGAATTTTTCTTGGATACTATAGTGTTGGGAAATCATTTAGAGTGTTTAACAAAAGAACTTTGGTAGTTGAGGAGATCACACATGTCGTATTTGATGAATCTAGTATTTTCGAAAAGCCAATTCAAAATTTCCTAATCATCTTTTTTAAATTAAAAAAATACATTATATGGATTGAAACAGGCACCTAGGGCTTGATATTAGAGGTTAAGCACCTTCCTATTAGAGAGATTTTTTAAAAAAGAAAGTGTGGCACCACTCTCTTTTTGAAGAAATTGAGAGATGATATACTCATTATTCAGATTTATATTGATGATATCATTTTTTGATCCTCTAATAAAAATCTTTGTGATGATTTTTCTAAAATAATGAATAGTGAATTTGAGATTAGCCTAATGGAAGATCATAGTTATTCTTTTGGTTTTAGCATTAAGAAAATAAAAGATGGAACATTTCTTAGTCAGTCAAAGTATATTAAGAACAATCTCGAGATGTATGAAATGGAAAATGCTAAACTAGTTAGTACACCTATGAGTTTCTCAGTTCAGTTGGATAAGGATCCAAAGGGAAATTCTATTGATCAAAAGAAATTTAGAGGAATTATTGGATCTTTACTTTCTTTGACAGTTAATAGACCAGATATTATATTTAGTGTTTATTTGTGTGCTAAATTTTAATCAGATCCAAAAGAATTACACTTGACACCAGAAAAAAGGATTTTGAGATATCTCTTGGGAACTTAGAACTTAGGGATTTGGTATCCTAAGTACAGCTCTTCATTTGAAATTGTTGGATATTCAAATTTAGACTTTGCATGTTGTAGAGTTGATCAAAAGAGTACATCTAGAACTTGTAAATTTATAAAAAAAATTTAATTTCTTGGTTCGGTAGAAAAAAGAATTTCGTAGCCCTATCTACTGTTGAAGCTGAATGGATTGCCTTAGGAAGTTATATGGCATAAGTTCTTTGGTTGAAATAATAGTTGGTTGATTTATGATGTTTAATAGTCACTATACCAATTTAATATGATAACACTAGTGTAATTTGTATTTCAAAGAATTTTATTCAACATTCTAGAATCAAACATATAGATATAAGTCATCATTTTATTAGGGATCATATATCAAAAGAGAAATTGAATTGAATCATGTTTCAACTGAAAATCAACTTGCAGACATTTTTACAAAACCACTAGCCTTTGATACTTTTAGAACATTAAGAATAAGGTTCGGTGTGATCGATCTTAATGCTTAAACAAAAACTTCTACAAACTTGATATATTTCCTATGTGTGTTTTACTATTTTTTATTGTTAAATATTTTGTTTGCGTGTGTTTTAAGATTTTGGTTTTGATGTTTTGTGATTTGTCTAATTTGGACATGTATCACGTATCAAAAGTTCTATTTCTTGTTTTTTATGCTGAATTTTCTAATTGTTATATTTGTTCTATTCGAAATTATTTTCGTACTGTATGAATTATGTAGCATGTCTTTTGTTTTAGAAGTGATTGCATATATATATATATATATATATATATATATATATAATATATATATATATATATATATATATATATATATATATATATATAACTTACTTTACGGTGCCATCATAATCCCATACGATCTGTATACTTTTGTCTATACGCACGTTGATGATTATCTGGGTAGAATCATTTATCATAAGTGATCGTACGTACAAAGTATGTTTCGTACATACGAACCACATGTCATTCTCTATGGGGGACAAACCTTACCATCATTAAAACGATCTTAAATAACCGATCGTCCCAGACGAATACCTATTCGTCTGTACAATCGAATGGTTTAAAAGCCTGTATGAAAGGACACTTCGTAAATTATGTGATTACAAAAATTCATTTCATTTTGGACGTTATCATTCATCCATACAAAACTTTTTTGTCCCGTATGATCCCAAAGATCATATGTACGAATCCATTATTGTACTGTACGAATGGTCATTTTTCTTTAAATAGGAGGGATTTAGAATTCATTTTTCATTCACTCAAACATCCTCCTTGAATCCTTCTCAATCTAGGAATGGCTAGTTCTAGCAGGCATGGTAGAGTTTCTAAGGGTTCATCTTCTAGGATTGGGGACGACAACTTTCTGCCTAGAAGTAATCAGGATTCCTTCTTCAGGTTTATAGCTTCCAAAATCACTCCCTCTAGACTACTGATTCAAGCTAATATTCACTTTCAAGTAATGCCTCTATTTGCCTCAACCCAATTTGCCTTCATTTTGACTTTGATCCATGCTTATCATAAAGAGACCTTTCACTATTTATTAACAAATATGAGTTTTAGTTAGGATGAGAGTAGGATAAAATCATGTCCAAAAGAAATGGGTAGAAATTATTAAGGAAGATTTAGGAACTTTTCTGCACCTAAGGACTCAAGGAACTAGAGCACAAACTATGACCTCTAAATCTGACTATGATTGGTCTGAAATAAATAAAACTCTTAGAGGGGTTACTCAAGTTGGTCTCTTGGCTAGAGTCTATACTTTAAATTAAAATGCTAGGATCATCCAGCATGTTGTAAGAATCTCAATAATTCCTAAAGCTAGTGATTGCAAAAACATGACTCCTCTTCTGTCCACTGTAACCTATTTGATCATAACTGAACAACCAATTAATGAAGTCCAACTCATTCTAGATTACATACACAATCATTCTCAAATTGGATTTCCTTCTCATAGGAGAAAGAAAAATATTACTCTAGGACATTTATTGACCTACATCTTAGAAAAGAAATACAACATAGTTCATCCTGATGTTCCCACTTAATTGCCAAAATACTTCACCGATGCCTCTTATCAATCTCTTTTTGGGATGAATGAGTATTCTCGGGAGAATACTAAGGAAGAGGGGGAGAACATGCACCTGCTCAGGGACCTGACTTTCAGGAGATGGTCGAGCATTTTGATCGGATGGAGAGTCACTTTGATTAACGTTTTGATCAAATTTGGACTCAGTTAAACTAGCATGATGCATAGTACCAACAAGACATGGGGTAGATCTGAGGTCAGTTTGACTCGGTGAATACAAATATAACTATGATGAATAGCTATTTCTCAATTTTCAACCAGCCTCCTCCTCTATACTAGGGACCTTCAAAGTTTTAGTTGTATTTCTTTGTAGTTGCTATTGCTAGTTCTTTTTAGATATGATGATTTTAGAGTATTTTTCTTTCTATTATACTTGTCTTTAATGTTGTGTTATTTTTATATTATGATGTTTTGATATCAATAGCCTTATTGTATCCAATCTTTATTTGATATTAATAAAAAAAATGTTTTGTTTTAAATAGTTTTTTTATCTTTGTTTGAAATTTGAGTTTGCATATATGATAATCTTATTTTAATTGATCTAAAAGTGTTATAAATTAAATTGCATTATAAAATTAATTTCATTATGAAATCTAATTTTTAAAAAATTTAAGTTAACTTATAACTTGATCAAGTTAAGGATATCAATCTCATTTTTTTTTTGACAAAAAAATTTAATATTATTATTATATTTTTGATATCATATTATTTTTTATTTCTCTTTACAATATAATTATATTTGTAATTAGAAAAATTTGATTTTAGATTATTGGTTTTGGAAAGATTAATATATATATATATATATATATATATATATGAAGGAAATGTAGAATATGTACGAAAATCAAAAGAATGCGCAATGATTTGTAAAATTTAAAACAGGCATAAAACTAGCCCAAATAAAAAAGGATGCATAAAGTATGTAACAAATATTTAAAAAGATGTGCAATGTTGCCAATTGAATATGTTCTTTACTGCATCGTTTAATCTTTATTTCAAATCAATCTAATTTTCAATTCTATTTTATTTTTGAAAATTAAAATTAACTAATCTTCATTTTGTCACTTTTGCAAAAATTCTCATTATCTAATAGTCTATAATACTTCATGACCTTGATCATTATTTTCTTCTCTAAGTTATTCTTTAATTTAAATCTTTTGAAACCTTCTGTTTTATTCTAATGGTAATTAACTTTTTTATTGCAATTCTATTTCAATCTCTTTCAAAATCAATTATTAATGATTCTCATATGATTTATTTCATTTCAACATTCTTTTTCCCTTTTTGTTGTTGTCAAAAGGGGGAATAATATTATTTTGCGATGTTTTGCTTTTGTGATTTCTTGTGTTTTAATTTTTGTTTTTGGGTTTATTGTTTTTGTGTTTCTTGGGTTTGTGTTTGTTGTTTGTGTTAAAAAGAAATTATGCGATCTTCAAGGAATTTCCTTGTATTCACTTGCTTATTCATTTGGGAGGAGCTAAGGACAAATTTAGAGTATACATGTTAACTCAAACAATAATTATTTTGCCATCATAAAAAATGGAGAGATTATTAAGATAGTTGCAACTTAGTTTATCGATTGTTTATTTTCTTGTAACATGTATATTTTTAATGATTCCTAAATATTATTATTTTGATTACAATTTCTCCTAACATATTTTGAAAATATTGTTTTGTTGTTTATGTGTACTAATATTTCAGGAAAATCATACTCCATATTATTAAAGACTTCAAATCAGATCAAATTAGGATTTATTATAAATGAAGTATGTATATTTAATTTTATTGAGTCAGAGAGAGTGTGATTGTAATTGAGTAAATGTGCACATACATCAGAGGAGTGTTTAAACTTGTAATTTTTTAAACTAATCATAATGTACGAACATGTTTCATACAAGATGATATGTTTAGTTATTTTCCCCTTCGAGCAGACAAATAAACTATAGGTAGAAATTTTTTTTAAGTGCGGATCATACTATACGAAGCGTACTTCATATGTACGTTGTCTAGTGTACAAAAATATGAGATCCCTTTCATCTTGATGAATTCAATGTTTTTTTGAATTATTCATACTATACGATGTCATCATTGTACGTATGCTATCTAGAAAATGAATTAGGCAAATCCCTTTTCGTCAAACGTAACTTGAGAAATTTTTGAATGGATCATATCATACGATGTCATCATTGTACGTACGCCATCTAGAGTACAAATTTGATGGGTCCCTTTTCATCCAGATGAACTCTAAAATTTTTTAACTAATCATACCGTACGATGTCATCATCATATGTATGCCATCTAGAGTATGAAAATGTGTGGTCTATCTTCATCCCGATGAAGATGAAAAATTTTCTAATTATTTGTACAGTACGAACTGGATTTGTACTAACGATCATTATATACGAAGTCATTTCATACAGATTCACAAAAGGTTTGTACGCTACAATTTTTTGTATGTATGAACATACGATAGTAATGTACAATTGTGAATTCTCAAAATTAAAAATTTTAATTTACTGGATAGTTTTTCATGTCTTTCATACAAAAGATCCTTTAAAACTTATGTGAAAAGAATCATTCTTCATGAATTTTCAAGAGCAAGTGAAAGAGAGAGTGTGGGAGAGTGTTTGAGAGAGATTTCTTGCAATTGGAGTGTGAACGGTTCACAAGGATACTCAAAGGTAAAGATCTCTTTGTACTTTTTGTGATCACTCTTCCTTTCTTCTTTCTAGTTTCTTGTGAGAAGATCTTTTAAGAAGATCCAGTACTCAGTCGACACTTGGAGGGTGTGAACAGACAACGGTACTCAGCCGACACTTGGAGGGTGTGAACAGACGACGACACTCTGCCGACACATGGAGAGTGTGAGATGACGGTTCTCCGTCGCACTGAGGATTAGTGGAAGAGAGGATTTGTAAAGGCTTCTCCACCTTACTATGGGGGCAAAAGGAGAAATACTTTTGGTAATAGTGCAATACCTGAAGGGGGAGTCTTCAGGAAGTTGATGTAGGTCGTGTTTAACCGAACCACTAAATGTTTTATGTATTTTATCTTCCACAATTATTTTTTGTAATTCTATTATTGTGGTTGAAATACTTTTTCAAAAAGATATTTATTTTCAGAATTTAATTAAAATGGTTTTCTATAAAAAATCTAATTGAAATTTTAAATTTCCAATTCACTCGCCTTCTGGTTAGCCTTGGGACAATAGCTTAGATTTAACAACCTATAATAAATCTATAATAATGACATGCAATTATCAATCATTGAGGGCCAATAATATCCTAGTCTTTTAATCTTCATCTTTATTTTAGGGCCAAATTAGTGAGCACCACACAACCCTGTATGTACCTTAGTCATAATTGTTTAGGCATTATATTTATTGAGACAACACAACCTAAATTGATCAAAAGACTGATGGTACAAAGTGTCATTTATTAGTGTATAAGAGAGAGTCCTTCACTTAATTTAATCATCGACAAATTTCTCTTGAGGGAGTTTGCTTTCTTGTAAGTAGTCAATGAAAGGTTGCCTCTAGTAAATTGTTTCATCATAACCAACAAGGATAATCTCAACCTCAAAAGGAAATTTTATTGATATATTCTAAGTCTATAAGAGACAAGATCTTATGACCTTGAACTTTTATAGAAATTGATTCCTTCTCTATACAAGCTTACTCTTTTGCAAGCTTTGTATGGGCATCTGCCATAGAATTTCTTCCATGGGGTATCATATACAAAATTATGATTGGAATCTACTTGAGAAGGTTCATAGTGTACTGATGGTAGGGAAGAAGTTTAGGTTTCAATACTTTATAAATAACAGCAACTTGATTGATAATAAGTTATGAATCTCCGAAGATCTTGATTTCTATGATTTGCATTAATACTACTAATTCTAACCCAGTTATTAAAGCTTTATATTTGGCCTAGTTATTAGTACAAGGCTCTAATAAATGGTACGTATAAGGAAACAATCCATTTTTAGGGGTTATGACAACCAACATGATACCGGTTTTCCCTGGGATTACTTCCTGAGGTTCCCCAATCTTTTGTGAAGATGCGGCACCATCAAAATATAATTCCCAGTTATCTCCTTCTTACTCCTCTAAAATCATAATTTATTCATCAGGGAGATCATCATAATTTATTCATTAGGGATCAGGTCTGCTGCTAAGAAGTCAGCCATGGGTTGACCTTTAATAGCATATAATGGTATAAATGTAATATAAAATTTGAGCAAGAACATTAACTATTTTGTTAAACACCCCAACAATGTTGGACGAGTTATTAGGTATTGTAGTTGATTAACTCTAGAAATGAGATTAATCTTATGAGGTATCATGTAATGATTTAATTTTTGGGCAATAAAAATCAAAGATAAATAAAGTTTCTCAATAGGAGGACAATTAGCTTCAGTTGGTAGGAGTCATATACTCAAGTAGTAAAGTGTGTTTTCTTTTCCTTCCTCATTTGTTTGGGTTAACAAGGCACCAAGAGAGTTGTCCAAAGCTACCATATAAAGTTTTAAAGGTTTTCTCGGGATAGGAGCCGCTAAAAATGGTGGTGTCAATAAATACTGCTTTATGCTTTCAAAGGCATTTTAACACTTTTCATCCTAATAGAATTGGACATCTTTTTTATATAAAATGGCAAATGGTTGACACCTACCAGACAAGTTGGAAATGAATTGTTGTAGATATGCCAACCTACCTTGAAAGATTTTAATTGGGTAAGACTTTTAGGAGGTGGCATATCTAACATATTTTTTATTTTGGAAGGATCAATTTCAATACATCAGTGTCTCACTATGAATCCTGAGAATTTCCTAGAAGTAACTCTGAAAGAACTTTTCAAGGGATTAATCTTTAGATCATAGCAGCACAACCTTTCAAAAATAGTTATCATGTAGGTGGTCTTTCCTTTGATGACTTTTAACGACCAAATATTTGATATAACCTTCCACATGTTTGTGTATTAGATCATCAAAGATTTGAGTCATAGCTCACTGGTAAGTTACACCAGCATTCTTAAATCCAAAGGGCATGACTACTTTGTGATAAAATACCCCTATAGGTGTTCTGAAGCTAGTGAATTTTTCATCTTCAAGAGCCATCTTGATTTGGTTATATCTAGATGAACCATCCATAAAAGAGAAAATTGCATGCTTGGAGGCGATGTTTACCATGAGTTCCGATATGGATAGTGGGAACTCATCTTTCGGAGAAGCTTTATTTAGATCCCTATAATCGATGCATATGTGAATTTGACCTTTTTTCTTTTTCACTGGGATGATGCTAGCCAACCAAAAGGGATAGTTTTCTCTCGAATAAAGCCTGCATCGATCAATTTTTTAACTTCTGTCACCTCTTGTTGTTCAATTTTTAAGTGCAAGCACAATAGGGCTTGCTTAACAGGGATTTTGTCAGGTTGAATCTCAAGTTTATGGACTACTATCTTTGGAGATAATCTAATCATTTTGTCATAACTCCAGGTAAAGCAATCTTTAAACTCTGAAAGTAACTTGACTAAGTTAGTTGACTCATCCTCATTCAATAAGGAACTTATGATTGTCAGACGTCAATTTTCTTCATTACCAAGGTTGATTTCTTTCAGTTTGTTAATAGTTGATTGGATTTCCTCCTCAAGTTCAGGAGGTACCTCCTTAACTTGAAAGTCATCCAATCATCTAAAGTTTCTAAGCAAAATTTATTAAGAATTTTAATGTCCTTTACAAACAGACAATCAGATCCTAAATAATTTGATATCACCATGTAATAATCATCATCATCAAATGGACAAATAGTACTAAAGCCTGGTCATGCTCTTGACATTTGGTCCAAGAAGATGGGGTTAGACCTTGCTCAATTAAATTGTTAACACAATAAGGATACCAATAAAAAAGGAATTCCACTATTTCATTCATAAAAGGATCTTCAATGTATACATCAGTTTAAATATTCTTGCTAGAAGAAGGAATAATCTTACCAATTTTATAATCATTGCTCAAAGCAGGTGAAACATTAACTGCCAACCCGGCTACTCTTTCTTGCGATAGTGGGGTTAGAGCTAATTTCTTCACATATCCTTTAAGCTTTTCATAGGCAGACAAATTTGAATCATCCTCTATATTTTCCTAAACTTTTTTATCATCACTATCGTGTTCTAAAGAGATCACAAATTTTATCCATTTATTATTGTTTTAGCCTTCGATACACATGATTCATCCTCTAAACCAGATTATAAATCAATGTGTATCATAGGGGTTTCCTTTTTTTTTTTTGGTTTGATACATTGCACTTTAATGATTTTTCCATCCTATGCCTCTACCTCGTCCCCGTTGGGCATCCTAAAACCTCTTTTTGAGAGAGGAGTAGGACGCGAATGGATACTATCTTTGATAGAAGGATATTCTTCATCTCTTTTTCTTCTTTTTCTTTTTCATTTTTCTTTTCAAGAGCAATATCATTTTTAGCCAATTTGAGATCTTTAGAAACAATCATTTGCTTTTTAGGCAAATATTAGGTGACATCTTCATAAATTTCTACTTCATGAATCTAGAATGGATGCAAATCTCCCTTAATGCAGTGTTTGTTGAAACTTGTTCAATATGAATTAGGTTGTTAAACCTAAGATTATGTCCCAGTGGCTAACCAAGAGGTGGGGTGAATTGGTAATTAAAAATTTATCCATCTTTTAAAAATTTTATACCGAAAATAACATTAATGAATTTTATAGAAAATATTTTCAACCACAAGTTAAAACAGTAAAAACAAAAGCAAAAAAAAATAAAAGACACATGTTTTATAGTGGTTCGGTCAAACACGACCTACATCAATTCCCCGGAGGCACCCTCTGAGTATTGCACTAATATCACTAATGACTCTCCTTTTGCACCAATAGCAAGGCGGAGAAGCCTTTACAAAACTCTCTTCCACCACTACCCGGTGCGGCAGAGAACCGTCATCCTTTTATACTCTCCAAGTGTTTGTAGAGAACCATCCATCCTTTCACACTCTCCCGGTGTAGGCAGAGAACCCTTTATCCTTTCACACTCTCCAAGTGTAGGTAGAGAACCCTTTGGCTGTTCACACTCTCCAAGTGTAGGCAGAGAACCCTTCGACTGTTCACATTCTCTAAGTGTAGGCAGAGAACCCTTCGATTGTTCATACTCCCCTAGTGTAGGCAGAGAACCCTTGAGCTGTTCACACTCGCCTAGTGTAGGAAGAGAACCCTTCGGCTATTCACACTCTCCAAGTGTAGGCAGAGAACCCTTCATCCTTTCACACTCTCCAAGTGTCAACAGAGAAACCTTCGGCTGTTCACACTCTCCAAGTGTAGGCAGTAAACCCTTCGGCTGTTCACACTCTCCAAGTGTAGGCAGAGAACCCTTCATCTGTTCACACTCTCCAAGTGTAGGTAGAGAACCCTTCGTCCTTTCACACTCTCCAAGTGTCGGCAGAGAATCAGATCTCCTTGATAGATCTTCTCACAAGAAATCTAGAAGGATGAGAGAAAAGAGTGAAGTAATAACAAACCACAAGTAGAGACTCTTACCTTTGAGTACCAAGTGAATCCTTCATGCTCCAGTAGTAAGAACCCTCCTTCGAACACTTTCTCACACTCTCTCCTTGACTCTCCCTTCAATTGGCACAAAGATCAGTAGGCAAAAAGATTAAGAGGCAGTTTTTTGGACTTTATATAGAAAAGATACAAAAAGCTGTCCAAAAACTACTGATTTGCAAGTCAATAGTGGATCATCCCGTACGATTGTTAGTTCATCTTGTATGAATTTACTTAATTAGTTGCATACGAACACAATGTATATTGGTATGAACTATCTTCGTACCCGATCATCATCCCAAATGAAATATGTTCGTCTTGGGACGAATAGTTATATCAAGGATCAATTTCGACAAAATATAGGACGTCATCTAAATTTAGCATTTCATCCTAGGACGAATAGGCGTTCGTCTGGACAAAAATTTTCCAGAGAGCATTTCGTCCTAGGATGAATAGGAGTTCTTCTGGATGAAAATTTTCCAGAATGCATTTCATCCTGGCATGAATAGAAATTCATCTGGATGAAAATTTTCTAGAGAGCATTTCATCCTGGGATGAATAGGAGTTTGTCTGGATAAAAATTTTCCAGAGAGCATTTCATCCTGGCACAAATAGAAATTTGTCTGGATGAATATTTTTTAGAGAGTATTTCGTCCTGGGACAAATAGGAGTTCATCTAGACGATCAAGACTTAGAAACATTTTCTCACCTCCTATTCATTCCATTGCTCTTCTGAGAGGATTAACTGACTTGATCGTCCCGTACGAACAATGTTTATTCCGTATGATCAGTGTGATTTTTAAAGATCTCCCCAAGTGTGTGTGCGTTAAGCTTATTCAATTAAAATTATATTTTCTCAAACGCAATTACAATAAAAAAATTACAAACTTCAATTTACAAACTATCTCATGATGAATTTTGATTTGAAGACTTCATTAGTCTGGAGTTCGATTATCCTGAAATGTTAGTCCACACAAGAGCAAAAAACAATTCTTCCAGAAAGTGTTAGGAGAAAAACAAAGCTTAAAACAATAATATTTGGAATCATCAAAATTATACAAGTTGTAAGAAGATAAAACATGCAAATAACAACTCTCTTAACATTCTCCCCCTTTTTGAAGATGGCAAAACAATTATTATTTGTATCATTTTTAAATTCTAAGAATCTCCTAAACTCTCCCTAAATTGATGAACATATGAAAATAAGGAGGCATTGCACAACAAATGTATCTCTCTTTTCTTTTACTTTTTTTTATTTTTTTATTAAAAAAATAATACAAAAATAATACGATAATAGAAAATAATACAAACATCATTTTCTCCCCCTTTTTGACAACAGTAAAAAGAGAAGAAGAGAAAGAACAGAAATGTAAGCAGTCATATGATAATCCTTTGATAATTGATCCTTAAAAGTGATTGAAATAAATTTTGCAAATAAAATCAAATCATTAGGTAAATAAAAATGTTTCATAAAATTTAAGAAGAGATATAACTTTTATAATAAAAAGATATATAAAAAGAATGAATCAATTTAGACATTAAGATAAAGAATATCGTTGCATAAAGGATGAATATAAAATTTATATATTTCAAATTTCAATAAGAAATAAAAATGTACAGAAGATCAATTTGAATTAAGAGACTAAAAGATTGTGGAAAGAAATAACTACCACATGTGGCGCTTTGCACATCTTTTTTAATAGTTGTGGTACATTTTTGTGCATCTTTTTACTTGTGGGCTTATTTTGTGCCTCTTTTTCAAATTGCTAATCATTGTGCATTCCTTCTGATTTTTGTACATTTGTACATTTTTAAGTGTAATCTTGATCTTTCCAAAATCAATAATAAAATTTTTTAAATATTTCTAAGTACATCAATATTTATTGATAAGTGAAATAAAAAATAAGAAAACATCACAATTGCCATAATAATATTAAACATTAATGTAGTCTAAAAAGAGACAAGAAATTGACAATCTTAATTGCATCAAGTTATAAGCAAAACTTAAATTTAGAAAAATTAGATTTTTCTAATGAATTTAATTTTGTATTGCACTTTAAGGTATAGCACTCTTAAGATAAATTTTTTTAGAGATTTTCATATAGGCTAACATACATTTCAACACAAAATTAAAACCAAGACAAGATAACTTATATTGATATCATGATAATGAATATTACAATTTTGAGAAATGATATCAATACACCATAAAACATAAATGCTAAATCATAAATGAAAAACTAACACATAACTAAAACATATCACATCACAAACTATCAAAGAACAATCACATCAACTAAAAAAAGATCATAAGTAAGTACATGAATCACTCTGAGGGGCCCTGATCTAGAGGAGGAGGAGGTACAAAACTGAAGAAATTAAAATAACTGCTTATCATAAGCGTATTTGAACTTATATCATTTATCTATTCTCGCATATGTCCCATGTCTTGATTGTACTAAACATTCTGCTGTTGTAAGTGAGTTTCAATTTGATCAAATCTTTGATCAAAATGAGACTCTAAACGATCAAATCTCTGAACCAAATCTTGATAATTTGGTTCACTAGCAGATGCAGGTTCAGGTTCCTCCTCTGAGTCACTAATAACATGTGTTTTACGTGGTTCATCTTTATTGAAGATCGCTCTAAAAGATCCATCATTGTAATAGAGAGGTTCTTCAAAATCTTAATTTGGATGAACCAATTCATACTTCTTCTCCAAAATGTAGGCAACAAGATGTCCTAAGGAAATGTTCTTCTTTCTTTTATGAGCGACATAACCAATTTTAGAAAGTTCATAAAAATAGTCAAGAATTAGTTGGGCTTCATCTATAGGTTGGTCAGTCATAATCAAGTAGGTTACTGTAGAAAGAAGAGGAGTAATGTTGACTCTATTACTAGCTTTAGGAATTATGAAAGTTGGAAGAACATGTTGGATGATACGAGCATTTTGAACAAGAGAGGACATTTTAGGCATATGCTCCTTAAATATAATTCCTCTAATCACTTGATTAATTTCAGTCCAGTCAAAATCAAAAGTAGTGGTCATGGTATGAGCTCTAATTCCCTCAGTCCTTAAGTTCAAAAAGATTCCTGTCTACCTTCGTGATTTCAACTTTCTTCTTAAAAACATATGACCTTATGATAGAATGATCAGAATTGAATGACATGTTTGCTAGGAAATATTGAAAGGTCTGTTTGTTATAGAAGTGTACTAGTATGAGAATGAGACCAAATTGAGTGGCAGCAAATAGATTCATTACCGTAAAAGTCAATTATTCTTGAATAAGAACTCTAGAAGGGGTGATCTTAGCAGAGACAAATATAGGAAATGATTTCGTTGGCTTTGGACAGAAAATTATCACTTGAGTTCTTGGGTGGACCCTTGGCTAGAACCTTTGTCGTTTGCTTGAGCTTGCCATGGATAAGATCTAAAAGAAAAAATGGGTCTTAAAGGGATGTGTGAGTGATGATTGTTGAGTTCAAAGCCTGTCAAATTAATGAAATATGACTATTCGTACAGACAAAATTACTTTCATCCCGTACGAAATTCAGTTCGTCCCGTATGAATAAATTTTGTATGGACGAATGAATGAGTCCAAAATGAAACAGCTTTTCATAATCAAACAACTTACGAAGCATCCGTTCGTACAAACTTTTGACCAAACGATCGTACAAACGAACAGGTGTTCATCCTGGACGATCAAAAATTTAAGATCATTTTAATGGCAGTTGAAATCGTATCCCACACCGAATCGCAAAGCATTCGTCTGGATGAACTAAAGGTTCGTATGTACGAATATAATATTAAAAATGACCTTATCCATTTAACTGTCAATCAATCGTACAAACATTTTAAAAGTTCATCCAGACGATCGTGACGATTGTACAGACGAAGTGAAAAATAAAAATTGAAAAACCGTACGCAAACCGTTCAAATCCCATAGTTAACACACTACACAATTCATCCCGTACAAAAATAATTTTGTCCTAGATGATTGTCACTCAATTTTTCAAAAACAAGCAATTAAAAGTCTAGATGTGAGAATTTTATAAAACTAAAACACAAACTCAATCAAAAAATGAAAAATAAAAACATAAACTCAATAAAAACATGATAGAAAAACACATAAAAATCACAAATACACATAAAAATACTAACTTTTTTTTTTTGAATAAAATGCTAAATTGCATTGCAGAAGAAATCAAAGAAATACAAGCTAATGATTAGTTCAACCCAACTCTAATCCATCACATTCCTCCTTTAAAATACTAAAGAAGGAATGTGGGATTTCCACATTATTTAGCTCTTCCCAAATAAAACTCTTGTTGCAACCCAAATTAGCACAAAAATCGGCTAATTTGTTACAACGTCTTCTAGAATGAGAAAAAAGAACCTGGTTAAAGTCTTGAATAAAAGCAAGATCCTCCTTAATTCTTCCATTCTTCTTCCAACTCTTCAAATTTGATTAAAGGTCTTTGATAATGTTGAGATTATCCCCTTCTATGATTACTCCTTGTGCTTCATGCATCCAATCTCTCAAGGTGTTCTTCAAATAGTAAACCGCCAATAATTCCACTTGTGCTATGTCCCAATGCAAATAATGGGTACCAAAGGCTAATAAAAATCTTGCTTTATCATCCCTTATGACGCCGCCAATACCTGCTAAATAGTTACTTTTTAACGAGGCATCAATATTTATCTTTATCCAACCGATTGTAGGGGGACACCAAGAGGAAGACAACCTAAGCTGATTAGTATCCCAGTTTTCCAGATGAGTAATGATAAAATTACTAACAGTGGCTTAGGAGACAATGTTTGAAGCAATAAAAAAATCAGAATCTTCACTCTTCCCATGAACCAACTTGCATCTACTCTTCCAGGTTAAGAAAACCGCTGTACAGTACATATTAGCCAATAGTGGATTAGTAGTAGAGGCTTTAACTAATCCATCCAAACAGGAATTAAAATCTCCAAATACCGGAATATTGAACCCCAAATTGTTAAGCACGATGATACATCTCTGTAATTTACTGCATCTAGCAGCTATATGACATTTATCTTCATTCTCTACACAACCTCTCGGACAGCTAGATTGATTGGAATTTTTTCTTTTCACTAAAAATTCACACAAAGGAATAGCTTTGTTGTATAATCTCCACCAAAATAATTCAATTGATGGTCTTAGCTTAATAGCTTTCAACCAATTCCAGTGACAATCTTCAAGTTTGCTATCGAAATCTACTTCTATACATTGAGCAGCAATGGATTTACCTGCAGATTTCATCTTCAATTCAATTTGATCTTCATTGTCTTCCATAGCTATTGGAATTTGAACAATAACTTCCATTAGTAGATTGCCAAAATGATTCTCTATTGAGTTAAGATTCCATTCTCCTTCATGGATGAAAAAACTGAGGTTGTAATATACTGGATCCAGTATGTTTACAAACGTAGGCCATCTAGAGATGCTTTTATCAAGAATCCATGCATCATGCATCCAATTAATAGATCTCCCATTGGAAACTTTCCATCTCACAATATTTCTAAGATAAGATGCTCCATTAGTAATAATTTTCCATGTTGGAGAGCAATTAATTTTTGCTGCCTTGGTCCATATATCATTACCATACTTGCCTTTGATAATATGATTGAGAAGAGAATTAGGCTTCATGAGAAATTCCCAAGCAAATTTATCTTGAAGTGGACCAACCCTGAAGACAGCTGAGAACAAACCCCATCCTCCTTCATTTTTAGATTTGCATAATAGATCCCAAGACACATAATGCAAACCGGTTCTACCATTACTTTTGTTCCATAGAAAACTTCTACACATTTTGTCAAATTCTTTGAGAATTGAAATTGGAACTAGAGATATAGAGGATAAAAACATTGGAAGAGAAAGAAAAGCAGATTTTACAAGAACCAGCTTCCCTTCCAAAGAAATACAATTCTTCCCCCATGTGTTCAACTTATTAGAAGCCACCTCCATTAGATTTTGAAAATCTGAAACTACCTTCCTTCTTAAGGTTATCTTAACACCAAGATAACTAAATTCCTTCACGACCTTTTGTTCTTCCTTCTCCTATTAGTGTGTTTCCCAAAAATAATCAAAGATTTGGATGCATTAACTGTTTGTCCAGTCCAATTGCAAAAATTGGAGACAATTTTTTTTACCTTCTTCACCTCACTAACAATGGCTTTTGAGAAAATAAGGATATCATCGGCATAAAATAAATGTGAAACATTAGGAGCATTAGGAGTAATAGAAATACCCATTCCACTTCTATGTAGATAGATAGCATCCGAAAGGATTTGAGAGCATAAAATAAAGAAATAAGGAGACAAGGGACACCCTTGTCTAAAACCACTTTTGCCTATGATCCAATCGGTCTTCCTCCCATTAATCAAAATGCAATATTTGGGATCTAAGACACATTGCATTAAAAGCTCTAGGAATTTATTAGGGAATTTAAAATGCATAAGAATTTGCCTTAAAGCTTGCCACCCCATACTATCATAGGCTTGCTCCATATCAATTTTGATTGCCAAAAGTCCACTTTTAGCTTTAGAATACCAGAATTTATTAAACACTTCTTGTGCCAAAAGGACATGCTCAGATAAGGAGCAACCTTTGATGAAAGCTACTTGGTCATGAGAAATGAGTTTATGAATCACTTACTCCAATATGCTCAATAGCATTTTGGCAATTAACTTATAAATAGTCAAACAAAGACTAATAGGCCGAAAATTGGATGGAAGTAAGGGACTTTTGATTTCAGGAATCAACACAATCATAGTCTCCTTCCAAAACTGATGCATAATGCCCGTAGAAAGAAATTGGTTTACAGCTAACCAAACATCTTCATGAATAATATTCCAATAGCTTTTTAAAAAGGAGAAAGTAATACCATCAATTCCAGGAGAAATGTTTTTGCCTGAAGAATTAACCACCGCCAGCATCTCTTCCTTCGTGAATTTAGCTTCCAGACTTCTCTGCTCTTCACCTGAAATGAAAGCCCAAGGCCTCGGCCAGTCTTCCAGAGAACAGTCTCTATGTCGCCACTTTGATTTGAAAAATTCTGAGTAGACTTCTTGAATTTGAATAGGATCTTCAGTTATTTGACCTGTATTAGTCTTGATAATATTGATCCAGTTGTTATTCCTCCTAGCATTGGCATAGGCATGAAAAAATGAAGAGTTCGAATTCCCTTCCTCCATCCATTTTGCTTTAGCTCTTTGCTTCCACCAAGTGTTGAGCCGGGCTAGAGTGATGTTAAGCTCATTGATCTTGAACTTGAGAATTTGAAGATTAAGAGCCGAAATACTACCGTCAGCTTCCTCTTTTTGAAGTTCCAGGATATCATTTTTCAATTCATCCCTCAGCCTATTGAGATTCTTAAACTTAACTTTACTCCAAAAATTTAATTCTTTCAAAGTTCTCTTGAACTTTAAGTTCAAAGATGTGGCTGGGTCATCACATTTACCGAGCTTCCAATATTTTAACACCACTGATTTGGCTCCATGGTAAGAAGCCCAAACATCCTCAAAATGAATGTTCCTATCAAAGACTTCAACTGGCTTGAAAATCTCCATAAGGATTGGACAATGGTCCAAGGCAATACGAGCTAAGTACTTGACACGAGCTATGTGAATACAGTTTAAAGCAGTGGAATTGATTAAACAGCGGTCAAGCTTTTCCAGAATACGAGCTCCACCCATTTTATTGTTGCACCAAGTAAATTTGGGCCCATATGCTTCCACTTCATGTAGATCATTATTTATCAAAAAATTCTTCATATCTCTAGCACCTTGAGATAAAACAAATTTCTTTCCACCTCTCTTATCTTCATGAGACAAAACACAATTAAAATCCCCACCCACTACCATAGGCAATTCATTTGAACAATGCTTCTCCAAGCTCTCCCAAATCACCTTCCTTTCTTGAGCATTGGTGCTTCCATATACTGCAGCAACCAGCCAATTGTTTTTGTTGAAAACTTTCAATGTCCCAATGATAAATTGGGATGATTCTTCAATAACAGAGAACACAGCCAAGTATTTCCTCCATAACATCATCAGACCACCAGATAACCCATTAGACGGAACCATAAAATAATCCCAATTGCTTCCCAAGAAATCCAGCACCTGAGAATTATCCAAGTTACTGATTTTAGTTTCCATTAATCCCACCATTAACACATTATTATCTTTAATAATCATTTTCAGATATAGAGCAGCCTCAACTTTCTTGGCTCCTCTACAATTCCAAAAAACTAGTGAAGTCATTGTTTAAAGATGGGAGAATGACCCCCAATCTTTTTAGATTTGCTTCCATCAAATTTCCTATTTCTTGAGATGATGTTCCCCGGGCCAAGAGGCTTCAGTTCTTTGAGAAGCTTAACCTTTTTCCCTGAAGAGGATTTCTCTGAAATTGCATTTTTAATAAAATCCCTGGATGGAAAAGTCTCAACTGCTCCAAAATTTGTAGAATAGTTGTTCTTCGTCACATCATGTTTCAACTCAGCATCCATAAAAGCAACATTTTATGCTTCCTTCAAGTTATCCAGGTTGCAATTGATGATTTGACCCTCTTCAGTTTCTTTATCAGTCATTCCATTCGCAATTTGCTCCACATTCCCCACATCTTTCATTTCTTCCATCCTGGATAACACCTCAAATCTAGTAAGATCCAAGATATTAGGATCAATATTAGAAGCCACCACCTGAGTAACTTCAGTAGTTACATTTTGATGTCCCACCAACGATTCTAAAGATGGACCTTCAACTACTGCTTTCACACTAGAACTGGGTAACTCTGAACCCTGCTTCAAGATTCTGCTTACTGGAACCATTGCTATATTTGATTTAACTATATCAGTTTTTGGAACAAAGACCTTCTTCATAGGAACAACGGTATTTTTGAGAGAGTTTTTTTTTACTACGTCAACTCTATGTCTTCTTTTGCCATAGTTAACTTGTGTCCAATTTCCGAATCCATCTGCCATCTCAGGTTTCTTAGATCCATCCGATACTAATGTTTTATTGAGAGCCAGTTTGTTCACACCAACATCATCTGAAGAAGATCCTTTGGGCTTTATAGGTTCACCACATTTCTCAGAACTGTGGCCAATCAACCCACAGCTAGAGCAGATATTTGAAACACCCTCATATTCAATTTTTTGAAAGAATTTACCCATCAAACCTTCTACCCAAACGCTATTAGGTAGTTTCATATTAAGTGGAACACAGACACAAATTCTATCAAACACTCTTCTACTCCATTGGAACATATTTCCATCTAGGAGATAAGGTTTCCCCACTAGAGATGCAATCCTGCACATATTTACTTCATCCCAGCAATAGAGCGGTAGATTGGGTAGCCTTATCCATAGAGGAGCTAAAATGCCTTTTAAGGAAGTAGGATTAAACATAGCTATCCATTTGTCTAGGCCTACCACTTAACCTTTCAAAAACCAAGGTCCACCAGATAAGATTTTCTCCGGCACAATATCATTTTCAAAGGAGCAAAGAACCCAGCCAAGGCCTAAGCCTGTAATGTGGAAATTCCCGAACTTGCTCCATTGTCTTCTTAAATCCACACAAATTGATTGAAAAGAAATGTTGTCTCCAAACACCTTCACCACAATAGCCTTTTCAAGCCTTCTGGAGTTTTCAATTTCCTTTTCAGCATGAAGCTTGACCACCAAACCATCTTCTGATAAGAAATTTCCAAGTTCCAAATTCTCCACATTGATGTTTTCCTTCTTCGTCTAGGCCCATTGAACTATAACATTATTCTTCTTCCAGTCCGGATGAAATTTCTCATGAGCCTCCAAATTGTTCTCCTTAGGATTTTTAATCAAATCCTTTTGCAACATACCTTCATTCAGCTTGTCTTTAAGAGCGATATTCACTCCCGTAACAGGGGATTCGAAAGTCATTTTACGAACAGGAGTAGATGGCAGTGAAATAGAGTTAAAATATTTATTGGAGAAAATTTTCAATCCGGATGAAGTGGAAGCCTCCAATTTAAGATCATCTTTAAAATCACATCTGAAGAGCTTCAGATTTGAATCTTTCGGGTTGGAACCTACTTCTCCCGTCAAAATCTCTTTTCCTTTCCCAGGAACGGAGATGGGAACTTTCTTCATTGCTAACCCTCCTTCATTGATTATCAGAGGTTTTTCTTTAAACCCCTTAACCTAGTTGTTGAAAGTATCCAGTGCTCTAGAACCACCATTGAAGACATCCGACGATTTCCTTGCTGGAACAGATAGAACTTTTTTGTAATTCGCCCACACTTCCGTGGAAGGTAGACGCTTGCCCTCCATACTAGACACGAGAGTCCGACTGAGGCCCTAGCCGACGACCAGATCATCGGAGAAGCGCCCAAATCAGCCGCTTGATCTAAATCACGAAACTTCAGGAGACGTTAAAGTTTAAAAATTGCCAAACGAATACCGTTGAAATCCCAGACTTTCTCACTCTACTTTCTCCCTCTTTGTCCGATAAAAAAATACTAACTAGAAAAACACATATCAATATTGCAGAAACATTTTAATTAAGCATTCAAATTGATCACACCAAGCCTTGTTCTTAATGCACTAAAAGTATCAAAGGCTAATGGTTTTATAAAAATGTCTGCAAGTTGATTTTCTGTAGAAACATGAATGAGTTAGATTTCTCCTTTGGATACATGATCCCTTATGAAATGATGCCTGATGTCTATATGTTTGGTTCTTGAATGTTGAATAGGATTTTTAGAAATGCAAATAGCACTAGTGTTATCACAATAAATTGGAATAGTGCCTATAATTAATTTTAAATCAATCAACTATTGTTTCAACCAAAGTACTTGTGCCACACAACTTCCTAATGCAATGTATTTAGCTTCAATAGTAGATAGAGCTACTGAATTTTATTTTCTACTAGACCAAGAGACTAAAGAATTTCCAATAAACTGACATGTTTTAGACGTGCTCTTTTTATCCACCCTTCAACCTGCAAACTCAGAATCTGAATAATCATTTATTTCAAATGAAGAGATAAACTTAGGATACCAAATTCCTAAGTTTTGAGTTCCTAACAGATATCTTAAAATCTTTTTTACTGCTGTCAAATGTGATTCTTCTAGATCTGATTGAAATCTAGCACACAAACAAATACTAAATATGATGTCGGGCAGGCTAGCTATCAAGTAAAGCAAAGATCAAATTATCCCTCTAAATTTCTTTTGATCAATAGATTTTCCCTTAGGGTCCTTATCCAACTAAACTAAGAAACTCATAGGTGTACTAACAGGTTTAGCATTATCCATTTCATACTTTTTGAGGATGTCTTTAACATACTTTGACTTACTAAGAAATGTACCCTCCTCAATTTACTTAATGCTAAAGCCTAGAAAGTAACTTAAATCTCTCATTAAACTCATTTCAAATTCACTACTTATTATTTTAGAAAAATCATCACAAAGATTTTTATTTGAAGATCCAAAGATGATGTCATCAACATAAATTTATACACTGAGTATATCCTTTCCAAATTTCTTTAAAAAGAGAGTTGTATCCACACTTCTTTTTTCAAATGATCTTTCAAGTAGGAAGGTGCTCAATCTCTCATACCAAGCCCTAGGTGCCTGTTTCAATCCATATAATACTTTTTTAAATTTGAAAACATGATTTGGGTATTTAGAATTTTTAAAACCTGCAGGTTGTTCTACAAAAACATCCTCTTGAATTACCCCATTAAAAAGGCACTTTTACATCCATTTGATACAATTTAAATCCTCTAAAATAGGCAAAGGCTATTAAAACTCTAATTGCTTCAAGTCTAGCTACAGGGGCAAAAGTTTCCTCAAAATCAATTCTTTCAATCTGATTATACTCCTTAACAACTAATTTAACTTTATTTCTAATGACTACTCCTGAGTAATTCATTTTATTTTTGAATACTCACTTAGTTCTAACTACACTTTGATCCTTTAGCCTTGTAGTTAATTACTAAACTTTATTTCTTACAAATTGATTTAACTCTTCTTGCATAGCCAAAATCCAAAATTTATCCGAAAGTGCTTGATTAATATTTATGGGTTCTATTATTGAAATGAAGGCTGAATGATTGACTTCTTTGTTTAGTCCACGCCTAGTCCTTACACCCTCACTAGGTTCACCAATTATCAATTCCTTTGTGTGGTTTTTAGAAAATCTCAAATATCTAGGAAAAAGGTTTTCTATCTCTAAGTTTTCTTCCAAATTTTCTTCCAATTTTTTTCCAAATTTATTTTATCAATCTTTTGGGAGTTAATCTCAATCTCATCTTCTAAAATATTTGGCTCTTCCAAAATTCCAGATTCTTCAAATACAACATGTGTGGTCTCCTTAATTACCAAAGATCTTTTGTTGAATACTCTATAAGATTTTCCAACACTTGAGTATCCTACAAAAATTCCTTTATTTGATTTTGGATCAAATTTTTCTAAGGCAGATTTTCCATTGTTATGAATAAACACCTTGCAACCAAAAACATATAAATGTGAAAAATTAGGTGTTCTTCCTTTTAGTAACTCATAGGGTGTTTCATTTAATTCAGATCTCACACTCACTCTATTTAGAACATAACATAAAGTGCTAACCGCCTCAGCCCAAAAATATTTAGGAAGTGAGTATTCTGCCAACATGCCTCGAGCGGCTTCTATTAATACTATGTTCTTTCTTTCGACTATCCCATTATGCTGAGGGGTTCTAGGTGTAAAAAAGTTGTGATTAATTTCTTTCTCCTTACAAAAATTCTCAAATCTTTCATTCTCAAATTCTCCTCCATGATCACTTTGTATAGTCATAATTTCACATCCTAGATTTCGTTGAATCCAAGTAAAAAAATTTCTAAATTCCTCAAATGATTCACTCTTATGAAATAGAAATCTAACCCATATGAATCTAGAGTAATAATCCACAATCACAAATCCGTATACCTTCCCTCTTAGACTTACAGTTTCAACTGGTCCAAAAAGCTCCATATATAAAATCTTCAATGGTTTACTAGTTCTAAGATCCTTATTGGACTGAAAAGAGGACTTCACTTGTTTTCCTAATTGACATGCATCACAAAGGTGGTCCTTAGTAAAGTCTAGTTTTTGTATACCTCGCACTAGGTTCTTTTGGGTAATCCTCCTAAAGTTTTTCATACTAGAGTGACAAAGTCTCGTATGCCAAAGCCCTAACTCATCCGAAATAGTTTTTAAACAAAAAGCAGTAGGAGTTTTAATTCAATTAAAATCTAGCATATACACGTTGTTTACCCTTATACCATTCAAAATATCATTTCCATTTAGGCTTAATATAGAGCTAGTAGGAAAAATTTTTACACAATATCCTTTATCTCATAGCTGGCTTATACTTAACAAATTTTGCTTTAAGCCTTCTACCATTAACACATTCTCAATAAAAAAGTTCTTAAGATTTCCAATCATACCTGACCCAATCACCTTCCTTATGGGGTTATCTCCAAATGTAACCTTGCCTCCATTCCTGGCTTCCAGCGATATGAATTATGCAGTATCTTCAGTCATATACTATGAACATCCGCTGTCTAGGTACCATATGCTCTCATGAGGTCTTGTGTGAGAGCGACACTCTTCTTGATCTGACTGATCAAGATTATCGGCCATTAAGCACAGATTAGTGACTTCCTCTTCCTTTTCCATTTTTGATGAGTTCGAAGCTGAGTTCGCCCAGAAAGCTCTTTGGAATTTCTTCTTGCCATCTTTACAATTGGTTTCTCCTCAACATTCTCTTTGCTAGGAGTGGCTTTAAGTTTTGGGCAATTTGTCTTAATATGTTTAGGTTTCCTACACTCATAGCAAATAACATCATTTGAAACCTTGACATTCCTATTAAATTTATCTCAATTAAATTGTTGGCATCTCTTTTGCTTCCTCTTCAGAAAGCTTTTGAATTTTCTAGTCATTAGTGCGATGTCGTCTTCATCCTCAGGTTGTGAGTGTTCACTCTCAGATTCCTTCACTTTTAGTGCTATGTTCTTCTCCCTTCGTGGTTCACCTACATCAATCTTTCTTTGGCTAACTCCTTGCTCGTAAGCAATTAGTGAATCAAGAAGATTGTCAATAGAGTAAATGTTTAGATCTTTAGACTCTGTAATTGCAATAATTTTAGCATCATAAGCAGTAGGCAAACAACAAAGAATCTTATTAACCATTTCAGCATTCATTAGTTCCCTATCCAATGCATGTAAAGAGGTGACTATTTTTGTGAATCTTATGTACATATCAGAAATGGATTCATTTGGTTTCAAGCGAAACAATTCATAATCATGCAATAAGATATTAAGTCTAGATTGCTTAACCTCATTAGTCCTCTCATAAGTTATACAAAGTCTATCCCATATGTCATTTCCACTTTTGCAAGTAGAAACCCGCATGTAATTTTCTGATTTAAGAGCACAAAAGAAACTATTTAAGCATTTGGCATTTAGTTGTGCTAAGTCACGTTCTTCTACTGTCCAATCCACAAAAGGTGTTTCAACTCTAACTTCGTCAACTAGTCTAGTTGGTTTTGTATACCCTTTCTGAACTAAGATCCACATACGGTAATCAAGTGACTGTAAAAAATTAGACATGCATGTTTTCCAAAATTCAAAAGGATATATTGTTGAACAGTGGAGGTCTAGTTATAGAGTAACCCTCAGGTATATTTCGATTTCCAAATATAGTTATCTATGTTAATAAAAAAGTAGTCTAAACTTATGATTTTAAAATAAAGTAAGCTCTGATACTCTTGTTGAAACTTGTTCAATAAGAATTAGGTTGTTAAACCTAAGATTATGTCCCAGCGGCTAACCAAGAGGGGGGGGGGGTGTGAATTGGTAATTAAAAATTTTATACCAAAAATAAATTTAGTGAATTTTGTAGAAAACGTTTTTCAACCACAAGTTAAAACAGTAAAAACAAAAGTAGCGGAAAAAATAAAAGACATAAGTTTTATAGTGGTTAAGTCAAACACGACCTACATCCACTCCATGGAGGCACCCTCCGAGTATTGCACTAATACCACTAGTGACTCTCCTTTTGCACCCACAACAAGGCAGAGAAGCCTTTACAAAACTCTCTTCCACCACTACCGGTGCGGCAGAGAACCGTCATCCTTTTACACTCTCCAAGTGTTGGCAGAGAATTGTCCGTCCTTTGTAGAGAACCCTTCAGCTATTCACACTCTCCAAGTATAGGTAGAGAACCCTTCAGCTGTTCACACTCTCCAACTCTAGGCAGAGAACCCTTTGGCTGTTCACACTCTCCAAGTGTAGGCAGAGAATTGTCCGTCCTTTGCAGAGAATCCTTCAGCTATTCACACTCTCCAAGTGTAGGCAGAGAACTTTTTGACTGTTCACACTCTCCAAGTGTAGGCAGAGAACCCTTTAGCTGTTCACACTCTCCAAGTGTAGGCAGAGAACCCTTCGTCCTTTCACACTCTCCAAGTGTCGGCAGAGAACCAGATCTCCTTGTTAGATCTTCTCATAAGAAATCTAGAAGGATGAGAGAAAAGAGTGAAGTAATCACAAACCATAAGTGGAGACTCTTACCTTTGAGTACCAAGTGAATCCATCATGCTCCAGTAGTAAGAATCCTCCTTCAAACACTTTTTCACACTCTCTCCTTGACTCTCCCTTCAATTGGCATGAAGATCAATAGGAAAAAAGATTAAGAGGCAGTTTTAATTAGACTTTATATAAGAAAGGCACAAAAAACTGTCCAAAAACTGCTGATTTACAAGTCTGTACATAGTGGATCGTCCTGTACGATTGTCAGATTGTCCTGTACGAATTTATTTAATTAGTTTCATACGAACACAATGTATATTGGTACGAACTGCCTTCATACCCGATCATCGTCCCATATGAAATATGTTCATCCTGGGATGAATAGTTATATCAAGGGTCGGTTTCGACAAACTGCAGGATGTTATCAAAATTTAGCATTCCGTCCTGGGACGAATAGGAGTTCGTCTGGACAAAAATTTTCCAGAGAGCATTTCATCCTGGGATGAATAGGAGTTCATCTGGACAAAAATTTTCTAGAGAGCATTTTGTCCTAGCACGAATAGAAATTTGTCTGGATGAAAATTTTCTAGAAAGCATTTTGTCCTGGGACGAATAAGAGTTCATCTGGACGAAAATTTTCCAGAGAGCATTTCGTCCTGGCACGAATAGAAATTTGTCTGGATGAAAATTTTCTAGAGAGTATTTCATCCTGGGATAAATAGGAGTTTTTCTGGAAGATCAGGACTTTGAAAAATGTTCTCGCCTCCTGTTCATTCCATTGCTCTTCCAAGGGGATTATTTGACTTGATCGTTTTGTATGAATAAGGTTCGTCCCGTATGATCAGTATGATTTTTAAAGATCTCCCCAAGTGTGTGTGCGCTATGCTTATTCAATTAAAATTATATTTTCTCAAACTCAATTATAATAAAAAAATTACAAACTTTAATTTACAAACTATCTCATGCTGAATTTTGATTTGAAGTCTTCATTAGTCTAGAGTTCGATTATCCTGAAATGTTAGTCCACACAAGAGCAAAAAATAATTCTTCCAAAAAGTGTTAGGAGAAAAACAAAGCTTAATACAATAATATTTGGAATCATCAAAACTATACAAGTTACAAGAAGATAAAACATGCAAATAGCAACTCTCTTAATAGTGTTCAATGCCATCTCAGATGTACTTGATGCATTGATGCACGGATGAAGGAACCATCCTATATTCATGAAGCAAAGGTCCTACTTAGGAGAGCGTTAAAAGATGTTGGAGCATCTATAATATGAAACTTGGCTTTAGTTTTAAATTATTCAATATCCAATAATAGAGTAACTAAACCCAAAGCCCTCTTGCCATTTTCGTTAAAACCCCATAAGATCATCTTATCTGAATTGAGCTTATGGATATCTATTTTCAAATAGGCATGAGTTCTGAGAGTCATAATATTAATTGATGCACCATGATCTACAAGGATAAGTGAAAATATGAAGTTATCTATGTTTACTATTATGTATAGTGGATGTTTATGATCAGCCATCCCTAAACATAGATCTTCATCAGAGAAAGAAATTTTAGTAACTCTTTTAGATTAAAGAGCTTCATCAAGCTGTGCATTTGCTAACTGGTCCATGCAAATATTTGGATATAGCAGAGCTTTGATTAATGCTTTCCTCATTTCTTTGGAAAGGATATATGCATCATAAATGCTCAATTTGGCAGGCAACTTCCTGAGATGAGCTAGGACATTGTAATCGACCTTGGGCATTCCACTCTCAACTAGACCTTAAAGAGGAACAGGCTGAGGTGGAAAAGAAAATTATGGTTCGACAACAACTTGCTTCCCTTTATCTTTAGAAGAAGAGTAAGGTGGTAGCACTTTACCTCAATAATGCTTAATTTTCACTATCTCTTTAGAAGAAGTGACAGGTGGGTTATCTACTTTGACCTTAGCAAGCTCTGGTTTCATTTCTATTAATTTTTTATAGAATTCAACATGTTTGCTTCAACACAGATAGGTGTACCCTATAAATCAAGAATAGGGGCATCACTAATTGAATAATAGCTTAGAGAATATTTTAATTCTTCAAAATTAAATTGATCATTAAGAGAATTTTTTTAGATATATGTTTCAAGTCATCTGTAACATCCCTATCAAATATAGACAAGATATACACAAAATATTTTTTAATTGATTTCACATAATTACATGAAACAAAATAAAACACATCTAAAGTAAGAGTATTGAGGATTATAGCCTCCCCATCCGTAGAAAACTTAACTTTAATGGACACACACTGTCAACACTACTAAAAGAAACAAAATAATCTCTTGTATCCTTCTTCTTCTGAACTATCGGAGCCTGGATGACTTGGGCTTCCTTGAGCTCTAAACGCAGAGTCATCTCTACATCATATTTTGGAACTATTAAATCAACATGTATGGACTTCTGAGCTCCCAAAGATTCCTGAAGAGAAGAATGATATAGCTTGTTTAGAAATTTCTTAGAAGAATGGGATAAAGTTATATCCCAAGTAGAATCAAAATTTGAAAAAGAAATAGGAATAATTGGCTCACCAGTCACACACTTAGTTGATCCCTTCCCTAGATCTACTAAGTATTCCTTGGGAATCACTAAAACTCCTAATTTCATGGTTATATTAAGACATTCTTTAAAAGTTATGTAATATTCAAGTTGATGGCCCAACATTTGATAGTATGGGCAATAATTAGGTTGATCTGACTTACTCACCTCCTCTGGCCTTTTAGATATAGGTAACTTGAAGTCTGGCTTTTTTAAAAGATTTTTAAGATCCTCTTTAAAGCCTCCTTCTTTAAAGGGTAAGTCTTACCAACCATTGCATTGAAATTTTCCTTCTTTTCTTTACTTTCTTGGAGTAAGGTAAAGTCATTGTGTATTGAAATGTTGCTGAATCCATAGTGGCGGATGATGTGGTTGCGGATATTGGGGTGGTGGATACTGGGGCTTCTGATATTACTGATTATAAAACTGTGAAGATGGATTTCCTATCTGAACTTTCATTGGTTGCTTTCCCTTATTGCAGCTAAAACTATCCCAAATTTCTTTTCAAAGACCTTATGGGGTGTCAACTTCTTTGAATGTAAAGCGGAATGATTAACAAGGAAAGTAAGCTATGAAGCTTCTTCTTGTAGACTGGAGGCTTTATTGAGTATTTTTCATATGTTTTAATGGTAAAACCTCTCAAAAGAAAGATTACTGGTCTATGAATTTTCTTAAGTACAATCTCAATCACATTCTGTTCTTACAATTAAGGTCCACATATAATGCTCAAATTCCTCCATCTGAGTATGTAATCAACTTCTTATTGGTTGGGAAGATGGAATTTCAATTTCTCATTGACAAAGTGTTAAAAATGTTTAATACTTGGGGTGGCAAGTTCATCTCTTTGGCGGGGAAGATCACACTTGTCAAAACGGTATTGCTCTCATATCCATCATTCTATTCTACACATTTTATGATTCCAATGAGTATTTTAAATGAAATTGATAAGCTATGTAGAAGTTTTATTTGGAACAAGATGAATGGAGGTTTGGGCCTTCATTATGTGAGTTGGGATACTATGTGTAAACCTGTGGAGAATGGTGGCCGTGGGATGCATTCATGTTCTAGCAAGGTTGGCCCTTTAAGAGCAAAACTTGCATGGAAATATGTTCAAGACAAAGAATCAATGCTACACAAAGCCTTATATCTAAAATATGGTTCAATTTGGGATCACATTGCTGGGAGGAGATCTTGTTCGTCGGCCTGGAAGCTAATTAAGGATGGAGGTAGGTGTCTCAAATAGATTGTGAGATGGAAGATAGAAAATGGGGAGTTAATTGATATCTTTAATGGTATATGGATCATGGATAAGATTTTAAACATGTGGCCAATGTTTGTGGTGCCTAAAGATTGTAATATGGAAATAGTATTGTTAAGTGTTTTTATTTTGCAAGGGAGATGGAATGTTGCCGAATTGAATAAAGACTTTGGATGTGAGCTGGTGGAAATGATATGTAAAATTCAAATTGACTCAAATAATTAGGAAGACATGCTGGAGCTCATTCAAGGACTCTCTGGAAAGTCTATTTCATCATTGGCTGTTTCGGCAGTATAACAAGAATTTCAAGATTACAAGTATTGGAGATCTTTGAAGAAAGCAAAGCTTAATGCTAGGGTGGAGAACTTTTGGTGGAGGTTATTAAACAATGCTTTACGAACCTGCTAATTTTTATCTTTTGGAAGGTTGCATTCAAATAGCTTGTGCCCAAGAGGGTGCAACGAAGTTGAAGATAGAAAGCATTTGACGGTTAGCTGTAAGAAACTGAAGGAGGTTCTTCATCTATTAAATCAGTGGGGTTTCATGATTCCACTTGTCATCTGCTTTGAAGATTGTTGGAATTAGATGATGAAACATAAATCTTTTTTGTTGAATTTATTCTGTAATGCTATTAATTTTACTTTGAAGGGAAGGAATGAGTTGGTCCATAGAAAAAAGGAGAGAACTATAGTCTTTATAGGAACTAAATATGTCAACTATACAGCTGTGTGTAATGCTATTAAATGGAACAATTCGGGATGGTTGGATGTCAATCAGCTCTTGCTGTTGAATAAAGCCTGGCACCCTCCTCCACCCAATTGGATCAACGTGAATGTAGATACATCCTTATTACCGTCCTACAAAGGTGGGGTAGGTGGTGTATTTAGAGATCATAAAAAAAGATTTGTTTTGGCTATAAAGTCAATTAAAGAGGTGATTAAAGATTGGATGTTGGAGTATAAAGGCATCATTATTGAAGGTGACAAAGCCAACGCTATCAAGTTCATACAAATTCATATATAAGAGGTGGAAAAGATATTGAAGACATTTATTTTGTTAATGATTTTAATTATGTGATTTTTTGTTTTTAATTGTATAGAAAGAAGTGGTAATAAGTTAGCAGATTTATGTGCTAACTATGCTATTTTTGCTTCTTTTTGTTGGGAGGATATATGGGTTAATAAGGTTCCTCCTTCCTTTGTGGAGTTGTTAAAAGAGGAATCATTAGGTAGCATTGTGTAGTTGGTTCTTTCTATTTTTAGTTTTCAATGCATTTATTGCTTCTTCAAAAAAAAAAAAAAAGAGTATGTAATCAACTAACTTCTCTCCAAGCTTTTGTTTTTCTATCACAAAATCTCCAACTTTCACATGGTGTTAACTACCTACAAATCTCTTAACAAACATATTCTCTAACTCTGTGAAATTGTGCACTAAGCCATTCGATAGATCTGCATACCAATCAAATACTACCCTTGACAGGATACTGATAAACTATTTAAAAAATAAAGAATCACTTATCCTAGTATTGTAACAACTGGCTCTGAAGTATGCTATATACTGCCTTGGGTTTTCTATACCATCAAAGATCTTAAAGGATGGAGGCATAAACCCCTTTGGGTAAAGAACTGCATCAAATTCCTCTAAGTAGGGTCTACCCTCGGAGAATATGATTGTTTGATTGAAAAGTGTAGTTTTGAAAATTATTAATTTTGAGAAAGATTTAATTTTTTGAATTTTGAAATTGAATGCATAATTATGAATAATATATCACCTCAGGAGGTGAACATATCATTCCCTAATGGGTTTGAATTACAAAATTTTGAATTCATCCTGATCATTATACTCGAACTCAGAAAGAATCACATATGACCCCGGAGGGTCAACATTAAATTCGATCTAGTGTTTAACTATAATGATATGGATAGGAAATCATTAATTTCATAATCAAAGTAATGATAATAAAGTAATATATCTTCCAGAGGAAAGATGACAATGCCTATTATCAATTATTTAAATATGACGATAACGATCACCTTTTTTTTGTTTCCTAAAGAGAATTAATTGAGGTTTTTGAAAACTTGATTTTAAAAATTAGATATAGGTTTCTGAATCTCCTATAAATGCAAGCCCACATAGTTAATTACATCATAGGAAACTAGATCTTCCTATGAATACTCTCGATTAAAATAGTGGTACAAATTTTATTTAAGATTTCAAAGATTGATGTCAAAGGAGATAAGTGTTGAAATTTTTAATCGGGATTCGATCAAATTTGAAAACTTATTTTTGGAGTCAAATGAAGAAGGGTAGGAGGTGTTTTGAGATTCTGAATTACTTCAGAAACACTCAGCCGATCCTAAATGTTGGGCTTGAATTTGAATTAAAAAAGATTTAAGTTTGAGTGGTCAATTTTATTATAATGTTGGGATTCAATTCCCGGAGATTGAGGTCTTATAGCCTAAGCTTGCCTCAGAACCTAAGTCTAAATTGGGTTCTAAAAAGTAATCCGAACCTAACTAATGCAATACATATTTGGACTTACCCCGGCCTGGATTGGGGAGCTAGCTAAACCACCTAAGCGCTTCAAAACCTTAAGTCTGGTCTTTTAATGTTGAGTGGTAGGGATGTTATTTAAGATAATATTTTGAGGATAGGGCCAACATCTAGAGCAAGTCCTAATTTTTTCCTTGACTTATGTTAGGTTTTTAATGTCTAAGCAATTGCAATTAAATATTTAGACACTTTTAAGTTTGTATCTAATGCAATGCATGCATATCGACTTGATTAAATGTTTAAATTTTAATTAAAAAGTTTAAAAAGGCTTAAAAATATATATTTTATCTTAGAAGAATGCATAGAATCCCCTTGGATAGATCTGCACCCTCATAGGCTAGGTGGTCTGCCAAAACCGCAGGCGGGGAGGTGCCTAGCAAAAAGGAAGAAGATGCAACAAATATGCATGCAAACTTCTAGCTGTCCCAGGCTTACTTCTTAAAATGTTAGAGTTTTTATGTTGACTTAAAATTTTTTTAGTTTGATTTAGTAATAAAATTTTAATTAGTCCTTCAAAGACTACAATCGAATTCCAAGCTAAATCAAAATCAGCATGCAGGTAAAAAGACTAGAAAAATAAATAGTTCTACTGTGCAATCAATTAAATAAATCAATTAAATTAATTACTCAAATTTGAAAGCCCATATGGAAAGTGTCATTTATTATTACAACCCAAAATTTATAGAAAAGTAAAGTGGTCGGACACCACTGACAACAACCCAAATTTCTAATCCTAAGACTCAAGTGACTTTGAGAATGAGTCTTCTCGTTATCCACTTCTTTTTCCTTCTGTTTCTTCTTGGATTATCGGGTCTGGATATCCAAATGAAAAGAAACTCCCCCTTGGATGGGGTGTTATCTTTTCTCTTTGTATATTTTCAAAGTCATCCAAATTTGGAGCTCCAAATGGAGAGGGACTCTCCCTTAAGGGATGCCCCTTCCTCTTTGAATTCCAAATTGGATTTCTAACATCCCAATCTCAAAGTAGTTTAAAGTACAACTCAAATTATATCAAATTTCATTTAGAAAATAAAAAATTTCTAGACTTAATCCTATAGGGTTATCCTAAGCAAGTAATATTTAAAACATCCCAAGTAGTTATAATCAATCTCAAACAGTTAATATTTAAAATTTAAAATGCTCAATCACTCAAAACATTGAGTGTAGGAAATAAATAGACAATCAATAAGTTTTAAGCTAGCAACCAGCATGTAGTGAAAACCATAAAAAACACGGCACACAACTACAGAAAAGTAAACACCAGCCTAGCCTAAAACTAGAGTTGGTTGTCCTTGCAAACCATCTAAAGTGTGTGTAAAAGGCTGTATGGTTTAGATATGTCTTATATATGATATTTGTTAAAGTTGCTTAAAGTTTGATTGGTTGAAAGGCTTAAGGGAATAATTAATTTTGAATTTAAGTATTAATGGCTTAAAGTTGATTTTAAAATCTATTTTAAAGAGTTATACGTTACCACCTTTGTTGCTCACTGAGGCCGTGAAGTTTATTTCACCTTCCTTGGGGCTAATTTAATAGCCTCGTACGTCTAGGTTACCTAGTGGTACCCGATATGATTAAGTGATTTGATTTGATTAAGGTTTGAAAGTTAATGAATTTTAATTAAAATTAGTTGATTACTATTTCTAAGGTTGATTAAACATTTTTGGAGTTTTAGAGTGATTTTTGAGTTTTAAGGATTTTCTGGACTATTTTAATCACTTTATTAAGGGGTCAAAATTTGACTTTTCAAATTTGAATGATTTCTAAAACTTTGTTATTTTTAATAAATATTAGATTTTTATATGATTGAATGCCTTTAAGTTTGTTTAATTTTGATTTCTCTGGAATTAGTTAAGATTTTTCAAAGTTTGATGAATTAATTGAATTTTTTTAAAAAGTTATTTAATTAAAGGGTCTTTTATGATTTTAGTCCAAATGAACTCCCAACTCCTTGAAATCAACTTCAAAGGTCAGGAATAACCTAAGAAGATATTCTCAAGTGTTTGAGAATTTTTTGGAATTTTTAATTATTATTAATTAATTAAATTAATTAAATATTAAATTCCACTTAAAATTAAATTATGCTCAGATTTTCTCTCTACCCAAAGTGATTTTATTTTTTCGTTGATTAATGTTTGAATTCATGTCAGTTAGAGGTATTATTTTTAATTTTTGGATTTTATCTTGATTTATTACAAGTTTTAGAAGGTTTAAAGCTTAATTAAGGGTTTAATTTTAAGAAAATCAATGAAGGGGCTTAATGATTTCAAAAAAATCAGTGAGAAATTTTTCTATAGGCTGAGGGTGTCACCATGTTTGAATGTTCAAAGTTTCAAATAAAAAGGAAGTGTATCCTAATTATTCGAATTTATCTAAGTTCTTTAAACAAATCCTTAATTATTGTCCTTAATGGTGTCACTAAGTTAATTAGGATCAAATCAAAGTTTATAACCCATGGACAAGCATGAATAAGCATACACAATAACACAATCAAGTCCTTAAAAATAGGAGAGCCTAGGCTATGTGGTGTGTGCACCCTAAGCATGCAAAGATTGACATTAATTAAGGTGACAATATTTTGATTAGTGAATGATTAGAACATAATTATTCACTAATCATTCCCCAACAAATTCCATTCACGCATTCAATCTATATTTAAGATTTCAAAGGGATCTCTCAAATTTTCAAAATTTATATATATATATATATATATATAAACAAATATGTACTTATACATGTAAATATAAGTTTTAAAATAAAATAATTGAAAATATTATTAAAATAAATTTAAGAAGTTGAGAGATCCACTGATTTTCAAAGTTATTTGAAAATAAATTTTTAATTTTAAAATAATTAATATAACATTTAATTAAATAATAACTAAATATTATGATATTCAAATAATTCACATTATTTAAAATAAATCAATATTTAAATTTTAGAATTAATGTTAAGTTAAGGTTGATACATCATTATGAAATTATCTTGATCAGGCACGCTCGAGGCAAAAAACAACCCATAAACTTTAAAAATTAAATCCGGAAGCACTCGAAAATACGAACCCAACGACACCAAATTCAACTCAATCCAAGCCCAAATGAGCCAAAATCAAGCACCTAAAGCGCTGTTGGAAAGCTCGTACCATAATTTGAGTTACCAAACGGTCTCCGATTTTAACGAGCTTATAGTCGAATCGAACGGCTCGATGAGATGAATCCAACGAGCCCAAGATCTCCGGATTCGACTTCACTAAGGCCTTCAAATGGATGACAAATGATGTATGATCAAAGGATTCAATATCAGCCGTCCATTCAACCACTCCCTGTACGCCCCTGATCTCACACCTATTTACAAGTCATGCCATTTAAAAAAAACTATAAATAGAGCTCTCATTCTTCATAAGAGGGGACCAAAGCAAGAGAGAGAAGAGGAGAAGAGAAGGAGGAGAATCAGCTCCTCCTCGACCACCACCGGAGTTCTTTCCGTCGCCTGAATACGCTAGAATTCTGTTGGATATTCGAGAGACGCTGGAATTCTCCAGAATTTTGTAACTTTGTTTCAATTTAGAAGAAATTGATTGTAATATGATCGTCCTAACTTGTAGGATGAATCAGCCTTTGTACTTCAAACAAACATTAGTGGAATTACTTCAACTAGGCGTGGCCCCATGGTTTTATTCCTCTTTCGAGTTTTCCATATAAAAATCATGGTATTCATTTCCCTTTTTATCTTCTGTTTGTGTGTGCTGAATATTCGTACAATGCTTGGACATAAAATTACTAACACTATCGTCGCGCATTTTCTAGCCCGCAACATTTTGGCGCCGTTTGTGGGAAACACTATCCCACTACTGCTACGATGGTCAATAGGCACAGCAGTCATATTGTTGGAACTTCTCGCTCCAACTCTTGTCAGTCCAGAAATCAATCTATTAACCATAGACGCCCAATGTCTACCTCTTTTTATCCTGGGGGGCAAAATGCTGCCGGAGAAGGAACCTCGGGACCTTCTTTAGAAGAAAGAGTTTGGAAGATGGAAGAATATCATAATGAGATCCTTCAAATCCTGTGAGAGAATCGGCAGCCGGTATTGGCATAATGGGAGGAGGTCCTTCTCCCTCGGGATGCACCACGGGTTGAAGATATTCAATTCGAACGTCTTCAAGCAGAAACTCATCTTCCTCCACCTAGAAGACATCCTCAGTCACGACAGGATAATGAACTTTTCGATACAGCAAGTTGTACACATCCTTCGCCCTCGACTCGGCAACCTCGCATTCTTCCGGATCTCCCAGAAGACTCTTCCCAACCACACATTGCAGAACTCCCTCACAATGCCCTGCATCATGAACTACGAAGTTGGTAAGGGAAGAATTCCCCCAAGGGGATATGAGATAAGCTCTCCAACAGAGAGACTTCCAGGAGTCATCACCTTTAACTGAGGTCATACTACAGCATCCCATTTCGGTTGGATTCAAAGTACCTAGAATCGAGTCTTACGACGGGATGTCCAATCCATATGAGCATTTCGACCACTACAGAACCATCATGCACATTCAGCGAGCCTTAGATGCCCTCCTCTGCCAAGTATTTCCTGCCACTCTCAAAGGATAGGCTCGAATGTAGTTCTATTTGCTTCAGTCCGGAACGATCCCCTCATTTGTAAAACTAGCCAAGGCTTTTGTCGAGCTGTTCGTAGCCAACTAGAGAATAGCTAAAGATTCTTCTCACCTCTCTGGAATTTGTTAGAATGAAGGAGAATCATTGAAGGAGTATTTTCAACAATTTTTTTCTGAAGCTCGACAAATCCCAGGAGTAGATCCTGAACTTTTGAGAGGAGTCTTCCTTGGAGGCTTTCGCCCTGGCCCCTTCTATTCGGCCCTCATGCAAGACACCGTTGATTCATACGCCAATTTGATCCTTCATGTAGAGGTGTAAATCTCTATAAATGAGGCCATAAATGCTCATAAAAAGCAGTTTGAGCAAACTAACGGGAAGCGCAAGGTTGCACCTGGAGCAGATAATTCATCCACACAACGAAAGAAGCAAGGGAAGAACAATCTTCCTCCCTCGACAGGAGAAAAAGTACACTCCTCTCAATACGTCTCGAGCAAATATGTTAATGGCTATTCGAGATCATGATACGGTAAAATGGCCATATCCTTTGTAGCCGAATACAGGAAATCAGGATCAATACTACAACTTTTATCGTAGTCGTGGCCACACTACCGAAGCTTGTAGACAACTCAAGGAGGAGATTGAAAGACTTATCCGTCAAGGCTATCTTTGGCAATTTTTTTTGGGATTCACCTACCCAAGAGGAAACTTATCCCACTAGGGGGCAAGATCAACAATAGAGGCCACCAGTGAATAACCGAATAGCAGTTGGAGAAATTGAGACAATAACTGGAGGCCCTTTGCTATCCGATAAAGTCTTTTTGGCTATAGATGAAATTCCAACTCCAAAATAAGTCTCGTGTAGATCACTCCATCATCTTTGATGATTCTGACTTGGAGGGGGTAAAAACACCCCACCAAGATCCGCTTGTGATTAATGCGGGGATAGGTGATCCATGTTTCATTGTCAAGAGAATTCTTGTGGATATTGGCAGCTCTGTCGATGTCCTGTTATACTCTACTTTCCTCAATATGGGTCTCACCAGAGAGAAGCTTCAACCCGTTACAGGTCCTTTGTATGGGTTTAATAATCGACCTGTACAAGTAGAAGGGATAATCAGTCTCCCAGTTGTACTTGGAGAATTCCCCCGGTAGTCTACACACTCTATTCAGTTCATTATTTTAAAGTCTGAATCAGCTTACAACGCTAAATTTGGGAGGCCGCTTCAGTCAATTTTTGGAATTGTTGCCTCTATCCCTCACCTCAAGCTGAAGTTTCATACTCCGACAGGAGTTAGTGTAGAATGTGGGGACTAATAAGTAGCACAAACCTGCTATCTCAAGCAGGTCAGATCACGCTCGACAGATACTCTAAGCATCGAGGAGTTTGATCTCTGGAACGATGACATCCCTTAGAGAGCTTCCCTAGTAGAAGAACTCACTACTGTATCTATATCTGAAGAACATCCTTTAAAGATGGTGCAAATTGGGTCACTTCTCTCAAAAGACGAGAAGAAAATATTAACAGATTTTCTATGATAAAATCGGGACATTTCTGTGTGGAGTCTGTCAGATATGCCCAAAATTGACCCCGAAGTGATTGTACACTCCCTCAAAATCAATCCAATGTGCAAATCATTTATTCAGAAGAAATAAAATTTAGCACCTGATCGTCAGCAAGTGATCGAACAAGAAGTGGATAAACTCTTGGATGTCGGGTTTATACGAGAAGTGCACTATCCTAACTGGCTGGCAAATATTGTAATGGTTTGGAAGGTGAACGGAGCATAGAGGATGTGCATAGACTATACAGATCTCAGTAAAGCATGCCCAAAAGACAACAACTTTCCACTTCCTCGTATCAACTAGTTAGTCGATACCACCTATGGGCATCAGATGTTGAGTTTCATGGATGCCTACTCTGGTTACAATCAAATCAAGATGAATTCGACTGATGAAGAAGCGACAGCATTTCAAACAGAAGAAATAAAATTTTGCACCTGATCGTCAGCATGTGATCGAACAAGAAGTGGATAAACTCTTGGATGCCAGGTTTATACGAGAAGTGCACTATCCTAACTAGCTGGCGAATATTGTCATGGTTTGGAAGGTGAACGGATCATAGAGGATGTGCATAGACTATACAGATCTCAGTAAAGCCTGCCCAAAAGACAACAACTTTCCACTTCCTCGAATCGACCAGTTAGTCGATACCACCTATGGGCATCAGATGTTGAGTTTCATGGATGCCTACTCTGGTTACAATCAAATCAAGATGAATTCGACTGATGAAGAAGCGATTGTTGCAAATCTATTTTTTCATGGCTTATGTTTTGATGATTGACAAACACTACTTCTCTTGGACTACTTGTTGCTTCTAACTTTTCAGGAATCGAAGACCGGACGATCATGAAGAAGCCAAGTTCAGAATTGCATAGGTTTAGGGTTGAGTCAGTCTATACTTTTGTTTTTCTCTTTTTGAGTCTACTTGTAATGGTCAAAGAGACTGATGCTAAGTAACCCTACACACACACACTAGAGAGACTTAGAATTTCTGTTTTTTCCCACTTCGGCCCGGCCGATATTTATATCGTCCGGGACGATCAGCTTAAAATAGAAAGTCTAATTAAGGATTCTTAATTAAGGCAGCCGACATTAACATATCGGCCTGGCCGATACGTGTATCGGCCAGGACGATAAGCTCAAAAACAGAAAGAAGTAGCCGCCTTAGACAGTTAAGGTATAATGTATTTTTAAATTATCGGCCAGGACGATCCCCGTATCGGCCTGGACGAAATTACCAAATTATGCCTTAATTGATCAGGAAATCAAGGGAGTAATTAAGGATGATTGATAGAATCATTTTGTCCTGGACGATCGCAGGATCGGCCAGGACGATACATTCAAAATCCTTGAGTTGCTTCAGGACGATAAATATCGGCCAGGTCATAAACAGGGCGATGCTCAGGACGATTTGCATCTGATTTGAACTAATCGGCCAGGACGATAGTATTATCGTCCTGGACGATCAAGCCAAATTTCAATCGTCCAGAACTGTTCCCAGGGCGATGCTCTGGCCGATCTTCTTTGATTTGTATTGATCGGCCGGGACGATAAAGTCGGCTACTTACAATTAATGAGCTCCTTGAGAGCTCTTCTATTTAAGAGCTCTTGTTCAAACGTTTTAGAGGACCTTTGGCTGCTGCCTTGTCCTGAGAAGACCTTGAGGAGAGAAAGAGAGAGAGGGAGAGAGAGAGGATCTTGTGAGGGGGATTCATAAGGGTTGCTTCAAGGATCGCTCTGCTTGTCTTTCGTCTAGAGTTTCTCATCCGTGGAAGGGTCGGTAGAGGTAAGGAGTTTGCTTTTGGTTGTGGTTCTCTGCCAGCTTCAGGAGGAAGTAAAAGGAGGTAGGTTCTCTGCCTTGCCAGGGTGGCAAAAAGGAGGTTCTTGTAAGGGCTTCTCCGCCTAGCCGTGGGGGCTAAAGGAGAGTCACGTTTTGTAGTGCAATACTTGGAGGGTGCCTCCAAGGAGTGGACGTAGGTCGAGTCGACCGAACCACTATAAATCTTGTGTTCGTATTTTTGCTTCTGCACTTTTTAATTCCGCATTAATTTCTTGTGGTGTGATTTGGTTTGTGATTTTATTTCTTTGTCTTAAAAGTTTTTTAAATACCAATTCACCCCCCCTCTTGGTTAGCTTGGGACTAAGTTCATAGGGCTTAACATCCCGAACGAACTTTCAAGTGGTATCAGAGCGGGATTCGAAAATTTAAGTTTGAAAACTTTTTGAATTTGATCCATGGCTAACATTGGGAATCGTAACACTACGGAAGGGTATTCCATTACCCGACCTCCCCTGTTCGATAACCTACCTTTTGATTTTTGGAAAACCCGCATGTCAACATTTTTACAATCTACTGATTATCGCATGTGGATGCTTATTCAAGAAGGTTATTCTCCACCTTCTCGTGAAATTAATGGTATTAAAACTGAAGTTGCTTTTACTGAATGGACTTTCGATGAACGTGATTTGGCTCAATTAAATGCAAAGTTTTTGAACTGTTTTTTCTGTGCTTTGAAATCTGAGGATTACATGCGTGTTTCAACTTGCAAAACTGGTAAAGCGATTTAGGATAAATTATGCATCACCTATGAAGGTACTAATGAAGTTAAGCAATCCCGTTTAAACATTCTCTTATATGACTACAAAATTTTTCATATGAAACCTCATGAATCGATTTCTGACATGTACACTAGGTTTACTCAGATTGTTACTTCATTGCATGCACTAGGAAAAGAGCTTTCAAATTATGAAAAAGTTAACAAGATTTTGAGATGCTTGCCTTCGTCTTATGATGCAAAAATTACTGCCATTACTGAATCTAAATATTTGAACACCTATTCTATTGATAACTTACTTGGCTCACTCATTGCTTACGAGCAAGGGGTGAATCAAAGAAATCTTGATGCAGGTGAGAAGAAAAAGGAGAAAACAATCGCACTGAAGGCGCACAAATCGGATTCTGAATCTTCCGAATCTGAAAGCGATGATGTTGCTTTCATCACAAGGCAATTCAAAAGCTTTCTAAGGAAGAAACAAAAGCATCATCAAAGTTGGAGGAAAGGTAAGGATCACAAATATGTTAAGGGATCTTCTGATGTTGTTTGTTTTGAATGCAGGAAACCTGGACATGTGAAAGCCGATTGCCCTACACTTCAAAATCATTCAAGTAAAGAAAAGGAAAAAGGTGAGGAGAAAGCCAAGTCAAGAAAGGACAAGAAGAAAATCCAAAGAGGTTTTTGGGCAGAATCTGGTACTGATTCCTCTGAGACTGAACCAGAGGAAGAGACTACGAATTTGTGTTTCATGGGAGAAAATCAAAGTGATGAGGAAGAGGTATGTAAACCAACCTATGATGAATTGTTTGAAATTTGTGAAAAAATCCATGCATCATACAAAAAACTTAAGAAGACTCATGCTAGCCTAAAATTAGAACATTCAAATCTACAAAAAGAGCATGAAGTTTTTCTCAAAGATCATGCAACGATTGATTCAAATCACATGGCTCTTCTTGATGAATTTGATGAGTTGAACAAAAAGCATTTGGAATTAGTTGATGAACATAATGCATTAAAAGCTTCACACACCTCACTTAAGGTTGATCTTAAGAAATCTAAAGAGATTGAGAAAAATTTGAGGATTGAGATTGATGCATTAAAAAGAACAAATTTGAGGATTCAAAATGATTTGGAAACATGCAAGAAAGCTAGGATGACACCAACTACTAATCAAAAGCCAGAACCTAGGAAGCAGCATTTTTACCCTAACCATTTAAGAAAACCTTTTCCTGGAGTTCAATGTTTTTCTTGTGGCATGCTAAGACACATCTCACACACTTGCACAGTTTATCGTAGTACACAATGGGTGTGGAGACCAAAATTAAATAAAGCACAGTATGGCACACAAGCATCACCTTCTACTTTTTATAAGATGGATCCCAAACCTGTTTGGGTTCCTAAATCTGACTGTTGTTGAGTTTTGCATAAGTGCTCTCACCAAAGACCTCGTGGGAGCATAGGATAACTGGACATAAGGAGGCTTGCAGCTCAAAATTGCTTAAACTCGCTGCTTTATCACTTGCTTGAAATTTTTAGTTTTTTTTTGTGTGTCTTTTATTTATTTTTTTGTGCTAGTTTTTGTGCTCTCTTTGTGTTGATTTTAGTTTGCTTTATTTTCATTTGTTTTTTTTTTGTTTTTTTTTGTCTACACGTTGCTCTTTAAATATGGCCTTCCATATGATTAATCCTTTCAAGCTTTTAGATTTTGGAGTTTTTGGAGATAGTGTTTAGCTTTTCAAAATTGGTTAAAGGGAGTTTACTGTTGATGTTTTCCCTCCTTCTGACTTTATTTAGTGGTATGATTTTCTTCTCTAAAATAAAAGTCTAAACTCGGTTTAACCAATGGCCTGTTATTTAAGATCTTTTTCTTATCTTGCTACATTAATTTATCTTATGCATAATATCCAAAGTTCTTAGATATCATTCAAGCTTTTGAAATCTTGCCATTGCATTCATCACATGATTTTGATTTTGTGTTGTGGATTGTTCTTCCCTATATTAGAGAGAGAGCTCCTATTCTCTAATATTTGGAGGATATACTCACAACTAAGTTTTTTTTAAGGGTATATTAAAGAGTTTCTAGCTTGCAAGAATTAAAAAGGAAAGAGGCCAATGAAGCCAAATTGAAAAAAAAAAAGCTATATACACAAAAGTGTATGAAAGAATCAAAAGATGCTCAAAAGAGCCAATCAAAATGACAAGAGGCATAAAATGAGCCCAATAGATGCAAGCTATCCTCTCTTTGGTAAAACTCTTAAAACTTAGAAAACTCATTGATTATGTGATGCTTTCAAAGACTTGACTTCAATTTCCATGATTGAGAAAAATTACTTTGAGTTATGAGATATTTTCTTTGTAAACAAGTCTTGAATGGATCTTATTATCCTATTTAGTTATTCTGAGTTGGATTTTTGTTTTCCAAAAGAATTTTGTACCCTATAGGATGTCCGATCTAGGGTTAACAGAATCAGATGTTCTACCTTCTTCTGATTGGGATTTGTTAAACTTCCTGATCTCTTGGAACTCTAAAAGTTTAACTTTTTAAAAAGAATTCTCATATGATGCCTCCATAAATATAAAAAAAAAATTTAAAATCCAAAAAAAAAATTCATTTTTTCCCTTGTGTTCCTTGTTTTTATTTTTCTGTGTTTTGACTGTTTTTCTTTTGTTTTATTTTTTGAGGATCTTGATCATCAGCCTTCATCTCTTGATTTCAATTTCAAGTCACATCGTCCTGGCCGATACTTGTATCGTCCTGGACGATATGACAAATTCTGTTCAAAATCCATCTGCTGACCTATTTCTGTGCTTGCTATAACTCATCGTCCCGGACGATCCTATATCGTCCTGGACGATTTGATCAAACTCTGGTGATAGTCCTGGCCGATAGTATATTTCGTCTGGCCGATGCATTTTATATGCATCGTCCTGGCCGATACACTGGATCGTCCTGGACGATCCACGTGTCAGCACGTTTTGATCTTTAAATTTGGCCCCGGACGATCCATTATTGGACAATCGTCTGGGCCGATCCACTGTTCATCCTGGACGATACACGTGGCAACCATTTTAAACGTTTTTACTTCGGCCGGTACGATTAATTATTATGCATCGTCCTGGACGATACACCTAATCGGCTCGGACGATCTGCTTTTTCAACAGTCGTTCGGCCTGACTCCTCGGGCCGATCGCCTGTGTCTGATCGGCCTGGCCGATATCTGATCGGCCCGGACGATCGGACCGCCTTTTTGACCAATCGGCCTGTACGTAATTATTGAACCATATCGGCCTGGACGATTCTGCGATCGGCCAGGACGATATGGTTGTTTCTTTAAATACAGGCCAATTCCAGCCATATTTTCTCACCCTCCACTCTTCTTCCTTTGTATTTTCTTGTTAAAACCTTCTTCTATGGCTGGTGGGAAGCGTGTTCGTCAGGCGTCTGGGAGTTCTTCGAGGTCGACTTTGGATCCTCGATTCAGGGAGGCAGAAGATTAGGCTGCCTACCGTCGCTACAAAGAGTGTAGCATCACCCTCTACCGGACAATCAATCCTACCCATCTCTCATATCCGGTAATGAATCTTTTCGCCTACACCTCTCTTTGTTTTATATTCACTCTTGCCGTCCCTTTCTCTTCTGAACTCCTCTATGAATTTTATGCCAGCCTGCGCATTAACCGCTCCTTCACAGCCCTGACCTCCTATGTGAATCAACGCCCTGTCGAAATCACATATCAGGATTGTGTTGATCTTTTACAGCTATCCACCACCGGGGATAAGCTGCACCTACTAGCCTCTGATCCTGATTTTGACTGGTCCACGGCAAATCACTTCCTTCGCCAGACCAATGCACCTTTCCATATTGGAGAGACTAGCTCTTTAGTCAAAGATGCTAGGACTATCCAACATGTCCTTCGCACCTCCATAATTCCAAAAGCCGGGGTCCGGATCCACATCACACCGCTACTTTCCCTCACTACTTTCTACATTATGGCCCAAAGAGAATTCAATGCCACTGATCTACTCTTTCGCTACATTGATCACCTAACCACAATCCGTGATCCAGGCCACAAAAGGAAACACAATCTAGCCTTAGGACACATCATAGCTTATGTCCTTGAAACCAAATACCAACTTCAGTATCCTATTCCACCAAACCTCCCAACTCCCTTCTACTCAAACAATTCCTTCACTACCCTTCATAGTACTCCTCTCCACCCAGGAGATGGGGAAGGTCGGGGGGCTAGAGAGGCTCCCGCTCCCGCTCCCGCTCCCATTCCTAATCATGTCCCTCTCCACCAGCACTCACCAGTTGACCAGTTGATTGAGAGGTTTGATCGTTGGGAGACTCGGTTTGACGCCTACATGGCTGCACAGGAGCAGCAACACTTTGAGGATATTACCCGCTACGAGCAGCACCGCGCTGAGGATTTAGCCCAATTTGACAGTTTCGTTACTCAGCAGCAGCAGCAGCATGACCAGGACATCACCTGGTTTAATACTCAGTTCACCACACTTGCCACCTACTTTCAGCAGCCACCTCCACCACCTCCATCTGATGATCTAGATCCCTCGTTGTTTTAGTCTGTACTTTGTGTTGTTTTGTTTCCTTTCTTTTTGTAGTTTGCTTCTTGGTCTTTTGTGATGTTTTTCTTTTGTTTCTGAACCCTCTTTTTGTGATGACAAAAGGGGGAGTAGGGTGTAGGAAAAAGCTGTATGGTCTTGGGTTTGTAACCTTGATGTTTTAATGAAAATTTTCCTACTTGTGTTTCCCATCATAAAAAAAGAGGGAGATTGTTGCAAATCTATTTTTTCATGGCTTATGTTTTGATGATTGACAAACACTACTTCTCTTGGACTACTTGTTGCTTCTAACTTTTCAGGAATCGAAGACCGGTCGATCATGAAGAAGCCAAGTTCAGAATTGCGTAGGTTTAGGGTTGAGTCAGTCTATACTTTTGTTTTTCTCTTTTTGAGTCTACTTGTAATGGTCAAAGAGACTGATGCTAAGTAACCCTACACACACACACACTTGAGAGACTTAGAATTTCTGTTTTTTCCCACATCGGCCCGGCCGATATTTATATCGTCCGGGACGATCAGCTTAAAATAGAAAGTCTAATTAAGGAATCTTAATTAAGGCAGTCGACATTAACATATCGGCCTGGCCGATACGTGTATCAGCCAGGACGATAAGCTCAAAAACAGAAAGAAGTAGCCGCCTTAGACAATTAAGGTATACTGTATTTTTAAATTATCGGCCAGGACGATCCCCGTATCGGCCTGGACGAAATTACCAAATTATGCCTTAATTGATCAGGAAATCAAGGGAGTAATTAAGGATGATTGATACGATCATATCGTCTTGGATGATCTCAGGATCGGCCAGGACGATACATTCAAAATCCTTGAGTTGCTTCAGGACGATAAATATCGGCCAGGTCATAAACAGGGCGATGCTCAGGACGATTTGCATCTGATTTGAACTAATCGGCCAGGACGATAGTATTATCGTCCTGGACGATCAAGCCAAATTTCAATCGTCCAGGACTGTTCCCAGGGCGATGCTCTGGCCGATCTTCTTTGATTTGTATTGATCGGCCAGGCCGATGTCCAGATCGGCCGGGACGATAAAGTCGGCTACTTGCAATTAATGAGCTCCTTGAGAGCTCTTCTATTTAAGAGCTCTTGTTCAAACATTTTAGAGGACCTTTGGCTACTGCCTTGACCTGAGAAGACCTTGAGGAGAGAAAGAGAGAGAGGGAGAGAGATAGGATCTTGTGAGGGGGAGCTTGTGAGGGGGATTCACAAGGGTTGCTTCAAGGATCGCTCTTCTTGTCTTTTGTCTGGAGTTTCTCATCCGTGGAAGGGTCGGTAGAGGTAAGGAGTTTGCTTTTGGTTGTGGTTCTCTGCCAGCTTCAGGAGGAAGCAAAAGGAGGTAGGTTCTCTGCCTTGCCAGGGTGGTAAAAAGGAGGTTCTTGTAAGGGCTTCTCCGCCTAGCCGTGGGGGCTAAAGGAGAGTCACGTTTTGTAGTGCAATACTTGGAGGGTGCTTCCAAGGAGTGGACGTAGGTCGAGTCGACCGAACCACTATAAATCTTGTGTTCGTATTTTTGCTTCCGCACTTTTTAATTCCGCATTAATTTCTTGTGGTGTGATTTGGTTTGTGATTTTATTTCTTTGTCTTAAAAGTTTTTTAAATACCAATTCACCCCCCCTCTTGGTTAGCTTGGGACTAAGTTCATAGGGCTTAACATCCCGAATGAACTTTCAGCGACAGCATTTCAAACAGACAAAGGGTTGTATTGTTATAGGGTAATGCCCTTCAGGCTCAAGAATGCTAGAGCAACATATCAATGCCTCATGATAAGGTTTTCAAAACCCTTATTGGAGGTAATATGGAGGTGTATATGGACGATATGTTTGTAAAGAGTTTAAAACAATCTCAGCATATCTCTGACTTGGAGCGGTGCTTCCATTTGTTGCAGCTCTACCCCTCCGAGTGGGCCTTCGGAGTCGCTTCTTGAAAATTTTTGGGTTTTATGGTAGCCCACAGAGGAAAAAAGCCAATCCCAAAAAGATCAAGGCATTAAGAGATATGGTGCCACCTAAGAGCATCAAAGAAGTTCAAAGGCTAAATGGGAGAATTGCAGCGTTGTTTCCTGGCACTCTCAGGAGACAAGTATCTACCTTTCTTCAAAGTACTCAGAGGCGCTCGCAGCTCTGGGTTCCAATGGACAGACGAATGCCAAGAAGCCTTTGAATAGCTGCGGAAGTATTTGGCATCTCTGTCGCTACTTTCTAAACCAACGCCTAGAGAGAAGTTGTATTTATACATAGCTGTTTCTTCCCAAGCCATCAGTTCGGTCTTGGTGCGAGAATAAAATACTGTGCAGCGCCCCATCTACTATATCAGTAAGATCCTATCAGAAAAGGAGGGATGTTATCCCTTAGCAGATAAGATGACATTGGCGTTAGTTTATTTTGCCAGAAAACTACACCCTTACTTTCAAGCCCACTCAATTGGAGTTTACACAAATCTGCCACTAAAAAACATTCTACATAAGGCAGAAGCATCATGTAGGCTTGTCAAGTGGTTTGTGGAGCTGAGAGAATTCAACATCCACTACTTTCCTAGGCCCAACATCAAATCTCAAGCACTCGTAAATTTTGTAGTCGAATGCACTATCCCGCTGTCCGATATTAAGCAAAGTAATTTGCCTTCTCCCCCATCTTGGACATTGTATGTTGATGGGTCTTCTAGAAGTTCTGGTGCTGGAGCCAGAATTCTATTAATTTATCCTCAAAAGGTTACTCTTGAATATGGGCTCCATCTCAAATTTCCTGTAACAAATAACACAACAAAATACAAGGCCCTCATTGCTGGATTGAGACTAGCAATCGACTGTGAGGTCCAGAATCTAATAGTCCACACTGATTCTCAACTAGTCACCTCTCAGGTGTAAGGAGAGTTTGATATCCACAATCCACAACTCGCCCAATATTGCAGTATTATGAAATTACTCTTGGCCCGTATAGGAGAATTTTAGATCGTATATGTTCTCCGAGAGCAAAATGCAAGAGCAGATGCTCTTTCAAAACTTGCAACATCAACGATGGGAGACATCTACAAGAGAAAGTGTGTTGAGGAGATCCACTTTCCAATTATTCAAGGTCCATGGGTCTTACAATCAATCGATGAATCGAGGGAGGTGTCTTGGATCAATCCCATCTTATCTTTTTTACAAGATAGGGTATTGCCTGAAGAACCCATGACTGCAACAAGACTTCGAAGTTGAGCAGCAAATTTCATCATTATTGGTGGTGAGTTGTATAAATGCTCTTTCATCGGACCATACTTGAAGTGTCTCCCACCTTCAGAAGCTGATTTTGCACTCCGAGATGTTCATTCAGGAGTATATGGAGAGCATCCGAGAGGAAGAGCATTGGCATATAAAGTCATGAGACAGGGATTCTATTGGCCTACAATGAAATAAGATGAACTTGAGTTTACACGAAAGTATGAAAACTGTCAATTGCATTCCAATCTCACACATACACCTGCTCAGGAACTTGCATCACTTTAGAGCCCCTGGCCTTTTGCCCAGTGGGGAATTGACATAATGGGATCCTTCCCTATAGCTAGGGGACAAGAAAAATTCATTATCCTAGCTGTAGATTACTTCCCAAAGTGGGTAGAAGCAGAACCTTTGGCAAAAATTATTGAAGCAAATGCCAAACAATTCTTATGAAAGAATATAATTTATTGCTTCAGTATTCTAGCAACGGTCATCACCGACAATGGAACTCAGTTTACTAGAAAGTTCTTTACATCTTTTTGTAAAGATTTTCATATTCAACTCATCCATACAGCCATTGCCCATCCTCAAGAAAATGGGCAAACAGAGGTTACAAATCGAACAATTATGAAAGGGCTAAAGATACGCCTAGGGAAGACTGGAGGACAATGGGCTGAAGAACTCCCAAATATCCTCTGGGCTTATTGGACCACGGCCAGAACTCCTACAGAAGAGACTCCATTTAACCTCTTCTTTGGCATAGAAGCTATCATACCGGTAGATATTGGGGTCCCGAGCAACAGAGTTCAGACCTTTGACTTCAATAACAACGAGGATAAACTCAGGACAAATCTAGATCTCCTCCCTGAAGTGCGAGATGAAGCCTCACTCAGAACCGTAGCATACCACCAGCGGATTGCTCATCTTCAATCGGAGAGAGAAACCTCAGACTATTTCCATTGGGGACTTCGTTCTGCGAATCATCGAAGCTGCTGGAAAAGGCCCTCAGCGTAATAAGCTCTACCCTCTATGGGAAGGTCCTTATTTGGTGGTAGCTATGGTCAAGCCTGGAACCTTCAAACTAAAAGATGCCAGTGGAAACATGCTTCCCCAAACTTGGAATATGGGAAACATTCGTAAGTACTATCAGTAGAAGTTGATAATACTATCTATTTGATGTGATATTGTTCGTAGTATTTCTCTTTTTTATGTTCCCTCGAGTTGCTATGCTTTGTATCTTTCAAGTTTTTTGTACACTCTTTGTATGTCGATTGTAGAAAAACACTTCTTTTTGTATCCCTAAGTTTACTAGGGAATTGTCGTACTGTTTTATATAATACAGTAATGTGATGTTCATTTTGTCGCTATGCCATCTCCACTCAAACTTTTTTCTTATGATTCGAGAAATACACAACTAATATTGTATCTCAATCACTAGGCGACCAATCCCAAGGGTCTAGTCCGACCTCTTCCATACAGGTTAAAATCATCAAGCAAATGCTTTGATTAACAACCTCAGATAGGTCAGGATATCCAAGAAAGATATCTCTTATATTCGTACAAGTCACAAGAGACTACCAGAATATTTGAGTCAATCTCGTATACTTAAGATAAAAAGAAACATCTTATATATATATACATATATCACAAACATCAAGTACATAGTTTGAAAACATCAACACATGAACTACGCATATATAATCACCACAAAGAAAACAAAAGTGATACAGACAACATCAGAACAATTCTATAGGATCTCAATATCATCCTCGTCTTCATCCAAAGCAAAAATTTGTTGCATTTCACTCTCCAACTCTTCACCCTTAAAGTTTGGAGAAGGATCACCAGAAGCTTGGCTGGGAGCCAACCCCTCAACCTCCCCTCCGTTCTTACGCTGTGCTGCACGAACACCCTTCATGAAACCTTTGATGAAGCCATCTTCTATAAGCTCTGCCTCTAAAGCCTTCACCTCTATATCATAAATGTGGTCGTGAGCTTCCTGAACTTGGTCCTTAATAATTATCTTGAAGGCATAAGATTTCTTGAACTTTTCTATGGCTGCAGACGGTGACTGCCGAGCTTCCTTCTCTGACAACATATTCAAGAGTTTCTTATTCTCAACCTCAAGGATTTGATGATCTTTCAGTTGTTGGTTGTTCATCGCCTCTGCCTCCACCAACGGCATATGTAAACGATCCATCCGCTCATTCTACGAAGAGGCTGAAGCGATCCTATTTGCCAATTCTGTTCTACACTGTTCAAATTGATCCTCCACCATTCTCATCTCCTTCGCTTTACCTTCATATTTATTCTTGTATTCCCCCTGAAGGTATTTAACCTTCACGAATTCATCGTTCCAGTCATCCAAGGCTTTATTCGCCTCAAGTTGCTGTTCCAGATAAAATAACAAGTGAGAAATATATCCATATATATATATATATATATATATATATATATATATATATATATATATATATATATATACAAGGGGAAAAGAGAGATGGTGGACTCACCAACTCATCGGTTCGTTGACGACCAATGCTCTTATGTTTAAAAACAGCTTCTAGAATATGAATCTTGGACAGAGAGAAACGAGGACCTTTGCTGGAAACTATCAAAACTTCATCCGACCTTTTCTTCTTTGGCGACTGCAAATCTCCCTCACCCTCTGATCGCTTGGATTGACCTTTTTGGGTCTCTGGAACTTTCACAGATTTCTTCAATATCTGTGCGTGCGATCTCCCTGCTTGAGTAGATAACCCCACCTTGAATAAGCACTCTTCGTCTATGTTCTACTAAAACAACGCATCTCCTAACGGAGGACATCAATAACATGAAGCTTAAGTATCCTCAATAAGTCTTCCGCTCCAATGTGAAGGGGCACGAGCAACTCCTTCAACTTCCCCATTTTTCTTGGAGGCCCTAATCATTCTGCACAAAAAAGAAGTCGCTAATCCAGTCTTTCAATGGGTCCCTGGTGTGAATATCCAACCACTTGGATCTGAAGGAGATATGACCCTACGTATCGGTAAAGATATGCCCCATCCGAGCAAGACAATTTGAAGACAACACCACTCCGCGATCTCTGAAAAGTGCAATCGGGCCCACTATGACTAACATGGCCAGGTAGGAAAATTGAGACAAACTCACTCCGCAGATCGTCAGAATGTCAATCAATTCAGGAGCCGACGAAAACCGCAGCCTCGCTCGTAAACTGATTCATACACCGTCACATATCCCGGGGCAGGGAAGCAAGCGCGATCAGATCTCGCCGGCACCTTCATCACCAGATCATTAGGAAAATGGAATTTTTTCTTAAAAGAAATGAAGTAATCATCAGTGATGGTAGAGATAACATCACAATCTTCGATGCTTTGTGAGTCTTCTTCGCACCCTCATATCGGCCGTTAAGACTATTTTCTTTGGCAGAAGGATTTTTTATGGATGCGTGATCACCCATTTCAATTTTCTTATTAAAGAGGGACGCTAGATTGAGTAGGGAAAGTTTCCCACTCAAAAATAGCGGACAACCTCGACTGCTAGAAAGCCAGAGGGGGAAAGAAAGAAGAAAAGTAGAAATCCCCTAACTTCTACACAAGAAGAGGGGCGCTAGATTGAGTAGGGAAAGTTTCCCACTCAAAAATAGCGGACAACCTCGACTGCCAGAAAGCCAAAGGGGGAAAGAAAGAAGAAAAGAAGAAATCTCCTAACTTCTACACAAGAGGAGGGGCGCTACATTGAGTAGGGAAAGTTTCCCACTCAAAAATAACGAAAAGCCTCAACTGTTAGAGAGCCAGAGGGAGAAGAAGAGAAGGTGCAATCTTTCTAAAGGCTTTGGAAGCCTATTTATATGTTTTGGACAGAGAAGAGGGTAGTTATTGTCATTTTCCAATTTGTTTTTGAATTTTTTAGATTTTTTGAGATTTTTTAGGAATTTTTAGGACCAAAAAATGGTTATTTTCAGCTAAAGGGACCCACTTAAGGCGATGCAGCCAACCGGCCTCCCGAAATGACGCGACCAGCGCACCGATCTAAGGGCACCGCGGGTGAGTATTAGCTGGCCGCACGTGGCACGCGGCTAGCCATGGCAGCGGCGGTAACAGCAGCTACGGCAGCGCCACACAGGCATAGCACAGCGCGGCCACGCGATCAGTTTAACCTGGGCGCGGGCGCGCAGTATGGCCCAGGCGCAGGCGCGGTCCAACCCAGGCAGCGCACGGTCCGGCACAGCGTACGAGCGCGAGTGACAACAACGTGCAAACGCGGCCTCGGTTTCGTGTTGGTAGGCCGTTTCGGCTGCCCGGTCCGTTCCAGGTTTGATTTTTTTCCCCCGAAAAGACTAAATCGAACATTTTTGGGGTCCCCAGGACCGTTTTTCAACATTCTGGACTCAATTTTTGCACTTTTAGAGCCATTCGAAGCTCCTATACGCAAGATTGATTCTAGATCATTCAAAAAGACTCTTCAAAATTTGTGACGCATATTTTTGGACTCCTGGAGTTACGACATCCGAAAATAGGGGGGCAACTAATACATCATAATGAAATTATCTTTATTGGGCAAGAATCTCAAGGCAAAAACCAACCTGAAAACTTCAAAAATTAAATCAGGAAGCACTCAAACTCTGATTTTAGTGATCTTATAGTCAAACTGAGCATCTCAGAAATACAAACCCAATGACACCGAATTAACTCAATCTGAGCCCAAATGAGCCAAAATCAGGCACCCAAAGCACTGTTGGAAAGCTAGTACCACAATTTGAGTTACCAAATAATCTCCAATTTTAACAAGCTTATAGTCAAATCGAATGGATTGACGAGAAAAATCCAACGAGCCTAAGATCGCCGGATTCCAACATCACTAAGGCTTTCAAATGGCTGACAAACGGTGTATGATCAAAGGATTCAATATCAACCGTCCATTTAACCTCTCCCTACTCGCCCCTGATCTCACACCTATTTATAAGCCATGCCACTCAAGAAAAACTATAAATAGAGTCCTCATTCTTCACAAGAGGGGATCTAAGTAAGAGAGAGAAGAAAAGAAGAGAAGAAGAAGAGAAGAAGAAGGAGAATCAGCTCCTCCTCAACCACCGCCGGAATTCTGCCTGATATTCGGGAGACGCCAGAATTCTCCAGAATTTTGTAACTTTGTTTCAATTTAGAAGAAATTGATTGTAATCTGATTGTCCTAACTTGTGGGACGAATCAGCATTTGTACTTCAAACAAACACTAGTGGAATTACTTCAACTAGGCATGGCCTCATGGTTTTTTCCCTCTTTCAGGTTTTCCACATAAAAATTCTGGTGTTCATTTCCCTTTTTATCTTCTGTTCATGTGAGCTGAATATTCGTGTAACGCATGGACATAAAATTACAAATTCTATCGCAGCGTATATTTTAGCCCGCAACAAAAGTATTTTGAATTTCAAAAATTTTAATATATTATTCATAATTTTCATTCTAAATTAATTTGAATTTTTAAAGTGTAAGGTTAAATATATTATTTAAATTAATTTTAAATTAAGTTATATTCAATATACTTCTTAACTTAAATTAAATTAAATCTTAAATATTCTTGGAATTTAAAATTATTTAAAATAATATTTACATTTAAGTTTAATTAAAAAGTAATTAAAAACTTAAATATTTAAATATTAAAAAAATATTTAAAATACATATTATATCCTAAATTAAAATAAATTTTAAGTTAAATTGAATATATATATTTTTGAAAAGATTTTAAATATAAATATATATATTTTAAATATTAATACATATTTTTAAAATAAAGTTACAAATTTTATCAAATATTTAAGATTATTTTAATTAAATATTAAGTTAAAATAATTAGTTTTTAAATTATTTCAAAATATATCAGGATTTTAACTTAATATTAATTTTAAATTAACACTTTTAATTTTCTTAAAATATTATATAAAATAAATTTTTTTAATAATTTAAAAATATTTTTAATTAATTTTTTAAAAGAAATCTAAATTAAAAATGATTTTAAATTAAAATAAAATCATTTTAAATAAATTGCCTTGCAGATGACACATGGCATGTCGTGATTGGTTGTTCCAAACTATGGCCGATCATTAGCAATAATTACGGGGCAGCGCAATCATTGTTGGATGATTGCTAGGCAGCGGGACCCACGCCCAATTCACTTATACACGGATGATTGCTGGGCAGGGGGACCCACACACAATTCACTTATCCACATTAGAATCCTGCCATAGCTGTCAGATCTTTGAGGTTTTGATTCAACGGTGGTGATTAGATCTCGTTGTTTGATCTCGATTAAGAGATATCAGACGGTAGAGAACTAATCCCGCGGTTCAAAAATAAACGACTTAGATGGAGCCGGATGGGGTTTCAATCCACTGGGGGGGTTCCCGTGTTTAGACAGGGCACGGAACACCACGATCTAAGCCCTTGATCAAGAGATCAACGATTTAGATCTCGGGAATTATGAAATGGACATAAATTGTAACCCTAGATAGAAAAATGATTCAAACTTTTGATCTGATTAACTAAATCACATGAAAATTTAAACATTGATTTAATCCATGAACAAAATTTCTGGGGATAAATTTTTATGGCCTAAAATGCATTAAATCAAAAGCTATTTAGCTTAAGTGCGCTAAACTAAGGTTAAGCTTTTACCTTGATTTAATGGATGGATTGAACCATTTTTTGAATGGTTGCATTAGTAGACTGTCCACGCTTCATTTTGTAGAAGACACTTTGGCTTGAAAGCTCCTAAATCAATGACAAATTGGCTTGGATGGAGTTTTGCTTAAATTCACCGGAATCTAACAGCTGGTGAGCTTTGATCGGTGAGATTTTGGTCGGAGAAGGTTGGAGAATGCCCAGAAAGCTCAAACATGCCAAGAGCTTGTCTTGAAGGGGCTGATAATGAAGAGAGATTGATAGGGTTCGAATGAATCCTCATTTCAATGTTTTGCCCTATTCAAGTCCCTCCAACTTGAATGGATGGTTGAGACCAGCTAGAAATCCCCTTAGATGCTTGCCAAGTGGCATGGTAGTTGGTGGGAGTAGGGAATCAAAAGGACATAAGGACATGTGAGGTGGAAAGCCTCTTTTGTCCCATAGTCCACATGGGTTTGATTAAGAGTTGTAGGATCTGGATCCAAAGGCTAGGAAAGGATCCAGGAAGGTTATAGAGTTCCTTAGGGCTACTAGATAGGTCCTAAGTGGAGTGGATTTAGTTTAAATGATGTGTTGACAAAGTTTGGCCCATTTAAACGATTGGTTTGACTATTTAACCAGTCCACTTGCCATGTGGACTGGTGATATGGCATATAAAAGAGAATTTGAGTGCTGGATGGAATGATTTGATTGGGAATAGGCTAGCTTGGGTCAAGTCATTTGGACATTTAATCCATTTAAAGGAGTTTGACCAAGTCTGAGTGAGTTGAGTTGGTCAAACACACAATAACTTGACTAACCAATGACTAGAACATGTCTAGGAAATGGTTTGGATTTGATTTCAAGTTTGAAATAGGTTTGAAATGTCTAATGGGCTAAAATAACCCATTTAAAATGTTAAGAGGTATTCGGGTCAACCTAGGTTCACTTGGTTAACCAGGTTGACATAGGAACCGGGTTTGGACTCAACAAGTTTGTTTTGATATTCAAAAATTGTTGGAAGTGGTTCCAAGCAATTTGGATTTCATTTGGTTTGAAATTGATGTTTGAACCCCTAAGGGGTATTTTGGTCAAAAGGGTCGAACTGGTCAACCAAGCTTGATCAGGTCAGGGTTTGATTTTATTGCACTCCTAAGGGTGATTAGGATGCATTGGAAGAGGTTTTGGGGTTTGATTTGAAAAGGGCATGTTGAAGTCTGGAGGAAACTTCAAAATTGCCATTAAGGGGGCATTTTGGTCATTTTGACCCCTGGTCAACTAGGGGTCAAAATGGGTCCACCAAAATATAGTTTAATGCTCAATGAGTCAGGATTAAGGGTTTGGATATAATTAGAGGCTTTGGGGAAAGCTTTAAGGTCAAAATCCATTAGGGGATAGGTCTAGTGGCATAGGCTATAAATATTTAAAGGTTTTATAGCCTTTGGATTTTGATTCCGTTTATGGGCTTAGAGACCTCAGAATGGGCTCAAATTGAGAGGGTTACCTCTAGAGATATGTCCTATCAGTACGCAATTGACAGACTCTAAATCAAAGGTCATTTGATTAGATTTTGAAGTGTTTGAAAGTTTGATGGAAAAGGCTTTCAAGACTTAGCCTTTTACCTTGAATTTCGGCTTGAAATTCTGGGTTTGAGTTTGGATTGATCTAAGATCTAAATAGATCCTAAGGTTTGGATTGATCTAAGGTCAGGATAGATTTTAGGGTCTAGATTGGTCCCAGTGACCTCAGTAAAAAATGAGGTCAACAAATGGACCCCCAATATGTGTACTAGAATGAAGTTCTAGTGCACATATTGGCGTTGACCGAATTCAAAAGTCAAGTCTAGAGTTTTTATCCTAAGGGAAGGAGAAGTTTATCCCTGGGGAATCAAGGTTTGAATTTATACTAGGGTAGTGCCATGGAGGGTGTACTCTACCACTAGTGAGTCTGGTCCTGATGGAAGAAAAAATCTATCACTAAAGGAAAATAAAGCCTGGGTGATTGTATGGAAGGGAAGAATTCCAAACTATAAAAGATCATATTTGAGTTTTGATTCTAAAGGAAGGGAAAACTAACCTTAGAAGATTGAATTGGAAATTGGTTCTAAGGGAAGGGAAGACATAACCCTAGAGGATTGAGCTTTGAATTGGTTATAAGGGAAGGGAAGACCTAACCTAAAGGAGTGAGTTTTGATTTGGTACTAGGGTAGTGCCACTAAGGGTGTACTCTACCACTAGCAAATCTGGTCCTATGGGAAGGGAGTACCTAAACCCTAAGGAAGAGAAGGCTGGAATGATGGTATAGGAAGGAAGAACTCCTAATTATAGAGGATCGAATTTGGGTTTAATACTAGGGTAGTGCCACGAGGGGCATACTCTACCACTAGTAGATTTAATCCTAAGGGAAAGAGGAAACCTAACCTTAAGGAGAAGAAGATTGAGTGATCGTATAGGAAGGAAGAAATCCTAACCATAGAGGATCAAATTTGGGTTTAATACTAGGGTAGTGCCACGAGGGGCGTACTCTACCACTAGTAGATCTAATCCTAAGGGAAGGAGGAAACCTAACCTTAAGGAGAAGAAGATTGAGTGATCGTATATGAAGGAAGAATTCCTAACTATAGAGGATCAAATTTGGGTTTAATATAAGGGTAGTGCCACGAGGGGCGTACTCTACCACTAGTAGATCTAATCTTAAGGGAAGGAGGAAACCTAACCTTAAGGAGAAGAAGATTGAGTGATCATATAGGAAGGAAGAATTCCTAACTATAGAGGATTGAATTTGAGTTTAATACTAGGGTAGTTCCACGAGGGACGTATTCTACCACTAGTAGATCTAATCCAAAGGGAAGGAGGAAACCTATCCTTAAGGAGAAGAAGATTGGAGGACCCTATCGAAAGGAAACATTGCTTCCCACAGAAGGTCTATTCTAGAATTTAAAACTAGGACGGTGCCACAAAGGGTGTGCTCCATCACTAGTGGATCTAATCCTAAGGAAATAAAGCTCTGGGACTCACACCTAACCATAAGAAGAAGAGAATGATCATGTGGGAAGGAAGCATTACTTCCCACAGAGGATCGGATTTGAAAATTGAAACTAGGATGATGCCATAGAGGGCATGCGCCATCACTAATGAATCTAATCCTAAGGAAAGGAAGCTATAGGACTCACACCTAACCTTAAGGAAAAGAAAGTGACTGAACTGTAGTAGGGCCCAACAGGCTTAAATCCACCACTAGTTAGTCAAGATCCTAGAAGATAGGAAGCACATGGACTCACACCTGCTCCTAAAAGATTGAATTTAGATTTGAAACTAGGATGGTGCCACAAAGTGCATGCTCTACCACTAGTGATTCTATTCCTAAGGAAAGGAAGCTCTAGGACTCACACCTAACCTTAAGGAAAAGAAAGTGACTGAACTGTAGTGGGGCCCAACAGGCTTAAATCCACCACTAATTAGTCGAGATCCTAAGAGATAGCAAGCATAGGGACTCACATCTACTCCTAAAGGATCAAATTTAAATTTGAAACTAGGATGGTGCCATAATGGGCGTGCTCCACCACTAGTGATTCTAATCCTAAGGAAAGAAAGCTCTGGGACTCACACCTAACCTTAAGGAAAAGAAAGTGACTGAACTATATGGGGCCAAATAGGCTTAAATCCATCACTAGTTAGTCGAGATCCTAGGAGATAGGAAGCACAGAAACTCACACCTACTCTTAAAGGATCAGATTTGATTTTGAAACTAGGATGGTGCCACAACGAACGTGCTTTATCACTAGTGATTCTAATCTTAAGGAAAGGAAGCTCTGGGACTCACACCTAACCTTGAGAAAAAGAAAGTGATTGAACTATAATGGGGACAAATAGGCTTAAATCCAACACTAGTTAGTCGAGATCCTAGGAGATAGGAAGCACAAGGACTCACACCTACTCCTAAAGGATCGGATTTAAATTTAAAATTAGGATGGTGCCACAAAGGGCGTGCTCCATCACTGGTGATTCTAATCCTAAGGAAATGAAGCTCTGGGACTCACACCTAATCTTAAGGAAAAGAAAACTAGAAGATCTTATTGGTAGGAAGCACTGGGACTCACACCTAACTATAAAAGATTGAATTTGAATTTGAAACTAAGATGCTGCCACAGAGGGCATACTCCATCACTAGTGATTCTAATCCTATGGAAAGGAAGCTCTGGGACTCACACCTAACCTTAAGGAAAGAAGACTAAAAAGATCTCATGGGAAGGAAGCATTACTTCCCATGAAATATCAGATCTAGATTTTGAATTTAGGATGGTGTCATAGAGGGCGTACTCCATCACTAAAGGATGATCTTATGGAGAGGAAACTTGCTCTACATAAAAACCCAGATCTAGATGATCATATATAGAGGAAACTTGCTCCACATAGAGGATCGAGTCTGGAATGATCGTATATGGAGGAAACTTGCTCCATATAGAGGATTAAGCTGGAATGATCGTATGTGGAGGAAACTTGTTTTATATAGAGGATCTGGTTTGGAATGATCGTATATGGAGGAAACTTGCTCCATATAGATGATCGGGTCTGATTTTTGGAATTTGAGATTTGAATGATTTTTTAATTTTAATTGATTTGATTTTTAAGAATCTTTGAATTTGAAGATTGATTTTGAATTTGAATTTGATTTAGTTTTAAATTTGAATGTGTTTGAATTTAAAGCTTGATTTGACAAATTTGCTTTGAAGGATTTTGAATCTGAGTTTTGATTTGATTTTAAATTTTGAAATTTGAATTTTATTTTTAAATGTGAATTTTGAAAGTTTCTGATGTTTGATTTTGAATTGAGAAAGTTCCTTAATCTAAGAAATTCAAAGAATTTTTATTGACTTTGAATTTGATACTCATCTGGCATGGTATTTCCTAAAGAGACACCCCGATGTTTGAAAATATTAGATGGCCACCTTCAGGGTTGATTAGTTAATGTTTAAAATTTTCTCAAATATCATCTCTAAAATAAGAGGACAGTCTTGTATTAGTTCAAACTCCACCGATCTCTCGGTAGGCTAAGATAGGAATCCAAAGAACCTAGTCCAAGTCTCCAACTTGGAAGGTTCTAAGTCACGCTATCTTATCACAAACATAAACCACTCAAGCTTTATATGATTCTGAGTTTTCTTGAGCCTTAAAGACAAAGCTCTACAAGACCTCGAGCTCCTCAAATTTGAGTCGAGCACTCTGCTCAGTCGTAGTTTGATTTTGAATGGCAATTCCCAACATTACAAAATACTCCTCTAATGGGGTTTTATCTAGGATAGTGTATAGAGTGTACTTTTGTTGAAAATCCTTGAAAGAAGAGATGCTTCTGTGCAAGGACTTGCCCACATTCCTCAAGGACAAGATTTGAATTTTGACCAGGAGTAGAAGATTCGTTCATTTTATTAGAAATTTCCTCTAGTTATTTGGATCCTGTCAGAACGACATGTGGGAACAAATTTACAAGTGCAGTAAGAAGTAGAATCGACTCCAACTAAATTAGAAGGATTTAAGTTTTGTTGACACAGACCAAGTTTTGTAGAAACTAAACTGGGGTTTCCCTTATATATTTTTTGAATTAAAATTGATTTCAAAGGGGTTTAAGTTGAATAGAGAAATTTGATCTTTTCAATTCTCTTGCATAAGAGATTGTTCTATATGATAGATAATCATGCAAGTTGATGAATCTGAATTCAGGATTTTCAAAGTACAGTATTTAAAGTTGATTGGGTTTCTTTTGAGATTTAAGGATTAAAAAGAAGGCAGCCTATTTTTTTCTTTTTTTGGCAACGTGCATTGTGCATTTTTTTATTTATAGTGCTTTCTACACTAATTTTTTTTAATCTTTGGCATATTCGCACATCTTCTGAGTAGTGGCACACTTTGTGCTTTTTTTTTTACTTTTTCATTGATATTGAGAAGAGGCTTCAATTCCTTCAAACACCTTGAAATGATTGCTCTCTTTTTGAATTGTGGGATTATATCTTGAGTATTAGAGAAGAAAAATTATTCTCTTATACAAGGAAGAATAATCCTCAAAGCACACCCAAATGTTTTGAAAAGAGTATCGGCTTGACTTTTAAAATTCATTGAGCAGATTTTAAGCATGCAAGAGATGTCTATTAAGATAGAAAATTGCTAGAAGATTGATAAAATTTTCATTTCTAAAGTTAACTTAAGTTTGAGGTATATTTTAATTCAAAAGTTAAATCAACCCATGGAAGCGGTGGGAGGGAGGGACATTCAAATATTTGGTGGAATCAACTACAACTCTCTCATGCTTAAGACTTAAGGTAGATGTCAATTTTGATTAAAAAGGTGAATTAACTATCTTGATTATTCAGACCCAGTACACTTGAGAAATTTGAAGTTTTCCTTAAAGGTTGTAAGTTTAGGTGGCAAGAACCTAGCAGAGTGGAATTAGATTCCTACAATCTCTCTGGCGGGAGAGATTATTATAGGGTCTGTAGCAACCCTAGATAATATGGCTTCATTGCAATGAAAATATTTATCGTGATAGGACCCCGTTGAAAGTTTAAATTTTGATGGTATCACTATCTGATATAATCTTTGATTATTTCCCATATCTTAGACTGAGATGGTCCTTCATTGATCATCATTAACTTATGATTCTTGTCCTCCTGAGTAGAGGGTACAGTGGATACAGGGGGGAGATGGGGGAGTCAACTTTTAGCCCTAAAGTAACTTCTATTAAGGGGAAGTCTTTTTGAGTACCAACAGACAGATCTAAGATTCTTTCTCCATCAACTAAAAGTTTGAGGTTCTAAAATTCTATCTCATACTGAATTAAATTGTGATTAAGAATTTTTTCTACATGCACATCTCTATTCAGTGAGAAGATGAGTTTCCCAGCCATTTGAGTATACTTGATTTCCTGAAATTAAGAAAGTGATTTGAATTAATGATTTGAAGTTGACTTTGAATTTAAAGTTTGATTGATTTTATTTAAAATTTTATGACTCAATCATGTTGAGTTTACACTCAACATGATGGTTCATAAAATTGAAGAGTGAAACTTAAGAGTTGAACGTGACTCTTTCATTACACCAATTGATATGGGGCAAAATGTTAAATTTCATATTTGAATTTGAAAATCAAATTTAAGGTTGAATTTAAAGTTGAAATCAAACTTGAGTTTAAGGTTGAGATTATGGTTAAACTTAAAGTCAGATTTGAATTTTAGGTTAAAGTTGAATGGATTTTCTTCAAATTTTAAAACTCAACGTGCTGAGTTTCACTCAATCATATAGGTTCACAAAATCAATATGAATAATCCAAAGATCGGGTCTGACTCTTTCATTTCACCAATTGAATTGGGATGAAATGTCAAAGCCTGAATTTAAACTTGAAACCAAAAAATGAAGTCAAATTTAAGGTTGGAATCAAATTTGAATTCAATTTTGAGATTGAATTTGGACTTAAGTTTTTATTTGACTTTGAGATTGGAATTGGATAGATCTTCTTCGAGCTTCTAAACTCAACATACTGATTTTTATTCAGATATATTTGTTTATGAAACTAACTTGAAGATCTCAAGGTTTAGGCTTAACTCTTTCATCCCAACAAGTGGTTTAGGGGTGAAATGTCAAAGCCTAAAATTGACTGAAGAGCTTTAGATTTGTGTTGCATGTGTTCAACTAAAATAGAATGTTATAGAAGATACATAACATTGATGGTTAAAATTGATTTGAAAGATTTTGAAAGAGATTTGAAAATTTAAAAATCCAGCAGCATCTCCCATATTTTGAACTCAAAGTATTGAATTCGCATTCAACATAAAGATTTATAAATTTTTGGGGAAGATTCTTAAAAGTCGTCCTGACTCTTTCATCCCGTCACATTGTTTGGGAATGAAATGTCAAAGATAGACTTTACTGGAAGAATCAATCTTTTGTATCGAATTTAAAGCAGGTGTGTATATTCTATCACTTTTACTGAATTATAAGAGCTACAATTCTGCTTCTAGTGATAGAATATAGAGATCAATAGGATTTGAAAAGGATTGAATTTTTCAAAATGCTTAAAACTATGATTTTGAAATTAAAGAGTCTTCTATAAATTGTGAAACTTAGCATGCTAGATATTTATTCGCATGTGAGTTTGCAACATTTACAAGAGAATTTTGGCTTGACTCTTTCGCTCTACCAATCAAGTTGGAGGCAAAATGTTAAAGCTCGACTTAGAGGGAGGTTTCCTATGCTCGTCTCTCTTTTGACATGTCTTAATTGAGTTTGCCACACTCACCCAAAAAGAAATGGAAGAGCGACCAACAGAAGGGAAGGGTAGTCAAAACTACCGATGCAATAAATTTTATACCACTATTAAAGATGGAGAGTGAGATTTATCCCCAGTGGAGTCGCCTTTATTTTTTTTTGATTGAAAAGTGTAGTTTTAAAAATTATTAATTTTCTTTGAGAAAGATTTAATTTCTAGAATTTTGAAATTGAAAGCAACATTATGAATAATATATCACCTCGGGAGGTGAACATATCATTCCCTAATGGGTTCGAATTACAAAATTTGGAATTCATCCTTATCATTATACTCGAACCCAGGAAAGAATCTCATATGACCATGGAGAATTAACATTAAATTCAATCGAGTGTTTAACTATAATGATCCGGATAGGACATCGTTAATTTGATAATAAAAGTAATGATAATAAAGTAATATATCTTCCCGAGGAAAGATGATATTTCCTATTATCGATTATTTAAATGTGACGATAAAGATTTCCATTTTTTTTTGTTTCTCAAAGAGAATTAAATGAGGTTTTTAAAAACTTGATTTTGAAAATTAGATCTGGGTTTTTAAATCTCCTATGAGCGCAAACTCTCGTAGTTAATTACATTATAGAAAATTGGAGTTTCTTATGAATACTCCGATTAAAATAAAGGTATGAATTTTATTTAAGATTTCAAATATTGATGTTAAAGGAGATAAGGGTTGGAATTTTCATTCGAGATTGGATCAAATTGAAACACTTATTTTTGGAGTCAAAGGAAGAAGGGTAGGAGGTGTTTCGAGATTTTGAATTACTTTAGAAACACCTTAGTTTATCCTAAGTGTTGGGCTAGAATTTGTATTGAAAGATATTTAAGTTTGAGTGGTCAATTTTATTATAATGTTGGGATTCAATTCTCAAAGGTTTAGGGCTTATAGCCTAAGCTTGCCTCAGAATCTTAGTCTAAATTGAGTTCTAAAAAATAACCCAAACCTAACTAATGCAATGCAGATCTGGACTTAACCCAGCTTGGATTAGGGAGCCAGCTAAACTACCTATGCGCTTCAAAACCATGAGTCCGGTCGTTTAATGTTGAGTGGTAGGGACATTATTTAAGATAAGTTTTTGAGAATAGGGCTGACATCTAGAGCAGGTCCTAATTGGCCCCTTGACTTATTTAGGTGTTTGATGTCTAATCAAATGCAATTAAAGATTTAGACACTTTTAAGTTTGTATCTAATACAACGCATGCATATCTACTCGATTAAATATTTAAATTTGAATTAAGAAGTTTTAAAAAGGCTTTAAAAATAGATTTTATACTAGAAGATTACACAGATTCCCCTTGGATAGATCTGTAACCTCATAGGCCAGGTGGTATGCTAAAACCTGCAGGCGGGGACGTGCCTAGCAAAAAGGAAAAAGATGTAATAAATATGCATGAGAACTCCCGACGGTCCTAGACTTACTTCTTAAAATGTTAGAGTTTCTATGTTGACTTAAAATTTTTTTAATTTGATTTAAGCAGAAAAATTTTAATAAGTCCTTAAGAGCCTACAATCGGATTCCAAGCTAAATTAAAATCGGCATGCAGGTAAAAAGACTAGAAAAACAAGTAGTTCTACTACGCAATAAATTAAATAAATCAATTAAATTAATTACTCAAACTGGAATGTCCATATGGCAAGTGCCATTATTATTACATCCCAGAATTTATAGAAAAGTAAAGTGGCCGGGCACCACTGATAACAACTCAGATTTCTAATCCTAAGACTCAAGTGACTTTGAGAATGGGTCTTCTCATTATCCACTTGTTTGTTCATATGTTGCTTCTTAGATTGTTGGGTCCGGATATCCAAATGAAAAGAAACTCCCCCTTGGATGGGGTGATCTTTTCTCTTTGGATATTTTCAAAGTCATCCAAATTTGGAGCTTCAAATAGAGAGGGACTCTCCCTTAAGGGATGTCCCTTCCTCTTTGGATTCCAAATTGGATGTCTAACATCCCATTCTCAAAGTACCATAAAGTAAAACTCAAATTATATCAAATTACATTTAGAAAATTAAAAAATTCTAAAGTCAATCCTAGAGTTAATATTTTAAACATCCCAAGCAGTTATAATCAATCTCAAGAAGTTAATATTTGAAATTTAAAATGCTCAATCACTCACAACACAGAGTGCAGGAAATAAATAGACAATCAATCGGTTCTAAGCTAGCAACCAGCATACAGTGAAAACCATAAAAAATACAGTAAGCAATTACAGAAAAATAAACACCGGCCTAGTCTAAAACTAGAGTTGGTTGTCCTAGTAAACCATCTAAAGTGTGTGTAAGAGGATGTGTGGTTTGGATATGTCCTATATAGGATATTTGTTAAAGTTACTTAAAGTTTGATTGGTTGAAAGGCTTAAGAGAATATTTAATTTTGAGTTTAAGTATTAATGGCTTAAAGTTGAATTTGAAATGTGTTTTAAATAGTTATTGGTTACCACCTTTGCTCTTCACCGAGGCCATGAAGTTTATTTCACCTTCCTTGGGGCTAATTTATTAGCCTCGTAGGCCTGGGTTACATAGTGGTACTCGATATGATTAAGTGATTTGACTTGATTAAGCTTTAAAAGTTAATGAATTTTAATTAAAATTGGTTGATTGTTGGTTTTAAGGTTGATTAAATATTTTTAGAGTTTTAGAGTGATTTTTGAGTTTTAAGGATTTTCTGGAATATTTTAATCATTTAATTTTTTTTTAAATGCATAAAGCAATTGCATTAAAAAGAAAATAAGTTAATACAAGATAATAGCATCACATTCCTCTTTTAATAAAGGAAAAAAGGAGGAAGAATGTGTTCCGTACTAAATGAATCCCAAGCAAAATCACCATTATGAGCATAGTTAGCACACATATCCGCTAACTTATTGCATTCTCTACTAACATGTTTGAAAATAATAAAATTAAACTCATTAATAAAGGAGGAGAACCTTCAATTTCTGGTTTATGATTTATGTTGATAATGTTTTGAAAACTTTTCATCACATTATCATTATCTCCTTCAATGATAATTCCTTGAACTTGAGAATTCCAATCCTTAATAATACCATGAAGAGATAAAATACCCTCTAGTTCAAGACGAGCAATGTCCCAATGAGTACCTTTTGATTCCTTTAGCAAATAGAAATCTTCCTAGATGATCACGGCCAACAGCTCCAATTCCAGCATTATAAGAAGATAACAATGAAGCGTCCACATTAATTTTGATCCAATCGGGTGGAGGAGAATGCCTAGAATTTTTAAACAACCAAGATGGTTGATTAACATCCCAAAGGCCCGATTTATTTCTATTATAAATAGAAATTAAAGTCATACTAAGTGCATTAGAAGCAATGCTCAAATTGGAATCCTCAATTCCTTCATGAATAAGTCTATTTCTAGACTTCCAGCAAAGAAATACTAAATTACAAAAAACATTTATGATAAATGTTTTATTGAAAGCATTTAACTCTAACCAATTAATTGTTTCAGCAAAACTGTTAAATTCCATAATATGAAATCCCCAAAGATTGAGAACTTTTTTAGTTTGAATGAGTTTATCACAACTCACCACCACATGCTTAACATCTTCAATATCCAAGAAACCTCTTAGACATAAGCATCCTTCCTTGAGTCCTCGATACTCTAGGAAATGAAAAGTTGGAATAGCTTTATGGTATAGCCTCCACCAAAATATTTCTGTTCTTGGATTTAGTTTAATCTTCTTCATCCAAGACCAATATCTTCATTTGATAGAATCAGTTAAGAAGGCTTCATCAGACAATGCAACTAAATTTTTTCCAGAATTATAAGAAATCAGCTCCATTTGATCACTTCCATCCTCCTGATCAATCTTCAAGTTGCATATAATATGAATCAAATCATTTCCAAAGATATTCTGCAATTTGGCAATATTCCATGTGCCATTTTCAATGAATTGATCTACACATAAGTCATTAATTTCTAGATTATCAAGGAACGTTGGCCATTTACATAAAGCTTTATCTAATATCCACACATCCTTCAATACATTAATTTTTTCACCGTTATAGATATTCCATCTAATAATCGGTTTGAGAGCTTTAGCACTACTTCTTAAGATTTTACAGGTTGAAGATAAATTCTGCTTCCACTCCGGAATCCAACCAGAATTCCCATATTTTGGCTTTAAGCATTTATGCAAAAGTGAATCTACATCATTCACTTGTTTCCATGTAATTTTAGCTCTTAAAGAATCAATTCTTTGTGTACAAGATTTGAGACCCCGTCCACCTAAATGCACCAGTTTGCACAGAGTTTCCCAGCTGACATAATGTAATCCAGCTTCATTTTCCTCCTTGTGCCAAATAAACTCTCTACAAGCTTTATCAATTTCAACTAGGATACCATTCAGAACCAGAGAATGCGTGCAATAAAAAACTGGTATTGAAAGGATTGTTGATCTAGCAAGAGTAATTCTTCCAGCAAGAGATATAAACTTGGTTCCCCAAGTATCAAGCTTTCCAAGAACTTTTTCTAATAGAAACCTAAAATCTGAGCCACCAATCTCCTTAGAGCAATTTTAACTCCTAAGTAATAGAATTCCTTCACAAGCTTGAATCCCATTACCCAAGCTATTTTTTTCTTTTTTTTTTTCTACTAACAGCTTTTCCACAAATAATAGAAGACATATTACAATTGATTTTTTTGACCTGACCAATTACAATAGTCTAATAAAATGCTTTTAATCCTCTTTATCATTTTAAAATTTGCTTCAAAAAAGATCAAGATATCATCTGCATAAAGCACATGTGATATCCTAGGGGCATTATGATGAACCTTGATCCCTATTTCCATGTCTTCTTGCATCAAAGCATTAGATAAAAGTTGAGAACATAAAACAAAGAGAAAAGGAGATAGGGGGAAACCTTGTCGAAATCCACTATGAGCATTAATCAAATTGGTAGATTTACCATTGATCAAAATAGAAAACCTTGGATCTCGTACACATTCCAGAATAAGCTTTGAAAAGTGTAAAGGAAAGCCAAAATAACTCAATATTTGCTCCAAAGTTTCCAAGACATACTATCATAAGCTTGCTCCATGTCTATTTTGAAGGAAACCAATCCTTTTAAAGATTTAGAAACCCTGAATTTGTGGAAGACTTCTTGAGCAATTAACACATTGTCTGTAAGAGACCGACCTTTAATAAAACCAGATTGGTTTTCTGAAACCAGATTTGGAAGAAGATTAACAAATCTATTAAGAAGAATTTTAGCCACAAGCTTATAAATTGTTTTACATAAGCTTATAGGCCTAAAATTAGAAGGCGTCATAGGCATCTCCACCTTTGAAATGAGTACAATCAATGTATCCTTCCAACTAGATTCCATAATACCCGTATGAAAAAATTGCTTTAAAGCTTCCCAGATATCTATTTTAATGATTTGCCAATAGAATTTGATAAAAGAATGTGTTATACCATCAATACCAGGTGAGACTCCTTCCAAATGGCTAACAGCATCAAAAACTTCCTTCAGATTCAGCTCAGAATTAAGCATTTCTCTGTTCAAGTCTGATAATATAGATCTCGGGCATGGCCAGTTATTTAAAGAACAAGTTCTGTAATTCCACTTGGATTTGTAAAAATTGAAGAAAACCTCTTCAATTTGATTTTGCTCATTCCCCAAATCTCCATTCTCATCTTTAATGTTGAATATGTAATTTGCATTCTTTCTCGCATTTTCAAATGAGTGAAAGAACCTTGTATTCAAGTCTCCATCTTTTAACCATTTAGTTTTTGCTCATTGTCTCCACCAAGAGTTTAATCGGGCTAAGGTACACTAAAGTTCATTGATTTTGGCTCTAAGGATCAATATTTTACCTTCAGGTAAGATACCAACCGATGACTCTTCCATTTGTAGATTCAGTATCTCTTTGATAAAATCATCTTTCATAAGATTAAGGTTCTTCAGTTTTGATTTGCTCCAATAGAAGAGAACTTTCAAAGCTCTTTTAAATTTAATATGAAGTCTATTTGAGTAATGATTTGCAATATTCCTGTTCCAGGCTTTTTGAACAATACCCGCTGAAGCATAGTGTGAAGCCCAAGTATCTTCAAACCTGATGTAGCCATTTGGTTTTGGTTGATCTTCCCATAGTTTCAACATAATGGGACAGTGATCAGAAGCTATACGAGGGAGATGATGAACCACCAATAAAGAATTAGACTCAAGAGCAGAAGAATTAGCAAAGCATCTATCTAGTCTCTCTAGAATCTGAGCTCCACCCGATTTATTATTACACCAAGTATATCTTGGTCCAATAAAATTCAAATCATGATAATCAATGTTAGCAAAAAACCATTTCATTTCCTTAGAGCCTTGTGAGAATTCAAATTTTATACCTCCTTTCTTATCACCTTTGGTTAAAAGGCAATTAAAATCACCTCCCACCATAGAAGGTATGTCCAGAATCATATAATTCTCCAATTGATTCCGAAGGTCCCGCGTTTTATAGGAATCTTTGTTAGCATAAACAATAGAAATCCTCTAACTCCCTTTATTATGGATTTCTATATCTCCAATAACACATTGATAAGAAGAGAACAAGGTATTAAAAGAAGCAAACCTTGTATTCCAAATTAATTAAAATCCCTCCTGAAAGACGCTCCGAAGGGTAATGAAAAAAATTTCAATCCATACCTATAAGAGTATTGATATCTTTTCTATTCATAGAAGAAACTTTGGTTTCTAATAAACCAAAAAAGCCCACATCATTTTGTTTAACAAATTCTTTGAGATATAGAGAAGCATTAACTTTCCTTGCTTCTCTACAATTCCAAAAGACAATGGAATTCATTGATTAGAAGGGGGACTAGCCCCATTCTTCTTATCTTTATTTCCCATCTCCAATCTTCTGTTTCTAGTCAATGGTTTAATTGGTCCAAGAGTCTTAAGCTCTTTTCCCAATTTCCATTTGATCGAATTATTATCCACTTTAACTTTTCCACCAGTTAAAGCTACATCCTCCGATTTAAGAGATGACATAATAACATTATCATCTATGTCATTACTCATAACATTATCAACATTGTTAGAATCCTCATCAACTTTGTTAAGAATATCAAACATATTTCTATTCAAAATAGTATGTTGAGAAAGATTCAAATTCTTACTTGAAGTAGTCTTTTTAACTTCCTGAGATAAATCCATAACTTTGATAGGCAATTTATCCATAATTTCACCATCTTCCAGACTTCTATAAATGTCTATAGCAGCATCCACCACATTTTTAGCTTTGTCATCTTTCTTCAAAGGCACTTTTTCAACAGGAACAGAAATTCCCAAAATAGGAATTTGTTTTGGAATTTGATTCTGAATCGAACCTGGAACATCTACTGGAACAACACTTGGAACAGCAACTCGAACAGCTTTCCAGATTTCCTTAAAAGCCTTCGACGAGCAGCTAGAACAGTTTTTTGATTTTCCTTAGAAGCATTGTTCTGAATTCTTTTTTTCTTTCCATATCTGACCTGCATCCAAGGGCCATATCCTTGCTCTTCTGGATCAGCATTTGCTACTTCTTCAGAATTTGCTTTTAGAACATTAGAAGTCACTACATAATCAGGCAAACCTGATTTATCTTTATACTCCGCAGATTTAGAACCAGGATACTTCACCATTAAATGTCCATTTTTTCGCATTTGAAACACAGTTTAGAGACTTTTTCATATTCCACTCTTTGATAGAATTTTGTAGATTAACCTTCCACCCATACTCCCAAAGGAAGTTGTTCGTCTAAATTGATACGAACACAAATCCTAGCAAATTCTCTTCTATTCCATTGGAACATGTTTCCATCAAGTAGAAATGGCTTCCCAACTAGAGATGCAATTCTGCAAATGTTGATATCATCTCAGCAGTATAAAGGTACATTAGGAAGTCTAATCCAAACAGGAGCCGAAAGACCTTTCAAGGAATTTGTAGAAAAAGAAGATGTCCATTTGTCAATACCCACAATGTGACCTTTAACAAACCAAGGTCCTTCACATGAGATAGAATCCATAATCCCAGCATGTTCACAAGAACATAAAACCAAATCTTGACCTAGCATAGTGAGTCTAAAGCTACCAAAGCAACTCCATTGTCTTCTTAATTCACTGTTGATAACATAGAATGGGATGTTATCACCAAAAACTTTGATGACAAGAGCATTAGTCAATTTTCTAGAATTCTCCAATACATTCTCCATGTGCATTTTTACAATTTTCCCATCTTCATTCAAAAATGAACCTAAGTTCAAATTATCCACTTTAACATTAGCACTTCTTGCCCAAGCATTTGTTTTGAAGTTGAAGTTCCCATCTTATCAGTAGTCTCAGGAGGAGAAATCTTGCTGGGAATATAAATTTCAATGTTTAAATCTCCTAAAATACAATGTCTAACATGCTCAGAGTCATTTTGAAAAGCTATACTTTTAACTGGTTGCGGCTCATCAACATACATCTTATCAGCAACTCGTTGATTCATATCAATCAAAGCAACACCATCTTTTGAATTTGCACCTTTAGAATTTAGATCAACAGGACTGCATGGGGTAGAATTACAAAATCTACTCACAAGTAATTTGAAATCCGAAGAATTAGAAGTATTCGGGCTGACAGAATTGAATTTCAGATTTTTAAAATTCTTCGGGCTCTTCACTTCATCTTCAATAAGAACTGATTTGCCTTTTCCAATAACTGGAGTCATCTTTTTTGAATTAAGACAGGCACCTTCATTAATGATCAGAGGCTTTTCTTTAATAATCAATTTTTGCTTTCTGCCCGACAAGAATTCAAACGAAGAATTTATTTCAGAAGTCTTTGAATCTAAAGGATCAGTCCTCCCAGCCATTGTACTAATGGGTAATAATTCACCCATCATTCATCTTCCGACGATCGGAGATAAACCACTGGCACAATGTTCGGTGAGAAAAAACAAAATGGAACAATTTGAAATTCACTTTCTCTCTCTAGAGAACGGCTCTTTCTCTCTCTTTGACACTCCTTTCTCTCTCTAACTCCTTAATCATTTAATTAAGGGGTTAAAAGTTAACTTTTTCAAATTTGAATGATTTTTAGAAGTTTGATATTTTTAATAAATATTAGATTTCCATATGAGTTGAATGTTTATGAGTTTGTTCAATTTTGATTTTTCTAGAATTAGTTATGATTTTCAAACTTTGATGAATTAATTGAATTTTTTAAAGTTATTTAATTAAGGGGAATTTTATGATTTGAATCCAAATGAACTCCCAACTCCTTGAAATCAACATCAAAGGTCAAGAATGACCTAAGAAGATATTCTAAAGTATTTGGGAATTTTTTAGAATTTTTAATTATTATTAATTAATTAAGTTAATTAAATATTAAATTCCACTTAAAATTAAATTATGTTCATATTTGCTGTCAACTCAAAGTGATTTTATTTTTCTTTTATTAATGTTTGAACTCTGGTCAGTTAAAGGTATTATTAGTGATTTTTGAATTTAATCTTTATTTATTACAATTTATAGAAGGTTTAAAGCTTAATTGAGGGTTTAATTTTAAGAAAATCAATTAAGGGGCTTAATGATTTAAAAAAAATCAGTGTGAAATTTTTCTATAGGCTAATGGTGTCACTATATTTAAATGTTCAAAGTTTTAAATAAAAAGGAAGTGTATCCTAATTATTGGAATTAATCAAGTTCTCTAAACTAATCCTTAATTTTTATCCTTATTGGCGCCACTAAGTTAATTAGGTTCAAATCAAAGTTTATAACCCTTAGAAAAGCATGAATAAGCATACACAATAACACAATCAAGTCCTTAAAACTAGGAGAGTCTAGGCTATGTGGTGTGTGCACCCTAAGCATGCAAAGATTGAGATTAATTAAGGTGACAATATTTTGATTAGTGAATGATTAGAACATAATCATTCACTAATCATTCCCCAATGAATTCCATTCACACATTCAATCTATATTTAAGATTTTAAAGGGATCTCTCAAATTTTCAAGATGTAAATATATATATCCCGCCGCAGTCGTCAGATCTTTAAGGGTTTCATCCGATAGTGGCGATTAGATCCCATCATTTGATCTTGATCAAGAGAGATCAGACGGTAGAGAACCATTCTCATGGTTCAAAAATATATGGCTCTAATGGAGTCGGATGGGGTTTCAATCCACTTGGGGGTTCCCGCGGTAGGATAAGGCATGGAAAACCGCAATCTAAGCCGTTGATCATGAGATCAACGGTTTAAATCTCAGGTACTATGAAATAGATTTAAAACATAACCCTAGATAGAAAAATGACTCAAACTTTTGATCTGTTTAATTAAATCACATGAAAATTTAAACATTGATTTAATCCATGAACAGAATTCCTGGGGACTAATTTTTATGGCCTAAAATTCATTAAATCGAAAGCTATTTAGCCTAAGTGAGCTAAACTAGGGTTAAGCTTTTACCTTGATTTAATGGATGGATTTAACCATTTTTTGAATGGTTGCATTTGTAAATTGTCCACGCTCCTTTTTGTAGAAGACACTTTGGTTTGAAAGCTCCTAGATCAACGACAAATTGGCTTGAGTGGAGTTTAGCTTAAGCTAACCAGAATTCGATCACCGGCGGCTTTGACCGGTGAGATTTTGGTCAGAGAAGGTTGGAGAATGTCCAGAAAGCTCAAAAATGCCAAAAGCTTGTCTTGAAGGGGCTGATAATTGAGAGAGATTGATAGGGTTTGAATGAATCCTCATTTCAATGTTTTGCTGTATTCAAGTCCCTCCAACTTGAATGGGTGGTTGAGATCAGCTAGAAATCTCCCTAGATGCTTACCATGTGGCATGGTAGTTGGTGGGAGTAGGGAATCAAAAGGACACAAGGACATGTGAGGTAGAAAGCCTCTTTTGTCCCATAGTCCACATGGGTTTGATTAAAAGCTATAGGATCTGGATCCAAAGGCTAGGAAAGTCTCCAGGAAGGTTCTAGAGTTCCTTTGAGTTGCTGGATAGGTCCTAAGTGGAGTGGATTAAGTTTAAATGATGATTTAACCAATTTAGACCCATTTAAAGGATTGGTTTGACTGTTTGACAAGTCCACTTGACATGTGGACTGGTGATGTGGCATATAGGAGAGAATTATAGTGCTGGATGAAATGATTTGATAGGGAATGGGCTAGCTTGGGTCAAGTCATTTGGTCATTTAAGCCATTTAAAGGAGTTTGATCAAGTCTTAGTGAGTTGACTTGGTCAAACTCACTATAACTTGATTAACCAATGACTAGAGCATGACTAGGCAATGGTTTGGATTTGATTTCAAGTTTTAAATACATTTGAAATGTCCAATGGGCTAAAATAACTCATTTAAAACATTAAGGGTATTCGGGTTAACCTAGGTTGACTTGGTCAATCAGTTTGACCCAGGACCTCAGTTTGGGCTCAACAGGTTTGTTTTGATATTAAAAAATTATCTAAAGTGGTTCCAAGCAATTTGGAGTTCATTTGGTTTGAAATTGATGTTTGAACCCCTAAGGGATATTTTGGTCAAAAGGGTCGAACTGGTCAACAAGGCTTGATCAGGGTCAGGGTTTGATTCCATTGCACTCCTAAGGGTGATTAGGATGCATTGGAAGAGGTTTTGTGGTTTGATTTGAAAAGGGCATGTTGAAGTCTAGAGGAAACTTCAAAATTGCCATGAAGGGGTATTTTGGTCATTTTGACCACTGGTCAACTAGGGGTCAAAATGGGTCCACCAAAATCTAGTTTAATGTTCAATGGGTTAGGATTAACGTTTTTTATATGATTAGAGGCTTTGGGGAAAGCTCTAAGGTCAAAATCCACTAGGGGATAGGTCTAGTGGCATAGGCCATAAATATTTAAAGGTTTTATAGCCTTTGGATTTTGATTTAGTTTATGGGGTTAGAGACCTCATAATGAGCTCAAATTTAGAGGGTTTCCTCTAGAGCATGTCCTATCAGTATGTAATTGATAGACTCTAAATCAGAGGTCATTTGATTGGATTTTAAAGTGTTTGAAAACTCAAAGGCTTTCAAGACATAGCCTTTTATCTTTGAATTTTGGTTTGAAATTCTGGGTTTGAGCTTGGATTGATCTAAGATCTAAATAGATCCTAAGGTCTGGATTGATCTAAGGTCTGGATAGATCCTAGGGTCTGGATTGATCCTAGTGACCTCATACAAAAATGAGGTCAACAATTATGTACTATATGACTCTGCTAGTGCCTCCCTTACTTGCATTTCTACCATCTATTTTATCTCTTTTGATTGAGAAGCTTTAATTTTTGGATCTTATAGAGGTTCCTTTATAGCCTAAATCACTTATCTCTTCCCTATCACCTGAACAGACTCGAGTTGAGAAGACTCAACTTGTGCTCATGGTGGTAAAGGACCTTGACATTGGACATATGCCATAGTGGCCATCATTTCCTCTATCTTCTTTTCCATATTTAAGATATGCTTATCATTTTATTTTAATTGTTGTAAAAAATGATGAGTTATGTATAGCGTCACGCCTTCCTCAACTATAACATCTTATATCCCAACATCCTTAATTTGTTCATCATGAGATGATCTTCTTTTTTCTACCATAATAACATCGGCCACTATGTCATCCAACATGTTATCTCTATCCAAGTCAAGATTCAAAGCCTCTTCATCATCTAGATTTTTAATATTGCTTTTTAGTTTACCTAGTATCTCCTCTATAAAGCTTCTAGAACTATAATGGTGATCTACAGAAACATATCTTTCACAATCTATATGATTTGGACTATTAGTCTCAACCCTCTCCTCCTTTTTAGGTTCACTTTCTATAGGCCTCTCAGGTGAAGCTTCTACAGGAGAAGCAGCTTTTTTCCTTAGGTCTCCAAACCTTCTTCTCATCGTATGTTGGAGGTGATTGGTTTAATGATTCTAACCACTCTTAATCAGGATAAGAAGATGGAGAAGGACCCACAAAGTGGTGTTTATGTATCTGGGGAGAATAGTGGGTATGAGAATAATGCTGGATTTTTTCAGGACCCCGTGGTGGTGTAGAAGAAGGAGATATCTAATGACTGGCCCTTTGTGGAGCACACTGAGTATCTTTAAACTTCACTAACGCATTAGTAAACTCAATACTATCTATCTTCCTTTGGGATCTTATTGGTTCCCTAGGGTATCCATTAATGAGTGCTAAGATTGTAGGTGGTTTGAGTACTCTTTTACTATCTCTCACCCTCAACTGACCCACTACCCGAGTTACAATATTCTTCTAGCTCGAGGTTTCTTCTTCAATCTTTTCACTGATCTTTCTTTTCATATTTATTAAAAACCCTTCACTAGCTTGTGAGTTATCATCTACACATTCTTGGACTATTGCCCTCACCATATTTTGAATTTTACTTCCTTATTTTTAACTGACTTAGTGGCAGACTTTCCAATAACTACAGGGGTTGAATGAGCAATCTTCCCCACATCTTCCTCTCCATCAACCGTAGAGAGGAGATGGAACCTGTTACCACTAAGGTGTGGAGACGTAAGAGGAATATGCTTACTTTTTTTTGACATGACTAACTTTTTAATTCTTCTCTTTATATGATGATTCTTAGATCTTCCTTGAGTTTTAGTCATGATCATTGACATATTAGAAGAAGAACTAATTTCAAACTAACTGGGGGCATTAAAAGGAGCATAATTGTACACCACAACAACTGACTTGAGTTTTTGTTCCTGACTAGGTTATTCAAATCTAACAAATACTGAGGGCCTAGGGGCTACAGGGGTAGTTTGAGACCCACATCCCAAAGTGAATTCTAGAATAGGCTTCTTATTTGCAATCTTAGTATGTGGGATAATAGTGAACTCAGGTCCACTAACAAACAACTGAAAATCCTCAAATCCCTTTTCAAACTTGATTATGCTACCATTAACAAAAGGATTGTAGGATAGATTCATGTTGTTAGACAGGGAGAAGATTAATTTACTTGTCATTTTCCTGGAATTTAAAGGAAATTTTGAATTAGACTTTGAATAAATTATTTTAATTACAAAAGTTTAATTAAGCCAACAAAATAATTCAAATCTTATCTCATTTCATAATATGGAGTTATATGAAGAAATATAACTACAATACATAATATTTAGATAAGATGAATTTTACTTAGTGTTTTAATTTAAACTTTGAGAATTTAGACCCAATACTAAGTCAAACATCAAGCTATGAGAAAAATGTAACTACAGCATTTGAATTAGTACATAGGGATTTTTTTTAGATACAAAAATGGCATAAAAAGAAGCCTATTACATTGAGAACAAAATACAGTCTCAGGAGACTGACACAATATTCTATAATGGATTCAATATCAAAATACGATTTTATAAAATGATATTTCTATGATCAGTCATAATTCAAAGAATAACATATCATCTTTAAAGATGAATATGAAACTCTATAGAATGTGTTAAAAAAATAAAAATAGGGTTTTTGAAAAGTTTATCCATTCTTTTATTTAGGTGTAACAAGGAGAATATTATATTATCTTAAAAGATGAACATAATATTTTTCAAGTCATACTAAAGAAAGAATGGGTTTTATAAAATTCATCATTTATAAAGTTGAGTATAATAAAAAGAATATTATATTACCTAAAAATATAATAATAGTATTCTATAAGTATATTTAAAATTAGAAATGGGGTTCTTTTAAAAAAAGATATATGCATTCCAAAATATTTCTCTTATTTTATAGGAATAAAATAAGGTTTATTTTAATCTGGGGTTCTCAATTCCCTATAGGGGCAAGCCCCTATAATTAATTTCATCTTAGGAGGGATGCTCTTAAGAAAACTCTCAATTAAAGTAGCAATTTTATACCATTTGATTACAAATCAGAAGATAAGAGAAGAAGTAGGAAATATTTCAAGGAGAAAGCTCGATGTTGAACAGTTCTTAGTGAGTCAAAGGAGGAAAAGTAGGAGGTGTCATATTCTGAGAAGCTCAGAGGTAACCATAGTCTATCCTATGTTGGGCTTTATATTTTAGAAGAGATATTCTTTTATTTGAGTTGATAATTTACTAGAAATTTAGGATTATATTTCAGAAGGCGAGGACTTAAGATTTGAAAAAGTCTACCTCATAACCTAAATCTAAATTGGGTACTAATAAGTAGTGACCCGAACCTATCTAATGAAGTGCAAATCTGGACTTACCCCGGCCTGGATTGGGGAGCCAGCTAACCACCTATATATATATATATATATATATATATATATATATATATATATATATATATATATATTAAAACCATGTGTCATATCTCTTTATAAAAGATGGGTAGGGACATTGTTTAAGTTTTGAGAAATTAGGGGGCCAACATCTAAGACAAATCCTTCTTGGCCCTTGAACTTATGTAGGGTGAATGATGCTTGAAAAGTAAATACAATTAAAATTTTAGACTATTTTAATTTGTATCTAATATAATTTATGCTGATTAACTCAAATGCATAAAATGATTATTAAGAAGTTTAAAAACCAGGCTTAAAAATATATTTTTTCCTAGAGAATGCAAAACATTCTCTTGACAGAACAGCACCCTAATAGGCTAAGTGGTTTGCTAGAACCCACAGGCGGGGAAGTGCCTAACTACGAAGATAAAGCAATAATATGCATATGCTGACTCTTAGCGGTCCCAAGCTTACTTCTTAAATCTTTAGAATTTTTAGGTGAGCCTAAAAATTGTATTTGAGTTTCAAGTATAAAAATTTAATTCATACTCTCACAAAAACTCTGATTGTATCCAGGCTAAAACAAAACATGATCTACAAGAAAACCTAAAAAACATGTAATTCTACTACACAAATAATGTAAAAAATCAAATTAAATTATTCAAAATATAATGTCCAAAGTCCATATGGTAAATGACATTTTATTTATAACCCAAAATTTGCTGAAAAATAAAGTGATTGAGTACCACTAACAGTAAACATGTATTCTAATCCTAAAACTGATGCAAGTGATTTTGAAATGGCATATCTCTTCTTCTCTTCACTTCTTCATCTTCTCTCCATAGCCTTCTTTCATTCTATGAGCTTATTTAATTTGTCGGGCCTGAATATCCAAATGAAAAGAAAGTCATCTTCGAAGGGGTATTTTATTTTCCCTTTGGATATTGAAGTCATCCTAACTTGGCTTTCCAAATAGAAGAGAACAATCCCCTAAGGGATATTCTCTTCTCCTTATTTTCCAAGTTGGATGTGATATCTCACTTTCAAGTCACTTTCACATTACAAAATTTTTCAAATAGATTTATATTACATTTTAAATATAAAAAAAAAACTAGACCACTAGCGGGATTATCCTAAGCAGTTTATAATAAAATCACCTCAAACAGTTATATATTTGCATTTAAATTAAAATTCACCAACCACACTTGGCCACTCTTTTAATTTTAAGAAAGACTTAGCATTTTGCACCTCAAAAAATTTATGTCAATTTAAATCTTTAGTTTTTCCCCTTTGACTTATCCCTACACAAGCATGGCCACCTGCATAAAATTCCATTAGCATCTTGATCGTTCCTAACCTAGGGGTAATCTATCACCCATCACATCAATTCTCAGGTTACATGAGCAAGTAAATAAATAAACACATCAATTATTATAACCAAAATGCAATGAAAACCATGAGAAAGTCCATCACACAGCAGCAAGAAAGTAAACACCGACCTCATCTAAAGTCAGAGTCTGTTGCCCTAGCAAACAAATATAACTGTGTGCGGTATGCTGTGTGGTTTGGATTTATCCTAAATTTATTATTAGTTTAAATTTTCTAATTGATTGATTTAGTTTGTTGAAAAAGCCGTGGAAATTTTATGTTTGAATCTAAATTTTAGTGCCTTTAGTATCTTGAACTTTATTTTAAATTGAATTTTAATTGTTAAGGTAATTTAATAAGATTAGTTTCTTAGGATATTTTAATAAATCATTTTTATGTTATTTAATGTTATTTTGAATTATTTTAATGATTTATTTAAAATTTTGGTCATTTATTAATTTTAAATGATTTATTGAAATTTTATTTGATTTATGAAATTATTAAGGATTTATTAAATTTTTAATAATTTAGTAAATTTTTAGATTTTATTTTTTTATTTTTATTTTTATTTATATTTTATATATTATTGTTGTTGTTATTATTATTATTATTATTATTATTATTATTATGTATTTTTATTATATATATATTTAATTGATTGTACTTATTATTTAACATCTCTTTAAATTTTATTTAAAATTTTTTAATTTAATTTGTTAAAAAATTTAATTAATTTTTATATCTTTATTTAATCGTTTATGTTTTTTAATATTTCAATATTTATGTTTAACTTTCATATTAGTGCTATTGTATGTTATATGATTAATTGCAGTTTCTATTTTTTTAAGATTGATTTATTATTTATGTTTGACAATTATTTAGGATTGATTGTACTTAGGTTAGTGGTATTCACAAATCCTAAAATGCAGTGTCATTAAGTTTTCTTTGTTTAATATTTTCATTCCTAAAGGGTGCATGTATCCTAAATCTAAGTTTTCTAAGACTCATCCTTAATTTTTATCCTTAAGTGTCACTAATGTTATATGGGATGAAAAGCATTTTTAATAACCCTTTGAACATACACACATGTATAAATAAGTTTTGGGTTCTAAATAAATAAATAAAATCTAAATAATAAAACAAAAATAACTTGCAAGTAATTTTAAATTTAAAATACATAATAAAATAAACTAAGGTTTTTATCGGGCCCTAAGGATGGAAATTCACACAATCACATTTAGGGTTTAGGGTTTTGGGTTTTAAGGCTATCTAATTTTTAGAATACTTAAAGTATACCGGAGCCAATGTCTGGTATTTTTTCCCGTAGCACCGCCACCTGGTTGGATGGGGGTGACTGATGCCTTTGTCCCTTTGCCCTTTTTCTTTGTTGATTAATATTGTTCATCACAGTTCATGCAAATAAAGATAATAAAGTAGGTATTAGAAGCATATTTAATAATTATAATTGAAATAATTGAAAAAAAAACATAATTTAAATCTAAACGTACCTTTTTTGGGCTTGCACACAGGTTCGGTTGATTGTATTTTGAACTTTTCACTTATGAAAGCATACTTTGTATTTTTCCAACATTCATATTAAGGCACAAGAAAGGGGAAGAATAAAAAGAGATAGAGAGGTAAAGAGAGAAAGAGAGTTCTTACTTTCCAACATTTTCACTTTCTAATAATCACCCAATTAACACACAATCCAACACCCACACCTTTCACCCCTTAACAATCTAACTTTCACTTTTCACCCATTCACACACTTTGTCCTTCAACAGAAACACTTTCATACTCACCCACACTTCACTATCCAAAATCACTCATTTTCATCTTTTGAACATACACTTGAGCTCCACTTTCAAAACACCCAAAAGTTTCACTTTTTAACAATTACAAATCTTAATCTTTCAAACTCCATACACTTTATAGTACACTCTTTCCAAAATATCTCAACTCCCAAAACACACACAATTTACTTCTCCTTCCACAGACACAAGTCACTACATCACCCCTTCTAAAACACACACAAGTCACTACATCACCCCTTCCAAAACACAAAAGTCACTTCTCCTTCCACACCTAAACACTTTGCTTTTCACATAAACATTTCATTTCCTAAAATTTTCTACATTATCTTCAAAACCACTCTTTACCTTTCAAAGCACCATAATGCACTCTTCATCTTTCCCATCTAATACTCTTCAACATACACATACAATCCACTTCAACATTCCACACACTTCACAATTACACATTTCACATTATTTTACTTTCCAACATCACAAACACACACACACACACAAAAGTTCGCCTTTCCACACTTCATACAAGCCACTATTCAACACTAACGCACTTCAACTATTATTCACATACACACGCTTCACTTTTCCAAAATCCATACGCTTCAGTTCAATTTCCAAAGTCACACAATTCATTTTTCTACATTTACACATATCACTTTCCAAAGAAACACACAAATCTCCTTTCAAAGCATACATATATCACTTATTAATCTACACACAAAGAACACTTTTCAAAACACACACCTTACTTTACTATTTTCATATTTATACCTATCATCATCTTTTTAAAGAAACTCACAATCCACTATCCAAACATACACCTTTTCACCTTCCAAAGATCACACAATCACCTTTTGAAACATACGCTTCTCACTTTCCAAAATCCCAAAAATTTACTTTTCAAATCATACACACACTTTACCTTTCACATTCCTCACTCTCCCTTTCTTAATCTATACACAAAGATCTCTTTTAAAGTCATACATGTACTTTTCATCTTTTCCAAAAAAAATCTACACATTTTTTTGCATGCTACACGAAATAGAGCACAACTATATGCATCATTTTTCACCAACACATACACCTTCTATTTTTCAACTCAATATTTACACTCAATGCAAATATGAGATGCATTGTCACAATAAAAGCACTATTATCTTGTTTTTTCTTTTAAGCATAATGCAAGCACTCCATAAACATTCTCATTTCATTCATTCAAATAAACCTACAAGGGAGTAATCTTATTCAAATCATTTCATTAAAAACAAATTGCCGCTTGGGAGATACACTACAACCATTTCTCAAAAAGAGAAATAAGATAGAAAACTTCATTTTTGCATTAAAAGAAAGTCTAAAAAAGTAATTTCAATAAATATATATATATATATATATATATATATATATATATATATATATATATATATATATATATATATATATATATATATTATTTCTAGAGAAAGATAGCCTTCACATTTCATATATAACTTTATGAAATAATTACTAATTTCTTCATATTTTGATGTGTACAGTAAAGATAATGTTTGATTACAAGAGTGATTAGTGAACTTTAGAGGATAAAAGCAAGTTGGAAAACTAAACTTTATACGTTTCAAAAGAAAAGATACATAGATAATTTACTATTTTTCATTTCTAAACATAAGAAACAATTCAGACATGTTCTTGATCTTCAAAGTAAGAAAATATAACATATCCATTTTAACATGTCCAAGAAATAAACTCCACATTTAGCGAAAAGCAAAATCCTCTAGTCAATTTTGATTTTATTAAGATACATGTGAAGACTTTTACAGAGTTATTCATGGTTTCAAGAAATGAGAAACACTTCAAATTCTTAAAAAGGAAAGGAGGAGAAGAAGAGGGCTAGGGTGAGAAGAGAAATGAAGGAAAATGAAGAAGAAAAGATTAAGAAGAGCATGAGAAATACACCAATACACAAAAGGAGATCAGCTATGGGAGGCAGGCTTCCTAGAGCAAGAACTGATCAAAGATGCTGGGCACACCAAGGGCATGTCAGCAGGAGGAGGAGGTTGGGGCTTCCATCTGGTCCGATTCCAAACAAGAATGTAAGAGAAAGGGAGGAAGTAGAGAGGAATTTCACAAGCAAGAGGAGACGGGGCATGGAAACCTTGCGAAGTGCAAAAATTATTAGGTCCTGTGACTGGACCTATTTTTACTTTCAGACACCAATAAAAAGTGGACATGTGCATGAATAAACGTGCAATTTTTTAATATAATTTTTTGCTTTATGTCTTGTCAGCCCGATTAACCCTACCTACTAACTCATAGATGGTTTGAATTTAAGAATATAAGAATGGAAACCAAGTGTTTTTACTTTTCACCCGATATTTTCACTTCTCTCACTCTCTACCCTCGGACTCGTACGGTTCTCAATCCTTTGGCTTTTCTGTTCTGCAATACCTTCTTCCCGGTGGTAGACGACGATATTAGAGTACTTGAGCATTTAAGAAAAGGTAATGCTACACCTTTGTTGGGCCTTTGTTGCGCCTATATTTCATATTTGCTACGCTTTATGTGATATTTTATTTTTTAGAATTTAGTGTCAATTTCATACATACTAGTTTGCTCAATGTGATCTTAAAATGTTTATGTTCTTTATTTTAACCTTCTTCATAAATGAAATAAACCTTATGATGCGAAAGCTTTAGGTGCACTTTAAGTGCGCTTTAGTTTCAATTTACGTGAAATTTAGTTGCACTTTATGTGCACTTTAAGTGCGCTTTAGTTGCACTCTTCATAATTTTCTTTTATAATTATTTTTTTTAGATGTCATATCAAAGGCCATTTACTTCTCGATGCTATGTTACAACTTTCAAAAAAATTTGTGATACTTTTGTCGAGATAATTGACGAATAAATTGAGTAGACTTTGAGGAATTTAAACATTTATCAATTTTTTAAGATTCCAGCATTCAAGCAGTGTATATCACTTTTATATGAGATTCTAAAATTTTAGAGTTTTGTTCATGAAGGCTTTGTTGTGAATAGTCATTTATTTAAATTCACTTTTGATGAGGTTGCTTTGATGACATGTCAGATTTTGAATAAGGAAATATGTATATATTTTCTTACATTAAATGTATTACGTTTGGCTAATTAAATAAAAAATTTCTCACAGGTTTGCCTAATAGAGGTGATGATATCAAATGGAAGATTGATCCCCTCACTAGACATATATCAACTAAAATAAAAAACTAAAATGATAAAATTAGATAGATTAAATGATAATGCTACTACATTAAAGACCTTCATAATATTTTTGTTATCTAATCCTTTTTATGTATGCGCTTTTGTTGCGATTTAATTGAGATTTGGGTGCATTTTTTTAGCGCTTTGGAGGTGCTTTTATTGTACTTTGGGTGCACTTGGATGCACTTTTATTACTCTTTGGATGTGCTTTGGATGTGCTTTGGGTGCACTTTGGATGCACTTTAGTTGTGCTTTAGTTGTGGTTTGGTTGCGCTTTGGTTACGCTTTAATTTTTGTCTTTTTTGTAGGGATGACATAATATTTTCTTCTCGTAACATAACAATAAGCAGAACAGATATTAATGATCTGCTCATAAATCAATGGTTCAGTGACAACCATGTAGATTTTTTTTTTTTGTTATTACAGAAGAGTAGGCTAATGATAGAGAAATTTTAACGCTACTTATATATTTTTCCACTATACAAGGTAAGTATAATTATTATTTATAATCTATTTATCATATTAGTTTTCTTATATTGCTGACTTTTTGAAGGTATATAGGGAATACAATCAAGATTTCAAAATATTCATCCAACATATTAATCCAGATTATGTTAAAGAAAGCAGTCTTATTATTCAACCCATAATTTTCAATAAACATTGGGTACTTATTATAGGCCAGTTGAAAGAGAAAGTCTAGAAATTATATGATTTCTTACCAAATTCAAAACATAAGTATATATATTATAAAGTTAAGTTAGATCCAGAATTTAAGAATCTTATTTTATTTCTCAATATGAATATAAAATAAAATAATAATTTTATTTGTTCAGATAAAAGCATTACATGAAGAAATTAAAGAATCCTTTACAAGCGATATAACAAAATTGAATTTACAAACTGTTCGTGGAACTCGATCTCGGTCAAATGATGTTGACTATGGAATGTTCATGTGAAAATACATGAAGAAAGCCGTTCTACGAAGAGAAGTGGACTAGGCTTCTTATAAAGATCGACCAAAATATATGACAAAATTTTGGGCAGAGTTAGAAATTTTCTTTTTCTTACTACAAAGAAGTAAAATTATTGTATAAAAATTTGTAAATTTTATACATGAGTTGTAAATTTGAACATTTTAGTATTTAAATGTTAATATATAGTTTTTGTTTATTTTGTAACTTTTATACATTTAAACATTGAAGTTTTATAAATTATAATTTATGAAGAACAAATAAAGCGCAACATAAGAGCAACCAAAGCGCACACAAAGCACAACCAAGCTTACCCAAAGCGCAACAAAAGTGCACTCAAATCGCAATAAAAGCAAACCCATAGCGCAATAAAAGTGAAACTCAAGTGCTGCTAAAGCGCAGTTGAAATTATAAGTAATCACTGAAATATTCTTATAATAATTAGTCATAAGTCTCAATAAATAATTATTATAATAAAAATTCTTAATTGAAATTTAATACTTATTATAATAAATATTCATAAGTTTTTAATTAATATTATTACTATAAAAATTCATTAAATTCTAACTCAAAAGTAATAAAATCCATCATCAATCTAGTGTAATCAGCACCCGGTTGGCTTATTTGTTGGCCGGTTATATATTTCTCACTGAAACATTCAAGCATGCTTGAGAAGTTCATCTGTGTTGAAGAAGGATCATCCATTATTTTTTCCCCCACCAAAGGTTTCTTCTCAGTTAAAAACTATAGCTTTAGTCTTAGGTAAGATATAATATAATTAATAGGTTATTAAAACTTACTCTTAGGTCGCTTCTTCTTTTCCCATTGGCTTTTCAGTATTATATTAGATATGCCTTTAGGTCTATGCTTTAGAGAATCTTTCAAATTTGCACTGCCATTTTGGGATTTTGTAACATTTAATTTTTTTTCTTGCCACCAAGAATTAAGTATTAGTTTTCAGCCATGTCTTTCATTGAGACAAGAATTTACTCCTCTGCCTCCTCATTCCCTTGAGCTTCTATGCTCATTTGATATGCAAATCTACTCTCTTGATTTCTAAATATGAATCCCCTACCACCTTCAAAGTTATTATTTCTTTTAGTATTACCCAAGTTACCTGAATAAATATCTTTTTGAGCCCTTGCTGACCATTGTAGAAGTAGGTACTTCTTAAGGATTTTAGCAATATCAAAATGTCTCAAAACCCTCATATAGTGATAACACAACAATCCCATTTTATCATACTTCCTATAGCTGCATTAAATATTACCTTTTGTTATATCAAAGTCAACCACCAAAGGATGATGTTGGTCCTTATTCTCTATATAGTATACTAAAAACTTTGAAGAATCATTCGAGATGAAGTCTATACTCATTCCTCCCACACTCTGTATAAATTCTTCCTAAAAAAATGAATATAGTTTTCTTGAGTAAAACCGAGCAGCTTTCTTTAATATTGAGTTGGTCTTTATCATAGAAATAATTTAAGATTGACTCTATTTGTACTCCTCATTCTGCTTATTTCACTACCAATTCATCAGTACCTTTTCTAACCAAAGAAAACAATCAGTTAATGAACTTGTTGGCTTTGAAATACCATGATACACATTATTAGTACAGTCGTTATGCTGTGTGGGTAAAATGCCCATGATAAAACAATCTTTATTGAAACTTGTTGACCACTTTCTTCTTATCTTATAAAGATCCTACAACCATTCATGGCTGTGAAGGTTCCATTCCTTGATCATTTCAGCCCATACCTCCTCAAAATCACACTTCCTCAAACACTTATAGAAGAATCGTATGGCTTGATTGTTATTATTGAAGATATTTACTTTTGATGGAACCTTCTAAATATATGTCATTGGCATAATCTATGACGAGTGTGAAGGAATGCATTTTCTATGGCCCTAGCCATAGCTTGGTCCCGATTAGTAAATATTTTTGTTGGATGTTTATTACACATTATTCATGCAATTGTTTTAAACAACAATGTAAAACTTTTAATTATATTTTTTGACAAAAAAATAACCCCTAACAAAATATTCTAATAATAATTATTTACACCAACAAATGGTGTATATACAAAATTATACTTGTTGAGCCTGTAGCTAGTATAAAAAATCAACACATCTCCAAAACATTCATAATCTATCATGCCTCTTCCATCAATTTAGAAAAAAATTACCAATTCATCATACTCATCAATTTGAACATCCCATGCGAACAAGTGGTCCTCAACTTGTCGATCTTTAAATAATTTTATCAAAGAATTAGTGTCACCAAATTCAATCATTGCTCTTTTTTACTTTTGAATAAAATTGTATATATCCCTTTTAGAGAATCCAACATTCTCATATCCTCTAACTTCCTCTGCAAGGTAGGAATATGCATCAATGGTTCTAATTCCTGCATATGTCATTAATTTTAGGATGGATGCTTTTTCCTCAATAATATTCTTATATAATCTTAGAAGGTGTCAATCTACTGGGTTTTCTAATTTAAGGTTGTGGGATTAATTCAATAAATCTTTTAACATGCCAGTAACCATCTTCATCAACTACAAACCTCTCTATAGATGGATAACTGATTCTAACATCTGGTTTAATAAATTTCTTTCTTAAATTGAGATCAATACTTTTCTTGAAACCAACTTTTAAATAGACAAAGTCATAGAATTTTATCTTCCTAGAATTTGGCCAGAAATTGTGATAATCCTTCCGGATACTAAAGCCATTATTATGTGCATAAGTACAATAACATTCATATGCTTCTCTCTCATCTTTATAAGTAGCTTAAAATGATAAGATAAGATTAAAAAGTGTAACTAAAGTGCAAATAAAATAAAACTAAAGCGCAACTAAAGCGCTCCTAATACGCACATAAAACACACCTAAAGTGCACCTAATGCACAACAAATGTGCTTCATCTTTATCTTTACTGACCCTAAAATAATGATGTTCTTCTTCTTAAAAACACTAATAAAAGCTAAACAATAACATCTAAGAGCTTATTTACTTTTTTGCCGAAACTCTAAATGCGCTTCTAAGATCCTAAACCTCTAATGAGTGGAAACCTATGCCCTTTTTCTACACAGCTTTGTTTACAACTTTCTAGTTCATTTTTTCTTAATACAGCTTGTGATGAGATTGAAACTTACAAATATGTTGAAACCTAAGGAAGTTTAGCCTAAGTTCACTTCCAATTCATGCATCCCTTCCGATTCATACACCCCTTCCCCTATATCTTCTGAGAGCATTCCATCTCTTTTTTGCAATTTTCTAGCTCTTTTTTTTTTTCAAAAATAATAAATATTTAGATCTTTCGTGGGTTTCTAAAGTAGCTCCAACCCTATGTTTAAAATGAAAAAATAGTGAACCGGGTCAGGTCGGGTCAGGCTGATATATATTAAATTAAAAGATTATATTAAAAAAATCCACATGTATACATCCACATATCCACTTTTTATTGGCATCTGAACACAGAAATAGGTCCGGTCATACAAATTTTGGTTTAAAAAAGTTAATTTGAGTTTAGTTTGGAGTTCAATTAGATTTGGATTGAATTGATTTGATTTGGGTTGAATAATAGGGTTAAGTCAATGCTACATTAGTGGGCATTTGCCTAAGGGGAGTCCTAAAGGAATGACATCAGAGCTAGGTAACGAAGACCTAGGTGCTAGAAATAATTTCAAAGAAATTGGCCTTGAGTAATATGGTCATCAGTAATGTTTGTGTCATCCATAAAAATATATTGACCCAACATCTTAAAAGGTACAGTGAGCTTGGAATGATGCCAATATTAAGAAGATGAGTATATCTTGAAGATCACTTAAACCAAGTGTTTTTAGTGAACCTGGATTATCCTAATTTACTACTTGTCATAACCTTCATGCTAATTAAAAAAAAAAGACACACTAAAATTATTCAAGATGCACTTAAAGGGCTATTGAGAAATGCTCTCAAGGGTCAACGAATATAACTCCCTAGATCTAAATAGCCCTCAACTTATAGGTGTGATATTCTCAAAGGATTCAACCTGCACACCCATAGGCTGAAGAACATCCTTTAAAGACTAACCTCCACATCCTGAGGACTCACTGATATATACTTATCTTATACATCCAATTTTAAGGACTCACCCAATACATTTGCCCATAAAGACTCTCTTAAGGGATTTAATGGGGGATTTGACTTAGTTTATGTTTTCTTTAATATAACCCAAATAAGATGCAAGTGTATGTGGAACTCTGAAAGGATACCGCTCAGCGAGGGACAGAGTGCTAAGGGTATACAACCACACCATCCTGAAGGATGAGAAGATTACAGGCCTTCACATTGTTCGCAAGTGGGCCAATATAAGGGCAGATTAGATCATACATACGATTAACCATTAAAGATAATGGCTCTCGCCTATACACCCCTATGGGTAATAATATACATGACCTAATCGGAACAATGGGTTTTCCCAACTCGATACATCAGCTCAAGTGGGGTTTATTTGATGGTGGAATTCACTTATTTGCTGGCGCAAACCCCCTCGATTAATTACTTCTCAAGCTGAGGCCTGAGAAGACTCTTGATTAAGGATACTAAATTATCCTCTCATATGGGATTAGCATGGAGGGAGGAGATTAGGAAGTACTACTCAAAGGAAAAGAAAGGTTCAATTTGGCTTAGTCAACACACACGACTCACACTAACACTCAGAGGGACTAAGGTAGTTAAAAGAAACTGGACAAAGAGGAATAATCAATGCACTCAAAGCATACAAGAGAGAAGGATGGAAGTGACATCATCCATATGATGCGAATAGGCAATATTTAAGGCCCCTAAAGAATAGGAGACTTAACCACCGATGAGGCGTACTACCAGACACCGAATGTAATAGCATTGAACCCTAAATCTAAGATGGGTTTACTGTTCTATATATAATACTAACACATGTGTCCTAACTAATGTATTATGGGCTTATATTCTGCCTGAAAAGGAAAACTCGCTAACCACCTAGGCGTATAAAATCTATGCTATCATGTCTTTATGAAAGATGGCTGGATAGCTTAGTTTTTGGAAGTAAGACCAATGTCTAGAGAGGTTCCTAAGTGACCTTGAACTTATGTAGGATGAATGCTCCTAGAGCTAATGCAATTAAAATTTTGATTTAATTAGTTTCTAATATAATGCATTCTAGTTAAAAGTCTCCAAATCAGATATGCTTGAAAGTTAAGAAAGGCTTAAAAATAATTTTTAGAAAGATTAGACTTTCCTAGATCCAGCATCTCATCCAAATATGTCAAATTATATAGACTCTACCCATAAGTGGGGAAGTGTCTTAAAGAAGAGGGGAGAAAATGCATTAATATGCATGCAACTCTAAATGATTCTGGCTATTCTCTAGGTCATTAAGTTTCTATATTATTTAATTCTTAAAATATTAAATTTTAGTTGTGAGTATAAAACAAAATTTAGTCCTCAGAGTGCCTAGTGAAATCAGGTCATGCACATGCAAGAAAGAAACCTATGAAAAATAAGAAAGTTCTACTGTGTAATCAAAGTAAACAAATTATTATAAATAAAACTACTGTAAAAAAAAAGTCCAAAGTCTATGACAAGTGCCATATAAGTGCAACCAGAGTGTTTAGAAAAGTAATGGTGGCTAGGCCCCACAAACAACATTCTAGATTATAATCCTATTGAAGGACGTAAGTTTTAAAAGTAAGGCATTTCATCTTCAAGTGTTCATCTTAAAGTCTTCTATGGATCGTCTCTCTTTGGTATTCATAGGATTCATCCTTCAAAAGAATACCCAAATGAATAAGAAATTCCCTATAAATGGCCTTTTTTCCCCTTTGGGTACCTAGTGTTTGAAATGTCTCACTTTTGAAATACTTTCACAACTCAATATAAATTACAAATTATGTTAAGAAAAAGAAAATTCTAAACTCAAACTCAACCTACAAGATTATCCTACTAATCAATATTAAAAAAATTTTAAATGCTCAAATTCACTACCACACTTGGCTATGTTCTTTTAATTTAAAAGGAGACTTAATTATTTCTAAAGCATCTATACAAAATATTGTTAATTTTAAAACTTGATTTTTTTTGCCCCCTCTAATCAATGCCCTGTATGAGCATGGCCACCTGCATAAGATTAAATTAGTATAAATCATACTTAATATAGGGGTAGATCTAATGCACAATTAATCATATCACAGATAAAGGAAGTACATTAAAAAAAACAATCACGGTAAATCAAGTAAACCATCATATATGCTACATGCAAGAATGCCACTTCATAGAAATAGAAAACTAAAGCACCGACCTAACCTAAAGCTAGAATTTGTGCCCTAGAAAATAATTCTATATGTGTATAATAGGTTAGTGTGGCTTTGGATAGGACCTATGTTAGGCAAAAAGTTCAAATTTTTTTGTATTCGAGTTTATTAAAGGTCAAAATGGGAAATTTTGATTAGAGTTTAAGTATTAATGCTTTAGGATTTATTATAGTTAAATCATTTTTTTGGTCAATTTCAATACTTATGGTAGTACTCTTTGAAATTTAAGTTAGATTAGCATTTTTCAGAAGGTCTGGGGTCATCTTAACTGCTATGTTTAAGGGGTCTAAAAGATCACTTTTAGAAATAGGCTAGGTTTTAAGGTTTCAGTATTTTTATTAAACATTAGATCTTAAAATGAGTAATTAGACTTTAAGTTTGCTAGATTTGGAGTTTTCTAGGCAACATTATGCTTTTTAGAAGTTTTGGGCCCAAGTTATCGAACTACGGTTGACTGGAGAGTTGAATTTTTTATTAAGGTTGGTTTCTAAAAAGCTAATATTTTCAAAAAATACAAAATTTTGATTATAGTTTAATGCCTTTTAGTTTGCCCAATTTGGACTTTTTTGGAAGTAGTTATGAATTTTTAAAGTTGGGGTATTTAATGAATTATTAAAATTATTTAATAAACGATATTTTAGGAGTTTTGATTCAAATCAACTCTAAACTACTTGGACTCACCTCCAAAGGTCAGAAATGACCTAAGGAGACATGTCTAAGTGTTTGGGGAAACTTTGGAATTTTAAATAGTTTTTAATTTACTAATTTAATCAAAAAGATGATTTTTAGTCAAAATTAAATTAAGGTTCAGAATGAAGTCCAATTAAGGGGATTTTAATTTTTTGAGATTAAAAATTAAATTCTTAAGAGTTTGATATATTTTGGGTAATTTTTTAATTTAATTTGAAGTTGTCGGGGCTAAATTTAGGGGTGAATTAGGGTTTGTTAATTAAGGAATTTAAAGGCTCCTAAAAATTCCTAGAAACTTCTAGAAGGTTTAGGATGTCACTAAGTTCAAGTGTTTAAAATTTCATGTCAATTGGGGATCTATCCTTGCTCCTTAAATTTTTTTAAGTTCACTAGATGGGTCCTTAATTATTATCCTTATGGTGTTACTAGGTTAAGTAGGTTTGAATAATGTGTTCAAGACTAACCCTTGGAATAACATAAAAGGGAATGCAATAAAACATAACACACCATGTCCATAGATCTAGGAGAGCCTAGGCTAGGTGCTCGTTCGTTCTACACATGCAAAAGATAACTAAAATATTAATTAAACATACTTAATAATATTATCTGCGAATGATTGGAGATCAATAATTTACTAATCCATCCTTCATGATTGATATTCATATGCATAACCTATATTTAAAATTCCAAAAGAAGATCTCTCAAAATTAGGGGATTAAAAATATATATAGTTTTAAAATAATTAAAAATACATATACATAAATATATAAGTTTAAAAATAAAGTAATTAAAAAAAATTTGATGAATAAAAATACAAAAATATATGAAAAATCCACATGTCACCCAAAAGAAGATTTAAAATTATTTTAAAATAATTTTTAATTTGAAAATATTTAATATATTAATCATTTAAATAATATCTAAGTACTTACATAACTAAATAACATAAAACTATTTTATAAAAATTAATTTTTAATAATTAAAAATAAATTTTTATTAAAGCACACAATTTTCAAAAAAATATGAGGTATTATAAAAAAATTTTGGACTTAAAACTAATTATTTATGAATTCTTAAAGTTTAAAATATTTAAAAAGTATTTTAAAATAATTTAAAGTAATTAATGTTTAAAAATAATTATTAAATTAAATTAAATCAAATATTAAAGTGTCTGAATTTAGAATAATTTAATAAAAATAGTTTTTTAGACTTTTAGAAAATAATTAAATTTTTATATCAATTAGTTATTAATTAAGCATTTTAGTAATTAAATAATTAACTAATTACAAAAATACTTAAAATAATACTATTAAACATAATTTTAAAATTAAATGATAAAAAATAGTTTTCTAATTGTTAATGAAAATAAAATACTATTTTTTAAAATATTTTATTATTAAAAAAATTATTAATAAAATATACATTACTTAAATATTAATTATTTATTATTTATGGTAATTATTTAAAATAATTAAATATTTAGTTAGTTTTTAAATTAAATATATTAAATATTACTCTGAAATAGTAAATATGTTTTAAAATAAAATTATAAATTTTAATAAAAATTTTTAAAAATTTATAATTAATTATTAATTAAAAATAAGTTAAATATTTAATATTTAAAATAACCGAAAATATAATAAAAAATTAAACTAATTTCATTTTTAAATTAAAGATAAAATTTTTTTGAAGAATTTTAAATATAATATGTATATTTTGGATTTAAAAATATTTTTAAATAATTAGTTGAATAAAATTGGTTTTAAAAAATTAAAAATATCATTTAAAATTAATTTAAATTAAAATGGCGACCAGATGACATCTAGCTAGCTCGAATTGGCCACCACAAACTGCGGACACATTTTCCAATCATTAGCAATGATTGTGCTATCGCGCAATCATTGCTAATGATTGACGGTGTCATGGTAATAATTCTATACGACTTAACCATGTCAGCGCGGATTCTTAGTCGTTAGATTGTTCATTATTTCAAATGAATGGCACTAATCATGTCGGACTGAGGGCTGGACCGCAGGATCATTTCTATAGTTTAGAAGAGATTGCAGAATGATGAGATCTCTATCGTTGATCAAACAATCAACGATGGAGATTTCGTACACCCCGGATAAAAAGCGATATCAAAACCCTAATATATTTTTTGTTTCATTCTCGCAAACAACTCAATGAAATTCAACGAAATGTTAAACACAAGTAATAGGCATAAAGAGCATTCATGAGGGACCAATTTCGAGTTTTAAAATGCACAATATGAAAAGTTATTTAATCTTAAGTATAATGAGTTAGGTTTAGGATTTTTGAGAGATTATATAATTGGATCTTCGATTTCTTTGTACGGTTGAGCTTAAAGATTATCCTCGTAAAATTTCTTAGTTGAAGTCGCGATCAAACGGGCTATGAATTGTCATGAATTCATCTATGAAACGTTTGTCCTTCGGTTCGATGAAGGATCATCACTGACGAGCTTTGACCAATGGATCTAAGTTAGAAAAGGTGGAAGGAGTCTAGGGGAGCTCACACATGAGAGTTCTCGAGTTTGGAGAGTCCAGGGTCAGAGTAAAAAAGCAAAAGTCCTCAATATGGAGCTCTAATTCATCTATTTAAAGTCCAAGGCATTAGATTGATAGCTAGGATCAACCCTAAGGATAATTAGGAGGGAATGAGGTTGATTTGGTTGTGATTTGAATCAAGAGCTCATTTGGAATGGTTTAAATGCATTAATACAGGAGGATTTGACTTAAATAGGTCAAATTAACCTAATTAAAGCTTGGGTTGACCAAGTCAATGTTGAAAGAGTTGTTACTTAGCTTTGCATATTTTATATTATTACAACTTGTATGTTTTAATGATTCCAAATATTATTTTGTTCATCCCAGGACGATGGGCTCTGAACACATTCATTCAAATGATAATTATCATTCATTCTAGGATGATGCTCTCTGCATGCATTCGTCCGGACAAAAATTATGGTTTGTCAAAGGATGAAGGGCTCTATATTCGTCAAAATCAACAATTCATCCAGATGATGTTTTTTGTTTGTCCCATGACAATGGGCTATGGACGCGTTCATTCGAACGATATTTATCGTGCGTCCCAAGATGGTGTTCTCTGGATGGGTTCGTACGGATAATAATTATAGTTCATCCCAAGACGATGGGCTCTGGATTGGCCAAAATGAACTATTCGTTCAGACGATATTTATGGTTCATCCCAGAATGATCTTCTTTGTTTTGGAGACTTGAAATTCGTCCTACATTTCGTACCAATGAACCTTGGGAAAACCTGTTCATACCGGATGAACTTAGTTCGTACAGGATGATTATCGGGTATGAATGTAGTTCATACTGATTCATATATTATTCGTACTCAACAGTTTTTACACTATTCGTACGTACAAAATTGAATCGTACGGGACGATCGTGGATGATCATAAATTGAAAATTGTAGTTTTGGATGATTTTTTGTGTCTTTCCTATAAAAAGGTCCAGTTTTGAATGTCTTAAAATCTTTTTATCTTTTGGTCTTCATGAATACTGAAGGGAGAGTGAAGGGGAGAGTGAGAGAGAGTGTTTGAAGAAGAGTTCTTACTACTGGAGAGTGAAGGGTTCACTTGGTTACTCAAAGGTAAGAATCTTTATTTTTAATTTATGATTACTACACTCATTTCTCTTATCCTTCTAGATTTCTTGTGAAAAGATATTTCAAGGAGATCAGGTTCTCTGCCGACACTCAAGGAGTGTAAACTGCCGAAGGGTTCTCTACCTACAATTGAAGAGTATGAAAGGATGAAGGTTCTCTGCCTACACTTGGTGAGTTTGAAAGGACAAAGGTTCTCTTCCTACATTGGAGAGTGTGAATAGCTGATGGTTCTCTGCCAGCAATTAGAGGGTGTAAAAGGATGATGATTCTCTGTCGCACCTGGTAGTGGTGGAAGAGAGTTTTTGTGAAGGCTTCTATGCCTTGTTGTGGGGGCAAAAAGAGAGACACTTGTGGTAAAGGTGCAATACCTGAAGTGGAAGACTTCAGGGAGTGGATGTAGGTCATGTTTGACCGAACCAATATAAATCTTATGTCTTTTTATTTTTTGTTGCTTTTTATTTTCTATTTATGCTTATCTGTGGTTGAAAAACACATTCTAAAAAATTCACTAAATTTAAATCAATTTAAAAGGAGAATTTTTAAATTATCAATTCACCCCCCTATTGGTTAGCCTTTTGGGACATAAGTTTAGGTCTAACAACCTAATTCAAAATTAACAAATTTCAATAAGTGGTATCAGAGCTTAGTTTCAAAACTAAAAGTTTAAACTACTTTTTGATTAATGACCATGGCTACATACAAAAATCGAAATACACTTGAAGGTTATTCAATCACAAGACCTCCTTTGTTTGGTAATATCCCTTTTAATTTTTAGAAAACACGCATGGCTACATTTTTATAGTCACTTGATTATCCCATATGGATTTTAGTATAAGAAGGGTATAGAAAACCAACTAGACTAGTTGATGGCATTAGAGTAGAAACACCCTTTGCAGACTAAACAGTAGAAGAACATAACTTAGCACAACTAAATGCTAAATGTTTAAATAATTTCTCTTGTGCACTTAAGTCAGAAGATTACATGCGGGTTTCCACTTGCAAGAGTGGAAAGGACATATAGGATAGACTTTGTATAACATATGAAGGGACTAATGAAGTTAAACAATCCAAACTTAATATCTTGTTACATGACTATGAATTGTTTCGCATGAAACCTAATGAATTCATTTCTGACATGTATACAAGATTCACACAAATGTCACTTCTTTACATGCATTGGGTATGGAACTAACGAAAGCTAAAATGGTTAATAAGATACTTCATTGTTTGCCTACTACATATGATGCTAAAATACCTGCAATTACATAGTCTAAATATTTAAATATTTACTCTATTGACAATCTTCTTGGATCACTAATTGCTTATGAGTAAGGAGTGAGTCAAAGCAAGATTGATGTAGGTGAATCATGAAGGGAGAAGAACATAGCACTGAAAGTGGAGGAGTCGAAGAGTGATCTATCACAACCTGAGGATGAAGATGATATCGCACTAATGACTAGACACTTCAGAAGTTTTCTAAAGAGGAAGAAAAAGAGACACCAGTAATGGAATCGAGGTAAATTCAATAGAAATGTTAAGGTTTCAAATGATGTTATTTGCTATGAGTGCAATAAACCTGGACACATTAAGTCAGACTGCCCAAAACTCAAAGCCACTCATAGCAAGGAGAAGGTAGAGGAGAAATCAATGGTGAAGAAGGGCAAGAAAAAATTCCAAAAATCTTTTTAGGCGGACTCAGCTTCAGACTCATTAATAAATTATATATTTGAAGATATGAATACCTTTTATAAACTAAAGATAAAAGTTCTTGAAGATAATAGGATACCCCCAAGACTTGAAGATTTCACAAATCCTATTTTATATCCAAATTTTATACAATCCATGAAAAGAAAAAATAATTATAGAATATTAAGAAACTCATTTCCTGGAGTCAAATGATTTAATTGTGGATTATTTGGATATATAGCACACACTTGTACATTGAATAGAAAAACTTATTTGGTGTGGAAGCCTAAGATGCATAAATCTAGACCTAACATACATGCATCTGTTTATAATTTACAAAAAGGTAAACCCAAACTTGTTTGGGTTCCCAGGTCTAATAATTGATGATTTTCCAGGTTTGCTCTCACACAAGGTCTCAAGAGAGCATACAGTACCTGAACAGCAGTTGCTCAAAGCATATGACTGGAGATACTGCACAATTTATATCGCTGGAAGCCTGGAGTGCAGGAGAGATAACACCATAAGGAAGGTGGTAGGATCATGTATTATTAAAAATCTTTAAAAAAAAAATTTTAAGAATGTACTACTTGTAGAAGGCTTAAAGCATAATCTGTTAAGTATTAGACAGTTATGTGATAAAGGATACTGTGTTAAATTTTTTCCTACTAGCTATATATTAAGCCTAAATGGTAATGATGTTTTGCATGGTATACGAGTAAACAATGTGTATATGCTAGACTTGAATTGTATCAAAACTCCTACTACTTTTTGTTTAAAAACTATTTCTGATGATTCATGGCTTTGGCATAGGTGACTTTGTCACTCTAGCATGAAAAATCTTAGGAGAATTACCCAAAAGAACTTAGTGAGAGGTATACTAAAACTAGATTTTACTAAGGATCACCTTTACGATGCATGTCATTTAGGAAAATAGGTGAACTCCTCTTTTCAGTCCAATAAGGATCTTATAACTAGTAAACCATTGCAGATTTTCTATATGTATCTTTTTGGACCAGTTGGAACTGTAAGTCTAAAAGGGAAGGTATACAGATTTGTAATTGTGGATGATTTCTAGAGATTCATATTGGTTAGATTTTTATATCATAAGAGTGAATAATTTGATAAATTTAGAAATTTTTTGACTTGGATTCAAAGGAAACTAGGATGTGAGATTTCGACAATTCAAAGTAATCATGGAAGAGAATTTGAAAACAAAAAATTTAAGGATTTTTGTAAGGAGAAAGGAATTGATCACAATTTTTCTGCACCTAAAACCCCTCAACAAAATGAGATAGTCGAAAGAAAAAATAAAATATTAATAGAAGCCGCTCGAGCCATGTTGAAAGAATATTCACTTCCTAAATATTTTTGGGCAGAGGCGGTTAGCACAGCATGTTATGTTCTAAATAGGGTGAATGTTAGATCAAGTTTGAATAAAACACCCTATGAGTTACTAAAGGGGAGAACACCTAATTTATCATAATTTCATATTTTTGGATGTAAGGTATTCATTTATAACAATAGAAAATCTGCCTTAGGAAAATTTGATCCAAATTCAAATGAAGGAATATTTATAGGATACTCAAGTGTTAGAAAATCTTATAGAGTATTCAATAAAAGAACTTTAGTAATTGAGGAGACTAGTAAAGCTAGAGAGAGAAGCTAGAGAGAGAAGCTCTGGTTTTTTCGGGATAATTTGAATTTCTAAATCGCAGGATTCCTGGTTTCCCGATGGCAAACAACGGTCGCCGGTCAGCTTTGGCTGGCGTACCACCTGAAGATCGTCGATCAACTTGACGCTCAATTTCTGGTGTTGTTCTTGGAGGCTCGACGTCACCACCAGCATTTGGAGACGGAAGTATTTCGTTCAATAGAACGAATATCAGAATGAACAAGCCTTTGATTATTAATGAGGGAGGATTACTGCTGAAGAAGAAAGATTCCGAAGTGATCGGAAAAGGAAAAGGTATAATGCAAGAAGGAAAAATGGAAGTCTTATGTTCCAAAGGGACGGATTTGCAAAGTTTTGAAGAATCTGTTAAAATTTCTACAACTTTCTTAGAGAAAGATGCAAAACCATTAATGGGATCAGAGGATAAATTGTCGGTTTGTTATGAGAAGGAAGATAATCTGGTCAAATCAACAAAAATGTTTGAGAAAGCTGTTAATAATGAAGGAGATAAAGATTCGATCTCTGGAACTTGTAAAACTTCTGAATTGAATGAAGTCTGGAAGTGCAGCAATGGAGAATTAGCTGGATGCGCTATGATGAATGTGGAAATGCCTGAAAGACCTGTTACTAGAAATAACTTTAATGCCTGGGAGAAGAAACAAAACATCAGAGTTGATGAATTGGACTTCAGTAATTTATTATCAGAAGATGGAAAATCTATCAAGCTTCATGAGCAAAAGGTGGCAGAAAATTCAAATAAGCTTACGAACTCATTAGTTGTCAAAATCTTTGGTGATGACATTTCCTTTTCCTCAATCAGTTTTGAGCTAAGAAAGTAGTGGTCTGTGTTTGGAAAATTTCATATTACAATATTAGGAAAAGGATGGATGCTATGCTCGTTCTATGATCCTAGCCATGTGGAAGCAGTATTGACCAATGGGCCTTGGTTTGTAAATGGCAACATTGTTGGGATTGATAGGTGGACTCAAAGCTTCAATCCAAATTCTCTTAAAGGACTTACATCTCCTATTTGGATAAGACTTCCAAATCTACCATTACATTGTTGGGATGAAATCAACATTTGCCGTATAGCATCTATGGTAGGCAAGCCTTACTTGATATGGAAACATGTTCCAATGGTCAAGAAGAGAATTTGGAAGAATATGTGTTCGAATTGAACTAGATGCTAAACTTCCTACAGGCGTTTGGGTTGAAGGAGCTAATGACAAATTCTATCAAAAGATAGAATATGAAAAATCCCAAGCTTATGCTATGGATGCGGGAAGATTGGTCATATAAAAGATAATTGTACCAATTATATCAAGGAGAACAAAATGAAGAATGCTATGCCAGAAAAGGTTAATCAGGTAATATCAACTGGATTGGTTGGTAACAATCAGCCTTGTGAAACAGTGGAAGGGGAAGACAAAGAAGAATATGGTCCGTGGATGCTAGTGGAATATGGAAAGAAGAAACCTTTTGGCAGCTATGCAAGGAAGCAACCCCAAAGGCAAGAACAAAAGAAAACTTATGTTCCAGTGAAGAAGACCAATTTGAAAGAAGGAGAAAATTTGGTGAAAGTTAATGTTGTAAATCTGGAAACAGAGAAGCAACAAACTTTCATCAGAGAGGAGGACAATACTGCTCAAGCAAATTCAGAAGTTCAATTAACCAGAAATTCTCACGGCATTAATGATGATAACAGCTTCAGAGTTCTAAATGTTCTTACAGAAGAAGGAGAGATTGTTTCTGAAAAAGAAATAGATGGAAAAGCAATTAATACTGGTATCAATGAAGAAGTTGCAACAGAGGATGATATCCAGAGATGTAAAGAATCGGTTGTCTTGGGGAATGAAAATTCTTTGAAGATTGAAAGCGTAGGAAAGGAAGAACAATCCCACTCAACAAAGAAGAAGATTTCTAAGCAGCTGAGAAATTTGGGACCTATAAATTCATCTACCAGGTCTAGGAGATTGGAGCTTGAAGGGAAAGGTAACTTGGGGAGGAATCCCCCTAATCCCTTTTAATGTATTCCATTGCTTTTTGGAATTGTAGAGGAGCAAGGAAGAATAATGCTTCTCTATATATTAAGGAATTTATCAAAATTCATGATGTTTATTTCTTGGGTTTGTTTGAAACCAAAATAAATTCTATTAATAGAATGGATGTTAATCTATTGATTGGTGATGAATGGGATTTTTTTTACATTCCATCTTCTGGGTTGTCCGGTGGAATTGTGATTCTTTGGAAGAACAATGTTGCTGAATTTTCAGTCATTGACTACTCTTCTCAACTGATCATTGGAGATTTAAAGGTGCAAAATAAAAGTATATGGAGAATTTCATCAGTGTATGGCAGCATAGATGTGCATAAAAGAAAGGATTTATGGGAAATGTTGAATAAATATTATGATAAAGACATACCTATGGCAATAGGTGGAGACTTCAATTTTATCTTAGCTAAGGAAGACAAAATTGGTGGTAGGGGATTTCTTTTCTCCCAAGGACCAAGAGACATGAAGAATTGCTTAATAGAGAATGATCTTCATGAGGTGGGTTTTATAGGACCCAAATACACTTGGTGCAATAACAAAAGTGGTGGAGCTAGAATTCTTGAAAGACTTGATAGATGCTTTGTCAATTCCAAAGCTTTAAGCTCCTCTCATAGATTGGTTACTAGGCATTTGGCTAGAATAGCCTCGGACCATTGTCCAATTATTTTAAATATTATTGATTCGTTTCCTAGAATCAAAAGGAATATCAAATTTGAAGATTGTTGGGTGTCCTACAAAGCATCTTTTGCAGTGGTGAAGAAGGAATGGAATAGAAACTATGGAGGTGATAGCTCTCAAGTGCTTAACAAGAAATTTCAAAGATCTTTGAAATCTCTATTCTATTGGAGCAAGGCTAAACATAAAGATCTTAACAAGCATAAAGAGGAACTAATGGTGGAAATCTTGGAACTCCAGAACAAAGAATCTACAGAAGGTAGTCTTTCGGAGATGGAGTACTGGAATCTCAAAAACAAGGTTTATGAGGTAAATTCCATTTTGGCTAGATTGAATGATTGGTGGAAGCAAAGAGCCAAAGTGAAGTGGCTTGTGGATGGTGATAATAACTCAAAGTTTTTTCATGCATACGCAAGTGCAAGAAGGAATTCTAACAGAATTATTAAAATTAAAGATGAATATGGTGAAGTTGTGGAAGAACAAGAACAGATTGAAGACTCCTTTTTCAAATTTTTCTGTAGGAAATGGGAAGCTAAAAACTGTAGCATCCACGGATGGCCTAAGGTCAATGCTCAATTGAATGAAGAGGATAGAAGGCAGCTGGAAGCAGATTTTTGTGTAGAAGAAGTGGAAAGAGTGCTGAAACAGGTAGGAGGCAACATCTCACCGGGCAAGGATGGAATCACTTACTCCTTCATCAAGGCTTATTGGAATATAATAAAAGAAGATTTCTGGAATGCTCTTAAACATTTTCTTAACAATGGAATTTTAAATGAAGATTGGAAGAAGACTCTCATTGTTCTCATTCCTAAGGTATCGAATCCACTTCTACCTTCAAATTATAGACCCATTAGCCTTTGTAACTCAGTATACAAAGTGGCTGCTAGGGTCCTTTTGAATAGGCTTAGTGAGGTTATTCCTAAGCTAATTTCAAGAGAGCAAGCAACTTTCATTCGTGGGAGATCTTTATCCGATCATGTGCTAATTGCTCAAGAAGTCTTCCACAAATTTAGAATCTCCAAAGCAACTAAAGGTATGGTCTCATTCAAAATAGACATGGAAAAAGCATATGATTCAATATCTTGGGAAGCTCTTAAAAATGTATTGGTCTACTTTAATTTTCCTCCAAAATTTTCTAATCTACTCATGAATTGTGTGAAAGATCTGGAATTTGCTTTGATTATCAATGGAAGATATTCTAGTTGGATTCAAGCTAAGAGTGGTCTTAGACAAGGATGTCCTTTGTCTCCTACTCTCTTTATTCTTTGTACACAACTTCTTTCTAATGCTTTTTCTCAAAGCACTTGTGGTATTAAAATCAATACCAATGGTCCTAAAGTATCACATTTATTATTTGCTGATGATGTGGTTATATTCTCTGAAGCCAATAAAAATGCAATTAAGAAGGTGAAGAAGATTCTGTATAAATTCTATAATTGGACAGGCCAACGGGTGAACAATAGCAAGTCTTCCATGCTGTTTGGAAAACATGTTGATAGAAGAAAGAAGAAAAGCATTGCAAAAATTATGAACTTCAAAACTGTCAAAGAATTCAACTACTTGGGAATAAAGATGGCATTAAGGAGACTTTCATATGATGACTTCCAAATCATCATAGATAAAACTTTGAAGCTGCTTAACATTTGGGGAAGTAAAATTCTTTCAGTTGCAGGTAAAATCACCCTTGTAAAATCAGTTCTGCTGGCCTTGCCAACATACTATGGTACTCATTCACTGGTTCCAAAAAAAATTATGGATGATCTAGATAAAATCTGCAGGGATTTCATTTGGAGAAAATCTGATGGTACTTCGGGTATACACTATGTTAGTTGGGAAGATATTTGTAAACCTGTAAACAAAGGAGGAAGAGGATTATTCTCATGTGCTGCAAAGAAGAAAGCATTAAGATCAAGATTGGCTTGGAGGTATTTTAAAAACAAGGATTCCCTTTTACATGAAGTTTTTGCTGCAAAGTATGGTGAAAAACTGAAAATGGGGAGTAACAGAATCAATTGTTCACCTTCCTGGAAACTATTGAATGAAGGCTGTAATATGCTGAAACCAATTGTTAGATGGACATTGGTTAATGGTGAAGATGTTGATGTGTTTAAAAATACTTGGATCTTAGATAAAAGCATCAACCGTTGGCCTACATTTGTGGTACCTCATGAAGAAGAAGCTTTTTATGTCAAAGAGTTAATCCACAATGGCACCTGGAATGTACCGAAGTTGTTTGATATATTTGGTACAGATTTGGTATCACTTATTCTTCAGTTGAAGATAGATCAAGGTAGTGGGAAAGATGAGATGGAGCTTGTTCAGCAAAAATTTGGTTTGACAGTGGCTGGAATGGCCTTCAACGCTTTAAATCATCATAACAGTGAATTGTATCATTGGAATTGGTTTAAAAATATCAAGCTGAATGCTCGGGTGGAGTTCTTTTGGTGGAAAATTTTCAAAAATGTAATACCTACTTTCAAATACTTACAACAGAGAAGACTAAGGGATAATGCGGACTGTCCAAGAGGATGCTCAACAATAGAAGATCAAGAACATGTTTTATGTACATGTTTAAAGCTCAAAGAGGTAATTAATCTTCTTAATCACTGGGGATTTTGCATTCCAGAGTTTCGGGATTATGAAGATTGTACTAAATGGCTGGAAATGATAGCACGGAAGAGAGGATTGGTAGCTAACTTATATTGCAATGCAGTCTTCTTATCTTGAAAATCTAGAAATAAGAAAATACATGAAGGAACGGAGGAAAGCTCTACCTTTATTGCTTTCAATGCTATTTGTTACACATCTATTCATAATAACTTTTTTCATTTCTCATCGGGCAACTGGGATGTCAATCAATCGAAGAGATTGTCTAATTCTTGGCAACCCCCTCCACCCGAATGGCTAAAAGTTAATGTAGATGCTTCTCTCTTACCTTCTTATAAAGCTGGATTGGCGGGTGTCTTCAGAGATTGTAAAGGCAGATTCTTATATGCTTTTGGAATCAAATGTATTAATTAGGATATTGTAAATTTGGAGCTTCTTGTAATTTACTCTTTGAAGGAAGAAATCAAGGATTGGATGTTCAAATACAAAGGAATTATAATTGAAGGAGACAACTCCAACATCATCTCTTTCATTCAAAAGCTTTGGGAAAAAGGTAACAACGTTAAGGAAGATCTTGATTTCCTTAAAAATTTTAATTTTGTTATCTTTAATTGTATTAGTAGAGATAACAATAAGTTAGCTAATTATTGTGCTAACTTAGCTCTTTTTAGTAGCTTTTCTTGGGATGATATCCCTTTGAATAAGGTTCCTCCTTCTTTCTTGGACATTTTGAAGGAGGAATCTAACATCTAGTTGTATCTTATTTATCTTTTTTAATATATGTTAGCTTCGGCTTTTTCTCAAAAAAAAACTTGAGGAGACTACATATATTGTATTTGATGAATCTAGAATTTTGAAAGAGCCTATTGTTGAAGAGGATGAGATAGAGATTGACTCCCAAAAGATTGAGAAAATAAATTAGGATAAAAATTTGGAGATAGAAAACCCGATGCCTAGAGATTTGAGATTTCTAAAAACCATCCAAAGGAATTGATCATAGGTGAACCTAGTGAGGGCTTTAGGACTAGGCATCGTTTGAACAAAGAAGTCAATCATTCAGCCTTTATTTTAATTATAGAATGCACAAATATCTATCAAGCACTTTCGGATGAATTTTGGATATTGGCTATACAAGAAGAATTAAATCAATTTGTAAGAAATGAAATTTGGGAATTAACTACAAGGCCAAAGGATCAAAGTGTAGTTGAAACTAAGTGGGTATTCAAGAATAAAATGAATGACTCGGGAGTAGTCATTAGAAATAAGGCTAGATTAGTGGATAAGGGGTATAATCAGATTGAAGGGATTGATTTTGAGAAAACTTTTGCCCCTGTAGCTAGACTTGAAGTAATTAGGGTTTTGTTAACCTTTGCCTATTTTAGAGGATTTAAATTATATCAAATGAATGTTAAAATTGTCTTTTTAAATGGGGTGAATTAAGAGGATGTTTATGTGGAACAACCTCTAGGCTTTGAAAATTTTAAACATTCAAATCATGTTTTCAAATTAGAAAAGGCATTATATGGATTGAAACAGGCACCTAGGGCTTGGTATGAGAGTTTGAGCACCTTCCTACTTGAGAGATCTTTTAAAAAAGGAAGTGTGGACACAACTCTTTTTCTAAAGAAATTGGAAGATGATATACTCATTATACAAATTTATATTGATGATATCATCTTTGGATCTACAAATAAAAATCTTTATGATGATTTTTCTAAAATAATGAGTAGTGAATTTGAGATGAATCTAATGGGAGAGTTGAGTTATTTTCTAAGTTTTATCATTAAGCAAATTGAGGAGGGTACATTTCTTAGTCAGTCAAAGTATGTTAAGGACATCCTCAAAAAGTATGAAATGGATAATGCTAAACCTTTTAGTATGCCTATGAGTTTCTTTGTTGAGTTGGATAAGGACCATAAGGGAAAATCTGTTGATCAAAAGAAATTTAGAGGAGTTATTGAATCTTTGCTTTACTTGACAGCTAGCTAACCCGATATCATGTTTAGTGTTTGTTTATGTGCTAGATTTCAATCAGATCCAAAAGAATCACATTTTATAGTAGTAAAAAGGATTTTGAGATATCTCTTGGGAACTCAAAACTTTGGAATTTGGTATTCTAAGTTTAGCTCTTCATTTGAAATAATTGGATATTTAGATTCAGACTTTGCAAGTTATAGGATTGAAAGAAAGAGTACTTCTGGAACATGATAATTTATTGGAAATTCTTTAGTCTCTTGGTCCAGTAGAAAATAGAATTTAATAGCCCTATCTACTGCTGATGCTGAATACATTGCATTAGGAAGCTGTGTGGCACATGTACTTTGGTTGAAATAACAGTTGATTGATTTAGGATTAACAAATAAGCATAAATCTCATTTATTATGATAACACTAGTGTCATTTATATCTCTAAAAATCCTATTCAATATTCAAGGACAAAAAATATAGACATCAGGCATCATTTCATAAGGGATGATGTATCAAAAAGGGAAATTAAACTTAATCATGTTTCAATAGAAAATCAACTTGCAGATATTTTTACTAAACCATTAGCCTTTAATACTTTCAGTACATTAAGAACCAGGCTTGGTGTGATTGACTTGAATGCTTAATTAAATGTTTCTGCAACATTGATGTGTGTTTTGTTAGAGTGTTTTCTAGTTTTGTGATTTTCCATATGTGTTTTTCTTCAGTTTTTGAGCTTGTTTTGTTTTTTTTTATCTTTATTTATTCATTTCGTGTGATTTTCAAAATATTTTCATATTCAAAATCATGATTTTCATGCACCATACGAATTTTCTAAAATATGAATCTCGTTTGGACGAATCCTGTAGTGTATTAATTATTAAGATAAACGGTTTGCATGCAGCTTTTTAGTTTTCAATACAGTTCATCTGTATGATCATCATAATTGTCTGGACGATGTTTCAATTATATGTACACATCTAGATGATTATATGGATAATGATAAGTTTTAATTTCTGATCGTATGTACAAACTTGAAGTTCATACATACGAACCACATGTCACTCTAAGTGGGGGACGATTCAAATTGTCATAAAAAAGATCTTAAATAACCGATCATCCTAGATGAAAACCTATTCATCTGTATGATTGTTTGGTCAAAAAGTTTGTATGAAAGGTTGCCTCGTAACTCGTATGATTACGAAAGGTCATTTCATTTCTAACGCATGCAGTCGTACATACGAAATTTTCATTTGTACGTACGAACAAAGTATCGTACGGGACAAACCAATTTTTGTCCGTACGAAAGGTTGTTTTTGAAAGTGCTCTGATGGCACTAGAAAGTTCGTTAGGGATGTTAAGCCCTAGAGAACTGGCCCAAGGCTAACAAAGAGAGAGGTGAATTGGATAACTTTAAAACCAAAGATAAAACTCAAACCAAAATCACCACAGAAATCAAAGTGCGGAAGAAAATAATGCAGAAGCAATAATAAGAAAAGAACACACCGGATTTATAGTGGTTCGGTTAAACCTTAACCTACGTCCACTCCTTGGAGGTACCCTCCAAGTATTGCACTAAACGAGTGTCTCTCCTTTAACCCCCACAGCTAGGCGGAGAAGCCCTTACAAAATCACTTCCACCTTCCCCGGTGCGGCAGAGTCGCCGGGTCCTTTGACACCAAAGAGATCTTCTTCTTTGGGAAACTTCCCTCGAGACAAGCCTTAAATCCGACGGTATTAAGATGCAAGCCTGCCGAAGCAACCGTGTGGAATCCCCTCCACACTCCCTTGAGTCCCCCCTTACATGATCTTCTCCCTCTCTGACTTCACCCGTTCCTCACTCCCTTTCAATCTCTCTCTTCAAGTCTCCCCCACAAGAATGAAGCTACAATGGCTGCCAAAGACACTTACAAAGTTCCTTGTCATAGCTTAAATAGAAGCTCTCAAAATGAGCTCAGTAATGCAAGTTGCCGACATTATCGTCCAGGACAATAGGTATATTGTCCTGGTCGATCAGTACAAATTCACCTCATCAGCCCAGGACAATTTGGACGATCAGAAGAAAATTGTTTACATCATCCTGGCTGATGTCACGATCGTCCAGGCCGATTAGTTTAAAACTGATTTCAATCGTCCTGATCATCGCCCTGAATTTGAGCTTTTTGATGTAGATCGTCCAGGACATCGTCCCGGACGATCAGGCGATCGTCCTGAATGATGTGATCGTATCAATCAACCATTAATGCTTTCCAAAGATACCAGATCAATTTAGGCATAATTGAGTTAGATCGGTCTAGACGATATAAAGATCGTCCTGGCCCATTTCCTAAAATAAAGAATTCCTAAACTAATTATGGCGGCTGATTCTTTCTGAATTGAGACTATCGTCTTGGCCGATACAGGTATCATCCAGGCCGATCAGCTAATGATGGCTACCTTAATGAGGATGCTCTAATTAGGGTTTCTGATTTTGGACATATCATCCAGGATGATATAAATATCGTCCCGGCCGATATTACCAAAAATAGAAATCTTATAGGGAACAATAAAAAATCTTCCAAGTTACAAATCAACAGATCTCACACCAAATACAACAGACTCAAGAAAGGAAAAAGATTACAAACTGACTCAGACCTAGTCTACCCAATCTTGAGCTGATACCATATTACAATCCGATCGTGTGAACCTGAAATGTCAGTACATAAGGCAGTCGTAGAGAAATAAAAATGTTTGCTATCATCAAAATCATAAACCATTGATTCGCAATAGTTTTTCCTTTAAATTGGAAAGGTTTATAGCCAAATTTCTTCATTCACCTCAAAAGCTTTTTCAATCTCCTATACCGTTTTTTATCCTTTCTAATGGCTAGTTCAAGCAAGAGGGTTAGGCACCCTAAGGAACTCATCAGGGGGCCTAGGAATGTCAATTACAAATTTCTTTCCAAGGAAAATGAAGCATCATTCCCTAGGTTTGTATCTGCTAAATTGACCCCTTCCAGAGTTTTGATTCAAGAGAATACAGTTATCAGATACTACCACTCTTTACTTCCACTCAATTTGAGTTTATCCTTACACTAATTTACTCCTTCAATATTACTACATTTCATTATTTTCTAGTAAACATGACCTTTAACTCTAATCAGGATAGGATTAGAACCTATGTTCTTGGAAAGAATGTAGAAATAACCAAGCAGGATCTAGGAGCCTTTTTAAACCTAAGGACTGAAGAAATATAAGCCCACACTTTGACTTCTTCTATAACTTTTGATTGGAGTGAGATTAACCGGGTACTTAGAGGGATTAGACAAGAATGACATTTGCCCAAAGTAAACACTCTGTTGAAACTTGTTCAATAAGAATTAGGTTGTTAAACCTAAGCTTATGTCCCAGCGGCTAACCAAGAGGGGGGTGAATTGGTAATTAAAAATTTACCCTCTTTTAAAATTTTATACTAAAAATTTACTTTAACGAATTTTATAGATAAAGGTTTTTCAACCACAAGTTAAACAGTAAAAGAAAAGACAGCGGAAAATAAAAAGATATAAGATTTATAGTGGCTCGGTCAAACACGACCTACATCCACTCCCCGGAGGCACCCTCCGAGTATTGCACTAATACCACTAGTGACTCTCCTTTCGCACCCACAGTAAGGCGGGGAAGCCTTTACAAAACTCTCTTCCACCACTACCTGATGCGGCAGAGAACCGTCATCCTTTTACACTCTTCCCAGTGTTGGTAGAGAACCCTTCATCCTTTCACACTCTCCCAGTGTAGGCAGAGAACTCTTCATCCTTTCACACTCTCCCAGTGTAGGTAGAGAACCCCCCCTTCATCCTTTCACATCTCTAAGTTTGGGCAGAGAACCCTTCGTTTGTTCACACTCTCCAAGTGTAGGTAGAGAACCCTTCGGCTGTTCACACTCTCCAAGTGTCGGCAGAGAATTGGATCTCATTGACAAATCTTCTCACAAGAAATTTAGAAGGAAGAGATAAAAGAGTGAAGTAATCAAAAAACAAAAGTAGAGATTTTTATCTTTGAGTACCAAGTGAATCCTTCACGCTCCAGTTGTAAGAATCCTCCTTCAAACACTCTCTCACACACTCTCCTTGATTCTCCCTTCAGTTGGCATGAAGATCAGTAGGCAAAAAGATTAAGAGGCAGCTTTAATTAGACTTTATATAGGAAAGACACAAAAAACCATCCAAAAACTATTGATTTTCAAGACTGTACATAGTGGGTCGTCCCGTACGATCGTGGATCATCCTAGACGAATTTACTTAAATTAGTTGCATACGAACCCAAAGTATATTGGTATGAACTAACTTCGTACTCGATTATCATCCCGTACGAACTAAGTTCATCCGGTACGAACAGTTATACCATGAGTCAGTTTCGACAACTTGCAGGACATTATCAAAAATTTGAAAGGATAGAGCAATTTTGACCTGGAACAAATTGGACTTCGTCTGGACGAAATTTTTACATAGAGCATTTTGTCTTGGGCCGAAGTTGCAAGAATGTAAAACATTCAAATACCACCTCTCTTAACAATCTCCCCCTTCTTTATGATGGCAAAACAATTACTGTTTGTATTAATTTCAAATTCTAAGAATCTCCTAAACTCCCCCTAATTGATGAACATATAAAAATAAGGAGGCACTGCACAATAATTTTATCTTTTCTTTTTTTTAATACAAACAGATACGATACTAATATATTAAAATAATACGATAACATTAAAAAAAATACTACGTTACAAAACAAGCTCGCAGATATGATACGAACAATATTTTCTCCCCCTTTTTGACAACAACAAAAAGAGAAGAAGAAAAAGAATAAAATGTAAGCAGTCATATAATAATCCTTTGATAATTGATCCTTGAAAGTGATTGAAAAAAATATTGCAAATAAAATCAAATCATTAGGTTAATAAAAATGATTCATATAATTTAAGAAGAGATATAACATTGATAAGACACTAAGACAAAGAAAATCATTTCATAAAAGATGAATATAAAATTTATATATTTCAAATTTCAATACAAAATAAAAATGTACAGAAGATCAATTTGAATTAATAGATTAAAAGATTGTGGAAAGAAATAACTACCACATGTGGCACTTTGCACATCTTTTTCAATAGTTGTGGCACAGTTTTGTGCATCTTTTTACTTGTAGGCTTATTTGTGCCTCTTTTTCAAATTGCGAACCATTGCGTATTCCTTTTGATTTTTGTATATTTGTACATTTTTTCAAGAGTAATCTTGATCTTTCCAAAATCAATAATAAAAAATTTCAACTTTTTTTAAGTGCATCAATATTTATTAATAAGTGAAATACAAAATAAAAAAACATCACAATTACAATAATAGTATTAAACATTAATGTAGTCTAATAAGAGACATGAATTTGACATTCTTAATTATATCAAGTTATAAGCAAAACATAAATTTAGAAAAATTAGATTTTCTAATGAATTCAATTTTGAGTTGCACTTTAAGTTATAGCACTTGTAGGATCAAAAATTTTAGTGATTTTCATATAGGCTAACACACATTTAAAAAAAAAAGATTAAAACCAAAATAAGATAACTTATATTGATATCATTATAATGAATATTACAATCTAAGAAATGATATCAATACTACATAAAAACTCAAATACTAAAACATTAAATGAAACAAACAAATAACAAAAAGAAAAATACATCGCAAACTACCACATTACAATCACATCAACTAAAGAAAGCCATAACCAAGTACATGAGTCACTCTGATAGGCCCTGATTTGGAGGAGGAGGAGGAGGTATAGTACTGAAAAAATTAAAATAACTACTTATCATAAGCATATTTGAACTTATGTCATTAATCTGTTCACGCATATATCCCATGTCTTGATTGTACTGAACATCCTGCTACTGTAAGTGAGTTTCAATTTGATCAAATCTTTGATCAAAATGAGACTCTAAATAATCAAACCTCTGAACCAAAACTTGGTAATTTAGTTCACTAGCAGGTGCAAGTTCTGGTTCCTCCTCTGAGTCACTAATAACATGTGTTTTACGTGGTCCATCTTTATTGAAGATTTATATAAAAGATCTATCGTTGTAGTAGAGAGATTCTTCAAAATCTTGAACTGGATGAACCAATTCATACTTCTTCTCCAAAATGTAGGCAACAAGATGTCCTAAGGCAATGTTCTTCATTCTTTTATGGTCGACATGACCAATTTTAGAAAGTCCATAAAGATAGTCAAGGATTAGTTGGGCTTCATCATAGATTGGTTAGTCATAATCAAGTAGGTTACTATTGAAAGAAGAGTAATTTTGACTCTATCGCCAGCTTTAGGAATTATGGAAGTTTGAAGAACATGCTTGATGATATGAGCATTGCGAACAAGAGAGGACACTTTAGGCGTATGCTCCTTAAATATAATTCCTCTAATCACTTCATTAATTTCAATCCAGTCAAAATCAGAAGTAGTGGTTAAGGTATGGGCTCTAATCCCTTTAGTCCTTATGTTCAAAAAGATTTCTAGGTTATCCTTGGTGATTTCAACTTTCTTCTTAAAAACATATGACCTTATGATAGAATGATCAGAATTGAAGGTCATGTTTACTAGGAAATAATGAAAGGTCTCTTTGTTGTAGAGGTGGACTAGTGTGCGAATGAGACCAAATTGAGTTGAAGGAAACAAGTTCATTACCTAAAAGGTCAGTTGTTCTTAAATAAGAACTCTATAAGGGGTGATCTTAGCGGAGGCAAATCTAGGAAATGATTCTTCGTTGGCCTTGGACAGAAAGTTATCGCTAGAATTTCTGTGTGGACCCTTGGCTAGAACCTTTTGTCATTTGCTTGAACTTCCCATGGATAAGTGTGACTATTGAGTTCATAGCCGATCAATTTAATGAAATATGACTGTTCGTATAGACAAAATTATTTTCGTCCCGTACGAAATTCAGTTTGTCCCGTACGAAAAAATTCTGTATTGATGAACGAATGAGTCCAAAATGAAACGGCTTTTCGTAATCACACAACTTGCAAAGCGTCCTTTCGTGCAGACTTTTAACCAAACGATCGTACAGATGAACAGGTGTTTGTCCTGGACGATCAGAAATTAAAGATCGTTTTAATGGTAGTTGAAATCGTCCCCCATATCGAATCATCAAGCATTCGTACGGACGAACCAAAGGTTCGTACATATGAATATACTATTAAAAATGACCTTATCTGTTTAATTGATAATCAATCGTACAGACGTTTGAAAATTTCATCCAGACAATCATGACAATCATACAGACGAAGTGAAAAATTAAAAACTGAAAAACTATATGCATACGGTTCAAATCTGACAATTAACACATAATATAGTTCGTTCTGTACGAAAATAATTTCGTCTTGGATGATTTTCACTCAATTTTTCAAAAACATGCACTCAATCAAAACTAAAACACAAACACACTAAAAACAAAATAGAAAATTATATAAAATCACAAAATCATAAATATAGAAAATAACACACTCATAAATACACACAAAACATTAACTAAAAACACACATCAATGTTACAGAAACATTTTAATTAAGCATTCAAATCGATCACACCAAGCCCTGTTCTTAATGCACTGAAAGTATCAAAGGCTAAAGGTTTTGTAAAAATGTCTGCAAGTTGATTTTCTATAGAAACATGAGTGAGTTCAATTTCTCTTTTCGATACATGATCCTTTATAAAATGATGCCTGATGTCTATATGTTTGGTTCTTGAATGTTGAATAGGATTTTTAGAAATGCAAATAGCACTAGTGTTATCACAATAAATTGGAATAGTGCCTATAGTTAATCCTAAATCAATCAATTGTTATTTCATCCAAAGTACTTGTGCCACACAACTTTCTAATGCAATGTATTTAGCTTCAGTAGTAGATAGGGCTACTGAATTTTATTTTCTACAGAACCAAGAGACTAAAGAATTTCCAATAAACTGACATGTTTCAGAAGTGCTCTTTCTATCCACCCTACAATCTGCAAAGTCAAAATCTGAATAACCAATTATTTCAAAAGAAGAGCTAAACTTAGGATACTAAATTCCTAAGTTCTGAGCTCCTAACAGATATTTTAAAATCTTTTTTACTGCTGTTAAATGTGATTCTTTTGGATCTGATTGAAATCTATCACACAAACAAACACTAAACATGATATTGGGCTGGCTAGCTATCAAGTAAAGCAAAGATCCAATTATCCCTCTAAATTACTTTTTGATCAACAGATTTTCCCTTAGGGTCCTTATCCAACAAAAATTAGGAACTCATAGGTGTACTAATAGGTTTAGCATTGTTCATTTCATACTTTTTGAGGATGTCCTTAACATACTTTGACTGACTAAGAAATGTACCCTCCTCAATTTGCTTAATGCTAAAGCCTAGAAAGTAGCTTAAATCTCCCATTAGACTCATCTCAAATTCACTTCTCATTATTTTAGAAAAATCACCACAGAGATTTTTATTTGAAGATCCAAAGATGATGACATCCACATAAATTTGTACAATGAGTATTTCCTTTCCAAATCTCTTTAAAAAGAGAGTTGTATTCACACTTCCTTTTTCAAATGATCTTTCAAGTAGGAAGGTACTCAATCTCTCATTTCAAGCCCTAGGGCCTCTTTCAATCCATATAATACCTTTTTCAATTTGAAAACATGATTTGGGTATTTAGAATTTTCAAAATATAGAGGTTATTCTACAAAAGCATCCTCTTGAATTACCCCATTTAAAAAGGCACTGTTTATATTCATTTGGTACAGTTTAAATCCTCAAAAATAGTCAAAGGCTAACAAAAGCCTAATTGCTTCAAGTTTAGCTACAGGGGCAAAAGTCTCCTCAAAATCATTCCCTTCAATCTGATTATACCCCTTAGCAATTAATCCAGCTTTATTTCTAATTACTACTCCTGAGTCATTTATTTTATTTTTGAATACCCATTTAGTTCTAACTACACTTTGATCCTTTGGCCTTGTAGTTAATTCCCAAACTTTATTTCTTACAAATTGATTTAACTCTTCTTGCATAGCCAAAATCCAAAATTCATCCGAAAGTGCTTGATCAATATTTGTGGGTTCTATGGTTGAAATAAAGGCTGAATGATTGACTTCTTTGTTTAATCCACGCCTAGTCCTTACACCCTCACTAGATTCACCAATTCCTTTAGGTGGTTTTTAGAAAATCTCAAATCTCTAGGCAAAGGGTTTTCTATCTCTAAGTTTTCTTCCAAATTTTTTTCAAAATTTATTTTATCAATCTTTTGAGAGTTAATCTCAATTTCATCTTCTACAACATTTGACTCTTCCAAAATTCTAGATTCATCAAATACAACATGTGTAGACTTCTCAATTTCCAAAGTTCTTTTGTTAAATACTCTATAAGATTTTCCAACACTTGAGTATCCTACAAAAATACCTTCATCTGATTTTGGATCAAATTTTCCTAAGGCAGATTTTTCATTGTTATGAATAAACACCTTGCAACCAAAAACATGCAAATATGACAAATTAGGTGTTCTACCTTTTAGTAACTCATAGGGTATTTTATTTAATTTAGATCTCACATTCACCCTATTCAAGACATAACATGCAGTGCTAATCGCCTCAGCCCAAAAATATTTAGGAACTGAGTATTCTGCCAACATTGCTCGAGCGGCTTTTATTAATATTCTATTTTTTCTTTCGGCTATCCCATTCTGCTGAGGGGTTCTAGGTGCAAAAAAGTTATGATCAATTTTTTTCTCCTTACAAAAATTTTTGAATCTTTCATTTTCAAATTCTCCTCCATGATCACTTTGTATAGTCATAATTTCACATCATAGCTTTCTTTGAATCCAAGTCAAAAAGTTTCTAAATTCCTAAAATGATTCACTCTTATGAAATAGAAATCTAACCCATGTGAATCTTGAGCAATCATCCACAATCATAAATTCGTATACCTTCCTTCCTAGACTTACAGTTCCAACTGGTCCAAAAAGATCCATATGCAAAATCTCCAATTGTTTTCTAGTTCTAAGATCCTTATTAGACTGAAACAAGGACTTCACCTATTTTCCTAATTGACATGCATCACAAAGGTGGTCCTTAGTAAAGTCTAGTTTTTGTATACCTCTCACTAGGTTCTTTTGGGTAATCCTCCTAAGGTTTTTCATACTAAAGTGACAAAGTCTCCTATGCCAAAGCCATGACTCATCAAAAATAAATTTTAAACAAAAAGCAGTAGGAGTTTGAATGCAATTCAAATCTAGCATATACACATTGTTTACCCTTATACCATTCAAAATATCATTTTCATTTAGGCTTAATATGCAGCTAGTAGGAAAAAATTTTACATAATATCCTTTGTCACATAGATGGCTTATACTTAACAACTTATGCTTTAAGCCTTCTACCAATAACACATTTTCAATGTAAAAATTCTTAAGATTTCCAATCATACCTGACCCAACCATCTTCCTTGTAGTGTTATTTCTAAGCGTAACCTTGCCTCCACTCCTGGCTTCCAGTGATATGAATTGTGCAGTATATCCAGTCATATGCTTTGAACATCCGCTGTTCAGGTATCATATGCTCTCACGAGGTCTTGTGTGAGAGCGATCCTGCAAGAATATCAAATGTTAGACCTGGGAACCCAAATAAGTTTGGGTTCTCCTTTTGGCAATTTATAAAGAGATGCATGTATGATATATCTAGGTTTATGCATCTTAAGTTTCCACATCAAATAAGTTTTCTTCTTCAAAGTACAGGTGTGAGCTATGTGTCCAATCAATCCATAATTATTACATTTGACTTTTGGAAAAGAATTCCTAAGTCTTCTACTATTTATTTGTCTATTTAGGGATTGCATAAATTTAGGATATAAAATAGGATTAATGAAATCTTCAAGTTTAGGGTGTATCCTATTATCCTCGAGAGCTTTTATCTACAATTTGTAATATGTATTCATATCTTCCCAAATTTGATTTATATAATTAGATCTATAAATTTTGCTCTCAGATTCATCCTCAAAATTTTTAAATTCTTTTTTCAAGTTCTACGTAGGATGATTTCAAACGTTCAAGATTTATATTCAAGTCATCAAACTCATCAAGTAATTTCATATAGTTTTCATCAATTAAAGCGTGATCTTTCATAAGGATTTCATGTTCCTTTTATAGTTCCTCAAATTCTAAGCTCAGACTAGTATGCATTTTCTTCATCTTCCTATATGCATCATGTATGTATTCAAAAACTTCAAAAAATTCATCATAAGTTAAGTCACATACCTCTTCTTGATTTGACTGATCAAGATTATCAGCCATTAAGTACAGATTAATGACTTTCTCTTCCTTTTTCATCTCTGACGAGTCCGAAGCTGAGTCCGCCCAAAAAGCTCTTTGGAATTTCCTCTTGCCTTTCTTTATAATTTGTTTCTCCTCTTCCTTCTCCTTGCTAGGAGTGGCTTTGAGTTTTGGGTAGTCTGTCTATATGTCTAGGTTTCCTGTACTCATAGAAAATAACATCATTTGAAACCTTGACATTCCTATTAAATTTATCTCTATTCCATTGCTGACGTCTCTTCTGCTTCCTCTTCAAAAAGCTTCTGAATTATCTAGTCATCAGTGCAATATCATCTTCATCCTCAGGTTACGAGTGTTCACTCTCAGATTCCTCCACTTTAGTGCTATATTCTTCTCCCTTCGTGGTTCACCTGCATCAATTTTTCTTTGGCTAACTCCTCGCTCATAAGCGATTAGTGATCCAAGAAGATTGTTAATATAGTAAATGTTTAGATCTTTAGACTCTGTAATTGCAGTAATTTTAGCATCATAAGTAGTAGGAAAACAACTAAGTATCTTATTAACCATTTCAGCATTCATTAGTTCCCTATCCAAAGCATGTAAAGAGGTGACTATTTGTGTGAATCTTGTATACATATCAGAAATGGATTCATTTGATTTCATGCGAAATAGTTCATAATCATGCAACAAGATATTAAGTCTAGATTGCTTAACCTCATTAGTCCCCTCATAAGTTATATAAAGTTTATCCTATATGTCATTTCCACTGTTGCAAGTAGAAACCCACAAGTAATATTCTGATTTAAGAGCACAAAAGAAACTATTCAAGCACTTGGCATTTAGTTGTGCTAAGTCACGTTCTTCTACTGTCTAGTCCATAAAAGTGTTAAGAGAGTTGTTATTTGCATGTTTTACATTCTTGCAACTTGTATTATTTTGATGATTTCAAATATTATTATTTTATGTATAGATATCTCCTAACACCTTTTGGAAGATTTGTTTTTGCTCTAGTGTGTACTAACATTTCAGGAAAATCAACTCCAAACTATGCAGACTTCAAATCAAATTCAGCATCGAATCATTTGTAAATTAAAAGCTTTAAAAATGTTTTTGAATTGAGAGGGAGTGATTGTAATTGAGTGAATATTCACAACACATACATATGGGGGAATAATTTTTGTGAACTGATCGTACGGGATGAACATAGTTCGTACGGGACAATCATGTCAATTAACCCCTCGGAAGAGCAATGGATCGAATAGGCAGTGAGAAAATTTTTTTAAGTCCTAATCATCCGGACGAATTTAATATTCATCCCAGGATGAACGCCTCTGGATTCTCACGTTGCACTATTCATCCAGATGAAATGCACGGTTCGTCTCTGGACGAAACTCTCTATTTAAAATTATACAGGATGAAATTACCCTTCATCCCTGGATGAAACTCTCTGTTTAAAATTATCCAGGATGAAACTTGTTCATCCCAGGACGAATCGAACCGACTTACCTCAGTTTGTTACGTCCTACAAGGATTTGGAAACCGACCTATGGAATAACCGTTTCGTTTCGGATGAACCTAGTTCGTATAGGATAATAATTTTGTATGAACATAGTTCATACCAATATACATTATGATCATTTCTGACACTTTAAGTAAAATCGTCCGGGACGTTCCACGATCGTACGGGACGATCCACTGCGTACAGAATTGAATATTTGTAGTTTTTGGACAGTTTTTCTTGTCTTTCTTATATATAGTCCAAATTAGACTGCCACCAAATCTTTTTGGTCTTTGATCTTCGTGCCTATTTAAAGAAGACTCAAGTAGAGAGTGAGTGAGAGCATTCAAAGAAAGATTTCTACCACTGGAGCGTGAAGGCTTTACTTGGTGTTCAAATGTAAGATTTTCTACTTGGGATTTTAGATTACTTCACTCTTTTCTTTCTTTTTTCTAAATTTCTTGTGAAGAGATCTGTCAAGGAGATCGGGTTCTCTGCCCACACTAGGAGAGTGTAAAAGGACGATGGGTTTTCTGCCCACACTAGAGGAGTGTGAAAGGACAGACAGTTCTCTGCCAACACTGGGGATAGTGTAAAAGGATGACGGTTCTCTGCCGCTCCGGGTAGTGGTGGAAAGAGTGTTTGTAAAGGCTTCTCCGCCTTGCTGTGGGTGCAAAAGGAGAGACACTATTGGTATTAGTGCAATACTCAGAGGATGCCTCTGGGGAGTGGATGTAGGTCTGGTTTAGACCGAACCACTATAAATCTTGTATCATTTTTTTTTTATTTTTTTTATTTTCTGTATTTTACTGTTTAAAAAGTTATGGTTGAAAAATTTTTTTATAAAAATTCACTAAAGTTATTTTCGGTTCAACTCAACCAAAAAAGGGATAATTTTTAACTACCAATTTACCCCCCTCTTGATAGTCATGGGACATTAAATTAGGTTTATCAACCTATTCCCTAGACTCAACAAGTGGTATTAGAGCTTTGTTTCAAAATCATAAGTTTAAATTATTTTTTTATTAACATAGATGGCTACATTTGGAAACCAAAACACACATGAGGATTACTCTATTACTAGACCACCACTGTTTGACAATATACCTTTTGATTTTCGAAAAACACGCATGTCTACTTTCTTACAATCACTTGATTATCATATGTGAATCTTAGTCTAGGAAGGATATACAAAACCAACTAGATTAGTTAATGGAGTTAGAGTTGAAACACCTTTTGTAGACTGGACTATAGAAGAATGTGACTTAGCACAACTAAATACTAAATATTTGAATAGTTTCTTTTGTGCTTTAAAATTTGAAGATACATGCGGGTTTCCACTTGCAAAAGTGGAAAGGACATATCGGATAGACTTTGTATAACATATGAGGGGACTAATGAGGTTAAACAATCTAGACTTAATATCTTATTGTATGATTATGAACTGTTTTGCATAAAACCTAATGAATCCATTTCTGATATGTACATAAGATTTACTCAAATAGTCACCTCTTTGAATGCACTTGGTAGGGAACTTGTTGCAGACCTATTTTCTTGACTTATGTTTTGATGATTGACAAACACTATTTCTCTTGAACTACTTGTTGCGTCTAACTTTTCAGGAATCAAAGATCGGACGATCAAGAGGAAGCCAGTTCAAGATTGCGTAGGTTTAGGGTTGAGTCAGTCTATACTGTTATTTTTTACCTTTTGAGTCTACTTGTAATGGTCAAAGAGACTGATGCTAAGTAACCCTACACACACACACTTGAGAGACTTAGAATTTCTGTTTTTGCCCACATCGGCCAGGCCGATATTTATATCGTCCTGGACGATCAGCTTAAAACCGAAAGTCTAAATAAGGACTCTTAATTAAGGCAACCGTCATTAACATATCGGCCTGGACGATACGTGTATCGGCCAGGACGATAAGATCAAAATAGAAAGAAGTAGCCGCCATAGACAATTAAGGTATACTGTATTTTTAAATTATCGGCCAGGACGATCCAAGGATCGGCCTTGACGAAATAACCAAATTATGCCTTAATTGATCAGGAAATCAAGGGAGTAATTAAGGATGATTGATACGATCATACCATCCTGGACGATCATAGGATCGGCCAGGACGATCCATTCAAAATCCTTAAGTTACTTCAGGACGATAAATATCGGCCAGCTCAAAAACAGGGCGATGCTCAGGACGATTTGCCTCTGATTTGAACTGATCGGCCAGGCTGATCGTGAGATCGTCCTGGACGATCAAGCCAAATTTCAATCGTCCAGGAGTGCATCCAGGGCGATGCTCTGGCCGATCCACTGGTTTTTGTACTGATCGGCCAGGCCGATGTCCATATCGGCCTGGACGATAATGTCGGCAACTTGCAATTAATGAGCTCCTTTGAAGCTCTTCTATTTGAAGAGCTCTTGCTCAACATTTTAAAAGACCTTTGGCTGCTGCCTTGACCTGAGAAGGCCTTGAGGAGAGAAAGAGAGAGAGGAAGAGAGAGAGGATCTTGTGAGGGGGAGCTTGTGAGGGGATTCACAAGGGTTGCTTCAAGGATCGCTCTGCTTATCTTTTGTCTGGAGTTTCTTGTCCGTGAAAGAGTCAGTAGAGGTAAGGAGTTTGCTTTTGGTTGTGGTTCTCTGCCAGCTTCAGGAGGAAGCAAAAGGAGGTAGGTTCTCTGCCTTGCCGGGGTGGCAAAAAGGAGGTTCTTGTGAGGGCTTCTCCGCCTAGCCGTGGGGGCTAAAGGAGAGTCACGTTTTGTAGTGCAATACTTGGAGGGTGCCTCCAAGGAGTGGACGTAGGTCGAGTCGACCGAACCACTATAAATCTCTGTGTTCTTTTTCTTGCTTCCGCACATTTTAAATTCCGCATTTTATTTCTGTGGTGTGATTTGGTTTATGCAATTTTCTTTCTTTGTGAAAAGAGTTTTTAAAATACCAATTCACCCCCCCTCTTGGTTAGCTTGGGACTAAGTTCATAGGGCTTAACATCCCTAACGAACTTTCAAGTGGTATCAGAGCGGTTTTCATAAAATAAGTTTTTAAAAGCTTTTGAATTTTTGATCCATGGCTAACATTGGGACTCGTAACACTACGGAAGAGTATTCCATTACCCGACCTCTCTTGTTCGATAACCTACCTTTTGATTTTTGGAAAACCCGCATGTCAACGTTTTTACAACCTACTGATTATCGCATGTGGATGCTTATTCAAGAAGGTTATTCTCCACCTTCTCGTGAAATTAATGGTGTTAAAATTGAAATTTCTTTTACTGAATGGACTTTCGATGAACGTGATTTAGCTCAATTAAATGCAAAGTGTTTGAACTATTTTTCTGTGCTTTGAAATCTGAGGATTACATGCGTGTTTCAACTTGCAAAACTGGTAAAGAGATTTGGGATAAATTGTGCATCACTTATGAAGGTACTAATGAAGTTAAACAATCCCGTTTGAACTTTCTCTTGCATGACTACGAACTTTTTTGTATGAAACCTCATGAATCGATCTCTGACATGTACACTAGGTTTACTCAGATAGTTACTTCATTGCATGCACTAGGAAAGGAACATTCAAATTATGAAAAAGTTAACAAGATTTTGAGATGCTTGTCTTCATCTTTTGATGCAAAAATTACTGCAATCACTGAATCTACAGATTTGAATACTTATTCCATTGATAACTTACTTGGCTCACTCATTGCTTACGAGCAATGGGTGAATCAAAGAAATCTTGATGCAGATAAGAAGAAATAGGAGAAAACAATCGCACTAAAGGCGCACAAATCGGATTCTGAATCTTCCGGGTCTGAAAGCGATGAAGTTGCCTTCATCACAAGGCAATTCAAAAGCTTTCTAAGGAAGAAACAAAAGCATCATCAAAGTTGGAGAAAATGTAAGGATCATAAACATGTTAAAGGATCTTCTGATGTTGTTTGTTTTGAATGCCGATTGTCCTACACTTCTAGATCACTCGAGCAAAGATAAGGAAAAAGGTGAGGAGAAAGCTAAGTCTAGGAAGGACAAGAAGAAAATCCAAAGAGGTTTCTGGGCAGAATCTGGTACTGATTCCTCTGAGACTGAACCAGAGGAAGAAACTACAAACTTGTGTTTCATAGGAAAAGAGCAAAGTGATCAAGAAGAGGTATGTGAACTTTCCTACGATCAACTTCTTGAAGTTTCAAAAAAAATCCATGCATCATATAGGAAATTAAAGAAAACACATGCTAGCTTGAAATTAGAATTTTTAAATCTACAAAAAGAGCATGAAATTTTGATTAAAGACCGTCAAACAATTGATTCAAATCACATGACTTTACTTGATGAATTTGATGAGTTAAATAAAAATCATTGTGAGCTAGTTGAAAATTTTGATGCATTAAAAGTCACACACACATCACTTGAATCTGATTTTGAGAAGTCTAAGGAGATTGAGAAAAATTTGAGGATTGAAAATGAAGTTTTAAAAAGCACTAATTTGAAGATTCAAAATGATTTAGAAACATGTAAGAAAACTAGGATGACATCTACTTTTGATCAATTGCCAAAACCTAGGAAGAGGCATTATAACTCAAATCACTTAAGAAATCCCTTTCCTGGAGTTAGATGTTTTTCATGTGGCATGCTAGAACACATCTCACACACTTGCACGATTCACCATAGTACACATTGGGTATGGAGACCTAAGGTGCATGAACCACAGCACACCACACATGCATTGCATTCTTCTCTTCATAAGAAGGAACCCAAACCTGCTTGGATTCCTAAATCTAACATTTGATAATTTTGTAGGAGGGCTCTCACAAAAGACCTCGTGAGAGTATGTGGTACCTGGACAGTGGATGCTCTCGACATATAACTGGTGATGCTAGCCAGTTTGTTATACTAGAGTCCAGGACTGGAGGCAAGGTTACTCTTGGAGATAACACCACCAGGAAGGTGGTAGGAGCTGGTATAATTGGTAACTCCAAGAACCTTATGATTGAAAATGTTTTGCTTGTAGAAGGATTGAAGCACAACTTGCTCAGCATCAGTCAATTATGTGACAAAGGCTTCATCGTGCAATTCTTTGCGGATTCATGCATTGTAAGTTTAAGTAACAACACTATTTTGTAGGGAAAGAGGATCAACAATGTCTACATGCTTGATTTAAATAACATTGAATGTGCTGCTTCTTTTTGCTTAAAAATTGTGATTGATGATTCTTGGTTGTGGCACAGGAGACTTTGTCATGCAAGTATGAAAATCCTTAGGAAAGTGACCCAAAAGGACCTAGTTAGAGGTGTCCCCAAACTTAAGTTTACAAAAGACCACCTTTGTGATGCCTGTCAACTAGTAAAGCAAGTCCACTCCACTTTTCACCCCATTAAGGACATTAGCACCTGTAGACCTTTAGAAGTCCTTCACATGGATTTGTTTGGACCCATTAGCACGGCTAGTTTGGGAGGGAAAATCTATGGTTTTGTGATTGTTGATGACTACTCGAGGTTCACTTGGACTAGATTTCTTTCACATAAAAATGAATCTTTTGAGGAGTTTAAAACATTTTCTACTTGGATTCAGAAGAAGCTAGGTTGTGAGATTTTGACCATCCATAGTGATCATGGGGGAGAGTTTGAAAATGAAAGATTTGGAGATTTTTGTGAGGACAAGGGGATTAGCCACAATTTTTCAGCCCCTAAAACCCCTCAGCAGAATGGGGTAGCTGAAAGGAAGAACCGGACCTTGGTGGAAGCCGCTAGAGCCATGCTTGCTGAGTATTCACTTCCAAAATACTTTTGGGCTGAAGCGGTTAACACGGCTTGTTATGTGTTGAATAGGGTGAATGTTAGAGCCAAATTAGAGAAGACACCCTATGAGATCCTTAAGGGTAGGACACCAAATATTTCCCACCTTCATGTCTTTGGTTGTAAGGTTTTCATTCACAATAATGGGAAGTCTCACTTGGGAAAATTTGATCTTAAATCTAATGAAGGAGTATTCTTGGGATATTCTAGTGTTGGAAAGTCTTTTAGGGTGTTTAACAAGAGAACTTTGATGGTGGAAGAGACAACCCATGTAGTTTTTGATGAGTCTGATCCTAAGAAACATGGAGTAGAAGATGATGATGTTGGAGAGATTACAAGTGGAGTAGAAAATTTGGGGATGGGGAGTGAGCACCTAAGTAATGGAGGAGTAGAAGGAGTCACCCAAGGAGTAGAGAACTTTGTTGAAAGGGGAGAAACTTCACACACTTTGCCTAGAGATTGGAGATACTCTACAAGTCACCCCAAGGATTTGATCTTAGGAGACCCTTCTAGTGGAGTTAAGACTAGACATGGACTTAGGAAGGAGGTGAACCACTCTGCCTTTATTTCTATGACTGAACCCACCACCATTAACCAAGCCCTTTCTGATGAGTTTTGGATTTTAGCAATGCAAGAAGAGTTGAATCAATTTGTTAGGAATGATGTTTGGGAACTTGTGGAAAGACCTAAAGGACAAAGTGTAGTTGGAACAAAGTGGGTCCTTAAGAACAAAGTGAATGATTCAGGAGTGGTGGTGAGGAATAAAGCAAGATTGGTGGCTAAGGAGTACAATCAAATAGAAGGGATAGACTTTGAGGAGACTTTTGCCCCTGTAGTTAGATTGGAAGCCATTAGAGTGCTATTAGCCTTTGCCTGTTATAAAGGATTTAAGCTTTTTCAAATGGATGTCAAGAGTGCCTTTTTAAATGGGGAGATAAAAGAAGATGTGTTTGTAGAACAACCTCTAGGTTTTGAGAGCTCCCAATTTCCAAATCATGTGTTTAAATTGAAAAAGGCATTGTATGGTTTAAAGCAGGCACCAAGAGCTTGGTATGAGAGGCTTAGCACATTCTTACTAGAGAGGGAGTTTGTCAAGGGAAGCGTAGACACCACCCTTTTTCTTAGAAGAGTTGAAGATGATTTACTCATTATTCAGATCTATATGGATGATATATTTTTTGGATCTTCTAATAAAAATTTGTGTGATGATTTTTCTAAAACAATGAGTAGAGAGTTTGAGATGAGTTTGATGGGAGAATTGTCCAATTTTTTGGGTTTTAGCATAAAATAATTGGAGGATGGAACTTTTCTAAATCAAACAAAATACATAAAGGACATTTTGAAGAAATATGAGATGGACAAAGCCAAGCCAATTAACACTCCCATGACTTCTAGTGCTCCCTTGGATAAGGACCCAAGTGGTAAGTCTGTTGATCAGAAGAAGTTTAGAGGCATGATTGGATCTTTACTTTACTTGACTGCGAGCCGACCTGACATCATGTTTGGTGTTTGCCTTTGTGCTAGGTTTCAAGCTGACCCTAAGGAATCCCACATGACTGCTGTTAAGAGGATTTTTAGATACCTTTTGGGGACACAAGGATTAGGGATTTGGTACCCTAGACATAGCACTTCTTTTGAGATTATTGGTTTTTTTTACTCTGATTTTGCAGGATGCAAGGTGGATAGAAAGAGCACTTCTGAAACTTGTCAATTCATTGGACAATCTTTGGTCTCTTGGTCTAGTAGGAAGCAAAACTCTGTTGCACTTTCCACTACTGAAGCTGAATACATTGCTCTTGGAAGTTGTGTGGCCCAAGTCCTTTGGTTGAAACAACATGTATTGGATTTAGGATTACATGTAAGCACCATCTCAATCTTTTGTGACAACACCAGTGCCATATGCATCTCTAAGAATCCTATCCAACATTCAAGGACTAAACACATTGACATTAGGCATCACTTCATTAGAGATCATGTGACTAAGGGAGACATTGAGTTACACCATGTGACAACTGAAAACTAACTGGCGGACAACTTTACTAAACCACTGGCCTTCGACACTTTCAGTTCTTTAAGGACCAGATTGGGTGTAATTGACATAAATGCATGAAACTTTTTTTATTTCCTTTAGCTTTTCTTTTGCTTTTTATTTTCTTTTACTTTTGTTTCCTACTTGTTGTTTTAACTTTTTTTGTATTTTACTTTTCCTTTTGTCTCTCTTTATTTAGTTTTCAAAATTATCGCTAATATGGTATTATACTCCTTGTCCTTGCTTTTGGAAATTTGTAGTCAATATGTTTTTATCTACTCAATCTCTTAGATAGGTAGGAATATTTTGTGATTGTGTCTCTTTCTCTAACCTATTTTAGTGGCATAATTTTCTTTTCTAATCAAAAGTCTATCTCAAGTTAAAGATTGTTTATGGAATTGAGATCTTTTCTTAAGCTTGCTTAAGCAAATCTATCTTATACTTATAATGTTTAAAGTCTTTCTGTCACATCAAGATTTCTCGTTACTCTTGTCTTTGATTATTAATTCTGCTTCTGGTAACTCTTCCTTATGTTAGAGAGAGTGCTCCTATTCTCTAATATCTGAGAAGATATATTCACAACTTTGTTTTTTAAAAGATTATAAAAGAGAATATAGCTTGCAAAAAGAAAAAATTTGGCCAATGATGCCAACAAAAGATGCGCAAAGACGCCAAAAATTGAAAAATCTATAAAAAGATGCGCAAAGCGCCACGAAATTGACAAGAGGCATAAAATGAGCCCACTCAAAAGCAAGCTATTCTCCCTTTTTAAATCTTTTAGAACTTAGAAGTGTTGGTTATCAGAGGCTTGATTTCGATTATTTTGCGATTGTGACAAATTTACTTTATTTCATTATTTTATAAAGATGTTTTTTTTCTTAAGCCAAGTGAAGGGTGGATTCCTTTTCTCATATCCAATTAATTTCTTGAGTTAGGTCATTGATTTTAAAAGACGATTCTACCCTAAGAAAATGTCTGAGCTAAGGGTAACCATGATCGGATATTCTACTATTCTATAGATTAATGAGCTTATTAACACATTAACTCATAAATTTTTAAATCAATCACATGGAATACTATATCATGTTCATGCCTTGGTTTTAAAAAAAAAAAGAAAAAAAAAAGGGAAAGAGGGATCTCCTTGCTTTGCTTTCTTGTACCCTCCTTTTTGATATGTCAAAAGGGGGAGAAGTTTATGAGGTTCCTTTTTTTCATCAATGTTTTTGTAGTGTTTTGCCATCATAAAAAAGGGGGAGATTGTTGCAGACCTATTTTCTTGACTTATGTTTTGATGATTGACAAACACTATTTCTCTTGGACTACTTGTTGCGTCTAACTTTTCAGGAATCAAAGATCGGACGATCAAGAGGAAGCCAGTTCAAGATTGCGTAGGTTTAGGGTTGAGTCAGTCTGTACTGTTGTTTTTTACCTTTTGAGTCTACTTGTAATGGTCAAAGAGACTGATGCTAAGTAACCCTACACACACACTTGAGAGACTTAGAATTTCTATTTTTGCCCACATCGGCCAGGCCGATATTTATATCGTCCTGGACGATCAGCTTAAAATAGAAAGTCTAAATAAGGATTCTTAATTAAGGTAGCCGTCATTAACATATCAGCCTGGACGATACGTGTATCGGTCAGGACGATAAGATCAAAATAGAAAGAAGTAGCCGCCATAGACAATTAAGGTATACTGTATTTTTAAATTATCGGCCAGGACGATCCAAGGATCGGCCTTGACGAAATTACCAAATTATGCCTTAATTGATCAGGAAATCAAGGGAGTAATTAAGGATGATTGATACGATCATACCGTCCTGGACGATCATAGGATCGGCCAGGACGATCCATTCAAAATCCTTAAGTTACTTCAGGACGATAAATATCGGCCAGCTCAAAAATAGGGCGATGCTCAGGACGATTTGCCTCTGATTTGAACTGATCGGCTAGGCCGATCAAGCCAAATTTCAATCGTCCAGGAGTGCATCCAGGGTGATGCTCTGGCCGATCCACTGGTTTTTGTACTGATCAGCCAGGCCGATGTCCATATCGGCCTGGACGATAATGTCGGCAACTTGCAATTAATGAGCTCCTTTGAAGCTCTTCTATTTAAAGAGCTCTTGCTCAACATTTTAAAAGACCTTTGGCTGCTGCCTTGACCTGAGAAGACCTTGAGGAGAGAAAGAGAGAGAGGAAGAGAGAGAGGATCTTGTGAGGGGGAGCTTGTGAGGGGATTCACAAGGGTTGCTTCAAGGATCGCTCTGCTTATCTTTTGTCTGGAGCTTCTCGTCCGTGAAAGAGTCGGTAGAGGTAAGGAGTTTGCTTTTGGTTGTGGTTCTCTGCCAACTTCAGGAGGAAGCAAAAGGAGGTAGGTTCTCTGCCTTGCCGGGGTGGCAAAAAGGAGTTTCTTGTGAGGGCTTCTCCGCCTAACCGTGGGGGCTAAAGGAGAGTCACATTTTGTAGTGCAATACTTGGAGGGTGCCTCCAAGGAGTGGACGTAGGTCGAGTCGACCGAACCACTATAAATCTCTGTGTTTTTTTTCTTGCTTCCGCACTACCAATTCACCCCCCCTCTTGGTTAGCTTGGGACTAAGTTCTTAGGGCTTAACATCCTTAAAGAACTTTCAGAACTAACGAATGCTAAAATGGTTAATAAGATTCTTCGTTGTTTACCTACTACTTATGATGCTAAAATTACTACAATTACATAATCTAAAGATCTAAACATTTATTTAATTGACAATCTTCTTGGTTCACTTATTGTTTACGAGCAAGGAGTTAGTCAAAGAAAGATTGATGCAGGTGAACCACGAAAGAAAAGATCATTGTACTAAAAGTGGAAGACTCTGAGAGTGAACACTCACTACCTGAGGATGAAGATGACATTGCATTAATGACTAGACAGTTTAGAAGCTTTCTAAAAAGGAAACAAAAGAGACACCAGCAATGGAATAGAGGTAAATTTAATAGAAATGGCAAGGTTTCTAATTAAGTAATTTGCTATGAATGCAGGAAATCTGGTCATATTAAAACGGATTGCCCAAAACTCAAAGCCACTCCTAGCAAGGAGAATATAGAGGAGAAACCAATTATAAAGAAGGGCAAGAAGAAGTTTTAAAGAGCTTTCTAGGCAGACTCAGCTTCATATTCATCAGAGACTGAAAAGGAAGAAGAAGTCACCAATATTTGCTTGATGGCAGATAGTCTTGATCGGTCAGATCAAGAAGAGGTAAGTGACTTAACTTATGATGAATTATTTGAAGTTTCTGAACACATGCATGATGCATATAAGAAAATGAAAAAAATACATGCTAGTCTAAGTTTAAAATTTGAAGAACTTCAAAAAGAACATGAAATCCTTAGGAAAGATCAAACCTTAATAGATGACAACCACATGAAACTACTCGATGAATTTGATGACTTGAATAAAAATCATAAGAATTTAAAATCATCTTATGCTGATCTTAAAAAAGAATTTAAAAAATTTAAGGATGAATCAGAGAGCAAAACATATCGAATCAATTATACAAATCGAAGCTTGGAAGATATGAATTCATTTTATAAGTTGAAAATAAAAGCTCTCGAGGATAATAGGATACCCCCAAATTTGAAGATTTTACAAATCCTAAATTTTATCCTAAATATATGGAATCCCTTAGAAGACAAACAAATGGTAAAAGACTTAGGAATCCTTTTCCTAATGTTAAATGTAATAATTGTGGATTACTTGGACATATAGCTCACACCTGTACCTTTAAGATGAAAACTAATTTGGTGTGGAGACCTAAGATGCATAAACCTAGACATATCATACATGCATCTGATTATAAATTGCCAAAAGGAGAACCCATACTTATTTGGGTTCCAGGTCTAACATTTGATATTTTTGCAAGGTCGCTCTCACACAAGACCTCGTGAGAGCATATGGTACCTAGACAGCGGATGTTAAAAGCATATGACTGGAGATACTACTAAATTCATAACGCTGGAAGCCAGGAGTGGAGGCAATGTTACACTTGGAGATAATACCACAAAGAAGGTGGTTGGATCAGGTATGATTGGAAATCTTAAAAACTTTTTATAGACAATGTGTTATTGGTTGAAGGATTAAAGCATAATTTGTTAAGTATAAGTCAGCTATGTGATAAGGGTTATAATGTAAATTTTTTTCTTACTAGTTGCATATTAAGCCTAAATGGTAAAGATGTTTTAAATGGTAAAAGGGTAAACAATGTTTATATGCTAGATTTAAATTGCATTCAGACTCATACTACTTTTTGTTTGAAAACTGTTTCTGATGAGTCATGGCTTTGGCATAGGAGACTTTGTCATTCTAGCATGAAAAATCTTAGGAGGATTACTCAAAAGAATTTAGTAAGAAGTATATCAAAACTAGACTTTACTAAGGACCACCTTTGTGATGCATGTCAATTAGAAAAGCAGGTGAAGTCATCTTTTCAGTCCAATAAGGATCTTAGGACTAGTAAACCATTGAAACTTTTACACATGGATCTTTTTGGACCAGTTGAAACTGTGAGTCTAGGAGGGAAGGTATACGGATTTGTTATTGTGGATGATTACTCAAGATTCACTTGGGTTAGATTTCTATTTCATAAGAGTGAATCATTTGAGGAATTTAGGAATTTTTTGACTTGGATTCAAAGAAAATTAGGGTGTGAAATTATTTCTATACAAAGTGATCATGGAGGAGAATTTGAGAATGAGAGATTTGACGATTTTTGTAAGGAGAAAGGAATTGATCACAACTTTTCTGCACCTAGAACCCCTCAGCAGAATGGGATAGTTAAAAGGAAAAATAGAATATTAATAGAAGCCGCCCGAGTAATGTTGGAAGAATACTCACTTCCTAGATATTTTTGGGCTGAGGCGGTTAGTACTGCATGTTATATTCTGAATAGGGTGAATGTAAGATTTAAATTAAATAAAATACCCTATGAGTTGCTAAAAGGTAGAACACCTAATTTGTCTCATTTGCATATTTTTGGTTGCAAGGTATTCATTCATAATAATGGAAAATCTGCCTTAGGAAAATTTGATCCAAAATCAGATGAAGGAATTTTTGTTGGATACTAAAGTGTTGGAAAATCTTATAGGGAATTCAAAAAAAGAACTTTGGTTATTGAAGAGACCAAACAGGTTGTATTTGATGAATCTAAAAATTTGGAAGAGCTAAATGTTATTGAAGATGAGATTGAGGATAACTCCCAAAAGATTGATAGAATAAACTTGGAAGAAAATGTGGAAGAGAATTTGGAGAGAGAAAATCCTTTGCCTAGAGATTTGAGATTTTCTAAAAAATCACCCAAGAGAATTGATTATAGGTGAACCTAGTGAGGGTGTTAGAACTAGGCGTGGATTAAACAAGGAAGTCAATCATTCTACCTTTATTTCAACTATAGAACCCACTAATATTGATCATGCACTTTCTGATGAATTTTGGATATTGGCCATGCAAGAAGAGTTGAATCAATTTGTAAGAAATAAAGTTTGGGAATTAACTTCAAGGCTAAAAGATCAAAGTATTGTTGGAATTAAGTGGGTATTCAAAAATAAAATGAATGACTCAGGTGTAGTCATTAGAAATAAGGATAGATTAGTTGCTAAGGGGTATAATCGGATTGAAGGGATTGATTTTGAAGAGACTTTTGCCCATGTAGCTAGACTTGAAGCAATTAGGGTTTTATTAGCCTTTGCCTGTTTTAAAAGATTATACCCCTTAGCAACTAAATCAGATGAAGGAATTTTTGTTAAATGTAATCGTAATGTAAGGAATGGGAGCAGAAATCAGACTAACAAACCAGCTGTGTGGAGAGAAGCGGCTCGGCCGAAGCAGGATAAACCATCAGTGGAAAAGCAGGGAACAAATGAGGTGATTGAAGTTGAAGGATATACTAGTACTGTGGCGGATGACCCTAGGGACAGTGAGTCTAATTCGAAGTTGATGATGCCTGCCGAGAAGCCCAAGAAAGGGATGAAACAGGATAAAACGCCGACTCAGATGCTCCTTCCAAAGGTATTAGCTGTTGCTGAAAGCAGGAAAAATACGGAGAGTTTGTTCAAGACTAAGAAGAAAAGAGAAAGGCCATCTAAATTGCATTTGATTAAAGAATTGGCTAATTTAGGCCCTTTGGAGGACCTTCCCCGTAAACGAAAGAGTGCTGGCACGGAGCAGGATATGGACTGCGGGAGAGAGGGATTGTGTAGTGAGCCACCTGATTGTTCGATCGGCGGGGACGCGTCCCCTCTGGTGAATTAATGGCGGGCATCTTATGTTGATGTTGGAATTGCAGAGGGGCTCGCAAAAAGGCTGCGAGCAACTACTTAAGGCAGATTGTAGGTGATCATAATATTGGTTTTGTTGGTCTGGTCGAGACTAAAGTGGAGTCTTTCAGTAGGAAGGACATAAAGAAGTTAGCTGGGAGAAACTGGAGTTATGTTTATGATTTTGATATATATTATATATATATATATATATATATATATATATATATATATATATATATAATATATATATATATATATATATATATATATATATATATATATATATATATATATCATATATCCTTAGCAGATTCTCTCGATCTCTTTCATATATGCTAACATTATCAAGAAGCCCTTCAATATTAAACTTCCTCCCATGGCTGGACTTTTGCCCATTGTGGAACTTTTGTCGGACTTATACTCGATGCTTAACATCCTCTTGTCACTGGATGTTAGCCCGTCATGGGACATTCATCAGACTTATACCCGATGTCAGCTTTCTCCCGTCATTGGAGTTCTGCCCATCACGAGACTTTTGTCGGAATTCTACCCGATGCTAAACTTCCTCCTGTCGTTGGACTTCTGCCCATCATGGGACTTTTGCTAGAATTCTACCTGATATTATTGTTGGAATTCTACACGATACCGAACTTGTTGTGGATCAATGGTTTATGATTTTGATAATAGCAAACATTTTATTTCTCTACAACTGTCTTATGTACTAACGTTTCAGGTTCACACGATCGGACTACAATTTGGAATCAGCTCAAGACTGGATAGACTAGGTCTGAGTCAGTTTGTAATCTTTTTTCTTTCTTGAGTCTGTTGTATTTGGTGTGGGATCTGTTGAATTGTAACTTGGAAGATTTTCTATTGTTCCCTATAAGATTTCTATTTTTGGTAATATCGGCCGGGACGATATTTATATCGTCCTGGATAATATGTCTAAAATCAGAAACCCTAATTAGGGCATCCTCATTAAGGTAGCCGTCATTAACGGATCGGCCTAGACGATACCTGTATCGGCCAGGACAATAATCTCAATTCAGAAAGAATCAACCGCCATAATCAGTTTAAAAATTCTTTGTTTTAGGAAATCGGCCAGGACGATATTCTTATCGTCCAGGACGATCTAACTCAATTATGCCTAAATTGATCTGGTATCTTTGGAAAGCATTAATGGTTGATTGATACGATCACATCGTCCAGTATGATCTCCTGATCGGCCAGGATGATGTCCTGGACGATCTACATCGGACATCTCAAATTCAGGGCGATGATCAGGATGATTGAAATCGATTTTAAACTAATCGGCCTGGACGATCGTGATATCGGCTAGGATGATGTAACCAATTTTCTTCTGATCATCCCAAATCATCCCGGGCTGATGAGTTGAATTTGTACTGATCGGCTAGGACGATATACCTATCGTCCTGGATGATAATATCAGCAACTTGCATTAATGAGCTTGTTTTGAGAGCTTCTATTTAAGCTTTGACAAGGCACTTTATAAGTGTCTTTGGCAGCCATTGTAGCTTCGTTCTTTTGGGGGAGATTTGAAGAGATAGCTTGAAAGGGAGTGAGGAAAGGGTGGAGTTTAAGAGAGGGAGAAGATCCTGTGAGGGGGGACTCAAGGGAGTGTTGAGGGGGTTCCACACGGTTGCTCAAGCAAGCTCGCACCTGAATACCGTCAGATTCAAGGCTTGTCTCGAGGGATGTTCACCAAAGAAGAAGATCTCTTTGGTGTAAAAGGACCCGGCGACTTAGACGCACCGGGGAAGGTGGAATTGATTTTGTAAGGGCTTCTCCGGCTAGCTGTGGGGGCTAAAGGAGAGACACTTGTTTTAGTGCAATACTTGGAGGGTGCCTCCAAGGAGTGGACGTAGGTCAAGGTTTGACCGAATCACTATAAATCTGGTGTGTTTTTTCTTATTATCGCTTCCGCACTTTTAATTTCCGCACTTTGTTTGTGGTGATATTGGTTTGAATTATTTTGTCTTTGGTTGAAAGTATTCTTATTACCAATTCACCTCTCTTCTTATTAGCCTTGGGCCAGTTCTATAGGGCTTAACATCCTTAACAAACTTTCAAGTGGTATCATAGCGGGATTCATAAAAACTGAGTTTGAAAACTTTTTGAATTTTTTATCCATGGCTAATCGTAATGTTGCGGAAGGTTATTCAATCTCCAGACCACCTTTATTTGAAAATATTCCTTTTGATTTTTGGAAAATTCGCATGACTACTTTCTTGCAATCGATTGATTTTCGCATGTGGCATATGATTTTAACTGGTTATTCATCACCATCACGTATTGTTAATGGAGTTAAAACTGATATTCCTTTTAATCAATGGAATAGGGAAGAACAAGTAAATGCTCAATTGAATGCAAAATCTTTAAATTACTTTTTTTGTGCTTTAAATTCTGATGATTTTATGTTAGTATCCTCGTGCACTACTAGTAAGGAAGTTTGGGATAAACTACACACCATCTATGAAGGCACTAGTGAAATCAAGAAATCCAAGTTGAATTTATTAATGCATGATTTTGAACTATTTTCCATGAAACCTTATGAGACGATCTTAGACATGTACACTAGGTTCATTCAAATTGTAACATCATTGCATGTCTTAGGAAAAGAGTTTTCAAATTTTAAAAAAGTCAATAAAATTCTTCGTTGTTTACTTGAAAAATTTGATGCCAAAGTTGTTGCTATTTGTGAATCAAAAGATTTGAATGATTATTCTATTGATAATTTGATTGGCTCACTCATTGCCTACGAGTAAAGTTTGAGTCAAAGACTTTTTGATGCAGGTGAAACGATTGTTCTAAAAACTGAAGATACGGAAAAAGATTGCTTAGTTGGTGACAAATGCAATGACTTGTCAAGCAAATCACAAAACTCACCAAAGCATAAGCAAAAGTGAAAAAAGGTGAAAGTGGTAAGGATGTCCATATTTCTTCTGACGTTATTTGCTTTCGATGCAGGAAGCCTGGACATATAAAAAATTAGTGCCCAAATTTAAGAATTCTTCCTATGAAAGAAAAGGGCAAGACGAAGCAATATTTAAATTGGGGAAATAATGCAAGGCAAAAAATCTCATGGGCAGATCTGGTCTCTGAAGCATCGGACCAGGAGAAAGATAATGGTTAAAAGCCTTTCGTATTTTTGTGTTGTGTTTTTGATTTTTATGTTTTTTTATTTTTATTTTGTGTTGTTTATTCTTTGAAATTTTTGTTTTCGTGAAATTTTTTTTCTTTTCGTGATATTTATTCTCAGATCAACACACACATTCACTTTTCTAAAAATGAAAAATCTACTTCTCATTTTTTCTTGAAATCTTTGGTAAGTTGTGTTTGACTTCTCTAAAACAGTCAAAGGAAAGAAACTCAAGTTTTTGACCCTCAATCTCTATTTCCTAAAAGAGGTTATTTCACTTTTGATTTAAAATCTTTTTCATCTTTTAAATTGGTTTTTGAAACAAAATTTTTTTATCTCCCTACGTTTTATTTATTGCATAGGAATCTTTTGCAAGTTATTGAATCTAACTCATAATTTTCTTAATCAAGAAATTTGCTTTGTCACTAAGATGGGTTTTCCATTATTTTTAAGATTTAAGAAAGGGAGCATATTCAAAAAATTGGTCAATGATGCCAAAAATAAAAGATGCGCAAAGACGCCAAATTAAAAAAATAGAATACACAAGTGTATCAAAAGATGCGCAGTGCGCCAACCAATTGTCAAGAGGCATAAAATGAGCCCACAAAAGTTTAATGCTTACCATTCTTGTACTTCTTAAAAGCTTAAGAAATCCCTTGATACTTTCGATACTTGAATTTGAAAATCATGATTCCTGATTCAATAATTCGTGCATTGATCTTCTATTAGATATATTTTATGGAAGGAGTTTTTGAAAAATGACTGTTTCTTTCTCTAATTTATTCCTTGATTTTGATATTAAATTAAAAAGTTTTTGAGCCTTTTTAAAGAACTTGAGTTTGTATTATCAAATTCTGAATTTCTAACCTTTTCTGGACTATGCGTTGTCAATCCAATTCTACTAAGTTTTTGATTAAAACCAAGAGATAACTTTCTCATTTTAAGAATTTTTTTTTCACTAGATTAGGGAACTTTTTTGTCTTCTATTCGTTTTGTTTTTTGTTTGTACCTCATCTCTTAGTGATAATGTCAAAGGGGGAGAACGTACTGTTGAATTTGTATTTTTTTTTTCTTTTCAAAATTTTAAAACAACAAAAATATTTTTATCTCCCCTATTTTTTAAAAAGTGTTATTCTAGTGAGGGGGAGATTAGAAGAAATTATTTTTTGAAAATTCAAATTGAATTGTTTGCCATCATCAAAAAGGGGGAGATTGTTGTGGATCAATGGTTTATGATTTTGATGATCGCAAACATTTTTATTTCTCTACAACTGCCTTAGGTACTAACGTTTCAGGTTCACACGATCGGACTGCAATTTGGAATCAGCTCAAGATTGGGTAGACTAGGTCTGAGTCAGTTTGTAATATTTTTCCTTTCTTGAGTCTGTTGTATTTGGTGTGGGATCTATTGATTTATAACTTGGAAGATTTCCTGTTGTTCCCTATAAGATTTCTATTTTTGATAATATCGGCCGGGATGATATTTATATCATCCTGGACGATATGTCCAAAATCAGAAACCCTAATTAGGGTATCCTCATTAACGCAGCCATCATTAACGGATCGGCCAGGACGATACATGTATCGGCCAGGACGATAATCTCAATTCAGAAAGAATCAATCGCCATAATCAGTTTAGGAATTCTTTATTTTATGAAATCGGTCAGGACGATATTCTTATCGTCCAGGACGATCTAACTCAATTATGTCTAAATTGATCTGGTATCTTTGGAAAGCATTAATGGTTGATTGATACAATCACATCGTCCGGGACGATCTCCTGATCGGGCAGGACGATGTCCTGGATGATCTACATTGGATAGCTCGAATTCAGGGCGATGATCAGGACGATTGAAATCAGTTTTAAACTAAACGGCCTGGACAATCATGATATCGGCCAGGACGATGTAACCAATTTTCTTCTGATCGTCCCAAATCATCCCGGGCTGATGAGCTGAATTTGTACTGATCGGCCAGGACGATATACCTATCGTCCTGGACGATAATGTCGGCAACTTCTATTAATGAGCTCATTTTGAGAGCTTCTATTTAAGCTTTGACAAGGCATTTTGTAAGTTTCTTTGGCAGCCATTGTAGCTTCATTCTTTTGAGGGAGATTTGAAGAGAGAGCTTGAAAGGGAGTGAGGAAAGGATGGAGTTTGAGAGAGGGAGAAGATCCTGTGAGGGGGGACTCAAGGGAGTGTGGAGGGGGTTCCACACGGTTGCTCAAGCAAGCTCGCACCTGAATACCGTCGGATTCAAGGCTTGTCTCGAGGGAAGTTCACCAAAGAAGAAGATCTCTTTGGTGTCAAAGGACCCGGCGACTCAGCCGCACCGGGAAAGGTGGAAGTGATTTTGTTAGGGCTTCTCCGCCTAGCTGTGGGGGCTAAAGGAGAGACACTTGTTTTAGTGAAATACTTGGAGGGTGCCTCCAAGGAGTGGACGTAGGTCAAGGTTTGACCGAACCCTTATAAATCCGGTGTGTTCTTTTCTTATTATTGCTTCCGTATTTAATTTCTGCATCGTTGATTTATATGTGGTGATATTGGTTTTAGTTTGTTCTTTGCTTAAGGATCCTTCTTTTCCAATTCACCACTCTCTTTAGCCTTGGGCCAGTTCTATAGGGCTTAATATCCCTAACGAACTTTCTAGTGCCATTAGAGCACTTTCAGAACTTGCTTCTGCCACCAGACATCTGTTGAAACTTGTTAAGTATGAATTAGGTTGTTAGATCTAAGCTTATGTCCAAGCGGCTAACCAAGAGGGGGATGAATTAGTAATTTAAAAAATTCCTCTTACTTTTAAAACAATAAAAACTTATAGTTAAATTTTGAAAATGATTTTCCAACCATAGATCAATATAACCAGTTAATTAAAAAAATAGCAAAAAATAAAAGACACAAGATTTATAGTGGTTCGGTCAAACACGACCTACATCCACTCCCTGAAGTCTCCCACTTCATATATTGCACTATTACCACTTAGTGTCTCTCCTTTTATTTCCACAGCAAGGCGGAGAAGCCTTCACAAAAACTCTCTTCCATCACTACCCGGTGCGGTAGAGAACCATCATATTTTTAGACCCTCTAAGTGTAGGTAGAGTACCTCCCACTATTCACACTCTCCAAGTGTAGGCAGAGAATCATCATCCTTTTATACCCTCCAAGTGTAGGTAGCGTACCTCCCGCTGTTCACACTCTCCAAGTGTAGGCAGAGAACCTTCTACTATTTACACTATCCAAATGTAGGCAGAGAACCTTCATCCTTTCACACTTCTCCAAGTGTAGGCAGAGAACCCTTCATCCTTTCACACTTCTCCAAGTGTTGGTAGAGAACTAGATCTTCTTGAAAAGATCTTAGGAAATCTGGAAGGACAAGAGAAAAGAGTGAAGTAATCATAATTCACAAACGAAGATCCTTACCTTTGAGTACCAGTGAACCCTTCACGCTCCAGTAGTGAGAAAACTCCTTCAAACACTCTCTCACACTATCTCCTTTAATCTCCCTTCAGTTTGCACGAAGACCAGTAGATAAAAAGATTACAATATAGTTTTAAGTGGACCTTTTATAAGAAAGACACGAAAAACCATCCAAAAACTACAATTTTTCAAATCTGTACGTACTCGATCATCCCGTACGATCGAATTTTGTATGTATAAACAGTGTAAAAACTATTACGTACAAACTCAATGTGCATTGGTACGAATGTCTTCGTACCCGATCATTATCCCGTATGAACATAGTTTATCCGATACGAATAGTTATTTTGAAGCTTCGTTGGAACGAAATTGCAGGACAGTCCATATATTTTAAACAACAAAGGAAATCGTCCTGGGACGAATGTATAAGATCGTCTAGATGATTAGTTCAAAGCATGAGTCCAGAGGACATCATCCTGGGACGAACAGGGTAAAATCGTCTGGATGATTAGTTCAAAGCATGAGTCCAAAGAACTTCAATCTGTGATGAACAGTGTATAATCGTCTGGACGATTAGTTCAAAGCATGAGTCCAGAGAACATCGTCCTGGGATGAACATGGTAAAATCGTCTGGACGATTAGTTCAAAGCATGAGTACAGAGAACATCATCCTAGAACGAACAGGGTAAAATCATCTCGATGATTTGGACTTAAAAAAAAAATTTGCCCGTTATGTTCGTTCCATTGCTCTTTGGAGAGTATAACTGACCTGATCGTCTTGTACGAACATAGTTTGTCCTATGCGATTAGTATTTTAAAATTTTTTACTTTTATAGAACTCCCCTAGTGTGTGTATGCTAAGCTACTCAATTACAATCACACTCTCTCTGACTCAAAATAAATAAAATATAGACTCCAAGTTACAAAACATTATAATCAGATCTTGATTTGAAGTCTTCAATAATCTTAAGTACGATTTCCCTGAAATGTTAGTACACATAAGAGCCAAAAACACTTCTTCCAAAATGTGTTAGGAGAAATTAATAATCAATACAATAATATTTGGAATCATCAAAATAACAAGTTGCAAGAATATAAAACATGCAAAAGCTAAGTAGCAACTCTCTCAACAATCTCCTCCTTTTTTATGATGACAAAATAATTATTATTTGTATAAATTTGTAAGTTCTAAGTATATCCTAAACTCCTCCTGAATTAATAAACATGTGAGAATAAGGGGCATTTGAACATAATATATATATATATATATATATATATATATATATATATATATTTAAAATTTTTGAATACACAGTCACTTGAACACAAAACACAAAGCACTTGAACACCAAGCAAAATAAACACTACAAAGACTCAGAGATGACAATTACAAAAAGGCATATAGATGACAGTTATGAATAAATAAAACAAATGCAACGATAATTACGAATAATATTTCTCCTCATTTTTTACAACAGCGAAAAGAGAAGAAGAAAAAGAATAAATACAGAAATGTAAGAAGTCATATGAAGAGCCTTTAATAATTGATCCTGTAAAGAGGTTGAGTTACATTTGCAAATAAAATTAAATATCATTAGAGAAGTAGAAAGATTCATATGATTTAAGTAGAGATATAGCATAGACAAGAAAAAATATCAAAAATATGAATCAATTTAGACAATGAGATAAGCAAAATCATTACACAGTAGATGAATATAAAATTTGTATATTTCAAATTTCAATACTAAATAAAATTGAACATAAGATTAATTTGAATTTAAAGAATGAAAGATCGAGGAAAGAATTTATACTTGTAGAGTTTTGCGCATCTTTTCAATATTTGTGACACATTTTGTGCATCTTTTTACTTGTGGGCTTATTTTGTGCCTCTTTTTCAAATTGCTAACTTTTGCGCATTCTTTTGATTTTTTTTTTACATTAATACAATTTCAAGTGTATTCTTGATCTTTCCAAAATCAATAATCTAAAATCTCAAATTTCTCTAAGTACACCAATATTTATATTGATAAGAGAAATGCAAAATAAGAAAACATCATAATTATAATAATAATATAAAAATTATGGTAGTCTAACAAGAGACATGAGATTGATATTCTTAACTAGATCAAGTTATAATCACAACTTAAAATTTTTGAAAAATTAGATTTTCTAATGAATTCAATTTTATATTGCAATTCAAAACACTTGTAAGATCAAATATTTTAAGGATGGTCATATAGGCTAACACACATTTTTGAAAAAAAAAATTAAAAGCAATATAAGATAACTTTTATTGATATCATGATAAAGGATATTACATCGGTCATGGATGATATCAATACAATGATAATTTTTTACAAAAAAATGAAAATTGATACATCATAGAACATAACAAAAACAACTACAACACATAACATGCCATTACATCAAGTCATGACAAGTAGAGAGAAACATATCAGAACTACAGACATCACTCAGAAGGTACCTGATCTGGAGGAGGAGGAGGGTTAAAAATATTAAAATAGCTATTCATCATAGTTATATTCGTGTTGACCGATTCAAACTAACCTCTAGCCCAACCCGTATCCTGCTGATATTGATAGTCCTGTTGCTGAAGATGAGTTTCAATCTGATCAAAATGACTCTCAAGATGATCAAATTGTTGGACCAAATCCTAAAAATTTTGTATACCAACAGGTGCAGGTGGAGGTCCTCTTCTTTCCTCCTCTAAGTCACTACTAATAAATTGATAAACTTTATTAAAGATGGCTCAAAATGATCCATTATTATGGTAAACATGCTCCTCCAGATTTTGAACATGATGAACTAGTTCAAACTTGTTGAAACTTGTTCAATATGAATTAGGTTGTTAGACCTAAGCTTATATCCCAATGGCTAACCAAGAGGGAGGGAGAATTGGAAATTAAAAAATTTCCCTCTTTAATTTTTAAACCGATAAAAACTTTAATAATTTTTTATAAAAAGATTTTTCAACCACAGATCAAATGAAAAAAGTAAAGTAAACAAAAAGAAAAGCAGCAGAAAATAAAAAGACACAAGATTTATAGTGGTTCGGTCAAACACGATCTATATCCACTCCCCAGAGGCACCCTCCGAGTATTGCAATAATACCAATAGTGTCTCTCCTTTTTCCCCCACAGCAAGGCGGAGAATCCTTCACAAAACTCTCTTCCACCACTACCCAATGCGGCAGAGAACCGTCATCCTTTTACACCCTCCAAGTGTAGGAAGAGTACCTCCCACTGTTCACACTCTCCAAGTGTAGGCAGAGAACCTTCCTGCTGTTCACACTCTCCAAGTGTAAGCAGAGAACCTTCTTGTTGTTCACACTCTCCAAGTGTAGGTAAAAAACCTTCCCGCTGTTCACACTCTCTAAGTGTAGGCAAAGAACCTACCAGCTATTCACACTCTCCAAGTGTAGGTAGAGAACCATCATGCTATTCACACTCTCCAAGTATAAGCAGAGAAACTTCTTGCTATTCACAGTTCACCAAGTGTCAGTAGAAAATCGGATCTCCTTGAAAGATCTTCTCAAAAGAAATATAGAAGGATAAGAGAAAAGAGTGAAGTAATCATAATTCACAAAGTTGAGATCCTTATCTTTGAGTACTAAGTGAATCCTTCATGCTCCAATGATAAGAACTCTTCTTCAAACACTCTCTCTCACTATCTCCTTCACACTTCTTTCAATTTACATGAAGACCAAAGACCAAAAAGATTACAAGGCAGTTTACAAAGGACCTTTTATATGAAAGACACCAAAAACTGTTCAAAAACTGCTAATTTTTAATTCTGTACGTACATGATCATCCCGTACAATCGTGAATTCATACGTATAAATAGTGTTAAACTGTTACATATAAACTATATGTGCATTGGGATGAGGTGACTTCGTACCTGATCATCATCCCATATGAACTATGTTCGTTCAATACAAACAATTATTTTAAAGCCACGCTGAAACATAATTGCAGACGATCCATATGTTAAAAGAATAGAGAACATCATCTTGGGATGAATGTTCATGTTCGTCTTGACAGACAGTACAAATTTTGAAACCCGAGAAGATCGTCCTGGGATGAATGGTGTGTTTCGTCTGGACGAACTAATCAAAATGAGAATCCCGAGGACATCATCCAGAGAAAATTGGGTATTTTATCTGGATGATCAGTTCAGAGTAAGGATCCATAGAAGATCGTCTAGGTATGAACTGGGTGTTTTGTCTGGATGATCCGTTCAGAGTGATGATCCCGAGGACATCGTTTAGAGACGAACTGGGTATTTTGTCTGGACGATTAGTTTAAGTTATGAATCTAGAGAAGATCATCTTGGGATAAATGGACCATTTCTTCTGGACGAACAGTTCAAAGTGAGAAATCAGAGGACATCATCTAGGGATGAATTTGGCATTTCGGCTGGACGATCAGGACTTAGAAAAATTTTCTTCATTTTTTTGTTCGTTCCATTGCTCTCCGAGTGGTATAACTTACTTGATCCTCCCGTACGAACAATATTCACCCCGTACGATCAGTATATAAAAAAAATTTGACCTTTTAAAGATCTCCCTCAGTGTGTGTGTGCTAGGTTGCTCAATTACAATCATACTCTCTCTGACTCAATAAAGTGAAAAATACAGACTTCAATTTATAAAATATGATATGCTTAATTTGATTTGAAGTCTTCAGTAATCTGGAGTACGATTATCCTAAAATGTTAGTTCACACAAGAGCAAACACAATTCTTCCAAAAAGTGTTAGGAGAAAATAATAATTGGAACAATAATATTTGGAATCATTAAAACTATACAAGTTGTAAGAATGTAAAACATGTAAATAGCAACTCTCTTAATAATCTCCCCCTTTTTTATGATGGCAAAATAATTATTGTTTGTAAATATTTCAAATTCTCAAGCATCTCTTAAACTCCCCCTAAATTGATAAGCATGTGAGAATAAGGGGCATTTGAACATAAATAAAAAATTTTGTTTTTATTTTTTTTAAATTTTTGTTTGAACTCAAACACACAGAGACACAGAGAATCAGAACATACGATCACTAGAACATAAAGTATAACAACGATAAAATAAATGCAACGAGATAGTTACAAAATAATATTTTATTTTCAAAATAATATTTCTCCTCCTTTTTGACAACAGCAAAAAGAGAAGAAGAAAAAGAACAAAAATAAAAATGTAAGAAGTCATATGATAATCCTTTGATAATTGATCCTTGAAATTGATTGATATAAATTTGCAAATAAAATTAAAAATCATTAGGCAAATAAAATGATTCATATGATTTAAGAAGAGATATACTATTGATAATAAAAAGGAATTATCAAAAACATGAGTCCATTTACACATTGAGATAAAGAATATCATTGCAAAAAGGATGAATATAAAATTTATATACTTCAAATTTTAATACCAAATAAAATCATACAGAAGATTAATTTGAATTAAAAAATTTAAAGATTAAGAAAAAAATTTGAACAAAATACCACTTGTGGCGCTTTGCGCATCTTTTCAATATTTATGGCACTTTTTGTGCATCTTTTTACAAGTGAGCTAATTTTGTGCCTCTTTTTCAAATTATGAACTTTTGCGCATTCTTTTGATTTTTGTACATGTGTATATTTTCAAGTGTATTCTCAATCTTTTCAAAATCAATAATCTAAAATTTCAAATTTCTCTTAAGTATAATAATATTTATATTGAAAATAGAAATACAAAATAAGAAAACATCACAATTACAATAATAATATAAAAATTTAAATTAGTTTAACAAGATACATGAGATTGACATTCTTAATTACATCAAGTTATAAGCACAACTTTAATTTAGAAAAATTTGATTTTCTAATAAATTTAATTTTGTGTTGCAGTTCAAGGTATAGCACTTGCAAGATCAAATATTTTAGGAATTTTTCATATAGGCTAACACACATTTCAAAATAAGATTAAAAGCAAAACAAAATAACTTATATTGATATCATGATGAATAATATTACATTCAGTACAAATGATATCAATATACTCACAATCTAAAAACATAAAACACAAAACACAAAACATAATATAAAAGCATAAGTGCTAACAACACATCACTGATACAAACACATCACATCACATTGAAAAGCATAAAGAACTACATAGATCACTCAGAAGGGCCCTGATCTAGAGGAGGTGGCTGGTTGTAGAAATTAAAATAACTGCTCATCATAGTCATATTTGAGTTTATACCATCTATTTGCTCTCACGTCCAACTCATATCCTGATGGTACTGAGCATTCTGCATTTGTAGATGAGTTTCAATTTGATCAAAGCGTTGATCAAAATGAGTCTCTAGACGATTAAATCTGTGAAACAAATCTTGATAATTTGGTTCACCAGCAGGTGCAGGTGGAGGTGCTCCCATTTCCTCCTCTGAGTCACTAATAACATATTATTCATGTGGTTCATCTTTATTAAAGATCGCTCGAAATGATCCATCATTGTAGTATAGAGGCTCCTTTAGATCTTGATCTGGATGGATCATATTTCTTATCCAAAATATAAGTCACAAGATGTCCCAAGGTAATATTTTTCTTTCTTTTATGGGAGACATGGCCAATCTCAGAAAGTCTATAAATATAGTCAATGATTAGTTGGGCTTCATTTATAGGTTGGCTAGTCATGATCAGATAAGTCACCGTAGAAAGAAGAGGTGTGATATTTACTCGATCACCAGCTTTATGTATGATGGAGGTACGAAGAACATGCTGGATGATACAGGCATTGAGATTAAGAGAGGCTACTTTAGGTAAATGACCTACTCCTCTACATTCTCTAATTACTTGATTTATTGCTGTCCAGTCAATGTCAAAGGAAGAGGTCAAAGTATGGGCTCTAATCCCTTGAGTCCTTAAGTTTAAAAATATTCCCAAATCCTCTTTTGTTATCTCTATTTTCTTCTTAAAAACATAAGACCTAATCATAGAAAGGTCAGAGTTAAAGGACATGTTGACAAGAAAGTAGTGGTAGGTATCCTTATTGTAGAAATGGATAAGAGTGAGAATGAGGCCAAACTGGGTGGAAGCAAAAAGGTTCATTACCTTAAAATTGAGTTATTCTTGAAGAAGAACTCCTGAGGGAGTGATTTTGGCTGAAGCAAACCTAGGGAATGACTCCTCAATTGCTTAGGACAGGAAGTTTTTAGGAGGACCCCTTGTGTGTACCTTTACTTGCTTAACTCTCTTGCTTGAACTAGCCATGGATGAGATCTAAGGGAATAGTAGATTGAAAGGGATTTTAAAAGTGATGAAATTTGAGTTCAAAACCCTTCAATTTAAAGAAAAAATGAGTTTTCGTACATACGAAAATAATTTCGTCCCGTACAAATTTGAGTTCGTACATACAAAAAATATTTCATACGTACGAACTAATGAGTCCAAAAATGAAATGACTTTTTGTAAGCATACAAGTTATGAGGCGTCCTTTCGTACAGACTTTTGACCAAACGATCGCACAGACGAACATGTATTCGTCTGGGACGATCAGACATTTTAAGATCATTTTTATGGCAGTTTGAACCGTCCCCCACATTTAATTGCCACAAGTTCATATGTACGAACCAAAAGTTTGTACATACTATCATGAATAATAAAACTGAACTTATCCATTTAATTGTAAACATTCGTACATACGATTAAATATGCATCGACCAGACGATCATGACGATCATACAAACAAACAAAGAAATGAAAACTGAAAAATAGTATGTAAACTGTTTGAATCCAATAGTTAATACACTACATAATTTGTCCCGTACGAAATGAATTTCATACATACTATTATCACTCAAATTGTTAAGATAAAATTCAAAATCATGAATTTAGATGTGAGAGAACACGAAATAACATAGACAAAAATTCTCTAAACCAAACACAAACACAAACAAAATGATAGAAAATACAGAAAATCACAAAATCAAAGGACTCACAAAATACTAACAAAAAAACACATATCAATGTTGCAAAATCATTTTTATTTAAGCATTCAAATCAATTACACCAAAATCTTGTTCTTAATGTACTGAAGGTATCAAAAGAAAGTGGTTTTATAAAAATGTCTGCAAGTTGATTTTCTATTGTAATATGAATGAGTTTAATTTCTCCCTTGGATACATGATCCCTTATGAAATGATGCCTAATGTCTATATGTTTGGTTCTTGAATGTTGAATAGGATTTTTAGAAATGCAAATAGCACTAGTGTTATCACAATAAATGGGAATAATGCCTATAGTTAATCCTAAATCAATCAACTATTGTTTTAACCAAAGTACTTGTGCCACACAACTTCCTGATGCAATGTATTCAACTTCAGCAGTAGATAGGGCTATTGAATTTTATTTTCTACTGGACTAAGAGACTAAAGAATTTCCAATAAACTGACATATTCCAGATGTACTCTTTCTATCAACCCTACAACCTACAAAGTCAGAATCTGAATAACCAATTATTTCAAATGAAGAGATAAACTTAGGATACCAAATACCTAAGTTTTGAGTTCCTAACAGATATCTTAAAATCTTTTTTACTACTGTCAAATGTGATTCTTTTGGATCTAATTAAAATTTAGCACATAAACAAACACTAAACATGATATCCGGCCGGCTAACTGTCAAGTAAAGCAAAGATCCAATTATCCCTCTAAATTTTTTTTGATCAATAAATTTTCCCATAGGGTTCTTATCCAACTGAACTGAGAAACTCATAGGTGTACTAATAAGTTTAGCACTATCCATTTCATACTTTTTGAGAATATCCTTAACATATTTTGACTGACTAAGAAATGTACCCTCCTCAATTTGCTTAATGCTAAAGCCTAGAAAGTAACTTAAATCTCCCATTATACTCATCTCAAATTCACTACTCATTATTTTAGAAAAATCATCACAAAGATTTTTATTTGTTGATCCAAAGATGATGCCATCAACATAAATTTATACAATGAGTATATCCTCTTGCATTTTCTTCAAAAAGAGGCTTGTATCCACACTTCCTTTTTTAAATAATCTTTTAAGTAGGAAGGTGCTCAATCTCTCATACCAAGTCCTAGATGCCTGTTTCAAACCATATAATGCCTTTTTTAGTTTAAAAATATGATTTGGGTGTTTAGAAATTTCAAAGCCTGGAAGTTGTTCTACAAAAATATCCTCTTGAATTACCCCATTTTAAAAAGGCACTTTTAGCATCCATTTGGTACAATTTAAATCCTCTAAAATAGGCATAGACTAATAAAACCCTAATTGCTTAAAGTCTAGCTACAGGGGCAAAAGTCTCCTCAAAATCAATTCCTTTAATCTGATTATACCCCTTAGCCACCAATCTAGCCTTATTTCTAATGACGACTCCTGAGTCATTCATTTTGTTCTTGAATACCCACTTAGTTCTTACTAAACTTTGATTCTTTCGCCTTATAATTAATTCCCAAACTTCATTTCTTATAAATTGATTTAACTCTTCTTGCAAAGCTAAGATCCAAAATTCATCCAAAAGTGCTTGATCAATATTTGTAGGTTCTTGGTTGAAATAAAAGCTGAGTGATTGATTTCTTTGTTTAATCCACGCCTAGTCCTAACTCTCTCACTAGGTTAACCTATAATCAATTCATTTAGGTGGTTTTTAGAAAATCTTAAATCTCTAGGCATTAGGTTTTCTATCTCCAAATTTTCTTCCAAATTTATTTTATCAATCTTTTGGGAGTTAATCTCTATCTCATCTTCTTCAACATTTGGCTCTTCCAAATTTCCAGATTCATCGAATACAATATGTATGATTTCCTCAATTACCAAAGTTCTTTTATTGAATACTCTAAAAGAATTTACAATACTTGAGTATCCTATAAAAATTCTTTCATCTGATTTTTGATCAAATTTTTCTAAGGCAGATTTTCCATTGTTATGAATAAACACTTTACATCCGAAAACATGCAAATATGACAAATTAGGTGCTCTTCCCTTTAGCAACTCATAGGATATTTTATTTAATTTTGATCTCACATTTACCCAATTTAGAACATAACATACAGTACTAACTGCCTCAATCCAAAAATATTTAGGAAGTGAGTATTTAGCTAACATGGCTCCGGCAGCTTCTATTAATGTTCTATTTTTCCTTTCGACTACCCCATTCTGTTGAGGGGTTCTAGGTGTAGAAAAATTATGATCAATTCGTTTCTCCTTACAAAAATCCTCAAATTTTTCATTCTCAAACTCTCCTCCATGATCACTTTGAATAATCATAATTTCACATCCTAGCTTTCTTTGAATCCTAGTCAAAAAGTTTCTAAATTCCTCAAATGATTCACTCTTATGATATAGAAATCTAACCCATGTGAATCTAGAGTAATCATCCACAATCACAAATCTGTATATCTTCCCTCCTTGACTTACAGTTCCAACTGGTCCAAAAAGATCTATATATAAAATCTCTAATGGTTTACTAGTTTTAAGATCCTTACTGGACTGAAAAGAGGACTTCACTTATTTTTCTAATTGACATGCATCACAAAGGTGGTCCTTAGTAAAGTCTAGTTTTGGTATACCTCTTACTAGGTTCTTTTGGGTAATCCTCCTAAGGTTTTTCATGCTAGAGTGACAAAGTCTCCTATTCCAAAATCATGACTCATCAGATATAGTTTTTAAATAAAAAACAGTATGAGTTTTAATACAATTCAAGTCTAGCATATACACGTTATTTACCCTTATACCATTCAAAACATCATTACCATTTAGGCTTAATATGCAGAAAGTAGGAAAAAATTTTATACAGTATCCTTTATCACATAGTTGGCTAATACTTAACAAATTATGCTTTAAGCCTTCTACCAATAACACATTTTCAATAAAAAATTTTTTTAAGATTTCCAATCATACCTGACCCAACCACCTTCCTTGTGGTGTTATCTTCATGTGTAACCTTGCCACCACTTCTATCTTCCAGCCATATGAATTGTGCAGTATCTCCAGTTATATGCTTTGAGCACCGCTATCTAGGTACTATATGCTCTCATGAGATCTTGTGTGAGAGTGACCCTATAAAATAATCAAACGTTACACCTGGGAACCCAAATAAGTTTGGGTTCTCCTTTTGGAAATTTATTATCAGATGCATGTATGATATGTCTAGGTTTATGCATCTTGGGTCTCCACACCAAATAAGTTTTCTCCTTCAAAGTACTGGTGTGAGCTAAAAGTCCAAACAATCCATAATTATGACATTTAACTTCTGGAAAGGGGTTTCTTAATCATCTAAGATTTCTCTATCTATTTAAGGATTGCATAAATTTAGGATACAAAATAAAATTCATAAAATCTTCAAGTATTTGGGATTTCCTATTTTTTTGGAACTTTATCGTTAATTTATTAAATGAATTCACTTCTTCTAATATACGATTCGTATGATTAATCCTATAGATTTTTCTCTCAGATTTATCCTTAAAATTTTTAAATTCTTTTTCAAGTTCTGCATATGATGATTTTAAACTTTCATGGTTCTTATTCAAATCGTTAAACTCATCAAGCAATTTCATGTGGTTTTCATCAATTAAAGCATGATCTTTTCTAAAGATTTCCTGTTTTTTTTGCAATTCTTGAAACTCTAAATTCAGACTAGTATGTATTTTCTTTAACTTTCTATATACATCATGTAGGTGTTCAAAAACTTTAAAAAGTTCATTGTAAGTCATGTTACATACCTCTTCTTGATCTGTCTGGTCAAGATTATCGGCCATTAAGCATAGGTTAGTGACTTCCTCTTCCTTTTCAATCTCTAACGAGTCTGAAGCTGAGTCCGCCTAGAAAGCTCTTTGGAATTTCTTCTTACCCATCTTCACAATTAGTTTCTCCTCTACCTTCTCCTTGCTAGGAGTGGCTTTGAGTTTTAGGCAGTCTGACTTAATATGTCTAGGTTTTCTGCACTCATAGTAAATAACATCATTTGAAACCTTAACATTTTATTAAATTTATCTCAATTCCATTCCTGGCGTCTCTTTTGCTTCCTCTTTAGAAAGTTTCTGAATTATCTAGTCATCAGTGCGATGTTGTCTTCATCCTCAGGTTGTGAGAGTTCACTTTCTGACTCCACTTTCAGTGCTATGTTCTTTTCCCTTCATGGTTCACCTGCATCAATCTTTCTTTGCCTCACACCTTGCTCATAAGCAATTAGTGAACCAAGAATATTATCAATAGAGTAAATGTTTAAATCTTTAGACTCTATAATTGTAGTTATTTTAGCATCATAAGTAGTAGGCAAACAACGAAGTATCTTATTAATCATTTCAGCATTCGTTAGTTCCCTACTCAATGCATGTAAAGAGGTGACTATTTGTGTGAATCTTGTGTATATGCCAGAAATGGATTCATTTGGTTTCATGCGAAACAATTCATAATCATGTAACAAGATATTAAGTCTAGATTGTTAAACTTCATTATTCCCCTCAAAAGTTATACAAAGTCTATCCCATATGTCCTTTCCACTCTTGCAAGTGGAAACCCACATGTAATCTTCTAATTTAAGAGCACAATAGAAATTATTCAAGCATTTGGCATTTAGTTGTGATAAGTCACGTTCTTTTGCTGTACAGTCCACACAAGGTGTTTCAACTCTAACTCTGTCAACTAGTCTAGTTGGTTTTGTATACCCTTCCTGAACTAAGATCCATATACGGTAATCAAGTGACTGTAAAAATGTAGACATGCATGTTTTTCAAAAATCAAAAGGAATAATATCAAACAATGGAGGTCTAGTTATAGAGTAACCCTCAGGTGTATTTCGGTTTCCAAATATAGCCATGTACGTTAATTAAAAAGTAGTCTAAACTTATGATTTTGAAACAAAGCTCTGATACCACTTATTGAAACTTGTTCAATATAAATTAGGTTGTTAGACCTAAGCTTATATCCCAGCGGCTGACCAAGAGGGGGGGTGAATTGGTAATTAAAAATTTTCCCTCTTTAATTTTTAAACCGATAAAAACTTTAAAGATTTTTGTAAAAAGATTTTTCAACCACAAATCAATAGAAAAAAGTAAAGTAAACAAAAAGAAAAGCAGCGGAAAATAAAAAGACATAAGATTTATAGTGGTTCGGTCAAACACAACCTACGTCCACCCCCCGGAGGTACCCTCCGAGTATTGCACTAATACCAATAGTGTCTCTCATTTTGCCCCCACAGCAAGGTGGGGAAGCCTTCACAAAACTCTTTTCCACCACTACCCGGTGCGGTAGAGAACTGTCATCCTTTTACACCCTCCAAGTATAGGCAAAGTACCTCCCACTGTTCACACTCTCCAAGTGTAGGCAAAGAACCTTCCCGCTGTTCACACTCTCCAAGTGTAGGCAGAGAACCTTCCCACTGTTCACTCTTTCTAAGTGTAGGGAGAGAACCTTCCTGCTGTTCACACTCTCTAAGTGTAGGCAGAGAACCTTCCTGCTATTCACACTCTCCAAGTGTAGGTAGAGAACCTTCTCTCTAAGTGTAGGAAGAGAACCTTTCGTCTTTTCACACTTCACCATGTGTCGGCAGAGAACAATATCTCCTTGAAAGATCTTCTCAAAAGAAATCTATAAGGATAAGAGAAAAGAGTGAAGTAATCACAATTCACAAAGTTGAGATCCTTACGTTTAAGTACCAAGTGAATACTTCACACTCCAATGGTAAGAATCTTCTTCAAACACTCTCTTTCACTCTCTCCTTCACACTTCTTTCGATAAGCACGAAGGCCAAAGACCAAAAAGATTACAAGGCCGTTTACAAAGGACCTTTTATATGAAAGACACAAAAAACCGTTCAAAAACTGCTAATTTTCAATTCTGTACGTATACAATTGTCCCGTACGATCGTGATTTCGTACGTACGAACAATGTAAAACTGTTACATATAAACTCTTATGTGTATTGGGACGAGGTGACTTCGTACCTAATCATCGTCCTGTACGAGCTATGTTTGTCCGATATGAATAGTTATTTTAAAGCCACGCTGAAACATAACTGTAGACGATCAGTATGTTAAAAGAACAGAGAACAACATCCTGGGATGAATGTTCATGTTCGTCATGATGAATAGTACAAATTTTGAAACCCGAGAAGATCGTCCTAGGATGAATGGTGTGTTTCTTCTGGATGAACTATTCAAAATGAGAATCCCGAGGTCATCGTCCAAAGATGAACTGGGTATTGTCTGGACGATTAGTTCAGAGTGAGGATCTAGAGGAGATCGTTTAGGGACAAACTGGGTATTTCGTCTGGATGATCCATTCATATTGAGGATCTCGAGGACATTGTCCACAAACAAACTAAGTATTTCATCTGGACGATTAGTTCAAGTTATGAATCCCAAGAAGATCATCCTGGGACAAATGGATCATTTCGTCTGGATGAATAGTTCAAAGTGAGAAATTAGAGGAAATCATCTAGTGACGAATTTGGCATTTCGTCTGGACGATCAAGACTTAGAAAAATTTCTTCACTTTTCTGTTCGTTTCATTGCTCTCTGAGGGGTATAACTGACTTGATTATCCCGTACGAATAATGTTCATCCCATACGATCAGTATATAAAAAAAATTGACCTTTTAAAGATCTCCCTCAGTGTGTGTGTGCTAGGTTGCTCAATTACCATCATACTCTCTCTGACTCAATAAAGTAAAAAATACATACTTCAATTTACAAAATATGATATGCTGAATTAATTTGAAGTCTTCAGTAGTCTGGAGTATAATTATCCTGAAATGTTAGTCCACACAAGAGCAAACACAATTCTTCCAAAAAGTGTTAGGAGAAAATAATAATTGGAATAATAATATTTGGAATCATCAAAACTATACAAATTGCAAGAATATAAAACATGCAAATAGCAACTCTCTTAAAAATACTTCTTTTTCAAAATGTAAGTCACAAGTCCTAATGCAATATTCTTCTTTCTCTTGTGGGAAACATGGCCAATCTCAAAAAGTCCATACATGTAGTCAATGATCAATTGGGCTTCATCTAATGGTTAGTTAGTCATAATCAAATAAGTCCCTGTAGAAAGAAGATGTGTGATATTTACTCGATCACCAGCTTTAGGAATAATGGAAGTACGAAGAACATGCTGGATGACACGGGCATTGCGGTTAAGAGTAGCTACCTTAGGAAAATGACCTACTTCTCTAGATCCTCTAAAGACTTGATTTATTATTGTCCAGTTAAAGTTGGTGGAAGAGGTCAAAGTGTGGGCTCTAATCTCTTGAGCCCTTAAATTCAAAAATATCCCTAAATCTTCTTTTGTAATCTCAACTTTCATCTTAAAAACATACGACCTAATCACAGTTTGGTCAGAGTTAAAAGTGAAAGTTCGTTAGGGATGTTAAGCCCTATGAACTTAGTCCCAAGCTAACCAAGAAGGGGGGTGAATTGGTATTTTAAAATTTCTTTTCAACAAAAGAAAAATCACAAATCAAAACCAAATCACACCACAAGACAAAACAATACGGAAATTAAAGTGCGGAAGCAAGAAAACAATAACACAGAAATTTATAGTGGTTCGGTCAACTTGACCTACGTCCACTCCTTGGAGGCACCCTCCAAGTATTGCACTACAAAATGTGTCTCTCCTTTAGCCCCCACAGCAAGGCGAAGAAGCCCTCACAAAGAAGTCCTTTTTGCCACCTCGGTATGGCAGAGAACCTATCTCCTTTTGCTTCCTCCTGAGGCTGGCAGAGAACCACGATCCGTTGCTGAAAACCTTACCTCTACCGACCCTTCCACGGACAAGAAACTCTAGACGAAGAAGAAGTAGAGCGATCCTTGAAGCACCCTTATGAATCCCCTCACAAGCTCCCCCTCACAAGATCCTCTCTCTCTCTCTCTCTCTCTCTCTCTCTCTCTCTCTCTCTCTCTCTCTCTCTCTCTCTCTCCTCAAGGTCTTCTCAGGTCAAGGCAGCAGCAAAAGATTGTTCAAAACGTTGAATAAGAGCTCTTAAATAGAAGAGCTTCAAAGGAGCTCATTAATTATAAGTTGCCGACAATATCGTCCAGGCCGATATGAACATCGTCCAGGCCGATATGGACATCGTCCTGGCCAATCAGTACAAATCTCGGAAGATCAGCTAGAGCATCACCATGAATGCAAGCTAGATGATTTAAAATTGGCCTGATCATCCAGGATGATCTCACAATCGTCCAGGCCGATTAGTTCAAATCAGAGGAAAATCGTCCAGAGCATCGCCCTGAATTTGTGCTGGCCGATATTTATCGTTCAGAAGTAACTAAGGTTTTTGAATAGATCATCCTGGCTGATCCTGCGATCGTCCAGGATGATATGATCGTATCAATCATCGTTAATTACTTTCTTGATTGTTCTGATTAATTAAAGCATAATTATGAATATCGTCTAGGCCGATCCAAGATCGTCCTGGTCGATTACCAAAAATTACAGAATACCTTAATTGTTTATGGCGGCAACTTCTTTTTGTTTTGAGTTTATCGTCTTGGCCGATACACGTATCGTCCAGGACGATCTGTTAATTATGGCTGCCTTAATTAAGAATCCTGAATAGAATCTCTGTTTTAAACTAAATCGTCCGGGTCGATAAAGATATCGTCCTGGCCGATGTGAGTAAAAATAGAAATTCTAAGTCTCTCAAGTGTGTGTGTAGGGTTACTTAGCATCAGTCTCTTTGAACATTACAAATAGACTCAAGAAAAAAAAAAGTAAATTACAGACTAACTCAACCCTAACCTACGCAATCTTGAACTGGTTTTGTTTGTTCGTCCGATCTTCGATTCCTGAAAAGTTAGAAGTAACAGATAGTCCAAGAGAATCAATAGAGTTTTTCAATCATCAAAACATCAGTCATGAAAAATAGATTTGTAACAATCTCCCCCTTTTTGATGATGGCAAACACTAGTAGGAAAAACTTAGTAAAAAGAGCAGTTCATTAAAATTTCAAAGTTACAAGCACATCAACTATTTCCTACCACGTCCTACTCCCCCTTTTGTCATCACAAAAAGAGGGTCCTAGACACACAAAAGAAAAAAGGAAAAATAAAAAACAACAGAAACTAAAACAAAGTGCAAGACAAACTACAGAAAACAGAAAAAAAAACTAGAAAAATGAGGGACCCTGATCATCAGATGGAGATGGTGGAGGTGGTTGCTAAAAGTAGCTGGCAAGCATAGTAAACTGAGCATTGAACCAGGCGATGTCCTGGTCATGCTGCTGCTGCTGGTGAGTAATGTAGCTATCAAACCGAGCTAAGTACTCTAGGCGGTGCTGCTCGTAGCGGGCCATGTCCTCAGAATGTTGCTGCTCCTGTGCAGTAACGTAAGCGTCGAAGTGGGTCTCCCATCGATCAAACCTCTCCACTAACTGGTCAAGATGAGAGTGTTGGTGAAGAGGAGTAGGATCAGGAACATGAGCGGGAGCGGGAGCCTCCTCCTCCTCAACCCCCCGAGGTTCCTCATCTCCAGGGTGGAGACGAGTACTATGAAGGGTACTGAAGGAACTGTTTGAGTAGAAGAGAGTTGGGAGGTTGGGTGGAATAGGATGTTGAAGTTGATATTTAGCTTCAAGGACATAGGCTATGAGGTGTCCTAAAGCTAGATTGGGTTTTCTCTTATGACCTAGATAGCGGATTGTGGTTAAGTGATCAATATACCAAAAAATTAAGTCTGCAGTATTGAATTCTCTATGTATCATGATGTAAAAAGTAGTCAGAGAAAGTAGAGGAGTGATGTGGATTCGGTCCCCGACTTTTTGAATTATGGAGGTGCGAAGGACATGTTGGATTGTCCTAGCATCTTTGACTAAAGAGCTAGTCTCTCCAACATTTTCTAGCGAAGAAAATGGTTTATCGTGGACCAATCAAAATCAGGATCTGAAATGATTAAGTGCAGCTTATCCCCAGTGGTGGATAGCTGTAAAAGTTCAACACAGTCCTGATATGTGATTTCGACGGGCGTCGATTCACATAGGAGGTCAGGGCTGTGAAAGTAGGATTTATGCGAAGGTTTGCAAAGAATTCTCGAAGAAGCTTAGTATTAAAGGGGAAAGCGAGAGATAGAATGAAACAAAGGGAAGTGTGAGCGAAAAGATCCATTACCGGATACGAAATGTGGGTAGGATTGATGATTCTAGAGACAGTTATCCCACATTCTTTATATCGATGGTAAGCAGCCTGATCCTCTGCCTCCCTGAATCATGGGTCCAGCGTGGCCCTCGAGGAACTTCCAGAAGCCTGTCGAACTTGTTTCCCACCAGCCATAGTAAGGAGTTAGCAAGGAAACACAAGAGGAGAAGGGATGTGAAGTGGAAAACATGGCTGAAACGGCTTGAATTTAAAGAAACGGACATATCGTCCAAGCCGATCGAAGAATCATCCAGGACGATATGATACAATAATTGCATAAAGGCCGATTGGTCAAAAAGGCGATCCGATCGGCCGGGCCGATCAGATATCGGCCGGGCTGATTAGAGACATGCGATCGTCCCGAGGACTCAAGCCGGACGACCGTTGAAAAAGCAGATCGTCCGGGCCGATTAGGTGTATCGTCCAAGACGATGCATAATAATTGATCGTACTGGCTGAAGTTAAAATGTTTTAAATCTGTGCCATATGTATCGTCCAGGACGAACAGTGGATCGATCAGGATGATTGTCCAATAATGGATCGTTCGGGGCCGATTTTAAGGATTTAAACGTGCTGATACATGGATCGTCCAGGACGATCTAGTGTATCGGCCAGGATGATGACCATAAAATGCATCGGCCAGGCCAAAATATGTTATCGGCCAGGACTATCGTCATGATTGCAATAGAATTCGATAAGATCGTCCAGGACGATAATGGATCGTCTAGGACGATAATGGATCATCTAGGACGAAGAGTTGTAGTAAGCACAGAAAAGTTCAGCAGATGGAAATTTGAAGAGAATTTGTCCTATCATCCAGGACGATAAAAGTATCGGCCAGGATGATGTGACTAGAATTTGAAAATCAATGAAGGATGGCGATGATCAAAGCCCTCAAAAATAAAACAAAAGAAAAGCAGAAGAAAAGAAAAAGAACAGAGATAAAAAACAAAAAACAAACAATTTGAAAAGAAGCCAAATACAATTTTTTTTTCTATGTTTTATAATTTTTTTTTGTTTTATCAAAGCAATTCATATGAGAAATTCTCAAATAATTTAAACTTTAGAGTTTCAAGAGATCAATAGGTTAATAAATTTCAATCGGAAGAAGGTAGAATATCCGATTCTATTAACCCTAGATCGGACATCCTTCAGGGTATAAATTATCTTTTAAAAAATAGAGGCCTAACTCATAATAACTAAATAGGATAAAAAGAAGATCCATTCAAAGCTTGTTTACAAAGAAAATATCTCATAAATAATATGTCAAAGTAATTTTTCTCAATCACAGAATTTGAAATCAAGCCTTTGAAAATCTCACATAACCCATAAGTTCTTCAAAGTTTTAAAAGTTTTGAAAAGATAGGATAGCTTGCTTTTTAGTGGGCTCATTTTATGCCTCTTAAATCTTTGATTGGCTCTTTGAGCATCTTTTGATTTTTTATACACATTTGTGTATATACTTTTTATTTCAATTTTGGCGTCTTTGCCACTTTTCCTTTTTATCTTTTGCAAGCTCAATTCTCTTTTGCAAACTCTTAAAAGAAGTTCTTAGTTGTGAGTATATCTTCTAGATATTAGAGAATATGAGCACTCTCTCTAACATAGGGAAGAACTACCCACAAAATAAAACTAAAAATCATATGATCAGTGCAAAGGCAAGATCTCAATTAACTTGACAGATATATAAGAACTTTGGATATTATGCACAAGATAGATTTTTATAGCAAGATAAAATGAATCTTAGTTTCAAAAACCATTGGCCAAAATGAGTTAGACTTTTGTTTAGAGAAGAAAATTATACCACTAAACAAGGTTAGAAGGAGGGAAACCATCAATGGTATTCCTCCCTTTAACCGATTTAGAAATGCTAAACATAATCTCTAAAACTTCAAAATTTAAAAGCTTAAAAAATAATCATATAGGAAACCAAACATAAAAAATAAAATGAAAACAAAGCAATCGAGAACAACACAAAGCAAGCACACAACAAAAATAACACAAAATTAATTAAAGAAAAATTATTTCAAGAAATTATGAAGCAGCGAGTTTAAGCGATTATGAGCTGCGAGCCTCCATATGTCCAATTATCCTATGCTCCCACAAGGTCTTTGTTGAGAGCACACCTACAAAAACTCAACAACAGTCAGATTTAGGAATCCAACCTAGTTTGGGTCCCTTCTTAGGAAAAGTAGAATGCAATGCAGGTGTGATATGCTGTGAATCATGAACCTTAGGTCTCCACACCCAATGTGTACTACGGTTAACAGTGTAAGTGTGTGAGATGTGTCCTAGCAAGCCACATGAAAGACATCTAACTCTAGAAAAAGGATTTCTTAAATAGTTTGAGTTATAATACCTCTTCCTAGGTCTTGGCTTTAAATCAAAAGTGGGTGTATTTCAATTTCCTTTAAGTGAATCTAATTCGTTCCTTTGTCTCAAGTTTGTATTTTCCAAAACATTATTATCAATCCTCAACATTTCTTCTATCTCTTGAGATTTCTTAAACTTAGACTCAAGTGAGGTGTGTGAAGCTTTCAATGCAACATGCTCATCAATTAATTCCAAATTCTTTTTATTTAAATCATCAAATTCATCAAGTAGAGTCATGTGATTTGAATCAATCGTAGAATGATCTTTGAGAATAATTGCATACTCTTTTTGTAAATTAGAAAGTTCTAACTTTAAACTAGTATGAGTCTTTTTAAGTTTTTTGTATGATGTTTGAATTTTCTCACAAATTTCAAACAATTCATCATAGGTTGGTTTACATACCTCTTCCTCATCACTTTGCTCAAGATGATCTTCCCCCATTAAGCACAGGTTTGTAGTCTCTTCCTCTGGTTCAGTCTTAGAGGAATCAGTACCAGATTCTGCCCAGAACGCCTTTTGGACTCTCTTCTTGTCCTTCTTAAACTTAGGTTTCTCCTCACCTTTTTCCTTTTCTTTGTTCGAGTGATCTTGAAGTGTAGGACAATCGGCTTTCACATGTCCGAGCTTCCTACATTCATAACAAACAACATTAGAAGATCCTTTCGAATATTTATAATCCTTACCTTTTCTCTAATAATGCTTTTGCTTCTTCCTTAGAAAGATTTTGAATTGCCTTGTGATGAAGGCAACTTCATCGCTTTCAGACTCGGAAGATTCAGAATCTGATTTGTGCGCCTTCAGTGCAATTGTTTTCTCCTTCTTTTTCTCATCTACATCAAGATTCCTTTGATTCACTCCTTGCTCGTAAGTAATGAGTTTGCCAAGTAAGTTATCAATAGAATAAGTGTTCAAATCCTTAGATTCAGGGATTGCAGTGATTTTAGCATCATACGACGAAGGCAAGCATCTCAGAATCTTGTTTACTTTTTCAAAGTTTGAAAGTTCTCTTCCTAGGGCATGCAATGAAGTAACAATTTGAGTAAACCTTGTAGACATGTCAGAAATAGATTCATGAGGTTTCATATAAAAAAGTTCGTAGTCATGCAAGAGAATGTTTAAACGAGATTGTTTAACTTCATTAGTGCCTTCATAAGTGATACACAATTTATCCCACATTTCTTTACCAGTTTTGCAAGTGGAGACACGCATGTAATTCTCAGATTTTAAAGGACAGAAAAAATAGTTCAAATATTTTGCATTTAATTGGGCTAAATCTCTTTCATCGAAAGTCCATTCAGTAAAAGCAATTTTAGTTTTAACACCATTAATTTTCCGAGAAGGTGGTGAATAACCTTCTTTGATAAGCATTCACATGCGATAATCAGTAGATTATAAAAATGTTGACATGCGGGTTTTCCAGAAATCAAAAGGTAGGTTATCAAATAGGGGAGGTCGGGTAATAGAATACCCTTCCATAGTGTTACGATTCCCAAGGTTAGCCATGGATCAAAATTCAAAAAGTTTTCAAACTAATTTTTTATGAATTCCACTCTGATACCACTTGAAAGTTCGTTAGGGATGTTAAGCCCTATGAACTTAGTTCCAAGCTAACCAAGAGGGGGGGTGAATTGGTATTTTATAATTTCTTTTCAACAAAAGCAATATCACAAATCAAAACCAAATCACACCACAAGACAAAACAATGCAGAAATTAAAGTGCGGAAGCAAGAAAACAAAAACATAGAAATTTATAGTGGTTCGATCAACTTGACCTACGTCCACTCCTTGGAGGCACCCTTCAAGTATTGCACTACAAAACGTGTCTCTCCTTTGGCCCCCACAGCTAGACAGAGAAGCCCTCACAAAGAAGTTCTTTTTGCCACCCCGACAAGGTAGAGAACCTATCTCCTTTTGCTTCCTCCTGAAGCTGGCAGAGAACCACGATCCGTTGCTGAAAACCTTACCTCTACCGACCCTTCCACGGACAAGAAACTCTAGACGAAGAAGAAGCAGAGCGATCCCTTAAGCACCCTTGTGAATCCCCTCATAAGCTCCCCCTCATAAGATCCTCTCTCTCTATCTCTCTCTCTCTCTCTCTCTCTCTCTCTCTCTCTCTCTCTCTCTCTCTCTCTCTCTCTCTCTCTCCTCAAGGTCTTCTCAGGTCAAGGCAGCAGCAAAAGATTGTTCAAAACGTTGAATAAGAGCTCTTAAATAAAAGAGCTTCAAAGGAGCTCCTTAATTGCAAGTTCTCGATAATATCGTCCAGGCCGATATGGACATCATCCTGGCCGATCAGTACAAATCTCAGAAGATCTGCCAGAGCATCGCCCTGAATGCAAGCTGGACGATTTAAAATTGGCTTGATCGTCCAGGATGACCTCACGATTTTCCAGGCCGATTAGTTTAAATCAGAGGAAAATCATCCAGAGCATCGCCCTTAATTTGTGCTGGCTGATATTTATCGTCCAGAAGTAACTAAGGTTTTTGAATAGATCGTCCTGGTCGATCCTGCGATTGTCCAGGACGATATGATCATATCAATCATCCTTAATTACTTCCTTTATTTGTCTGATTAATTATGGCATAATTGTGAATATCGTCCAGGCCGATCCAAGATCGTCCTGGTTGATTACCAAAAATTACAAAATACCTTAATTATTTATGGCGGCAACTTCTTTCTGTTTTGAGTTTATCATCCTGGCTGATACACGTACCGTCTAGGAAGATCTGTTAATGATGGCTGGCTTAATTAAGAATCCCGAATAGAATCTCTGTTTTAAACTAAATCTCCAGGCCGATAAAGATATCGTCCTGGCCGATGTGAGTAAAAATAGAAATTCTAAGTCTCTCAAGTGTGTGTGTGTGTAGGGTTACTTAGTATCAATCTCTTTGAACATTACAAATAGACTCAAGAAGAGAAAAAGCAAATTACAGACTAACTCAACCCTAACCTACGCAATCTTAAACTGGCTTCGTTTATTCGTCCGATCTTTAATTCCTGAAAAGTTAGAAGTAATAGATAGTCCAAGAGAATCAATAGAGTTTGTCAATCATCAAAACATAAGTCATGAAAAATAGATTTGCAACAAAAAGACATATTTGCAAGGAAGTAGTGGAAAGTCTCCTTGTTGTAGAGGTGGATCAGAGTCAGAATAAGACCAAACTGGGTAGAAGCCAAAAGGTCCATTATGTTGAAAGTGAGTTGTTCTTGGAGAAGGAATCTAGAGGAGGTGATTTTGGCAGATGTGAACCTAAGAAAAGACTCCTCATTTTCTTTGGAAAGAAAGTTCTCTCCTGAGTTTCTAGAGTAGGGCCCCTTAGCAAGTACCTTTTACCTATCAAGGAGATTTAGAAGATTGACATGGTTTTTTGAAGTGATGAAATTTGAGTTCAAAACCTTTCAATTTAAAGAGAAAACAAACTTTTGTATGAATGAAAATAATTTCGTCCCGTACGATATTGAGTTCATACATACGAAACTAATTTTGTATGGACGAATGAAGAAACCACTTTTTGTAAACATGCAAGCTATGAGGCGTTCTTTCATACAGACTTTTGACCATACGATTGTACAAACGAACAGGTGTTCGTCTGGGATGTTCAGTTATTTAAGATCATTTTTATGACAGTTTGAAATGTCCCCCACATTAAAGTCCTACGTATCCGTATGTACGAACTGAACATTCGTATGTACTATCAGAAATAAATAAACTGATCTTATCAGTATAACCATCTACATGCGTACATACGAACAAATGCATATTGTCTGGATGATCGTCACAATCTTACAGATGAACTGTATAAAAAAAACTAAAAAACTACATGCAAACCATTCAAATCAACCGTTAATACGCTACACGATTTATCCTGTATGAAATTAATTTCGTACAGATGATTGTCACTCAAATTTGTTTATACCATGCTCAAAAACAGGAATTTTTGATGTGAAAAATATATATTTTTTTATACACAAATTTTTTATACCAACAATCAAAATAATAAAATTCAAAACCATACGAACAAAAAAAAAACACATATAAAAAAATACAAAATTAAAAACACACTTACAAAATACATATCAATGTTTCAGAAACTTGTTTTTTAAGTATTCAAAACAATCACACCAAGTCTTGTTCTTAATGTACTAAAAGTATCAAACGCTAGTGGTTTTGTAAAAAAGTCTGCAAGTTGATTTTTTGTTGTAACATGAATGAGTTCAATTTCTGTTTTGGATATATGATATCTTATGAAATGATGTCTGATGTCTATATGTTTGATTCTTGAATGTTGAATAGGATTTTTAGAAATACAAATAGCACTAGTGTTATCACAATAAATGGGAATAGTGCCTATTGTTAAACCCAAATAAATCAACTGTTGTTTCAACTAAAGTACTTGTGCCACACAACTTCCTAAGGTAATGTATTCAGCTTCAGCTTCAGTAGTATATTTTGTTTTCTACTAGACCAAGAGACTAAGAAATTTCCAATAAATTGACATGTTCTAGAAGTGCCCTTTCTATCAACCCTACAACCTGTAAAGTCCGAATCTGAATATCTAATTATTTCAAATGAATAGCTAAATTTAGGATACCAAATTTCTAAGTTTTGAGTTCCAAACATATACCTTAAAATCTTTTTCACTGCTATCAAATGTGATTCTTTTGGTTCTAATTGAAATTTAGCACATAAACAAACAATAAACATGATATCAGGTCAGCTAGCTGTTAAGTAAAGCAAAGATCCAATTATTCATCTAAATTTCTTTTGATCGACATATTTTCTCTTAGGATCCTTATCCAACTAAATTAAGGAACTCATAGGTGTACTAACAGGTTTAGTATTATCTATTCATATTTTTTGAGGATGTCCTTAACATACTTTGACTGACTAAGAAATCTACCCTCCTCAATTTGCTTAATACTAAAACTGAGAAAGTAACTCAAATCTCCCATTAAACTCATCTCGAATTCACTACTCATTATTTTAAAAAATTCATCACAAAAATTTTTATTTATAGATCCAAAAATGATATCATCAACATAAATTTATACAATGAGTATATCCTCTCCTAATTTCTTAAAAAGAGAGTTGTGTCCACACTTCTTTTTCAAAAGCTCTCAAGTAGGAAGGTGCTCAATCTCTCATACCAAGCCCTAGGTGCCTGTTTCAATCTATATAATTCCTTTTTCAATTTGAAAACATGATTTGGGTGTTTAGAATTTTCAAAGCCTGGAGGTTGTTCTACAAAAATATCCTCTTGAATTATCCCATTTAAAAAGGCACTTTTAACATCCATTTGATACAATTTAAATCCTCTAAAACAGGTAAAGGCTAATAAAACCCTAATTTCTTCAAGTCTAACTGCAGGGGCAAAAGTCTCCTCAAAATCAATCCTTTCAATCTGATTATACCCTTTAGCCATCAATCTAGCCTTATTTCTAATGACTACTCCTGAGTCATTCATTTTTTTCTTGAATACCCATTTAGTTCCAACTACACTTTAATTCTTTTGCCTTACAGTTAAATACCAAACTTCATTTCTTACAAATTGATTTAATTCTTCCTGCATAGCCAATATCCAAAATTCTTCCAAAAGTGCTTGATTAATATTTATGGGTTATATCATTGAAATAAAAACAGAATGATTGACTTCTTTATTCAGTCCATGCCTAGTCCTAACACCCTCACTAGGTTCACTTATAATCAAATCCTTTGGGTGGTTTTTAGAAAATCTCAAATCTCTAAGCACCGGGTTTTCTATTTCCAAATTTTCTTCCAAATTTATTTTATCATTCTTTTAGGAGTTAATCTCTATCTCATCCTCTTCAACAATTGCCTCTTCAACAATTCTAGATTCATCAAATATAACATGTGTGGTCTCCTCAATTACCAAAGTTCTTTTATTGAATATTGTATAAGATTTTCCAACACTTGAGTATCCTATAAAAATTCCTTCATCTGATTTTGGATCAAATTTTCCTAAGGCAGATTTTCCATTGTAATATATAAACACCTTACATCCAAAAACATGTAAATGTGACAAATTATGTATTCTTTCCTTTATAACTCATAGGGTGCTTTATTTAAGTTTGATCTAACATTCACCTTATTCAGAACATAACATGTTGTGCTAACCGCCCAGCCCAAAAATATTTAGAAAGTGAATATTCTGCCAACATGGCTCAGGTGACTTTTACAAATGTTCTATTTTTCCTTTCGACTACCCCATTCTACTGAGGGATTCTAGGTGCAAAAAAATGTGATTAATTCCTTTCTCCTTATAAAAATCCTCAAATTTTTCATTCTAAAATTCTTCTCTATGATCACTTTGAATAGTCATAATCTCACATCCTAATTTTCTTTGAATCCAAGTAAAAAACTTTTTAAATTCCCCAAATGATTCACTCTTATGATATAGAAATCTAACCCATGTGAATATAAAGAAATCATCCACAATCACAAATTCATATATCTTCCCTCCTAGACTTACAGTTCCAACTGGTCCAAAAAGATTCATATGTAAAATCTCCAACGGTTTACTAGTTTTAAGATCCTTAATGGACTGAAATGAGGACTTGACCTATTTTTCAAATTGACATGCATCTCAGAGTTGATCTTTAGTAAAGTCTAGTTTTGATATACCTCTCACTAAGTTCTTTTGGGTAATCCTCCTAAGATTTTTCATGCTAGAGTGACAAAGTTTCCTATACCAAAGCCATGACTCATCAGAAATAGTTTTTAAATAAAAAATAGTAATAATAAACTTGTTGTGGAGGAGGATCAGATTGAACAAGTCTTCTTGCATTTCTATGAGGAAAAATGGAAATTCAGAAACTGTGAGTTAACTGGTTGGCCGGATCCAGCTGATAGTATGAAGCTGGATGAATTTGGAGCTACTGTTTTGAGTGTAGATTTTAGCTTTGATCATTGCAAAACTGCTGTTTTTCAGCAGGTAAATAATAAGTCACCGAGCCTTGATGGGGTGACTGCTTCCTTCTTCAAATGTTACTGGAACTTGGTGGCTGAGACTACATGGAAAGCAATGAAGAAGTTTTTAAAATGTGGAATGATGCATAAGGAATGGAAAGACACGATTATTGTCTTGATTCCTAAAATTTTAAATCTGGTATTGCCTTCTAATTATAGGCCCATCAGCCTTTGTCAAAGCACATATAATATTGTAGCTACAATGCTTGTTAATAAACTGAAGAAGTGTCTGCCAAGGATGATTTTGGAGGAGTAGGTAGCCTTTATTTCGGGTAGATCAATATCTGATCATTGTTTATTGGCACAAGAGATTTTTAATAAATTCAAAGTGTCAAAAAATAAGCAAGGCTTGATGGATGTAAAGCTGGATATGAAGCAGGCTTACGACAGCATGGGTTGGCCAACGCTGAACCAGATTCTTCACTAGCATGGTTTTCCAACTGTTTTTACAAGGATGATTATGGAATGTGTGGTTAATGCCAGATTTTCAATTAGTATGAATGGAAAGTATTCAAAGTGGATTGATGCCCATTGCGGATTCAGGCAAGGCTGTCCTCTATCACCATACTTATTCATTTTGTGCTCTCAGCTGTTGACCAGTATTATTGAGCAAAAGGGTCAATCATTGGGTATTCAAGTATCTCCTAGAGGTCCAAGGATCTCCCATCTTCTAATGAAGTGCATTATGAAGGTTTTTTGCAATTGGATCGGACAAAGAGTCAATTTAAACAAGTCTCAAGTAATCTTTGGTAAGTTTGTAAAGAGATCTTGTAGGAAGAAGGTGGCTAGTATTTTTGGTTTCAAGGTGGTTAAGAAGTTGCATTATTTGTGGGTTAAGATCTCCTTAATAAGTTGAGAGTTGTTGATTTTTAAGATCTTTTATGCAATATTACTGATAGACTAAATGTTTGGGGGAGAAAGTCTCTTTCTTTGGGAGGTAAAATCACACTTATTAAATCATCCTTGCTTTCACTTCCCAATTATACTATTACTCACTCCTTGGCTCCTAAGAGGGTAATGTTGGAGGTAGAAAGATCTTGCAGGAATTTTATCTGGCACAAACAAAGTGGGAAGCAAAGTTTACACTATGTATCTTGGGAGGAGATTTGTTATCCACGGAATGTTGGAGGCTTGGGTGTACAATCTTTCTATGCCAAAGCAGGTTCTCTTCGAGCAAGACTTGCCTGGAATTTTATCCAGAAACTGGAAACTCTGTTTCACCGAACTATTAAGGCTAAATATGGTGATAATGTGCTAAATGACAGTGGTTTGAAAATCTCTTCTAATGTGTGGAAAATATTAAAGGAGGGAGGTAAATTCTTGAAGCCTATTGTGAGGTGGAAAGTGGGGAAAGGAGACAGAATTTTGATTTTAAATGACATCTGGTTACTGGACCAATGTCTTAATGAGTGGCCAACGTTCCAGGATTGTGGTGTTTTGGAGAATATGTATGTTCAACAGTCTATTACTAATTCGGGAGATTGGGATGAAGCCAAATTAATTACTTGTTTTCATGAAGACCTAGTTTGCATGATTAGAGGGGTGCAGGTTGATCTTCAACGGGTGGATCAGCTGGAGACGGTATTCAAACTCTCTGCTAAGTCCATCTCTACGTTGGCTTATGATGAAGTCAAGAGAAGAAGAGGTATTTGTGATAATGATTGTTTCTTTATTTGGCTTAAGAGTTTAAAACTCAATTATAATATGGAAATTTTTTGGTGGAGGTTGTATAAGTTTGCTATTCCCACAAACCACTTCCTTAAGTTTTGAAGGCTAGCTGTTGTAGATCTTTGCGCTAGAGGATGCCAGAATGTGGAAAATTATGAGCATATTGTTGTTCATTATAAATTCTTACAGGAAGTGTTGAATTATATTCGTGCTTGGGGGTTTTGTTTACCAGTTTTTCATTCTCTGGAAGGCTGCCTACAGGAGCTGAGAAGGGGATCCCGACAAAATTCTGGGCTTGCTAGAATTTATTGTGTAGCTATTTTATTAAGCTGGAAAAACTGAAATATTGTAAAACATGGTAAGGAGGCTTTACTATGTTATGTTATAGCTGTAAATGTACTTTCTCTTACTATATTAAAGTCTTCTCCGATTCTAGTTAGCTGGGGTGCTAATCTCCCTAGGGAGTTTTCTTTTTCTTGGCGCCCTCCACCACTAGATTGGATCAAGATTAATGTGGATGATGTTTTGATGAGTTCAAATAGAGGTGGTATTGGAGGTATTTTCAGAGATCACAGAGGGAGGCTTCTTCTTGCATTTGGTAGGAAAAAGTTCCATTGGGATGTGGCTCAACTAGAGATGGAGGCTATTATGGATATTAGAGATTTGTTACAAAGTTGGATGTTTAATAGTAGTGGCATTATCAATGAAAGTGATAATGTCAATGTAATTACATTCTTACAAGATTATTTGAAGAAGGTTGATTGGCATTTGGATAGTTGGCCGGCCAAAGAGCTTCACTTCTTGAGTGACTTTAATAAGGTCATTTTTCATCATGTTAATAGAGAATGTAATAAAGTAGCTGATTTTTGTGCTACTTTAGCTTTAGATAGTAGTTTTATTTTTGATAGCTATTCCTATGGTAGCATTCCTATCTCCTTGATTGATTTAATCAAGGCTGAGATGTTACCGATTTAGATTGTATCTAGGCTTCCCATTTCTTTTTTAATACATTGCTTTTGCACAGTTTCAAAAAAACAAAAAATAAAAAATCGTAGGAGTTTTAAAGCAATTCAAGTCTAGCATATACAAATTGTTTACCCGTATACCATTCAAAACATAATTACCATTCAGGCTTAACATGTAGCTTGTATGAAAAAATTTTACACAATAACCTTTATCACATACCTGACTAATACTTAGAAGATTACACTTTAAGCCTTCTCCCAATAAAACATTTCTATAAAAAAGTTTTTAAGATTTCCAATCATACCTGACCCTACCACCTTCCTTGTGTTATTATCTCCAAGTGTAACCTTGCCTTCACTCTTGGCTTCCATCGATATGAATTAGGTAGTATCTCCAGACATATTCTTTGAGCAACCGCTATCCATGTATCATATGCTCTCACGAGATCTTGTGTGAGAGCGATCCTGCAAAAACATCAATATTAGACGTGGGAACCCAAACAAGTTTGGGTTCACCTTTTCGCAAATTATAAACAGATGCATGTATGATATGTCTAGGTTTATGCATCTTAGGTCTCCACAACAAATGGGTTTTCTTCTTCAATGTACAGATGTGCGTTATATGTCCAAACAATCCATAATTATGATATTTGACTCCTGGAAATAGGTTTCATAATTTTTTATAGTTTTTCTGTCTATTTATGGATTGCATAAATTTTGGATACAAAATAGGATTTGTGAAATCTTCAAGTCTTGGTGGAATCCTATTATCCTCGAGAACTTTTATCTTTAATTTATAAATAGAATTCATATCTTCCAAGATACGATTTGTATAATTTATTCGATACATTTTGCTCTCAAATTCATCTATATTATTTTTTATTTCTTTTTAAAGTTCTGCATAGGATGATTTTAAATTTTCATGGTTCTTATTTAAATCCTCAAACTCATCAAACAATTTCATGTGATTGTTATCAATTAAAGCATGATTTTCCTAAGGATATCTTGTTCTCTTTGTAGTTCCTGAAATTTTAAGTTCAGACTAGCATGCATTTTCTTTAACTTTCCGTATGCAACTTGTATGCGTTATGAGACTTCTAAAAGTTCATTATAAGTCAAGTCACATAACTCTTCTTGATCGACTAATCAAGATTTTAGGCTATTAAGCACAGATTGGTGACTTCCTCTTCCTTTTTAGTCTCCAATGAGTCTGAAGTTGAGTTCACCCAAAAAACTCTTTGGAATTTCTTCTTACACTTCTTCATAATTGGTTTCTCCTCTACCTTCTCCTTGCTATGAGAGGCTTTAAGTTTAGGGAAATCTGACTTAATATGTCCAGGTTTCCTTCACTCATATCATTTAAAATCTTAATATTTATATTTAATTTACCTCGATTTTATTGCTGGCTTCGCTTTTGCTTCCTCTTCAAAAAGCTTCTGAATTATCTAGTCGTTAGTGCGATGTCGTCTTCATCGTCTGGTTGTGAGAGATCACTCTCTGACTCCTTCACTTTCAGTGCTATGTTCTTCTCCCTTCGTGGTTCACCTGCATCAGTCTTTCTTTGACTCACCCCTTGCTCGTAAGCAATTAGTGATCCAAGAAGATTGTCAATAGAGTAAATGCTTAAATCTTTAGACTCTGTAATCGCAATTATTTTAGCATCATAAGTAGTAGGCAAACAATGAAGTATTTTATTAACCATTTCTGTATTTGTTAGTTCCCTACCTAATGTATATAAAGAGGTGACTATTTGCGTGAATATTGTGTACATGTCAGAAATGGATTCATTGGGTTTCATGCGAAATAGTTCATAGTCATGCAATAAGATATTAAGTCTGAATTGTTTAACATTATTAGTCCCCTCATACGTTATACAAAGTCTATCACATATGTCCTTTCCACTCTTGCAAGTGGAAACCCGTATGTAATATTCAGATTTAAGAGAACAAAAGAAATTATTTAAGCATTTAGTATTAAGTTGTGCTAAGTCACATTCTTCTACTGTCCAGCCGTAAAGGGTGTTTCAACTCTAACTCCATCAACTAATCTAATTGGTTTTGTATACCCTTCCTAAACTAAGATCCACATATGGTAATCAAGTGACTGTAAAAATGTAGATATGCGTGTTTTCCAAAAATCAAAAGGAATATTGTCGAACAATGGAGGTCTAGTTATAGAGTAACCTTTAGGGGTGTTTCGATTTCCAAATGTAGCCATGGTCGTTAATCAAAAAGTAGTCTAAACTTGTGATTTTGAAACTAAGCTCTGATACCAATTGTTGAAACTTGTTAAGTATCAATTAGGTTGTTAGACCTAAGCTTATGTCCCCGCGGCTAACCAAGAGGGGGTGAATTGATAATTTAAACAATTTCTCTTATTTTTAAACCGATAAAAACTTATAGTGAATTTTTTAAAATGATTTTTCAACCACAGATCAATAAAACAAGTAAAGTAAAAAAAAAATAGCGAAAAATAAAAGACTCAAGATTTATAGTGGTTCGGTCAAACATGACCTACATCCACTCCTAGAAGTCTCTCACTTCAGGAATTGTACTATTACCACTTAGTGTCTCTCCTTTTGCCCCCACAGCAAGGCGGAGAAGCCCTCACAAAAACTCTCTCCCACCATTACCGGTGCGGCAGAGAATAGTCATCCTTTTACACCCTCCAAGTGTAAGCAGAGTACCTCCCGCTATTCACACTTTCCAAGTATAGGAAGAGAACTATCATTCTTTTACACCCTCTAAGTGTAGGTAGAGTACCTCCCGCTATTCACACTCTCCAAGTATAGGCAAAGAACCTTCCGCTGTTCACACTCTCCAAGTGTAGTAGGTAGAGAACCTTCATCCTTTTACACTTCTCCAAGTGTAGGCAGAGAAGCCTTCGTCCTTTTACACTTCTCCAAGTGTCGGCAGAGAACCGGATCTTCTTGAAAAGATCTTTTCATTGGAAATCTGAAAAGACAAGAGAAAAGAGTGAAGTAATCATAATTCACAAATAAAGATCCTTACCTTTGAGTACCAAGTGAACCATTCACACTCCAATAGTAAGAATCCTCCTTCAAACACTCTCTCGCACTCTCTCCTTCAATCTCCCTTCCGTTTGCATGAAGATCAGCAGACAAAAAGATTACAAGATAGTTTTAAGTGGACCTTTTATAAGAAAGACAAGAAAAATCGTCCAAAAATTGCAATTTTAAAATCTGTACGTACTCGATCGTCTCGTACGATCGAATTTTATACGTATGAATAGTGTAAAAAATATTGTGTACGAACTCAATGTGCATTGGTACGAATTCCTTCATACCCGATTATCGTCTCGTACGAATATAGTTCATCTGATACGAAAAATTATTTCCAATCTTCATTGGAACAAAACTACAGGATGGTCCATATGTTTTAAGGAACAGAGGAAATTGTCCAGGGATGAATATACAAGATCGTCTGGACGATTACTTCAAAGCATGAGTTTAGAGAACATCGTCCTGGGACGAATAGGGTAAAATCATCTAGACGATTAGTTCAAAGCATGAGTCCAGAGAGCATCGTCCTGGGACGAACATGGTAAAATTGTCTGAATGATTAGTTCAAAGCATGAGTATAGAGAACATCGTCCTAGGACGAACAGGGTAAAATCATTTGGATGATTTAGACTTAGAAAAAATTTTTGCCCGTTTTGTTCGTTCCATTGCTCTTTGGAGAGTATAACTAACCTGATCGTCCTGTACGAACATAGTTTGTCCTGTACGATCAGTATTTTAAAATTTTTTACTTTTAAAGATCTCCACTAGTGTGTGTGTGCTAAGTTACTCAATTACAATCACACTCTCACTGACTCAAAATGAATAAAATACAGACACCAAATTATAAAATATTATAATCAGATCTTGATTTGAAGTCTTCAATAATCTGGAGTATGATTTCTCTGAAATGTTAGTACACAAAAGAGCCAAAAATACTTCTTCCAAAATGTGTTAGGAAAAATTAATAATCAATACAATAATATTTGGAATCATCAAAATAACAAGTTGCAAGAATATAAAACATGCAAAAGCTATGTAGCAACTCTCTCATCAACTTCTACCCATTGCTGGACTTTCATCGGATTTAAACTTGATGCCCTACTTTTGCTCATCACTGGACTTTCGACCTCCCTCCCGATAATGACCTACCCGCCTACTATAGTCTTTCCAACCTCCATCGCAAGTAATGGTGGATGCAACATCATCTGATTTAGCTCCCTTGCTAACCTCCTCTCATGGTCATTATAAGCAATAGGACGTGAATCTCCTTTGGTCATCAGATCTCTCGAAGGATGGTGATTACCTTTCATAACCTCTATATAGGAGGAGATGAAGAAAGAGGAGAAAGCTCCCTATTCAGCGAAGGGCCCTAGGCTGAACACGGGATACCCATCTTAACAGAGCTAGGGGAAGGCCTCAACTTGAGAATGAGGAGAAGAAAGAGAAAGAAATTCCTACTCAGTGAAGGGCCCTAGGGCTAAACAGGGGATATCCATCTGAACAGAGCTAGGGGAAGGCCTCAGCTTGAGAAAGAGGAGAAGAAAAAGGAAGAAATTCCTACTCAATGAGGGGCTCTAGGGCTGAACAGGGGATACCCATCTGAACAGAGCTAGGGGAAGGCCAAAGCTGGAGAAAGAAGATAAGAGAGGGAGATGTGCAAATTTTCATATCCCCAAGGGGGTATTTATAGTTGTGAGAGGGAAGACAAAGAGCCTTTCTAGAACTTTCAAAATAGTAATAATAATAATAATAAATAAACAAATAAATAAAAAGCTGTAGAGTAATGGCTTTAATTTATAAAGTATTTTCCTATTGGTTGAATGGCCTCAAGAAGGCTAAATAACTTTCCGCACGAGGAGACTTTATGGCTTGCATAAAAGTTTTTATAACTTATAACATACAAAACATTAAAACTGTTATATGCGGTAATATAATAAACATTATAATGGAAGTTATATATATAAGCGGAAGGCCAAACGTTGGCCTACAAAAAAAATAATAATATATACTGATTTAAGGAGGCAGTGCTGCCGCTTCACCTCAGCTGCAAGGTGGCTCAAAATGCAAAACGAAACAAGAAATAAATAAAGGCCTCGTTTGATTAGATTTATTTCCTCCGTTTTGGTTTGAATAAGCTTTAATCAGTTTGTCTTACCTGTTTGGAAGACAAATTTAACCGTAATTCCTTATTATTAAACCACATTTTTTGGGTGGTTACAAAAATTTTTACCTGTCTGCTTATTCGTTTACACAACACAGTTTTGCTACCAAAATGTCTAAATTAACCCTCCACGTTATCATGTCTACCCATGAAACTACCTTCATCTTCTTCAGCAGATCGCAAGATAAAATACTATCATTCATTTTTTAGCTCGTTCCATCCGGACTCCCGATTCCTCTTCGCACGTTAAGGCTCAACATCTCCACTCCTCTTGCTCGACCATTATATACACCATCCTCCCTGACATCGATCAGTTCAGCCATCCTGATGCTAATCCGTCTTAGCATCGTTGGCCTTTATGTTGCAAATTCAGGTCTATGAACTATGTTTTGATGATTGGCAAACACACTTACTTGACTTGGACTGTCTTTTACTACTGACTTTTCAGAACCCAAAGATCGGACGAAAATCAGAACCAGCTCAAGATGGGGTAAATTAGGGTTGAGTCAGTCTGTAATTTTATTTTCCCTCTTGAGTCAAATGTAATCTTTGGTGTGACTAATGCTAAGTAACCCTACACACACACACTTGATGTTGCAGATCTATGGTTTATGGTTTTGATGATAGCAAATATTCATATTTCTCTATGACTGCTTTCTACTAACATTTCAAGTTTACACGATCGGACTGCAATTTGGTACCAGCTCAAGATTGGGTAGACTAGGTCTGAGTCCGTTTGTACACTTTTTCCTTTCTTGAGTCTATTGTATTTGGTGTGGGTCCTGATACTTTGTATCTTGGAAGAGTTTCTAACGGGACCCTAAAGTTTTCTATTTTTGGTAATATCGTCCCAGACGATATTTATATCGGCCTAGACGATCTATCCAAAAGCAGAACCCTAATTAGGGCATCCTCATTAAAGCAGCCATCATTGTGCAAAACACATCGTCCTGGACGATTTTATATCGGCCAGGATGATAGGCTCAATTCAGCAAGAATCTGCCGCCAAATCTATTTAGAAAGAACCTATTTTTGGACATCGTCCAGAGGATCGGCCTGGACTATAAAATATTGTCCCGGTCGATCCAGGTCAAATTTTCCAAAATTTCTCTGGAATTTAAGGAAAGCAATTACATGGTCAAATCATCCTGGATGATCTCAAGATCGTCCGGGCCGATTAGAGATCATCCAGCTTCATTTCAGGGCGATATTCTGGACGATTTTCCTCATATTTGAACTAATCGGCCAAGACAATATGCCTATCGTCCTGGACGATAATGTCAGCAACTTGCATTAATGAGCTCATTTTTAGCTCTTCTATTTAAGCTATGACAAGGCACTTTGTAAGTGTCTTTGGCAGTCATTGTAGCTTCGTTCTTGTGGGGGAAACTTGAAGAGAGAGCTTGAAAGGGAGAGAGGAAAGGGTGGAGTTTGAGAGGGAGAAGATCCTGTGAGGGGGGGAACTCAAGGGAGTGTGGAGGGGATTCCACATGGTTGCTCCGGCGAACTTGCACCTTAGTACCATTGGATTCAAGGCTTGTCTCGAGGTAAGTTCACCAAAGAAGAAGATCTCTTTGGTGTCAAAGGACCCGGCGACTCCGCCGCACCGGGGAAGGTGGAAGTGATTTTGTAAGGGCTTCTCCACCTAGCTGTGGGGGCTAAAGGAGAGACACTTGTTTAGTGCAATACTTGGAGGGTGCCTCCAAGGAGTGTACGTAAGTCAAGGTTTGACCGAACCACTATAAATTCGGTGTGTTCTTTTTTTATTATTGCTTCCGTATTATTTTCTTCCGCACTTTGATTTCTGTGGTGATTTTGGTTTGATTTTTATCTTTGGTTTTTAAGTTATCCAATTCACCTCTATCTTTGTTAGCCTTGAGCCAGTTCTATAGGGCTTAACATCCCTAACGAACTTTCTAAGGCCATCAGAGCACTTTCAAGTAGTATCAGAGCTTTCCTTTTTGACTTTCACTTGAGAGACTTAGAAATTCTATTTTTACTCAAATCGGCCAGGACGATATTTACATCGTCCTAGACGATCTGGCTTAAAATAGAAAATTCTAATTAGTGGTTCTTAATTAAGGCAGTCGTCATTAGCAAATTGGCCTGGATGATACATGTATCGGCCAGGACAATTGGATCAAAACAAAAAAAATTGCCGCCATAAACAATTAAGGTATTCTGTATTTTTGGCAATCGGCCTGGACGATATTCACAATTATGCCTTAATTGATCAGACAAATCAAGGAAGTAATTAAGGATGATTGATACGATCACATCGTCCTGGACGATCTCAAGATCGGCCAGGACGATCTATTCAAAAACCTTAGTTACTTCTGGATGATAAATATCGGCCAGCACAAATTCAGGGCGATGTGTTGGACGATCTGGATCGGACAACTCGAATTTAGGGCGATGCTCTGGACGATTTTGCTCTGATTTGAACTGATTTACCGGGATGATCGTGAGATCAGCCCGGACGATCAAGCCAATTTTCAATCATCCAGTTTGCATTCAGGGCGATGCTCTGGCCGATCTCATGGGATTTGTACTGATCGGCCAGGATGATTTCCATCTCATCCTGGATGATATAGTCGGCAACTAGCAATTAATGAGCTCCTTTGAAGCTCTTCTATTTAAGAGCTCTTGTTCAACATTTTTAATGATCTTTTGCTGCTGCCTTGACCTGAGAAGACCTTGAGGAGAGAAGAGAGAGAGAGAGAGAGAGAGAGAGAGAGAGAGAGATAGAGAGAGAGAGAGAGAGAGGATCTTGTGAGGGGGAGCTTGTGAGGGGTTTCACAAGGGTTGCTTCAAGGATCGCTCTGGTTCTTCTTCATCTATAGTTTATCATCCGTGGAAGGGTCAGTAGAGGTAAGGATTCAGCAACTGATCGTGGTTCTCTTCCAGCTTCAGGAGGAAGCAAACGGAGTTGGGTTCTCTGTCTTGTCGGGGTGGCAAAAAGGAGGTGTCTTTGTAAGGGCTTCTCTGCCTAGCTTTGGGGGCTAAAGGAGAGTCACGTTGGTAGTGCAATACTCGGAGGGTGCCTCCTGGGAGTGGACGTAGGGCGAGTTGACCGAGCCACTATAAACCCTTGTGTTCTTATTTTTACTGCTTCCGCATTTATTTCTTCCGCAGGTTATTTCTTTGTGGTGATTTGGTTTGTATTTGTGCTTTGCCAAAAGATTTTTTTTTTAAATACCAATTCACCCCCCCCCCCACTTGGTTAGCCTTGGGCTATTTCTATAGGGCTTAACATCCCTAACGAACTTTCAAGTGGTATCAAAGCACTTTCATTTTACTGATCCCAACCATCGACCAAACTTCTCAGCTACTACAATCCTAAGCCCACACTATTCCTAACCAAACTAGACTCACTTCCCTTCAGATTGGCAATTACTTTCAAGGTACTGTTGTGCCCTAGGTATTTTATGCTTCTCCTTCATCTACCTGACAATTTCTTTTTATATATATATATATATAGTCTTCTTGCTAATGAACACAAATCACCTCTTACATAACAAATAATTAAAGTCATATAAAGAATCAGTGCGATTTTGATGAAAAAAAAAGATGAACTCATCGAGCTTGAATTATGATGATGAGACGAAGATTTCTCATGCAGGTAAGTTTATTGATGTGTCCCATTGAAAGGCGTTAGATCCTTATGTGCATTTATTGTCGATGTATTTTGTTCTGCTAATCTAGAATGTTTACTCCTAGAAGGGTGTTCACAAGGGGAAGGTTTACAATCATTTTCGTTGGTATCCATAGGGTTGTTGAAAGCTGAGTGCTGGCTTTGATACATGGATTTTAGTGGATCATGTAACTTGATGTTGTTTGAGTCACACCAGCTTACGATAAGCCCTTAACAGTATAGTTGGGTATAAAATTGGAGTGCCCAAGTGTTTGATAAGTCTTGGGGCAAACATTAAACTATTGAATATATATATATATATATATATATATATATATATATATTTATATATATATATATTTATATATATATATATATATATATATATATATATATTATATATATATATATTCTTCATATGTTATCATCAAGCATAATTCAATCTAATGTCACTACTTTCTCTTTATTAGTAGTCCTTATAAAAAAGGAATGGCATCTTAATGTTTTGTTTAGACCACGCTTAAAGAAGGATGTACATTACATAAGGTCTTGTATATTACTAACATATTTCTATTTTTTTAACATCTAGATGGGAAATCAAAAAGAAGGATGTGCACCTGCATCATGGGACATAGATACTATTTTAATATATTGTGATATATGTATAAGAGAAATAGAACTGGAGAATAGACCAACTACGCATTTTACTAAAGAAAGAGATGATGACATGGTTGTTTATGATTTAGTTAGGAAAGTATTTGTAATGCTATTTGTTTATACCTTTGACGACCAATGGTTGAAATTTTATTTATGCAATATTTTACAACAGTTTTATGTGTAAATTTTGGAATTTGTAATCATTTTGTCTTTATCATGAAGCCCATGTTATTTAATACTATCTTGTTTGGTTAACTTGCACTGATGCCTGTTACTTTCAAGTATGGGACTATGAATGATGATTTTTTAAGTATCCAGTGGTCCATGGTCATATAAAATCATTATGAATATATGCAGAGTTCCATGGTCTATCTCTTCAGAGTCTAATGTAGTTCAATTGTAGCTATAATTTTAAAAAAATTGTTTATGTCTGATGTATTTAAAAAGCAATGAGCTGACTATGAAGTAGCCCATGTACTGGTTATGATGTTTCAAATAAGTTTTGGCTTGCTTATCGTATCTTGGTTATTAAAAGTGGCGTAACTTATGTAGAATTCAAATTTTGGAGGTGACATTACTCCATTAGTGCTCCCAAAACGTTTTTTAATAATACTGATATGTCATGCAAAAATTATCTTGATCGGGCATGAATCTCGAGGCAAAAATCAAGTTGGCAACTTCAAAAATTAAATCTGAGAGCATCTGAACTCCGATTTAAGCAAACTTACAGTCAAACTGAGCGTCTCAAAAATACAAACACAACGACATCAAATTCAACTCAATTCAAGCCCAAATCAAGCTCTTGAAGTACTATTGGAAAACTCATACCACAATTTGAGTTACCAAACGGTCTCCGATTTTAACGAGATTATTGTCAAATCGAGCGGCTTGACGAGATGAATCCAACGAGCCAAAGATCACCAAATGCTGACATCCCTAATTCCTTCAAATATCTAATGAACGGTGCACAATTGAAGGATTCAATATCAGCCGTCCATTCGACCACTCCCTATTTTCCCCTGATCTCATGCCTATTTACAAGCTATGCCACTCTAGAAAAACTTTAAATAGAGCCCTCATTCTTCATAAGAAGGGACTAAAGCAACAAGAAGGGAAGAAGAAGAGAAGGAGAATCAGCTTCTCCTCGACCACCATCGGAGTTCTTCTAGCCGTCTACACAACGCCATAATTCTGCCGGATTTATAGGAAACGCCAGAACTCTGCACAACTTTGTAACTAAATTCCAATTCATAAGAAACTCAATTTAATCTGATCGTCCTAACTTGTGGGATGAACCAACCTTTTGTATCTCAAATGATGCTAATGGAACTTTTCAACTGGGCATGGCCTCGTGGTTTTTCCTCTTTTTAGGGTTTTCCACATAAAAATCCTGGTGTTCATTTAACTTCTGTTTGTGTGTGTTGAATATTCGTACAATGCTCGGACGTAAAATTACTAACTTTACCACCGCGTATATTCAAGCCCGCAATAGTTTGGCTCCATCTGTGGGAACTACTATCCCACAAATTCAAGTATTGCTATAATAATCAATAGTCGTAGCAGTCGCATCGTTGGAGCTTCCCGCTCCAACTCCCACCAATCCAGAAATCAGTCTGTGAATCACAGACACCCGATGTCTACCTCTTTTTATCCTGGGGGGCAAAATGCTGCTTGAGAAGGAACCTTGGGACCTTCTTTAGATGAAAGAATCTGGAAGATGGAAGAATCTCAGAATGAAATTCTTCAACTCGTGTGAGAGACTCGGCAATCGACACTACCACAAAGGGAGGAAGCGCTTCTCCCTCGAGACCCACCACGGGTTGAAGATGTTCAATTCGAGCATCTTCAAGCAGAAATTCCTCTTCCTCTCCCAAGAAGGCAGATATATCAGAACAACGAGCTCGCTGATACAGCAAGTTCTACGCATCCTTCACCCTCAACTTAGCAGCCTCGCGTTCTTTCAAATCTCCCAGAAGACTCAACCCAACCACACATTGCTAAGCTCCCTCACAATGCTCTACGTCATGAACTAGGAAGATTGGTATGGGAAGAGTTCCCCCGAGGAGATGTGAGGCAATCTCTCCGACGGAGGAACTTCCAGGAGTCATCACCTCTAACTGAAGCCATTCTTCAGCACCCCATTCCGATTAGATTCAAAGTACCAAATGTTGAGTCCTACGACAGGACGACCGACCCGTATGAGCATATTGACTAGCATAGAACCATCATGCATATTCAACGAGCATTAGACGCACTCCTTTGCAAAGTTTTTCCTTCCACCCTTAAAGGACAAGCTCGAACGTGGTTATATTCGCTTCCGTCCAGAACGATCCCTTCATTCATCAAATTAGCCAAACTATTCGTTGAACAGTTTGTGGCTAATCGAAGAATTGCTAAGAATTCTTCCCATCTCTCCGGGATCCGCCAAAATTAGGGAGAATTATTGAAGGAGTATTTTCATCAGTTTTCCACTAAGGCTCGACAGATTCCAAGAGTAGACCCTGAATTACTCAGAGGGGTCTTTCTTGGAGGTCTTTGTCCTAGCCCCTTTTATTCTTCACTCATGTGCGACACTGTTCATTCATATGCTGACCTGATCCATTATGTGGAGACGTAAATTTCTACATATGAAGTTATAAATGCTCATAGGAAGTAGTTTGAGCAAATCAACGGGAAGCACAAAGATGCACCTGGGATGGACAATTCATTCTCACAACAGAAAAAGCAAGGGAAGAATAATCTACCTCCTAGGCCTCCATTACCATGATGGGAATCTCGACAGGAGGAGTATAGCCCACTCAACACATCTCGAGCAAATATATTGATGGCCGTTCGAGATCAAGATACATTGAAAAGGCCGAATCCTTTGAGGTCAAACACAGGAAATCCAGATCAGTACTGTCACTTTCATCGTAGTCGCGGTCACACTACCGAAGCCTGTAAGTAACTCAAGGATGGGATTGAAAGACTTATCCGCCATGGCTACCTTTGATAATTTATTCAAGATCCATCTACCCGAGAGGAAGCTCATCCCGCTGGGGGGCAGAAGCAACAACAAAGATAACCATTGAATAATATTCAAATGGTTGGAGAGATTAAATGATCACGCACTTCGTGCATTTGTGTTAACAATACTACTTGTCTTGTTGTCTCTTTTATGTTCAGTAGGGTGTCACTTTGATATCTTTAATGTCTTCTTCCAAGTTAAATGTTGTATTGTGCCCGTACGTATATCTTATGTGTTGAGTCATTGTAACTTGTATATCCCTAAGTCATATTAGGAAACTATTGTACTGTCTTACATAATACAATAATATGATGTTCAAGTTATTGTGATATTATAAAAGATAAAAAACTTCTCAAACTATTTTTCCTTGATTCAAGAAATATACAATCTATATTGTATCTCAATCACCAAATGATTAATCCTAGGGGGATTTGGTCTTACATCCTTGGTGTATTCTCTCGACCTCTTCCACACATGTTAATGTCATTGAGTAGAGCTCTAACATACAACCTCGGATAGGTCTTACATCTTTGGTGGATACTCTCGACCTCTTCCACACATGTTAACGACATCAAGCAGGGCTCTTACATACAACCTCGGATAGGTCTTACATCCTTGATGGATTCTCTCAACCTCTTTCATACAGGTTAACGTCATCGAGCAATGATCTGACATACAACCTCGGATAGGTCTTGCATCCTTGGTGGATTCTCTCGACCTCTTTCACATAGGGGAAAAGAAAGAAGAAAAAGAGAAATCCCCTAACTTCTGCATAAGAGGAGGGGCGCTAAGTCGAGAAGAGAAAATTTCCTATTCAAAAATAGCGGAAAGCCTCAGCTGTCAGAAAGCTAGAGGGGAAAAGAAAGAAGAAAAAGAGAAATCCCCTAACTTCTACACAAGAGGAGGGGCGCTAAGTCGAGTAGGGAAAATTTCCTACTCAAAAATAGCGGAAAACCTCAACTATTAGAAAGCCAGAGGGAGAAGAAGAGAATGGGCAATTTTTCTAAAGGCCTTAGAGGCCTATTTATAGTTTTTGTGAGAGAAGGGGGGAAGTTTCTGGAGTTCTCAAGAATTTTCAAATTTTTTAAAATTTTCTGAATTTTTTTCGGAATTTTTTGGGATTTTTTAGATTTTTTCATGGGCCCCACCATTAAAAAAAATCAAATATGGGCAACCGCCGGCTGAAAGTTCGTTCGGGATGTTAAGCCCTATGAACTTAGTCCCAAGCTAACCAAGAGGGGGGGTGAATTGGTATTTAAAAAACTTTTAAGACAAAGAAATAAAATCACAAACCAAATCACACCACAAGAAATTAATGCGGAAATAAAAAGTGCGGAAGCAAAAATAAGAACACAAGATTTATAGGGGTTCGGACGACTCGACCTACGTCCACTCCTTGGAGGCACCCTCCAAGTATTACACTACAAAACGTGACTCTCCTTTAGCCCCCACGGCTAGGCGGAGAAGCCCTTACAAGAACCTCCTATTTGCCACCCCGGCAAGGCAGAGAACCTACCTCCTTTTGCTTCCTCCTGAAGCTGGCAGAGAACCACAACCAAAAGCAAACTCCTTACCTCTACCGACCCTTCCACGGACGAGAAACTCCAGACGAAAGACAAGCAGAGCGATCCTTGAAGCAACCCTTGTGAATCCCCCTCACAAGCTCCCCCTCACAAGATCCTCTCTCTCTCCCTCTCTCTCTTTCTCTCCTCAAGGTCTTCTCTGGTCAAGGCAGCAGCCAAAGGTCTTTTAAAATGTTTGAACAAGAGCTCTTAAATAGAAGAGCTCTCAAGGAGCTCATTAATTACAAGTAGCCGACTTTATCGTCCCGGCCGATCTGGACATCGGCCTGGCCGATCAGTACAAATCAAAGAAGATCGGCCAGAGCATCGCCCTGGGAACAGTCCTGGACGATTGAAATTTGGCTTGATCGTCCTAGCCGATTAGTTCAAATCAGATGCAAATCATCCTGAGCATCGCCCTGTTTATGACCTGGCCGATATTTATCGTCCTGAAGCAACTCAAGGATTTTGAATGTATCGTCCTGGTCGATCCTGCGATCGTCCAGGACGATATGATCGTATCAATCATCCTTAATTACTCCCTTGATTTCCTGATCAATTAAGGCATAATTTGGTAATTTCGTCCAGGCTGATACGGGGATCCGTTTGTCTTAGGAATGGCTACGGTCGAATGTACCACACTACAGGAAAGTAGCGTATTACCGGCGAATTTTTTGGTGAAAAATTCTGAATATTTTGGCAGATTTCTAAATTTTCTGACCAATTTCTGATGAAAACATTTTCGACGGTAAATCGAGCATTAAAAAAAATATTCCGTCAAACAAAATCCATTGAAAAACTTTTCCGGTGGAAGTAAACAGCCATAAATATTTTTTGGTGGCTGTGCGGCGAAAAAAGTCCTCCAGAGCAAGTAAAAAGGGATTAAAAAAAAAAAATTTTCCCGCTTGGCCAGCCCATAAGTGGCCCATCCGTCCCCGTTTTGGCTAGGGTCTGAGCCCCCATGCTGACTCGCCCGTGAAGATTGACCCGCCTGCATGCCGTTCAGCCCACATGGCCGAGCCCTACCTGCAGTCGATCGCCTGCGCAACTACCCGCTCGCTTGAGCCTTACACCAGTGACACAAAGCCTGTCCCGATCGCTGGCATGCTCACGGCCCGTGATGGCCGTAGGATTCGAACAGGAGACCTGTCTATCATTCCACCTAGCACTCCACTAGTTTACTATTGTTGAAACCTGCAAAAACATATACATTTTTTATATATAAACAACATATACAAAAATTATAATTTAAAAATGAATTTAATTAAAATATTAAAATTAATAAATAATTAAAATAACTTTTTACATTAATAATTATTTAAAATAAGTTAATAAGCCTAAAATTAGTTAAAATAAGTTTTAAATTTTTTAATTAATAAATTATTAATTTAATAACCTTTGTATTATTTAAAAATACATTAAAAAATATTAAAATTAGAAATGAATTAAAATTACTATTTTAATTTATATTTAAAATAAGTTATTACATTAACATTTAATTATAATAATTTACCAAATTTATAATTAATTAAAATAAATTATTAAAATTATAATTATTTAAAATAAGCTATAAAATTACTAGTTATGAATTTTTTACTAAAATTTTTAAATCCGCCAAAAAAGTCGACGAAAAATTCGTTGGAAAAAATCCGTCAGAAATTCGCCGAAAAATCTGTCAGAAAACCTACTTGCAAATTAGTCGAAAAGATTTCATTATAATATGTCAGAAATCCGCCAAAAAATCCGTCAAAAAATATTCCTCCAGAAAGCCGTCGGTAATAAGTAGTTTTCCTGTAGTGCCAGTTGTATATGGAGGTCTTTATAAAATGTTGTAAAGACGTTTCTAGTGAATTGAGTTCTATTATCAGTGATAATTTTTTATGGAATGCCAAAAATGACATATTATATTCTTCCACAAGAATTATTTGGTATTAGCTTCAATGATCTTTGCAAGAGGTTTGGCCTCCACCCACTTGGTGAAATAGCCACAGCTAAGATGATGAACTTATGTTATCCAATGGCAATAAGGAATGGTCCCATTATGTCCATCTTCGATTGGACAAAACGCTAGGGATTCTGTAATGCTAAGATCTCCACGGTAGGTAAATGGGTGAGGTTGGCAAGTAACTGGTAACTGTTGCACTTTTGTATGAACTCTAATGCATCCTACTTCATCGTGGGCTAGTAAAACCCCTTCCTCATAATCTTATTGGTTAATGCCCTTCCACCCAAATGCTCTCCGTAAATGCCTGAATGTACTTCCCATAGTGCAAATTTTGCTTCTAAAGGGGGAAGACACTTGAAGTATAACCCCCCCCCCCCCCCATGAAGGCTTATTTGTATAACTATCCACTAATAACAATGAAGTTCATCGCCTGCCTCTGAAGTCATATTGTCGTCACCGAGTCTTCAAGAAGAACACCATCTTATAAGAAAGTTAGAATGTGATCGATCAAAGAAGCCTCTCTTGAGTCATCGATTGATTGTATAACTCATGGGCCCTAAACACTTAAAAGTGGATCTCCTGACACACTGTTTTTTGAAAATGTCACTAGTTGTAAAAGTAGCTAGTTTGGAGAGAGCGTCTACTCATGCATTCTTCTCTCTGAGGATATGGAAAATTTAATGCTTCATTATTTTCGCCAAAACGGATTTAACTATTTAGCAAAATTGGGCCAAAAACAAATTATGGGTATCAAATTCTCCCTCCATCTAAGAAGTGACTAACTAGGAATTGGTATGAACAACCAATTCATGCACTTCGTAATCGATTGTCAGCCTCAATACGATGATCAGGGTCTCATATTTGGCAACGTTATTTGTCATTGGGAACTTCAATCTAAGTTTGTATTCGAGTGTAACTTATTATGGGGAGATTAATAAGATTCCAGCACCAGCGCTGGAACCCCCAGAAGCTCCACCGACATATAAGATCCAGCACAATGAAGAAGGAGACGTATCCGGTGGTTCATCAGAGTCATGGTTAGTACATTCAACCATAAAGTCAGCAAGCATTTGTGACTTGATGTCGGGTATAGGTAGAAAATGGATGTTAAACTCTCAAAGCTCTACCAACCATTTGATTAATCTTCTAGATGCCTCAGGTTTTTGGAGAATGCTACTTAATGGTAGTTTTGTATAGACCCCGATCGTGTACCCTTGAAAATAAAAATGTTACTTTATGGCTAAGAAGACTAACGCCAAGGCTATATTATCTGCTAATGGGTAGCATACTTCTATATCAGAAAGTACTTTGCTAATATAATTGATAGGATGTTAAATATTATCATCTATCTGGACTAAGACCGAGCACATAGCCTAGGAGGAGACAGTCATATACATGTATAATAGTTCTCTTAGAACTGATTTTAGATTAATGGATGTGAGGCTAGATAAGTTTGGAGCTGCTCGAAAGCCTCCTAGTATTCATAAGTCCACTAAAATCCTGAGCTACGAGCCCTCTAAGGACTTTGAAGAAGGATAGTATTCATCTCCTGAGGAAACTAGGAAATGAGAGAGTGCTGCAATCCTTCCATTTAATCTCTAGACTTTCTTGATATTTCTCGGGGGTACCATGTCTCTTAGGGCCTTGATCTTCTCAGGATTGGTCTCAATCCCTCGATGGGTAACTATGAACCCTAAAAGTTTTCTTGAGGCAATCCAAATGCACATTTAGAGGGAATGAGGCACATGTTGTAAGATTGAAGGTGGCAGAAACATTATGCCAAGTTAGAGATATACTGGGATTTCTCGATGCTTTTAACTAGCATATCGTCCACATACACTTCAATAGTGCACCCAATAAGGTCCTTGAAAACCTTATTCATCAGGCAATGGTATGTTGCTCTAGTGTTATTGAGCTCAAACGGCATTACCAAATAGTAGTACAACACCTTATTTATTTGAAAAGTTATTGCCTCCTCATCAGAAGGATCCATCTTTATTTGATTGTATCTGAAGTAGGCATCCATGAAGCTTAGTATCTAATGTCCGGAGGTGGCATCGACCAATTGGTCAATATGGGAAAGCGAAAAACTATCCTTGGGATACGCTTTATTGAGATCTGTATAGTCTACGCACATTCTCCATTCTCCACTTGCCTTTCAAACCATAACGATGTTTTCCAATCAAGTGGGGTAGTGTACTTCTCTTATAAATCAAGCCATCAAAAGTTTGTCAATCTCCTGCTCAATTACCAGCTAACGATCTGGTGCAAAGTTCTACTTCTTTTGGATTACCGGCTTGTATAATAGGTTGACCTTGAAGGAGTTCATGATCACTTCAGGGTTAATTTTGGACATATCGACTGGACTCCATGCAAATACATCTTGATCTGTATGTAGAAAATTTACATACTTTTTTTCTCTTTATTTGAGAGAAGTGATCCGATTTATATTATTCTTGAAGGGTGCTCATCTAATAGAGAGACAAAAATAACGTCTTCTATAGGGGATGCCCTCTAAGAAATATTTTCACCTCGAAGATTAAAATCTTTGATGCTTAAGATAACTGATGGGAAAGATTGAGCCTGCCTAAGCCAGTAGGATTGTGTTAATTACTGATCGCCTCGTACTATGCCAATCCCTACTGGGGTGAGAAATTTTAGTTTCAAGTGAGAGATCGAAGCAACAATCCCAAAGATTGATTGGAGCGACCTTCCGAAGATAGCATTGTAGGCTGATTCTTATTTTATCATAATAAATTAGATGGAGTGTGTAGCCTGACAGGGGAATTCTCCAAGTATAACTAGAAGGCTGATTGTTCCTTCCACTCATACATCTCGATTGTCAAATTTGTATAATGGACCTAAGGCCAACTACAACTTCTCTCTATGGAGGCCCATGCTAATAAAAGTATAGTAGAATAGAACAGCTAAAGAGCTCTCCTTATCGACCAATATCCTCTTGAAATTGAAGCACGAGTTACTAATTATTACACTAATTATAAGTGGGTCTTGATGAGGGGCCTTTATTTCCTCTAAGTTAGAATCATCAAAAGCAATGGAGTGGTCAGTATGAGACTTCTTCGGTGTTGGCTCTTTGCTGGTTGCAATTATGACTTGACTATGCATTGTATGGCCTCCAACAATGGTTTTAATTTTACCAATCACTTGATGATTGCCTTTGATGCTGATTTTCCCCCCAATCGGACCACCCTCAACTCGAGCTGGTAGGTTCTGGACAAATTGTTGGAGATATCCTTACCAGATCAGCCTATCAATTTCTTCTATGAGCTGCTTGCATGCTTCAGTAGTGTGACCATGGCTATGATGGAAGTGTCCATATTGCTCCTGATTTCTGACGTTAGGCTTCAAAGGATGCGACCACTTCAAGTTCTCCTAGTCTTGGATGACCATCAACACATTTTCTTAGGATATATTAAGTGGCATGTAATCCTTTTCTTGGCGAGGCTCTCATCGCAACTGTGAGGGCCGAGGAGGCAAATTGTAGTTTCCCTATTTCTTCCACTGTGAGGATGGATTTTTCATTCATAGGACACTTTTATGCTTCCCAGTTGTTTGCTTAAATTGCTTCCTATGAGCATTAATAACTTTATCAACATATATTTGGGCCTCCATGCAATGGATTAAATCTTGTCTCGTATAAGTGATGAGTAGAAGGGGCCAGGATGAAGTCCTCTAAGAAAGACACCTCTAAGTCAAGATCTACCCCTAGAATTTGCCTGGCCTTAGTAGAAAATCTTTAAAAGTACTCCTTTAGGGACTCATTTTCATTCTAGCAATTTCTTGAGAGGTGGGAAGAGTCCTTTACCATCCTTCGATTGGCAACAAATTATTCAACAAATAATTTGGCTAATTTGATGAATGTTGGAATGGTTTCAGTGGGGAGTAAATAGAACCATTTTTTATCTTGCCCTTTGAGGGTGGCTGGAAAGACCTGGTATAGGAGCTCGTTAAAGGCTTGCTAGATATAGATAATGGCCCTATAATAATTGATATGTTTGAATGGGTCAGATGTCTTATCTTATAAATCAATGCTTAGTAGTTTGATTCTTATCAGAATGGGGTATTGATGGATGGCTTCAGTCAGGGGTGATGACTCCTGGAAGTCACGTTGACGAAGAGATTGTCTTATATCTGCTGTGGGGAACTCCTCTCTAACTATTCTTTGCAGTTCATGCTGTAGGGCATTATAAGGGAGTTCAACAATATGTAGTTAGGCTAAGTCCTCGAGGACATACGAAGGAATGCGAGGATGGTGGCTGGTGCATGAAGGATGGGTAGAGCTTGCTGTGTTAGCAAGCATATTTTATGGATGTGTTGGAGGGCGCATCGTTGGCGGTGGAAGGGGAATCTTGACATGAAGATATTCGGGTTGAACATCTTCGAGCTCTGGTGGATCTAGAGGGAGAATAATCTCTTTTTATAGTGCTAGTGTCGATCCCTAAGTCTCTTGTAAGAGTTGAAGGATCTCATTCTGAGACTCCTCCATCTTTCTGATACAATCTTCAAGGGAGGGTCCTGATGTTCCTTCCCCAGTAGGTTTTCACCCACCGGGGTGGAAAGAAGTAGATGTCTGGTGTCCCTAATTTATGGAAGGATTTCTTGATTGGTTTGAGTTGGAGCGAGAGGCTACCAAGATGCGATGGCTATACTTATTAGCCATTGGAGGAGTGCTTAAGATAGTGGGATTGAAGTCTCCCCCAGAAGGCACCAAACTATTACAGGCTAGAATATATGCGGCAATAGAATTAGAGTCATACGTCTTAGTATTGCAAAAAATATTCAGCTCATACATAGAGAACACAAGATTATTTACGTGAAAAATCCTAGAAAGGGGAAAAACCACGGGGCCTGACCCAGTTGAAAATAATTCCACTAGAATTTGAGTAAATTAGAGTGGGCTGACTCATCCTTGAGGGCAATCAGATTACAAATGTTAACTATACAGTTGAAATCTAGTGACAAACATGGATGATAGTCCTACGTAACTTGGTGGTCTGACAAAAGTATAGTGTGACTAAAAAATTCAGGTGTAAATTAGTAATTTGACAAAACTCCAAGGTTACTTGGTTATCTAGTGAAACTATGGGCCTCAGGTGGCACTTCTAAAGAAGTGAGGGCCACAGGTTGTGGTCCAATAAAGCTTAGGGCCTCAAGTGGTGGTTTGGTGGAGCTTAGGGACTAATATGTTGGTCCGACAAAGCTTAGGGCCTTAATTGGTGGTATGGTGGAGCTCAGAGCCTCAGGTGATAGTTCGGTAGAGCTCAGGGCTTCAAGTGGTGGTCCGACGGAGCTCAGGGCCTCATGTGGGGGTCTGGCGGAGCTCAGGGCCTCACGTGGTGGTCCAGCAGAGCTCAGGGCCTCAGGTGCTGGTCCTCCAAAGCTCAATGTCTCAAAAAGTGGTCTGATGGAGCTCAGGGACTCAGGTGGGGCTTAGCGGAGCTCAGGGTATCAGGTGGTGGTCCAACGGAGCTCAGGGCCTTAAGTGGATGTCCGATAGATCTCAGGCGGTGGTCGAGGAGGAGAAAGGAAGCAAGAGTGTTCTCCGATCACTCTATTGAATCCTTTGGCTTAGAGTCCTTTTTCAAGAGGGAGGAGAGGTCCATTTTTAGATTTTCTAAAGTGGCATGGCCTGTAAATAGGAGGAGGATCAAGGGAAAATGGGGAGTAGTTTGGATGGACGATCGATGTTAAATCCCTTGATCGTGGACCATTCATTAGACAATTAAAGATCTTAATGATGTCAGAATTCTGTGATCTTAGGCTCATTATATTTGTCTCGTAGAGCCGCTCAATTTGACTATAAGCATGTCACGGTTGGAAACCATTTGGTAATCCAAATTGTGGTTCAAACCTTCCAATAGTGCTTTGGATCCTTGATTCAGACCCATTTGGGCTCAAATTGAGTCGAATTTGGTATCATTGGGTTCGTATTTTCGAGACGCTCAATTCGACTATAAGTTTGCTGAAATTAGAGTTCAGATGGTCCCAATTTTAATTTCAAATGTTTCCAACTTGATTTTGCATCGTGATTCATGCTCGATCTAGATAATTTTTTGATGATGTATCAAACATAAATCTACTTCTTCACATCCACCATCACAATACCTAAAAAAATGCATTAATAATAAAAAGTTTATCAAAAATTATTGTAAATAACTTGATTAAATATTTTTGAGAATTGATACACAACAAAAAATGTATTTATCTTATTTTTAAAGCTAAAAAAAAGGTTATAAATTTTAAACAACATGATTTTTTTTTTGTTTAAAAAGTCACGTGCTCTCAAAACAGATAAATAGAAGTACAAAAAGGAAGTAAACAATTCATCGAATAACAAAGGAACCAACATATCATCATCATGTCGATTAGCACAGTGGATTAAGTTGCTGACATCCTAACAAAGCTGCTGTCTACAACAAAATTTCACAAGCTACGCTCCAAACTGATAGCTTAAACACCACTGTCACTTTGCGGGGGAGAAATGGATCACGACATCACTACAACCAATAACGACTCTAACATCAACAAAATAAATACTCAATCCACTGTTCATGTATAACAAATTACTTGTATCATAGCCTTACACGTATATCTATCAAGACTATATAAGTAAACCATTGTACATGAATTACATAAGAAGAAATACAAAAAGTTTGTCTGCAACTATCCTTTCTTGGTCCATATGAATTAGTTGTATTACAACTTGCTTTATGGTATCAGAGCAGGGAAAGGATAATTATCTTTTCTTTTTTTGCAATGGCTCTATCGTCTTTCTCTCATATAGCTGAGGACTCCACTACAACTCTTCCTGAATCCATATATATTCTCTCTTCCTTGAAGCTAATTTTGTCCATCATTAAAACCATTGTCCCCATTACCCTCTATATCGATAATTATCCTATTTGGAGCTCTCAGATCCTCTAGCAACTGAGAGCAAACAGCTTCTCCGCTCATCTAGATCATTCTGCTGCAAAACCCCAAAGACTCACCCAGCAATCAGACAACAACAATATACCCAATCCCATATATACACAATGGCTCCTAATAGATCAAAATCTAGTAGCCGCCATTTGCTCCACCATATCAGCCTCGATACTACCCTATGTTCTTCACCTCGACAGCTACTGAGACATTTGGAGCATTCTTGAACTTTGCCTCTAATCATCCAACAAATCTAGAGTAATTCAGCTAAAGAATGAACTCCATAACATTTCAATGAAAAATCTCACCATGGTCCAGTATCTCACCAACATCAAAACTCTTATGGACAACATTATCGCTGCTGGTTTGACTGTGGATACAAAGGATATCATTCTATATATTCTCAATGCCCTACCTCCTCCATATCAAGCATTTAAAACCTCTATTCGAACCATACAATCTCTCATCATCCGAGACAGTTTTTACTCTTTGTTTTTTAGTGAAGAAATTAATCTGACAATTAAATCTAGCATATATCTTCAAACAACTAACTCCCAAACTACTCTCTACGTCTCCCGTGGATGAGGATGTCGCGGCATAGGTCACTTCTCTCCAACCAATACTACAGCAGCTCGCACCAATCCACAGTCCCAAACAACTTGCTAGACTTGCAATAAGCATGGCCACTCGACAAATCAGTGCTGGAATCATCTGAATCCCAATTATGTACCAACAACTCTGGCAGCTTCTAAAGCACTGATAACAGACAAATCATCCAGTACAATCGAAAGGCACATCGACTCCAGAGCTTCCTCTCATCTTTCAACATCACTGGACAATCTGGACAACCTGTTCCATATCAGGGTATAGACAACATCACAGTTGGCAATGGAGGTCATCTATTGATTGAAAACACTCTAGCTCCAGTATCCTTCCCACATCTACTCGTAAGTTACACATACCTCGCATCTACCACGTACCTAACTTGTCTCGCAATCTACTATTAGTATCCAATCTTACCCATGATAATAATGTCTCTATAATGTTCTCATCATTTGGTTTCTCCATTAAGGATCTAACGACTGAGAAAACTCTCTTACAAGGATCATGTCGAAATGGTCTCTACACCATTAGAACTCCTACCTCTTCTACATCTGAAGACACCCTCGTGACACACATCTCTCCGTCCATACAAAGGCATAACAGACTCAGCCTCCCGCACTCCAGAGTCATCTCAACCATCTTTTAACGGCACAAACACTTAGCTATCCCTACATCTTTTAAAGTATGCTCTCACTGTAAGTCTTGTAAAAAGCATAAACTAGTTTTTGCTGTCAGCAAAAATTTTGTATTCTCCCCATTAGCTTTACTATATCTAGATGCATGTGGACTATCCCCAATCTCATTTTATCAAGGATATAGATATTACCTTCTCATTATAGATGATTTATCATGGTTCTCCAAGCTATTTTCAATGTTTTACAAAACTGAAGTTCCCCAAATTATTCTCACTTTTATTAACTTCAATGAAAAATAACTATCCACCTCAATCAAATGTATATGAACATATGGTAGCACATAATTCTTAAACTCCACGCTGCAAACATTTCTCAGGAAATAGGGTATTCATCATCAAATATCATGCCCCTATACTCCTGAACAAAATGGCACCATCGAACACAAAATCAGCACATTACCGAAACCATTAGAACACTTCTTCACACAGTAAACCTTCCTTATATATTCTAGCCAGATAATGCTCTAATGGCACTTCATTTAATCAATTAATTTCCATCTACTACAACAGCCAATAACTCTCCACTGCAACTACTATACAATCAAACATAGGATTACTCCCACCTCAAAACATTTGGCTGTGCCTGCTATCCATGGCTACCTCAGACCAAACGCCACAAGTGAAACCTCGAGTACCTGAATGTGCATTCCTAGGCTATTTCGACTCCTACAAAGGCTACAAATGTCTTGATTGCACCACCAACAAAATAATCCTCTCCAAACATGTAATCCTCAATTAACAAACCTTCCCATGTAGCTCTACCTAACCAACTCAATCCACAAACCATATCTCCCAACCCATCATATGTTGAAACTTGATCTCTATGAATTAGGTTGTTAAACCTAAGCTTATGTCCCAGCGGCTAACCACGAGGGGGGGGGGGGGAGTGAATTGGTAATTAAAAATTAATCCCTCTTTTTAATTTTTTAAATCGAAAAATAAACTTTAATGAGTTTTGTAGAAAATGTTTTTCAACCACAGTTTTAAAATTAAAAACACAAAAATAAAAAAGGCAGCGAAAAATTAAAGACACGAGGTTTATAGTGGTTAGGTCAAAACCAGACCTACATCCACTCCCCGGAGGCAACCTCCGAGTATTGCACTAATACCAATAGTGACTCTCCTTTGCACCCACAGCAAGGCGGAGAAGCCTTTACAAACACTCTTTCCACCACTACCCGGTGCGGCAGAGAACTGTCATCCTTTTACACTATCCCTAGTGCTGGCAGAGAACCGTCGTCTTTTTACACAATCCCCAGTGCTGGCAGAGAACCCTTCATCCTTTCACACTTTCCTACTGTGGGCAGAGAACCCTTTAGCTATTCACACTCTCCAAGTGTGGGCAAAGAACCCTTCGGCTGTTCACACTCTCCAAGTGTGGGTAGAGAACCCTTCGGCTGTTCACACTCTCCAAGTTTCGGCAGAGAATCGGATCTCCTTGACAGATCTTCTCACAAGAATTCTAGAAGGAAGAGAGAAAAGAGTGAAGTAATCACAAACCAAGAGTAAAGACTCTTTCCTTTGAGTACCAAGTGAAACCTTCACGCTCTAATGGCAAGAAATCTCCTTCAAATACACTCTCACACTCTCTCATTGACTCTTCTTTCAATAGGCACGAAGATCAGTAGGCAAAAAGATTATATGGCAGTTTAGTTTTGACTATTTATAAGAAAGACACAAAAAACTTTCCAAAAACTACAAATATTCAAGTCAATACGAATTGGATCGTCTTGGATGATTTTACTTAAGTACGTTGGAACGAACCTAATGTATATGGATATGAAATGACTTCGTACACACACATCGTCCCTTACGAACTAGGTTCGTCCGGTACGAACAGTTATTCCATAGGTCGGTTCCCAAAAACTGCAGAATGTCACTTAATTTTTCAGAGTCGGTTCACTTCATCCTAGGAAGAATTATGGGTTCGTCTGGACAAAATTTTTCTAGAGAGCAAATCGTCCAGGGATGAATACACTTCGTCCTGGACGAAAATGCTCTAGAGAGCAACTCGTCCTGGAACGAATACACTTCATTTTTAAACCAAAATTTTCAAGAGAACATTTCGTCCTGGGACGAATACACTTCATCCTGGATGACCAGGACTTAGAAAAATTTTCTTCAATTCCTGTTCGTTCCATTGCTCTTATGATGAGATAACTGACTTGATCGTCCCGTATGATCAGTATAAATTTCTTAAGATCTCCTAAAGTGTGTGTGTGTATTCACTCAATTACAGTCACTCCCTCTCAAATTTAATTCAAAGAAAAAATATAAGTTTTTAAATACACAGAGTATCCCATGCTGAATTTGATTTGAAGTCTTTGTAGTATGGAGTTTGATTTTCCTGAAATGTTAGTACACACAAGAGCAAAAACAACTCTTCCAAAAAGTGTTAGGAGATAACTATACATAAAATAATAATATTTAAAATCATCAAAACTATACAAGTTGCAAGAATGTAAGACATGCAAATAGCAACTCTCTTAACAATCTCCCCCTTTTTTATGATGGTAAAACAATTATTGTTTGTATAATTTTCAAATTCAAAAAATCTCCTAAACACCCCCTGAATTGATGAACACATGTAAATAAGGAAGCATTTTTAGAAATATACAGATAAAATAAACACACACAACGTATACAACAAACACAAAATACTTTGAAAACACAAAAAAAAACAAAAATAGATCAAACAAAACCAAAGAACACGATATAAACAATTTCTCCCCCTTTTTGACAACATCAAAAAGTAAAGAAGAAAAAGATTTGAAATGTAAGCAGACATATGAAAATTATTTGATAATTCAATCTTAAAAGTGATTAAATATGTTATGCAATGCAAATAAAATTAAAACATTAGGTAAATCATATTAATTCATAGAATTTAAGAAGAGATATAACATTGATAATAGAAAGAATATATCAAAAGCATGAGTCAATTTAGAAACTAAGATAAAGAAAATTTTTGCAAAAAGGATGAATAGAAAATTTATATATTTCAAATTTCAATACATAAAATAAATGTACAGTAGATTAATTTGAATTAAGAGATTAAAAGATAATGGAAAGAAATAATTACCACATGTGGCGCTTTGCGCATCTTTTTTAAATTATTGGCACATTTTTGTGCATCTTTTTTTTTGGGGATTATTTTGTGCCTCTTTTTCTACTTGCGATCCATTGCACATTCCTTTTGATTTTAATACATTTGTACCATTTTTTCAAGAGTAATTTTAATCTTTTCAAAATCAATAATAAAAATTTTCAAATTTTTCTAAGTGCATAAATATTTATTGATAAGTGAAATATAAAATAAGAAAACATCATAGTTGCAATAATAATATTAGAATTAATGTAGTCTAAATAAGAGATATGAAATTGATAATTTTAATTATATCAAGTTATAAGCAGAACTTAAATTTAGAAAAAATTAAATTTTCTAATGAATTTAATTTAGACTTGCACTTCAAAGTATAGCACTATTAAGATCAAAAATCTAATGATTTTCAAAAAAGCTAGCACACATTTCAATATAATTAAATCCAAAACACAAGAACATATATTGATATCACATTGAAGATATTACAATTTAAGTTCAGGATATCAATACATAAATAAAACATCTAAAGTAAAAAAAAATACAACAAACTTACTTAAAACACATCTAAAACACAAACTACAGAAAATACATAAAAATAAGTGCAACAATCACTGAGAAGGACCCTGATCTAGTGGAGGAGGAGGAGATGCAGCACCAAAGATGTTAAAGTAAGTACTCATCATAAGCACATTAGTACTGTTATCACTCATCTGATCCCTCATAAAATTCATGTCATGCTGATACTGAGCTGCTTGCTGCTGAAGATGAATCTCAATTTGATCAAAACGTTGATTAAAATAAGTCTCTAAGCTATCAAATCTTTGAATCAAATCCTGATAATTTGGTTCATTGGCAGGTGCAGGTGCAACTTCTGGTTCTTTCTCTATATCACTAATGACATGAGTTTTACCTGGTTCTTCTTTGAAGATTGCTCTAAATGATCTGTCGTTGTAGTAGATAGATTCTTCAAACTCTTGATCAGGATGAACCAAATTGTATTTCTTGTCCAGAATGTAGGCAACTAGATGTCCTAAGGCGATGTTCTTCTTTCTCTTATGCTCTACATGTCCAATTTTAGACAGCCCATAAAGATAGTCAAGGATAAGTTGGGCTTCATCTATAGGTTCTTTAGTCATGATCAAGAAGGTCACCATAGAAAGAAGAGGGGTAATATTGACTCTATCACCAGCTTTAGGAATTATAGAAGTTCTAAGGACATGCTGGATGATATGAGCATTACAAACTAGACCGAATACTCTAGCCACATGTTCATTCACATTGTTTCCTCTAATCACATTATTAAGTTCATACCATGCATAATCATGAGTATTGATTAAGTGATGGGCTCTGGCTCCCTCTGTCCTTAAATTCAAAAAGGCTCCTAAGTTAGTCTTGGTGATTTCAACTTTTTGTTTGAAGACAAAGGAACGAATTATAAAATGGTTAGAATTAAAGGACATGTTGGCGAGGAAGTAGTGGAAGGTTTCCTAATTATAGAGATAGACGAGGGTAAGGATAAAACCAAACTGTATTGAGGCAAATAAGTTCATTACCTGAAAGGTAACTTGTTTTTGAATTAGGATTCTTGAGGGTGTGATCTTCGCAGAGGCAAACCTAGGAAAAGATTCCTCATTTGCATTAGAAAGGAAGTTTTGAAAGGAATTTCTATGTGGTTTCTTTGCCAAACCTTTTGTCTCTTGCTTGAACTCGCCATTTGAAAGAAGATCTAGAGTACGAAAGAGATTGAAAGTGGAGTTTTGAGTGTGACTGTTGAGTTCAAAAGCCCTTCTATTTATTGAAAATGACACGTTCGTACCAAACGAAAAAATTTCATCTCGTACAAATTTTTCAATTCATCCTGTACGAAAAAATTTTATTTAGACGATCCAATGCGTCAAAATGAAACGGCTTTTCGTAATCAACACAACTTAAAAAGCATCTTTTCGTACAAACTTTTGACCAGACTGATCGTACAGACGAACACGTGTTTGTCCTGGGATGATCAGAACTTATATCATTTTAATGGCAGTTGAAACCGTCCCCTCCATCGAAACAACGTGTGTTCGTACAGACAAACCAAAGGTTCGTACGTACAAAATTCGTATTAAAAACTACCATATCCGTTCAACCACTTTATTCATTCGTCCCATCGTTTGAAAAACATTTCGTCCCGGACGATCGTGACGATCGTACAGACGAAGTGACAATAAAACACTGAAAATTGCACTCAAACCGTTCAATATCCGACAGCTTGTCACACTACACAAATCGTCCCGTACGAAAATATTTCATCCCGGACGATTGTCACTCAAAATTTTCAAATTTTTGTACTCAATCAAAATAACTTAAACACAAACACACTAAAAACACAAAACAAAAAATAAATACAAACTCTAAATAAAGAAAATCACACAAACAAGTTCATAAACACATAAAAATACACAAACACATTTAACGAGTAAACAAACATCAATGTTGCAAAAATATTTTTTATTTAAGCATTCAAATCAATCACACCAAGCCTTGTTCTTAATGCACTAAAAGTATCAAAGGCTAAAAATTTTGTAAAAATATCTGCAAGTTGATTTTCAGTAAAAATATGAGTGAGTTTAATTTCTCCTTTAGATACATGATCCCTTATGAAATGATGCCTTATGTCTATATGTTTGCCTCTTAAATGTTGAATAGAATTTTTAGAAATAAAAATAGCACTAGTGTTATCACAATAAATTGGAATAGTGCCTATAGTCAATCCTAAATCAATCAACTATTATTTCAACCAAAGTACTTGTGCCACACAACTTTCTAATGCAATGTATTCAGCTTCTATAATAGATAGGGCTACTGAATTTTATTTTCTACTGGACCAAGAGACTAGAGAATTTCCAATAAATTGGCATGTTCCAGAAGTGCTCTTTCTATCCACCCTACAACTTACAAAGTCAGAATCTGAATAACCAATTATTTCAAATGAAGAGCTAAACTTAGGATACCAAATTCCTAAGTTCTGAGTTCCTAACATATATCTTAAAATCCTTTTCACTACTGTCAAATGTGATTCTTTTAGATATGATTGAAATATAGCACATAAGCAAACACTAAACATGATATCGGGTCGGCTAGCAGTCAAGTAAATTAAAGATCTAATTATCCCTCTAAATTTCTTTAGATCAACAGATTTTTCCTTTGGGTCCTTATCCAACTGAACCTGAGGAACTCATTGGTATACTAATAGGTTTAGCATTATCCATTTCATACTTTTTGAGGATGTCCTTAACATACTTTGATTGACTAAGAAATGTACCTTCCTTAATTTGCTTAATGCTAAATCTTAAAAAGTAACTTAAATCTCCCATTAGACTCATCTCAAATTCACTACTCATTGTTTTAGAAAAATCATCACAAAGAGTTTTATTTGAAGATCCAAAAATGATATCATTCACATAAATTTGAACAATGAGTATATCCTTTCCACATTTCTTTAAAAAGAGAGTTGTATCTACATTTCGTTTTTCAAAAGAACTTTCAAGTAAGAAGGTGATCAACCTCTCATACCAAGCCCTAGGTGCCTGTTTCAATCCATATAAAGCCTTTTTCAACTTGAAAATATGATTTGGGTATTTAAAATTTTTAAAACCTGGTGGTTGTTCTACAAAAATATCTTCTTGAATTACCCCATTTAAAAAGGCACTTTTTACATCCATTTGACATAATTTAAATCCTCTAAAATGAGCAAAAGATAGCAAAACCCTAATTGCTTCAAGTCTAGCTACAGGGGCAAAACTCTCCTCAAAATCAATCTCTTCAATCTGATTATACCCCATAGCAACTAATCTAGTCTTATTTCTAATGACTATTCCTGAGTTTTTCATTTTATTTTTTAATACCCACTTAGTTCCAACTACACTTTGATCATTTGGCCTTGTAGTTAATTCCCAAACTTTATTTCTTACAAATTGATTCAACTCTTCTTCCATGGCCAAAATCCAAAATTCATCTAAAAGTGCTTGATCAATATTTGTGGGTTCTATAATTGAAATGAAGGCTGAATGATTGACTTCTTGTTTAATCCACGCCTAGTCCTTACACCATCACTTGGTTCACCAATAATCAATTCCCTTGGGTGGTTTTTAGAAAATCTCAAATCTCTAGGCAAAGGGTTTTCTATCTCCAAATTTTCTTCCACATTTTCTTCCAAATTTATTTTATTAATCTTTTGAGAGTTAATCTGAATCTCATCTTCTACAATATTTGGCTCTTCCATATTTTTAGATTCATCAAATACAATATGTGTGGTCTCCTCAATTACCAAAGTTCTTCTATTGAATACTCTATAAGATTTTCCAACACTTGAGTATCCAACAAAAATTTCTTCATTAGATTTTGGATCAAATTTTCCTAGGGCAGATTTTCCATTGTTATGAATAAACACCAAGAAACCGAAAACATACAAACGAGACAAATTAGGTGTTCTTCCTTTTAGCAACTCATAGGGTGTTTTATTTAGTTTAGATCTCACATTCACCATAATCAAAACATAGCATGCGGTGCTAACCGCCTCAGCCCAAAAATATTTAGGAAGTGAGTATTCTGCCAATATTGCTCGAGCGGCATCTATTAATATTTTATTTTTTCTTTCGACTACCCCATTCTGCTGAGGGGTTCTAGGTGCAGAAAAATTGTGATCAATTCCTTTCTCCTTACAAAATTCTTTAAATTTCTCATTCTCAAATTCTCCTCCATGATCACTTTGTATAAAAATAATTTCACACCCTAGTTTTCTTTGAATCTAAGTCGAAAAGTTTTTAAATTCCTCAAATGATTCACTCTTATGAAATATAAATCTAACCTATGTGAATCTTGAGTAATCATCTACAATCAAAAATTTGTATGCCTTCCCTCCTAGACTTACAGTTCCAACTGGTTCACAAAGATCCATATGCAAAATCTCTAAAGGTTTACTAGTTCTAAGATCCTTATTAGAAAAAGGACTTTACTTGCTTTTCTAATTGACATGCATCACAAAGGTGGTCCTTAGTAAAGTCTAGTTTTGGTATACCTCTCACTAAGTTCTTTTGGGTAATCCTTCTAAGATTTTTCTTGCTAGAATGATAAAGTCTCCTATGCCAAAGCATGACTCATCAGTTACAGTTTACAAACAAAAAGCAGTAGGAGATTGAATATAATTCAAGTCTAGCATATAAACATTATTTACCCTTTTACCATTCAAAACATCTTTACCATTTAGGCTTAATATGCAGCTAGTAGGAAAAAATTTCACACAATATCCTTTATCACATAGCTGGCTTATACTTAACAGGTTATGCTTTAAGCCTTCTACTGATAACACATTCTCAATGTAAAATTTATTAAGATTTCCCATACCTGATCCAACCACCTTCCTTGTGATGTTATCTCCAAGTGTAACCTTGCCTCTACTCCTGCCTTCCAGCGATATGATTTGTGCGGTATCTCCAATCATATGCTTTGAACATCCGCTGTGCAGGTGTCATATGCTCTCACGAGATCTTGTGTGAGAGCGACCCTACAAAATTATCAAACGTTAAACCTAGGAACCCAAATAAGTTTGGGTTCTCCTTTTGGCAATTTATAATCAGATGCATGTATGATATGTCTAGGTTTATGTATCTTAGGTCTCCACACCAAATAAGTTTTCATCTTCAAAGTACAGGTGTGAGCTATATATTCAAACAATCCACAATTATTACATTTTACTTTTGGAAATGGTTTCCTAAGTCTTCTAACATTCATCTGTCTATTCAGGGATTGCATAAATTTAGGATACATAATAGGATTAGTAAAATCTTCAAGTTTAGGGGGTATCCTATTATCCTCGAGAGCTTTTATCGTTAATTTATAAAATGGATAATATCTTCCAAAATTTGATTCGTATAATTTAATCTATAAATTTTGCTCTCCGATTCATCCTTAACATTTTTAAAATCTTTTTCAAGTTTAGCATAGGATGATTTTAAATTTTCATGTTTTTTATTCAAGTTATCAAATTCATCAAGTAATTTCATGTGGTTGTCATCAATTAAAGCATGATCTTTCCTAAGGATTTCATGTTCCTTTTGTAATTCTTCAAATTCTAAACTTAAACTAGCATGTATTTTCTTCATTTTCCTATATGTATCATGCATGTGTTCAGAAACTTCAAAAAGTTTATAATAGGTTAAGTCACATACATCTTCTTGATCTGACTGATCAAGATTATCGGCCATTAAGCACAGATTAGTGACTTCCTCTTCCTTCTCAGTCTCTGATGAATCAGAAGCTGAGTCCGCCAGAAAGCTCTTTGAAACTTCTTCTTGCCCTTCTTTGCAATTGGTTTCTCCTCAACCTTTTCCTTGCTAGGAGTGTCTTTGAGTTTTGGGTATTCAGTCTTGATATGACTAGGTTTCCTGCACTCATAGCAAATCATATCATTTGAAACCTTGGCATTTCTATTTAATTTATCTCTATTCCAATGCTGGCGTCTCTTCTGCTTCCTCTTCAGAAAGCTTCTCAATTGTCTAGTTATCAATGCGATGTCGTCTTCATCCTCAAGTTGTGAGTGTTCACTCTCAAACTCTTCCATATTTAGTGCTATGTTTTTCTCCCTTCGTGGTTCACCTACATTAATCTTTCTTTGACTAACTCCTTGCTCGTAAGGAATTAGCGAACCAAGAAGATTGTCAATAGAGTAAATAATTATATCTTTAAACTCTGTAATTGCAGTAATTTTAGCATCATAAGAAGTAGGCAAACAACGAAGAATTTTATTAACCATTTCAGCATTCGTTAGTTTCCTACCCAGTGCATGCAAAGAGGTGACTATTTGTGTGAATCTTGTGTACATATCAGAAATGAATTCATTTGGTTTCATGCGAAATAGTTCATAATCATGCAACAAGATATTAAGTCTAGATTGCTTAACCTCATTAGTCCCCTCATAAGTTATACAAAGTCTATCCCATATGTCCTTCCCACTTTTGCAAGTGGAAACCCGCATGTAGTCTTCTGATTTTAAAGCACAAAAGAAACTATTCAAGCATTTGACATTTAGTTGTGCTAAGTCACGTTCTTCTACTGTCAAGTCTGCAAAAGGTGTTTCAACTCTAACTCCGTCAACTAATCTAGTTGGTTTTGTATACCCTTCCTGAACTAAGTTCCACGTACGATAATCAAGTGATTGTAAAAATATAGACATGCGTGTTTTCCAAAAATCAAAAGATATATTATCGAACAGTGGAGGTCTAGTTATAGAGTAACCCTCGAGTGTATTTCGGTTTCCAAATGTAGCCATCTATGTTAATCAAAAAGTAGTCTAAACTTATAATTTTGAAACAAAGCTCTGATACCACTTGTTAAAACTTGATCTCTATGAATTAGGTTGTTAAACCTAAGCTTATGTCCCAGCGGTTAACCAAGAGGGGGGTGAATTGGTAATTAAAAATTAATCCCTCTTTTTCATTTTTTAAACCAAAAAATAAACTATAATGAGTTTCGTAGAAAATGTTTTTCAATTGTTTTTCAACCACAGTTTTAAAATTAAAAACACAAAAATAAAAAAGGCAGCGGAAAAATAAAGACACGAGGTTTATAGTAGTTCGGTTAAAACCAAACCTACATCCACTCCCCGGAGGCACCCTCCGAGTATTCCACTAATATCAATAGTGACTCTCTTTTTGCACCCACAGCAAGGCGGAGAAGCCTTTACAAACACCCTTTCCACCACTACCCGGTGCGGCAGAGAACCGTCATCCATTTATACTATTCCGAGTGCTGGCAGAGAACTGTCATCCTTTTATACTATCCCCAGTGCTGGTAGAGAACCCTTCGTCCTTTCACACTCTCCTAGTGTGGGCAGAGAACCCTTCAGCTGTTCACACTCTCCAAGTGTCGGCAGAGAACCGGATCTTCTTGAAATGTGTGTATTCACTAATAATTTCTCAAGATCTTCTAAAGTGTGTATGTATTCACTCAATTACAATCACTCCCTCTCAAATTTAATTCAAAGAAAAAATACAAGTATTTAAATACACAGAGTATCTCATGCTGAATTTGATTTGAAGTTTTTGTAGTCTGGAGTTTGATTTTCCTGAAATGTTAGTACACACAAGAGCAAAAACAACTCTTCCAAAAAAGTGTTAGGAGATAACTATACATAAAACAATAATATTTGAAATCATCAAAACTATACAAGTTGCAAGAATGTAAAACATGCAAATAACAACTCTCTTAACAACATAGACAACCCATTCTTTCTAATCCCTACCTCCAAATGTCACCCCACCACTCTCAGCAAACTCGATTCCTTAAACATCCCTCTTACAAAATCTCCCCACCCCTCACTCAAACGCCAAAAACCATCCATCACCAGCTTAGACATCAACCAACTCCGCTCACATTACTACTCATCAGCCCCAAGCCACTTATCTAATGAACACCAGATTCAAAATGGGCTCTCTAAAACCCAACACCATTCTAAATATCCTTCACACCACCCATGTCAAAGTTTCACAACAAATATCTGATCCCTCCACTTACTCAGATGTCTCCAAACATTATCACTGGGGAGAGGCTATGGCCTCATAATTTCTGGCACTTCAATGCCAGGGCACCTAAACACTCATACCTCCTCCTCCCAAAGCTAACATACTAGGATGTCGTTGGACTTACTACTCTAAATTCCATTCAAATGGCACTCTAGGCCGGTACAAACAAAGACTAGTTGTTCAAGGTCATAAAAAATAACTTGGCTTCGACTGCCACAACACTCTAGCCCAATAGCCAAAATGCCCACTATCTGGGTCCTCCTTAATATTGCCCTTCATAAAAGATGGCAAACACATAAACTTGATGTAGCAAACGCCTTCTTACATGATGATCTCAAAGAAACCATATATATGTCACAACCTAAAGGCTTGGAAGATAACTTTCATCCCAACCATGTGTGTCTACTACATAAAGTCATATATGGCCTCAAATAAGCTCCAAGATAATGGTTTAATACCTTTTCCACCCACTTTCAAACCATCAGTTTCAAGCACATCAATGTCGACCACTCTCACCTCACCTTATCCAAAAACAACATCAAATTGAACCTTCTCATCTATGTCGATGATATACTACTCACAGGAAATGATCCCAATTCCATACTCACCCTCATCCAACAAATCAGTACTAAATTTACCATGAAGTATCTATAGGACATGCTCACAGCTTCTTGGGCATCACCATCCAAACCAGCCAGCACTCACATTTTTTATCTCAGTAAACATATGCAAACTCCATTATATTACATGCTAGAATAACAACATGTAAACCTCTCCCAAATCCAACATCAACTAAAGCTCTCGCCTAGCCGTTTCCTAACCAGTTCTCCAAACTCTACTAATAAATAGGCAAATAACTGGCTCGCTACAATACCAAACTATCACTAAACTAGACATTTCTTACTCAAGGAACCTCTTTTTCCAGCACATGGATGATCCATAACCAGCTCACTTCCATCAGCTTTGTAGATTGCTTCGTTACATCAAAGGGACCTCCACGTTTGGACTACCAATATCCACAGGACCACTACATCTCACCTCTCTCTCCGATGTGATTGGGAAAGTGATCCCCATACGTGCCGATCAACATTTGGCTATAGCTCATATTTCGGTAATACACTCATCTCCTGGTCAGTAAAGAAACAACACACAGTGGCTCGCTCATCTACGGAGGTTGAATACAGGGCACTTGCCTCAACCACTACATATATCCTATGGCTTCAACTATTGCTTGCTGATTTTCATATCAACACATCTCAACACACACAACTATTCTGTGATAATACCTCAACTATTTCCCTCGCCAACAACCCGATATTCCATGCTCGAATGAAGCACATATAAATTGAATACCACTTCATTCGAGATCACATACACTCTAACATATCATCATAATGCCGACCAGTACAGTGGATCAAGTTGCTGATATTCTAACAAAGTCACTGTCTACCACAAAATTTCACAAGCTGCGCTCCAAACTGACAGTTCAAACACCACCATCACTTTGCGGGGGAGTAAAGGAGCATGACATCACTACAACCAATAATGACTCTGACAACAACAAACCAAATACTCAATCCACCGTTCATGTATAACAAACTACTTGTATCATAGCCTTACACATGTATTTTTCAATTCTATATAAGTAAACCACTGTACATGAATTACATAATAAGAAATACAAAAAGGTTGTTTGCTGCTATCCTTTCTCAGTCCATATGAATTAGCTATATTATAACTTGCTTTAGTATTCAACTAAAATTAGAGAAGTTGGAGAAGCCCATGAATAACTTATATCCCTTCGATTATGAAGTTGACATGTGGAGATCAAGTTCTCATGATGACAATGGCTTTTAGTGCCATTCAAGGGCTATGAAGTGGAGTTCACAATACCTTAGCGAGTGCTAAAAAAATAAAATTGGACAACACAAATGGCATTTTGAAATTCGGACCAGACAACAAAATGGAAGGAGAGGTTCACAGTTTGACCTGTTCGACCGATCAAACTGAGGTTAAACTGGATGATATAATAAATAATAATATTATTAAAAATTATAAAATGAATGAGTAATTTTCCTCTAATACCTTCACTCTACATTCCATTTTTATATCAAACTAATCAAAAAGCATAAATATGACATCAATTAAGTTTATAAACATAAACAAATCACATAATATAAATGTGACATCAATTAAGTTTCAAAAACATAAACAAATAACATATAATTTGTATCTCCAATTAGTGAAGCTCTGAAAACAAAATAAATATAACATACTCATCATAATCGTGCGCATAATATGAAGTAAATAAACAAAATATTATAGCAAGATTATGACACTTTACACCAATTAATAAGAAAAAAAACAACACATTCATAATACATTTATGAAGTTAATAATATGTCTCTTTCATAGCTCAATAGTTTTAATAATTTCATAAAAAGGAAAATCAAATATCTCTTAATTTGCATTGTGAAAGCTATCCTCATAAGTTGAGTTTTCATGACTAGCAAGGGTTCTTGTCTCTTGCAGTTTTATGTTAAACACTCTAAAAAAAAATAAAACTAGTTAGTGTTTGAGTAATTAAAATAATATATAACACATTATGGTTAGAGAGTATGAATTTATAATCAAGTTTATTAACCTAGCATTATCTTTGGATATTGCATCTATGTTGGCTCTCCATTTCCATGATGGTGAGAGAAGTACTTTCAAATAGGCTTGTGATTGTAAACGGAATCAAAATATGTTAGATTACAATTTTTAATTTTTATTGTTAGTGATTGCAAACGAAATCAAAATTGAACAAGAATAGAATAAAACAGAGAAATTAGGAGAAGGAATGCAAGAAACCATCGATAAGATTTGGAGAAGGAATGCAAGCATAAATGTGTAAATAATTACTCAAAAATATAGAAATTAAAGAACCCACATCGGGATCTAGCTAATCTAAGCTTGACGGGTTGGGTAGGCGGCCAAATGTGACTTCTTCCCCAACTTAACTAGCACGGTCGCTATGGAGTCGCGTATGGCTTGCACCGGTGGCTAGGAGGTTGGAGGAGGCCTTCTGGATGGACTGATGGAGGAGGACTAGAGGTGTCGCATATGGAGTCAGGAGTCGTGTATGGCGTATGCTAGGGCAGACGAGTGACTAATATCTATCCGCAATGTCTATATGCCATTCGATCTCAGATAAACGGCTTAGATTAGCGAGTTTATGAATTGTCCAATTCTTCTAAAACCGACCGGTTATTCTAAAACCGCCCGATTCAACAGTTTCCCGGTTCAACCAGGTTATTGACTGGTTTTTCCCATGTTTTTCAGCCCAGCCAATTGCTTTAGCTAACCGGATCGCTCGCCAGACCGGTTCACGATTGAAGTCTGATTTGGTTCGGTTTTGAAAACCTTGATAAAAACTCTACTAATTTCTCACATGATCAATATATTTTAAAAACATGACTACCCTAATTTCTTACTATTATTTCTGAAAAATTCTCCTACACCGATCTTGACAGATCACAAGAGACTAGTGTAATGTTTTTTTAATCCCCATTAATTTATCCATCATCTCCTACACCGACGAAGAATGGTAGATCCTCCATTCATTTATCCATCATCTCTATAAAAATATTGAAACTAGTGTAATGTTTTTTTAATCCCCAAGATTTGCTCCTACACATTGTAAATTGAACCCTATACTTCTGTTAGTTTAATCCCATTTTGGGTTTGGATTGTTTGCAGCACCATAGCTAATTTACCATTCTTCGTCGAAGTGTCATTAAGTGCACTAATTCATATAATCTCAAGGAGATGATATTAACATAGAAATCCTTGGAGTGAATTCAGACTTTAGAGACAACAAGAAAGGAAAACAAAAGAATTATGGCAAACTTCTCTCTCTTCTTTTTTATCCATCCAAGAGTAGTTAGTTACAATTACATTCAATGAATCAAAATGTTATAAGAATCAGAATAGAAAATAATTACATTTGTACTACTATCAACTCATTGATGGCATAATATGTTAGCTGTTAGTTAACAGCATCTTCCTGACTTATAAGTCTTGAAGCGCTTCATCCACATTGGACCCTTCCGTTCTCTTTAAGGGCATTCCTGCTACCTTCATCTTGCAGCCATCTTCCAACCATATCGTATTGTGTTCCAATACCATTTTTTTTTTTTGGGAAATTTTGGGGCAAAAGCCCTTCATATTAAAAAGAGATTACAAGTAAAGTAAATGACAAACTATAACTCCCAAAGCTCAAAAAACAGAGTTTGGGAGTTCTAAAGGAAGCAAAAACAATACAAAGAAATTAAGATAAAGTTATAAGGACTCAGATCGTTCTGGCATTTGATTGTCGAGAGGGTCGGCCAGAACGCAAAAACCCCTGGTTGCCAAATTGGCCGTCCTAAGGGCAGCTGTAGAAACAGCATTCATCATTGTCCTTTGCAAAAACCAGCAACCTGCAAGCAAGACAATCTCAGCAGGCACCACAAAAAGAATAGAAAGCATCAGGTATGAAGATTCCTGCGAAGAGTTTTGGTCCTGTATAGCAACAGCAAAGGCCTTCAGTAAATCAACGGTGTTTCCAGCCATGAGTTTTGAGTAAGATAGCTTTTTTGACTTTAACAATGACAGTCTGTTGGCTGTCAATAATCCCACCAAACAACCTTTCGTTTCTTGCTCTCCAAAGGTGATAAATAGCAGCAGAAGCAATGAGCAGATAATAAGATCTATCATGGTTGTTGAAATTTTGCTCAAAAATGTTATCATAGACTTGATAAAGGTTTGGATTCATCAAAAGTGATCCCAGCCAAGGCAGCAAACATTTAATAACATTAAAGGTGAAGCTGCAGTCATAGAATAAATGGGACAGAGTTTCCGCAGCAGAGTGACAGAAGCAGCAAGTGTATTGACTTGAAATTCCACGTTTAGCTAAAGCATCAGAGGTTTTGAGCCCCCCTTTAAAAGCGAGCCAGGTGTATGCAGAAAAACGAAGGGAGGCTCTCTTATGCTATACAAATTTATTCCAATTCACCACCTCCAGGTGTTTAAAATAATGCTTACGGAAATCAGCAAAATTGGGATTCAGTTTACTTAGCCAGAGATGGCTGTCATCATTGCCCTCAATTGGAACTGTATTGATATGAGTAGAAATTTGATTATCAAAGAAGCTCGGAACAGCCCAGTTATCCCCCTAGATAATGTCTTTTACCATCCAGCCAAAGTAAGGTTTAAAAGCAGGTAACGAGTTACCTTGAGTCAAGTAATTAGCAATTGAGACACCCCCACACCAAGGGTCCCAAAAAAGAGAAAGACAGCTAGAAGGGTTAATAGTAAAAGATATACAATTTCTTATACCTTCAGCAATCTTACAAAGATCTTTCCAATATTAGGTACAGTTCACAGCCATAGTGCTCCACAGAGAATGATATTTAGCCCTCTACCAGTCAAAAAGAAGATTATTGCTATTTAAGAACCTCCAAATAACAGAACAACCATAGCTATGATATAGGGAATCCAGAGAAGGGATTCCCAAACCACCATTTTTCTTAGGAATGCAAGTATGTTTCCAAGAAACCATGTGAAGCTTTTTCTTATTGATGTCTCCAAAAAAGGTAAATCTAGCACACATCCTGCTTAGTTGTTTATAGCAAGATTTTGGTATTATAGACCCTCTTATCCAGTAAGCCAAGGGATATATTGTATCCTTCCAGCAAATGACAAAGTTTTTGCTTTCCAACCATCTAAAAGAGTAGCAACTTTTTGTATCAGAGGTTGGAAATGAGCAGACTTGAGTTTTTTATAGAAAATTGGAAGACCCAAGTAAGTAATTGGGTTAAAGGTTTGCTGGATATTAAGGATTGTACAAATAGTATTTACTGTATTGGTATCCTTGGAGATAAGAATTGAGCTTTTAATAGGATTTGTATGGAGGCCAGAAACATCACCAAAGTTGCTGAGAATAGCTTTAAGGGCTTGAGCATTCTTGGTGGAAGCTAAACCAAACACCAGAAGGTCGTCAGCAAACAGTAGATGAGAGATGGAGCAGTTGCCAATCGAAATACCATTGAATTCATCATTAGCAGTAGCTAAGTCAAAGGAGGAAGATAAGCCATCCATAATAATGCTGAAGAGGTAAGGAGATAACGGACAGCCTTGTCTGATACCAGAGGTGGAGTTAAAATACCCTTCCAGCATGCCATTAATACAAACAGAGAAGTGCACATCAGTAGTGCAGGCTTTAATCCACGAAATGAACATGTATGGGAAGCCTTTTGCCTCAAGTCTTTGATAGAGAAAGTCTCTCGACACCAAGTCGAAAGCTTTAGTGATGTCAAATTTGGCACAAAAGTACTTATGCTTAGTTTTCAGGTTGAAACTGCTCAGAATGTCAGTAGCTAAAAGGATATTGTCAGAGATGATCCTTTTTTGAATAAAACCTCCTTGGCTAGGATGAATAATGAAAGGCATCACATTCTTCATTCTATTACCAATAATTTTAGCTATGATTTTGTAGGTGACATTACAAAGAGCAATAGGTCTATAGTCTTTGACATTACAAGCATGAGGCTGTTTAGGAATAAGTGCTAAAGCAGTGGCTTTAATTTGATTGGGCATGTAACCAGTGTTGAAGAAGGAGATAACAACTTTGCAAAGTTGAGTTTTGATGGTATTCCAAGTAGCTTTATAGAAATCAAAAGTGAAACCATCCGGGCCAGGTGCAGCATTAGGCTTAGCAGAGAAAACAATATGTTTAATTTCCTCAATAGAAATCGGAGCAATAAGATTGGAGAGGAGGTGTGTAGGGATCTGGTTTCCCACAGGGATATTATGAGAGTTGAGGATGGGAGGGGAAGGGCAGGAGTGTTAAAAAGATTTCTGAAGTGATTAACAAAGACATTAGCAATATCCTTGTGGCTAGTAAAAGTACCCAGGTCATTAGAGATCTCTTTGATACGATTGTGTTTTTACGAAATATTGATCTTAGAGTAGAGGAACTTAAGATCATCCTCTCCATTTGTAAGCCATTTAACCTTGGCTCTTTGAAGCATCCAACTAGAGAGAGTATCCTGATAATAAGCAAGTTTAGCATTGACATCCTTCAGCAAGCAGATGAGAGCAGGGTCTAACGGATTATGCTAGAGCCGTGTAGTCATAGTGTGTTGTTGATCTTTAAGAGCATCAATTTGGGATTGAATGTTATTAGCATTGAACCAGAGTTTTTGTTTCATAGCATTCTTGAGGGTCTTAAGTTTGTAGCTGAGGGAACTTAAAGGGTTGCTCTCATTGGGGAGTGAAAAGACCTCTAATAAGATGTTCCAGAATTCAGGATTCTTCAAGCAGTAATTTTTAAACATAAAGCGGTGCCCTTTGTTGACAGTTGGAAAGTTCACCAGAATCAAGGGGGAGTGGTCTGAGCAATCTGGGTCTTCTACAATGTAATAAGAGTTAGGAAAGGAATTCAGCTAGCTATCACTAATAAGCACACGGTCCAACTTAATGTGAATTGGGTTGTGGGTTTGCTGGTTGTGCCAGATAAAGAAATGGCCCACAGAAGAGAGGTCATGCAAACCAGCATTAAAAATCATGCTATTAAAATCACCAAGCTTAGAATAGGAGAGAGGGGTGCCACCACTTTTTTCATTCATATTACGACAACAATTAAAATCCCCTACAATGGCCCAGGGGAGAGAAGTATTGCTTCCAATTTCAAGGATGCTCTTCCAAAGGTCTTGTCTTTCAATTTGAGAATTGCTGGCATAAACCGCAGTAACAGCATAGGAGATGTTGCCATTGACAGAGATGTGACCATGAATAAATTGATTTGACATTTTGAGTGGCACAAAATTAACAGATTTTTCATTCCATTTAACCCAAATGCGTTCGGGACTAGAGTAATTGAAATTGTCACATGTGGCTTCATACATGAAGATTTTATGGTTGGAAAGGAACCACTTGTTGAGTCTAGTGAATAGGTTGTTAGACCTAAGTTAATGTCCCAAGGCTACCAAGAGGGGGGTGAATTGGTAGTTTTAAAAACTTAACCCTCTTTGAAAGAGTGTTGAACCGAAATGAAAATTTTTTATTAAATTTTATAGAAAAAGTTTATCAACCACAGAGTTTTTAATCAAAAGTAAAATGCAAAAAATAAAAAGCAGTAAAGTAAATGACACAAGATTTATAGTGGTTCAGTCTAAACCAGACCTACATCCACTCCCCAGAGGCACCCTCTGATTATTGCACTAATACCAATAGTGACTCTCCTTTTGCACCCACAGCAAGGCAGAGAAGCCTTTACAAACACTCTTTTCACCACTACCCGGTGTGGCAGAGAACCGTCGTCCTTTTACACAATCCCCAGTGTTGGCAGAGAACCTTCTGTCCTTTCACACTCTCCTAGTGTGGGCAGAGAACCCTCCAGCTGTTCACACTCTCTAAGTGTAGGCAGCGAACCCTTCGGCTGTTCACACTCTCCAAGTGTAGGCAGCGAACCCTTCGGCTGTTCACACTCTCCAAGTGTAGGCAGCGAACCGGATCTCCTTGACAGATCTTCTCACAAGAAATCTAAAAGGAAGAAAGAAAAGAGTGAAGTAATCACAATTCACAAGTAGAGATTCTTGCCTTTAAACACCAAGTGAAGCCTTCATGCTCCAGTGGTAGGAATCCTCCTTTGAATGCTCTCTCACACTCTCTCCTTGACTTTTCTCTCAATAGGCACGAAGATCAAATGATAAAAAGATTGGGTGGCAGTCTAATTTGGACTATTTATACAAAAGACAAGAAAAACCGCCCAAAAACTGCAAGTTTTCAATTATGTACGCAGTGGATCGTCCCGTACGATCGTGGATCGTCCTGGACGATATTACTTAAAAGCCTTGAAACAAACCTCTTTGTATATGCGTACGAAATGTTTTCGTACAAGCTGATCGTCCCGTACGAACCAAGTTCGTCCGGTACGAACGGTTATAATAAGGTCGGTTCCAAAAATGAATATAGAAAAACCGTCATAAGTCGGTTGTATCGTCTGGACGAAAATTTGTTCGTCCGGACAAAAATCTTACAGAGACCAAATCGTCCTGGACGATATTTAATTTCGTCTGGACGAAATTCTTACAGAGAGCAAATCATTCCTGACGATAATTATTTTCGTCTGGACGAAATTCTTACAGAGAGCAAATCGTCCCGGACGATATTTAATTTCGTCCCGGACGAATAGGACTTAGAAAAATTTTTCTAGCCAGTTCCTATTCGTTCCATGTGATCATAATAGGAGATAACTATCTGATCGTCCCGTACGAACTGATATCGTCCCGTACGATCAGTATAAATTTTATATGATCTCCTTATGTGTGTGTGTGTGTATGTTTTTATTCACTCAATTACAATCACTCCCTCTCAATTAAAAAGATAATTTTAAGCTTCAAAAACTAAAGGTATTTCTTGCTGAATTTGATTTGAAGACTTTGTGTTTGAGAGTATGATTCACCTGAAATGTTAGTACACACAAGAGCAAATACAAATCTTCTAAAATTGTTAGGAGATAACTATACATTTGAACAATAATGTTTGGAATCATCAAAATTATACAAGTTGCAAAAATGTAAAACATGCAAATAGCAACTATCTTAACACCAGTGGTCATTGTAATTAGGTTGAGTAATTTTAGCTTCTAAAATAAAGAAGAGGTCAATATAGTTAACTTGGGCTAGTTTTTTGCAGCTAAAAACTTTGGTCGGGCTGTTGAACCCACGCAAATTCCAGGCTGCAATATTGGGCAAGGTCATTGGGACTTTGGGTTGGGGGTAGAGGCCTTTTTGGCTTTGCCTTTAGTTTGTTTTTGGTTTTGGCTAGGAGGGGGTTGGGCTTTAGATGAAGTAGAGCTAGAGGTAGAAGGTTCCATAGAAGAGGAAAGGATGTTAGGTTGATGTAAGCGAGGTGATGTCTGGGAAGGACTGTTGAGGTTTGGATTAGTAGTGTTAGTAGGGTCACTTTTAGGTGTAAATGCGGCTTTGCCTTGATGGAAAGAAGAAGACAGAGTCTCCTCAGTGTTTTCATGGTCATTTAAGGCCTCAAATTTGTTTTTGGTAGTGATTGTAACAGGTTGTTTTATTTGTCCTATTGAGTCAGTGATGTCCTGGACATCTCCAGACGGAGAGTTAAGGTTCGGGATTAAGGTTCCTACATTGGGATTTTGATCTTCAATGGGAATAGAAAGTTGAGGAGGTAGGTCGTGATTAGGTTGAGTGATTTTTTGGATATGTGGAGGTTTAGGGATGTAAAGTTTTGGTGGCGGCGTGCGTTTAGGTTTTCTACTGGTACTTCTTCCCCTAGGTTTTTCGGCATTTTGGGTTTTAAAAATTGGATCTTTTGGGCATAAGGTCGGGGGATGCATGATAGAGCCACACTGTGAACATTTTTCAGGTTTCCAGTCATATTGGACTCTAAGGGGGAACGATTTTCCTTCAACAGAATAAAAAAATTTCCTCCAGAAGAAGAGAGGAGCTAGTAATTTGTACGCACACTCTAGCAAATGTCAAATGAGTTTTTGCAGCAGTTAAAGCATCAACAACAATGGGAATCCCTATGCAGCTAGCTAGTTTAGAAATACCTTCTGGAGTCCACAGAGATAGCGGCAAGTTCAGTATTTTGATCCATAAGGGGATAGCAGGAAATTCTTCCCTTTTAGGCACAAAATCAGGTGTCCATTTTTGAAGTATGAACGGCTTACCAAAGAAAAACCACGGGCCTCCCATCCATGCATACTCGTAGTCTTCTAGAGCAGGAAATTTGAGCAAGAAAAATCCCTCGTCCATAGTAAGCAAAGAAATGGTCCCTTTAAGTGGCCATGCCTTCTTAATCACGGAGAGAAGAGTTTCGTAGTAGGGCCTTTTCCCGATCGAGTATCCAACCAGCGAAAGGGACCACTCCGGAGCTCCAGCGTTGAACTGGTCGGCGGTGAACTGGTCGGCGGTGAGGTTCTGAGTAGGGACAAAGGTTAGAGAGTGGGAGAAGTCGGTAGAGACTTGGGGGGTGGAGTTTAAAAGGTTTTTCCAAAGCGGGAGGACAGTGGAAGCAGGGGATGCAGTGGAGGTGGAGGTGGAAGGGAGAGGGGGAAAGTCCTTCACGACCATGGGGGAGAAACCCCCGGCCGAGAGGCGGCGGGAAAGCAAGAGGCGGGAGAAGACCCCGCAAACCCTAGCAGAGCGCTGAAGATATTTTTCTCAGCTCTCTCTGTTGTGATCTTGAAAATTTTCCAATACCATTTAAGAGCGGCTCAACTAAGTTAAAATTTAATATATTCATATTCTTTATTATTCTATTAGAGTTCAGCTTATATTAAACAAAATGTGCTCTGGAGCCGTGGTGGAGTCATAAAATTTTTAATTTTAATTAACATAAATTAAGCATAATATAATAAAATTTTATTCATGTTCAGCTATTTAAAAGTCGAACTTAAATTATCTGTTTGTTGGACTAACCACATCTAAGACGATTTTTTTTTTCTTGTACAGCCCTATGCATCCCGTAGGTTCGACGTTCGCACGGTTTAATCCTAGAAAACTGATCGTTTTTCTATAATTGTCCCTCCCAAATACCACCAAGTTGAGCTTTCCAGTTTCCACTGGTCCTCATCTCTTTTCCTCTGCTTCTGGTCATTCTGCTCTAGACGAGCCCGTGGTCCGCTAGCCCACCGTCTCCGGGGAAATTACCTCTCCGGCGACCTCGCCGGAATATCCCGACAACGTTCATCTGCCAACTGGATCTTCGCGGCGCCGTCACCGCTCGGGGGGAGAGGGTAGAGTTCCCCTCCCTCCGTTCATTTATCTCTCTTTTTCCAGTATCATCGCCCGGGGACCAGCAGGGAGTCAGGATATTTGATCTAATCGGAGGCTGAGAGGTTGAGACGATCCCCACCTTCGAACTTTCCAAGTTCCTACGGAATCACCAATCATGTCCATCTCGGATTCTGAATCGTCATCCAGTGGGGACTACAAGAACCTCCGACAGATCACAAGAGAACGTAAGTTCTTGATCTTTTTTTTTGGAATCCTTTTATATCTTCTTCCGTTGGACGAACGAATCAGATTCTCCTTAAAGTGGGCAATATGACCAATGTCAATCTAGAGGATGAAGGAAACTGGATATTTTCAGTGCTAGAGAAGAAAGTACTAAAAAGTGTTTTTCGATTCCGGGCATACTTGAAGGGGGGCTTTGGGAGTACACATCCAGCTAGATTTATGGAACTCCTCGCTGGCCCTTACTTGCCAAACAAATCCAATTTGATTTAATTGGGGAAAAAGTATGTTTCGCGTAAACAACATAGTAGAGGTTTTCCTTGAAGTGAGAGTAAGTCAGATAAAGAAAATAATAAGTTGAAATAAGGAAGTTAGACAATCTGACTTAAAGGGTAAGGGCATCATTCTACATGAAAATTTTCGTGTTAATGAGGGAAAAATCTTTGCTGGCACCTTAATCAGCTTAATGTGAATCAAGAAATTAGAATTTATGATTGACCAATTAGAATTTGTTTAAGGCCTTAGAGGAATCAATTTAATCAATATGATTGGTTTGGTTCTATAGGGTCAAATAGACTCTTTTGGGCTAAATTTGGTTGAAGGATACAATCAAGCTACTCTGAAAGTCTACTTGCCTCTATCAAATTATTAATAACCTATTAGGACCTACTCAAATGGTTGGCCAAAGACAAATTGTCAAATGCTATATTCTAGATTCAATTGTCCCAATTGGGTTCTATTGGGTAAAGCTAGGGTTTAGAAGCCTAGTCTAATAGTTAACTCACTTATGGTTTGATGATCTAAACCATGGAAGAGGTTTCGGCATTTTGCCAAGTGACAGGGGTTTTTGGTTGAAAATCACCAAATGTGTTGAGGATTAAGTGATAGTAGTGTTGGTTTGAATATTGGTCAAATTTTGGCCTACAAGTCAAGCTTAAGAGGTCTCATATTTAATTACAATAAACAAGCATGTTGCTGATCCAATGAGGAAGAACTTGATTGCTTATACTATAAAGTGGATCCATTGGATCAATTAGGGTTAAGCCTAGAAAGCGGGATATCATATGAATGGCTAAAGTCAAACTTATTTAAAAGAGAATTAAATTACTTGGAATTGAATGATCAAAGGGTTCCTCCTATTATGTTTTCTAAATACAATACAATCCTATGGTCATCCTAAGGAAGTTTTATTCAACTTATGTTAAGGGTTGAGGTAGAGCTTCTAGCTAGGTTAAATTAGGGTTTAAATTTGTGGAATGAACTAAGAGATTCGAATTGTGACTGAAATTAATGAGTGCTTGAAATATATTTAGGGATGTGCAAGAGGTCCAATCAGGGGTATTGGTTTGTTCAAGTTCAAAAAACTAAGATTACCAGCTTGAAGGGCAATTTAAGCTACTCAAACCCGAGCATCAAGACGTATACTATGTTGACATATTTTTTGTTTCTGATATGTCTTTTTTTGTTCATAAAGGGACTTTTGCAACAAAAATATGATGGGTGTCCGACTGAATATGATCTTATTCACACTCATCAATAGAAAATAATAAACTAGAGCATAAGTGTCTCATGGTGCCAAATGTATGACATAGAGCATGACACATTATTTGAAAATTTATACAATTCATAAAAAGATTATGAATTTATTAATAATTCAACAATATATGAGAACATATTAAAAAATAACTTCATATTAGAAGAACAAAAGATTGTTTAACTTATGTGAAAGTTAATGAGTGAAAAATAGATTGAAAAAAAAAACTATCATGCAAAGAAACCAACTAGATTGACAAATGGAAGTATAGAACTATCGTGCAGTAGCAATACGAAATTTGAACAAAATATAAGGCATTGAAGCTTATGATTAGTTAAAGAAGGATGACCATATTTTCTTAAGGGGATAATTTTGCTCAAAACATAATTAATAATTTGTTTACCCATTCCATGTTCAATTTGAAAAATTTAACTAGTCATCCTTAGAATTTTCATCTTACACCAAAATTGCTTCTTATTCATATTTATTATGCCCCGTATTATAATCTTCTTTAACAAAAATAGTTTCACCCTCATCACATCCATTTAACCGAGCAATGTACTATAAGACATTAAAGCCTGAATAGCATGTATTATTTTGATTTTTTGTGCCTTGCAAGAGTAATAGTGCTTGTGTCTAGTCTTACTATACTATAAGTTATAGAGCATTTTATTAACAAAGTACCATCATATTTTTACTTGATACAACTTTTTGTTATTAATATTATATTTGTTTTAAAACCATGAGCTGCTCATTGACCCATCCCTATGCCTTGCATTCACCGGTGCTCCATGTGTTGGGCTATTGCCTTTTTATTTCTTTTCTGGGTATTTCATGCTTTTTCTTTGAAACAATTGGGAGAATTTTTAGTGGAAATCATCGATGGGTTATGCTTATGTGTGAAGGGTGCTTGGAATGGCAATATGTCAAGTTCGTTTTGACCTTTTTTAGTGGGTTATCATTTCAACCGTATGCATGTTTCAGATGCAATCCTCTAGCTTCTCAAGTTCTCATATGAGCTACTGTAGGTGCAATAGTTGGAATTTTTTACTGATGTACCCAATAATATAATATGGATATTTTTTTTTTCCTTTTGTTAAATAATCATTGGCAGGAATGGATGGTTCATAGGGCTAACATAAGCTTGAACATGATATACCAAATTTTGTGTTGTTGAGGTCTTGACTCTTATTCATCAATTGCCATTATTCACTATGATAATGAATAATCTTTCCCACACATGAACAATTGCCTTTTAATTGAAATGATGCTTTAGTTAGAATGCATTGGAACTATCATAGTACCATTTGAATATTTGTTGGAGTGCTAATGTAAATAGGATGTTTGTAAGGGACTTATTTTCAGTTAGCCTTATTTGGAGGGTGACAAGTAATTGTAGTTGAAGGTATGTCAAATATAGGATAGAAGAGTCCAGAGGAAGGTGCTCTCACAAAAGTAGCTGTCCTAGTTGGAAGCAATAAGAATACATTCATGTTAAATTATATTTGAATTCACGAATACGGTCTATCAAATGCAATCATCTTGCAGTGGTTAACTTTGACTTTATTTTGAACTAAAATAAACTCATAAACATGCAAGTACAATAAAATATACTTAAGATTAAGGTTAAATTGTGCTTTTGGATTGTGAAGAAACTACCAAAATTTTGATTAATTTTCTTAAAATCTCATTGTTTTGTTTTGGCCCCATCCATTGGGTGGTCCATCAAATATAATGTCCTGTTGAATATGCTTAAAGTTGGGTTAGGCTTTTAGTTTTTCCTACAAATTCTTACTTAAGATGCCTTAGTTGTATATGTTACTAGTAGTTTTATATTTTAGTCATTTTTTTGTATGGTTGTAGGGCTGTTATATGAAATGCTTCGGTCAACTAGGGCAAAGGATCCGAAAGCAATATGGAAGGTATTTGTATAGTATTTTTTTTTTGCCTTTTTATATTTTTTTAATGCTCTTCTTTTTTTGTTCATATTTTTATTTCACCTGATTTATGGAGAAGAATCTCTTGCCAATGATAAGTGTGGTAATTGGCCAATTGTCCAACTTAATTATTAATATTCAATGAATTTATATTTTTGCATGGTCTAACTTTAAATATTTTGATTTTATCTCTCATTTTCATTGAAGGATAAAGACTTGAGTCATTTTAGTGGCCATCTTGATTAGATTTGGCTTGTAGGACATTGATGTTCAAATAATGCAACTATCATTTGTTAAGGGAAAACTTTATGATGGATTCATTAAATATGGATTGTATCCGATATGAGTGATTGCACTATAAACCAAACCTACATAAATTAAGTACCTCTAACTTGCGGTTTATATTTTTCCTCTTCAACATCAAGATGTATGCTCTATTTTCCTTGTCTAGCCATGATAGTATTATAAGTTAGTTGCTTCTTGTTGTGATGGTTATTGTGTACTATTTGGCATGCGTGGTATTGCCACCAAGGCTATCTAGTTTGTGCAATATGGTTTTGTTTTATCGAACATAGTCCTCGCGTTCATGAAGCTATTATTGCTTTTATTTGTTAACGGAATGTGTTTTGGTTAGGTTCATTTGAATTTAAATCTTATCAGAACCACTCTAAGTTGGATTATTTGTTTGATAATATTTTTGTACTTTCATTTTGAAATACAACTAGTTGGGAAAAGTTTTAAAGTTGGATTTAGAGTCAATCTAGTATAATTAGCTATGTATAATATCCAAAGATTTCGAGGGAGTGGGGAGGGAGAGGGGAAAGGGCTTCATCTTATGGTGAAGGCTATGATGCACTGATACTTCTTTTCAAAGGGGTTTGCAGTGCTCGATATGTATTGAACACGACACATATATGACACATTTCCGACATGTGTGAGATATCTCGAAGGCGTGTCTAATTAAAAAAAATTTATATACGTGTATTAAATATTTTATGATTTTTTAAATATAATTTCTTGAATTTAAAATCTTTTATTAAAAAATAAAAAATAATTTTCTTATTTTATATCTATAGCCCAAAATCAATTGCCTGCACTTAATATCCTATTTCTTGAACATTCTCATTTTCATTTCTTTTTGATGGATTACAACTAGGGTTTCACAACAATACCTAATGCCATCTCAACATCGACATTTAACACCATCACAATATCAACATTTCAAAATTATCCCTAAATCATAGTCCGATGTTATCTTAACATTTTTACTTGATGCCAGCAATTTATTCACCAACAATCATACCCCTACATCATCTCGACATCTCTTCTTTGTCTAACGTCATTTCAAAATTAACAATCGATGCTTTATTGACATTGACGATCAATGCCGCCTTGACATCGTTGTCCGATACCCATTACACAACATAAATGCCTGACTCTTGACAGCATTATCATCTCCCATCTTGATGCCTAACACATGATAACTATTCTCGACTCTCAACATCTTAATATTAATCATTTTAAGAATAAATTCTAATTAAATGATTTATTATTTCTAAATAATTCTTAATATTTTGCTTATTCAATTTATGTAGACTATTTTTAAGACAAAAAACATAATGTCGTGTTCAATTCATATATGTATCCTATATTTTTAGTATTTGATATATCTCATGTCCATGTCATGTCATATCCGTGTTTGTGCATCATTGGGTGAATGATGATGGAGATGATCAAAACATGTATAGTGGCTAGAAGTGGTGAAGATCATTCTTAATGACAATGAGATCATATGGAGGATTATGGTATTCAATAATGAAATGGAGGCTTGAATTATCTACAGGTGTCGTTATCCATATTTTAGAAGGTTTAAAGATCGATAAATTATTATATTTTTCTATTTAATGGTACATATGAAATTGTGACTACTATTGCAGCTTTGATTGAGTGTGGAAGAAGAGTGTTAGTGGTTGGTTGTGCAAGACAAAGGATTGAAGGATGGGGGTGGTTGCTTTAGGAGGGGTGAAAATTATGGTTAATGACTTAGGAGCTACCATTATTGGTGGCTTCTCAGTTGATGTCAAGGTGGATGGAATTTTAAGCGGTTATCAATTGATCGATTGAGATCCAATAGTTCAAGGGTTCCAATAAAAGGATATATAAATGTGAAATATGAATTAAGGGGAAATTGTATGTATGTTCAAAGGATGGTGGATCATACCTCATGTATAATGTTTTAAGAATCTTTCATCCAATTCTTGCGTTTCTCTATCTCTGCCTTATCATTAATTTCTTATTTTTTTAATGAATTTACACAAAGTATTCTTAAAATTTGATGGAGCAAAAATAAATGCATTAATTTAGTTCCTTTTTTTTTCTTTTTAAAAAATAATTAAGCCTAATAATGTGAGTGATGTTAGGGATGTGGACACCACATCTCCCTCTCTCTCCTTTGTTCATACATGTCAATAGCATAAAAAGAGCATGCCATGGCGCATGGTGCAACGTGGCACATTCATACATGTCAATAGCATAAAAAGAGCATGCCATGGCCCATGGTGCAACGTGGCACATCCTTTACACCATTTGCTTAAGATGGCACATAGAGTAAAAATGGCTTGTGCTATTTGCGACATGCAATAGCAATAGCAGATGGCATAAATCCCACATAGTGCATGCTATGTTAATTTTTAGGGTTTAAGATTTTAACTTAATAATTTTATAATTTATTTTTTCAAATATTAAATAAAAACTAAGGCTTATATGGTTCGATCCAACTCCAAGCCATTGCGTGCTCTAGCCGTCTCTCTGTTGCTTCTGGCTTGGTGTATCATCTTGGCTTCAAATAGAGATAACATCGACAAATTGCATTTCTCTATCTGGGCCTCAAACATAGTAGAGCAGCCATCATCATGACACCTTTTTTATCAATGACAAGTATCCCTCTAGCTATCTTCAACCCTTGTTTTTAACAAAAAACTTTTCAACATTGAGATGTTATCATGATGGCTTCTGAAGGCCCTCTTTTTTTTACCCTCCCTATCATTGTCTCTCTAGTAGATAGCCACTGCAAGCTGGGTGAAGGGTGGTGGGACACCTATTTTTCTCATCTGATTTTTCTTCTAATAACAATCTTACTTTCTCTTTTTTAAGCATGGACCTTGGATTATCTTCCAAGAAATTATTTACTATTAACTTTTTTATGTTTCAAATGACAAGATTTGACAGCCAAAAATTTGATAATGTGAGCAATTAAAAATCATGAAATTCTTATAAATTTTTATTTATCTACTGGAATATAAGTCTAAATTTGATCAGTGAACTCAATATAATTTCACATTCACATCTTCTATGTCTGTGTTCACCTCCTTCCAACTAATCTATTTTCCATTGTAATATATTTTATTTCTAAGGTATTGTGCCACCTGTGGTTGACTCTACGAATAAGTTCTTTTCTTACTCTCCTTTATATATTAAACTTTTCATAGTTCCTACTTTATTGGTTCATGGATAAATGTTATAGAGAATGACTAGTACAAGACTAAAATATTTAAATAAAGAACTCTCGGTTAAAAAAAAAAAATCTATTTGATATTCCTAGAACTTTTGCTTTTACTCAAAAATAATGCATTACAAAATTAAGGGACGAAGAGTTGTTCCTCAATACTTTATGACATAACTTTTCTCAGTAATGATGATTACTTTTGTATAGTTTACTATATATTTTTGTTCCTTTAGATCTACTTGATATAACTTAAGATGCTAATGAACTTATTCAATAGTTGATACAACATACAAGTGGAATAGATTATCATTAGGTTTAGCATTTTCTTGTTGGAGAATATAGGGAAAAAGCCTAAATTATAAAAATATGAAAAATAGAGAATTTTTATGAGGGTTCGAGACATGATCGGCTTTCTTAATTGCATAATGATATGCCTAAGCAGAAGGTAAAAATGACTCAAGCACTTGCTTGAGGCTTAATAAAAGAAACAATGCAAGGACTTTGAAAATGTTCTTCAGTCTAAGAGAACTAAAAAATCAAAATAAGTAAAGAAATCAACAAACTCATGGACATCGGTAGAAGCAAAGCACCACATGTAAAAAAATTAGCTTTAGGATAAACCAATAATTTCTGTCAAATAAGATTGAGTAGGTGGAGAGAAAAGAAAGAGGTTGGTACTTATGAAAGATTTATCATCATACCAATTCACACTAGAAACCCACAAAGACGTCATATAAGAATGAAAGATTGAGAGTTCTTTTGAGAAGTAGAGTTTAAGGATCAATTTAGTAGAGCCCTAATTATTATTAACAATCAAAAGGGATACATAAGGATAGTTGGATAATAAAGAGCATAAGCCAAAACCCAATATCCGGTAACTACATGATGCAGTCAAGGTAGGGGCTGATTTGGAGAGGTTTTTTGTGGTTGTTTGGTCTTTCCATGTGGTTGTTTATTCTTCCCATGGTGGCTGTTCGGTTTCCATGCTGCTTGCTGTTCAGATTTTCCTCTTGTTGTTTCCTATGTTGTGTGCTTTTACTTCACAGTAAATGGGATGTCTTGATAGGCTCCTATTGGCTATTTTTGGTGGCACAATTATGTGAATTATTGAATGCTATTCCCCCCCTTCTTTCTCCTATAAATTAGGGCTGAATTCCATTGTGAAAGAGAGTTTTTTTGGAGAGAGACTTTGAAGAATTTTTTGGAATGTGATTATTTGAAACCTACGATTTTGTCATAGCTTGCGAGCTATTTTCTTCTACCATCTTTCTTCAATTTAATCTTGGTCTTCTATCTAATCTTCTCTCCACAATTCCCATTCCACTTATACCTTTCTTATTCAAATATTGTGAGTTTCAAGGTGTTGTTGTGCCCTGCTTGTTGGTATTTGCCGGAGGAGTGCTGACTTGAGCTTGATCAAAATTTCTGTGGTGAACAACTGATTTGTCCTTTCCTTTAAGCACCTAACCTATTTTGGGTTTTGCATGTGAAGTGACTTTTCTAGGTTGTTCTGAGGACAGTTAATTTTAAGTTTTGATTTGTTTCTTTGCAATATTTTCTAATCATTTACTTATATTTGTTTACTATTAAGTTTCATTCAGTTGGTGTTGGTTTATGTTTAATTGAAAGGAAGTGTGTTTTTATTTGCATTCCTAGAACAAAATTTGTTCCTAGTTTGTATCACTACATGTCCAATACCGGTAGGTTCATGACATACAAGATAACCTAGAATGATATAGTAATCCGATCACCTAACCAAAACAGAGAAAATATCCAATAGAAGATAGTTATATGCCGAAACCAACTTGAGGTATCCACCAAACCATAAAATTATTCCATGCTCAGACAAGTACCACTAGTAAGCATACCAACCAAAAGCAATAAACCACAACCACACATCAGATGAGAAGCACACCTCTCTAAGAAATATAATTGAGGTTTTCAAAGCAGCCAGACATATTAAGTCAATACAGCACATCACAATCCTAGTAAAGAAATTGAGCCAACCTAAGGATCCCAATCATGAAATAAGCCTTATGAATTAGCAAAATTTATGAAAGAGTAGAAATGATAAAGAAAATCCACAAGCTATTATATAATTCTAGAAATTAAAGAGATAAATATTTGAATAGTAAAAACAAAAGAGCTAACACAAAAATAGTACTAATAGCCAAAAGAAAATATAAAACAATTGTGATTATGAAATCAACTAAGAAGGGTTGAAAAAATATCTCAAACTTGTAACAAAGCTTGACTATAAGAGCCTAATGCTTCATGTTGATGTGAAATGAGTTACAGTTGTCCAATTTCATAACAACCAAGCCAAGTGGAAGTTCCAATTTGATATTGTGCCTAGTTTTGCATATTAGGATAAACAGACACGGGCACAGCGACACAGATACGATATGACACGAACACGAGACACTTCAATTATTGAAAATATAGGATACATATATAGGTTGGACACGGTATTATATTTTTTTATATTTTAAAAACAGCGTATAAAAATTAAGTATAATATTAAAAATAATTTAGAATTTGTGCTTTAAATGATTAATATTAGGATGTCGAGAGTTGGGCGTCGATGTCGTGTATCAGACATCGAGAAAGGAGATGACAATGCTATTGAGAGTCAAGCATCAATGTTATGCAGTAAGTATCGAACGTCGATGTCAAGAGGGCATTAGTTATTGATGTTTAGAAGGCGTTGGTCATCGATGTTAAGACGACTTCAGACAAAGATGAGCTGTCAAGTTGTGGGCGTAAAAATTGTTTGCATCGAGCATCATTGTCAAGATAGTGTTAGACTTTAATGCTGAGATGATTTTGAAATGTTGATGTTGTAACGATGTCAGACTTTGATGTTGAGATGACATCATACATTGTTGTGAAACCAATAGTTTCTACCCGCTAAAAAGAAATGAATATGAGAATATTCGATGAATGAGATATTGAGTGCGGGCGATTGATTTTGTGTTGTGGCTAGGAAATAAGAAATTTAGTTTTTATATTTTAAATAAATAAGAATTTTAAATACAAGAAATTATATTTAAAAAAATTCATAAAATAATTAAGACACGTGTGTCGGACATGCGTGCCCAATTTGTATTTAATATTTTTTTAATCAAACACGTTTTCGGCGATTCCGACACGTGTCGGATACATATCGGACACTGCATGCCTCTTTGTGGGGAAGTGTCGGTGCATCATAGTTTGCATATAAATGGATTACTTCTACTAAAGAGAACATTAATGCGGACCCTTCATAAGTTGTAGATAATGATAGTCATTACTTAATAAGGAACACATTGTTAAGGAAAAGGTGAGAGTTATAAAAAACTTTGTATGATAAGATGATGGGCAATTAGTAGGAGTGTAATGTATTTAAAAAGGTATAAAAATAATAAATCATGGAAGAAAGAGTATTTAAAGAACAAATAGTTGTGGTCTCTTAGGCCAAAAGAGCACACATTAGGAATTTCAATGTAGGTTGACATTTTTAACTTGTTGCTGAAAGTCATCCAAGCTATAGACTAAACTATAGTTAAGCTCCTTAAGTCTAAACAAAGGGATGCCAATAGAATCAGCTACCAGATGGAAATGTATGACATTAGATAGTGAGAAGAAAAATGATCTGTTTCATAGAATTTTGTGTTCATCTATGGAAGAGGTAGAAATGGTAAGAGAGTTCAAGTCATGATACATCAAGAATATAGCTCCAATAATTTTCCAAGCCTTTGCCTTTTATGTAACATTAAACCGAAAAGACAGATGGGTGCATAATAATAGTGGCCATCAATCCAAGGGCTGATAATTGAGGTACTTAGCCTTCATTTAGTTGGCCCAATACCCATTTTTTGTGATCATTTTCCAAGAAAGCTTAAGTCTTGTTGTAATGTTAATAAATATTGGGTTAGGTAGGCTCTAACCATGCAAATTCTTGGGGTTATAGGCTCTGTTTCTAGAAATAGAGCGCACATTCTTAGTTGCCCAACCATATTGAATAAGTCTATTAAAATTGATAAATTCTAATGAATAATAGACTTGGGAATATATAAAGTATGGCTCCAATAATTAATTATAAATAAGATGTTAGTTTTATAACCTGGAAGTAACACACTAAGAATACAACAACAACAATAACATCAAGCATTTATCCCAAGCCTTTATCGCACTTTCTTAGGTGCCCAACTAGATTGAATAAATCTATTGATAAATTCTAATGAATAATAGACTTGCGAATAGATAAAGTATGGCTCCAATAATTGATCATAGATAAGATGTTAGTTTTATAACCTGGAAGTAACACGCTAAGAATACAACAACAACAATTATATCAAGCCTTTATCCTACTATGTGGGGTCGGCTACATGAATAATTTTTCTTTTTTGTGTCCGGTTAAGAGTTAAATTCTCATTTATACCTAATAAAGAAAGATCATTTCTAATATTTTCTAACCAAATCTTTTTAGGTCTACTTCTACCTTTCTTAACATAGGTTAAATCTAATACATTTACTCTCCTAACTGGGTCATCAGAAGACCGCCGTTTTATGTGACCAAGCCATCTAAGGTGACTCTCTCTAATCTTATCTGCCACTGAAGCTACTCGAACATTTTCATGTATATGCTCATTTCGTATCCTGTCTACCTCTACCTTTCTTAGGTAGAGGTAGAATAAAGAGCACTCTTTCCAATTAGGAAGTCTCGTCTTTATTTTATTAATAAGATCTTGACAGAGCAGAACATTAATATTAGAGGTGGAAAGAGGAAGAACTAGATAAATAATACTTACCAATAGGGACATGAACAATGTTAGCTTGGTCAATATAATTGATAATGTTAATAGTGAATATAACATGACTTCTAGTGGTGTTAAAAGCCAACCCAAAAATATCATTGAAATAATAAAGAGTTGAATATAACACTTTATGAATAGAAGGAACATCCTTACCAAAGATAAGCATATCATTGCAAATAACAGGTGAGGAACTTTGGACTTGGGCAGGGATACTCAATCAAATTATTTTCTAACTCAATCTTGGTTTTGAGAAAGCAAGAAATATCATCTATAACAAAGGCAAAACATACAGTGATAGAAGGAAACCTTCCCTCAACCCTCTAGATGAGTGCAAGTAAACTTCTAGGAAACTATGAAGTTGATAGAAGAGAAAGTACTCATTGATACAATGTTTGATCAAGCAAATACACTTGGTAGGGAAAGGCTATCATCTATCCATTGAAAAAGAGAAACACTCTACAAATTTTGGAAATGTCAATTGACAAACATTCATAGATGAAATAGCTTTGTGGAAACCTCTATCCAGCTTAGAGGCCTACGAAATATTTTCATTAATGAACCTACCAAAAATAAAAGCTTCATAAGTAGGAGAAATAATGGAGCTTATAACATTTTTAATCCTACTTGTGGGAATCCCAATAGTATTTTAAAGAAATTACACAAATAAATCAATCTGAAGTCAAGGATGGAGATCGAAGAACTAGACTTAGGAATGAGAATAATAGAAATAACTTAAACATTTCTAAGAATTCTCATGAAGGATAATAAGAAGAGGATAACATTAGTGATGCATTGGCTTGCAACATCCCTAGTAAATTTGAATTATTTAGCTTTAAGACCCGAGAAATAAGATTACTGATAAGATCATTAGGGACAGTATTCCTACAAGGAATATATAGACATTGGGAGGCACAGTTGCTATTAATGAATTGATTATAGAGTTTGATTGTCTCAGTAGCAATCTCATTGTAGTTAAATATTTTGCCATTCTTATAATTAGAAAAACCTATTCATGTTAAAAGCTTTTTTTTTTGTTGATCTTATGATTCAAATATATTGTTATATTTGCCTTTATACAACCAGTAGGCATTTGCTCTTTTAGAAACTCAAGGAATTTTTCAAATTGGATAGATGCCTGATAATAACAATAATGTTTTTTATTATCATATCATTTTGAAGAGGGTTAATATCCAACATAGAGTAGTCAAGTTTACCACTGGTCTCTACAAATTTGTTTTGTATTTTAGAAGAAAGCTAGAACTCTTTATCTTAAGTCTCCTTTTGACTTCTTTAAGTTTTTTAAATTGTTGCCAAAAACAAACAGAGGATGCCGCTTAACATAGATGCTCCAAACATTAACCATAAATTATGAAACTAAGAAGAGAAGCCTAATAATTCTTGAACTTGAGACTGGAGTTCTTTTGACATTTCGTGGTAGTAGGGTGAAGTAGAATATAAAAATGATCTTTGACGGACATGTACTTAATACATGATAAAAGTGTTTAAGGGTAATAGTGTTGGCTATAAAAATAACACCCCACGATACCCCTTAACAGTAACATAGAGTATCACAAAAATAAACATAACATTCAATTTTTTTCTTTTATCCTTCCTCACACAATTTCATCCTTGAATAAAACATCCAACTACAATGTCATTTATATAGTAAACAGAAGCATCTAGTTAATCCAAATTTTAAAACATAAATATTTATAGAGCCACTAAGAAAATCAAAAGAGTACAACACTGAACAGTCTATATATCTCAGATATAGACTTACAAACAAAGTTAAATACTAGCTTATAAAATTAAACAACTTAAAACTTATTTTACTTCGACCTTTGCCTTTTCTTTTTTTGTAATAAAAACCATTATGAAAAGCACGGGTGAGTTATGAGTCTCAATAAATATATGTAATTTACATAAAATTAAATATCAAATTATAAAGAATAACATGATTGAATTAATTTAGAAATATTTGCAAAATAACATAAATCATATTTTAAAAATCATCATTTCATTCATTTGAAGTCTATACAGAATATCAATATTAGTCTTTAAAGATTTGTCTAAATTTTTAAAAAAATGTTCAATAAAGCCTCGATAAATATGACATTATCGCCATTAAATAATATAGAGGTCCTTTTTATCTTTTTAGGGGTCAATTTTGTCATACCTACTATACATGTATCATATCTCTGGATCTCCTTTGCCCTTCTTACAATGCAGTATCATATATGGGGACCATTTTTCCTCACCTGCATTTGTAAGTTGTATATCATTTTATAGTCAATCTTTTCTAATTTTTGATATTCAGTATATTTCACAACATAGTAATTTATACTTGACTTGCCATGTATAAAATTTCATAAGAATTTGTCTCTTGCTATACTTACATACCAGGATGTGTTGGCCAATATTAAAATTAATGATATCTTTTTAAACTATTATCAACTTGAAATATTAAAATAATAATCATAAATCTTATTTTAAATTTTAATGATACATATTTGCAAGTGGTTGTTGATACAAGATAACTTGAAAGTATACTCAATTTCATTACAATACAAACACGCTTTATCTTATTTCCATTTGCAAGTCTTCATATGGATATGTAGTTGCTTATTAATGCATACAAAGATGTATGTTCATATTTCATATTTGGAATTATCTTAACACAATCAACCTTTTAAATGAATCAACTGATATTGTATGCATCAAGAATTTCTAATATTTATTTTTTGTAATTTATAATTGCATAACTTACTTCTTTGACGAACTACCTCTTCCAATTCTACACCATGTAATCTTTTCCTTTGATAAATTATCTCAAAACACTTTTTTTTGCATATATCTGATGAATCCTAAAATTATAATTGGTATGAACTTCTTTAGAAACTTTACTGAATTTAAGAAATAGAAAAGATAACGAAAAACATTATAATTTCTTACCTCCTCCTAATACTTGTTATTCGTACTTCATTGTTTCCTCTAAGCAATTGCTTGCTCTCATGAATTGAATTATCCCACAGTCACTATCTCAATTCCTTCTTCACTTCACTATGCCTATTTCTTCTATATGTACTGTGCCGATTCTGCTATAGTAATTCATGCACTGTGTCGAAATCCATAACAATACACTGTGCCGACCTCTGTTACAGGAATTTCTGCACAATACCCAATAATTCTACAATCCCGCGGGCACTGTGCCGAACTCCCTTTTCCTTGCACTGTGCCGAACACTCTACAATGGTTGCTTGTATGAATTCCAAACAAATGTAAGGATAGAGTGGACCCCATGCTATAGCTTCTCTCTCCTCATACATCCCAAAGGAATTATCTATTTAGAACATTAATTTCCATTTAATATTTTGCTTAAAATTTCTATTAATATTTATTTAATAGTACTTAATTGTTAAATAAAAATTAACTTATTTTACTATGAATTAATAAACTTAGTTAATTTTAAAAGAAATAATGTGTTGAATTTCTATTACCTGAAATTTCCGATTATTACAATTCTCCCTTAAAAGAATTTCGTCTCCGAAAATTCAGCTTTTCATACATCTTCAAATAGGTAATAAAATTTCTTTCTTATGTCTGCCTCTTTTTCTCATGTAGCATGTTTTACTAACCTATGCTTTCACTTTACTTTTACAAAAGGAATTATTCTGCTTCTCCATTTATGAACATCCTTTCAGGTTCTTCAATATAAATCAAATCCTTCTGAAGTTCAATTTCATTTGGATCAATTTTCTGAATTTCATATGTAACTCATTTTCTGAGCATTGGTACATGAAAAATATTATGTACATCAAACATATCTGCAGGTAGTGCTAATTTGTAAGCAACTTGTCCCATTCTTTCAATATTCTCAAATGAGCCAATGTATCGAGGACTGAGATTTCCACCTTGACCAAATTTAGAAACATCCTTCATTGGTCTCACCTTCAAGAATACAAAATCTCTCATTTCAAATTATATCATTTTATGCTTGGGATCATAGTATTTCTGTTGGGTTCTTGAGCTGCTTTTAATATGTCTTTAATCAATCTAACATTTTTAGTAGCTTGATTCATTAATTACGAATCCATAATTGCCTTTCACCAATTTCAAACCAATTCAATGGAGTTCTACATTTTCTGCCATATAAAATTTCATATGGAGCCATCTTGATACTTGATTGGTAGCTATTATTGTAAGTGAACTCTATTAATAAAATATTATCTTCCAGCCATCTCCAAAATCTAGAATACACAATCTTAACAAATATTCCAGCACTTGAATTAATCTTTCTTATTGACAATCTGTCTGTGGATGAAATGCAATACTGAACTTCAATTTTGTGCCCAAACTTTCATGTATGCTCTTCCATAATTTAGATGTAAAACGTCCATTTCTATCCGACACAATATCCTTAGGATTTCCATATAATATGATGATTTCCTTCACAAATAACATAGACAATTTCTCTACTGAATCAGTCTGGCTAATATATAGAAAATGTGCTAACTTTGTTAGTCTATCAATCACAACTTATATACAATCATGCCCTTGCCTTGATATGGAAAATCCTGTAATAAAATCTATAGCTATTTCTTCCTACTTTCATTCTGGAATTGGTAAAGATTGTAACATGCCACTGAGTTTCTGATGATATGCTTCAACAATTTGACATTTTTCACATTTAGCCACATATTATGTCACATCTCTTTGTTGACATCTGAATATAAGTGAACAAAATGAAATAATAAAAAAAATGCTTGAACTATTACATACCTGCCCTCAAATCCTGTTCATATCTGCTCTGGTCGCTACAATTCCGTCGCTGCAATGCCCATGTCCTGCAAACAGCGCCGAAGCAGACCACTTGTGCATGCTTCGCCTCTATTTCGCTCCGAATTACGAATTACGTTAATAAAATGGAGAGACGAGGCCCTCAACTTCTTTGCTTCTTCTCTTACATATGAAATCCCAACTCCCAACTCCCAATTCTGCTCTAGCCGGGTCTCATGCACATGAGACTCTTCTTCCCGCAACTTCCTCACCCCATCACTACTTCCGGTTCCTCAAAGACACCTCCATTTATAAGCCCAAATCTCTACCTTTTTCAGCAAAGATCTCCTTTATTGCGCGAGGTGGGATGGGAACCCAGTACGATGCCTATGACGAGGCGGGGTAACTTATAAGTAACCTCGAGCGAGGGGAAAGTCATTTGTCTTTTAAAAAAGGTACCCTCGAAGACCCCATACACGTCTTTATTGCGCGTGGTGGGAATGAAGACCACGGCTGCGGTGTCTAAGGACACCTACTATATACGCCTTTATTGCGCGTGGTGGGAAGGTCCAGTTTCTCGTAGTTTTCCTAAACAGGGGAGACGCCGGGAGGCTGCCGAAATTTCGGGTGAATATAAGACCACACTCAGACTTAAATTTGAACCGACGGCAAATGAAAATGAACTTAATATTGATTTAAATGAACATGAAAGATCCAATTTGAACTTGCTAAGCGAACGATAACAAATATAACCTAAATGAATTTAAATCAAAGAAAGTGACATTGAACTGCAAGGGACTATGATTGAACTTGGACTCGGACCGAATAAGAACTCAAACTCAAACTTGAACTTGCAAGGACACTTGTGAACTTGAACTTGATTTGAATCAAGTATGGTGGGTATGAACTTGAACTAGATTCAAGGAATTGAGCTCAAGATGATAAGAAGATTTGAACAAAGAATATTAAAGACCCAACTTGAATTCAAATGAAATAAGTGCAAGAAAACTCAGATTCAAATGAACTAAATGCAGTGGACATGAACTCAGTTTGAACTCAGACTTGAACTTTACAAGACCACAGGGGACTTGACTTGCACTTGAGCGAACAATAGTGGACCTAAAATTGATTGAATTTGAAGTTAAATGAGCAGTAGTGGACTTGAATTAAACTCAATTAACTTAACTAATACTTGGACAAATGCAAAAGACTTGGACTTTAACAAATCATATGAAATCAAGCCTAAACCATGATGCAATAAGCCAAACTTGATTCCAAATAACATAACATTTGCAAGCAAGAACTCATACAGAGTGTTGAATGAATTCTCAAGGTATACAAATGATGAATGATAGAATTAAATGGCTTGAAACATTCAAGCAAAATGAACTTGCAAATGAGGACAAGTGATATCCACATTGTCATGCAAGCAAATTCAACTTCCCCTATAAAAAAAGAGATTTGGTTTGCATAGGGAAATCAACAATAATTGTGGCGCATTTTGTTCATTGCAAATGTAGGAGTGCAAACAATATACTACAAGTGACATCAAAGGAGCTATAAGGAATGCAATGTCATCTCTCTTATCAACAACAATTCAATTCCAAGAAGATACAATAACGAAGGAGATCAAATGCTAATGAGCAAATATAAGACCAGTATGAAATGAATACTAAATGCAAGAGCAACAAACATGTCAGTAACAACATACTCAATGAAATATGCATGAATTATAACAAGGATCATGCGGTGATATGTCCGCAAGCAAAGTAAATGAGAGGTAGGAGAAGCAGATCCTTGCTATCAATGCGACTAATGTGTAAATGTGCACATAACAATTTACTTTCAATGAAAAGGATAGATAAGCCATAAGAGACTCACACCATGATCAGCATGTTAGTCGCAACAAGAAAGATTCGACATGATGTGGAAGTAATAATGTGATATATCTAGATGTATCCAAATGAATGTTAACATCAGCATTTAAGTGAATGCACTAAGCCTTCTACAAATGATGATAGTAGACATGGGCGCAACTATGATAAATATCCTGCAGAATTTAAGGCTGAATTGCGCAATTCAGTGTGAGAGCACGCCTCTAGAATTTGGGACCCGCACACTTAAGCCTTAATGCATTAAACTTTCTTCCTCCCCTCTCATATTAGCCTACCCGATTCCGAGTAGACAAAAAAAGCCGCAGGCCCGCAACCCTATTCCACACGACGTCCGCTCGGCCTCCCTTTATGCCGCCTCTCTCACCAGCACGGCCTCACTCCGACGATCTTGAAGTGTTCGGCCGCCTTCTAGGAGAAGTCCACAACTGATTTTAGGTATTTTTTTTAGTTAAACAAAAGATTTTTCAAGTGAAAGAAAATCTAAGGTTTTTTTTTTTTGAATTTTTTTTTTATTTTCGCATTTGTGCATTAGGAAACATGATTAGAGGCAAGAAAAAGGCAAATACATCATTGTGGCATGACCCTTCTTTGAAATACAGTGTGCAAGTTGAAGTAGGAGGCGGTGAGAATACATGTATATTTAAAATGTAATTTTTGTGATAAGATGGTGAAGGGAGGAGTAACTCACATGAAGAAACACTTATCCGGCTCACATAAGAATGTAGCACCTTGTGCGAATGTTCCGGATAATGTGAAGGGGGAAGTTATAACTTATATGAAAAAGAGTACGAGAGTACGATGGCCAAACATTTACAACAAAAGCAATTTGATGAAAGGGTCGAACATGGTGTTTATTTTGGGAGCGAGAGTGGAAAGAGCTCTTCCTCCATTATACATAATAGAGGTGCATGGGGTCCTATGGACCAATATATGACTAATCCAAGAGAGGATAGAGGACAAGCATAGATGATGACTGCAGCTGGTACCAGAGAGGGTCGACGACAGGTTTGCATGGATATTGACAGATTTTTTTTTTGTGAATGCCATACCTTTTAATGTTGCAACATCGCCAGCCTACTTCAATATGCTGCGGTCTGTAGGGTTGTATGTGAGAGGGTTGAAGGCACATTCCATGTACGAGTTGCGAACATGGATTTTAAAAGATGAGCTACAAAACACATAGCAGAGTATTGATGAGATTAAACGGACATGGATTTAGACTGGTGTTACCATTATGTCAGATGAATGGTCTGACATGAAGAGCAGGAGCTTGATTAATATCCTTGTCTACAATCCCTACGGCACGGTGTTTTTACGATCAGTTGAAGCTTCATATGAGGTTAAAAATGCTGAATTCATTTTAAATTTCCTAAATGGGGTTGTTGAGGAGATTGGGGAGCAATTGGTTGTTTAGGTGGTGACTGACAATGCTAGTGCATACAAAGTAGCTAGTCAGATGTTAATGGAGAAGAGGAAACACCTATATTGGACCCCCTGTATCGATCTCATATTGGTGGAACTTGGTGATTTACCTCAACACAAGAGCGCTCTTTCTAGGGCGAAGAAGATCACAAAGTTCATCTAAAACCACTCATGGGTCTTAACCTTAATGAGAAAGTTTTCAAAGAAAAAAATCATTCGCCCTGCAACCACTAGGTTCGTTATTACATTTGTGCACTACAAATCATTTTTAATTTCTATTGCAAGTTTATTCTATAGGTTTGCCACATCATATATGACACTGCAGAACCTGCTGGATGTGAGACAACCTCTTGAAGCAGTGTTTACATCAACACAATGACTTAATTCTGCGTTGGGGAAAAAACTTAGGGGAAGGAAATATGAAGGCTAATTCTAAATGATAAATTTTGGGCTGCTGTGATCTATGCCATATTGAGCACGAGATCCTTGGTACAAGTTCTACGTTTAGTGGATACCAAGAAGAAACCAGCCATGAGTTTTATTTATAATGCTATGGATGAGGTGAAGGAGTTGATTGCACATAACTTGGGAGGAGAGGAGGCAAGTTATAGAGAGATTTGGAATATCATTGATGCTCGATGGGAGGTTCAGTTACACCGTCATCTACATGCATCTTCGTATTATCTCAATCATCAATTTCAATATTCAGAGAAGAAATCCTCAAACTCGGAGTTGAAGCTTGACTTGTATTATTGCCTGGAATGACTAATATCAGACCAGACCGTCAGGGAGCTTGCAGATTTACAACTTGTTCTATTTCAGAATAAAGAGGGATTTTTTGGTCTCCAAGCAGCAAAATCAAATATTGTCAAATGGTCTCCAGGTATACTTATTTTTGTAAATGCATAACACTTTAATATGTTATGATTATCATTTTTCTTCTTGAATTGAATGGTGGATCCAATTTGGTTATTCCACCCCTGAGTTATAGAGTTTTTTTGCTGTTAGAGTTTTGGGCCTCACTTGTTCTTCATCTAGGTGTGAGCGAAACTGGAGTATATATAATCAAGTGCAAACAAAGAGAAGAAATCGACTTTCAACACTTAGAATGAGCTCCCTTGTGTATACTATACACAACAAGAGGTTGAGAGATAGGAGATTGAGGAACAAGGGGTTGAAGGATGATGAGGACCCATTGGTGTATGATGATATGACATCTGATAATGAGTGATTCATAGATGATGAGACATATTTGCCATTATCAGACTTGCAGCTAGAGGATCTAAATGTAGATGTCTTGAGGGGCGAAGCAGATCAAGTGAGCACATCCACTAATACCACACCACACACATCCACTAGTTCTGCAGCACAATAACCAAATAAAGGTATTCCATAATTTCTTATATGCTATTATATTACATTTATATCAAGTGGGCAATTAACATGATAATGACCATTCTTATTGAACATGAAAGAGAAAAGTGAGTCCTATTAAAGATGATGAAGATATGACATTAGATACAATTAGAGAAGAAGATCCTCTTGAAGACCCATTTAGTGATGGGACATGATTGAATTTTATATGTTCTTTCTTATTTGTACTTTGGGAGTTTTGATAGACTAATATTTTGTGGTTTTATACTTTGGGACATGATTTTTTTGCATCTATTTTTTTACTTTCCACTAATTTCACTTGTCATTTAGATGTTTTTATTGTATGATAGAATCTTACTATTATTTACCTGCTAAAACCCTTAAATTCTTATTTACGCAATTCTTCATTCGTGAGGCTTACGCCTCATACCGCCTCGAGGCTTATGCCTCGCCTTACGGACGAAAAACGCATTGAGGCTTTTTTACGTAATTTTAAACCTTGCACGTGACGTCTAGGGATGCTGCGCAGGTCAATAAGTGAATTCAAGTTCAAACACAATCATTCTATGTGGATTAATAGGAGTCGATAGGGTTCGAACCATCAAACAAATATTTGGTTGCGGCGACCGGTATATTTGTCTTAATACATTCATATTAGGCCTTTAAGACCTATAGCAATGAGAATTCACTAATAAAGGCACCCGATCCTCTATCAGTAAACTGACAGAGTTGATAAGGTCCAGTCAATGAAATAGAAATGACCCTAGACACCTCGATGATGGCCGTGTTGAACGAAAATATCAATAAGAGGGGATAATTTCAAATATTTTAAATATCATCCCAAATATCGATAAATTCAAAATCCCAGAAAATCTCAAAATCCAAAATATTTAAAATTGAAATTCAACACTATCAAACACTTAAAGCACAAAATCCGTCCACCATCCGCAACATTTTATGAGGGTGGACAAATTAAAAACTATTTTAGCTCACAAAGCACTAATGCCTAGTCAAAAATATCACTAAGATCTATTCTTAAACAATCTCCTGTCAGTAAGAATGTGATACGTGTCCTCTGACCGACGATTTCGTCGCCAAATGGCATCGCAGGATAAACAATTATGATCTGGTGCTCTCCGAAACGAGTGGTTTTGTCGCCAAATGATACAACGAAATACCGGTTATGGCCAGAGCCAATACGTTCCTTAGTGGTATCAAATCCTTGAGATATGAATCAATAGAATATGATCGATAGGGCACAAAGGTCTCTGTTAGCTAAGGTGGATTGAAATTATCACCTTAGACGAACATCCACCCCAGGTCTATAAGGTCCCCTTGGACGAAGCAACCCATGGCTTCCGACAAGGATCCTTCTGTCAGGTTGGGTCGACTACCTCCTCTGACTAAGTAGACCAGGGACTACGATGGTCTGGGACGACGAAATCATGGGATCTTGATCGGGTCTATCATTTATTCCCCAACCATCCGATTTAAGTGCACGATGGTGAAATTTCTAATTTTAAATAGAAAACCTTCAAACTTCCAATTCTCAAGCCCATGCTGCTACTATACGCTTGATACTAAGTATCTACATATATAATGTATCTGATTAACGACTAGCCTTAATCGAAAGTTCTCTCTTGTTATCGGGAGAGATAATTAACTATAGGGGCTTGCGCCTATAGGAAATCAGAGCTCAAATTATAAAGTTCTTGTAAAATGAGGGCGAAATCTCTGGGTAGTGTCTTATCTACAAACCCATATGCCTTCCAAAATTTATCCTGGAACTTAATCTGTTAAAACTCCTCCTGAAAGAAAGAAAAGCAAAGCAGGCGGAGGCCGAGGCTGAATTTTCAGAGCCCACACTCTTTTCATTCCTGTCCACAAAATTAATGTCTTTAAATCTTTTTACATCTTTATGCTTCATGGATCGATTGAATAATTTGAATTATGAGCTTCATAAAAAATTTCCCGACTCAAATTTGATTTCTCATTTGGTATCCTTAAATGCTCATTTCTCATAATGCTTCCCTGATCATCTACATTGAGAACCTTTCTTTTTCTTGTCTGTCACTGTTCAGTAAGTTTTTGATATTCAATATTAGTCTTCTGAGCTTCAGTGATTCTTTCTTCTGAAGAAGGATAAACTGTCATTTGATTAAGATTAGCTGAATCTTGATCTCCCTGCATTCTGACTTCCAATTGTAAGGCTTCTCTATCTCTAATTAACCCTTCTTCTATAATTAATATACAATTCATCTGTTCTCTAGACTTTGTACTTAATGCATCATCCACTGCATTAGTTTTGTTCGGACGGTATTAGATGTCAAGATCATAATCCTTTATCAATTCTAGCCATCATTTCTGTCTCTCTCAGATTTAATTTCTTTTGAGTGAAAATATATTTCAAACTTTTATGATCTGTAAATATTTCATATCTCACACCATGCAAGTATTGTCTCCAAAATTTTAATGCAAAAATCACTGTAGTCAATTCTAAATTATGAGTTAGATAATTCTTTTCATGAGGCTTCAACTATCTGAAAGTATAGGTAATCACCTTTTTATTTTGCATCAGCACAACATAATCCTTTTAGAGAAGCATCACCGAACAATTGAAATTGATGCAATCAAACTAGACAGAAGAGACAAACTGGAGAACAACAGGACAAAATATAAACCAAACTCGATTCAATTAAAGCTTGTAAATAACCAAACCAACGTTTGAAGAAATAAAAGCCAAATAAAATGAAACAAAATGAAATTATAAAAATGCTATCCTTAATATAACCGTCTAGCGGTTTCCTCATATGCAATGAGAGTAGAAAAATATAGTAAAATTGTGCTTAGGCTTGCAAAACGTGGGTCCACTACAAAAGAGACCAACGTCCTACCAAACTCCTCCGGCAAATGTCTCCAAATTTAAGTCAACATACAACTTTCAAAGCTCAAGAAGAAGGATACAGGTGGAGTAGAACTTGCGTAGAGAAGAAGAGGTTAGAAGCCAAGACGAATTAGAGAGAATGAAAGGGGAAATGGAACAAGCTCTCAAGCTTTTCCAAGGAGAAACCCTCAGGTTTTTGTAGAGTTTTTACTCAGCTTTTCAACAACCTTTTCCATCCCAAAACAACTCTATTTTATAGGCAAAAGCAGGTAGATAAACAGCCATAGCACCTCCAACCAAATCTAATAAGAATTGGGGAAATGAAAGGCCAAAAGATACTAAACAGCCAGCAAAATTTATGCACAGAAAACAGAGAAACAGCCCACGGAAAACACCACCAGTAGCCACGAGAAATCAGCTAGCAAGGGACATGAAGAGCCAGCATAGGAGACAAGGCAGCAGTTCACGGGAAAGACAGCCAGGAGGGGAAAACCGAGAAGGAAGGCCACGGGAACAACAACAGCCAACAGAAACCGAAAAGACAAAGGGAAGGGAAGAGACACAAATCCACTCCAACATAATGAGCTTGAAATAATAGCATACCTTTTTGATTTAATGAGCTAGGAAGTGCATTTATTCCTCAATCATTGAGCTAAACTTCTGCTCAAACATTTATGAGCTAACACCAAATAGAATCTAGAATTTTTGAGCTCAACACCAAATAGCCAGAGCTCAACACCAAATAGCCAGAGAAGCAACATCACCAAACCGAAAACAGCAAGCAGCCCAAGGACTAAATGGACCCAAGAACAAGCAAACCCAAGGCTTGCCATGCCTAGCACTTTCCTACCATGATCATTCGATGCCCAACCATCATAGGATAGCTTAAAAAACATAAAACACAACTAACATTGTTCAAAATACATTAAAACAAAAGAGAAACTAAAATATGAATGCATCAATTCCCTTATGGTGGGAAAATCTCATCTTCTAATGAGAAAGCTTTCACAATTCTTTTATAAAGCTCCGGATGACGCTTTTCAAGCTCTTTTGCATACATCCAAGTACAATCTGTCAAAGGACAATTTTTTCATTTTGCCAAGAACCTCATGTGTTCACCATGCCGAGTTTTAGTAGTACTGAAATCAATAACATCTTCGACCTGTTCAATATAACTCAAAACAGATGTGGAGAGTGGTAAAGTTTCAATTTACACATGATCTTCAGAATTTCCTTCATATAAAGAAAGGTCAGAAACATTGAACACTGGAGAAGTGCCAATAGTAGAAGGAAGATCCAAAATATAAGCATTTGAGCCCAATTTTTTTAGGACACGAAATGACCCAAATTTCTTCCTACTTAATTTCCCAAAAGTACCAATAGGAAATCGTTGACGACGAAAGTAAGCCATAACCAAATCTCCTTCTTTGAAATAAACTTCTCTACAATGTTTGTTAGCATTAGTTTTGTATTTCATATTAGCCATTTGGAGTTTTTCAAGAAATTGTTGTTGGACAATTTTAATATGGTCAATGGTTTCAGAAGCTTCAGCACTAATTTTATTTGGCAAAGGTAAACAATTTCTATCTAAAATGTGAGGTATAGGCTGACCATAAATGATTTCAATTGAGTTTTACCAGTGGAGCGATTCACAAAGTTATTGTAAGCAAATTCAGCTTGGGGAAAAATCAAATCCCTTTGGAATGATTTCTCTCCTGCTAGGCATCTCAACAAGTTTCCCAAACTTCGATTTACAACATCAGTTTGCCCGTCAGTTTGTGGATGATATGCGCTGCTAAACTGAAGAGTAGTTCCTAATTTTGCCCAAAGTGTTCTCCAAAAATGACTCAAAAATCTAGTATCTCTATCAGAAGTAGAAGTGCGAGGAACCCCATGAAGAGGAACAATTTCTTTAAAGAATAAATCAGCAATATATGAGGCATCAGAAGTTTCTTTGCAAGGAATAAAATTTGTCATTTTGCTAAATCGATCTACCACCACAAAAATAGAATCAAATTTTCTAAAAGTAATAGGCAATCCCAAAATAAAATTCATAGAGATATCTTCCCAAGGTTTATTTGGAATTGGAAGAGTATACATACCAGTATTTTTAGAAGTTCCTTTAAAAGCCTGATAAATTTTGCATTATTTCACTAGCTTAGCAATTTGTATTCTCATATGAGGCCAGAAATATTTCTCCTCAACTAAGGCCACAGTTTTTCCCTACCCAAAATGTCCACTCAATCCCCCACTATGAAGTTCATGCACAAGTTATTCTCTTAAAGAATTTTTTGTTATGCAAATTCTAGATCCCTTAAACAAAAACCCTTGATGAATAACAAACTTAGCAGAAGTATCAGTTCCAGAAGCAAGACAAGAATCCCAAATGTTTTTAAAATCAGGGTCATTTTTAAAAAAGATTTTTGTACCGCTTAACATATCAAGCATGTCATCCAACCTAGGAATAGGAAATCGATATTTAATGGTGATTTTATTTATTGCCTTACTATTCACACACAATCTCCACGTTCCATTTTTTTTGGAGTTAATAAAGCAGGCGCAACACAAGGACTTAAGCTTTCTTTAATCAAACCCTTTTCTAACAAATCAGTCACTTGCTTAAAAAGTTCAGCATGTTCAGTTAGACTCATTCTATAATGAGGTAAATTAGGCAAAGTTACTCCAGGAATTAAATCAATATGATGTTGAATATATCTCATTGGTGGAAAACCTAAAGGCAGTTCTTCAGGTGATAAATCAGAAAACTCATCGATTAAAGATAGAATTTCATTAGAAATTTGAAGAACAAAATCAGTTTCTTTTCCCAAAACTAAGTAAGCTACTTCAGAGTATTTCAAATCATTCGCATTCAAAAACAATTCAGGAGGGCTTATTTTGGCAACATTGTTATTTTTAGCAGGCGAATCAGGCACATGTTTTTGAGGATAGAGAGTGAATTCTTTGTTGTTTTGAATCAGAGAGTAAGTGTTCTCTTCCCCGTTGTTAATAGTTTTGTTATCAAATTGCCAAGGTCGATCGAACAGAATGTGACAAACTTCAAGAGGTACAACATCACAAGTAACTTGATCTTTAAAAGACCCCCCAATTGTTAAGTTGTCAACATATTGCTTTGTGATAGGAACCTCACCTCCGTCTTTAAACCAAGAAATTTTGTAAGGCTTAGCAAGTGGTTTGGATTTTAATTTCAACTTATCAACAATCAGTTGTGATACAAAATTTTCTGAACTTTCACTATCTATCATAAGAGTGCAGATTTTCCCTTCAACTGTACAAGTTGTTTTGAAAATGTTTCTTCTAAGCCATTTGTCCCCGTTGTCAAATTTTGTTGTTAAGACTTGTCGAATTACCAAAAGTTCTTCACCTTCATCCCTCTTGACATCAATTTTCTCTAATTTTTTGTCATTTTCAGTTTCAGAATTATTTTCATCATCTTCCTCTACTTCTTCGTCATTCTCAATGTAGTTATTTAGAGGTGGATTATTTTTTCTACAGGCCGCATAAAGATGGCCATAGATCCCACATTTGTAGTATGGTCCAATTAATCTAGGTTGTTCAGATGGTTTATATCCCATAATTCTCTTTCCTTTATCAGCATTTTGATTTTCAAAAGATTTAACTTTAGTACCCGATATTCCCACATAAGTTTGAGATTGAATCTTTACCCCGCTAGTTGGTTGCCGCTTATAAGTTTTCGTTATCTTGTTATGACCCCTTTCTCTTTGTGTTGCTTTTCAAGTTTTAATGTCATTCGATATGCCTTGTTAACCTTTATTACATTATGCAAATTTAATTGATCCTGAATTGTCCACTTAAGACCGTTAATTTATATTGAAACAGTTTTCTGTTCAGATTCATTTAAATCATTTCTTGATTGAAGTTTGTGAAACAGTTCAGTGTATTCTTCCACAGTTTGAGTTCCTTGTCGCAAATTATTGAATTCTTGACAGAGAGTTCATGCATGATCAGACGGTAAAAATTTTCCCCTCATTTTTTCTTTCATCCGTTCCCAGTTTTGTATTTTTTCTTTCTCACGTCTAAGTCTGTTGTTTTGTAAGTTTTTCCACCATCTAAGAGCATGACCATTTAATTTTAGACTCGCAAATTTTACCTTTCTGTTTTCAGGAATTTCTTTCTAATCGAAAAATTAATCCATTTTCTCAAGCCATTCGAGAAATAGATCAGGTTGCAATTTACCTCAAAGTTGTGAACGTCAATTTTAATCCCAAAATCTCAATTTCGTTGTCGCCTATTTTGATTCCTAGGGACTTCTTCTTCGCTTTCAGATGTTTGAACATATTGTTTATTAACATTAAGATTAGCAAGGGTATTAGCCATTTCATTTATCTGATTTTGCAAATCCGCTTATTGTTGCTTTACATTTTGCCATTCCCCTGGATTATTAGCTATTTTAGAACTCAGAAAAAAAAGAAAAAGATACACAAACCAAGAATATTCTAACTTGCTCTGATACCAATTTGATGCAAGCAAACTAGATAGAAGAGACAAATTGGAGAACACCATGACAAAATATAAACCAAACTCGATTCAATTATAGATTGCAAATAACCAAACAAACGTTCGAAGAAAGAAAAGCCAAATTAAACGAAACAAAATGAAATTATAAAAACGCTATCCTCAGTATAACTGTCTAGCGGTTTCCTCACATGCAACGAGAGTAGGAAAATATAGTAAAATTGTGCTTAGGCTTGCAAACCGTGGGTCCACCACTACAAAAGAGCCCAACGTCCTACCAAACTCCTCCGACAAATGTCTCCAAATTTCAGCCAACATACAACTTCCAAAGCTCAAGAAGAAGGATACAGATGGAGTGGAACTTGCGTAGAGAAGAAGAGGTTAGAAGCCAAGACGAATTAGAGAGAAGGGGGAATTGAACAAGCTCTCATGCTTTTCCAAGGAGAAACCCTCAGGTTTTTGTAGAGTTTTTATTCAGCTTTTCAACAACCTTTTCCATCCCAAAACAAGTGTATTTCATAGGCAAAAGAAAGTAGATAAACAACCATAGAACCTCCAACCAAATCCAATAAGAATTGGGGAAATGAAAGGCCAAAAGACACTAAACAACCAGCAGAATTTCTGCACAAAAAATAGAGAAACAGCCCACGGAAAACCCCATCAGCAGCCACGGGAAATCAGCCAGCAAGGGATCCAAAGAGCCAGCATAGGAGACAAGGCAGCAGTTCACGGGAAACACAGCCAGGAGGGAAAAATCGAGAGGGAAGGCCACGGGAACAGCAATAGCTAACAGAAACCGAAAAGATAAAGGGAAGGGAATAGACATAAGTCCACTCCAACATAATGAGCTTGAAATAATAACATTCCTTTTTTAATTAGTGAGCTAAGAAGTGCATTTATTCCCCAATTATTGAGCTAAACTTCAGCTCAAACATTTATGAGCTAACACCAAGTAGAATTCATATTTTTTGAGCTCAACACCAAGCAGCCAAAGCTCACCCGAGAGCAGCAACATCACCAAACCGAAAATAGCAAGCAGTCCAAGGACTAAATGGACCCAAGAACAAGCAAACCCAAGGCTTGCCATGCCTAGCACTTTCCTACCATGATCATTGGATGCCCAACCATCATAGGATAACTTAAAAAGTATAAAACACAACTAACATTGTTCAAAATACATTAAAACAAAAATGAACTAAAAATATGAATGCATAAGAAATCCTTTAGTTCCAGAGAGAATTGTCAATATAGGTGCAGTTGTTAAATACTATTTTAACTCTTGAAAACTCTGCTCACAATCCCCATTACATTCAAATTTCTTGTCTTTTCTGGTCAACTTAGATAAATGCAAAGTAATTTGAGAAAAGCCTTTTACAAAACTTATGTACTATCCTGCTAATCCCAAGAAACTTCTGATTTCTATCACATTAGTTGGTCTTGGCTATTCTACCATTATTTTTATATTTTCTGGATCCACTGATATACCTTCACCACTAACAATGTGCCCCAAGAATGAAATTGTTTTCAGCCAAAATTCACATTTAGAATATTTAGCAAACAATTTATGTTGTCTCAATAATTCTAGCACAATTTTCAAATGATCAACATGTTTTTTATCATTCGTGGAATAGCCCAAAATGTTGTCAATAAAAAATTACAAATTTATTACGGAAAGGTCTGAAAATTATGTTCATCATATCCATTAATATTGCCGGGGCATTTGTTAGTCCAAATGGTATAGCTAAAAATTCATAGTGCCCATACTTGATACCAAAAACAGTCTTCTCAACATCACATTTTTTCACTCTAACTTTATGTTAACCTGATCTCAAATCAATTATGGAGAATACAAAAACACTTGGTAATTGATCAAATAGATCTTCTATTTTTGGAATAAGGTACTTGTTTTTAATGGTCACCTTATTTAATTCTTTGTAATCAATACAGAGTTGCATTGAACCATTTTTCTTCTTGACAAATATTATAGGTGCACTTCAAGGAGATGTACAGGGTATGATAAAACCTTTAATTCTTGCTATTCCTAGGTTGTCATTTTGTAAGGTGTTTTTACTATTAGATTTGTTATAAGTTGAAGATTTATTGAAAATTCTACTTCTTTTTATTGAGATAAATCATTTCATTACTCTGAGAAAACATCTACAATTTCATTTACTATAGGAATAGAATTTATATCATCTCCCCTCTATTTAGTTGATTCTTACTTTGCTAGGAAAATTAATTCTCTCACTCTTATCCTTATATACATTTAACTAGAAGAAATCAATGATGAAATTACTCCATTTTCATACTGAAAATAAAATACCTCTTCCCCAGGTAAATCAAATCTGACACTTTTCTTCCAACATCCAATGGTGGCAAAATTTTTGACCTACCAATTCATTCTCAAAATTATTTCAAACTCCACCAATGGAAGTACAATCAAGTCTCATTAAAATTTTCCACCAGCTATCATACAATTGACTAAACATGATGTACTAATATTTAAATAATTACTCGTAATAATCTAATACTCAACCCAAGAGTAAAAACAACGGGTTTCACATGTAATTTCTCATAAGATATCTCAGATTTAAAAGAATGAGATGCACCAAAATAAAAAAATAATTTTAGCATGCAAATCTGAGATGTTGATAGTACCTGTCACCACCTCAGAAGATTTTTTGGCTTCTTGAGAAGTTAAAGCAAATACTCGAGCTGATACTGTTCTGACTGCTTCACCTGAGGCTTCTCCTTTTATCTTCAAAGCTGGTTGATTTATTTGTGGCCTAGCACTTCTGTACCGATCTATCTTCTGAATGCCTTTATATTCTCTATTTCCTTGAACATTCTACGGATAGTTTCTCTTAATATATCCTGATTTCCCACACAGATAACATTTTCTTGAGTTTATCAGACATATTCTTGGATGAGACTTTCCACAATTTGCACAAACTGGTATTCGAGGGTCTTTTATAGACTAATGTTGTTGATTATGATAGAATTTCTGCCTTTTTTATGATCCACCTCTATGATAACTTTGTCTCATTTTATCATCATTCTCCCATTTCTGTTTAACTACATCCATATCATGCTCCAGGAGTTTGACACTTTCCATTAATTTAACAAATTCCTTTATGCGAAGAAGAATTAAAATTTGTCTCAATAAATCTCTCAAACCCTTAAAAAATCATAATATTTTTCAGCAGGAGTACTAATAAGCTGCGGAGCATACCTTGATAGATATGTAAATTCTGCTTCATACTAAATAACAGTCTTTGCTCATTGCTTTAGATTTACAAAACTTTCCTGCTTGTTTGTCTTATTGATAGAGAAACATACCACTCTCAGAAGACTTGTTCAAATTCCTCCCAAATAATTTGATTCTCTACTCTACCTTGAAATTATTCCAGATGTTGCCTCATCCACCACCTTTCTGCTTCACCTTCTAATATAAAGATTGTCAGGGACATGTGTCAGTTCTCATGACATCTCATTCCATTAAAAATTTTCTTAATTTTGATAATCCAATTTTCTACTGGTACCATATGTTTAGGACCTTTAGATTCTATCTGGCTGAGATGGCTGATCACCAGTCCCTTTAGGTATTCTTTCTGTCAATATATCTGCAATGCATTACATTAAGAATTATGTATTTATAAAATATAAACATCTTAATAGGTTACTTTTATATGCTACTTGTAATCATAATTAAAAGTTAAAATGATTACTAACTTAGAAATACTACTCTCTCATAGGCTCTGTAATAATTCCATAAGATCCAGTCTTATTCTCTTAGACAACTCAATTTGTTTATACTTCCATAATTAAGTCCTTAGAACTTTAAATCTTTGCTCTGATACCACTTTTGTAACACTCCACGATATCCCTTAACAATAACATAGAGTGTTACAGAAACAAACATAACATTTAGTCATTTTCTTTTATCATTCCTCTCACAATTTCATCCTTGAATAAAACATCCAACTATAATGTCATTTATATAGTAAACGGCAACATCTAGTTAATCAAAATTTCATAACATAAATATTTACAGAGCCACTAACAAAATCAAAAGAGTACAATACTGAACAGTCTACATACCTCAAATATAGACTTACAAATAAAGCTAAATTCTAGTATATAAAATGAAATAACTTGAAACTTATCCTGCTTAAATATTTTTCTTTTTTTTCATGTAACAACAGCTAGTATGAAATGAACTGGTGAGCTATAAAGCTTAATAAGTTATGCAATTTATATAAAATTAATTATCAAATTATAAAAAATAACATGATTGAATTAACTTTGAGATATTTTCAAAACAACATAAATCATCTTTTAAAAATCATCATTTCATTCATTTGAAGTCTATATAGAATATCACAATTAGTCTTTAAAGATTTGACTAAAACTTCATAAAAATATTTAATAAAGCCCAGGTAAACCTGACATTATCGATAGAAGTCTCTTTTGCCCCACATGCTATCCATGTATTATATCTCTGTGGTCCCTTTTGGTCCACTTACAATGCAGTGTCATACATGGGGCCTCTTTTGTCCAACATGCAATTGTAAATTGTACATCATTTTATTGCCATTCTTTTCTAATTTTTGATATTCAATGTATTTCATAACATTGTAATTTACACTTGACTTGCCATGTACAAAATTCCATAAGAATTTGTCTCTTACTATACTTACTAGGATGTGTTGGCCAATATTAAATTAATAATCTCTTTTCAAATTATTATCAACTTGAAAAATATTAAAATAATCATCATAAATCTTATTTTAAATTTTAATGATACATATATGTAAGTGGTTATTGAAACAAGAGAACATGGAATTATACTCAATTTTATTATATTAAGCAAACATGGTTTATCTTATTTCCATTTGCAAGTCTTCATATCGATATATAGTTGCTTATTAATGCATACAAAGATGTATATTCCATAATTGGAATTATCTTAACACAATTAACCTTTTAAATCAATCAATTGATATTGTATACATCAAGAATTTCTAATTTTTTTTTAATTTATAATTGCATATTTTACTTCTTTGACAAACTGACTCTTCCAATTCTACACCATGAAACCTTTTTTTTTGATAAACTATCTCAAATCCTTCTTTCTGCATATATCTGATGAATCGTAAATTTAAAATTGGATTAAAGTTATTTAGAAAATTTACTGAATTTAGGGAATATAAAAGGTAACGACAAACATTATAATTTCTTACATCCTTTCTTCTCCTAATACTTTCCTCTTATTCTTCCTTTATTGTTTCGTCAAAGCAAATGTTCACTCTCATCAATTGAATTTTCCCACAGTCACTTTTCTTTCAATTCCTTTTCACTTCACTGTGTCGATTTCTTCTATATGCACTGTTCCAATTATGCTACATAAATTCCTGCACTATGCCGAAATCCATAGCTCTGCTACAGGAATTTCTGCACTATACTGAATTCTTCTACAGTCCTGTGGGCACTGTGCCGAACTCCGTTTTGCCTGCATTGTGCCGAACAGTCTATAGTGGTTGCTTGCATGAATTCCAAACAAATGTAAGGATAGAGGAGTGGACCCCACGCTATAACTGCTCTCTCCTTATACATCCCAAAGGAAGCTTCTATTTAGAACATTAATTTCCATTTAATATTTTGCTTAGAATTTCTGTTAATATTTATTTAATAGTACTTTACTGTTAAGTAAAATTAAATTATTTTACTAAGAATTATAATTAAAAAGGTTTTAATTAAACTTAGTTAATTTTAAAAGAAATAATTTGAATTTCTTTTACCTGAAATTTCTGGTTATTACAATAAACGAAATATTAGTTATGCTTTCAAGAGATGAGATTCAATGGGTTCTTATTATACTCGGTGAGGAAGTAGAATCAGCACGGTACATATAGAAGAAATCGGCATAGTGAAGTGAAAGATCTTGTCTGAACCTTTTCATAACTCTGAATGAAACATGTTTACTATTTGTCGTTTCATTGATGTGGGATACAATTGAAATCACCGTTGATTGCCATGGCATATTATTGTAGTTGGAATGACAGAGGAGTCACTATAAAGAAAGCCCAAAGCTCATCTTTATCCTAATCATTGTTAGAAGCAAAAGCCGCAATGAGAAGGGTGGTAGCTATGGAGGCACTATGCAGAATGTAGAGGCTATGCTGATCATTATTGATAACAAGATTGGTAGTTGTAAGAGCTGAGGAGTTCCATTTGAGCAAGATGTGGCCTCCTCTGTTCGGGGAATTTATTAGCGTGATTGTTTTTTACCTTTTTATGTATTTTTTATTATTTTAGATAATATTCTCTTAGAAAACTTTATCTTAGTTTTAAGCCATTATAGTTATTGGTATTTACTTAATTGACTGTACTAATTGATCTTATAGGTGCTCATCATGGATAAGCTTACAACCAAAATCATGTCCTGTGCTTGTAAAATGGCCGATATCACTGAGGAAGGGGTATCATGTAAGTTAGCTTATTTTTGCATTTATTCTGTTTTTCGTTAATGTTAAGATAATGTCGATTTGCCGGTTTTATTTGTCACTTCTCGGTTGACTGAAGTACCTTTTGGCTTTTAATTATAAATTTAACAGAGTTTTTTATGCTCGTTGAACTTCAACACTCAATCCATCTTTTCCTTATGCACATGTTTAGGTGTTTCTCTATTTTAAATTCTCTAGAAATGAATTATATTATGCTTTACCTTCCATAATGGGTTTTCATAGCTAAAACTTCTAATAAGTTTCTGGACAAGTCATGAGTACCTAGAGCTTTTCTTTCATTTAAATGAAGAAAATTATTTTTCACATAGACTAATTTTGTTATTTTCGTTTTTCTTTGTAGTGGTGGAAGACATTAACAAACAAAGGCAGCCAATGTTGTCAATGGATGCTATATATTTTGTACAACCTACCAAAGAAAAGTAACATTCCATCTAAATATTGTTTCATAGTTCTTGATTTGATTATTCTGTTATGGTGGCCCTGTTTTTTTGGTTGACTTTACCATGACTTTACCATGCATCAAACAATTATTTGCATTGACTGGAATGTTGATGCTTTTCTTATTTTCCAGTTCTTATTGATTAAACTTTACTTCAGTAAATGATAACTGAACTGATAGGATGATGAGAAAAAAAAAGAAGATTGAATTCTAGCCATTTCAGTGACTTAGCCAACTTTGACATTAATGATTTTACTCAACTAGCTGTTCCTAAGGCCTTAAATGCCCAGCTTTGACCCGCAAAGTGAATCGCAGATGGCTAAACCGGTTGCTTTTAAATTTAGAAAAGAAAAGCAAAGTTTGTTCCCTCTGTGAACACTACACTAGGAGTATTTGCAATAATTACTATGTTATCTCTGAAGCAGAAGAAGTCGAGTTTGTTCATCATCTGAAGCAGAGAAGAAAACTAACACATTATGTATGGAAAGTTTAATTAATTATCATAGCTGAAAGAAAATAATGGAATATGAAAAATAGAAGGTTAATTCATGTGGGTATGCATATACTGACTCACTGAATGCATTTTTCTTATCTGATCCTTCTATGAGGCTTTCTATATGAGACAAACTAGCCATGTATGATTATTTCAATTTTTTTTTAAAGTGTGGCTTATTTGAGTAAATCATTCAATTTTTATAGAAAAATACATTATCTTATAGTTAATTTTTGTATTTAGATTTTTTTAATTGGTTGAAATCTTAATTTTGTCCTAATAACCTACCGTATAATATATGTCCAAGCTACCTCCTTGCAAAAGCAAGTGAACAACCCTAGAAAAAAACAAGCATTTCTAATGCACACTCAACAAATGAGCAAACATGTGTGTGTATATATAAATCAACCAATGCAGGAAAGTAAAGTAATGTTCAATTAGCACAATTATAATTGATAGCTGAGTTTCATGCCTTATACAACCCAGTTAAATTTTTACAGACTAAACCTGTGGGGTCTTCAAGCTTTAAATTTTAGATGCATCTAGGGCTTCACCTAGGAGGGTTCATCCTTTTAATTCATCTCTCTTGTAACTGCATCCCACATATTTACAATACTTTCTAAGTCTATTAAATACATTTTGAAAAGTGAAAAGACTCAAATCTACAAAACAGGAAGAGATTAGGAAGTGGTTTATTTGAAAGAAGAAGACATCCCAAAATTGCTTGGCACTTGAGATGTAAAGCCTTATCTCTATCCTATTGGCCATGCCTTCTTAGGGGAGTTTGAAGCAGTAGTTGTAAGCAAGCATTTTATAATTTTATAATTTATTTTTACCCCCTCTTAGACTTGGTCACAGGTCACCTATAGAAAAGAATATTTATCTCTTTCATAACCACGTAAGGGCAAGTGTCCACAACGCAAATAACAAAAAACATCACACCAAAACATTAACCACATGTGTAGAAAAGAAAAATCATAATTTTAGCATGCATAGGGGCTGTGTACTAAAGTGTGTGTCGACTGTATGGTATGTCACACTACAAGTAGTATTTTGTTTTATTGAGGATATGAGGATATTCAATTTTAATTCGGAGTGGTTTCAATTTAAGTTATTTATGACTTAAATTTTATTTATTTTTAATTATTTCATATTTTGAAGGGGTATGAATAACCATATATTAGTCATTGCTTTCTTTAAGGCAAGCCTACTATTTATGAAATTTTAAGATCCAAGGATGTTGGCATTCCACTTTTTGGGGTGAAAAAATTTATCAATGTATCAAGAGGGTCCTAAGTGATTTTTACGTATTTTTTTAGAGGTATCTTAGTGTTTGGATAAGAGGGAGGTGTTTACCTAATAGAGTAAGATAAATATACCTAAGGGTTTGGCTTAGTGTTTTGTGAAATTCATCTAATAATGTAAGATAAATTTCAACAGATGGGAAACTCCTAAAAGATGTCTAAAGATTATATTTTAAATGTCATAAGAGAAGAAATTACTTTGTTAAATGATAGGATACTCAGAGTTGTCTAAGTAGAGAGACCACCTATTTGATTTAGGATTAAAATAGATGAGAATGAAAGACCCAAAGCTTTGGAGCTAGATGATTGGAGAATTCTTTTCAACTTTTGGAGCTAAAGAGAGGAAAATCTCTTACAACTTTGAGGTTGGAGGAGATGAGATGAGGCCTATAGCTTTGAGGCTAAGGAATTGGGGGTTTTTCTAGGACTTCTGGAGTTCACAAAAATGATAGAAGATTTATTACTTAGGGGGGCTACAAATAAAAAAAAGGATCTCCTTGAATTTTCTGTATTCAAAGAGGGTGATTTATTTGCTTAATTTGGGTTAAGTAAATGAAAGGAGTTATGATTTTGGATCGTATATTTGATGGAAGCATAGATCACCAATTGATTTTGGATCAATAGATGAAGATAATTTGCAACTTTGGGGTTATAAACTATATGAGTTATTATTGAATTTTGTACTAAATGATGAAAGCTTTGTTTGCTAAACTTGGGTAGAGAAAACATAAATGGTTGACATGTAAATTTAGACTACAGGTCATAATGAGTTTCTTAAAACTTTTAGGTGTTCAAGAGAGGTGTCCATTCATCCAACTTAGGTTCGGACAATGAAATGGAGATAAGATTTTGATTCCTATAATTTGCTAATTTTGTCCTAAACTATCTAGAAGTCATTTGAGAACTTTTATATAAGTTCAGGAATGACATCAAGCAAGGAGGTTGAAGAGTTTCCTATAGCTGTTAGGCTATGAAAAATGAGAAATTTTTTTCAATTTTTGGCTTTGTATAAAAGGAGGAAAAAATACAACTTAGTGGCTGCAAATTTGGAAAGGTTTCTTTGAACTTTTGGTGTTCAAAGAAGGATGATCATTTTCTTTATTTGGGCTAAGTAGGTGAAGAAGGCTAGGATTTGGTCCTATGTCTAGGAGATTATTTATTGGTTTTGTGTTCCAACAAATGAGATGGATGACTTAGAATTTGGTTCTAAGATCTCATAATTCATGTAATGGGAGGTTCCAAAATGTCACATATGAGGACAAAAGATATTTGAAAGAGAGATCCCTATTTATTTATTTAAGCGTTTTGGACTCATTTAATATGGGATGATCATATTGCTAAAACCTAGGAAAGCTTTAGGATTAATTTTGGCATAATCTAAGAGCTTCAAAGGTGTATGGATAATTTACAGCTTAGGAGTTTAAAATGTTAAAGTCAAATATTCATTGCCTTAAAGCTCCAAATTTTGTAAGTGTTTTATCTGAGTTTGATTGGTTCACTGCATTTTGAAACCTTCAACATAACCTTTTGGGTTAGGGGATATGAGAAGTTTCAAAATGATTTAGAATTTTTCTCTAAACCAATTAAATTCACCTATGTACACTTTCTAAAACTCACCAAGGGCTACAAACTTTACTTATGTAGGCTCTAAATGTGAGTCATGAAATGAAAGCGAGTTTCCTATTTTGATTTGAATGTTTTGAATTCATTTTTAATAGGAGTAATCACTTAGATGTCTTTAAACAAGCTTTTGAGATCAATTTTGGCATGATCTAAAAATCCTAAGAATGTATTGAGTGATTTATCAAATTTGAAAATTCTAGTGATTGTAGAATGAAGGATCACCATAGTATGATTATTACAAATTGTGTAAAATATCAAATTTGCATTTGATTAATCATACGTATTGTAGGTTTTGCAACTTAAGCTTTCGAAGTATACAAGAAACCCAACAATAATTTAATAGTATATTGAATCAATCAAATATAACTTTGAGCATCCAACAAAGATATAGAAATATCCACAAGCTCTACCAAATGCAAACTCCTACAGCCTATGTCATTTTTGGCACAACACAAGAATTGGGTAGGAATAGTTGTAATTTGTAATATTTGAAAAACATACAAATTACCATTTGATTTGAAATTGAATAACATCTAACCTATGGTTTGATTATGGGCGATGATGGGCTGAATATGACAAACATACATTTGGAAGTTGTTGAATACCAATCCAACAGCCATACGTGCGTTGGCATCCTTCTCGAGCTCTCACATGAGAGAAAATGAGTGGAAATCATCGGATTTTCATTGTTTTGCAGAGTGGTCAGTGGATATATTGGGTTTTAGGAAAAATGCATGGGATTTCTAGGATCCTAGGGGGCTCGGGAGCGTCAACCACTTTACATGGCTAAAGACCTTGGGGATTTCCTAAGTTCTTGAGATTTTGCCTTACCAGATCTAGTCACGGTGCCGACCGATATGCTCTTGCCATGAAAGGCGAGATAGATGAGGGATGGAGGAATGGTTTTGCTATCCAAGTTGTTCTGGATGTCGTCTCAGCTGCCACGAGCTCGCCTGAGTCAATCTTTCGAGCTTGGTAACCTCCAAAATTAGCTAATAAGAGGTAGACAATAGGAATTGGAGAAAGACAACAACATGCTTTGATATATGTGTCATGACCCGGCCCGGTTAGCTCGCAAGTGCGAGGCGGGAATAGAGGTCGGACGGGAAAAGAGACAAGTTATCATAGCATAACATTAAATCGTCCAACAAAAATTAACATCTTTACTATAAAAATGAAAGAGCCACTAATGCAAATCCAAATAAAATTTTTGTTTTCATTGATCTTTCAAAAGAGATAAGTACATAAAGAGTTCTTCCAAAAGAAAGGATCCAAAACATATCTAACTCTCTCAAAATCTATACATACAATCATCTATCAACAAAATAATAAAACTCAAAAGAACCTGCCGCCCGTCGTCTCCCTACGACGGTAAGTACGCGGTGGTCAGTCTGTCATTTTCTATTTGCAGGATCTCTTGAAAAATTCCCCACAACAAGGGTGAGTCATAACTCAATAGGTAAATGCTTTTTCAATTAAATTTAGAGAAAACAAGGCGAGGGAAATAACATGTATGTCGATGCTTTTTGTAGGAACGTTAAACAAATCATAAGAATGTAGTAGCATGCCTTTAAGTCCACTATTAATCCTCTTTCTTTAGTTAAACTTGCAACCGATCACTTAACTCAAGACATAAATTGTTTTCATGAACCATAAAGTGTTGCATATGCATATAATATAACGTATATCTTATAATCACCTGTCTCGGAAGTATCTTTTGTACTGATCAGGTACATTTTGTTTTGCCAATCCTTTTCCATTTGGTTCATAAGAACCACCTTTACCATTTGGTTCATAAGAACCATCATTACCAATGCTCGAAAGAGCATCCCTTTACCAAAGATTCCTTAGCATCAACAAGCACATACATTCATTCTTTGATTACTCATAAGGAGATTCTTATTCATGCATATGGTCAACTATCTCCTAATGTGCTATATGGTTTCATGATAGCAAGAAGAAAGAAAAGAGCCAAATTCAATCTTGATTCATCACTTTAGAAAGAACAAATGCATTATATACTATATTACTATTACATAAAAGATGAACTTGCAATGTGAGTTAGCGCATGAGTAAAGGCTTATGTATGGTAACAAGTATAAGCTCAAATGTCTCTAAATCATTTTCAAAGGAGTTCTTAACAATTAAACAATCATAGAAACATAAGCATGATGCTTAAAGCATAAAAGAATATAAAAGCAATGTGATTGGAAGAACGCTAGAGCTTGCATAATAATGTAAAACATGCTATGAGTGAAAGAAATGGATTTTTTCTTCTAAATTTAAAGGAGCCACATTTACCTACCTCAACACAACGAGCTTCACCTACTATCCTTATGAACTTCTCCTTTCCACTCGTTCAACACCTAAAAGAAATACATGCATCAAATAAAGAAGCACTAAACCCTAATAACTTTTCTAACCCTTAAGATAGGGTAAATAAATAACCCCCCCTTAAATCAAGTTTTTCATCTAAACCCCTCAATTCCCATTTTATTTTTCTTTATAGAAGGATCATAATCATAAATTTCTATCTAAGCATACAATTTATTCCCTACACTCAACATAAACATAAAATTTAATTTTATTTTTCGGAATTCTTAAATACCAAAAATTAGGAAAACTAATTTTTGATGTTAAAGTCCTAAATCTTGCTTCTAAAAGTCTTTCCAAACCTATAGAAAACCTTCAAGCTCATAAATTTCAAGATTAGGGAAAAACCCTAATTTCCAAACCAAAAAATTTCTTCACAATAACCCAATAATTTTCTATTATAATACTCCTAATGTCATTAAGTACCAATCTACAAAGCAATTTCGAAAGAAAAAATAAATTTTGAGGAAACCCTAATTTTCAAACTTCATTTTTCTCTTGGAAAACGATATACATTTAGGTTCAAAAACACCCTCTCACCTTTCCCTAAACTTTTCTTAAAGAAATCTTAAACAAAACTCAAGTTTTCCCCAAAACCCTAACTTCCCTTCGTTAGAAAAACTCATGAAAAAGGAGGGGAAACACTTGCAAAACACATACCTTAGTCTTCTCTTGGATTTCCCTACGATCCCCTCCACGATCGGCCGCCGAAAACCGCCCCTTAGCTCGCCGGAGACGCCTCCTACCCGCGCCCCTTTCTTCCTCTCCCGTTCGGTTCAGCCGAAATGGGGGAAATGGGGACCGAATGGTTCGGTCCCCTAATTAGAATGGGGCTCTTCTAATAAAAGCCTAATTACCTCTATGCCCTTACTTAAACATCTCCCCTATTCAAAAGATACCAAGGGCAAAATCGTCAATAAGGGTTTTCCGGAAATTTTAATTCCCAAAATACTCAAAATTTGCTATGGGTTCTATACATCAAAACGATCAGAATTTTGAGCTCTATTTATAAAATTATTTTCGTCGAAATCCGACGACTTCGAATTTTTTCACTTAAAATTCGTCGCGGCGTTTTGAAAGCGTGCGAAATCCTAAAACGGCATTTAGCGGGTTTTACAATTCTTCCTCATTTACAAAAATTTCGTCCTCGAAATTTAAGGCAAGCGTTAAAGGATCATTCCTTAATCAAATAAGTGTGGATAGCTCTCTCTCATCTCTGATTCCTTCTCCCAAGTAACATCTTTCTCAGATCCATGCTTCCACAGAACTTTAACATAAGGAATCTCTCTACTTCGAAGCTGCTTAACATCATAATCTATGATCTTCTCAGGCTCATCTACAAAAGTCAGATCTGGTTGGATATCTATTGATTCAGCACTGATCTTCTGAGCTTCATCTGAAATGTATTTCGTCAAAGAAGAGATGTGGAATACATTATGTACTCCACTCATGTGAGATGGCAAAATCAATCTGTAAGCCATACTGCCAACTCTCTCTGATATCTCAAAAGGGCCAACATACCTTGGACTCAGTTTCCCAACTTTGCCAAATCTCTTCACATCTTTCATAGGACTCACTTTGAGGAATACAAACTCTCCAACATCAAACTCAACAGATCTATATTTGGCATCATAGTACTTCTTCTGTCTATCTTACACAGCCTTCAATCTGTCACGAATCAGTTTTATCTTTTCAGTAGTATCATCTACTAAATTAGCTCTAATGATCTTTCTTTCTCCTGTCTCAGCCCAACATAGAGGAGTTCGACACTTCATTCCATACAAAGCTTTATAAGGTGCCATACCTATACTTGATTGGAAACTGTTGTTATAAACAAATTCAATCAGTGGATTGTGTCTCCCATTTGCCACCAAAATCAAGTACACATAATCTGAGTAAATCCTCTAAGGTCTGAATAGTCCTCTCTGATTGACCATCTGTTTGAGGGTGAAAGGCTGTACTGAAAGTAAGTCTAGTGCCCATTGCCTCTTGAACCTTCCTCCACAACCTAGAGGTAAATCTCCCATCTCTATCTAATACTATCGATCTTGGTACTCCATGAAGTCTAACAATTTCATTAACATAAACACTTGCCAACTTCTCAACAACATCAGATTGCTTGATAGGTAAAAAGTGTGCCGATTTGGTCAACCTATCAATTATCACTCATATAGCATCATGACCATTTCTGGACCTGGGTAATCCAACTACAAAATCCATGGCTATGTCTTCCCACTTCCATTCCGGTATAGGTAAAGGTTGTAATAAACCTCCTGGCTTTTGATGTTTTACCTTAACCATCTGGCAAACTGTATACTTAGCCATCATTTCTGCTACACTTCTCTTCATCCCTGGCCACCAAAAGTATTCCTTCAAATCTTGGTACATCTTGTTACTACCTGGGTGAATGGTATAACTTAAATAGTGAGCTTCTTGAAGAATGTCATTCCTCAAATCTCTAACATCTGGGATGCAAATTCTGCCTCTATACCGTAGTAGCTCATCCTCATCAAGCTCAAACTCCTCCACGTGCCGTACCTTCACCAAATTTAGGACTTTCTCAAATTCTGCATCTTGTGGCAAAGCCTCCCTTATCCTATCCTTCAATGTTGACTGAATGATCATCTGATTCAAGGCCACAAACTCTGCATCATTGGGCTGAACTACATAAATCTCTAACTTCTCCAAATCTCTTATCAACTCATACTGTTGTGTAATCATCCAACTGACACTAGAAGTCTTCCTGCTTAAGGCATCTGCTACTACATTTTCCTTACTTGGATGATATTGGATGTCCAAATCATAGTCCTTGATAAGCTCCAACCATCTCCTCTGCCTCAAATTCAACTCTTTCTGGGTGAAGATGTATTTTAAACTTTGGTGATCAGTGAATACTTCACACTAACCCCATACAAGTAATGTCTCCATATCTTCAGGGCAAAAACCACTGCAGCTAACTCCAAGTCATGGGTTGGATAGTTTCTTTCATGATTTTTCAGTTGCCTTGAAGCATAGGCAATGACCCTTCTATTCTGCATCAATACACAACCCAACCCTTTGTGAGAGGCATCACTATAAAGCTAAAATTCATCCGTCACCAAAGGAATAGTAAGCACTGGAGCAGTCATCAAACACTGTTTCAACCTTTGAAAAGCCTCTTCACATTGATCTGTCTATACAAACTTCACTGCCTTTTGGGTCAATCTAGATAAGGGCATAGCTATTCGAGAAAACCCCTCAACAAATCTTCTGTAGTAACCAGCTAAACCCAAAAAGCTCCTGATCTCCGTCACAGTAGTGGGTCATGGCCAATCTGCTATAGCTTGTACCTTGTGCTGATCCACAGAGATCTTTCCATTGCTGATCACATGTCCCAAAAAGTTCACTCTTCAGCTAAAAATTCACACTTGGAGAACTTAGCATACAAATCATTATCTTTTAAGGTATACAATACTGACCTTAAATGATTTGCATTCATCCTTTCATCTGGGGAGTAAACAAGTATGTCATCTATGAATATAATCACGAATAGATCTAAAGAAGGCTTAAAGATTCTATTCATGAGATCCATAAACACTGCAGGGGCATTTGTTAAGCCAAAAGACATCACTGTAAACTCAAAATGCCCATATCTAGTGTTGAATGCTGTCTTTGCTATGTCCTCTTCTCTGATCTTGAGTTGATAGTATCCTGATCTCAAGTTTATCTTGGAAAACACGGAGGCACCCTCCAACTGATCAAACAAATCATCAATTCTCAGAAGAGGATATTTATTTTTTATAGTCAGCTTGTTCAATTCTCTGTAGTCTATGCAAAGCCTTAAACTTCCATCCTTCTTCTTCACAAAAAGCATAGGAGCACCCCAAGGGGAAGTGCTAGGCCTGATGAATCCCTTACTAAGCAATTCTTGCAATTGGTCTTTCAACTCCTTTAACTCTTTTATTGCCATTTTGTAAGGAGCTTTTGCAACAGGCTCAGCTCCACTAACCAATTCGATAGAGAAATCAATCTCCCTACTTGGAGGCAAGCTAGGTAAATCATCTGCAAATACTTTTGGATACTCTTGCACGACAGGTATATCCTCTAATATCCTCTCTTCTTTCTTCTCCTCCTTAACATAAGCTACAAAGCCTTCGTGACCCTTCCTCAACAATTTGTATGCCACCAAGAAAGAGATTATCATAGAAATTATGCCTCTTTCCCCTATGAATTTAAATTCTTTCTCCCCTGGCATACAAAATTTAAGTTCTTTCTTATTACAGTCTATGGTCATAAAGTGACAAGACAACCAATCCATACCTAGAATCATATCAAATTCCATTAAAGGCAATAACATAAGATCTGCTCCCAAGATTCTATCACCAATAGCAAACTCTACATGACACCTTTTGTTGGGTTCCAACTGACTCCCATTGGGCATCAAAACTAATAAAGGCTTGAGCATACTTGAGGAAAACAAACCATTAGACTTAACAAACTCCTCCGAAATGAAAGATTGTGATGCTCCCGTATCAAACAACACCTTAATAGGCTTGTTACATACAAAGATTGTTCCTAGATATTATGCATGTAACATAACATAAAGCTCATCTTACTTATACATTATAAAAGAATTTATTGACATTAAATAAAGTCCATACCTGTGATAACATCAGGAGAATCCTTAGCTCTTGTTGTGACAATCCATAAACTCTTGGTTGAACCGGTGGACGAGCTTGGCCTTGTGATGGGGTAGATCCAGTAGACTCTACAGTTCTTGGCCTGCCAGCTGTCCTTTGAGGAAGAGTGTTACCTGTTCTGGCCTTAGTAGTAGGTTTTTGTCCTAAGAGAGGACAAGACTTTACCATATGCCCTGGTTGATGACACTAGTAGCATGTATTAGTGCTAGAAAGGCACTCTCCCTTATGAGTTCTCCCACACTTATTGCATATAGCTGTAGAAGTGCTACTCTTTGAAATGTTGGATTTAAACTTCTTCCAATTAGGCCTTCCAGAATGAAAAGACTGGGTAAATTTGGATCTATCTTCATTCTCACTCTTCTGGAAATCTCTCCTCCTATGAGTACTCTGTAAATCCAGCTCAATCTTTCTTGCTCTCTCAACTAAAGTAGAGTAATCTTCAATACCCAAAGGAACCAATGGCTGTCTAATGCTATCCCTCAAGCCACAAAGGAAGCGGTGGCATTTCTCTTCTGCATTTGGAATTAAATGAGAGGCATACCTAGAAAGCATGATGAAATCAGCCTCATATTGTGTAATGGTCCTGTCGCCATGCACTAGTCTCATAAATTTGTCTTGCATTGACTTCCTAGTAGTCATCGGTACATACCAATCTCTAAACACCTTAACAAACTCCTCCCATGTCACTTGCCTGCTAGGTCTCCCATCAAAAGTTTCTTCTAGCTGACTTCTCCACCATCTTTCTGCTTCCCCGTTGAAGGCATAAGCAGCTAAGGAAACCCTTCTTTCTTGAGGGCATAGCATTCCTTCCAAAATCTTCTAAACCTTTGTTAACCAATCCTCCGCCTCTATGGGTCCACCTCCTACGAATGATGGGGGCTTCATATCTTGGAATAACTTTAAATTCTTGTCCATCACAGTGCTTCCACTGCCTCCAGCTTGAGTTTGAGTATTCTTTATCATCTGTGTCATAGCCGCCATCATTTGGGTGAAAGAATTTAAAGTAACATTAATGCTACTGCCTTAAGGCTCCACTACTACTGGCAATTCCCTCCTGACCTCTCTAGTATTGCCATCAGTGGCATCAAGTTCAGGTTCCTCAGCCCTGAGACATAAAGCAACAAAGCAATCTAAGTAATATACAGCACATGCATCTTATACCTACTCTAACCTATAAGATCATCCTATTGGCTCTTTCATGAAATCAATATTCTCAAATCCTTTTGCTCTGATACCACTCTTGTCACGACCCAGCCCGGTTAGCTCGCAAGTGCGAGGCGGGAACAGAGGTCGGACGGGAAAAGAGACAAGTTATCATAGCATAACATTAAATTGTCCAACAAAAATTATCATCTTTACTATAAAAATGAAAGAGCCACTAATGCAAATCCAAATAAAATTTTCGTTTTCATTGATCTTTCAAAAGCGATAAGTACATAAAGAGTTCTTCCAAAAGAATGGATCCAAAACACATCAAACTCTCTCAAAATCTATACATACAATCATCTATCAACAAAATAACAAAACTCAAAAGAACCTGCCGCCCGTCGTCTCCCTACAACGGTAAGTGCGCGGTGGTCGGTCTGTCATTTTCTATTCGCAGGATCTCTTGAAAAATTCCCCACAACAAGGGTGAGTCATAACTCAATAGGTAAATGCTTTTTCAATTAAATTTAGAGAAAACAAGGCGAGGGAAATAACATGTATGTCGATGCTTTTTGTAGGAACGTTAAACAAATCATAAGAATGTAGTAGCATGCCTTTAAGTCCACTATTAATCCTCTTTCTTTAGTTAAACTTGCAACCGATCACTTAACTCAAGACATAAATTGTTTTCATGAACCATAAAGTGTTGCATATGCATATAATATAACGTATATCTTATAATCACCTGTCTCGGAAGTATCTTTTGTACTGATCAGGTACATTTGTTTTGCCAATCCTTTTCCATTTGGTTCATAAGAACCACCTTTACCATTTGGTTCATAAGAACCATCATTACCAATGCTCGAAAGAGCATCCCTTTACCAAAGATTCCTTAGCATCAACAAGCACATACATTCATTCTTTGATTACTCATAAGGAGATTCTTATTCATGCATATGGTCAACTATCTCCTAATGTGCTATATGGTTTCATGATAGCAAGAAGAAAGAAAAGAGCCAAATTCAATCTTGATTCATCACTTTAGAAAGAACAAATGCATTATATACTATATTACTATTACATAAAAGATGAACTTGCAATGTGAGTTAGCGCATGAGTAAAGGCTTATGTATGGTAACAAGTATAAGCTCAAATGTCTCTAAACCATTTCTAAAGGAGTTCTTAACAATTAAGCAATCATAGAAACATAAGTATGATACTTAAAGCATAAATGAATATAAAAGCAATGTGATTGGAAGAACGCTAGAGCTTGCATAATAATGTAAAACATGCTATGAGTGAAAGAAATGGATTTTTTCTTCTAAATTTAAAGGTGCCACATTTACCTACCTCAATACAACGAGTTTCGCCTACTATCTTTATGAACTTCTCCTTTCCACTCGTTCAACACCTAAAAGAAATACATGCATCAAATAAAGAAGCACTAAACCCTCATAACTTTTCTAACCCTTAAGCTAGGGTAAATAAAGAATCCCCCCTTAAATCAAGTTTTCCATCTAAACCCCTCAATTCCCATTTTATTTTTCTTTATAGAAGGATCATAATCATAAATTTCTATCTAAGCATACAATTTATTCCCTACACTCAACATAAACATAAAATTTAATTTTATTTTTCAGAATTCTTAAATACCAAAAATAGGAAAATTAATTTTTGATGTTAAAGTCCTAAATCTTGCTTCTAAAAGTCTTTCCAAACCTATAGAAAACCTTCAAGCTCATAAATTTCAAGATTAGGGAAAAACCCTAATTTCCAAACCCAGAAATTTCTTCATAATAACCCAATATTTTTCTATTACAATACTCCTAATGTCATTAAGAACCAATCTACAAAGCAATTTCGAAAGAAAAAATAAATTTTGAGGAAACCCTAATTTTCAAACTTCATTTTTCTCTTGGAAAACGATATACATTTAGGTTCAAAAACACCCTCTCACCTTTCCCTAAACTTTTCTCAAAGAAATCTTAAACAAAACTCAAGTTTTCCTCAAAAACCTAACTTCCCTTCCTTAGAAAAACTCATGAAAAAGGAGGAGAAACACTTGCAAAACACATACCTTAGCCTTCTCTTGGATTTCCCTACGATCCCCTCCACGAACGGCCGCCGAAAACCGCCCCTATGCTCGCCGGAGATGCCTCCTACCCGCGCCCCTTTCTTCCTCTCCCGTTCGGTTCGGCCGAAATGGGGGAAATGGGGACCGAATGGTTCGGTCCCCTAATTAGAATGGGGCTCTTCTAATAAACGCCTAATTACCTCTATGCTCTTACTTAAACATCTCCCCTATTCAAAAGATACCAAGGGCAAAATCGTCAATAAGGGTTTTCCGGAAATTTTAATTCTCAAAATACTCAAAATTCGCTATGAGTTCTATACATCAAAACAATCAAAATTTTGCGCTCTATTTATAAAATTATTTTCGGCAAATTTTGACGACTTCGAATTTTTTCACTTAAAATTCGTCGCGGCGCTTTGAAAAGCGTGCGAAATCCTAAAACGGCATTTAGCGGGTTTTACAATATGATTAGTCATTATGCAAGTTTTGTATTGTTCCTCACACAGTGCTAGAACTGTCAAACTAATTGATGAATGTTGGTGGGCTTTGAAACTATATGAAAAATATTTTTATTTTTCCACTATTTTTTCTGGTGCTTGTTTCAAGTCATGGTTTAATACTCTACATTCAGAGTTTGTGGCATATGGCTAGATGTAGCCTTCAGAATTCATTGCAGTTGTTGAGTTCTATTGTTTTTTGTACTGGACTTCTGGCTTTATAGAAAATTTCTCATGCAGTGTAGCAATAATCCTGTCTGATATGTCAGGGAGATCACCTTTGTATAAAAGGTAAACGTGAAAAGCAATGTAGATTGTATACTGAAATCAAACTTTGTTCCTGAAAAAACAATTGAAATTTGATATTTTCTGTTTCAGAGTATTTGTTTTCTTTAGTTCCCCGGCATCTAGAGAATTGATCCATCTCATAAAGAATGATGGAAGTGTATTGCCGCGCATGGGTGCATTGAGTGAGGTCAAAATTTTATGTATATTATAATAAAATTTGGAAGTAGTTTCACGGATTATATTTTGGCATTTTTTAGCTTATTGGAGGTTTTTTATTCATTATTAATTCAATGAACTCTTGCAGATGAACTTGGAATACTTTGCTATTGATAGTCAGGTATTGACATAGTTTATTTATTATTTATTTTTAAAATTTTTGCTTGCTCTTATTCTCTTTTCTGCAGTTATTTTTGCATTTGACATGGGAGTAGTAGGTTTAGATGGATAAATCTCATTACTTTATTATTTAGAATCCCTAATGTAGGGTCTAGTCATCTTGTATCTTGACTATTGTCATGCAGGGCTTCATTACTGACCATGAGAGGGCTTTAGAGGATGTGTTTGGTGATAATGCAGAAATTTTACAGACGCACAATGCTTTTATACATACCATGGCTGCACGTATTGCAACAGTCTTTGCTTCATTGAGGGTACAAAAGTAGCATTACATAGATTTTACATGTTTAAGGAACTTATCATGTTTCTATTATAATGTGAACAATTAAATTGTAGATTGTACGGTGAATTGGTAGGATATGCTCCTATGTTCAACTCTTCTAAGTCGAGTCAATATCACTCATGATGACAATGATGATGGTCATGCTGGTGGTGATACTTACTAATTTTCCTCAATAGACTTGTAGATTGTTGGGCTATTTTAATATGTACTAACTCATGTTAAAGAAGTAGTTGCTTTTTTCATCCCAAGATTTGTCCTTTATTTTATGAACTTAAATAGTTTTATATGATGATTCTTAATAGGGGAAATTGTGCTGGTAAAACTTTATTGGTTAACACTACGTACAAGCTTTATATGGTGGAACATGATTGATCAATTTCTGATGTATGGTGCTTCTTTTGGTGAAATTAAGGCTAAATGGTCGTTTTAAGCCATACTTAACATATCTCAATCTGAACTGAGTTTTAGTTGCAGTTTTCATTTTGGATTTTCAACTTCATATTGTAATCTTAAAATCAGATTTTGGATCCTCGAAAACAATGTCTAACAATCCATAAAATCAAGAATACTTCTGAAAACTACAACCAACACACTATTAGTTCTAGAAATCCCTTCACCTACTGCTTTGCACAGTTCCAGCTATTCAACCAATTTAGGAATGTGATTAGTCCATCACCACAATCCCCTACCTTCCTGATTTGAAAAGGAATTAGATCTTGTATTCATTAAGTTTCCTCATGTTTTTTCTCCTTCATAAGATTAAGTATGCTTGTTTTTTTCTCCAAGTTTACTTTCAATTTTGGGCCCACTATTTTGGCCTTTATCTATATAAATTTTGCACCCCATCTACCAAATGAAACATGAGAAAAATGTTGTATTGTACTCCTATGTTTTTCAACATGGTATCAAAACCATTCGATTTCTCTCAGATACCTAATTCTTCATAAATTTATAATTTATCTTAATTACTTATTTTTCCACCTAATTTAAACTATGATGATGATTAAACATGAAATGACCTTAGAAAGAAGCTACTCTTTTCGTGCCACCTCTTGCAAAAAATCAAAATCTTATGGCAACAATGGTATGTAATAAATCTTTTTTAATTCATCAGCTCAAATCAAGTCCTTCATCACTTGAAATTGGCATCAATGCAATTTCCCAAAAAGCTATCTTTTTAAACGCCTAAGTGTCCAAAATGAGAATTCATAGTCTTGGATTTTGAACTATGGAATCTCTGATTATGTAATGGTAAATGATTTTTTATTTCACATCTTGCTTCAGTGTTAATAAGGAATATACAGTCAAAATATTTGACGGGTCACTATCTCAAATAACAACTAGATACTAGACATGAGCCCCTCGGACAGATTCCTCCTTTTGGTCCTCAGTCTACCGGGTACTAGCAATAGTTTTTCATTATTGTTTTCCTCCCAAGGGTAGGTTCTTACCCGTTACTCACCCGTCAGTAGCTTCATGGCACTTACTACTCATTGCCAATTGCTGTGGTTCGCTAACTTGTACTCCATCGACTTGTAGTTCGCCAGGTGCTCCTCTTTCTATTGCAGACTGTCAACTGTTCCTTTCTTTTTTTCCATGCTATCAGCCCTTTCTTGCTGTGGTCGTTAGATGCAATCATAATGTTGAAAAGAGAGATTTTTTAGTCATTCCATATATATTTTTAATTTAATCATGCTAATTTCCTTCCTTTTTTCCATCCTAATAGGATTGCTAATGCTTGCTTCTATGTCCTTTTTTACTCTCTATTCTAGGCCAACTACTTGGCCTTATATCTCCTATAAAACATGTATCCTTATGCTTACGAACAACAACAACAACATCAAGCCTTTATCCCACTACGTGGGATCGGCTACATGAATCCTTTTTCTCTATTGTGTCCTATTAAAAGTCAAATTCTCGTTTAAATCTAATAAAGAAAGGTCATTCCTAATATTTTATAACCAAGTCTTTTTAAGTCTACCCCTACCTTACTTAACATAAGTCAAATCTAATACCTCTACTCTCCTAACCGGGTCATCAGAAGGCCGCCTTTTTATGTGACCAAACCATCTAAGGCGACTCTCTCTAATCTTATCTTCTACTGGAGCTACTCCAACCTTTTCACGTATATGCTCATTTCGTATCCTATCTCTAAGGGTAAAGCCACTCATCCACCTGAGCATCCTCATCTCTGCCACACTTAACTTAGTATTATGCTTTTGTTTTAATGGCCAACATTCAGCACCATAAAGCATTGCAGGCCTCACTACTATCTTATAGAATTTCCCCTTAAGTTTGAGAGGTACATTTCTATCACATAACAAGCCCGATGCATTTCTCTACTTCAACCATCCAACTTGAATTCTGCTGATAATATCCCCATCTATTTCACCATCACTCTGAACAATAGATCCAAGATATCTAAAACGTGTACTCTTATTAATGACTTGATCGCCCAAAGTCACAATCCCCTCACTAGGTCTATCACTCTGAACAATCCTTATGCTTACGAAATATGAAGAAAATTTAGTATTTTTCTCTTCGTTTTTTGACATATTAATTAGTTAAATTAGCTTGAAATGCATGATGAATGATTCTTGCCCAAATACTTGGGAGCTGGTACATGGTTACTTTTAGTGATTATTGTTAAGGATTTTTTTGTTTTTTATATATTCAAGGGTATAAAACATTTAAATCTTATAACTCTCCTCAGGGATAAATGTTTTATTGGACCAAAAGGCGTAAATAAATATAGAAAGCTAGTTGTTTTTTTAGCTATGAGCTATAGAAAAAGCCTATGCATCCCTATGAATAACTTGGGACATTCTTTCATGAGTTACATTGATATACTTGTGATAGGTAAGCTTTTTTAAATTACTAGAAAATGATAAGAGCACATTAAAAACAATTGCCAAGAATTGCTAGAGAAAAATAAAAATAGAAAATACTAGATAGAGACAACTTGATATCCTAGAATATGAATCCCTTGGTAACACGAAGATGACAATATAGAAAACTCATTATGATTGTCTTACCTTAAGCATGGTGAAAATAGGTGAATGTTGATAGGCTTTTTAATTCCTGCTTCTATAATAGGATTTGAAACCTCCTATTCACCAGAGGTCAACATTTTTGGTGCTCGCATCTGAGTCATAAAGTTGTTGAACATCCTGACCATCATTATGCTTACATATTAGAAGAATGTGAGGTCTTTAGTTATAAGTGGAACATAGTTAATATTAATGATTGTAGGTGTTGTTGTGACCTCCATAGTAGGGTTATGAAGTACAGGTATAAGGGAGCCCCTAATTCCAAAGAAGAATCTAAAGTTGATTTCAAGTTCTAATTGCAAATCTATCTTACAACAACAACAACAAGCCTTTGATCGAATGGTGGCAGCTATGACCCAAATGATTAAAAATACTCAGACCCAGGCTGGAGGTAGTGGAAGCACTCCAATGGACAAATACTTGACGTTATTCTTAGACATGAAGCCTCCATCGTTCATAGGTGGTGGACCCACAGAGGCGGAAGACTAGTTAATGAGGATAGAGAATATCTTAGAAGGAATGTCATGCTCTCAAGATAGAAGGGTTACCTTAGCTGCCTATTTCAATGGTGATACTTGTAAAAAATACGTTATATCAAAGAGCTTTTAACTAGATGTGGCTAAGGAGTTCAGAGATCAAAAAAGCTGATAAGGTGGTAGCAGAAGTTCACAAAGGATTTTGTGATGCCCATCAATTAGGTCCTAAGATGCCTATTAAACTCAAGAGAATGGATTGTTATCGGCCAACATTGATGAAATATTGTATTGATCATGCTAAGAGGTTACATGAGTGTTAAATCCACGGTGATGTTATACATCAACCATCAAATTGGTTGCACTCTACAGTGGCATTCTGACCATTCGAATGCTGGGGTATTGATATAATTGGCCCAATCGATCTACCCTCTTCAGCTGGACATCAACTTATATTGGCAGCAAATGACAACGAGACTTTATTTAAAGAAGTCACGTATGAACTCGTGATCAACTTTTTGACCCATAATGTTGTTTATAGATTTGGTGTGTCGCACCGCATAATCTCAGACAATGGTACAACATTCAAAAATATCAAAATTTACAAATTCATTGATCGATATAAAATTGATTGGTACTAATCATCCATATATAACGCAAGGGTGAATGGTCTGGCAGAGGTCTTCAACAAAATATTAATAAAATTACTCAAGAAGATCCTTACAAAGAATAAAAGAGAGTGACATACCAAGATGATTAAAGTGTTGTGGGTATACAATACTATTTACAAGACGCCAAGTAAAGCCATTCATTATACATTTGTGTTCGGGGTTAAAGCAGTGTTGCCACTGGAGATCGAATTAACAACACTTTAGGTAGTCCTCCATCATGATCTCACTAAGGAGCAAACTGCTCGCCTGAGATTGAAGGAGCTCGACGCGCTAGATGAAATCAGACTGCAAGCGCAACAGAATTTAGAGATTTATCAAGCAAGGATGGAAAGATCATTTGATTGGATGATGTGCCACCGAGAATTTCAAGATGGTGAATTGATCCTGGTGCTAAGAAGACCAATTATTCCACACCGAAGAATAGGTGGTAAAATCAAACTTAATTGGGAAGGTCTTTTTATCATCGAGGTGTACTAGGGAGGAGCTTACCAACCTGTCGATATGAACGTTCAGAGACTTATGCCACCAATTAAGGGTCAATACTTGAAGAAGTATCATGCATAAAGTTATCCGAGAAAAATTTGTACTCAAATGTGCTATGCAATAATTAAATTACTATATACATGTTTATCAACATATATACTTTATATTATTGAAATTATTTTGTAGTACAAAAAAGCATTTAAGGCGTTTCATGAAAATCACCTTGCAAGGAGTATTTTTTTAGTTTTATAATTAAAACTTGTTTAAATTCTCCTACAAAAAATGGGACTTGCTAAATATTTATTTGAGTCGAAATTATGCTATACGTCGAGATTCCCAAATAAATATTTAAAATCATAAAACAAAAACTAGAAACTTGTATAATCCTCCCATGCAAGATAGAGGATATTTTAAATATTTATTTTGGTCAACGTCATGCTACGCATCGAGATTCCCAAATAAATATTTAAAATTATAAGGTATAAACCTCTTTTTCAATTGATGGGATGTTGCGATTTCTCCTTTTGACATGAATACGCAGGTGATTCTCCAAAGCTCGAGACATCCCTTTTCCAATATACGTTTCGTGGTTACACACTCCAACAAGTCAAGTTAAAGTAGCACAAGTTCTTCTATAGTATAAAGTTAAGATTTTAATGGGTGTATGAGGTCAGATTCAATAAGCCCATTCAGATGTGGCCGAGTCTTTGGAAGTTTCACTTACTTAACAAGTCATAATAAAGGTTGTAGTAATGGAACCCCTATTCTGTAAACCTAAGAGCATGGCCTGGTAGATTAAGAAGGTTTACTTGACTCGACGAGTTTAAGTGGTCGTGGTCCAAGAAATTCTCCTCATCGACCGAAGGGTTGAGGTTACAATGAAAATGACAAATCTCAATCAAAATGGTTACCAAATGTATGCAAATTCTGAGATCTTAAACTATAAAGTAAGGCTTCAAATATGCAAACTTCAAAAAAATTAGCTTGGGAAGCACGTTCTCCATAGCTCAAGTCTGAAGTTTGAATGTGCATATAATATTGGGCTCAACAAGCCTAGATATGGCTTAGTCGTTGGTAGTTCCGCTTACTCAAGAAGCTATAAGAAAGACCATAATACGAGAACCCTTTTTCAGCAGTCGGATGACAGGAGCTATCAAATCCTAGCTTACCCAATCTGATAAGTTCAAGTAACCCAGATTTGGGTCTTCTCTATTAGTTAAGGGTCAGATTTTTATCTACATTTGATATTACCAGCTAAACCAAAACCTACAAATCATTCAACAAATCCATGGAGCATAAAACAAGGATCAAAGGAATTCTTCTTTAACAAGTCCATCAAAGTGCGATACAAATGACTGAAGAGATTATCTGATTACAAAACTCAATCATTAATGGGCTTCAATTTCAATAAAAGTTCAAAACTCAAAATCACAAAAATTTAGATATTTAAGATGAAATAAATCACCCAAACAATTAAGGCAAAAATCCATCAGTCATTCACAATAGTTTGTCGGAGTGTATAAATTTGAAAATCATTTCAGCTCACAAAAAGTGAATATTTAGTCCAGAATATCACTAATATTCATTCTCAAATAATCTCTTTCTAGTAAGGACATGATAAGTCTCCTTTAATCGGTGATTTCGCCGTCAAACGAGACCATAGATAAACGGTTATGACCTGGGCCCTCTGACCAGGTGGTTTTACTGCCAAATAGTACAACTAAATTACGATCATGGACAAAGCCCGTATGTTCTCAATGATTCTAAATTTTGAAGCAATGAATCGATAAAATATAATTGATAGGGCACAAAAACCTTTGTTAGCTAAGGTGGGCTCAAATTTGTCCCCTAAGGTAAACATTCACCCCCCAAGTTTACAAGGTATCCTTGGACAACGCAAGCCATGACTGCTGACAAGAATCCTTCAGTTAGGTTGGGTCGACTATCTCCTCTGACTAATAGATTAGGACCATGATGACTTGGGATGAAGAAACCATGAGATCTTGATCGGTTTATCATTATTCCCCTCATCATCTGCTTTAAGTGTGCAATAATAAATTTTCAATTTTTAATATCTAATTATGATGCTAATATATGCTAGACGTATCTATTCAAAGTCTAGTTTTAGTTAAATGTTTTCTCGTTATTGAGAAGGGTAATTAACCGTGGGAGCTTGCGCCTATAGGAAGTTAGAAGTTAGATCATAAAATCCTCGTAAAATGAGGGCTAAATCTCTGGGTAGTGACATATCTAAAACCCAATATGCCTTCTGAAAATTTACCTTGGAACCTAAACTCGTTAAAACTCTCATCGCCGACACAAAAAAGAAAGGATCGTGGAGAGGCCGGGGTGCAAATTTTCGGAGCCTACACTTTGATACCTTAAAGGAGCCTCCTAATCCCCAACTTGGGTTGTTTCCTCCCATTTTCATGTTCACTTCATCAATCTATTTACACTTTTGTCACTTGGATCATCAATTCTTGAAAAAACCAATACTAGTACATGCTGCTCCGTCAAACTCTTTTGACAATCTATGGCTTATGTTCTTATTGAAATATATGTTTTATCTCCTTTGGTGAGGAGATATGGATTGATACTTCAATAGGTGGAGGCCAGGCCAAATAAAGACCCTTTTGAAAGATGTGCTCGAAGGTAGTGAGCCTTGAAAGATGTTGAGTCTCCGGGATAGAGAGAGTGGAAAGAGTTAAATGAGAAGAGGGAGGGATCCCTTTGAAAGAAATCTGGCTCTCATTTTTCTTCTCATCTCTTTTGATTTATTATGTTTTTCTTTGGGCTCTTTATATTTTCTTTCATTCTCATAGCACAACTTTCTTCTCTTGTACGCCTAGTTAATGGCTGGTGGAATTGTGGAAGGGATGTGGGCATGCGCAAGCAGCAAAAGTTACATCTTTAATGGAAGTACAAAAATGGATGGAAATTTGCACAGTTTATGCAGATTTTTGAATTCTCACATGGGTTCGGGCTAGACCTATGAATATTCCCTTATAGGTGCTACATAGATCGGTGTGTGTTTGTACATGCCTAAGTGTTGGTCAATGTGGTTGATCTTGACCTTTGAGGCTCACTATACAAACTAAGCTTAGGGTCGTGACTTGCATTGTATTTGTTTTTAAACTTTTTTAAATTATTTAAAAAAATAATAAATCATAAATTGATTAAATGTTACAAATTAATTATAAAAATGAGCTAATTAATTTACATAGGCCTAATTCGAAGGCCAATTCTATTTTTCTTATTTTTTAAACGATTTAAAATCGTAATCCATAAAAAAAATGAAAAAAATTGCAAATGATTTAAACAATAGCTGATTTAGTAATGCCTCAACTCAAGTAATCAAGCATTTGCCTTAATTGCTTAATTCATCTTGTTATCTTTTTTTTTTTTTCAAATAATTTAGGATCTTTTATGCTCAGTTAAGTCCAACTAGAGGTAATTTTTAGTAGCATCTTTATTTTTATTGTCAAGCAGCTGTAGTTGGTTTATTTTTTTATTCAGCTTAGTTGCCCCCATCATGCACTTGACTAAAGTTCGTAGGAATTTGAGAATTTTTTAAATTCTCTATTTTGTCATTAATCTGTAAATCTTTTGTAGGAATTTCCCTATATACGCTACCGTGCTGCCAAGTCATCTTTAGATGCTTCTACTTTGACAACCTTTCGTGATTTAATCCCAACAAAACTTGCTGCTGCTGTCTGGCACTGTCTTGCCAGGTATAAGGCTATTATTCCTGACTTTCCACAAACAGAGACGTGTGAGTTTCTAATTATAGACCGTTCAATTGATCAGGTATGTTGGAAACGTGCTCTTTTTAACTCTCCCCATTTGTTTATGATTGGTTTTTTTTTTCCTTTACCCAAATTAATTAATATTTCACATATAATTTGTAGATTGCACCGGTTATTCATGAATGGACATATGATGCCATGTGCCATGATTTATTAAATATGGAGGGAAATAAATATGTTCAGAAGGTATTTTATTCATTGCTATTTTTTGTGCTTTTCTTTCACCTTTTTCTTTTTCACCTTTTTCTTCTGTTTATGAATGAGGTTCTTATTGAAGATTAGCATGTAGGTGCCAAGTAAAACAGGTTCAACCTCTGAAAAGGAGGTCCTTTTGGAGGATCATGATCCCATTTGGCTTGAGCTTCGGCATTTACATATAGCAGATGTAAGATGATAATTTTAAGGGATGTTCTTGCTATGGTGATAATTGAAGATGTGATCTGAACTGATAATTGACTATATGCCAGGCTAGTGAAAGGTTACATTCAAGGATGACCAACTTCATATCAAGAAATAAAGCTGCGCAAATTCATAACAATTCAAGGTAACTATAGTAGAAATAAGTTTGAAAAGTTTACCATACATCTTTATAGCGAATTTATGATGATAAAGCTATAAATAAAACAAAATAGGCTATGACGCCATTAAATTAAACAACCAGGCACTTTTAGCGATATGAAGAAAATCTTTTTTCTCATATTTGCAATTGCTTATATTTCCATTAATTTGTTATTATGGACTTTTATTAGGAGATTGAGGGCACTTTGTGTTTTTTTTATAAACATTTTTTACTGGCATCATTCTCATCAAGAATTTGGTTTCGTGAAAAAGTTTATTTCATGGAACCTTCATTTTAATGGGAGTCCTATGGTACCATCACTTTAGCGGCAAGCTCTAATCAAGTGAGGTACTAGATTTTCCATCCAACTAGCGAACCTATTAAGGTGAAAAGCTTCAGCTAGAACTTGGCACTATGATATGTGAATGAGATTAACTAGGCTTTTCATTTCTTTTCCTTACACGATGAAACACTAATCAGAATACTTCCGCAATCCCATTTTTTCCATAAAAAAGAATATAAAAACCTAGGTTAGAAAATGAAGCTTAATCTTAGGCCAGTCTGTTAACCCTCTACCAAATGATACCGTTTAGTTTGTTGAGATTTATACCTTTGCTACTATTAAAGTGCGGATTCTAATTTCATCCATATATTATTATGAACTTTAAATTTAAATTAAGGATCTAAATCAGTAATTTAAATTAAAATTAGTGCCATGGCATAAACTTAGCTTTATGAAGTCCGGATTTAGGGAAAAATTTAATTTACACTTGCACGTACCTTTGGATTCAAATCTCGATTTTACCTTACCATGTATTCATTTGATCTATACTCCAGTTATCCGTTAAAATCCAAATGCACCACTTAGTTTCCACCATGAAGGTAGCCTACGGTTCAATAAAATTGATATATATATATATATATATATATATATATCCTGATTTAGCTTATCATGAATGAAAGTTAATCTATCCGTAATAAATAGAGATTTCCTTATCATGATTCCAATCAAAGAAATATTTTGATTTATCTTAAATTATACCCATTTTTCTTGCATTAATATATTTTAAAGTATCGTCATCTTGTGTGATCTATAACCTTTTCATCATAAATTGGATTTTTTTTATATACATGCTACAATCCCCTTTTTTAATCCTAATTTTTGTCTTTTATATACAAATCATTTTTTTGTTTATTAACACCATCGTTGCAAGGTCCAAAGTCCTGGATGAGAAAAGTGAAAGATTGTGTTAGGTAGTCAACAACTAGCATAAAACTTATCGAATAATAATGATATGAATCTTTTAATACATTATGTTAATACTAGGGCATTTCCTTGAATTGACGTGCTGTATGACCTGAATACAACTAGAAGTGTGAAAGGGCCACTACACCGGCGCCCGAGTGTAGTGTTAAATAGGCAAGGATTCCACATCATGGACGGATGTGGAAAAAGAAGCTTGACCATGATACTAAAATTAGGATTTGAACTTAGAATATAGGTTCTCTTACAAGCAAATTAATGGAATTAATAGATATTATGATTCATATGAAGATAAATATTTTATGCATTCAAGAAACTTAATAAGTTGGAGAGAAAACTAAGGAGATTGATAGTTTAGGATTTAATTAAAGTGAAGTTCATTAAGGATGAAGATTAAAAAATGCTTTTATTAAAAGAGAATATTTAACAAAGATGGATGAGATATTTTGCTAAACTTTTCAACGAACATTATGAGAATACTATAGATTTTATAATTATGATTATAAGTGTTAAGACGCTGGGACTTGAATTGTTATTTAGTAGCCCGGGGGACTAAAGATCGTCGAGAACAGTAGGCGCTGTCCGCAGGTGAAAAAACTGAAAAAACTTTTCAAGAGCATCCTTGGAACTTACCTTAATTAGAAGTTATCTGTGTTATCTTTCAGGAAAAACTAAAGCACAAGTTATTTCAAATACTTTGAAAGATCAAGCTTATAGTTGTTCATGACCGACTGGCGCTTATCAACTGTAAACGGAGAATATAAAGCAGAACTAAAGGCTACTGATAATATTGAACCACCTTCTGTTGGATTTGTAAATCCTTCGGAAGCAAGGCAACGCAGTGCATCTGCTTTTGGTGCAATAATTAAGCAAAATAATACGATTATTCAGCTGCTTCTCACCATAACTGAAAGAGTTAAAGATCTTGAAGGACCTTCAAGGTCCAAAAGCTACAACAGAAGCCATCAGTACCTTCTGAAACTTTTGAATCTTCTCTTTGTGCCATTCAAAATCAGCTCGAAAACTTATCCATTGGTGAACCTGCAAGCTCCTCTAAAATCACCAAACCTAAAGGGCCTCTCTTTTTCTTTAAAGATCCCAAGAAGATTTTTCAGTCTGAAAAATCAAAAGCTTCTTTATTGGCTTTCACTAGCAGAACGACCACTGCTACCCTACTACCCACCAACTCTTCCCACTACTTTGAACCCTCTACTAGTCACTCCGTGGATGATCAGATTCACGGATATAGGCTCAGATCTCGAATTGCACATGAGATCCAACGAGGCTTCCTCGACAGCATTCTTTGCATTGCAGCCTTGAAAGCCAATTAGATCCTGAAGCCGAGCTTCAGATCTCCCAGAGAAAAAGAGCCAACTGGTCCCTGCTGAAACCTTATATGAAGACGGATGGTCCCGACATCACGTATATCAGCACTATTCGAAAGAAGGTATTTTGGCAATTGAAGGTTTTCAAGTAAATCTTCCGTTCATCCGACAGCAATCCTACCAATGGCTCATCAATGAAGGCATGCAGCACATCCATCTCGGACTTATCATGGTCCGCATTCAAGCCTTGCATTGACGTGATGCTGGTACCACCGCTCTCATCGTTCTTAGAGATACTAGATGGCGATCTGACGTCTCCATCATCGGCACTTTGGAGATCGACCTCTCCTCTGGTATGCAACTTGTTTACATAGCTCCCAATCTCATGTTATCAATTCATGACTTTCTTAACCATATTGAACTTGTGGTGCTCACACATGGTTATGAGCTATGACAAGGCGGTGAGTCTAATTTACTCCTCATTGGAGCTCTAGTTGCTCGTTTAATGAATACCAATCATATTGGCTGTCGTTATAATATTGTCGGAGTCGCTGATTACTTGGCCTCTCATGGGATTTCCGCCATCCCTGGCCTACGACATACCATAGTTGATCTACAAGGGCGAACCTGGCATTTTCGCCCCTCTGATCTACAGATCGTCCAATTTCCTCGTTCCCTTATTACCTACCAACGCCTCGATGGTTCTCTTCGTCTCTCCTTCTCGGCCTATACCCCTTCTCAGCCTCCACCTGAACCATCCGTATCTGATGATGAACTCACCGAACATCTCTATATGGCCTACTCACAGACGATGCCCCTATTTGGGATGTCTCTGATCCCTCCCCCACCAATAACGATGATGATGATGATTCTTTTTCTTTATTTCTCTACCTTACTTCCTCTCATCAAACTAATTCAATTTGCCCGGAAGCTGGTGGGGATATGCCTTGTCCTACCCAATGGGATAACCCCAAACCCAATAGCCACTATGAATGCTTTTAAAATCATCTACCTCTCTATTAATATGTTCATTTAAATCTCCTCCAATAAAAACTCTTTCTTTAAGATGTATTTTTTGTATTAATTCTTCTAAGTCATTCTAAAAATTTAATTTAGAACTCATATCCAAACCAACTTGAGGAGCATAAATACTTATAATATTAACAATCTTAGCATCAACAACAATCTTGAAAGCTATACTTTTATTTTCAATCCTATTAATTTTTATAACATTATCCTTCAAACTCTTATCTATAATAACATCTATACCATTTTTAGTACGACTCCTTCCTGAATACCAAAGTTTAAATCCTAAATTATCAATTTCCTAGCCTTTTTTCCAACCCATTTAGTTTTCTGAATGCACAAAATATTTAACTTCCTATGAATCATAATATCTATTAATTTTATTAATTTTCTTATAAGGAAACCTATATTCCAAGTTCCTATCTTAATTTTAATTTCATGTTTTTTAGTTTCATGGACTAGCTTCTTTGCCTACATCCATCCTTGATGTGGGAACCCTTGCCTATTTAACACTGCACCAGGGCGTCGGTGCAGCTGCCCTTGCACACTTATCATTGTATTCAGGCTATACAACACGTCACTTACAGGGGACGGCCTAGCATTAACATAATTTTTTAAATGATTCATTTCATTATTATTCGACAAGTTTTACGCTGGCTGTCGACTACCTAATGCAACCCTCTACTTTTCTCATCCAGGACTTGGGACCTGACAACGATAGTGTTTCTTCACTTAAGAACTAGATAAAAAAAAATCTATTTTCTTTTTGAGTTAGCATTATGCATACCCAACATAACTAGGCATCTTGGCTTCAAAGCTAAGTTGTAAGCCTTCTCAAACAAAAAATAGCCTCCTTACTCTTCATGTGCATTGAGAATGAAAAACATGATTTTAAAATCGATTAAGTGGGTTTAGCTTGTAGCCCTTTCCAGGCATGACAATAAATCCAGGGGTCGGGCTGGCTATGCCTCATATGAGGTATAGTTTGTAAATCCTTTTGCATTTCGTTAGACTTAGGTTCGAGGTACTATCTCTCAGTATTCCTTATCTTAATTTTTAGGATCCAAGGCAATTGTTGATTCCAATCACCATACAAGTCCTCACCTTCCGGACAACTCCTTCAACTATTTTTTACTAATAAAAGCACTTTGTTGTAAAGTAAAAATTAAGGATGCACAAATGAAGCATAAATAACTCATATATGTTGATCTTAGCTTCATATTGAACAAACACAAATTCATCAATCTTTTAATTTTTATGGTACTTATCGATTAAGTACCAAGTGTTAAGGTGAGGATACTTTCTCTACACCCATGGATGTTGGCTTTAACTTGAATTATTTAAAAATGAATGCTATGAATTATCTTTTAGTGAAAATAAAGTTGTTTTTTATCTCTCTTTTTAGTTTTCAAAAAACATCAAATATTACATATCATATCCACAATCACAAGTAATAGATCCAAAATAGGCTTGTTGTAGATAAATTCACATTTTATAGGTAGCACACAAATATATATATATATATATATATATATATATATATATATATATATATATATATATATATATGCGCTTATAACCAAAATAAATGCGTATTGACTGTAACTTCGAGGATCCCATTCTTGACTCCTCTTATTGATCACTTTAATGGTATTAACCTCCAATTTTTCAAACCGTAAAAGATGATTATATTGTTTGATTGTAAAGTCAGTGAAGGTTACTATTTGAATGCCTCATGTGGTATCTCTTAAGAAAAACATAAAGTAGGAAAACTATAGTAACTTGCTAAATAAGTAAAGCCTCCAATTGAAAGGTAGTACACATTGAGATGATGGCTTTGATAATCAGCATAATAGAACTGGTGAAGTCGTCAACGGTGAAGTTCAATATGGGTTGCGGTCAAGTGTAGCTAAGGGAGCAACATTTACAATGCTTGTCTATAGTACAAATGTCATAGATATATCTATAAAGAATTGATTAAATAATATGGAAGCATTGGATTGACAATTATTGTAAATGGTGGATTACTTTTGCAGTTAAATTGAATTATGTTGGGTTTACGATGAGTTGATTCTATTGGTACTTGACTCAGAAAATGCTGAAATTTGGTTGTTATTGTGGGGATATTGTACGTAGTTTCCTTTATTGGATGGGAAAATGATCTTTCTGTGATATGGGATGAAAGCATTAACACAATGCAGATGCATATTGATATGTCTTGAAGTGGGAATGAGGATATGGAGGTCGGATAATGCTATTGTGATATTTAGATTAGGAGTTTTATAATTTAGCTTTTGGGATTTTTCATGTTTATTAAGTTTCATTCTTGCATGCAACTAGGGATTTATGTAAGAAATTCAAACTAGGATATCTTCATGCAAACGAGTGATAATTAAGCATTAAATAGTGTAGAGATGAGAAATCAAGATGACAATTGTTGCCATGCTATATGAGTTTTGCAAACCCTAGTTAGATGCAAATCCTTTGTTTCCTTTCCCTTATATTGTTAACTATATGAGAATTGAGTGAGAGATCAGTCTAAATTGAGAGAGGAGAGGGAATCCCATGCCTAGGGATATGTGCCACATTGAGAGTTGTTAATTATTGTCTTGGGATATGTGCATAAGATGTTGAACTGAGGGAAAAGTTTACTAGTTTGGTAGCCTTTGAAATTGATACAACAACAACAACAAGCCTTTGAAATTGATATGAGGGAGAAATACTAATTTGACTACAAAAGAGAACATATGTAAATTTAACATCCCAAAGGTCACCGATCATATTTATATGAGTATATGTGGTAATTCAAATCTAAATAAGTTCAAATGAAATTATAATCTAATTGCATTAATTTTGAACCATCCTTAATATTCCAACTTATATTCAAATAATGTAAAGAAATAATTGAAACTACCCCTCTTTGAGTTGTAGCCTATGCCCCATCTGTACCTGAATTTTGATGCAACCTGATTCTAGAAGCTTCTCTTCATTTCCATAAAATATTTGAGACCACTCATATGAAAGGTTTTTTAGTCCTCTAAAAGCTCTTAGAAGTTATAGAAGATCAATAACTCTTGAAAGTTTCAAACTCTAATTGGTTTGGATTTGAGGGTGGAGATCTCTTGGATCAATGTTTCTTTTCTTTTTTTTTTCTTTTTTGTCATTTGCTCCTTGAAATGCAATCAATCATAGAAAAATGATAAATCTTAAATAAAGTCAACGATTTTCTAATCATGCTGGCATTATTTACATCTGAAACACATTTATCATTCATTCATTTGATGTGATCATCCCATATGATGATGTTCTTTGTTAACATAATTCATTTGTATTTTTCTTCCGGCAGTATCCTTTTGCAAGATTTTTTTAATATGAACTCGTATGCATGGTGCTTAACATCTGATGAGGTTAGCATATTGTGTTTGATCATAGATTGACCTTAAATGAAACTCAAGCTATGTGCAACTCTAAGTAGTGTGTTGTACCTACATGAATGGATCAATGCCTAAAGAATTCCTCTTTTTCTTCTCTTAGAAAGCAATTTCATGAAAAACTGCTAACCCATCAAACATGTTTGACCATCCAATGTTATCAAAGGTGAGTCCAGAACTCTCCTAGATATTGGTATAGAGCTCTCCTAGGAATCAGGATCGTAAGGCAAGTTTCTAAAACCTTTAATACCTTTCGGGTTGGTGCTGTCACTAAGGTGTTTGTAGTTGAGTGCCTTGATTCCCTCTTCAATTTGAATTTGGTTTGGATCTTTTTCCTAAATAAATCCCTGCCCTCACCCCCCGCCTCCTCCTTCCAATTATAATTAAAACCTTCCTACATATCTCTCCCTCTGTTTCCTTTTCTTACATATTGAATTAGATCTGCCATCCATGCTCTGCCAGGTCCTGCCCAACATTGGCGTTGGGTTCGGTTCTCCCAAACCGGGCGGGTGACTCCCCGCCCGTAGGAGGCCTGCATGTAACAATTTTCCATGTAAAAGAAGTTTACATGCAACCTAATATTTGAGCAAGCATAAAACAATGGATATATGAAAGATCTATATTTGAATTTTTAGTGCACTAGATAAGTTCTTCAAACTCTAGTTAGGGTTTCATGTCCAAATCCTTTCTACCTTTTTCTTTGTGTTGCTATCTAAAAGAGTGAAATTGGAAGAGAGAAAGTCCAAAGTGAGAGAGGAGAGAAGGAGCCCCATGACTTGCATTCCATCTTGCTAGCTATCATATGTTTCCTTGGGATAAATGCTAAAGTTGCTAAATTGGAAAGAAGTATACCTATTGGATAACCTTTTGAAAACTGATAGGAGAGACAATAGTTTGGCTGGGAGAGAAAATATGGTTAGCAATAATTCTATTTCTTCAATCTTAAATTAACATCTTAAAGACTTAAGTTTTTTTTAGGAATATTGCAGGCAAGTTAAATCTAAACAAACTGAAATCAAATCCTAATCTAGTTGTGGTAATTTAGGACACTATCCTAAATATCCTAATAAATATTCAAATATGAAAATTAAATAATTTAAAATTTTCCTCCTCTTTGAATGGCCTACAAATCATTGTCTAAATTTGGATTTTGATGTAATCTAATGCCAGAAGGTTCTCTTCATCTCTTGAAATTTTTTTTTATTATTATTTTTGTATTACCCTCTTAATTCACACAAGATTTCGGGACTAAGTTAGAGCAAAATTATATTGGAAGATGTTGATATTTGTTTTTGGCTTTGGCTGTTATATTTCTCATTTAGTCAGAATTGTTGAAAAAAGATAGGGTGGGGTGTCAACAAATCAAATGGAAGATCAATAACTTTGATACCAATTTACATTAACATGGAAGATCATATTTTTAAGGCGCAATTTATAACTAGAAAATGGTACGAGTATAATAGGGGGAATAACCAAGAAGTACTAGAGGAAAATGAAAAAATGATAAGACAACATAAAGATAATATCCAAAGATCCATTAGAATACAAAAACCTATCATTTGGGCTGCCTTGCTTAAAGCTCTATGTAAAAAAAGTGAGTGAAGATGGATTTTTTATTTATTTTTTTTACTGTGGCATGTCTGATACATGATATTATGCGTCCTATACACCAAAGCAACGTCTTTTGGAATGCTTCCTTCAAAATCATAAGGTTGGTGTGGACCATGATTATTGATGTCTTCAGAAATATAAGGGAGATGAGGAACTTTAAGAATAGAAGGATCAATATCTATGATATTGCTTATAAATGATGTAGATATTATTTCTATGAGGCTAGCAGGGGCAGGCACAACAGACTGAGAATTCAAAGGTAAGTTTGATCATTTGAAATTTTGACTGCAAACTTGAACTGATATGGAGGAGCAACAACCATTATGGTTAAGGAAGGATTTGAATATTTAAATCTGCCTCTTAACCTTAAAATTTGATTTTCCTTGCATCCAGATGAGCCTTAAAATAGTTAGTGTTATTGTGCTCAAAGATTTTGTTGAAAGAGCAATAGGGGGGATGCTTTTAAATTCTACCTACTACCAACATCCACATGACGATGGGCCGATCCACACCTAGAAGATCATATCATGATAAATAACAATTTTTGAGATGTTGACATTTTTTTGAGTGGATCTATCTCTAACTATTAATACAAGAAGTAGACAATTCTTTTGCTTGCTTGAAAAACTGTGGAGTGTATTATTTGTTGGCCTAAGGTGCCCTATCTTAAAGAAAAAAAAAAAGATTCTTGTTACTGTAATATCCTATGAAACACTTAATGGTCTTACTTTAAACAAAATACTAGACGGATGATTAAGCCAATATGCTAGAATAATCTCCTTATTGTTTTGTGAATGCGATCTAAAAAGTATGGTCTCAATCATTCTGGTGCTTAACTATTAGCATATTTTTAGATTGGAGCAGCTTTTATTCTTCGGTTTTCTAATAAAATTGAAACTTTTAACATTTGGATGAAAGGATTTGCACGATGACTTTTGATACTGCTCTATGCGGTGGATTTAGTTTAACTCGTGTCATGTGTAATTAACTTAAGAAATGTATGAATATCATTTTTGCATGCCATGGAAATTGGAACTATTTCTCTTTAATTATGAGATTTATATTTGTTACTGCTTGTTTCTTGTTTTATTCAGAGATGGTGGTGAATTATCGACTAGAGATTTGCAAAAACTGGTTCAAACATTACCTCAATACAGCGAACAACTCGACAAGCTTTCTCTGCATATTGAAGTTAGTTTTTAACTTACCTTCTTAAATTATGTTTCGTTTAATTTTTTTTGTTATATATTTTATTGATGTTTAGTTGATTATGATAATACTGTTATTTGTTGAACTATTATATGCTGTTTAATTTAATTGGTAGTTATTTCTTCAGAATTCTCAATCTTCTTTTCTGCATTTCACAAATATTTACATAGTTTGTATTTATCTCAAGTATATTGTCATGCTCAAGCTATTACAGAAATTCCTATAGTCCACCAATCCAAACTATGCTTTGAAATAGTTTTTAATCCTCTTTAAAATGTTTCCTGATTCTTGATTGAAACTTGCATGATAGCCATCTCTTTCATTGTGTATAATAAAATTATTTTGAAAATTAGTTTATAAATCATGCAAATGCTCAACATAGTGTGATAACAACATATAATGCATGAAAGGGTAATGAAGCTGTAAGAACCGGCTGGACCGGTTCGATTGAACCAGTCCATCTTCATGTAATAGAACAGGCGAAGTAACTGAGAGGAAGGGAAGGAAATTCGGGTGAGGAAGAATAATATTATGCAAGAGCTCTCTTTTGCCAAAAATTTGTAAGTGGTTCATTGTTTTATTATTTATTCTTTTGGTGAAGGAGAAAGTAGGAAAATAATGGTTCATGTGCTCGAGAGAGATAAAGAAGGGAGAGGAGTTGTGAGTTTCTATTTGGCCGAAATAAAAAGAGCAAGTGAATTTCTATGTTCAAGGTTGAATGATGAAAATTTTATTTTTTTGTAATTTACTGCTATTGCAAAATTTATCTATAGGTATAATTGTAGTTGGTAAATGCTATGACTTGAAAAAAAGGAAGATTAATTGGATTAATTGTGGTAATTAATATTATTTTAAGGAATATTTAATTTCGTATTATGTTCGAGAAAGTAGACAGTAGAATAGCTATTGTGGGGTGATTATTTAGAGACATGCGATGTTATTTTAATAATGTTCAATCAGTTAAAAGTTCCTTGGCAATATTTGAAGTAGTTTATGTTGTCCTATGCAATATAAGAAATACTTGATGTTATTTTGATTATGTTTGAATCATACAAGTTAAATTTTAGTATTTATTAAAATGTTATTAATATTATTTGGAATAGTGAAGGATTTATATAGTTGAGCAGACATAGACTACGAAAGACAACGAGAGTTCTCAAGGAGGATTTAGGTAATGTTACATTTATCTTCATGGAAAGTTTGTTTGAAATCAGTGAAAGTTAGTTGTATGATAACAGTGCAAATTTATATATTGTGTATGTGACCTTAAGTGTTGCTTGTGGGCTCCGAAAATTCGGCCCCAGGTTCCTCCCGCGTTGTTTTTGTGCTTTTCGTCGGCGAGGAAGTTTTAACGGAATAAGTTCCAGGTTAAATTTTGGAAGGCAGATGGGTTTGTAGATTAGACACAACCCAGAGATTTCGCCCTCGTTTTGTGATGACTTTATGATCTGAGTTCTAGTTTCCTATATGTGCAAGCCCTTATAGTTAATTACCCATCCCGATCACGAGAGAGAACTTTTGATTAAGGCTAGTCGTCAATCAGATACGTAGAATATGCGTATTATCTGGCATATAATAGCAGCATGGATATTTGGAAATTGGGTTTGGATTTGGGAATTTGTGGTTTGAAGATTTGATATTTAAAATGAAAATTTCACCATCTTGCACTTAAAGCTGATGGTGGGGGAATGGATGATGGACCCGATTTGTCGTCCCGGGCCATCGTGGTCCCTGGCCTACTTAGTCATAGGAGGTAGTTGACCCAACCTGACAGAAGGATCCTTGTCGGCAGCCATGGGTTGCTTCGTCCAAGGGGACCTTGTAGACCTGGGGTGGATATTTGCCTAAGGGGACAAATTTGAATCCACCTTAGCTAATAGAGGGCTTTGTGCCCTATCGATCATATCCTATTAATTCATATCTCAAGGATTTGATGCTAATAAGGAGCGTATTAGCTCTGGCCATAATCGGTATTTTGTGGTGCCATTTGGCGGCAAAATCACTCGGTTCAGAGGACTCCGGGTCATAATCGTTTATCCTGCGATGCCATTTGGCGGCAAAATCGCAGGTTAGAGGAGGCGTACCACATCCTTATTTGCAGGAGATTGTTTGAGAATGAATTCTAGTGATATTTTTGACTAGGCATTAGCTCTTTATGAGCTGAAGTAATTTTTAGATTTGTTTACCTCATCAAACTGTTGCGGAGAGTGGATGAATTTTACTTTATGTGATTGATGGTTTGATTTCAATTTTAAATATTTTGAATTTGGGATTTGAGATTTTTTGAGTGGATCTTGGAAGACATTTGGAATGATTTGTGAACCCTTCCGATTGAGATTTGCATTCAACATGGCCATCATCAGGGTGGAAGGGGTTATTTCCATTTAAAGCTTGAACCTTGTCGACCTTATCAACCTGTCGATAGGGGATCAGGTTTCGTAGGCTTTATGCCCTTTGTTTGTGAACTTTCTTTGTTAAAGGCCTTGAAGGCCTAATATGAATGTGCCAAATAAATATTCTGGTCAACCTTATGACTGCATATTTATCTGATGGTTTGAACCCTATCTACTCCTATTACGTGCTTAGGAGGATTGAGTTTCGTAGGCTTGGTGCCTTTGTTTAGTAAATTCTCTTAATTATAGGCCTTGAAGGCCTAATATGAATGTATTAAAATAAATTCACCGGTTCCAACAACAGCATATTGATTTGCATATTTATTTGATAGTTCTAACTCTGTCGACTCCTATTGATCTGTATAGAATGATCAAGTTCGAACTTGAATTCACTTATTGACCCGTGCAGCATCTTTAGACGTTTTGTGTGTACCAATAACACGCTCGCCGGGGCCCATGCGGGTCTTGTGATCGTATTTACACCTTTGTATACGTATGTGTATACAAACTATGGTGCACGTACGGGGGTATTCTTGGAATATTTATAGACGTCTTCTATCCGCTTGCATAGATGTTGCGGATCCGGTGGCAGTATTATCTGGATGTCATGAGGCACCTCATCGTCTTGATGTTGACTCCCCTTTTTCTTATTCACCGGGGAAATCTTTCTGGATTTTGAAGTTCGCTTCTTTGCCTTGAAAAGATCTCCTATCAAGATCTTTAGTGTAGTAGACTTGTCATTTCCGGTGTTTGTGAATGCCAGAGTTGTTTTCTTCCCAAGGATAGAACCAAAAAGAAACTTTGGAACACCAAGAAGTTCAGTTCTAATTTGTTCAAGCATCTCTTCCCTTCTGCCAAGGGGTGTCCTTCTCCATACACCAAGTAGGAGGTTTTCTTCCTTATGTATATGTCCGCCATGCTTAGTAGTTGGGGTGTCCTCTAAATCCCAATTATTATAGTGCATGAATCAAGACTTTAGGGTCAAGTCCTAAATCACATCTCTTTTGTTAAGACAAAAATCAACAAATACATGCACTTCCAAATGTGACATTTTGGAGCCTCTCTAAGCTCCAAATGTCCATCATGTGGATCACTTGAGCTTGAGACCAAACTCTCAAGTCCTCCTACCTTGTTTGTTGGAGCACCTAACCAACAAACACTTCCCTCATGTGTGGTATTTGGAGCCCATCCAAGGCTCTAAATGCTCCTCCTACACATGAATCTTTGTAGTTTGGAACTAAACTCTAAGCTACTCACTCTTTTGTTGGAACATAGAACCAACAAATCATCTTTTTCCTTTATTTGTTGAATCACAAAATCAACAAATGAATATCAATCTCCATTCACTTGACTTCATTTAGGTGAATGATCCCATCTCTTTGAATACCAAATATTCAAAGAATATTCACGACGTTTTGTAACTTTCAAGTTACATATCCTTCAACCCCAAAGTTTTAGGGAGTTTATCAATTTCTTTTTTTGTTAGGACTCAAAACCAATGAATAATCTCTCGCTCTTAGGATTCAAATCCTAATCCCCCTTCTCCTACGACTAAAAATTATAGGAAAACATCTAATCCTCTCATTCTCCTAACCCATGTTAGGTGAGTGGACCCCTTTCTTTGGGCACCTAAAAGCCTAATGAATTCTCATGAATGTGTAACATCTAAGTTGCACATTCTTTCCTTCTTCTACCAAATGAAAAGTGTAGAAAACCTTCCCATTCACTTGGCCTAAATTAAGTGTAGGATTCCTCTAATTTGCAACCTACAAGTTACACTTTACTTCTCCTTTCCTATAACTCTGAAGTTGTAGGAAATCATCTCATCCTCCCCTTCCTATAATCCAAAAATTGTAAGAAACTATCCCATTCTCTTAAGATCCCAAATTAGGAGAATGTACACTTCTTTTTTAATACCAACTGTTCAAGGAATGTTCATAAGCTTGCAACCCTCAAGTTGCACACCTCTTATTTCATTTGCCTAACACATTTGGCAAATGATCGTACATCATTGAACATACGGTTCAATGATTTGCCCTTTCATATGCAACCTATATGTTGTGTATCTCTTCACAACTTTCTACAACTCAAAGGTTGTAGGAAGATATTTTAATTCTCTCAATCCTAATTTTGAGAATGTGCACTTCTCTCTGAACACCAAATGTTCAATGAGTGCTCATGGGGTTGTAACCTCCAAGTTGCATCCCCTCTCCTTTTCTCCTCCAATTTGCGATCCCTAGGTTGCACTTTGGACCACTTCCTTTCCTACAAGCCTAAATTGTAGGAAATCACCAAAATTATCTTCATTTATCTTAATTTGAACTAAGAAAATGAAATCCTATCTCTTTCAATACAAAACGTTCAAGGAGGCACCCTCTTTATTTGTAACCTCAAAATTACAAATCCTCCTTCACTTCTATAGGCTCCAAAAGGCTTAGAAAATTTCTTACCTTAGCTCAAAGGCTATAGGTTTCTTCACTTTCCCATCCCTTCGATTCTCCTAAACCCAAGTTAAGAGAGTGTACCCCTCTCTTTAAACACCAAATGTTCAAAGGGGTATTCAGAAGTTTGCAACCCATAGGTTGCATCTTGCTCTCTTCTCTACAAACCCAAAACCGTAGAGAAACCCTTCCTTTCTACAACTCAAAAGTTGTATGGAACTCTCTTGCACTCAACCCATGTTGAGTTGTTCAATCTTGTTCCAAATCATCATGCTTGTTGAACGAAAGCAATAAGTAATTTCATCCTAAGCATAGGATTCAAAGTCCTATTTCATTCCATCCTTCCCACTCAAGTCGGAAGGGTGTAACCCTCTTTTTGGACATAAAAAAAAATGTTCAAAGATTTTCGTGGATTTGCAACCCACATGTCGCATATTCCCTCAACTCTCTTATAACCTCCAAATTGTAGGAGATTTTCCCTCTCTTTAGCTCCAAAATCTAAATGAAGTTTTCCAACATCTAGCCCAAAAGCCAAATGTTGGATCCCAACTTTCTCTTATTAACTCCAAAGCTAAGGAGAAGCCTTCCAACATGACCTAAAAGCCATATGTTGGACTCTCTCCCTTCTCCTTTCTTTAGCCTCAAAGCTAAAAGAAATGTTCATTCCCTTTCTAGCTCCAAAGCTAGGGGGAATTTCTCCAACATTGAGCTCAAAAGCTACATGTTGGACACTTTCTCCTTAGATCCAAACTCTAGGAGGACCATTAGTGTGACATACCACACAAACCTCACACACTTAGGTCTACAACCCCTTGGGCATACTAAGATTAAGATTTTTCTGTGTGCGCATGTGATTGATGTTGTGGAGTGATTGCCCTTTTGAATTGTCTATGTTGTTGGCACTTGCCCTTAAATGGTTAGTGTAGAAGTATATATATATATTTGTTGTGAAGGTGGCCATGTCCAAGAAGGGGGTAAATCTCATGATTATGCTAATATTGTTTGCTTGCAGGCGCTGCTTAAAACCCCTCAAGAGATATGGCCAATAGGTTAAAAGTAAGCGTTTAGCACTCTAAGTGCTAGGTCAATTTTTGGAATATAATGTGATTATCATATAAACTGCTGTCTGACTTTGTTTTGTAGGCTTGAATCTTTTCTATTTTATATCATGTATTTAATTAGATTTAGGGTGTAAAACTTGTGTGGGTTTGGAACAAAAGAAGGGAGCGAAATAGGAAGGATGTACCTTTTTGGAGACGAAGCCCAAAGATCTTGTCTGGAAAAGCTTGAAGACCCCACAAGTAGAGTATGTAATAAATTTAACTGGGTTGTATAATGGCAGCCAACTCAGCTGCCAAATATGTTTGTAATAAATGGGATATTATTTACACTTCAGTTTTGATTGATATACAAGCATATGTTGATATGTTTACTGGGTGCACATTAGAAAAGCATGTATTTTTTCTTGGTTTCTTTTATTGCTTTGTTTGGGCGTAGCCTGGACTTTGTTGCTGTAAGCTCTTAGGATAAAATTAATTTTCTACCTCTTAACATGTAAATAATCTAAAAAAAATGAAATTAGGCTTCATGTTTTTTTAAATAAGAAAATTGCATGACTTCCTTCAAGGAGCCAAGTTATGAAAATTTAAAACAATCATGCATGGCCAAAAGTATGTTGCATATAGGAAAGCCTCCACATAAGGATTAGATAATAAAAAAAATCTTTCTTTTATGAGTCAGCATCTGCATACCAATCATAATTAGGCATCTTGGCCTTAAAGTCAAACTATAAGCCCTACCTTTCTAAATAAAAATAGCATTCCCACTCTATATTTGCATTGATACCAAGATACATGATTTTAAAAGCGATTAGGAGAGTTTAGCTGGTAGTCCCTTCTAGGCGGGATAGTAAATCCAGAGGTCGGTGAGGCTATGCCTCTTGTGAGGTGTAGTTTGTAAGCCCCTTTGCACTCGTTAGATTTAGGTTCGAGGCACTACCTATCGGTAGTCCTCACTTTAGTTTTAGGATTCGAGGCATTAGTTGATTCCAAATCACCCTATAAGTCTCACCCTTCGGGCAATTCCTCCAACATGTGTTGTTGGAATGTAAGTCCCAACTTTCTAATGAAAAATATTAAGTTAAATCAAAATTATATTTTTAAAATGTAAAGCCCAATATAGGTTAGTTTGAGCACTTCTGAGTTTCCCTCAAAATCAAGTCCTCCTACTTCACCTTCCTTGGCTCTCATTCCAAATCTAATCCCAAGTTGATCAATTTCTCTTTGAAATTCCTAAAGGGCTAAAACCTTTAATCAAGACTTTCATGGATTTCAAAAACAAACTTTAGTCAATGTTTGAATGACTTCCAAAAGCAGGAAAATCACTTGTTTAATCAAAAGTTTTCCTAAACCAAAGTTTGGGATGTAATTAACCATAGGGGCTTGCCCCTATTGGACGTCTGTACCCCAGAAATAAATAAATCCCATTCAACCAAATATTGAATGGGGGAATCGCTGTTTAAAATTGTAAATTTTATAGTTGGGTCCATAAGGAAATGATATTTTTATCCTTTGGGGTAATATATCATGTTCTTATGCCGTGCTCAATCATAAAGTATGCAATCCGTTCGAGGATGCAAAAATTCTCCAACACCGCGCCGGGTTCCTTTCCACCACGCTAAAGAAAAGCGTGCATAGGTGGTTTACCGGCCCGACATGCATGTCGAGAACAGGATTTCGGAGGCCAAGGGGTGGCTTACCTACCTTGTTGTAGGCGTCGCACTGAGTTCTCTCCCACTACGCTAGAGAAAAGCATGCATAGGTGGTTTGCCGGTCCGACACGCATGCCGAGGTAAGAGAGAATATTTATAATTAATTATAAATAATTATTATAATTATTATTATTGATTAATTAGAATTAGTTATAATTAAAATTAATATACAATTAATTATATTAATTATAATTAGCATTTAATTAATCATGTGATGATTAATTAATAATAATTATAATTATTAATTAAATGTAATTAAATTTTTATTAACTATCATTAATTTATAACTAAAATTAATTAATGATAATAATAATAATAATAATAATAATAATAATAACAATAATGATAAAAAATATAAAAATATATAAAAATTAAAAACTCCTCCCCTCTTCCTCTCTGGTTCGGCCAGGACAGGCCGAAGATGCGCGCTTGGGGGAGAAAGTTACCTCACGGTCGGCGAGGTCTCGTCGTTTCCTTGGACCAAAATGTCGTAACTTTCGATTTGACCATAGGGGAAGATCGTCGTAGTGAAGTCGTCCAGCCACGGACAGAGGCGGAAAGAGCGCACGGTAGGGAGAAAGTTATGATCACAGCGAGCGACTCCCGTCGCTGGTTCCGATCAAAATGTCGGAGATGGAGTGAGGTCGGACGACACTAAGAGATCGGGATTCGGCTGAGAAGCGTGCGAAGGAAGAAAGTCGCCTTCACAGCCACGAGCTCTTGTTGTCTCTCCCGATCAAACTGTCGTAACTTCCACTAGACTGGAAGGGAAAGTTGTCTCAGAAGCGAAGTCGAGCAGCAAGAGAGAGAGCGAGAGCGAACAAGTGGTCGGAGAGAGCGTCCGTAGGTGCGAGCAGAGGCCGAAGGCCTCGTCTCTTCGCCCCTTTTAACGACGCGAGCCAGTCGTGCTAGCGACGTGGGGGCAACGTGTGACATGGGAGGAAGTCGTGCGACCTGCTTCAGCAGGGAGTAGGTAAGGATTTGATTTAAAAAATTTTTCTTTTCTTTTTTTTGTGAAAGGGTCAACATTGCCTTTAAAAGGTCAATAGAAATTGTGGAAGTTTGGAAAAGGATTTCAGCAAGAAAGCAACAAAGTGGGTGATTATGTTTATATTTTAATTGCAAGTACATTTGTTTGTTCTTTCATTTCTACTGTTAAATATTTTATTATGTTTATATATTTATTAAATTTAATAATCCATTATGCACCAAATTGATGAAGATTAAGCAATTAAAGTTTAAAAAATGATATATACATTGAAAATGAAATGAATAAAATGATTCATAGCATGCACATGAAATCATTAAAAGAATAAAAATGTGCATGCATGCAAATACATGAGTTCACCCTTTTATGTTACTGACACGTTAAATAGAAAAGAAAAAAGAAATAAAAAAAGGTTGTACCTTTATTGGTACAAAATTTAGACGGCACTCCTGTAATAAATGAAAATGTGAAAGTAATAAATGAAATAGCAAGAAGGAATAAATTAATTGAAAGGCATATAACTGAAATTTACATATATATTAAATGAAAAGTTTGGGAAAGGAGCATAATTCTATTTATGCATGATTAACTGTTATATTATAAGCTGTAATTATCCGTTGAGTTTATTATGAAAACTCAAGAAGTTAAATTAAAATTTCAGGCAAATCCTTTGAGAAATAAATGATTGAGAAAAAATAATTCATCTATAGAAGAAAGAGATCAAAAGAAAATATGTATGAACTAGTTTATGCATATGTATAAATTGAAATTTGTTTTAGTGGCTCTTCGGTTATATATTAAATATTAGTCTGTTAAGTATTTTATGTTATTAAAAGAAATGTATTAACCATCTGGCCATTTGTTGCCACCTCGTTAATTCAAGTCTTCAGGTCAGGTCATGATAGAAGCTACTACTGATTGCTTAATGGCTAATTCATGAAGTGTAACAAAAGTGAAGTCCATCAGTTTCAATAGCAATAGCCTTTGTTTCCACTTCAGATGTAGTTTCATCCATAGGAAGATTTGATAGACTTGGCATATTAATTTTTTGTTATGAGTTTAGAACTTGATAAATAATTGATGATGAAGAGCATTCAACGCATTTTTTAGATCTTTTAAATTTTAAGATACTATGATCTTTTCTTGTTTGATTGAGATACTTAGCATTCACTATGGCTTCTCTCTAGTATTTTCTCATTGTCTCTTCATTTTTACATAGGTCAATGGTCGCAAGCTCATATATTAGCCTGTTAGTAAGGTCGGGGGGTCATTACCCACAAATTTGCATCCAACACTAAGATTTGGGAGTTCATCTTATTCTTGAACAACAACCATATTTTCATACAAACATTGATAGGTTGTATGACCTTTTGATATATTGATTGTTTTTATTAATATTCTTAGAAGATCTAGGTATAGGTTAAAACGGGGACACATAATAATTGACTTAACAGACTTAGATGGAGTAAGCCATAGTGGTTTTCACGTGATTGGCATTTTTTTCCAGAAGCAAGAAGCCCCCTTTTCATTTCCAAGTCTTTATGATGTGCTTCTTTGATAAACCCTTATTCAAAGAGTCTTCTTTGTTAGCATTAGGGTGAAGACTAGTTACAAACTGTTAGAATTGTCCAGGAGGGAACGATCTGGCCAGTCCTTATAGGACTGACAATTACATCCAACAGACGGAGCGGGAGCCGTAGGAGAGAATTAATTATGGAAATAGGGTTTATTTGGGAGGGAATTGGGGGAGGGTTATTTGTGTATTTGTTATTTATTGTTTGTTTTAAGTAGGTCATTTTCCTAGGGTTAGGGGTATGTATGTGTTTGCATAAATTAGAATTTCGTAGGAGGTTTGAGCTCTAGCCAGCGGCTAGGAATTTGGGAGAGAGAGATCTTCCTCTCCAATTGAAGTTCTATTTTATCTTGTTTGTTTTCTTTCGTGTATCATCAATTAAAAAGCTTTTTCTTCTAGTTTTCCACATCATTCTTCTCAATTACTGTTTAGATTTTGCTGAAATTAAATTTCAGCCTAGGTTTTTCTTCTATTTCTACAAGTGTTTCCTATCACAAACCTAGAAGTTCCTATCCATATTTTCTTTTTGCAAATCACATATGAAATATAATTTTTCACATTAATTTTATGCTTTCTTGGATTGTCCTATCATCTTGTCTTAGAGTAATTAATTGTTCAGGATTTCTAAGCTTAGATTAAGTAGACAAACATTCATCTCTCATTATAGCTTCCATGGTAGCCCAACTTTTAATAGCTTGTTCTACAAAATTGTCTTTCGTGTTGAACTCCTATCCAAAATCTATCAACATCATCAACTAATTTAAACTATGCATATTTAATATATTTTTTATCACTAATATAATACCAATTTAATAGATCCTCACCATATCCAATCAAAAATATTTGGAGATGAGACATGCTTATAGATTAATTTAAAAATCTAATCAAAATGTTGAACTTGTGGAGGTGAGATAAACATTTAAACCTTTCTAGTTCATAATATTTGTTTATAATTGATACAACAAGAGAGTTTAATATCAAGTTTGGACATGATGATTGATTGCATCAATATCAAATATGTGGGCACAATGAAGGGTTGTTTGGATTTCCATCCCTTTCATGTCAAGTATTTGATAATCAAGATAAACAAGATGGCCTCCATTAAAAAATTAATCATGCATGGCTAGTCCTCTTCAACAAATAGTGCTCCACGTGTTAAATCAAGAGTCAAAATCCTTCCAAAAGTGCTTGGACTGTCCTCTTCTTCACTTCGAATCAACACGTGTTCAAATCTTGATGTCACTTGCTTGCGATATGAGTTGGACTAAACTTAGTCATAATGGTAATTCATATGCTTAATTTCATTTAACCACTCTCTTTCTTTTCTTTTTGTGCCCCTTTACACACATGATTTTCCATCTCTCACATGAAATGTATTTTATGATTAAGATCAAGCAAGATGGGCTCCATTCAATGATCAATCATGCAAAACTAACACTACAAGAAAAACCTTGGTTTATCGGCGAAATTTCCGACGGATAAACCTTCAGAATATTACCGGTGGAAAATCCTCCAACATGTCCATCGGTTTTTGTAAAACCGGAAAAATACATCGTAAATTTCTGGCGGAATTTCCAACAAAAATCCGCAAGTTTCCTTAAACCTGATGAAATGTTTCATCGGATTTTCCGTCAGAAATCTTTCCGACAGTTTAGCAGCCAAAAAACCCACTAGAGAAAGCCCTATTTTCCTCCCGCAATCCTCTTCCTTTTCATTTCACTCCTGCTCGTTTCGGTTCGTTCCCGCTTGTGTTAGTCGCCTCTGTTGAACTTTACCTCTATCATCCGACGTTCGTCACCGATGGTCACCGCCTCAGTCACCGGAAATCCGTCGTAAGTTTTTCTTGATTAGCCCATTTATTTTTGCTTTGGTCATGAATGTTCTCGGTAGACATGTGCAAGAGATTGTACCATGGTGTATGCATTTTCTTGATGATATTCTTCTTGTTTATAAAACTGGAGTGGGAGTTGATGTGGATACTATTAGTAAAATTCAAATTGGATGGTTAAAGTAGAGGAATGCATTGGGATTATTGTGCGGAGATTGAGAATGCTCATTATTGGCTTTAATCTTAGAGACAAGATACGAAATGAGCATATACGTGAAAAGGTTGGAGAAGCTCTTATGGAAGATAAGATTAGAGTGAGTGAGAGAGTTGCCTTAGATGGTTTGGTCACACAAAACGGTGGCCTGCCAATGACCTAGTTAGGAAATTAGAGGTATTAGATGTGGCTTATGTTAAGAAAGGTAGAGGTATAAAAACATCGGAAGAGTGCAAACTACATTTTCATACACTAAGAAAGTCGACAAATCCCCCAGAAATATCTCTGACGCAAAATGCATTTTCACACATGTTCCCCCCTAGACCAATGCACACCTTTCTTGGCATGGTAAGATTGAAGACTACGACTGTGGTGTCACCTGACGTCGACTGTGCGTATCTTTCTTAACATGGCGGGCGGACTAAGACTCCTTAAATTTTTCCTATACGGTAGCTACCCTGACAGCCAAGCAAGAGCATGTCAGGAAATCACAAGCTGACATGCAAATGCACATGCAGCAAACTCAATTGTTGGATGAGCTGCAGAAATTGAGGGAGCAGTTCAGTGGAAAGAAGGTAACATTAGCAGAGGAGATTGATTTTGATTAGATGTTTTTTTGTTATTATTGGGCATTTCATTTATATGTTATACATTTCATTTGTATGTTTAATTTTAAAATGTTTGGTGAATGTTCAATGAACTTGGAATAATTAAATCTGTTATTAAACTATTTGGTGAATGTTAAACTGTTTGTTTATGTTCAATGTTTGAATAAATATGACATATGTATAATTTTATGCAAGTTTATTGTGTTGTAGAAAACATTAACATAAGAGGGAGTGCTAGTTTTTTTTTTTGCTACAGGTTTCCGGCGGAATATTCTCCGAAAATAGAGATACGACAAAAATGTATCGTATTTCCGACAGAATATTCCACCGGAAATTCTGGTGGATAACCCGGCAGAATATTCCGCCGGAAATTTTGGTGGATAACCCGTCAAAAATTTCCATCAGTTTGTCTCTAACAGGCTTTTTCGACGGGGTTGTCTACCAATATTAGTGATTCTTAAACTACGAATAATATCGCTATATCCTGCCAAAATTCTATCCTTAAATCCACCAGAAAAATTTCAGCCGGAACAAGGTTTCTAACGCGCGATTTACTACCGACTACATTTCTGGTAGAATTTTGCAATTTTCGACGGATTTGAGCTGCCGAATTTTCTGTATTGTAAGCCTTTTCAATTAGTGATGATCCACATGTTCTAAGTCAAAAGTCAAGATCATCCCCCTTCAATTATGTTCAACATATGTTCAAATTTTGAAGCCACTCACTTTCCAAATAAGACTTGTTAAACATAATGGAATTCATCATATTCTTAGTTCATATAAACATCTTCTTTCCTTTATTTTAAGACTTGTTCAAGCGCTTACTAAGTTAGCTTCATGATTTTTTTCCATTGGAGTTCTTTGATAAGTGCTTCAGGGACCCTTGTGTTGGAGTGGCTTGGTGTCATCAAATTAAAGCTATTTGGGGAGAGGCTCATCATACTTTTGTAGTTTCTTGAAGTAGACATAGTTATTCTCTTATGTTTTATTTATATTTCCCTCTCCTGTAGCTTTTTGCCAACATAGGTTCTCCACCTTTGGACCACAATTTGTCTACACCACCAACTCTAGAATAAGGCACATTATATTCCTACCTCGTCCCATCATTAAAATGCTTCAAACCAGCCCTCACCATGATACTCCTTTAATAAAAACATCACACAATTTTTTGTTCAATCTTCTTGATTTATATCTAAATCATATTCCAAAAAAAATTTCGTATGAAGTTACTCATTACTAAGAAATATGTCAACAAAACATTAATATATTTCATATTGAATATTCAAAATTTTTGTAATCCACTATGCTGTTTTTGAGTTTTTAATATATTCTCTATTAATATGCTATGCATCTTGAATAATTCACTTCTCTTGGTTAATTCATGACCAGTGAGTTTTAAGCTTGCAAATTTAACCTTCCTTTTATCCGATATTTCCTTCCATTCAAAAAACTGATCTGTTTTTTCTACCCATTCAATGAATTGGTCGGGTTGTAATTTTCCTTCCAAGTTATGAACATCAATTTTAATCCCATAATCTTAATTTCGTTGTCACCTATTTTGATTTCTAGGGGCTTCCTCCCCACTTTCAGAAGTTTGAACATTAGGATTATTAACATTAGGATTATTAACATTTAAATTTGTAAGAGTACTAGTCATGTTATTTATTTGATTTTGCAAATCCGCTAGCTGTTACATCATTTGTTGTCAATCCACTTGATTATTATCCATTTTTGTTTTCTTAAGAAAGAGACTCACAGCAACCTAGGATTTGCTAACTTGCTCTGATACCAAACTTGATGAAGGCAAACTAGAAAGAAAGAGTCAAAAGAGGAGAACATTAGGACTAGCAGAACAAAACTCGATTCAAACTAGAATTGATGTAGACAAAGGGGTGGTCAACTCATGTCAAAAATAATTAGATTTTTGACTTCCCTTGAGTCTACTAGCTCAATCAAAATTGAGCTGAAATTTTAGCTCATTTATGAGCTGGTCTTTAGTTCACTTATTGAACTAAGGGTTAGCTCATTATTAGCTATGATGTTAGCTCATAGTTATCTTTTTATTAAATGTATTTTTATGTTTTAATGTTTTAAGTTTTAATGTCTTAAAGTTGTCTCTTGGGTTTCCAAAAAGGGCTTTTAGAATCCCAAGATATTTGTTTAGTCTTCCGATAGTGGCTCCTTGAATTCCACCATGGCTTTATGTGCTTTTGCCCCCTTGGATTCCGGCCGGCTGCTGGTTTCCCGTGCCTGTGCTCCCTCCCGTGACCGTGCCCCCTTGGTTCCCGCTCGGCCTCCTTGGCTCCCGCGGCTGCCACTTCGGTTCTTGGGTTTGGTATGTTTTTCCGTGTAAAACATTTAGGTTTTTTAATGTTTATCTTTTAGAATTCCTATGGGAATTTAATGTTATGTGTCTCTTGGTATTCATCTTTTATACCTATAAATATGGGAGGATTTGTAATGTTTGAAAGTATGATGTTATGAAATGTGATTTTTGGAAAAGTTATAACCTGCGGGTTTGCTTTGGAAATCCTGCGGGCTCTTTCCACCCTTCTTTCTCATCCCCTCCGAAAATCCTGCGGGCTCTTTCCACCCTTCTTCTCGGGCTTCTAACATCTTTCGTCTCTCCGCAAGTGCCACTCCACCTGTATCCTTCTTCTCTAAGTGGAGCAACTTTAGGGTGTCTTTGAGATCGAGTCGAGTTTGTGTTTTTTTAATTTCTTTTTATTTCTTTAATTTGAAATGTAAGAGTTTGTTCTTCCCTTTTCTCGTCCTTAGTCATTTTCGTCGGTAGAAGTCCGTCTCTCCATTGCGATCGAGAGATATAGGCTCCCTTATATTTCTTGCTCGCATCATTTTTTGGTATCAGAGCAAGTTAGGAAGTCCTAGGTTTGTGATTTGTCAATTTGTAGTTTGTCAAAGTTTTGTTTTGTCAAGTCTAAGTTTAGTCAAGTTGAGTTTTGAGCCTTAAGTTGAGTCTAAGTTTTTTGTTAGGAGAAATCTTTTGAGTCTTTCTTTTGAGTCTTTTTTTGAGTCGTCAAAAAAATGAAAAAAGACAAAAAGACAGAAGAAAGCAAACCTGAAGAAATTGAAGATTCTATGGATAGGTGGATTCCATCAAAGTCAACACATCCTCTGGAATATGAACTGTACAAGCTTCAATCGTGGATGCACATTCGGACAGAAAGGTACTTTAAGAAAAAGCAGCGCTTACAAGATAAATTCTTCAGAGAGCGAGACGAGATCATGCAGAAATATGAAGATCTGATCAGTGAAATGGAAGCGCCGTCTTTACCTCCTCGAAACAAATCGAACTCATCGGAGATGAGTTTCTCAAGAAGGGGAGAATCTGATGTAGACAAATGGTTGGTCAACTCATGTAAAAAATAATTAAATTTTTGACTTCCCTTGAGTCTACTAGCTCAATCAAAATTGAGTTGAAATTTTAGCTCATTTATGAGCTGGTCTTTAGTTCACTTATTGAATTAAGGGTTAGCTCATTATTAGCTATGATTTTAGCTCATAGTTATCTTTTTATTAAATGTATTTTTATGTTTTAATGTTTTAAGTTTTAATGTCTTAAAGTTGTCTCTTGAGTTTCCAAAAAGGGCTTTTGGAATCCCAAGATATTTGTTTAGTCTTCCCATGGTGGCTCCTTGAATTCCACCATGGCTTTATGTGCTTTTGCCCCCTTGGATTCCGGCCGGCTGCTGGTTTCCCGTGCCTGTGCTCCCTCCCGTGACCGTGCCTCCTTGGTTCCCGCTTGGCCTCCTTGGCTCCCGCGGCTGCCACTTCGGTTCTTGGGTTTGGGATGTTTTTCTGTGCAAAACATTTAGGTTTTTTATTGTTTGTCTTTTAGAATTCCTATGGAAATTTATTGTTATGTGTCTCTTGGTATTCATCTTTTATACCTATAAATATGGGAGGATTTGTAATGTTTGAAAGTATGATGTTATGAAATGTGATTTTTGGAAAAGTTATAACCTGCGGGTTTGCTTTGGAAATCCTGCAGGCTCTTTCCACCCTTCTTTCTCATCCCCTCCGGAAATCTTGCGGGCTCTTTCCACCCTTCTTCTCGGGCTTCTAACCTCTTTCGTCTCTCCGCAAGTGCCACTCCACCTGTATCCTTTTCTCTAAGTAAAGCAACTTTAGGGTGTCTTTGAGATCGAGTCGAGTTTGTGTTTTTTTAATTTCTTTTTATTTCTTTAATTTGAAATGTAAGAGTTTTTTCTTCCCTTTTCTCATCCTTAGTCATTTTCGTCGGTAGAAGTCCGTCTCTCCTTTGCGATTGAGAGATATAGGCTCCCCTATATTTCTTGCTCGCATCAAGAATGCATGCATCCAAACAAACACCAAGACAAATGAAAGCCAAACAAACGAAACAAAATTAAAATTAAAAAAAACACTATCCTCAGAACAACCGGCAAGCGGTTTCCTCACTTCTAATGAAAAAGTAGGCAAAGTAAAATAGGTGCTTAAAGGCTTTCGAACTAATGGTCCACCATTGTTACAAGGTCCAACGTCCAACAAAACTCCTCCAGCAAATGTCACCAAATCAGCCAACAAACACCTTCCAATAAATCAAGAAGAAATATACAAGTGGAGTGGAACTTAGGGAGAGAAGAAGAGGTTAGAAGCCCAAGACAAAATAAAGAAGAGGAAGAGAGAAATGGAACAAGCTTTCAAGCTTTTCCAAAGAAGAAACCCTCTGGTTTTTGTAGAGACTATGCTCAAATATTCAACAACCCTTTATGCTTCAAAACATCTCCAATTTATAAGAGAAAAGGGGGCAGCCAAATAGTCATTCCACCTCCAACCGAACCAATCAGGTAAGGGGAAATAAAAGGCCAGAAGTTATTCCAGAACAGCACCCGAAAAGGCCACATAGAAGCCAGGAAAAGTAGCCACGGGACAAGCAACCAGGGAGGAACCGAAGGGGCAGCACAGGAATTGGAACCAGCAACCATGGGGACCGGTTTAGGCCACGGGAAGGAGAATCGGGAGGGAAAAAACCGAAGAGACATAAAGAAAGGAAAAGACAAAATTTAACTCCACTTAATGAGCTAACATGAGGATTAACTTTACATATTAATGAGCTAAACATCAGCTCAAGCAATTATGAGCTAGGACAGTAGCTCCCAAAGAACATAGCCCAAACCTGAGCTGTCAAGACCCAATCCGAGAAGCAACCAGCAGCCCAAAGACTAAAGAACCCAAGTAGTTAGCACAACCAAGAATTGTCATGCCCAAGCACTACCTACGCATAATCATTGGATGTTTTCCATCATAGGATAGCATAAAAAAAACAAAAAAAAACTATAATATTCAAATGACAATAAAAAACGAAAATAAACTGAAATTTGCATGCTTTATATGATATGATAATAGATAAAGAAATCTAAAAAGCTTGATCTTAGTGTTTAAAAATTGATACCAATGTTATGTAGTACGCTTAAGGCCTAGAAGGAATTGACTCTTTAAGTGATTGGAAGAAGAGTTGTTTAGCGTGATGGATTGACTGGAAGTCATTAAATGTAGATAGGTGATCAGGAGATGGGAGATTTGTTGCCAGCTTTGTCACAAATAACAATATTTGCAGTGGATCGTTCCAATTTAGAGGAACAATGAATAATTGAAAGATAGGAATCTTTCTGAAGGCTTGCTTGGTCGAGACAAGAGGTTGTAGTGATTGGGAAGATGTTTGAGACTTTAGTAGTTGGTAGAGAAGACTCAAGCGATGGCGAATTGGATGGGCTGATTTATGATTTAGCAAATGGAAGGAAATGAGTTGAGATTAATAATGAAAAACTCTGAGTCGATGTTGAGGAAGATTGCACAGTTGGAAAGGGAAACGTTGTGATCATAAGTCATGGATCGGACTTAGATTTTGTATATGATGATTACTTTAGCAATGACTTAATGTGCAATGAAAAGAATGTGTGGCGAGCAAGTGTCAGAGACGCATTTGAGAAATCATTTGATCAAATAGGAATGTGCGAACTCATGCGCATGAAGGATTCATATGTTTTGATACTATGAGAGAGAATCGAGAAGTTGATAGGGGAGGAATCCATAATTGAATTCATTCATCAATAAACTGATCAAAGAAAAGCTAGAAAGCTACATTTATTGAAATATGATCGTAGAAAATAAGCTTGAATTCAGATATAAACCTACATTATTAATTAAATTCTAGCCTAGTATTATCCAACAGATAATTAATGTTGACTTTGACTAAAAGAAATTAAAAATTCTTAATTAAAATGAACTAAATCTTAAATTAATTTCTTGTGTTGTATCTGGCTCATAGGGAAAGGAAAGGTGAGAGGCTATCATAAGGAGAGAGAGAGATATATATATATATATATATATATTTATAGGCATTTTGAAATAAGTACAGAGGTGCATGCTTTCATTGATAGTTTATTTATGGCTACTGTGGGTCCTAAAGTACCTTCTAGCAAGTTAAATCATGAATTACAGAAAAATGATAAAAAAATAAAATTAACTTATAAATTTCTAAAGAGGAAAGAACGAGATACTTTGAGAAAACAAATAAGAAATATTGTTGTAAAATGTTGAGTCCACAATCTCGATTGACATATTGGTAAACTTGCATAGTATAGGTGATTTCATGCTGTTGCAATATGGATGCAATCGTGGGTCCTTTTTAGATGCGGTGGCTCGCTAATTGGTTGTCATCCTTAATCATACTCTCTCATTTTGAGAAATTTCCTATTATTTAAAAAAATGGTTTAGTCTTGAATCAGGATATTACTTTTTGTGTTTGAGGACTTCATAATATTTTAATTTATTATGGTGTGCGAGATGACCTTTTTTTTGAAATTAAGATCTCTTATTTTCATTGAACACAGAGGATGTTGTTTTTTTTCTTTTTTCTTTTTTTTTTTGAGATCCGCTTTCTTATTTTTTTTCTTAAAACAATAGCTAATGGAACGTGCTCATATTAATGAATACGCTGTCATGGTCTTGTTTTCTTGCAACAATTTTATTTACTATCTCTAGCATATTTTCCATATGGCTATTTCAATTGTAATTATTGCATACAAAGGGAAAACTGTTTTAACCATAACATTAATATGAATTCCACTCTAGTATGTCCAGAATCAGTGAACAGATTTTATCCATTATCTAGGGCCACTATTATAAGCTTTTAAAAAGTATAGTAGCAATTTATAATTCTAGTTCTGAATATGTGTCACACCCCAGTTTGACTCACCTTCTACCACGAATTGGAGTATAACAGAGAAAGATTTCAACGTATCAAACTCCACACTTAACAACAGGAAGCATGTAATATACCTTATTGAACATCAAAATAATTAAAACAAATACAGAGCTCTACTAAAACTTTTAAAATTCATTCACATACCCAAAAGCCTTTACATCTAGCATTCAGATCTCGCTTTAGATCTCTTGCACCCCAAAACATACTTACATCAAAAGAACGGTCACCTCTTTTTATTGTCCCAAGGGCTCCTTCCCCTTTCCTGCAGTACAACTGATGTAGACAAACAAGAGAAAACTGACACAATGTGTAGAACTTAAAACAAACTTTATTAAATAAAAGCAGACGACCCAAAACTTGACAAACACAATAAGAGATACTAGGAGATTTTAAAGAAATAAAGAAATTCAAAAGACGCTATCCTCAGACAACCGTCAGAGCGGGTTCCTCACATGCATCGAATTTGTAGGTTTAATAAGTAAAGTGCATAGAACTAGCAAACCGATGGTCCACCACTACAAGATTGTCCAAAACTCTTCAATAGATGCTTCAAATCAACTCTGATACGACACCCTAAAGTTGCTTTACTTTGAGAAGAAGGATACAGATGGAGTGGCACTTGCAGACAGACGAAGAGATTAGAAGCCTGAGAAGAAAGGGTGGAAAGAGCCTGCAGGATTTCCGGAGGGGATGAGAAAAGAAGGTTGGAAAGAGCCCGCAGGATTTCCGAATAAACCCGCAGGTTAATAGCAAATATGCTCACAAATATCAACTCCCTTTCTTCATAACATCTTCTCATATTTATGGGCAAGTGAGAGGAATGCCAAGAACCACATGTCTTTAATTTCCATTAGAACCAAAGCATAATAAGCATAGAAATCTCCCCCCAAAGCTCACGGATAAACACCCAAACCAGGAACCAAGGTGACAGCCACGGGAGACGAGGGAATCGCACGGACCGAGAGCCACAGCCACGGGAAACGAGGGACGGTCACGGAATAAGGAGCCAGCCGTGAGATCCCAAGAGGTAAAGCACAAAAATCATTAACTTCCTAATGAATTCAAAGCATAGAATTCAGCCCCCAATTAATACAAGCCACGGAATCAAGAAGAAAAGGGGAAGGGGAAGGGGAAGGGGAAGGGACAAGGCCACTCCAAAAGTAAACTTCATAATGAGGTACCTTTTTGGATATTAATGAGCTGCTAACTTCAGCTCAAGCAACTTAGAGAACCAGCTCAATATTGAATGCTCCAAAACAGCCAACCGAGAACCACCAGCAGCAACGGACCAATCAAGCCAGCAAACCAAAGGTCTACCAAGCCATATGCACTACCTATCATGTTCATTGAATGCTTTCTCATCATTGGATAGCTAAAAAAAAGAAAAGAAAACAAAATATACTATTGTTCAAAATAAAATAAAAAGTACAGAATTTCTTGATAGCATCAATTCCCCCCTGGTGGAAAATTCTCATCTCCTGATGAGAACGTATCAGCAACTCTTTCATAAAGCTCCAAATTTTTCTTTTTTAGCTCAGCAGCATCAATCCAGGTACAATCAGTCATTGGTCGATTGCTCCATTTGACCAAAAACTTTTTATGTTCCCCACTCCTTGTTTTAGTGACTTTCCATCAATAACATCTTCGATTTGATCTTCAGACTTTACCAAAGGAGCAGAGAGTGGTAAAGTTTCAATATCTACAAAATCGTCAGTATCTCCTTCATACAAAGACAGGTCAGAAACATTAAAAACAGGAGAAGTGCCAACAGTATTTGGTAAATCTAGCAAATAAGCATTAGCACCTAATTTCTGAATTACACGAAAGGGGCCAAATTTTTTTCGACTTAGCTTTTTAAAAGTACCAATAGGAAACCTTTGGCGACAAAAATAAACCATCACTAAGTCACCTTCATTGAAATCTACTTCTTTTCGATGTTTATCAGCAGCAGATTTATATTTAGCAGTAACCTTCTTAAGTTTTTCAAAAACCTGTTGTTGGACAGTTTTTATATGATCAAATGTTTCAAAAGCTTCAGCACTAGTTTTTTTAGGAAGAGATAAAGAGTTTCTATCCAAAATATGAGGAATAGGCTGCCCATAAATGATTTCAAATGGAGTTTTCCCAGTATAACGATTAACAGAATTATTGTATGCAAATTCAGCTTGTGGTAACACTAAATCCCATTGAGACGGTTTTTCTCCAGCAAGGCATCTTAACAAATTTCCCAAACTTCGATTTACTACTTCAGTTTGCCCATCAGTTTGAGGATGATATGCACTGCTAAACTGAAGAGTAGTTCCAAGTTTTGCCCATAAAGTCCTCCAAAAATGACTTAAAAATCTAGTGTCACGATCAGAAGTAAAAGTACGAGGAATACCATGCAAACGAACGATTTTTTAAAAAAACAAATCAGCAATGTAAGAAGCATCAGAAGTTTTCTTGCAAGGAATAAAATGTGTCATTTTACTGAATCGATCCACCACCACAAAAACAGAATCATATTTTCAAAAAGTCACCGGCAAACCCAAAATAAAATCCATAGAAATATCCTCCCAAGGTTTATCAGGAATAGGTAAAGGAGTATACAAACTAGAATTTTGTGTAGTTCCTTTAAAAGCTTGACATATCTTACATTGTTTTACCAGTTTAGCAATATCTTTTCTCATGTGAGGCCAGAAATATTTTTCTTCAACTAAAGCAATTGTTTTCCCTTGCCCAAAATATCCTCCCAAACCTCCACTATGCAATTCTTTCACAAGTTGTTCTCTTAAAGAACTTTTAGATATGCAAAGTCTAGTTCCCTTAAACAAAAAACTTTGATGTATAACAAATTGAGCAGAAGGATCAGTTCCAGAAGCATAACAAGCATTCCAAATGTTTTTAAAATCAGAATCATTTGCATAAGTGTCCTTTAAAAAATCAAAAGAAGTAACAGTCGGAAAAACAGTTATTAACAAATGAGATCTTCGGCTTAAAGCATCAACAACTTTATTCAAAACTCCAGTTTTATGTTTGATATGAAAAGTGTATTCTTGTAAAAAGAAACCCATTTGGCGTGTCTTTTGTTCAGATTTTTTTGTGATCCCAAAAATCGTAAAGCCTCGTGATCAGTGTTCAAAATGAATTCTCGTTGAATCAGATAGCATCTCCAGAATTTCAAAGCTTGAACAATGGCATAAAATTCCAAGTCATAAGTAGAATATCGAGATCGAACATCATTTAGCTTTTCACTAAAATATGCAATAGGCTTTCCTTCTTGACTTAAAACAGCACTAATACCAACATGTGAAGCATCGCAATCAACTTCAAAAACTTTTTCAAATTTGGTAAGCTAAGAACATGAGTTTGACTCATTTTTTATTTGATCAATTGAAAAGTGGTGTCAGCTTCAGGGGTCCATTTAAAAGTTCCTTTTTTTAAACAGTCAGTGATAGGAGCAATAACATTACTGAAGTTCTTAACGAATCTACGATAAAAAGACGCTAACCCATGAAACCCTCTTACCTCTATGATATTCTTAGGAACAGGCCAACTTTTTATTGCTTCGATTTTCATAGGATCTACTTTGATTCCTTTGGCAGATACAATGTAACCCAAAAATGTTAAACTCGAAGTCATAAAAGAGCATTTTTTCAAATTGATGTATAATTTCTGTTCTCTCAAAGTTTTCAGAATCTCTCTAACATGAAAAAGGTGTTCAGATAGACGAATGCTATAAATCAGAATGTCGTCAAAATATACAACCACAAATTTTCCAATAAAAGATCGTAAAACATGATTCATTGTTCTCATGAAAGTACTCAGAGCGTTAGACAAACCAAAAGGCATAACAAGACATTCATATAAGCCCTCTTTAGTTTTAAAAACAGTTTTCCACTCATCTCCAGGTCTAATTCTTATCTGATGATACCAACTTTTCAAATCAATTTTCGAGAAAATCTTAGCACCGCTTAACATATCCAGCATGTCATCCAGTTTAGGAATTAGAAATCAGTATTTGATGATTATTTTGTTTATAGCTCGACTATCCACACACATTCTCCAAGTTCCATATTTTTTAGGAGTAAGCAAAGCAGGTACAGCACAAGGACTTAGACTTTCAACAGTTTTAACTTTTGCACTCGAAGTCCCCACAGAAGTTTGAGTTTTAGTCCCACTCGTTTGCCTTCGTTTATATATTTCAGTGATTTTACTGCTTCCCCTCAAATGTTGTTTTTCAATTTTCAAAGACATTCGATAAGCTTCATCTAATTTAACCACATTGATGTAAATTGAGTTGATCTTGAATTGTCTATTTTAACCCATTGAGATATCTCGTTATAGTTTTTTCTTCAGATTCATCCAAATCATTTCTAGCTTGCAATTTGTAAAAGTTTTCAATGTATTCTTCTACAGTTTGATTACCTTGTCGCAAATTGTTAAACTCCTGAAAAATAGTCCTCGAGTGATCAGAAGGTAAAAATTTTCCTTTCATCTTTTCTTTCATTCTATCCCATGTTTGAATTTTTTCTTTGCCTCTTCTTAGTCTGTTGTTTTGTAAATTTTTCCACCAAGTTAATGCATGTCCCGTTAGTTTCAAACTTGCAAATTTAACCTTTCGATTATCCGGAATGTCTTTCCATTCAAAAAACTGATCCATTTTTTCTACCCATTCTATGAATTGTTCAGGTTGTAATTTTCCTTCGAAATTATGAACGTCGATTTTAATTCCGTGATCCCAATTTCTTTGTCGCCTATTTCGATTTCTAGGTTCTTCCTCTTCACTCCCAGAAGATATAATGCTAGGATTAGTGTTGGCTTGATTGACATTTAGATTAGTAATGGCCTCAGCTACCGTATTAATTTGATGTTGCAAATAATTTAATTGTTGCATCACTTGTTGCCAATTCCCTTGTTCATTAGCCTTTTTTTTGACACAAAAGAGAAAGACTCCTACAAACCAAAAAAAAGACGAACTTGCTCTGATACCAAAATTGATGTAGACAAACAAGAGAAAACTGACACAATGAGTAGAACTTAAAACAAACTTTATTAAATAAAAGCAGACGACCCAAAACTTGACAAACACAATAAGAGATACTAGGAGATTTTAAAGAAATAAAGAAATTCAAAAGACGCTATCCTCAGACAACCGTCAGAGCGGGTTCCTCACATGCATCGAATTTGTAGGTTAAATAAGTAAAGTGCATAGAACTAGCAAACCGATGGTCCACCACTGCAAGATTGTCCAAAACTCTTCAATAGATGCTTCAAATCAACTCTGATACGACACCCTAAAGTTGCTTTACTTTGAGAAGAAGGATACAGATGGAGTGGTACTTGCGGAGAGACGAAGAGATTAGAAGCCCGAGAAGAAAGGGTGGAAAGAGCCCGCAGGATTTTCGGAGGGGATGAGAAAAGAAGGTTGGAAAGAACCCGCAAGATTTTCGAATAAACCCGCAGGTTAATAGCAAATATGCTCACAAATATCAACTCCCTTTCTTCATAACATCTTCTCATATTTATAGGCAAGAGAGAGGAATGCCAAGAGCCACATGTCTTTAATTTCCATTAGAACTAAAGCATAATAAGCATAGAAATCTCCCCCCAAAGCTCACGGATAAACACCCAAACCAGGAACCAAGGAGACAGCCACGGGAGACGAGGGAACCGCACGGACCGAGAGCCACAGCCACGGGAAACGAGGGACGGTCACGGAATAAGGAGCCAGCCGTGAGATCTCAAGAGGTAAAGCACAAAAATCATTAACTTCCCAATGAATTCAAAGCATAGAATTCAGCCCCCAATTAATACAAGCCACGGAATCAAGAAGAAAAGGGGAAGGGGAAGGGACAAGGCCACTCCAAAAGTAAACTTCATAATGAGGTACCTTTTTGGATATTAATGAGCTACTAACTTCAGCTCAAGCAACTTAGAGAACCAGCTCAATATTGAATGCTCCAAAACAGCCAACCGAGAACCACCGGCAGCAACGGACCAATCAAGCCAGCAAACCAAAGGTCTACCAAGCCATATGCACTACCTACCATGTTCATTCGATGCTTTCCCATCATTGGATAGCTAAAAAAAAGAAAAGAAAATAAAATATACTATTGTTCAAAATAAAATAAAAAGTACAGAATTTCTTGATAGCATCAACAACCACTGCTAATGAGCTTGGCTCAATGAAATACACAAGCAAGTTATAAGAAATAATAATGAACCATTAAGAAATACCATAACTATGTTAACATAATTAAAACACATATTGAAATGTCATATTGAGCCTGAAAGTGCCTACCAGTATTATTTATCTTATCAACTATTCCACATCTTTAAATAAGTTATAGAATGGCAATAAGCTTTTGCACCATTCAACTTTCCAATTCAAGGTTGGGTCTAATTTCCCAACTTTAAGAGTGGAAGTTATTCTCTCATTCAGGGTTGAGTCAAATTTCTCAACTTTTAAAATTAAGAGTGTAGGTTTACCTCATCAGGTCTTTCGCCTTTACTTGTGCGGGCCTATCCCCCATATATAACTTATTTCACTTTCATATAGTCATCCTTTTTAGAACTATTGACATATACTTTTGATGATATAGTTGCGCTTTAGCTGCTCTTCAGTTACCCTTTAGCTTCCCTTTAGGTGTCCTTTAACTGCCCTTTAGGTGCCCTTTAACTGCTCTTTAGTTGCCCTTTAGGTACGCTTTAGGTGCCCTTTAGGTGCGCTTTAGGTGCCCTTTAGATGCCCTTTAGGTGCGCTTTTGGTGCACTTTGTGTGCGCTTTTAGTGCACTTTAGGGTTGCTTTTGGTGCACTTCACTAGTTTATGAATATGTACCCTTTTATGCTTACGAAATCATTCACATTGCTAAAGATTATCCTTTACATAAACAATTTCATACATATACAACCATATTCATACAAAATAACCAAAATCAACTAGAATACATGTGATCATAAACATAATCAAGAAGAAGTGCAATAATAAAACATTTGCTAATTCTTATAATCTTGTTTGGGTATCTCACCTCGTCGTCAATTGGTTCTCATATAATATTCTGCCTTTCTTTCCTTTTGTAAACAGTCTCAAATGTATGTTTCTTCATTCACCAAAATCTTTCCCTAACATTTGTCAGCAAATATTTAGCTGGCAATATAGCAGCCATAATAATAACCACAATCATGAATAAATTTCAGCTTTTCTTTCATTTTTTTCCTTCTTGATTTCACACACTATTCCACAAAATACCATATAAGAAACATAAAAATCTGGAAATACAACTAATGTTTCTTTCAGATTTATTAACTGTGCAAATCAGCACTTAAACTGTAGTTTACCGCCACACTACAGTCCGCCACCTTCAGTTCCCTGCACTCTCACCACCAACAAGTCCTTCTAGCTTCTCCCCCTTCCCTATTTCTCCTAAGAAAAATTGATTCAACAAATGGTTTCAGCTTCCAGCAGCCAGCAGCAGCCAACAGTTAACAGTCGGATCCTCCCAACCTAAGCAATCAGAGATTCTTAGCCTTCCAGCAGCCGAACTCTATACCTCATCCAATTTGCTTAACTGCTGTTTATCCGACAGTGGAAGGAATGAAAGGAAAAGATATTATCCTAGTGTTTTAAAATGTAATAAAATATCATTATAAAAGTAGTGCATTTTCCACTAACATTCCACTAAACTTCCATTATCATTTTAGCCACCTTATCTTCATCCAACGCTTGCATGGGTGGCTAAGTGGAATATCTACAGGCTAAGTGGAATATCTACAGTAAAATGCAATAATGACTTTTAATTAATGATTTCTACAGGCATATTATTATCCTATAATAATTTTTTTTTTACTTACATAATTGAACATTTTTGGGTATTATAAATCACCCCTTTTTATTGAATTTTGGTCCTCGAAATTCAATGCTTTAGCGGTTATGAAACAAGTAAGGGAATTTCAATTTAATGTCTTCTTCTCTCTCCCAGGTTGTATCCTTTTCAGGTCTATTTTTCTATTTTACTTTAACATAAGGAATCTGACGATTTCTGAGCTATTTACTATCAAAATCTAATATTCTTTCGGGTTCTTCCATATAAGTCAGATTCTTCTGTAGCTCAATATCATCATGTGAGATTCGTTTATGGGCATCTGTAACCCATTTCCTTAGCAGTGACACATGAAAAATGTTATGTATATCTGACATGTCAGCTGGAAGAGCAAGTCTATAAGCAACTTTTCCAATTCTTTCAACAATTTCAAAAGGTCCAATAAACCTAGGACTCGATTTGCCTCCCTTACCAAATCTAGCTGTACCCTTCATAGGCTTAACCTTCAAGAATACAAAGTCACCCACTTCAAACTCTACTGCTCTGTGCTTGGGGTCATAATACTTTTGTTGGCGATCCCGAGCAGCTTTTAATCTGTCTCTAATTAATCTGATTTTCTCTATTGTTTCCTCCACCAGTTCTGGGCCCATTATTTGTCTTTCTCCTACTTCAATCCAAGTTAAGGGAGTTATGCACTTTCTCCCATATAGTGTTTTATATGGTCTCATTTTTATACTTGATTGATAACTATTGTTGTAGGAAAACTCTATAAATGGTATGTGGTCCTCTCAATTACCTCCAAGTTCTAAAACACATAATCTCAATAAGTTTTTTTTTTCAATACTTGACTTGTCCTTTGAGATTGACCATCAATTCAGGATTAATGCTTTTCCATTGCCTAGAAGTGAATCAACAATCCCTAAAACACTAACTTTTGGGATACCATACAATCTGACATTCTCTTTCACATACAAGCGTGCCAATTTTTTCTACTGAACCAATTTGCTTGCTAGGTAAAAGTGAGTTGATTTTGTTAATCTATCAATAATCACTCAAATGTTTTCATGTCCTTGTCTAGATTTGGGAAATACCATAACAAAAGCCATTGCAACTTCTTCTTACTTCCACTCAGAAATAAATAGTGATTGCAATAATCCACTAGTTCGTTGATGTTCAGCTTTCACAATTTGACATGCTTCACACTAAGCTATATTTTTAGCAACATCTTTCTTCATAGTTGCCCACCATAATATTAATTTTAAGTCTTTATACATGTTGGCACTGCTTGGATGAATTGTGTAGCCAGAATAATGAGTTTCTTTCAAAATTTTCCTTCTTAGATCTGGATCAATAGATAATCACAACTAGGATTTGTGTCTAATCATTCCATCAACATCAATAGAGAGATCTGTTCTTTTTCCTGATTGGGCTTGCTCCCACAATTTAAAATATTCAATACTGATTTGTTGAGCTTCCTTAATACGTTATTAAAGTGGGCTTTATTATCATATGGTGCAAATATTCCATAGTTTAAAATCTTTAAATTCCAATTGCAGATTTTACATTTCTTTGATAAACTGAATCTCTTGAGTAATCATCCAGTTTATCATTCTACGAGATTTGCAACTCAAAGCATCAGCCACAATATTGGCTTCTCCTAAATAATACAGTATATCCAAATCATAATCTTTGATGAGTTCTAACCATTTAAAATCTTTCCAATCTTTAACAACCGGTCTTCAGCTACTGTTGGATCACTTGCACCATTAAATTCTGGTAATTTAAAAGTCTGAAATAATTTTAAATGTCACTCAACTTCACTATCATTTCAGATCTGAATCCACCGCTAATAGAAGATTTATGTATAGATGCCATTTTATCTACCAATTGTGAAATCAACTGCACAATATCTTGAAGCTCCTTAGACTTGTTTCCCTCATTCATTCTTGTTTCTATATCTGGTAGGGATGACTGACCAGTCATTCTTTCTAACAACTCCTCAGACATATCTATCTGAATACATATATAGATAATTCATATAATATATATACTCATGGTAATAAACATGATCATTCAAGCGTTAAATAAGCAAGTATGCTATTGTACTGAAATTAATGCATAATTCCAATAAAACTTGGTTCAACCTATAGCTCTGTACATATCATATTCATTATATCTCATCCTACTTCTTCTAAATCCAATTATGCTTCCATTTTATCTTAATTTGGCTCTAATACCAATTTCTGTCACACCCCAGTTTGACTCACCCTCTACCATGAACTGGAGTATAACAGAGAAAGATTTCAACGTATCAAACTCCACACTTAACAACAGGAAGCATGTAATATACCTTATTGAACCTCAAAATAATTAAAACAAATACAGAGCTCTACTAAAACTTTTAAAATTCATTCACATACCCAAAAATCTTTACATCTAGCATTTAGATCTCGCTTTAGATCTCTTGCACCCCAAAACGTACTTACATCAAAAGAACGGTCACATCTTTTTATTGTCCCAAGGGCTCCTTTCCCTTTCCTGCAGTACAACCACTGCTAATGAGATTGGCTCAATGAAATACGCAAGCAAGTTATAAGAAATAATAATGAACTATTAAGAAATACCATAACTATGCTAACATAATTAAAACACATATTGAAATGTCATATTGAGCCTGAAAGTGCCTACCAGTATTATTTATCTTACCAACTATTCCACATCTTTAAATAAGTTATAGAATGGCTATAAACTTTTGCACCATTCAACTTTCCAATTCAAGGTTGGGTCTAATTTCCCAACTTTTAAAGTGGAAGTTGTTCTCTCATTCAGGGTTGAGTCAAATTTCTCAACTTCTAGAATTAAGAGTGTAGGCTTACCTCATTAGGTCTTTCGCCTTTACTTGTGCGGGCCTATCCCCCATATATAACTTATTTCACTTTTTATATATTCATCCTTTTTAGAACTAATGACATATGCTTTTGATGATATAGTTGCGCTTTAGCTGCTCTTCAGTTACCCTTTAGCTTCCCTTTAGGTGCCCTTTAACTTCCCTTTAGTTTCCCTTTAGGTGCCCTTTAGGTGCGCTTTAGGTGCCCTTTAGGTGCGCTTTTGGTGCACTTTGTGTGCGCTTTTGGTGCACTTTAGGGTTGCTTTTGATGCACTTCACTAGTTTATGAATATGTACCCTTTTATGCTTACGAAATCATTCACATTGCTAAAGATTATCCTTTACATAAACAATTTCATACATATACAACCATATTCATACAAAATAACCAAAATCAACTTGAATACATGTGATCATAAACATAATCAAGAAGAAGTGCAATAATAAAATATTTACTAATTCTTATAATCTTGTTTGGGTATTTCACCTCATCGTCAATTGGTTCTCCTATAATATTCTGTCTTTCTTTCCTTTTGTAAACAGTCTCAAATGTATGTTTCTTCATTCACCAAAATCTTTCCCTAACATTTGTCAGCAAATATTTAGCCGGCAATATAGCAGCCATAATAATAACAACAATCATGACTAAATTTCAGCTTTTCCTTCATTTTTTTCCTTCTTGATTTCACACACTATTCCACAAAATACCATATAAGAAACATAAAAATTATGAAATACAACTAATGTTTCTTTCAGATTTATTACTTGTGCAAATCAGCACTTATACTGCAGTTTAACCCCCCCACACTACAGTCCGCTACCTTCAGTTCCCTGCTCTCTCACCACCAACAAGTCCTTCTAGCTTCCCCCCCTTCCCTATTTCTCCTAAGAAAAACTGATTCAACAAATGGTTTCAGCTTCCAGCAGCCAACAGTTAACAGTCGGATCCTCCCAACCTAAGCAATCAGAGCTTCTTAGCCTTCCAGCAGCCGAACCCTATACCTCATCCAATTTGCTTAACTGCTGTTTATCCGACAGTGGAAGGAATGAAAGGAAAAGATATTATCCTAGTGTTTTAAAATGTAATAAAATATCATTATAAAAGTAGTGCATTTTCCACTAACATTCCACTAAACTTCCATTATCATTTCAGCCACCTGATCTCCATCCAACGCTTGCATGGGTGACTAAGTGGAATATCTACAGGCTAAGTGGAATATCTACAGTAAAATGCAATAATTACTTTGAATTAATGATTTCTACAGGCATATTATTATCCTATAATATTTTTTTTTACGTACATAATTGAACATTTTTGGGTATTATAATATGTTAGCTTTGAGAAGTTACTAGAAATTTTTTAACATCTCCTTTCAATAATGTACGCATTTTCACGGTATTGTATGTAGTGATGAATTAGCAAATTCAAATTTTCTTCAGTCTTTCGATGTAATTTTGTGCAGATAGCCGGGAAGATTAATGAACTAATTAGAGAACTTGGACTTCGAGAAATTGGGAAACTGGAACAGGATCTAGTCTTTGGAGATGCAGGGACAAAAGACTTGATCAGTTTTTTGAAGGCAAAGCAGGTAACCGGAGTCATTGATTGTGGTATGAAGTTAGGCATCTCAACCATCCATCCACCATGTTAATTTTATATTAAAGTGAGCTTATCGTACAGGAAGTTACTCCGGAAAATAAGATCCGTTTGTTGATGATATATGCGGCTATCTTCCCTGAAAAGTTTGATGGTGACAAAGGAGAAAAGTTGATGCAAGTGAGTTAGCAGTTTTCTGGTGTTTATTTAAATACATTTTCTGTTAAAATCCAACATTTTATGTGTAAGATATTTTATATCTGCTTTTTCTCAAGGTTCCTTATGTTGTTATCAACCATCAATTCATGTTAAAGTATAACTTTTTATTTAGTTATTCTATTTTTTCAGGGTAGATTTATAATATTTTCTCCGAACTTCTGTAAGTTCCTATTGAGATTAAAAAAAGCCATGTAATTAACGTTTAAGTGCTTGTGCTCTATAGTAACTGACAAAAAATATTTTATTTAAGTTTCAATTATGATGTATTGTTACTGAGAAATCTATGATTTCATTGTTTAAATTGTCGAGTTATTCTATTTCACATACTTTTTTATTTATTTAAGCAGAATATTTTTTGAATTCAACACAATTCCTGGAACTTGTTTGTTCATGAATATGTCGAGAAAAATTGTTGGATGAAAATTTTTTATGGAAATTGAGTAAATCTGTAGTACAAATCGTAGGATCACTGAAACTGATTTGGTACATAGGAAATGATAAATATGTATTAATTGCAAAATTTTATCATTGCTATGATGTTGACTTCTCTAATTTGATTGTAAGACTTCAATACTAATCAACAGTTTATTTTTTATAATTCATTTTTTGATTTCTTCGGATGATGATTCCACAAACTTTGATATTCTTATATTAGAATTGTAATATTATTATTATTTTTTATCTATGATTTTTGCACTGACATTGGAACCTATGTAGTTTAACCTTCAAAATTTCTTCTTAACCAAAAAATGTTAAATATTTTCGCCATGGCAATATCTTGATGCATCTTTAGCAATTTTTTCTAGATATTATGTTTTGCAAATTTGATCCTCTTTATTGCTCAAAGGAGGGGTTTGAAGGATATTCCCTAGTTCCTAGTGCATACTAGAAAGGCATCACATTTCATTTTTTAAGGTTTTTCCGGATAAAATAGTTTTGCAAATTCAGAGAAGAATCTCTTTTTATTCGTTGCTAGCATACTTCATGTAGATCCCTTAGAGATTTTCAATGAGCTTTTTTTTTTTTTCAGTTGGCAAGATTATCAATTGATGACATGAATGCTGTTCATAATATGAGATATTTGACATTACCAGAGAGCAAAAAAACATCTGGAGGTTTCTCACTCAAATTTGATGTTCATAAGGTGAGCACCATACTTTTAAATTACTAATTGCGACTAATAAGTTTCTGTTCAATTTGTGGTTATTGATATTGTGCTTTGCATGTCATTGGTTAATAGAAGAAACATGCAGCCAGGAAAAGCCGGAGTGATATAGAAGAAACATGGCAACTATCTAGATTTTATCCTATAATTTTGGTATGCACTATCATTAGCCTCACATATTTCATTTTTTCTAGTTTCAAGTCATGCCTAAACAATTGACATGAAAATTCATATATGCCTTACATATAGTGCATAATTTAGAAATTCTTACTGTTTTACTGCTTTTCTTTTGAAATATGGTGCGCCTCTACATGTAGCATGCAACATTAAATGATAGCAGCAAAGGATTGAGCAACAAGCTAAATTATCTTAAGTTACTTGTATTAAGTTTTTCTTATTCTACTCTAATACAAACTTAACAAAATTATTGAGAAGGTTCAGTCGTCCTTAAAATGTTAATAATAGGAAGTGAGTTCTCGTTATGTATTTGAAGTTTATCTTGCTTCCAAGGTTGAGGATAAGCTCATAATTTGCATCTTATAAGATGTGTCCATTGCAAAAATCAAACATGAAAGATAAAATCATTGTCCTTCATAGAGCATAAAATTAATATCAACAAAAGGATTCCAAAATAATGATGAGCTTGCTAATGAAATTTTCACCCACATAAATAATCACAAGTTTGCTCTACACGTAACTTAATCAGTTTAAAAACCTCCGGAAGAACGATATCTTAAAGCCTTAATAATCTAATGAGCGATTACTTAGTCATTAGCAAGCTGACATTCCTAGTTGCTCCATTAGCAGTAGTAAAATTACATATCACATTGAAGTCATTAGAGACAAGCCTTTCTGTAATATCCTATTTATTAAATACAAATCCTTATATATAGGCAAACAAGAAGTATGTAAAGGAAGATAATAATGAGGATAATATCTTTTATTTTGAGGATATAGTTTTGTAATAAAGTATATTTTTAATCCATTACTTTCTATGATAATAATTCTTTTTAGCTGGAGCATATATATTAATATGTTTCAGCCTTTTTACAATGACTGTGGACTCCGAAAATTCAGCCCCGGCCTCCGCCCGCTTTTCTTTTTAATTGAATAAGTTCCGAGGTAAATTTTGGAAGGCAGATGTGTTTGTAGATAAGACACTACCCAGAGATTTCGCCCTCATTTTGCGAGGACTTTATGATCTGAGTTCTGGTTTCCTATAGGCGCAAGCCCCTATAGTTAATTACCCCTCCCGATCACAAGAGAGAACTTTCGATTAAGGCTAGTCGTCAATCAGATATATAGAATATACGTGTTATCTGGCATATAGTAGCAGCATGGGTATGAAATTTTGGAAATTGGGTTTGGATTTGAGTATTTGGAAATGTTTGGAAAGTTTGAAAATAATTGGGAATTTGAAGATTTTGATATTCAAAATAGAAATTTCACCATCCTGCACTTAAAGCGAATGGTGGGGGAATGGATGATAGACCCGATCAAGATCCCATGGTTCCATCGTCCCGGGCCATCGTGGTCCCTGGTCTACTTAGTCAGAGGAGGTAGTCGACTCAACCTGACAGAAGGATCCTTGTCGGCAGCCATGGGTTGCTTCGTCCAAGGGTACCTTGTAGACCGGGGTGAATGTTTGTCTAAGGGGACAAATTTGAATTCACCTTAGCTAACAGAGGACTTTGTACCCTATCGATCATATCCTATTGACTCATATCTCAAGGATTTAACGTCATTAAGGAGCGTATTGGTTCTGGCCATAACCGCTATCTGTGGTGCCATTTGGCGGTAAAACCACTCGGTTCAGAGGGCCCCGGGTCATAACCGTTTACCTGCAGTGCCATTTGGCGGCGAAACTGCCGGTTAGAGGACACGTACCACGTCCTTACTGGCAAGAGATTGTTTGAGAATTGATCTTAGTGATATTTTCGATTAGGCATTTGGCTCTTTGTGAGCTAGAGTTTATTTGAATTTGTCCACCCCGGCAGACTGTTGCGGAGGGTGGATGAGCTTTGCATTAAGTGTTGGGATGGATAGTTTCATTTTTAAATATTTTTGGAATTTTGGGATTTTTGTGGAGTTTTTGGGTATTGGGATATTTGGAATGGCATTGGAAATTATTTGGAATGGATCCCAACAGTTGAGATTTTTGTTCAACGCGGCCATCATCGGGGTGTTTGGGGTCATTTCTCTTTATGGATCGAACTTTGTCAACTCTGTCGAGCTGTCGACAGAGGATCGGGTTTCATAGGCTTTATGCCTTTGAGAGTGAATTCTTATTTTTATAGGCCTTGAAGGGATAATATGAATGTATTAAGATAAATATAACGGTCGCCACAACCGTATATTTGTTTGTTGGTTCGAACTTGATCGACTTCTATTGACCCGTATAGACTGATCGGTTTCGAACTTGAATTCACTTCTCAACACGCGCAGCATCCCTAGACGTCACGTGTGTACCAATAACACGCTTGTCGGGGCCCATGCGGGTGTTTGGAGGCATTTTATAATTAAACCCTATCAACTCCTTTTTACCTGTTAAGGAGGATCGGGTTTAAATTTAATAACCCGCGCAGCATCCCTAGACGTCACGTGTGTACCAATAACACGCTCGCCGGGGCCCATGCGGGTGTTTGGAGGCATTTTATAATTAAACCCTGTCAACTCCTTTTTACCTGTTAAGGAGGATCGGGTTTAATTTAATAACCCGCGCAGCATCCCTAGACGTCACGTGTGTACCAATAACACGCTCGCCGGGGCCCATGCGGGTTTTATAATTGCTTTTACTCCTTTCAGTGTACCTAAGTGTATACAAACTACGGTGCACATGTGGGGGTATTTTGAAAGAAGTCGTAGACGCCTTCTGCCCGTTTGCATAGAAGTTGCGGATTCGGTGGCGTATCGTAGCAGCTTCTGAACTGAGTTGTTCGCTGCTTTGTACAGGTAGACTGTTGTGCACTATTTGTTGATTTCTGTAGGTGGATCATAGTGCACTAACTAATCTCCTTCTTTCGATCCGTAGGTGCTTGTATTTATCGTAAGCTTCTGTGATGGCTTGCAGATGGTACTTTACATGAGAGACTCCCTATGATGGTTCATAGGTATTTGAATTTACTACAAACCATCTGCTTCTGACTGTGAATGGGCTGTTTTATGAATGAGGACACTCCTACATTTCCTTTTGGACAAAATGTTAGTTGCACGACGTAATGAGCTTTTGTAGTAACTCGTAGGAGTTTGTCTTTGTCACAATTCTTTTGTATTTGCCTATGAGTGGTATGTTGAGTGTATGGGGGATCTCCTATAATGACTTGTAGATATCCACATTTGATGTATGTTATCCACCCTTTCTTACAACAGATCGGTGTATTTTTGCTTGTGAGTATCACTATGTTCATTCATTGATTGATGATGACCGTAGTACATTACATATTCTAGGATCTCCTTTGTATTTATTGCAGCCCTTTATGCATTTCTCCTTATAAATGACATGTAGTGTGTATAGTAGACTTATATAATTGATGTTTGCTTGCAATCAGCATCACATGTTTGCATTTATCATTCTGAGATCCAATTCATTGCTTAGTGGCTTGTGGCATGTTTCTTGTAGTTTGAAAGAAACTCATTTTCTATTAGAATTCAAATTCTTCTTGGTTGAACTTGATTTGAATCTTCTGTCATTTGTTTGTGTTCAAGTCCCATATGATATAATTCAGTCCAAGCTCAAATCTTGCTATTTGCATTCAAGCAAGACTCGTTGCAACCCAAGGCGAATCCAAATCTAAGTCTAGTTCAACATCCACCGCTTAAGCTTGATTTTAAGTATGTTTTTATACTCAAAGCATGGTTTATTAAGGCTCCAATTTGAATTCAATATAGACTCAAATTAAATTATCACTTGAATCTAATGCTTGATTATTGTCTAGATTAGCTCAAGTCAATGTTCAAGTTTGAGCCAAAATCTCTTGTGATCCAAACCAACTTTGTGTCGATGCTTATTTTCTTCAAGTTCAAGTTCCACTACACTTTATTCAAGTATTATATACTTGAGTTTGCAAATTCAATTTTATGTCATTAAGTCCAACTTAAGTCCTTTTTGATCGTTCACTTAAGTTCAAATCAACATGCAAGTTCAATCCAAGTCCTCTGTAGTCTTGTTCGGTTCAAGCTCTTGTCCTTTGCCACCAAGTTTATTTGAGTTCAAATAAGTCCTCTTTTGGGTCCATGTCTTGTTCAAGTTCAATGTCCACAAGTTTTGAGTTCAAGATCATGTTCTAACTCAAATCTTCGTTATAGTTCATTTGCAAGTTCAAGAATGAGTTCAAATCCTTGTTGAAGTTCAAATGAGAGTCCAAGTTATGTGCTCTTTGAATTCAATCAATTTCTTTTATATTATTCAAGTTCATTTTAAGTAGATTGAATCAAGTCCACAAGTCCCACTTTGTTCCAAGTCCTTGTCTGTATTTCAGACAAAATTTCGGCAGCTTCCCGGCGTCTCCCCCGTTAAGGGTAAAAAACCAAGAGGCCGCCTACCCGCCACGTCACTAAAGACGTGTACGGTTGGTGTTGGTGAGACACCGCGGCGGTTGTATTTGTTTTTCTCCCACCACGCGCACTAAAGGCGTGCTTGGGGTTTTAAAAAGTATTTTTTAAAAAAGAAAATTTTGATTTCCCCCCGCTCAGAGGTACTTATGAGCGACCCTGTCTCGCCGTAGGTGCCGCACCGGGGTCCCATCCCACCACGAGCACTAAAGGCATGCTTGGGGCGGTTTTCCGGTTCGCCACGAACATTGAAGCAGAGTTTTGAGTTTAGAAAATTTCATACATCTTCGGGGTTGTCGTGGTTAACATGTGGATTGAGGGGTCACTCACCTACCTCGTCGTAGGTGTCGCACCGGGGTCCCATCCCACCACGCGCACTAAAGGTGTGCTTGGGGTGGTTTTTCGGGCCGACACGGATATCGAGGTAAGAGAGGGAGGGGGAGCACCTTTTTTTTCTTTCTTAAAAAAAGGGTTAATTATAATTATCATTAAGCAATTATAATTAATTTATTAATCATAATTATTTTTAAATAATTAATTAGAATTAATCAAAATAATTAATTACATATTAAAATTAATTAAAATAAATAGTTATAATTAACTTTAATTATAACTAATAAACATTAATTAACTTTAATAAATTGTAATTAATATGTAATAATTAATTATAATTAAGTATTATAAATTACAATTAATTAAAATTAATTCTAATTAAAATTAACTATAATTAATAGGATTAATTATAATTATTTCAATTAAAATCAATTATAATTAATCATAATAATTATGATTAATAAAAAATAATTTTAATAAAAGCCTAATCTCTCTCCCTCTCCCTCTCGGCTTGGAAGTTTTACGGGATCAGCATGCGAAAGGGAGAACGTTACCTTTACAACAAGAGAGCTTCTGTTATAACTCCCGATCAAAATGTGGTAACTTCCGATTCGGAAGGAACGTCGAAGGAGGAAGCGGCTAGGGGAAGTGGAGTTCGGCTGCTAGGCAAGGAGGGGGTCGAGGTCTTGGCAGCTTGGAGGAAGAACTGGGTTCGGCTAGGTATGGAGGAGAGGAGGCGACGGCTTAGGTAAGAGCTCGGTTCGGCTTTGTTGAGAGGAGGAAGAAGGTAAGTCGTCTCTCTCTCTCTCTCTCTCTCTCTCTCTCTCTCTCTCTCTCTCTCTCTCTCTCTCTCTCTCTCTGTGCGGGTTGGCCGAGAGGTCGGAGACGGAAGAGCGGTTCGGGAGGAGCTCGGAAGTTGAGGTTGACGTGGTTTGATCGGACGAAGGGGCTTGAGCTACTGCCGCTGCCGTGGAGGTTTCGGCTTTGAGAAATGGAGAGGAGGTCGGAGTCGGAGGTTGAAGACGGAGGGATCGGGAGGTGTGCGACCGAGTGGGAAGAATAGAGGTATCAGGAGAGAGTTGTGGGAGAGAGCAGCCGAAGCTTTGTGTGAGCAGCGGGTATTTAACGACGCGAGCGAAGCTACGGATCGCAGGATTTGAGCAGGATTCCCGGGACGGCGCCGAATGGTACAGTAAATCAGCAGGATTTCTTGCGAATTTTACGGGTTTTCAGCGGGATATGTGGATCCGACAGTGATACCAGATATTTTCTTTTCCTCTTTTTTTTTGTTCCTTTGGTCATATGATGAAGGTCAACGATGGCTGAAAAAAAAAAAGTCTCAAAGCCATGATAAAGATACAAACTAATTGTTCTTCACTAAAGAGATATAGAGAGGTGATCTTTTATAATAAGAGTATATCTGATGTAGGACTTAAATGCTTAGGCAATATTAAATAAAAAATTGCACGCTTTTGAATGATAGCAATATTAAATATTAAACTTATAGCAATTTAAAAAATGAATGAAAACAAGTGGGGGGAAACTAGCTTAGGCCAAGTCATACAACTAGAAGTTAAGATCATAAAATAATCAATTATTCAAGCATAGCATACATGAAGGATTTTCAATGAGAAATCCCTAAATTAACAATGAGGATATTATCTTGCAAAAGCAAAGAGGAAGGGAGGAGAGAAAGAGAGGGGCCGGCGGGTAATGGAGAAGAGGAGGGGAAGTTTCCAAAATCTGAAAAGTAATTTCAGATTTTATTAGGAGGGATTTTGGGTTTTTGCAATTTGAATTTCAAACAAAAGGAGGGAAAGGAAGACACCCCTTGATGAGAGAATTGATTGAGGCTTAAGAAGGAAGGGATTTAATGAAGAAGAGAGAGAGGGAAGGGAGGTGGGGCCGGCGGCATGTCTAGGGGAAGTAGGGCTTTGGGAAATAGAATTAAGGCTTGCCTTATCAAGAATCTCAAATAGGATATGATTGAATTAAATCAAATTCAATTTAATTGAACTTAATTTAAGTAACCTTCCAAAAATAGATCATCGTATATTAAGAAATAATTTCAAATTCAATTTGATTGGAAATTGAAATCAATAGCTTTTCTAATTTAAGATGTTTAATAAATGGAAAGTGTTAACTCAGGATTTAAATTTTGGAGGCAAGGGGAGGAAGGTGAGGCCGACGACTAGGTTAGGATTAGGGTTGGGATTTGGGCTTGGGCCGGCGATGTGGAAGGGGAGGGGTCTTGGGCCAACGGTTTGGAGGTGGGAGAGGGGTGGCCGATCGGAGTTGTGGGGGTGGTGGTGTTCGGCCGAGAGAGAGGGAGGGGTGGGGTGGCCGGCTTAGGATTAATGGAGGTGGGGGTTTTCGGCTAAGAGAGGGGAAGGGGAAGTGATGGCCGGCAGTTTGTGAGGGGGGGGGGGGGGGGGGGGGGGGGGGAGGATAGGACTATGAACCTGGACGCTTACTACGGTTAGTGGTGGGTGTTGTGATGCCCTTACCTAGAAACTTCAATCTCTACAAGACTCTCAAGCTCTCCCAAAATACACAAATGCATAAATTTCTTGTAATAACATTCATTAACTTCAAAAAAGGAGGAAGTTGCTTTTAAATAGCCTCATACAATGAAATAGAATAAAAAATCAACATGCCCCTAGGGCTTACACATGACTAGGCTCTCAAGTGAGGGTATAAATGGAAAATGCAATAATAACAAAAATAACTAATTCTAATACAATGATTCTAATACAATGATATTCAAAAATAAAGTGGTGCGATCGTGGCCATAGATCGTCGGTCACGCCTCTGCTAGACTCTTCAAGGTCGGATGTCTTCATCAGTCTCCCGGGGTGGAAAGGAGCTAGACTCCGTCGAGTACGTATCATGGGTACTCTCATAAATCTCTAATGCATATGGATCAATCCGTTGAAGCTCGTCGCGCTCTAGCCAGGTGTCCTCTGACTCTGGCTTACCTCTCCACCTAATCAAACACCTTCATCCACCCTCTTTTGTGGAAATGATATCATCACTCAGGATCTTGTCAATATTCTCTGCTGTAGGTATTTTGAGAATATTTGGGAGTGGAGGTAGGCTTGAGTTCTTACAGGGTGGGGTCACATAAGGCTCATTTTACAATGGATTTGGTGGGTTAAACTCTGAACCCTCATAGGCTTCTAATCTTCTATGTTAAAAGAGGGATTAATATTAAATTCTGCAGGCAGATCCACCATGTAAGCATTGTCATTAATTTTCTTGACTATTTTGAATGATCCCACACTTTTAGTATGTAACTTCTAAACAGTTCTTTGTGGGAACCATTTCGGATGAATCTGTGCCATCACTGAATCACCAATCTCAAAAGTTTTAAATCTTCGTTTAAAATGAAGTTTATAATTAATATTACTCTGTTCAATTCGGCGTGCAATTTTCTTATGTAGATTATGCAAATGTAATGCAAATGAGGATGTAGACTTAGAAATCTTATACTTAGAACACATGAGTATTCTGACTGTTTGGAACAGGAACAAAGTTTCTTTTGTTGTACAAAAAAGTTATTCTCAAGCTGTTATTGGAGTTCTACTCCTTTGATGGGAGATTGGAAAGTGGCAACAGTATATGGTAGTAGATGTTGTGTGGAGAGAAGGGATCTTTGGAGTTTACTTGAGAAGAACATGACAGGGTCGGGTCCTTTAGTGGGGGGAGACTTTAATTGTATTCTTAAGAAGGAAGAGAAGAAGGGTGGGAAGAGGTTCATCTTCTCTAGGGGGCCTAGAGAGATGAAGAGTTTTATGACTAATTCTGATTTTTATGATGCAGGTTTTATTGGACCAAGTTATACTTGGTGTAATAATAAAGATGGTTCCTCAAGGATTTGGGAGAGGCTTGATAGATGCTTGGTGAATTCAGCCTCATTACAATTGGTTCCTGCTGGAAAAGCAAGACATCTAGCTCGGGTGGCGTCGGATCATAGTCCGATTGTATATAGGATGGAAGCTTTGCGTACTTCAAAGGAGAAACACTTCAGATTTTAGGACACTTGGAGATCCTATCCAACTGCAAGAGGCATTGTTTACAACTCTTGGATGAAGAAGGACTTTGGAGACGAGTTAGAGATTCTTCATAGAAAGATTAGAAGGACTTTGAAGGCCCTATTCTTTTGGAATAGGAGTAGATGCAAAGATCTTTGCAAGCTTAGAGATGAGTTAAAAAAGGACATTCTAGATTTACAAGCCAAAGAGATGTCTGATGTTGATTTCTCGGTTGATGATTTGTGTCTTCTTAGGCACAAGGTGCATGAATTGAATGTTACTTTGAAGAGACTTGCAACATGGTGGAATCAAAGGGCTAAGACTAGGTGGATTGAGGAAGGTGATATGAATTCTGCATTCTTTCATAACTTTGCATCGGCAAAAAGGAGTGCTAACCTGATTAAGCATATTAAGAATGGGGACAATCGGATAGTTGATGAGGAAGAACAAATTGAGCAGATTTTTCTTCATTTCTTTGAAGAAAAGTGGAAGCATAGAAATTGTCTTCTAATGGATTGGCCGGAGATTGATGCTTCATAGAGACTTAGTGAGTTGGATAGGAAGGTGTTAGACGATGAATTTGTGATGGAAGAGTGCATGGTGGCTGTGTTTCAGCAGGGAAACAACAAATCTCCTGGGTCTGATGGTGTCACTTCTTCTTTCTTCAAGAGTTATTGGAACATTGTGGGAGAAACAACTTGGTTGGAAATCAAAAAGTTTTTTAGCACCGGTATTATGCATAAGAATTGGAAGGACACATTGATTGTGTTAATCCCCAAGGTGAATAATCCGATTGTCCCTTCAAATTTTCGACCCATCAGCCTTTGTCAAACTACATACAAGATTGTTGCTTCTATGCTTGTGAATAGACTTAAGAACCTCATGCATAAGATGATTTATGAGGAGCAGCTAGCTTTCATTCCAGGGAGATCTATGTCTGAGCATTGCATTCTAGCTCGAGAGATTGTACATAAGTTTAAAACCTCAAGAAATAAAAAAGGATTAATGGCAATAAAGCTTGATATGGAGCAGGCTTATGACAGCATGGGATGGAGTACTTTGCAGCAAATTCTTGGTTGGTATGGATTTCCTTTGGCTTTTTCTAGTTTTGTTATGGAATGTGTGTTGAATGTGAGGTTTGCCATTATCCTGAATGGGAAGAAGCTCAGATGGATAGAAGCTTGTAGCGGATTCCGTCAAGGTTGTCCATTGTCACCGTACTTGTTCATTATGTGTGCTCAACTCCTTTCTAATGCTTTGGTGCAAAGGGGTCATAGTTTGGGTATTCAGGTGGCTTCTAAGGGATCAAGAATTACTCATTTACTTTATGTTGATGACGTTCTTATCTTCTCTCAAGCAACATGTGGAATGGCTAGACATATGATGAAAATCATTGAGGAGTTTTGTAAGTGGACGGGTTTGAAGGTAAATTCTAACAAGTCTCAAATCCTGTTTGGTAAAGCTATTGGCAGATCTAGCAAGAAGTGGTTGACCAGAATTCTCGGGTTCAAGGCTGTCAATGAATGGAAGTATTTGGGTATCAAAATGTCTCTTAAAAGATTGAAGGTGGCTGATTTCCAAGACCTTTTGGTTCTGGTTATGGAGAAGCTTAATGTTTGGGGAAAGAAAACTTTATCTTTGGGAGGGAGAATTGTGCTTTTGAAATCCTCTTTATTAACTTTGCCAAATTTCGTTATTATGCATTCGTTGGTTCCTAAAAAAGTGCTGCAGGAGATTGAGAAGTTATGCAGGAACTTTGTTTGGCACAAATCAAATGGGGGAAGAGGATTACACTATGTTGCTTGGGATGAATTATGTAAGCCAAGAAGTGCTGGTGGACTTGGTTTACAATCATGTATCATTAAGAGTGGTACATTGAAAGCTAGACTTGCTTTGAATTACATTCAAAATCCCGAAACTCTGTTACACCGATCTCTTAATGCCAATTATTCTGACAGTATTCTGGATGGAATTTGTAAACACAACTCTTCTAATGCTTGGAAGATTATGGTAGAAGGAGGCAAGTATCTCAAGGATGTTGTCAAATGGAAAGTGGGCAATGGTAGGAAAATTGATGTTCTCGGTGACATCTGGATTCTTGACAGAAGTTTTAATTCTTGGCCAACTTTTATTAAAAGTGTTGATTTAGAAGGTATGAAGGTGCAGCAGCTGTTAACTAATGAAGGAAGGTGGGATGACATGAAATTGAGTTTGTTTTTTCATGAGGATCTGGCTTGGCTAATCAAGCAAATTTAGGTGGACAGAGATGGTGGAAGGGATATGCTGGAACCAATTAAGAAGCTGTCGGGTTGTTCTGTTTCAGCTTTGGCTTTTGAAGCTGTGATGAACAAGAGATACAATGCTCTTGATGATGGTTTTTATGATTGGCTAAGGAAGCTTAAACTCAACTATAAGGTTGAATTGTTTTGGTGGAGGCTAAGTAAGTTTGCTATCCCATCTAACTCTTTCCGTAAATTCAGAAGATTGGCTACTAGTGATTCTTGTGCTAGAGGCTGCTGTGAGGTTGAAAACTATGAACATATTGTGGTTCGCTGCAAGTTTTTTACTGAAATTATTTCCAAAATCAGAGAGTGGGGATTTGCTATAAACATTTTTCATACTCTTGATGAATGTTTAATGGAACTTAGACGACAAGCTAGCAGCAATCCAGGACTGGTTAGATTGTACTGCACCACGGTTTTTTTGAATTGGAAGAACCATAATCTTGTCAAGCATGGGAAAGCTGCAATGTCTACCTCTATGGTTGCGGTAAATGTTATCTCTTTAGCTACTTCTAATCTTCATCCTTTCCTAGATAGCTGGGGTGTTAACCTCTCTTGGGAGTATTTGAATTCTTGGCACCCTCCACCGTTAGACTGGATCAAGATTAATGTTGATTCTTCTTTGCTTTCTAATTACCGGGCTGGTATTGGTGGCATCTTCAGAGATTGCAAAGGTAGAGTGCTCCTTGCTTTTGGAAGGAATTCTTTGCATTGGGACATTGCTCAATTAGAATTGGAATCTATTTTTGCTCTTCAGGATTTCATTCAAGGATGGATGCTTGAGAGTATTGGTGTCATCATTGAAAGTGATAACATCAATGTGATTAATTACATTCAACAATCTATGAAGAAGACTGATTGGCATTTGGAGGAGAGCTTGAATAATAAGCTTTACTTTCTTAATGACTTTAATAAAATCATTTTTCACCATGTAAGTAGGAATTGTAACAAAGTAGCTGATTTTTGTGCTACTTTAGCTTTAGATGGCAATTTTTTGTTTGATAGTTCTTCTTTTGGTAGTTTACCGTCCAGCTTGATGGATTTGATCAAGAGTGACGGTTACCCTTTTATCAATTGTAAGTAGTTTCCTTTGGTTCATTTTCAATGCAAATTTGCAAATTTCAAAAAAAAAGAAGAAGTTACCTATGGTGGTGTTGGCAGTGGCGGGCTGGGCATGCATGAGGGAGAAACTGAGAGGGAGAGGGGCCATGCGTGTGTTTCGTGCATGAGGAGGGTGAGTGACTGGTCGATTGAGTTATGAGGGAGTGAGTTTTATGTGAGGGGTATTTTAGGATTTAATTATTTAAATTTTAGATTTTTTATTAATTTTTTTGTAATTAATTTTAAATATAAAGTTGATATGGATTTTTTTATTAATCGTGCATCGGCATCGTTGTCACATCATTGTTGTCGTTCATGCACGCTGATGCTGCATCAATTCGCATCTGCACAAAATTTATTTTTTGCCTATCGACAATTTCAATTAGTATTGGTGTCGTTCATAGTTGTTTATGTTGCTCCGGACACACCGACACTTTGTTCTGCTAACGGAGGCCATTTCAGGAATTTAGGTTTTTTGGTTAACATGTGTCGGGTGAGTTACGCACGACGCCGCGCTCTTCTTTTTTTTTTAACTCATCTTGCGTGGTGACCCCGCCACTAGTATTGAGGTCAACATCCAAAGCATTCAAAATTAAATTCATATAGTTCTATAAAGTTAGTACATGTGTAATAAATAATACTTTTATTAAAGCCAATTTATTAAATTTGGAAATATTTGTTTTTCTATTTGCACTTCCATATCCTTCCTTACATTGATGACATCTTATTAGATTTTATTTGAAACTTTCTATTAGCATGATCCAATTTGAGCTGACGATAAATCACTTTATCATCTTTTGTTTTTGGATCAGCAGTTGAGTTAAAGTTTTGTGGATCAAATATATGAATGGCTAATATATTCAGTTTGAATAACTATTGCATATAATCCCAAAATCTCTTTTTACTATAGGAACTCGTTGAGAAGCTTAGCAGGGGTGATCTACCGAAGAACGAGTATCAATGCATGAATGATCCAAGCCCTTCATTCCATGGAACCATGCATACTGGATCGGTTCAAGCAAATGACGGCCACCCCGCTCACTCTATGAGATCCAGGCGTACTGCCACATGGGCTAGGCCTCGTAGTTCTGATGATGGATATTCTAGGTAATCACTTCTTCTAACACATATTCTTTTGTAGTCCACTATTTTTCACAATTTTCTCCTACTTCATGTCATTAACTATATTGTTCCTTTGCAGCGATTCCGTTCTTAGGCATGCCTCGAGCGATTTCAAAAAGATGGGCCAGCGCATTTTTGTTTTTATTATTGGTGGGGCCACACGATCTGAGGTGATCATTTATGATTTTTAGTTTTACAGATTTATTTTTTTATTCCACATAACTTGAGATAGCTTTTAACAGCTTCGTGTAGCTCATAAACTCACCACAAAACTTAAGAGGGAAATTATTCTTGGATCAACTAGCCTTGATGATCCTGCACAGTTTATTACGGTGAGTATAGGATATCTTCTTGCAATATACTTGCTGAAATGTGATAGCGTCTTTTTCTTAGTAAGTTTTGCGTTGTTATTTTGAGTTTAATGCCCAGAAAATTGTTAAAATTTATTTGAATTTAAAAATTTCTTATTTGGATCATCATAATGGATCAATTTTTATAGCTTTTTGGTTAAATGTTTTGTATCATGTTTGTTAGAATTATCACTCTACTATGGGGGCTTATTTGAGTTTTGAGTTGTCTTTGCGTTGAGTGACAAAATAAATTGGTTAACTGGTGAACATTCATTCAGAACATTAATTCTTTTGTTTAATTGTAGATAGAAACAATGTCTTTTGTTTTTGAATATTTCTACCGTGGAATTTAATGTGATTGGAATGGTACGGCTAACTATTTGACCATTACTGATATGTAACTGCAGAAATTGAAGTTGCTCTCTGCTGAGGAAATTTCCCTGGAAGACATTCAGATCTAATTCATGCGTGCGTCTTCATCACCCTTTTACTCTTGGAACCATTTCTCATCCTAATTGCCCTATCACTATTTATCTCACTTGACTATTATTGATTTAGATCATATATCTCATTTAATTGTATCATCCGGTTAGAAGTCTCCATGATGTAGATAATGTCTTGCATGACTTAAACCTGTAAATAGAACATACATCAAGTGTAGACTAGCTGTCTAGGTACATAATTAAAAATTATCTGCATTTTTTGCTACTTGTTATGTCAACTTAGTGTGAAAATTTTTTTTTATTACATCAGTTGCCCCTAGCTAAGTTATGCATCATACACGCATTTTAGTCATTTTGGATGACACTTTGTATATTTATTTATACAATAATTGGGGTTAGTTATAATATAACTTAGTGAGTACGTATATCGTATTTTTAAATTTTAGTAATATAATAAGATTTTGCAATAATTAATATGTATGTTTGTTTTCATACAGAAATTAAAATCATTCAAATAAATTAATTTTGTATGTCATCATAGATCATATGTTAAATAGTATTAATTAAGGTTTTTTCATTTCCATTATTTTAAAATTTATTTTATTTCACGTGCGTGAGTATATTGTGTCAGCTAGTATTATAAAGTGGTGTATTTCATTAATCGGCATGCATGTTCTTTTATGAGTCATTTTATTTATATTTTTTAATAAATTTAATGTTTTTAATACATTGTATAATATAAAATAAAACTATTAAAACATAACAGGAATTATCATATATTTCAATATGATCAATTTTACTACAAACAAAAGAGTTTAATAGTGAATGAAGTTGCAATAACAATTATATAATTAAATAGCGTTTTTTTGTGCAATTATTATTATTTAGAAATATGTGTATTCACCTCACTTTAGAAATTGTTTTATCTATTGTTTTAATACCTATATCAAAATATAATCTTTTAGTTAATTTTCAAGTAAATAAATTTATAGTTAATTAATAATAATTAATATTTTGAAATTTAATTTAATACCTAACATATAATCAAAATAGTTGTATTAATCTTAAATTTTTTATTTCAAAGTTATAAAATTTAAATATATTTATTTATATATATACTACCATCCAATCCTTTACGATTAATTAATTAGATTTAAGAGATCTGCTATTTCATAATTTTATGTTATTAAAATAAATACAGCTTATCAACTTGCTAACTATCAATTATCTTATCTAATAATTTAGAACTTCTTCGGAAATATTCTAATAATAAATCTTTAGATCTAGTAGTCAGTACCTTTTGCAACCTTACAACCAGAATTTATATCTATTGATCATCACTTTTTTTCACATTTGCCTCTAAATGAGATTATTTAAAATCAATCTAAGTAATAATTTGTATTTATAAAATTTAAATGGATCATCTTGTATGATATTGTACATATAGTATGATTAGTTCAAAAAATATTAATTCCAAAATTAGTCATTTTAATTATATTTACCTACATATTGTATGATATTTATGATCAATAGCTCTTCTAGTACGATATATATCGTACAGTATGATCTAGACCAATTCAAAAACTTTATTTTTCACTCATTGTGTGTATGTGCACGTTTATTAAGTTAATATACACATTTACAAGACTTTTTATTCAAGAAATATAAAACATAAAATAAATAAATGAGAATACAAACTCTTATAAAAGTATCAAACATATTCTACCCAGCCTTGATCATTTATGCCAGTGTAAGTTATACCTAAAATATTAGTGTGTACAAGAGTAGATATGCAATGCATATACTATGAGAAATAAAAAGATAATTAATAATATTTATTATCATCAAAATCACAAGCTCGATATCTTGGATTAAAAAATTTGCCCCTTTTATTACGATGGTAAATAATGTTGGTTGAATTTTCAAGTTAGTTGTATTTTCTCATAATCTCCCGCTCACAAAGTGAATTATTTCAAAAATTAAGAGTGAAAAAAAATTCATTATTTTTTTAATAAAAATTTTATTTGTTAAACGCATAACAATAAAAAAAGCACAAACATATGAAAAGAAAAATTTAACTAATAAAAATATCAACAAGTACAACCAAAACAAACACATTTTCCTCTCTTTTGATATCACCAAAAAGGCGACACAAGTAAATAGAAAAGAAAGTACAACCAAAAGTAAAAAAAGAAAACATAGAACCTACACAAACACACACTAGAAGTAAAAGGGCCCATTATCAGGTGGTGGTTAGAAATATTGGTTAATGGCAAAAAATGGGTCGTTAAACTAGCTAAGCTCGATCTACCTCATGCTACTATCGAATTTGTTAGTGGTGCTGCTGGAGCTGGTCGTACTGCTATTAATATATCTGTTGGATCTGCTAGTGTTATTGCTGATGCAGCTCATGCTACTACTGGAAAAGCGCATGATATTAATGAAGCCACTCCCAATGCTGAGTAGCCTCCTAATACTGTGTGGCTGATTGTAACTTCAGGTGGTCAAGTCATTCCACGATCAAGTTGTAGGCCTAAAACTGGTGAGCAGGTGCTACCACTAGCGTTGGAGCTAGTGGTGGTGTTGGGGGTCTCCCCCTGCCTCATTGAACTTATATCTTCTTCGGGCTCGTCCCCTTCATGCCAATAAAAAAAAAATATGGAAGAAACCATACGAGTGGATAAATGGGAATATATATAAAAGTGCAGGATATAGAAGTTGGTATTTCAGATCTAAGATATAAGCTAGTAGGTGTCCTAAAGCGATGTTCTGAGTATGTTGGGTTGATGGTCGGCGAATGGGAGTAAAATTTTGAAAATAGCTAATGATCATGTGAAATTCATCAAATACAGTGCCAAACATGATGAATATGTGATGACAAATATAAGTTGAGTGATATTTACTCTATCTTCAGCCTTAGAAAGAATATAAGTACAAAGAATATGCTGGATGATACAGGTACTCTAGTTAACTGAGTGGATGAGAGGTTGGTGTTGATTTAAGGGAGTATTTCCAAAGGGTTGGATTGATAGTGGTCCAATCATAATCACTCTTAGATCTAAGTTATGTGGTTGAAACCCTTCGTAGAAAGATGAAAATATTTAGTAATGTCCTATTTGGTTATTTCTAGAGGATGCCTATAGACATAGGAGTTCATAGAAAAAAAAAATCAATGCTCACTCTAAAGCTCACAATGAATTCAAAGAATAGTTCAGAGTTGAAGGGAAAGGTGAGGGTTAAGAGACATAACAGAGTGGTGGATACAAAGAGGCCTATAATCTGATAATTTAGAACTGCTTGGTTTAGGATGGAATAAGGCGTGATGTGGGCTCGTTTAAATGATGGTATGCAGATTCGCCTCAATTTTTTGAAATCTTTCATCAACAAGATGACGAGAGGAGCTCCCTTGAAGCAAACGGGTTCTCTTGCTATCGGCCATATGAAAAGCTAAAGCTAGAAATAAAAGTGGATGAGAGTAGAAAGGATTTGAGTGATTGAAACCTTTAGAAATCCCCCTTCTTTAATAGAGTTTTCAAACAAATCATACAGTATGATTAAGGATCGTACTGGATGATCAAAAGATATTAAGTCATTTAGATGATGTATCAAAAAAAGTATTCAAAACATATGATACGATTAGGATTATTCTAGATGATCTTCGTAAAAGCGCTTGTCCTGAGTTGTCTGGTATGACCCTTAACTAAAGATTCGTACAATACAAATAAGTGTTCATACAGCACGAAGGCATTTTGAATTTCATACCGGCCAATTAAATTCATCCAACTGTTACTAACTCAATGATTATATAGTACAAAAATATGATAATATAGTACGTTCATCAATATATAAGTATTAATATCAAAAAAAAAGTACGTTCATCAATTATTTATAAGATATGGGTCATTGATTTCATGAGTGGTGAGGATGTGCAGATCTAGGTAGTGTCTTATCTACGAACCCAATTTGCCTTCCAAAAATTTACCTCGGAACTTAATCTGTTAAAACTCCCCAAAAGCACGGGGAGGCCGGGGCGTGAATTTTCAGAGGCCACGTTAATAAGAAATTCCCCAAGTAGATGAAAAAGCAAACTACTAGAAAGATAGTGTAAATTAGACGAAACATTAATGACTTCCAAGTTTGCCCCCCTACAAGACGCTCAACGAATGCATTAAGATTTGTGTTTTTATCAACTAAAAGCATTTGATTACATACTCTTTAAAATATTGTAGTTTAAGATTTATAACTACAAACTTCTGTGAACTTAGTGGCGCAAATGTCAAAGATCCATACACTCTATAGAGATAACACTATAGATCATGTCCAAGTCACTCAGGTTGAATTAGGATCTTAATAAATCTCATTCTCCTTTACTTCTAAAATTATCAAAAAGAATTGGAGAATTAATTTAAATTCAAATTTGTGGGTTCCAAAAATGCACACCCCGGCCTACCCTGCTTTCAGGAGAGTTTTAATGAATTAAGTTTCGAGGTAAATTTTTAGAAGACAGATTGGGTTTGTAGATAAGACACTACCCAGAGATTTCACCCTCATTTTGCGAGGACTTTATGATCTGAGTTGTGGTTTCCTATAGGTGCAAACCCCTATAGTTAATTACCCCTCCTGATAACAAACAGAACTTTTGATTAAGGCTAGTCATCCATTAAATACGTAGAGATACGTGTATCTGGCATATAGTAGCAACATGGTTTTAGGTGTTTGAAGGTTTGATATTTAAAATTAAAAATTTCATTATCTTATACTTAAAGCAGATGGTGGAGGAATGAATGATGAGCACGATCAAAATTCCATGGTTTCATCATTTCAGACAATCATGGTCCCTAATCTACTCAGTCAAAGCAGGTAGTTGACCCAACCTAACAGAATGATCCTATAGGAAGCCATAGATTGCTACATTTAAGGGTACCTTGTAGACCTTGGATGAATATTTGTCTAAGGGGATAAATTTCAATCCACCTTAGCTGATAGAGATCTTTGTTCCCTATCAATTATATCCTATTAATCCATATCTCAAGGATTTAATGTAATTGGGGATCATATGGGCTCTAACAATGACCATAATTTAGTGGTGTCATTTGGCGACAAATCATCCTGTTCAGAGGGCCCCAATTATAATCATTTACCTACGATTTCATTTGGTGGCAAAACTTTTGGTTAGAGGATATGTGTCACGTCCTTACTAGCAAGAGATTATTTGAGAATGAATCCTAGTAATACTTTCAATCAGACATAAGCTCTTTATGGGTTGAAATGATATTTGAATTTTTCTAACAAACGGATGTGGAGAGTGGATGGATTTTACTTTAAGCATTTGATGACTTATTTCAATTTTAAATGTTTTAAAGTTTGGTATTTTTGGAGTTTTGAATTTTCATGGGCATTTGGGAGGATAATAAATATCTGGAATTAACCCATCCAGATGAGACCTACGTTCAAAATGACTATCGTCGGGGTATCTATGGGCAATTATATTTTATGATTTGAACATTGTCGACTCCATCTACTTGTTGACAAATGATCGGATTCATTATTAACTGAATAATGTTATTAATGAATTTTCTTGACTATAGGCCTTGAAGGACTAATATGAACATATTAAAATAAATATCTCGGTAAACATAGTGGCCGTATATTTGTTTGATAGTTTGAGCTGTGTCAACTCCTGTCCAATCATAAAAAAGGATTATGCTCAAAATTATGTTCATTTCTTGACCCACGTAACATCCTCTAACGTCGTGTGTGTAAATACAACATGCTCATCGGAAACCAGATGGTATATGATTGCACATGCATTTCTTTATATTTGTGTGTATGCATATTATTGTATATATGTGGAGGGTATTTTTGGAATGTTTGACGTAGGTCAATTATGCGGGCAATTGTCGTTTGGACGTGCAATGCTCTATTTAGAAATTTATAGTCGCCTTATGTCTGCTTATATGTATGTTACGGATCTGGTGACATAGCATTGCAAGTTGTAGAAGTCTTCTATCCTCTTGCATGGATGTTGCAGATCTGGTGGTGTGACATTGAACCATGGGTCTCCTGTTGCTTTGTACAAGTAGGCTGTCATACACTAACGAGCCTCCTGTTATGCCAGCTAACATAGGCCATAGGGAGACTTTCAGATTTATAGCCTGTTCGTTGTTGTTGTTCATAAGAAAACTAGTGCACTTGCTTGTTAGTAGATGACTGTCGATCGTAAGAAAAATACTAATGCATATCAATCATCATTGCTTGTAGTTGAATCTATTGTCCACTTTAACAAATCCATAGTCTTCGTTTGTAGACAAGCTACATTCACCACGGGTTTGCTATTTTGATTTGCACGTAAGCCATGTTCATCACAACTTATTGCCTTAGATTATAGATAATGCGTCGCATACATCATAATCCTGTAATGCGCTTTTGTCGACAAGCTGTTGCATTCGATGAAGACTCTTGCATAATTTTCTACAATCAGAATGTATCTTTCCTCTTAATTTTCATTGCCTACAGGTTTGAATACATTTACTTGCATTTTGATGTCAATCACAGAGCATTATTACATTCATTGAACATCGGTCTTATGTCCTAGAAGATAGGTGTATTCATGACCTTCACTGTTTGTAAGGGGGCTATTATGTTCATTTGTTAGTTTGTAGTCATTGGGTGCAGGTAGATTACTACCTTTGTATGTTGTCATTCTCATTAATGAATCTATGCATTTACCCTATCAGCTAACTATTGTTGATTGTAAGCTAGCTAATACTATTTGGAAGGATGTCATGCCATTCTCTAAATGTCTCTTGAGTTCGTTTGTAGGTTCGCAAGTTACTGCACTCACATATATTCAACTACTGTTTACAAACATTCATAAGCTTCATGTAATTTCTTGTGAATGGATTGTTGTGTGTTTACGAGCCAGTTGACATTGCTTGAGGGATATTGGTGCATTTTCTTGGCACTAAACTATTGTTAACTACAGAAGTACCTTGGCATCTGCTACCTATTATTCGTCATCATCCATAGCTGAACTAATATGTTTGTGTTATGAATCAGCCCAAATCGGCCCAAGAGGGGAAGATTCGGACATACAGGAGGCGGGCTAAGCCGCCTCCTCTTAAATCCAGCGCTTAAGTGGGTGGGTCCCACCTCCTTGGGCGGCAATAAGAGAGAGGAGGGGGGTTGTTTATGCATGAGGGCAATTTGAAATAAAATTTTATTAGGAAGCTTTTTATTAGGAAGGATGGTATTTAAAGAGGATGGGAGGTTAGGGTTAGGGCATGCATAATTTGAGTTATTCTTTTGGAGAGTTCCTTGGTGTCGTGGGCTCTAGATCTACAATCTAGAGTTTTGGAAAGTTGATCCTCCTCTCAAATTGAGGATCAATTGTTTCTTGCTTTGAGTTTTGCTTTGCTTTAATTCCAATATCGCAATCTATCTTTTCTAGATTGATTTCATTCAGATTTCTATTTTTCTTGCTATTTTGGACCAATTATTGCTAGGGTAGCTTGCGAACTCAAGTATTTCCTCTTGGATTACTTGCAAACTCAAGTATTTCCTCTTGGATTACTTGCGAACTCAAGTATTTCCTCTTGGATTACTTGCCAACTCAAGTATTTCCTATTAAATTAGTATCATAGCAAGTCTTGGGACCAGTGGAGGTATGTTTTTGGCAAATTAAAGTAGTGATTTTTGGTCCAGAAAAGAAGAAAGTTGTTGTTTTTGGAGTCCCAAATTCAGATTTTGTGAATCTACAAACTCCAGATAGTGATGGCGGCCAAGAAGGTGGATGCTTTTGAAGAAAGGCTTGAAGGGGAGATGAATCAAATCAAGACAATGGTGGAGGAAAGGATTTCCTCCATGGAAGGACAAGTAACTGATCTCTAGGACATGATGAAGAAAATGTTAGAAATCCACAACCAAACAGAAGCTTCCATGGCAAAACTTATAGAAGGAAAAAGCACAAATTCTGAAATTCGTAGGGAGGAAGATGAGGTGGAAATCATGAAAGGAGAAAGAAGGAGACCTCATATGGAGCCTGTCTAGAGGGAAGAAAGAGGAGGTGGATATGGGGAATGCCAGGAGGGGATACTATAGATGCCGAGGTGCTGATTTTGAAGAAATAAGAGATGATTTCGAAGGGGGTTTGGGCTATGACAGGGCAAGGGAAGACTGGGAGATGTGGGGAGGGCCTAGGACTTGGGAGAGGGGAAGCTATGGAAGAATAAGAGGGAATGGTGGCGATTAGAAGGTTAAGAAGCTGAAGATGACCATATTTAAAAGAGAAGAGGCATATGGGTGGATTTATAAGGTGGAGCGATACTTTGTCGTTAATGGGTTGATGGAGGAGGAGATGCTGACAGCGACAGGCTGCATGGAAGGAAAATCTCTATCATGGTATCAGTGTAGAGACTAGAGGAGACCTATTAGGAACTAGAGGAAATTCAAGGACTGTATAATAGAATGTTTTCAAACTGACCGGGGAGGAGATTTTTATGAGCAGTTCTTTGCTCTGACGTAGGAGGGATCAGTAGCAGACTACAAGGAGCAATTTGAGCACCTAGCCAGCAAAGTAGAGTGATTATCGGATTCGGTATTGGAGGGAAATTTCAAAGGTCAAAGGAGGAGATTCGAGCAGCAGTGAAGGTTCTAATGCCTCGTGACTTGGGGGAGGCCATGAAGTTGGCCTAGCTGATTGAAAATCAGAGAAATCTAGAAAAGGGAACCCAGAGTAGCAGTACAAGAGGCACTTATAGGATGATGACCACCCATCTAGAACCTAAAGGTCTTGCAACAGGAAGGAGTTGGGAGGCCACCAAGGAGAAGACAGTAAGAGGAAGGAGTGCGGAAAATTTCAAGCGGCTGACAGAAAAAGAGATGCAGGAGAAGAGGGCTAAGGGGTTGTGCTTCATGTGCAATGAGAAGTATACGCCAGGGCATCGGTGCAAGGACTGAACTCTTCAAATTCTCACCATCTATAATGAGGAGGAAACTGAGGAGGGAGGTGTGGAGGTGACCGATGAGGAGATGGAAGAGAAGCTGCATTTGGATCTAACCGCTGTTTTCCTAAACTCAGTGGTATGATTCACTACGAACCACACCATGAAGGTGAAGGGGGAGATAGTGGACAGAGAGGTGGTGGTGCTAATTGATAGTGGAGCTACTCATAATTTTATTTTCACTCAGGTCGTCGACCAATTGGGAGTGAAATTGGTGGATATCAGTTGTTCCGGGGTGATGATGGGTACGGGGAAGGTGGAGAAAGGCCAGGGTATTTACAGAGGAGTGCTACTGACTTTTTAGGGGATTCAAGTGAGAATATTTTCTTCCACTAAAGCTTGGGAGTACAGATGTCATCTTGGGGATGACATGGCTGCAGACTTTGGGAGACACCAAAGTGAATTGGGAAGCACTCACGATGGAGTAGACAGTAGTTGAAAGGAAATTGATGATTAAGAGAAATATAGGGCTATCCAAATCCATGGTTTCTCTTAAAACTATGGTGATGGATATACAGTTGGCAGGCGGAGGATATTTGGTGGAGTTGCATAATTTGGAGGGAGCTAGATTGGAAGAGGGATGGGGCATACCACCTCCATACAGCCATTGATTTAGCAGTTCCAAGAGGTGTTTCAGCCACCGTAGAGGGAGCAGGAGCACGCCATCATGTTGAGGGAGGGTGTGTCACCCATTAGTATATGACCCTATCACTACCCTTAATTTTAGAAAGATGAAATTGAAAAGTTGATTAGAGAGATGTTGGGGGCAAAAATCATCAGGCACAACATCAGTCCCTTCTCTAGTCCAGTTCTATTGGTGAAGAAGAAGGATGGGAGCTAGTGATTTTGTGTGGACTACAGAGCGCTCAATAGGAAAAATGTACCTGACAAGTTTTCTATACCAGTTATTGACGAGCTGTTAGATGAATTGAGTGAAATAGTGATCTTCATCAAGATTGACTTAAAATCAGGATACCATCAAATCCAAATGGAGGATGTGCCTAAGACTGCCTTCAAAACTCATGAGGGATACTATGAGTTCATAGTGATGCCTTTTGGCTACACCAATGCTCCAGCCACTTTCCAGGCACTTATGAATAAGGTTTTCAAATCTTAACTCATATGATTTGTACTGATATTCTTTGATGACATCCTAGTCTACTGCAGGACAAAAGAGGAGCACTTGGATCATTTAAAAAGGGTGTTAGAGGTGCTGCAGGAGCACCAGCTGAGAGTTAACTTGAAGAAGTATTTCTTCACACAAGAAAGTGTAGAGTACTTGGGCCATGTTGTATAAAAAAAGGGGTGGTTGTATTCAGTCCAAAATTGAGGTAATGATAAAGTGGCCAGTGCCTAAAAATCTGAAGGAGCTTAGGGGATTCCTAGGACTGATAGGTTACTACAAAAGGTTTATAAAGGGGTACAACACCATAGCATGGCCACTCACTAAGTAGTTGAAGAAGGATGGCTTCCTATTGGCGGAGGCGGCTACATCAGTATTTGAGAGCATGAAGAGGGCTATGACTACGGTATCGATCCTAGCGTTGTCAGATTTCACTCAGATCTTCATAGTGGAGCAGATGTGTCCGGGTAAGGATTGGGTGTAGTGCTTATGCAGAGTTGAAGGCCCATTGCCTATTTTAGTCAAGTTTTAATTGCTAGAGCCAGGCTGAAGCCTGTCTTTGAGAGAATTAATGGCCATCGTATTGGGCATCTAGAAGTGGTGGCCCTACCTACTTGGGAGGCATTTCATTATCAGGACAGATCAGCGGAGCTTGAAATACCTGCTGGAATAATGGATGGTGACAAAGTAGCATCAAAGGTGGATGTCCAAGTTGTTGGGGTATGATTTTGAGATTCAATATAGGTCAAGAGTGGAGAATAAAGCGGAAGATATCTTGTCCATATGTATGAGATAGCTGCAAACAGTGGCACTATCTATTCCTTTGATGTTTGATTGGGATGCCATCAAAGAGGAAAGTGCTAGGGATGAGGATTTTAGAAAAATCAGGGCAGATTTTCTGAAGGAAGAGGGTAGCCACCTAGGGTACTCATTGGAGGGGGCCAGACTGCTGTATCGAGAAGGTTTGTGATGCCCCGGTCTTTGATTCACATCCCAAACTTACTCCAAGAGTTTCATGGGAGCGCGGTTGGAGACCATTCAGGAGTGCAGAAGATATACAGGAGGCTAGCTTTGGAGCTTTACTGAAATGGCATGCATAAAGATGTAGAGGAGATGGTATCCAGATGTGAGATCTGTCAAAGGAACAAATACCTAGCCATGTCACCAGGAGAACTACAGACGTTGGCTCTACCGGGACGAGTATGGGAGGATATATCCATGGATTTCATAGATAGGTTTCCCCATTCAGAAGGTTTCATAGTGATTTTAGTGGTGGTGGATAGGCTGAGCAAGTATGCACATTTCATCTCCCTCCGACACCCCTACACAACGGTGACAGTGGCTTCAACTTTCATTAGAGAGGTAGTTATATTACATGGAGTACTAGAGGAGATAGTATCAGATAGATATAATGTTTTCTTCGGCCACTTTTGGAGGAAATTTTTTAGATTACAGTGGACAGTTCTGAAGAGGAGCATAGCTTGTCACCCACAGATGGATGGCCAAACAGAAGTAGGCATTAGGAGCTTGGAGACCAACATGAGATGCTTTGTGACAGAGCACCCAAGCTATGTTCTAAGTGGCTATCATGGATAGAGTACTGGTACAACACCTTTTTTTCATTCTACTTCACAAATGACCCCATTCAAAGTGTTGTACAAATGGGATCCTCCCCACTTGGTGCACTTTGGGAGTAGCAGTACTCTAGTTTCTTCAGTAGAGGAGTACTTAGAGGAGAGGGATCGAGTGCCAGAAGAGTTGAAGAGACATATACTGAGAGCTCAATAGATTATGAAGAAACAAGCTGATGGGCATAGGAATGACATCTAGTTTAAAGTGGGGGAGAGGGTGTTCTTAAAGCTCTGACTGTACAAGAAGAAGACAGTCGCCAATAGGAGGAATGAGAAGTTGTCCCCTAGGTACTTTGGACCTTATGAGGTATTGGATAAAAAAATAGGAGTGGTAGCGTACCGACTGATATTATCACCAACGGCGACTTTACATTCGATCTTCCATGTGTCCCAGCTGAGAAGAGTCATTGGAGATTATACAGCTGAGAAGAGTTAGTGCGTGTGCGTAACCAAACAAAGGCTCCCTCTTATCTTCGCTTTTATCAATCAAACAGAGGCACGATCAAGATGTGGGATATCTGTGTACTCTGTTCTGAAACGGCACTATTTGCAGAGATTTGAGCGGGATTTGAGCAAGATTTCGGCAGGACATGGGAAGCGGTGGTTAATGATTCAAGCATATTCATCTAAGTCACCCAAGTCTCTTTGTGAACCTAAATTCAACATGTCATTGATTGTCGATTTGAGCCACTTATAAATTAGAACACGCCAAGCTTCAAGTTGTCCAAAGTCTCAAGTCACCTTGGATGAAATCTTGCAAAGTCGTCGAAGAATTAGTCTTACTCAACCCTGAATTTTGAGCAATCAAACTCATCCAAAGACTCGCTAAGTATCCCACTCTCCAAGGCTACTTGCTTAAGAAACGCAAGCACTCAACCTCAAACTAGGGTTTCTTGCAAGAAAAACTTCCTAATGGTAGTTTCTCATAATTTAAAACTCCCAACGTTCTGAACCATCAATGAACTACAAGCCAAACTTGCTCGCTATAGAAGTAGCAACATCGAGTGCAATTTATTTGTTTCCTATGTAATAGCACTATGCAATTTATTCTATCACACTGATTCTGCCTCTAAAAATTATGGGTCACAGGTTATACATAAACATATGAAGTCTATTGTGTGACCGTGTAATTTTAGTTAAAACTCTTCATTACTAATCTACCTCGAACTCTCTCTAAGATTCTCCTTGGAGGCCTTTTCTCTTCTCATTGAATAATCTTCAATCAAGGTCTCTGTTGATCGATTCACCATAAGGGATCGTTGAGACCCAATTTCTCTCTACCCGTGTATTGTTTGGGCTCAATTCATTTTTCTAGTAGGATTTTAATATTTTTCCACGAATAACATTAGATCCAACACAAATAATTATGAACTAATATTCAATGGAGGAAAAAAGAAGTCGTTAGTGTATGAAATCAATCTAAACCTACAAATAGTCACATTACTTGGACCTAAACACAGAACAAACTGCACAAAAACATTTGGGCTGCAACTATGACTTAGATAGCAAGCAACATTACTTGCCATTGAGACAACTATAGAGAAACTTAATTCACTGACCTCACAGATGAAAGTTCTAGATGGAATCAGATCAAATGAGCGAACACCACATCAAGTCTCCTTGGACCTAAACACCTCCAACCGTGGCCTCAGCCCTTTCTAGCTTACTCGATTTGGACAACTCAAGGGACACTGGCACGCTGTGCCACACTCATAGATCAAAGACTTCCCTCTCACAATAGTAATTCACCAAGGAATTCGTTCTGCATTCACACCCACCCATTCCATCACCATCAAACTTGTCCGGGGTAGCTGAAGGATAATTGGCCGAGCTAAGTCCTCACAGTGTAAAGGATGCTGATCATCATCAAGGTCATTGTACAGCAAAACAGGGAGACTCTCCCTTCCCATTGAGATGTCATTGCAAAAGAAACCACTGTTCCTCACACTAAAAGAATTAACTCTCAAGCTTACCGCCACTTTAAGCATTGCACTGCCCATCTCTTCTTGCCCCTTAATCCTCAAAAGCTTGTACTTATAGACACCAAAGCCCGACTTTCCAGAATCCATCCAAAAATCAACAACCTTATACAGTCCATCATAGACATAAACCCTTCTCGTAGGGCTCTGATCAAACTTGACTCCCCGAATCACTCGTATCTCTATCCCATACGTCATGCTTCTCTCAAGCGCCAAGTTTCCTCCCTCAAGCTTCTGGCTGTTGCACATCTTATGCAAAATCTTGTGCCGACCACCATGACCAGTGTACATAAGAACATCCCCACCATCATGTCATCCTCGTATCCACCTGAGACGATAATGCTGGTGGCGATAGGCTCACCACTGCTGCTCCTGCTCGCCGGTGCATAGTCAATTCCAGCTTGAACTAGCCCATGCAAACCAACGACGCAGAGCTCCATCCTAAAGAAGTAGACGTTTCCAACATCGATCCCTGGGATCGAACCGATGATCCTCTTGTCGCGGTTCAGCCAAATACCACGGTCGTTCATCAAAGCCGCAGCCTTTAGGTCAGCACCGGTCTTCTTTCCAGATGAACCCAAACCCTCACCTCTCGAATTGTCGCGGAGAATGAGAACCCTGAGCGATCCGAAAGTGATCCGACTCCGTCGAACGAGGTCCCGAAAATAAAAATGTCCTTTTCGCTGTGGGAGTAAACCCGCACCATCTCGGCCGATGGAGGCTTGCGCTTCTTTGAAACAATCACCACGGAGGCGGGAGGCGGCAGCGGAGGAGCAGATGCAATGGGGCGGGTATAGTGATTAGGATCTTCGACCATTGAAGTTATGGCAGAGGATTCGGCGGCGCCGGAGGTGCGCGGTCTTTCAGCGTAGGAAGCCATGCAGAGGCGGGCAAGGCGGTCGTACTCTGCGAATGGAGCATTCTCGTCGGCTGTCGGAGAGAACTGATGAAGAGGGCAGTGGACATCGTTAACTGGAACAATAAAGGGTGAATTGGGGTCAGTGCTCGGGCTGAAGCTGGGCGGTATGGGTCCAATGGAGGAACCAGCTTCGAGGGGTTAGAGAGAAGACTTGGACTTATTTTAGAAATGCAGACAGAAGCAGACAGAAGCAGACAGAAGCAATCGGTATTATATATTTATTCATCATCTGATTACACTGTTTTAGTATTCTTATATAAGAACGTAGAATCTGATTGGTTTGAGTCTAGTGGTGACATTAGCAATAGGTGGTGTGTGCCGCACATATGTATGATGTCAAACTACTATTATAGTGGAGATGAGATCTCTATGTGTTTTGTCCTGACGTGAAAAATCCGATTATTTGCAAGTGCCAAAGCTGAAGTGGTGTCATAGTATATGGTAGTTGTTGCGGTTTGCTGCTCTTAAAATTCTGCCATTAATCGTTGGAGCAAGATGATATGGGATGTGGCATATGCTAAGGATCGATATTCTGCCTCTGTAGAAGATTTTGTAACTGTCGTTTGCTTTTTGACATTCCATGAAATTAGATTGGTCCCTAGAAATGTGCAAAATCCAATTATAGATTTCCTGTCTAAAGCATCGTCTACCCAATATGCGTCCGCATAAGTTCTGAGTTAAAGATCGTTGCGCACTATGGGAAGACCAGAGTGAAGTGTGTCTTGAATGTTTCTTAGTAATCTCTTGAGGGATTGGTAGTGGTTGTTTGTTGGATTATGCACATGTTGACAAATCTGATTAGTGACAAACTCAATGTCCGGTCTTGTAATGGTGAGGTATTAGAGAGAATCAATTAGCTTATGGTATAAAGTTGGAGCACAAAATTGCTGATCGGCTAGCTGACATTTGGATGGTTTAAGAGACATTGGTGTGAGAGATGGTTTATAATTGGTGAAGCCCCATGTATTGAGAAGGTCCCTAGCGTAATGAGTTTGGTTGAAGAAATAGCCTTGCTTTATTTGAGTGATCTATATTGTGAAAGCCATTTTTCCTTCCAGGTTCGTCCGGACGAAGTTTTTCCTTCCAGGTTCGTCCGGGACGATCGGTTCAAAATCAGGTGACAGAGAAGTTCGTCCCAGGACAAAGTAGGTTTCGTCCGTACGAAATTTGTCCAGAGAGCAACTCATCTAGGAACGATAACTATTTCGTCTGAACGAAATTCGTCCAGTGGGCAAATCTTCCCGGGACTATTTTGGATCGTCCAGGACGATCTGCATGCATATATAATGGTTTGAGATCTTTTTGAAGAGTGAGAAAGCCCAGGAGAGAGAAAATCAAAGGAAAAAAGAAGAAAAGTAATTTTTGGGCAACTTTGGTCCGTTTTTGTCTGTCGCTGTAGTTGAAAAAGTTGACCGACTCGAGATAAGGAACATTTCGCCTATCTCAATTTTCAGAAATGAGATTTTTTACGACTTTTCTGTTTCAAAGTTTGTTTCCGTTTGCGAATATTGGGTTTTGTTTTGCACTGATAACTTTTTACCGCTTAACTTTTGGTAGGTTTCTGAGATGATATTTGTGCATGTTTTGAGTATTTTCTGGAAAATTTTTACTGGGTATTTGAAATTCTGCAGCGTTTTAATCGAACTATGAATTATCTGAATGTTGAAAAATGTTGCTTCAGTACAATGAAAGTCTTACAATGTTGTTTTGTATTATATGTGGTAATTTGATAAATTTTTTAATCTGTGAATTCTATGTAAATTCCGTATACTGCCGTTATGCCGCTGATGATTTTTCTGACGAAATCTGATTTTCTGAAATGAATGTTTTGATGTGTTGTGATATCAGAAGGGAGTTATAAGGGGACAGAATCCTTCGAGATTTTGTCTGTGTCAGGGAAATCTGAAAAGAAAACAAGTTCTGATCTGAAAATTTTGTATATCTGATAAGTTCTGGTGCTATAAGCACAAGGGAGGCATAAGGGGCAAGAATCCATTGAGATTCTATCTGTGTCAGGGAAGGGAGGCATAAGGGGCCAGAATCCGTTGAGATTCTGTTTGTGTCAGGGATATCTGATATCTGATTCTGATGTGTGAAATGTGATTTTATCTAAATTGAAATCTATTATGTACGCTTCTGCTTGTTCTGTACGATTCTATCTACTCTGAAAACTTGACTTGATTATTCTGTTATGTAAGGTGAATTCAGTTTTTCTGTTCTGTTCAGTGGTTTGATTTCTATTTGATCAAATATTGGTTCTGTCTGTTCTATGATTTCTGTACGATTATCTGATTTCTGTACGGCTACTATTCGGATGTATTTTTGTTGTGAATTTCTGGAGATTTTGATTGGCGATTGTAGTCTTGCTGAGTTGTTAGCTTATCCTTGTTTCTGCATGATTTTTAGGTTCTGGGAAAGGGAAGGAAGTCTTGGACTTGCAGTTCTGTGTTTGATCAGTTATTAGGTATTTTGTACTTTTGATTTTTGTACAGTCGTGACTTTTCTGTTATGTTCTTTCTTTATGTAGCCATGCACTGTATTGTACATGATTATTTTGACAAAAGAAGAAAATGATAGATGAATTTTTATATATTTGGATGTTCATAGTAGCTCTGTATTTTTTGTATGTTTTGGTTATTGGAAGAAAGTCTGAAGAAAATTCCAAAACTAGATCCTGAATTTTCAACATTTATCGTGGCCCGATGCGAAGGGATTCGTTCTAGTCGGGTTGGGTCCTGACAAATCTTTAGTGGTATCAGAGCAATAGTTTTGGAATTTGGATTGTAAGACAGAGCTATAGGAATTGATCTGTAAGTCTGTCTGGGGGAGTTTCTATTTGTTTGGATTTTCATTTTTTTGTTTTATATATATGTGCATAGTTGCATTCTGTGTGATTATGGATATGCCAGACCCAGATATGACTGATGGGCAGAGTGCTAGTCAGGCAGCTCCTATGAATAGTACTGCCCCAGTAGTTAGTTCTGATACAGTTTCACAGTTTGCTACGTTGGTTGCTCAGATGATGAGTGAGACTCAGAATAGAGCATCTACTGTTAGATCTGAAGATGTAGATAGACATCTACAAATGTTTCTGAGATTGAAGCCTCCGAGATTTGAGGGCACTATTGAGCCCAGAGCAGCTGAGGATTGGTTGAGGAGGTTGGAGAAGACATTCAATGGTATACAATGTCCTCCGGATAGGAAGGTGCTGTTAGTTATTTTTCTATTGGATGGGGAAGTAGAGCGCTGGTGGACGGGCCAGCAGGAGGAGAAATTCCAAGGTAAACTGAATTCTTTGATTTCTTGGGAAGAATTTTCTAAAGTATTTTGATCGTGGTTTGTACCTCCTTCTGCAAGATAACAAATGCAGGAGACTTTTCTAAGGTTGGTTCAGGGGAGTAGGATGGTTATGCAGTATGAGGTAGAGTTTACTGCTTTGGCAAGATATGCTCCATAGTTGGTGAGTACTTCTATTGAGAAGTACTATAGATTTCTAAGAGGACTACAAGAAAGTATGAGGCAGCCCCTGGTGCCATTTTATATTTTTGATTTCTCTGAGCTTGTTGAGAGAGCTCGTCAGATAGAAAATGATCTGATAGCTACACAGCAGCGGTGGACTGCTAGTAGGAAGAGATTCAGTGGTGATGCTTCTGGTAGTGGGTTTTCTGGAAAGAAGAGATTTGTTTATGGAGACTTCAAGAAGATTGGACAGTCGGGATCCACAATAGTTTCTGGTAGTGATAGTGTGACTAGTTCTGGTTCAGTTAGTGGGGCACATGTGTGTCAATCTTGTGGACGATGACATTTTGGCCAGTGATATAGGATGACTGGTCAGTGTTTCAGATGTGGTCAGCCAGGACATCGGAATGTAGAGTGTCCACAAGCTAGATTTGACCAACAATCTGAGTTCAGATCCGAGAGCTTTGTTAGATCAGCAGGAAGACCGAGGACAGTTCTTCCACGTACTATTTCTGAAGGCTCATCTGGTAGAGCTGGTGGTTCGGGTTCTGTGATGAAAAGACCACCTAGTGGTAGTCAGAGGGAGTCTAGTAGTTCTGCAGCTCCAGCTCTAGTTCAGCCACGTGTGTATAGTTTGAATCAGCAAGAGGCTCGAGATGCTCCGGTTGTGGTGACAGGTACGGTTTATATTTTTAATCATCCCTGTCGTGTTTTATTTGATTCTGGAGCTAGCCACTCATTTATTTCCGAGCGTTGTTTTGATGCTTTGCATCTGAATTCTGTTATGCTGCATGTTTCTCTTTCAATTCTTTTGCCGGCTGGAAATAATATGATTGTTTGGAAGTTTTATTTCTATGAAATTGATATTTCAGGCAAGAAGTGAAAGTCGTGTTTGATTTTATTGCTGATTTTTTCATATGACATGATTTTGGGTATGGATTGGCTGAGTCTGTATGAGGCTCAGATTGACTGTTTGAAGAAACAAGTGAGCTTGCTTATGGATGGTGAAAGATGTGTATTCCAAGGGTTAAGAGGTATTTTATCCTGTTTGATTTCTGTGTTGGAAGTTAGAAGAATGTGGAAGAAGGGTTGTACGTTGTTTTTGGCATCAGTACAGGATATGAATATAGATGCGGGCTCTATTCTGATATCCCGGTTATACGAGATTTTCTAGATGTATTTCTTGAAGAGTTGGTTGGATTACCTCCGGATAGAGATGTTGAGTTCTGTATTGATGTGTTTTCGGGTACGGCTCCGATATCTAAGGCTCCGTATAGGATGGCACCGAAGGAACTTTCAGAGTTGAAATTTCAGCTCCAGGAGTTGGTGGATATAAGATTTGTCCGTCTTAGTGTTTCTCCCTAGGAACACCTGTTCTGTTTGTGAAGAAGAAGGATGGGACAATGTGTATGTGTGTTGACTATAGAGATTTGAATAAAGTTATAATCAAGAATAAGTATTCGTTGTCACGGATTGATGATTTGTTTGATCAACTTGCTGGATCTTCTGTATTCTCAAAGATTGATTTGAGATCTAGATACTATCAAGTGAATGTAAAGGAAGCTGATGTGATGAAGACGGCTTTCAGAACTCGGTACAGGCACTACGAGTTTTTGGTTATGCCTTTTAGGATAACCAACGCACCGGCTATTTTTATGGATCTGATAAACCGAGCGTTCAAGGAGTACCTAGATCAGTTTGTGATTGTCTTTATAAATGATATTTTGGTATATTCTGCTTCTGAGGAAGATCATGCCAGATATTTGAAGAGTGTGTTGGAGACTTTGAGGCAGCATCAGTTGTATGCTAAATTCTCCAAGTGTGAATTCTGGCTGAAGAGCATTTCTTTTTTGAGTCACGAGGTGAGCGGTGAAGGTATTTCTGTTGATTCTCAGAAAATTTAAGCTGTTGCTATTGGCCAAAGCCTACTATGGTATTTGAGATACGTAGTTTCTTGGGTATGACCGGATATTATAGGAAGTTTGTGAAGGAATTTTCAAAGATTTCATCACCTCTGACGAGACTAACTCAGAAGTCAGTAGCTTTTGTTTGGACACCGGAGTGTGAAGCTAGTTTTTATAAGTTAAAGGATTGTTTGACATCTGCTCCAGTGTTAGTACTTCCGTCAGGTACGAAAGGATTTCAGGTATTCAGTGATGCTTCACTTGAAGGTTTAGGTTGTGTTCTGATGCAGTATGGTCAAGTAATAGCTTATGCCTCAAGATAGTTGAAACCACATGAAAAGAATTATCCGACACATGATTTGGAATTGGCTGCAGTTGTATTCTCTTTGAAGATTTGGCGTCACTATTTATATGGCATTAGGTGTGAGATCTTTACGGATCATAAGAGCTTGAAGTACATTTTTACTCAGAAGGATCTGAATTTGAGGCAAAGAAGAAGGCTTGAATTGATTAAAGATTATGATATGACGATTAAGTATCCACCTGGTAAGGCCAATGTGGTAGCAGACGCTCTAAGCCGGAAGTCTTCTGGATTATCAGGTATTCAGCTCACTTCTGATGAGTATCTGATACGAGATATGGAGAGATTACAGTTGGAGGTGATTTCTTCTACTGGTTCGGATTCTGGTGTGTTGACTCAGATTAACATTCAGTCTTCTTTGGAAGAGAGGATCCATGAAGCTCAGAAGTCGGACACTGACTATTTGAAGTTGATTGGTCAGATTGAATTTGGTAAGAAACCTGAACTACGACTTTCTGATTCTGATGTTATTTTCTGTAAGAACAGACTGTGGATTCCTATATTTTAAGATCTGAGGAAAGAGATTCTACACGAATCTCACCATTCAGGCTATACTATTCATCCAGGAAGTGGTAAGATGTACGGAGATATGAAGAGTTTATTTTGGTGGCCTAGAATGAAAATGGATATAGCAGAGTTTGTTTCGAAATGCGAAGCCTGACAGTTAGTTAAGGCAGAGCATCACCGACCAGGCGGTCTTTTGCAGTCGTTGCCTATCTCTGAGTGAAAGTAGGAGGAGATAACGATGGAAGGACATGATGCAATTTGGGTGATTATTGATCGATTGACAAAGTCTGCACATTTTCTTCCGATCAGATAGATGGATCCGGTGGATAAGTTAGCTCAGGTATATGTGAAAGAAATTGTGAGATTGCATGGTGTGCCAAAAGTGATTGTATCTGATAGAGATGGATGGTTTACTTCCAAACTTTGGAAGGGTATTCAGCAATGCTTGGGTATGAAGTTGCATTTCAGTATGGAATTTCATCCGCAGACTAATGGACAGTCTGAGAGGACTATTCAGGTATTGAAAGATCTTCTGAAGTTATGTATTTTAGATTTTGGAGGCAGTTGGGAAGATCATATACCACTAATAGAATTTGCTTATAATAACAGTTATCAGTCAAGTATTGGTATGGCACCTTACGAATCTCTGTATGGCCGAAAGTCTGGAACTCTTTTGACTCTGTTTGAAGTGGGAGATAGACAAGAAATGAGTTTATCTTTTGTGAATGAAACTGTTAAGAAAATCAATCTGATTAAAGAAAGATTGAAAGCTGTACAGGACAGGAAATAGAAGTATTATAATCAGAAGCACAGATTTGTAGAATTTCAGGTTGGTGACTTTGTTTATATCAAAATTAGTTCGATGAAAGGTGTCAGCAGATTTGGAAGAGTAAGCAAGCTCAATCCAAGGTATGTCAGACCTTTTGAGATAATTGAAAAGATTGGAAAAGCTGATTATAGATTATTATTGCCTGATCAGATGTCTGCCATACATAATATGTTTCACGTATCCTCTTTGAGAAAGTAAATGTCTGATTCTGAAAAGAAACTGTCTGTTGATGATGTGGAGATTCAGGAGAATCTGCAATACAAGGAGGAGCCTGAAAAGATTTTGGCTTATGACATTCGCAAGTTAAGAAGTAAACAGATTCCTATGGTTAAGATTCATTGGAGACACAGAATAGCACAAGAGGCTACTTGAAAGAAGGAGTCGGATATGAGACAGTTATATCTACATCTATTCTGACTCAGTTTTGTTTTGAAAATGTCGAGGACGACATTTTTCTGAAGGTAAGGAGATTGTGAAAGCCATTTTTCCTTCCAAGTTCATCTAAACGAAGTTTTTCCTTCCAAGTTCGTCCGGGACGATCGGTTCAAAATCAGGTGACAAAGAAGTTCATCCCAGGACGAAGTAGGGTTCATCCATACAAAATTTGTCCAGAGTGCAACTCATCCAAGAATGATAACTATTCCGTCTGAACGAAATTCGTCCAGTGGGCAAATCGTCCCGGGATGATTTTGGACCATCCAGGATGATCTGCATGCATATATAATGGTTTGAGATCTTTTTGAAGAGAGAGAAAGCCCAAGAGAGAGAAAATTGAAGGAAAAAGAAGAAAAGTAATTTTTAGGCGACTTCGGTCCTTTTTCGTCCGTCGCTATAGTTGGAAAAGTTGACCGACCTGAGGTAAGGCACATTCCTCCTTTCTCAATTTTTAGAAATGAGATTTTTGATGATTTTTCTGTTTCAAAGTTTGTTTCTGTTAGCGAATATTTGGTTTCATTTTGCACTGATAAACTTTTTACCGCGTAACTTTTGGTATGTTTCTGAGATGATATTTGTGCACGTTTTGAGTATTTTCTGGAAGATTTTTACCGGGTATTTGAAATTTTGCGGCGTTTTAATCGAACTACAAATTATTTGGATGTTGAAAAATATTGCTTCAGTACAATGAAAGTCTTACAATGTTGTTTTGTATTATTTGTGGTAATTTGGTAAATTTCTGAATCTATGAATTATGTGTAAATTCCGTATACTGTCATTATGCCGCTGACAATTTTTCTAACGAAATCTAATTTTCTGAAATGAATGTTTTGATGTGTTGTGATATCAGAAGGGAGTTATAAGGGGCCAGAATCCAAAGGATTCTGTCTGTGTCAGGAAAGTTTGAAAAGAAACAAGTTTTGATCTGAAAATTTTGTATATCTGATAAGTTCTGGTGCTATAAGCAAAATCCGTTGAGATTCTATATGTGTCAGGGAAGGGAGGCATAAGGGGCCAGAATCCATTGAGATTCTATCTGGATCAGGGATATCTGATATCTGATTCTGATGTGTGAAATGTGATTTTATCTGAATTGAAATCTATTCTATACGCTTCTATTTGTTATGTATGATTCTGTCTACTCTGAAAAATTGACTTGATTATTCTGTTATGTAAGGTGAATTCAGTTATTTTGTTCTGTTCAGTGGTTTGATTTCTATTTGATCAAATATCGGTTCTTTCTGTTCTACGATTTTTGTACGATTATCTGATTTTTGTACGGCTACTATTTGGATGTATTTTTGGTTGTAAATTTCTGGAGATTTTGATTAGCGATTGTAGTCTTGCTGAGCTGTTAGCTCATCCTTGTTTCTGCATGATTTTCAGGTTCTGGGAATGGGAAGGAAGTCTTGGACTGGTAGTTCTGTGTCTGGTCAGTGATTAGGTATTTTGCACTTTTGATTTTTGTACAGTCATGACTTTTCTGTTTTGTTCTTTCTGTTTGTAGCTATGCACTGTATTGTATATGATTATTTTGATGAAAGAAGAAAATAATTGATGAATTTTTGTATATTTGGATGTTCATAGTAGCTCTGTGTTTTCTGTATGTTTTGGTTATTGGAAGAAAGTCTGAAGCAAATTCGAAAACTATATCCTAGATTTTCAACATTTATTGCGGCCCGATGCGAAGGGATTCATTCCGGTCGGGTTGGGTCGTGACATATATGCCCAGGAATAGTGAGACCGGTCCCAACTCCTTGAATGAAAAAGATGTTTGTAGTTTGGAGAGAAGTTTTTGGATTGTAGCCTGATGATTTCTAGTGATAAGCATGTCATCTACGTACATGAGTTGATACATTTGAGTTTTGCCATGAAGCTAGATGAGTAATGATGGATCAGATTTGCTGAATATGAACCCAAAGCTAAAAAGAAATGAGGTGGATTTCTTGAATCATTTTCTTGGAGCCTATTTAAGACCATAGAGAGCTTTGTGAAGTTTGTAGACATAGTTGGGGAATTGTGTGTCAATAAATATTGGTGATTGTTGTATGTAGACATCCACTTTGAGGTCTCCGTGCAGGAAGGTGTTGGAGACATCCAATTGGAGAACATTCCAATTTTGATGAAGGGCTACTGTGAGTAGAATTCGGATGGTAGGTATTTTTGCAACTGGGCTGAAAGTCCTATTGTAGTCTATACTATATTTTTGGTTGAAACCTTAGGCAACTAGGCAAGCTTCGTACCAATCTATTTTATCATTAGGTTTGAGTTTGGTTTTATAAGTCCACCTACAACCAAGTATTAACTTATTTGTGGGAGCAGGAACTAATGACCATGTGGCTTATTTTTTAAATCTAGGAAATTCAGTTGACATAACTGAATGCCAATGCTGATGTTTGGCCTCTTGAGTATAGCATGTAAGCGTTTGATTTATTTGTGGTGTGGCTAAAAGATCAAAGATTTGTTTGGGCATTAGATTTCCTATTTTGAGACGGGTATGCATGGGATGGGTGCGATGATGAGGTGGAGGTAAAGTTGAAGTTTTGTAAGTATGATGTATCGGTAGAACCTATTCTGCGAAGGATAATGGGTGGTGATTTGAATGGCTTGAGGGGGAGATTTGTGGTGTATTGTTTGAGTGAATTGAAGGGTTGTTTGAAGATGGGGTTGGCGTAAAGTAGTGAAGATGTTTGGGAAATACTGCTCGTGGAAGATTGCATGTCTAGATATATGAATTTTGCGAGTTTGGATGTAAAATAGTGATAGCCTTTGAGTGATGTAGAGTATCCTAGGAAAACGCATTCATGTGATCATGGTGTGAGTTTGTTAAGAGTTCGAGGTTTGAGCCACAAAAAACATAAACAACTGAAAGTTTTGATAAATACATTTAGCCATCAATAATCCAAATGTTAAGTACTGTTAAATGCACATATTAAAACACTCGAGCTAGAATATTAAATATTATGTAAATAAATAAATACATTTAGCCATCAATAAATTTTAAATTTACAAAGACAAATTAAAATTTTGAATACTTTCAAAAATTCTACGTTTAAATCTCAAAGAATAAAATGAAAATTTATAAAAATAAAGTTTTTGGACAACATAAGGATATTTCATAATAAAATATGCAAATACATTTGAAATTTTTAAATACTCATACAATTGTGGAAATACTATTTACTAAAAAATGAGAAATATTATGAACTTTCTAAAAAGAGACATACTATTTATTCTCAAAGTTTTACATCATTAAATGCACATTATCTCATTACATATTGTTAACTTTCAAAAAAAATTCTACAAAACATACTAACAAAAACTAAACAAAATACTTAAACTAACCTGCTAACATAAGCTAAACCTTGTTGCCTTTTCTGAATCTTCTTTGCATATATGAGTTCTTCTGATGCCTAAAATTCCCTCTCTTCATAGCCTTGAATCAACCGTTCGTCGCCTAAATAATTCTCCCTTAATTTTGGCATAACTAACTCCAACCATCCAAATTAGCCTACTAGATTCCCCGTTACGGCCGACCAAAGCTCGAGTCATGCACAGTTCTACAAGTGTGGAGGGTCAAGATGCTATGAGGACTACACCAACGGCTTTGGCATATTCTTCTTCACTTGAAGATTACACCAAAATATTTTGCTTCTTTTGAAAGTTTAATGGATAGTTGTGAAACCATTTGAACTATGAAATGGCACAACAAGAAGGGGTGAATTGGTATTTTAAATTTTTTTTCAAAAATCCCTTTTGAAAATTAAACAACCAAATTCAAACTTTAAAATGTGGAAGCTGATAGTAAGAATAAATACTAATTTATTTATTCTAATTTTTATAAAAAATATATTTTTTTAATTTTCTAATTTTTATTTCATTTTCAAACAAAGACTAAATACTAAAACAAACACAAAGATTATGTATCTCTAAGATAACAGTGCTTAACCCATATTTGTGAAAATTAAAATTGTGAGAAGTACAACGCAAGAAAGTAAATGACGGAAAGAAAAAGTATATGCACACCAATATTTTATAGTTGCTCAGTCAACTTGACCTACATCCACTTATAAGAGTCCTCTTTGGGTATTGCAATAATAAGTTGGTGATTCTCCTTTAGTTCCCAGCCTCCCATAGAAAGACGGAGAAGCCCTTACACAATCACTTCCACCAATTTAGTACGATGGAGTAGCATAATCCTTTCACCAATTTGGTGCGACATAGTAGCTGAATCCATTTCACCATCCCGGTGAGGCGAAGTAGCCCAAATCACTTTCACCCTCTTGTTGATGCAAATTACACTACATGAAAACCAGCCATTACCGGTGGACAAAATCCACCGGTAAGATGGAAATTGGACGGAAAGAGAATGTTTCCGTCGAATTTTCGACGGAACTTCATGCGCTGGTTTGGCACGCGTCGGAAAAACTCTTCCAGCATAAATAATAAGCTGGAAATAGTTCTGGCGTACGTTCTGGTGCTTTACCGGCGAAAAAATAAACGCCCGTTATGTCGATTTTCATTAGTTTATTCCGGCGTTAAATACGCCAAAATTATTGGCGTAACATTCCACCGGAAATACCGACAGAATAAACGTCGTAATATACGCTGAAACATGAACAACGGATTTAACCAGCGCAATATCCACTGGAAATACCGGCATAATACAGACGGCGAAATCGAGTAAGGAATTTGTTGTATCGTCATTTCTGGTGGATTACCGGCAATTTATCCGCCGAAAACCTGTAGCATAAACAAAAAAAAATTCTTCCCAAGCAGTAATCAAATTTTTACACCTACAAACAATTACAAATATTTCTAGCAAATATTACTCCACAGCACAGATTTACACAACACAAACTTCAACAACATCAACAAATACTCAAAAATATAAACATAAACATTACAAGTTGAGCCTGAATCATATTGAGTTTCGAGTTTGAGCTTTTTAATCGAGCTTGTATAATATATGAGTTCAATTTCAAGTTGAGCCTGAATCAACTTGAAGACTCATCGAGCAACTCGATTGATTAAAAATGCAAACGGCCTTTAGTCATTCCATTGTCCAATCCCAAGCCTCCAATATAGTGCCTCGCCTAGATGCCCTAGCTCTATTTTTCAATTATTGGGTCTTGAGAGCTTGTAATTTATGACGATTGTGATCTACGATTATGAAACTATCTTATCACGTATATATTCCAACCTTATCACATATATGCTCATTTTGGAACTATCTATAAAATTTTTGGAATTTCTAAAATATTTTTCATCTAATCTTATCTTCTAATGGAGAGCTACTCCAACCTTATCACGTATGTACACATTTCGGAACTATCTAAAACATGTACTCTTATTAACGACTTGCTTGCCCAAAGTCACAATCCCCTCACTAGGTCTACTCCATCATCTCTCTCTCTCTACTCGTATCAACATGAATAATATCATCAGCAAAAAGCAAACACCAAGGCACATCCATTCTATGCAAATTTATATTAAGAAAAACAAGAAAAAAATTCAGAACTCACAGTGGATTTTCCCGAAAACTGATTCCTTTCGCCAGTGACGGAGGCGGTGAACGGCGGCGACCTCTCGTGGAAGTCCGAAAGGCTTGGCAGCAAATGATCTATGGTGGGGCGATGAAGCCGAGCGGAGACTTCAAATAAAACAGCAGAAGAAAATAGTAAGCCAGACGGGCTTGGGTTTGAAATAGGGCTTTTGCCGGCAGAATTTTTGGTGGATAAGACGTCGGAAGTATTTTCGACGTCTTTTACGATGATAATATTTCGTTGTGTTTAAAATTACCAACATATAATACGCCGGTAAATATGCCGCATATTTCTAGAATAAAATGCGTCGTATTATACGATATGCTTACATATTCCGATGCATAAACTACGTACAAAGCATCGAAACATTACCGGCGCCTATTCCATCGGAAAGTACGCTGTAATAATTCCATCTCAAACAACGCCAGTAAAAATGCCGTAGATATCGACATATTTAAATCTGCTAGAAGCTTCGACGGTAATCCCACATTTTCTTGTAGTGGTAGGCCAATCACTTTCACCTTCCTCGATACGCTAGAGTAACTGATTGCCCTTTGACACCAAGAGCTTCTTCATGAAGTTTCTCTCAAGACAAACCGTGACTCAATGAGGAACAAAGGTTGATATTAGTCGGAGCAACCATGTGAAGGCTCCCTCTCATACTCTCTTAAACCCACAAGGATCCTCTCCCTCTCTCACAACTTCACCTCTTTCTCCCTTGCTCAAGACCCTCTCTTCAAACTATCACTTATAAAAGTCTCACATCCTTAGACAGCCAAAGATACTTACAAAGTCTATTAAGAAATCTTAAATATTGGGCTTCAAAAATCTTAATTTTTAAATTCTACAAACTTTATTCATACAGTACAAAACCAATTTGTATAGTACGATTAGTTCAAATTTTCCATTGTTAGTATTGTATGATGAATAATAGAACAATACAACAAATGAACAGTGGTATATTGTGATTAGTTCAAATTAAATATCAGATCATATAGAACGAACCAAATATCATTCAGAGTGTCTTCGAGTGATTCATATAGTATGATATATAATCAATTCCGATCTGGTTCATTAGTTAACTAACATAAATTAGACAATAGTTTAAAAAATCATGCAGTACAAATTTCTTTCATACAATACGAATAGTTCAAATTTTAAAATTCAAATTTATTTATTTTAGGCAAATTAGATTCAGTGGTGAGGTTTGTGGTTATAGCTAATCGTCCAGTACAATGTAGAATTCATAACGTACGATAGTTATAATTCAAATTTATTTTTTATTTAAATTAAAAATTTTAATTAATTTATATTTTAACTGATCATATAGTACAATTAACAGAAAAAGTAAAATATTTATTTTTTACTCCCCTGAGTGTACATGATTGCTAAAATAACATACTTGACTCAAGAAAGAATAAAATTACATACTCCTTTAAACAAACCTAACATATATAACCCATTTTTGAGTTCTGATTCTCTGATGATCTTGTGTATGTTGAACGTGAAATGTTAGTGTTGCACACAGACAAATATGCAATATATAGAGCATGAAAAATTAAATAAAAATCTAATAATATTTATAATCATAAAAATACAAGGTCTAGCTCCTGAATTGTAACATCTTCTTGATGCATGTATGCAGGGTCAATCAAAATATACACGCTAAATCATTTGGCGACTTATGCATGTGTGAAGAGTGCACCGGAGTCAATGGCATTTTCTCTTGTTTTACAACTTTTGCCAAATGATTTGGCATCTTGGCCCCTTTCTAATTTTTTTTTGGATTATGCTCCTTCAACAAATGATTTTTTTAATAAGGAGCGGACATAATATACATTTTTGGCAGTAGGAGTAAGTAAGTTTTAAAATTTAAAACGAAGCAAACAAGCCAAATTAATTGGTGCGTTCTAAAGAATGAGTCAAATGATTAGGTTCATTTCACAATTTTAAGGAATGTGTTAAATGATTTGGTGCATTTTTTAAAAAGCATATATGGACCTCCGAAAGGAAATCGCTGGACTGTCGAGTGCAGAGGGTATACGACCGCACCACCCCAAGGGATAAAAATGATCGCAGGCCTCCACGCTCTTCATAATAAGGCCGATCAAAGGGCAGATTAAATCGCACATACGACTAATCATTGATGATAGCTTCTCTCGCCAGCGCACCCCGATGGGTAGTAATATATCTGACCTGATCAAAATAACAGGTTTCCCCCACCCAATATATTAGCTCGAGTGGGGTTTATTTGATGGTGGATCTCCATTTCCCATGGGTAATTACATCTCGAACCTAGTGCCTGAGAAAACTCTCAATTAAGTATATGATATTATTTTTCCCAAAAAGGTGGCTGGCACACAAAGGGGAGACTATGAAATTCTACTCAAAAGAAAAGTAAGGGGTTTAAGTGGCTTTAGTCAACATACATGGTTCACACTAACATCCGGAGGGAGTAAGGTAGTTGAGAAGGAAGAGAAACTCAAACACTCAAAGCATACTGAGAGAAAGGATTGAGGTGGGTTCATCCACATGACGTAGATAGGAAAGATTTATAGTCCCTGAAGAAAAGGAACTTACCCACTATTTAGGCCTACTATGAGACCCTAGATCTAAAGTGGGTTTAATGTTCTACCCAACATTAACACCCGTGTCCTAACTAATACATCTGAGATTATATCCTGCTTGAAAAGGAAAGTCAGCTAACCACCTAAGAGCTTAAAATCTATGTAGTCCAATCTTTATGAAAGATGGATAGGTAGTTTAGTTTTTGGAAGTAGGTATAATATTTAGAGAGATTCCTAATTAGCCCTGGACTTATATAAATCCTAATTAGCCCTGGACTTATGTAGGATTAATGCTCATAAAGCTAATATAATTAAAGTTTTAATTTAATTAGTTTTTAATGCAATGCGTGCTAGTTGAAAGGTTTGAATCATGTATATATAAGATTTTAAAAATAGGCTTATAGAAAATAATTTTTAAAAAAGTCTCAGCCTCCCCAAGTCTGACACTTAATCCTCATATGCCAGATTATCGAGACTAACTAGAGGTAGGGAGGTGTCTTATTAGAAGGAGAAAAAATGTATTGATATGCATGCAACCCCGGATGATTCTGACTATTCACTAGGTCCTTAAATTTTTATGTTATTTAATTCTTAAAATTTTAGGATTTAATTATGAGTAAAACAATAATTTTATCCTAAAGTGCCTAATAAAAAATTAGGCCAAGCACATGCAAGAAAGAAACCTAAGAAAAGCAAACAATTTCTAAAGCGCACCCAAAGTAAACACATTAATATAAATCCAGAAAAAGTAAAATAAGAAAGTCCACGGCAAGTACTGTTGGCCTCATTATTCGAGGTCAATTTCCCCGAATTCAATTCTAGCACCTAGGTTCTCGTAGCCTAGAATAGATGTCACACGCAGGATTTCCCTTAGGTGGATACCTAATGACGTAGCATGGACTTGATCTTTTAATTCGGCCTAAATCAGTTCGCACGACTCAATCAAATTCAAATCGTTATAAATGAGATAAAATTAGTATTTTTTAATTATTTCTATTTTAAAATTAACTCAAAATATGTATTTTAAATTATAAATTATTTTCTAAATTAATCTCTAAATCTCTTTGAATTATAAACTAACTCCTAAGTTCATTTTAAGGTATGATTTAATCTTAACAATTTATTTTGAATTAAGAAATGATTTTAGATTTTGATTGGTCGGTTAAAACCGAACCCAAGCAAAACCTCTTCCCCATTTTGCCAACTGCCCATCTCTTCCAGTTGGTAATCTCCACGATCCTCCTCCTCCCTTTGATTCACACAGCAAGAAATTGCCCAAAACCCCATTAGCGAATTGACCTCATCTCCCTCTCTCTCGCACAGCCCGCCCCTCTCAGCTTCTTCTTGTACACAAAACCGAACCCAGGATCCCTATCTCTCAGCAGATCACAAAAAAAAGAAGCCAGAACCGTGCCTCCCATTTTTCGGAACTGCTCTCGTCTCCTCTCAGGCCGGCAAAAACCAAAGCTTCCTCTCCATTCACACAGACCAAACTCCAGCCTCGTTGTCGCTGCCTCCTTCACAATCAGTTTACACAAAGCCAGAACATTTCAGAACTTCCGAACTCCTCTATTCTCATGTCGCTGCAGTTCAATGCAAATCCCTATCTCTCTCTCTTTCACACGCCTCCCAGTTCACGGACAGAACGGAACTCCCTCCTCCTGCAAATTCACAACTCCTGCTCTCTCTCTCTCTCGGTTTCATTCACACACAAAGAACGCTCTCCATCACCCTCTGAGTTCAAAAATCCCTAGGTTCCCGCTCTTCTAGAAGTCGCAGGAAGCACAGCCTGAAGCCTCTCTGCAATTCGCACAGCCCATAGCTTCCTCTGCCCAGGTCCATACTGAAAATCTTCTCAATCTTGGATAATCTCCTCTTCTTTCTGTATCTAAACTCCTCTTTACCTCCATATTTCTACATCTGTGTTTAGGTATTCTTCATCTAAAATAAGGTAAAATTCATGTGAACATATCAATTGTTGAAGAAGCAAGTAAACAATTTCTCCCACGAATTTTATAAAATCCTAAATATTGTGTTTGGTTTTATTAGACAAATTCAGTTATAAATCAATCCATATTCATATGAAAAAGTTTCAGTAATAATGACAGATGGAAATCCTGTATTTTATTTCAATGATTTGAGAAGTGTTCTTTTCAGTAAATCTGACCAAAAGAGGTTTTGTGAAAGTTATGCTAATATATGAAGATTTATCACAAAATGTATAGATTGTGTTTGAAAACTTTTATCAGTTTTAGGAAGATAAAATACTATCAAATTCTATGCTTCAAAATCATATCTTGGTATAATTGTAAAGTTGGAACATTTATATACATATTTAAGTTTGTTCTCCATCATATAAAGCTATCTTGTTAATATTATTTTTGTGAAAGATTAGATGGTATCATGAGGGAAGATCATTTGTTATAATGGTGGAAGTATAAGTTGGAAATGTTTTGTATGGGAAAATGAAATATTTTGAAAAGTGCTTGTGTTAAGAGAGAAGTGTGTGAAGTTTGAAATAGTGAAATACATGAATTCAGAAATATAAAACTTGTATAATTTGGAAAGATAAAAATTGTATTTGTGAAAAAGTAGACTAAAGTGTATGTTTATGTTGGTTTGAAAATTAACTTGTTTGTTTTGAAAAAAGTGATGTGATGAACTTGTATGTGTTTTTGAAGGGTGATGCTTGTAGAAGTTTAAAGATAAAGTGGCTTGTGTGTGTGTGTATGCTTTAAAAGATGGAAATTGTGTATCTCTTGGAAAAGTAGAAATGTGTGATTTTGAAAAGTGAACTTGTGTGTGTTTTTGAAGGGTGAAATGTGTGAGTTTGAAAGAGTAAAAATGTTCGTTTTTGTGGAAAATGTGCGTGTTGAAAAGTAAAAGATTTCTTTTCCTTCCTACTTCTCTTCTTCTTCTTTCCCTTTCTTGTGTCTCGGGATAAAAATTGGAAAGGTATACAATATGAATTCGAAAGTGGAATGTTCAAAAAGAAAGCAGTAAAATTGGTGTCCAAGCCCGAAGAAAGGTACGTCTTTATTTTCAGTAAATTTCAATTATTTAATTGTTATTATTAAACATGCTCTAATCCCTGTTTTCCTTATTTTCTTCTCTTTATTTGCATGAACCGCGAGGAACAATACCGGTCGAGGGAACAAAAGGACAAGGAGCTAATGACGTCAGTCGCCTCTATCCAACAGGGTAGAGGTGCTACGGGCGGAACCACCGGGTCGTAGCCCCCGGTGACAGTGAGTATTCTAAACTTAGAAAACCTTTAGGGGCCCCTTGATGTGGTTTGTGCGAACCCTTCCCTTTTAGGTCCTTGTAGTAACTTCAATTTTATTAGGTTTTACTTTAATTTCATTTTAGATCCTTAAACTTCTTTTACACGCACGAAATGTCTTAAGGGTTAGTAATAACAAAATTTTCACCCCATACAACAGTAGTGACACTTAAGGACAATAATTAAGGACCGAGTCTTAGAAAATCTAAACTTAGGATGCATGCACACTTTATGATAGAAACATATAACATAAAAAACTTAGTGACATCTCATCTCAGGATTAGTGAATCTTTTTAAATTAAAATTCAATCAATTAGAAAACTTTAGCCAATAATTAATCTAGGACACATCAAAACCTCACAGCCTATTGCAAACACTTAGATTTGTTTGTTAGGACAACCGACTCTAGTTTTAGGTTAGGCCGGTGTTTATTTTCTTACTGTTGTGTGACGAGCTTTCTTGATTTTCATTGCATGTTGGTTGTAAAATCGTTGGTATGTTTGTTTACTTACTCTTACTGCACTCTGTGATGTGATTTGGTTGACGATTAGATTACCCGTACGTTAGGAGCGATCTGGTTGTTAACAAAATTTTCTACAGGTGGCCACACTCATGCAGGGCAGTAAAAAGGGGGCTAATTAATTAATAATCATATAAATGCTACAAGTGCTTCAGCTGCTTAGCCCCCAAATAAAAAGGAGTGTGGCCAAATGTGGCTGAGTGATTTAATTTAAATGCATATATATAACTGCTTGGGATGATTTTTGCTTAGGATAACCTTGCAGGTGGTCTAGATTTTCTTTTTCTTTCTGTGATGTAAATGCAAATGTAAATGTAATGTAATTATAATATATCAAGAGTCTAAATTGTGAAAGTGATTTTGAAAATGGGATATTACATTCATTTTGGAATCCGAAGAAAAGAGAATATACCTTAAAGGATTATTCTCTTTTATTTGGAAAGCCAAGTTAGGATGATCCAATATCAAAATAGAAAAGAAAATACCCCTCTTAGGGATGAGTTTCTTTTCATTTGGATATCCAGAACCCGGCGGACCTGAGAAGCTAGTAGAAGAAGAAAAGACAGAACGAGAAGATTGAAGAAAGAAGACGAAGAAATAAAGATTCAAGGAACAGTATATCCCAGTTCAAAAATCACTTGCGTCATTCTTAGGATTAGAATCCGAGTTTGTTGTCAGTGGTGCCCGGCCACTTTACTTTTCTGCAAATTCAGGGTGTAATATGGACATTGGACATTGGATATTATAATTTTGGATTATTTAATTTGTTTGTTTACATTATTTGTGCAGTAGCTTTTTTTAGGGCCCTTGCATGTCGTGTTTTGTTTTAGCCTGGATTCGAATCGGAGAGATTTTTTTCGTAAGGGTACGTATAAAATTTTTCTACTTGTAATTCTAATAAAATTTTTAGGCTCACATAGTAACTCTAACGATCTAAGAAGTAAGCTCGGGATCGCCGAGAGTCAGCATAAGCATATTATTACTTTCTCTTCCTTGTTAGGCATCTTCCCGCCTGTGGGTTCTGGCAGACCACATGACCTATGAGGGTGCAGTTCTGTCAAGGGGAAGTTGTGCAATCTCTAGGGAAAAATTTATTTTCTAAGCCTAAATTTTTAAACTGCTTCATTATCATTTTATGCATTCGAGTCAATTAGCACGTATTGCATTAGATACAAATTAAAAAAGAGTCTAAAATATTAATTGCATTTTTAGGCATAACTCACCCTACATAAGTTGAGGGGCCAATTAGGAACTGTCTTAGATGTCGGCCCCCAATTCATTAAAACTTAAATAACGTCCCTACCTATCTTTCATAAGAGACTTGACACATGGTTTTAAAGCGCCTTGGTGGTTAGCTGGCTCCCCTATCCAGGCCGGGATAAGTCCAGATTTGCACTCATTAGTTAAGTTCGGGTCACTACTTCGTAGTACCCAAATTAGATCTAGGTTCTGAGGCAGATTCTTTTAAATCTTAAGTCCTCGCCCTCCGGGAATATAATCCCAAATTTCTAATAAAATGTCAACTTAAATACAAAATTCTCTCTTAAAATGTAAAGCCCAACATAGGATAGACTGAGGTCGCCTCTGGACTTCTCAGAATCCGGCACCTCTTACTTTTCATTCTTTGACTCGCTAATAAATGTTCAACATTGAGCTTTCTCCTTGAAATTTCTACTTTTGTTTCCTTGTCTTTTACTTTGTAGTTAGAAGGATATGAAATCATTACTTTAATCGAGAGTTTTCTTAGGAGCATTCTTCTTAGGATGTAATTAACTATAGGGGCTTGCTCCTATAGGGATTTGAGAACCCCAGACTAAAATAAACCTTGTTTTATTCATATAAAACAAGGGAAGAATCTTTGGGAATGTAGATGACTTTTAAAAAAAAAAACTTCATTTCTAATCTTAAATATACTTATAGGATGTTATTATTATCTTTTCAGATAAAGTAATGTCTTGTTTGTTATATTCAAATTTAGAAATGATGAATCTTATAAAACTCATTCTTGCTTTTGGATGTCTTGAAGAATGTTATGTTCGTCTTTTAAGATGATATAATATTCTTTTTTCTATATCTAAATAAAAGAATGAATAAATTTTTCAACGAAAAACTTATTTCTATTTTTAAACACATTCTTAAGAATTTCATGTTTATCTTTCGAAATATTATGTCATTCTTTGAACTGTGTTTAATTATAGAAATATCAATTTTCAAAATCCTATTTTGATATTGAATCCATTTTAGAATATTGTGTCAGTCTCTCGAGATTGTACTTTATTCTTAATGCAGTATTCGATTATAAAATAGGAGAAATCAAAATCTGCGTGGTGACACAACTTTTCCCACCAAGGTTTTTCAGAGAAAATTTTATCATGTCATTTGTTGGCCTCATTATTCGAGGTCAATTTCTCCGAATTCAATTCTAGCACCTAGGTTCTCGTAGCCTAGAATAGACGTCACACGCAGGATTTCCCCTAGGTGGATACCTAATGACGTAGCACGGACTCGATCTTTTAATTCGGCCTAAATCAGTTCGCACGACTCAATCAAATTCAAATCGTTATAAATGAGATAAAATTAGTATTTTTTTAATTATTTCTATTTTAAAATTAACTCAAAATATGTATTTTAAATTATAAATTATTTTCTAAATTAATCTCTAAATCTCTTTGAATTATAAACTAAATCCTTAATAAGGAACCTTGAATTATCCCAAGTCTTTAACTGAAAGGGGAATTTAAGATGATCAATCTTAACAAGAATTGCTCATGAGTTTTCTCAAATGGAGTAATAAAGCCAAGAGTAAACTTAGCTAATATTTGATTTAAAAATATTACCATAAGAGAAAACTGCAGATGATGAATAAAAGCTTTTATGTAATTGACTAGGTTATTTCATCGCATGCCTTAAAATCCACATTTTATCAGAATTAAACCACATGGCAGAGGACAAATCATCGTATCCTTGCAGTACTCTTAGGAAATAGGATTTATAGGCATATTAAACTTTAACCTACAAGAAGGTTTAAAGGTGAGGGAATTTAGAATGATTTTCAAACTTCAATATATCAACCAATATTTATACATTCCTAAGATTAGAAAAATCATAATATGGTTGAATAGAAAATTTGAAAATATATTTAAATTTAGTTCAGCAATTGCTAGGAACCTAGCAAAAAGTAGCTAAACTTTTGTGTTTTGAGGTTCCAAAAGAAAATGAGATTAAATATATCTTCATTTAAAGCGTTAATCCACCCAAGTGGAGGGAGGAAGGGAACACACTTTTCATTTTAGCATTGATAACCATAGGTCTTATTCTTTAAGTGTTTAGAGGAGTTAACCACAATGAAGTTTTAATTACAATTTAAGGAAGATGGAGGTAAATTTCTTTTTAAAAGAAATCAACCTACTATTTTCTCAAAGAAAAATTATTTTTATAAGCTTAACTTCTATTCGAACCTTCAAACTTTTCTCAAAGTAAATTGAATTTAATCTTGAAAATCTTGCATATATCAAATTCTGGACCCTATCCTAGCAAACATATCAAGCTACAAAAACATGTAACTATAATATATTAGTATGACAAGCAAAAAGTTTTAATTTGAAGGTTTGAGCTTTTGGACCCTATCCTACCAAACATATTAAGCTATAAAAATATATAACTGTAATATGCTTGTTTAGATAAGGAGAAAACTTTGATTTAAAAGCTCAAATTTTCTTAGGATATGTCCAGCCACATATCAAGTTACAAAAATATATAACTACAACATGTTGGCTAGGACACGGAGAAGTTTAAAAATTTTGAAGACTTAAAATTTCTCGGACCCAATCCAAATAATACATTAAGTTACTAAAAGAAGTAACTATACATATTATTAAAGATTGGGCAAAGGGATTTTGGACCCAGTGCTAAGTCAAATATCAAGCTACAAGAAAAATGTAACTACAACATTCGAATTAGCACATAATAATTTCTTTATAAAAAGTTCATACGAAGGATCTTCCCGTTAGTTTTCTAACATGGTCCAAAATAAGACCTCTAAAAAAAATTTTTTTTAGATACCAGCCAAATTATTCAAGAATGAAATGAATAAAAGAACCGGCAGTACAAAGTGTTATTTATCAGTGTATAAGAGAGAGCCCTTCTCTTAATCTGATCTGCGACAGATTTCTCTTGAGGGAGTTTGTTTTCTTACAAGTAGTCAATGAAAGGTTTTCTCCAGTCAACAGTTTCATCATTAACAGCAAGAACAATCTCACCCTTAGAAGGAAAAATTTTATTGATGTATTCCAAGTCTATAGGAGACAAGATCTTGCGACCTTGAACTTCTATAGTTATTGGTTCTTCTTCTATACAGGTTAACTCTTTTACAAGTTTTGCAAGGGCATCCGCCATAGAATTTCTTCCACGGGGTATCCTATACAGAGTTACATTTGGAATTTGTTCGAGAAGCTTCATAGTGTATTGATAGTATGGAAGAAGTTTAGGTTTCAAGACTTTGTAAATACCAGCAACTTGATTGATAATAAGTTGAGAATCTCCAAAGATCTTGATTTCCCCAATTTCCATTGATATTGCTAATTCTAAACCAGTTATTAGAGCTTCTTATTCAGCTTCGTTATTAGTACAAGTCTCTAATAAATGATAAGAATAATGCAACAATCCCTTTTCAGGGGTAATGAAAACCAACCCGATACCGGCCTTCCCTGGGATTACTTCATGAGGTTCCCCAATCTTTTGTGAAGATGCGGCACCATCAAAATATAACTCCCAAGTATTTCCTTCCTGTTCCTCTAAACTCATAATTTGTTCATCATGGAGATCATCATTTAGAGGGGACTCAGCAGGGATCGGGTGTGCTGCTAAAAAGTCGGCCACTGCTTGACCTTTGATAGCACGTAAGGGTATAAACATGATATCAAATTGGAGCAAGAACATTGACCATTTGGCCAAACGTCCTGACAACGTAGGACGAGTCATCAGGTATTGGAGTGGATTGACTCTAGAAATGAGATTGATTTTATGAGCTAACATGTAATGCCTTAATTTCTGGGCAGCAAAAATCAAGGCTAAACAATGTTTCTCAATAGGTGGGTAATTAGCTTCAGTTGGTAAGAGTCGTCTACTCAAGTAGTAAAGTGCGTTCTCTTTCCTTCCTCGTTAATTTGGGCTAATAAGGCGCCAAGAGAACTATCTAAAGCTGCAGTGTAAAGTATTAAGGGTTTTCCCGGGATAGGAGCCGCTAAGACTGGAGGTGTTAACAAATACTGTTTTATGTTTTCAAAAGCGTTTTGACACTTTTCATCCCAATGAAATCGGGCATCTTTCTTACACAAAGCAGCAAATGGTTGACACCTATCGGACAAGTTAGAAATGAATCTTCGTAGATATGCCAACCTACCTTGAAGAGATCTTAATTGGGTTAGACTTTTAGGAGGTGGCATATCTAAGATGGCTTTTATTTTGGAAGGATCAATTTCTATACCTCGGTGTCTCACTACGAACCCTAAGAATTTCCCTGAAGAAACTCCGAAAGCACATTTCAAGGGGTTCATCTTTAGGTCATAGTGGCGCAACCTTTCAAAAACGATTCTTAGATCATGAAAGTGGTCTTCCCTTTGATGACTTTTGACAACCAAATCATCGATGTAACATTCCACTTGTTGGTGGATTAAATCATCGAAGATTCGCGTCATAACTCGCTGGTAAGTTGCACCAGCATTTTTAAGTCCAAAGGGCATGACTTTGTAACAGAAGACCCCTATAGGTGTTCTGAATGCAGTAAATTTTTTATCTTCAGGAGCCATCTTGATTTGATTATATCCAGATGAACCGTCTATAAAAGAGAAAATTTCATAGTCAGAGGCTATGTCTACCATGAGTTCTGGTATGGGTAACGGGAACTCATCTTTCAGACATGCCTTATTCAGATCTCTATAATCGATGCATACGCGAATTTGACCACTTTTCTTCTTTACTGGGATTGCACTAGCCAACCAACAGGGATATTTCTCCTCTCGAATAAAGCCTGCATCGATCAGTTTCTTAACTTCAGTTATCACTTGTTGTTCAATTTCTAAACGCATGCGTCGTGGGGCTTGTTTGACAGGGATTATATCAGGTTGAATTTCAAGTTTGTGGACTGCTATTTCTGGAGATAATCCGGGCATTTCGTCATAACTCCAAGCGAAGCAATCTTTAAACTCTGAAAGTAACTTGATTAAGTTATTTGACTCATCCTCGTTCAATAAGGCACTTATGAACGTCGGATGTGGATTTTCTTCGTTACCAAGGTTAATTTCTTTTAGTTCGTCAATAGTTGATTGGATTTCTTCCTCAAGTTCAGGAGGTGCATCCTTAACTTGAAAATCATCTGAATCATCTAAAGTTTCTAAACAAAATTCATTAAGATTTTCAATGTCCTTTACAAAAAGACGATCAGATCCTACATTGTTAGTAATCACCAAGCAATAATCATCATCATCAAATGGACAAACAGTATTAAATCCCAGTCCTGCTCTTGACTTTGGTTTATGGAATTCCGTATTCCAAAGACTTTCAAAGGACTGAGCTTGACGTTTGGTCCAAGTAGATGGGGCTAGACCTTGCTTAATTAAATTTTTAACACAATAAGGATACCAATCAAAAGGGAGTTCCACTATTTCATTCATAAAAGGATCATCAATGTGTACATCAGTTTCAATATTTTTGCTAGAAGAAGGAACAAACTTAGCAGTTTTACAATCATCGCTCAAAGCAGTTGAAACTTTAACTGCCAACCCGGCTACACTATCTTGCGATAGTGGGGTTAAAGCTAAAGTCTTCACATATCCTTTAAGTCTTTCATAGGTAGACAAATCTGAATCATCCTCTATATTTGCCTGAATTTTATCTTCATCACTGTCATTTTCCAAAGAGATCTCAAAATTTGGCCTTTTGTTACCATTTTCATCCTTCGGTACACATGATTCATCTTCTGAACCAGATTCTAAATCGATGTGTATCGTAGGGTTTTGCTTTTGTATGTTTTCATACATTGCACTTTCATGATTTTGCCATCCTCTGCCTTTACCTCGCCCTCGTTGGGTCATCCTAACACCTCTTTGTGAGAGAGGAGCAGGATGCCAACGAATGCTATCTTCGAGGCAGGGGTATTCTTCATTTCTTTTTTCTTCTTCTTCTTTTTCATTTTTCTCTTCAAGTGCAATTTCATTTTTGGCCAATTTAAGATCCTTGGAAACAACTGTTTGTTTTTTAGGCAAATAATAGGCGACATCTTCATAAATTCCTACTTCATAAAGCGAGAATGGTTGCAAATATCCCTTAATACAGTGCTCAATGCCATCTCTGATGTACTTGATGCACTGATGTAAGGATGCGGGAACCATTCTATATTCGTGAAGCCAAGGTCTACCTAAGAGAGCATTAAAGGATGTTGGAGCGTCTATAATATGAAACTTTGCTTCAGTTCTAAAATCCTCAATCTCTAATAACAAAGTAACTGAACCCAAAGCCCTCTCGCCATTTTTGTAAAACCCTGTAAGATCATCTTATCTGAGTTGAGCTTACGGACGTCTATTCTTAAATAGGCAAGAGTTCTTAGAGTCATAATATTAATTAATGCATCAGGATCTACAAGGATACGTGACAATCTGAAGTTATCTATGTTCAGTGTTATGTATAGTGGACGGTTGTGATCAGCCGTCCCTAAACACAGATCTTCATCAGAAAAAGAAATTTTAGGAACTCCTTTGGAACAAAGAGCTTCATCAGGCTGTGCAGCTGCTAACTGGGCCATGTAAATATCTGGATCTAACAGAGCTTTGATTAATGCTTCCCTCATTTCTTTAGAAAGGATCAAGGCGTCGTAAATGCTCAGTTTGGCAGGTAGCTTCTTGAGATGAGCTAGGACATTGTAATCGACCTTGGGCATTCCACTCTCAATTGGACTCTGAAAAGTAACAGGTTGAGGTGGAAGAGAAGACTCTGGCTCATCAATAATTTGCTTCCCTTTATCTTCAGAAGAAGTGTGAGGTGGTAGTACTTTGCCGCTATGAAGCTTGATTTGCACTATCTCTTCAGAAGAAGTGACAGGCGGGTTATCTTCTTCAACCTCAGCTAATTTTGATTTCACTTCTGTTAAATTTTCAGAATCAGACATCTCAGCTTCAATACAGATAGGCGTACCCTACAAATCAAGAGCAGGGACATCACTATCTGAATAATAGCCAAGAGAATGTTTTAATTCTTCAAAATTAAATTGATTATGCAGAGAATCATTTTCAGGTATAATTTTTAAGTCATCCGTAACATCATTATCAGAAATAGACAAGATATAAGCAGAATCCTTTTTCATTGATTTGACATCATCACACTTAACAAAACAAAAGTCATCTAAGATAAGAGGATTGAGGATAACAGTCTCCCCATCCGAAGAAAACACAACTCTATTAGATACATCATAATCAACACTACTAAAAGCAACAAAACAATCTCTAGTATCCTCCTTCTCCTGAACTATAGGACCCTGACTGACTCGGGCTTCCTTAAGCTCTAAAGGTGGAGTCATCTCTACATCATCTTCTAGAACTATCAGATCAACATGGAGATGCTTCTGAGCTCCCAAAGACTCCTGAAGAGAAGAAAAGTAAAGTTTATTTAGATATCTCTTTGAAGAACGGGAAAAAGCTATATCCCAAGTAGAATTAAAATTTGAAAAAGAAGTAGGAACAATATGCTCACCAGTCACACACTTAGCTGATCCCTGCCCCGGATCCACTAAGTATTCTTTGGGAATCACTACAACTCCTATTTTCGTGTTTCTATCAAGCCATTCTTTAAAAGTGATGCAATCTTCAAGTTGATGGCCCAACATATGATGGTAGGGGCAATAATTAGGTTGATCTGACTTACCCACTTCATTTGGCCTTTTAGGTGCATGTAACTTGAAGTCTGGCTTTTTCAGAAGATTTTTTAATATCTTTTTTAAAGCCTCCTTCTTAAAGGGGTATGTCTTACCAACCATTGCATTAAACTTTTCCCACTTTTAATTTCTTTCTTCTGGTGTAAGGTAAGGTCGTTGTTGGTTGAATTCTGGCTGAATCTGAAGTGGCGGGTGCTGTGGTGGCGGATACTGCGGCCTTTGATACTGCTGATTGTAAAACTGATGAGGTGACCTTTCTGCCTGAACTTTCATTGGCTGCTTTCCCTTCTCCACAGCTGACACTGTCCCAGATTTCTTTTCAAAGACCTTCTGGGGTTTCAGCTTCTTAGGGTCTGAAGAGGACTGATCAACTAGAAAGGAGAGTTATGAAGCTTCTTCTTGTAGACTAGAGGCCTTATTGAGCAATTTCTCAAATGTTTTAATGGTAAAACCTTTTAAAAGAAAGGCTACCGGTCCATGAATGTTTTTAAGCAAAATCTCAATTGCATGTTTCTCATGCAATTGAGGTTCGCATTTCATGCTCAAATTCCTCCATCTAAGTATATAATCAACTAGCTTTTCTCCAGGCTTTTGTTTCTCTATTACAAGATCCCCAACTATAACATGGTGCTGACTGCCTGCAAATCTCTTAACAAACATATTTTCTAACTCTGTGAAACTGTGTACTGAACCGTTTGGAAGATCTGCATACCAGTCAAATGCTACCCCTGACAGACTACTGACAAACTGTCTGAAAAGCAAAGCATCGCTTCCTCCAGCATTGCAACAACTGGCTCTAAAGTAGGCTATGTGCTGTCTTGGGTTTCCAGTACCATCAAAGATCTTGAATGAGGGAGGCACAAACCCCTTTGGGTATGGAACTGCATCAAACTCCTCTGGGTAGGGTCTACCCTTTGGAGTATATGACGAGCTTTGTGACTCTGCTAATGCCTCCCTTACTTGCTTTTCTACCATTTGCTTTATTTCTTTTGATTGAGAAGCTTTTATTTCTAGATCTTGCTGGTGCTCTTCTATAGTTTCAACCACTTGTTTCTTTCCTACCACCTGAACAGGCTCGGGTTAAGAAGACTCAACCTGTGCTCGTGGTGGTAAAGGACTCTAACTTTGGAAAGAAGCCATAGTGACCATCATTTCTTCTATCTTCCTTTCCATATTTGAAAAATGACATGGGAAAATTTTTTGTAAAAAAATTTAACTTATGAAAGAGATCTTTGAAAAGTAATCTATATGTGTTTTAAAACATGACATGTGTATGTGTGATTTGAAAAGTGGAAATCGTATATGTTTTGGAATGATGAAAATTATATGTCTCTTAGAAAGGTGGAAGTGTATTAGAACTTGTGTGAATTTGTTTTGAAAATGATTTTGGTAAGACGAGAGTCTTCTAAATTCTAACTTGGATGAAAGGCAAGTGATTACAGTTCTAAAAAGTAATTTAAATACTACCACATTAGATTAGAATTACATCTTTCTATCTAATATTGAACTGTATAGGATTGATAGATCTATATACATATATATATATTCGCAAAATGTGTGTTCAATGAAGATGATTTAACCCGAACATGGATTGCATTGGTTTTCATCAAGCTATCTCCTATTCCAAGCAAAACTATGGCGTGTATAGGAAGGTAGAAGAAGCAGTTACCTGTACCAAAAAGAAAAAAAAATTTGACATCCCTTTCTTAATCTTAATTATCATAGGACCTATTCATCCTTTAGTATTTTTAACACTTGACTTTGAGAATTCAAAATTTTGGTTCATCATCAAGTATTGATGTTTTATTAGATGCAAAATATATATCATTTAAAGAATTTAGAAAGATTGGACTTCTACCTGTACTTTAATTTTCTTTGGATATAATTCTTAATTCAAAAAGAATGAAAAAATTGAAGAAGTAAACCCCAGTTTTGCTTGTAGGGAGCTTTGATCTGGGTTAACAAAATCTAAATCTTAAGACCTCTCTAATTAACAACTTGAGTAGGTCAGTTCATATTTTCAAATCATTATCAAGAAAAATCACATAGATGATCAATCTAAATGGAATTGTAATGGTGCTGGTTGTGCATTATTAGGTTTCACATATCTAACCTAATTGAGATGTATAAACAAACCATGATCCAAAAATCTTTAACTCTCTTTTGGACATCTTCCAATTTAAATGAGATTCTAGACAGGGTCTAATGCTAAATGACCTATAGTGATATTTATGGATATAAAAATCACTTTCTTTGGATTCAAATTTTTGAAACTAAATTAAGGGAAATCCCTTAGATGGTTTTGAAATAATTGTCTAATGTTCTCATTCACTATTGAGTAGATATCATACAAATTTAAATCTATTATTGACTAAACTAGGATGTTAGAATATGAGGGGTTCTATCCTTAGTGATGTCAATGATACCTTTGTTTAAATCTTTGTCAAACTTCAAGACAAAATCAAGCTACAATTTGACTAAGTTCATAATTGACTAATCTTGGATGTTAGAATTGGAGGGATTCTATTCCTGATAAAGTCTATGGTAATTTCGTCAAAAAGATATAAAATTCAATTCAAGATATATCTTTATCATAAACTAGAATTGGATGTTAGAGTCTAAACAACTCTACCCTATTCAAAAATCTTTTCATAGCATTAAAATTCCAAATATTTGAAACTACAATTTTCTTTAAAAGAAAGTTTTTAAGTTTTGAATATTTGATTAGAAGTCATTTTGGTCATATTCAAACTATTTAATTTTGAGGGAGTCAACCAATTCTTCGTTGAGTTTTTGAATCTTTTCCCATCTGTCATTTTCATTGGGTTAAGATGATTAAAACTTAAACGATCACTTTTAAATATTATAAGAAAATTATCAAATGAAAAATAAAGCTTTCACTTTTTTATGAAAATACAACTTTTTTCAATCATTGTGAGTATTTGATATCCCTTAGTGTTTTCACTATAAAGGATGCTCAAATATGCTCATTGTTCTATAACAACTCATGCAAAAGTTAAAATTTTCAAAGGAAAATTTTATCATGTTGCATTTAGTTCTCTTAGAACATGCAAATGAGGACTCTAGAAAATTCATATGATTTTCTTTGAGTTAATCGAAACAAATTCAATCATAGAATCAATCTTTAAACAAAATCTTGCATTTCTCCTTTGGTGGTCGAGATGGTTTGTTAAGTCTTTACTTATCAAAGATGATCAAACAACTCCCCTTTTATTTTTCTCATATATGATGATCCAATATAAAAACATAATCCCTAGTGGATTATTTGAAAGTTATAAAGATCATTTATAATGAAGGATAAAACAAAATTTTAATCAAAAGATTTTCAAGTCTATCAATCGTCAAAATGTTTTTCTTTCCCTTCTAGAAAGTGACATAAACAAAAGCTTTTGATCTCTAGTAGAACATTTGTAAGTTGTCAATGTCATTTGTAATGAAGGGAAAAGATTCAAGGTTTTAAAGAAATCAACTTTACTTTAAAAATTCACTACTATGAAATCAATCTTTAGGTCTAAGTCCGCTTTTACGGCATCCTATAGACTTTCTGGCTTGAGTCCGCTCTTACAGCAGCCAATTCAATCTTAAATCAGTTTTTAGGTCTAAGTCCGCTCTTATGACAGCCAATCCAGTTTAAATTTGTCTTTAGGTATAAGTCCTCCTACGGCATCCTATTGACATCTTTGAAGTTAGGAGTAACCATCCCTAGTGGCATCCTAATCTTCATCCCGAAGTGAAGTATAAGCATCCCTAGTGGCATCTTCTCTTCATTAAATCTTAAATCTTAAATCGATCCTCTGAGGTTAGGTGTGAGTCCCCATACTTAGGCATCTTTTCCTCACGATCATTCGCTAGAGTTGGAGAACGCCCCTCGTGGCACCATCCTAGTGTAAATCTTAAATCTTAAATTGATCATCTATGGTTAGGTGTGAGTCCCCACACTTAGGCTTCCTTTCTATATGATCTTCCGATCCTCTATGATTAGGTGTGAGTCCCCACACTTAGGCATCCTTTCCTCACGATCATTCGCTAGAGTTGGAGAACGCCCCTCGTGGCACCATCCTAGTATAAATTTTAAATCTTAAATCGATCCTCTATGATTAGGTGTGAGTCCCCACACTTAGGCTTCCTTTCCATATGATCTTCTGATCCTCTGAGGTTAGGTGTGAGTCCCCACACTTAGGCATCCTTTCCTCACGATCATTTGCTAGAGTTGGAGAACGCCCCTAGTGGCACCATCCTAGTATAAATCTTAAATCTTAAATCGATCCTCTATGGTTAGGTATGAGTCCCCACACTTAGGCTTCCTTTCCATATGATCATCCGATCCTCTGAGGTTAGGTGTGAGTCCCCACACTTAGGCATCATTTCCTCACGATCATCCGCTAGAGTTGGAGAACGCCCCTCGTGACACCATCCTAACGTAAATCTTAAATCTTAAATCGATCCTCTAAGGTTAGGTATGAGTCCCCACACTTAGGCATCCTTTCCTCACGATCATTCGTTAGAGTTGGAGAACGCCTCTCGTGGCACCATCCTAGTGTAAATTTTAAATCTTAAATCGATCCTCTATGGTTAGGTGTGAGTCCCCACACTTGGGCTTCCTTTCCATATGATCATCCAATCCTCTGAGGTTAGGTGTGAGTCCCCACACTCGTGCAGGGAAGAAAAAGGGGGCTAATTAATCAATATTTTTATAAAATGCTACAGGTGCTTCAGCTGCTTAGCCCCCAAATAAAAAGAGTGTGGCCAAGTGTGGCTTAATAATTTAAATTCAATTGCATATATATATAACTGCGTGGGATGATTTTTATTATAAATTGCTTAGGATAACCCTGCAGGTGGACTAGATTTTTCTTCCCTTTCTGTGAAATGAAATGTAATGTAAATATAATTTATCAAGAGTCAAAATTGTGAAAGTGATTTTGAAAATGAGATATCACATTCAATTTGGAATCCGAAGAAAAAAGAATATACCTTAAAGGATTATTCTCTTTTATTTGGAAAGCCAAATTAGGATGATTCAATATCCAAATAGAAAAGAAAATACCCCTCTTAGGGATGAGTTTCTTTTCATTTGGATATCCAGAACACGGCGGACCCGAGAAGCTCGTAGAAGAAGAAAAGACAGAACGAGAAGATTGAAGAAAGAAGACGAAGAAATAAAGATTCAAGGAACAGTATATCCTAGTTCAAAAATCACTTGCGTCATTCTTAGGATTAGAATCTGGGTTTGTTGTCAGTGGTGCCCGACCACTTTACTTTTCTGCAAATTCTGGGTGTAATATGGACATTAGACATTGGATATTATAAATTTGGATTATTTAATTTGTTTGTTTACATTGTTTGTGCAGTAGCTTTTTCTAGGGCCCTTGCATGTCGTGTTTTGTTTTAGCCTGGATACGAATCGGAGTGCTTTTTTTAGTAAGGGTACGTATAAAATTCTTTTACTTGTAACTCTAATAAAAAAAATTTTAGGTTCACATATGAACTCTAACGATCTAAGAAGTAAGCTCAGGACCGTCGAGAGTCAGCATAAGCATATTAATACTTTCTCTTCCTTGTTAAGCACCTCCCCGCCTGCGGGTTCTGGCAGACCACTTGACCTATGAGGGTGCAGTTCTGTCAAGGTGAAGTTGTGCAATCTCTAGGGAAAAACCTATTTTCTAAGCCTAATTTTAAAACTGCTTCATATTCATTTTATGCATTCGAGTTAATTAGCATGCATTGCATTAAATACAAATTAAAAAGAGTCTAAAATATTAATTGCATTTTTAAGCATATCTCACCCTACATAAGCTGAGGGGCCAATTAGGATCTATCTTAGATGTCGGCCCCCAATTCATTAAAACTTAAACAACGTCCCTACCCATCTTTCATAAGAGACTAGACACATGGTTTTAAAGCGCCTAGGTGGTTAGCTGGCTCCCCAATCCAAGCCGTGATAAGTCCAGATTTGCACTTCATTAGTTAGGTTCGGGTCGCTACTTTATAGCACCCAAATTAGATTTAGGTTCTAAGGCTGATTTCTTTCAGAATCTTAAGTCCTCTCCCTCCGGGAATATAATCCCAAATTTCTAATAAAATGTCAACTTAAACATAAAATTTCTCTCTTAAAATGTAAAGCCCAACATATGATAGACTGAGGTTGCCTCTGAGCTTCTCAGAATCTGGCTCCTCCTACTTTTTCTCCTTTGACTCGCTAATAAATGTTCAACATTGAGCTTTCTCCTTGAAAAATCCTTACTTCTGTTCCTTGTATTTTACTTTGTAGTCAAAAGGGTATGAAATCACTACTTTAATCGAGAGTTTTCTTAGGAACATTCCTCCTAGGATGTAATTAACTATAGGAGCTTGCTCCTATAGGGATTTGAGAACCCCAGACTAAAATAAACCTTATTTTATTTATATAAAATAAGGAAAGAATCTTTGGAAACGCAGATGTCTTTAAAAACTTCATTTTTAATCTTGAATATGCTTGTAGGATGTTATTATTGTCTTTTTAGACAATATAATTTCCTGCTTGTTATATTCAATTTTAGAAATGATAAATTTTATAAAACTCATTCTTGCTTTTGGATGTCTTGAAGAATGTTATGTTCGTCTTTTAAGATGATATAATATTTTTCTTGCTATATCTAAATAAAAGAATGAATAAATTTTTCAAAAAATTTATTTCTATTTTTAAACACATTCTTAAGAATTTCATGTTTATCTTTCGAAATAATATGTTATTCTTTAAACTGTGTTTGATTATAGAAATATCAATTTTTAAAAACCCTATTTTGATATTGAATCCATTATAGAATATTGTGCCAGCCTCTCGAGATTGTTTTTTATTCTTAATGCAGTATTCGATTACAAAATAGGAGAAATCAAAATCTGCGTGGTGACACAATTTTTCCCACCAAGGTTTTTCTGGAGACTCCGCTGGGGATTACTTCCTCTCTCCATCTTTAGCAGTATTTTATAACCTTTAATCGGTAGTATACTTATGCTTGTCATAGGTTATAAACTACCTTTCTTCCGCTGGTTCTTTTATTCATTTCATTCTTGAATAATTTGACCGGTATCTAAAAAAATTTAGAGGTCTTATTTTGGACCCCATTAGAAAACTAACGAGGAGCTCCTTTATAATAGCCTTTTTGTAAAATAATTTCCCGTGCTAATTCGAACGTTGTAGTTACGTTTTTCTTGTAGCTTTATGTTTGAGTTAGCACTGGGTCCAAAATTTCAAAGTTGTAGTTAAAACACTAAATAAAATTTATTCTTATCCCAATATTACATATTGCAGTTATATTTTTATATAACTCAATATGTATGAAATAAGATAAGATTTAGTTTATTTAGTTGGATTAATTAAACTTTGCGATTTAAAATAAAATTATTTAAAGTCTAATTGAAATTTCCTTTTAAATTTCATGAAAAATGACGGGTAAATTGATTTTCTCCCTGTCTGATAACATGAACCTATCCTACAATCCGTTTGCTAAGGGTAGTATAATCAAGTTTGGAAAAGGATTTGAGGATTTACAATTGTCTGTTAGTGGACTTGAGTTCACTATTGTCCCACCCAGTGAGGTTGCAAATCAGAAACCTATCCTAGAATTCACTTTGGGATGCGGGTTTAAAACTGCTCCTGTAGACCCTAGGCCCTCTGTATTTACTAGGATTGAGCAACTTAATCAAGACCAGAAACTCAAGTCAGTTGTTGTGGTGGACAATTCAGTTCCTTTCAGTGCACCTAGCCAGTTTGAGATTGGATCTTCTTCCAATTTATCGACGATTATGACTAAAACTCAGAGAAGGAATAAAAATCGTCGTATAAAAAGGAGAATGGAAAAACTAGGAATATCAAAGAAAAATGAGTTTATCCCTCCAACCTCTCCACATCTTAGTGGTAGCAGGTTCCATCTCCTCTCCGCTGCTGATGGAGAGGAAGATGCGTGGTTGATTGCTCGATCAGCCCCTACTAATGTTAAAAAGTCTGTCACTGAGCCAACAAAAAGTAAAGAAACACACGTTCAGAATTTGGTAAAGGCTATAGTGCAAGAATGTGCAGATGGTCCTCCACAGACTAGAGAAGAATTTTTAAGGAAAATGAGAAGATTAATCAGTGATAGGATTGAAGAAGAAACCTTAAGGCAGAAACTTATTGAAACATGGGTAGGAGGTCAGTCGAGAGCAAGAGATCATAAGCTTTTATATATATCAAATATGTAGAACATGTGTATTTTGAAAATTTTATCATGTCATTTGTTGGCCTCATTATTCGAGGTCAATTTCCCCGAATTCAATTCTAGCACCTAGGTTCTCATAGCCTAGAATAGACGTCACACGCAGGATTTCCCTTAGGTGGATACCTAATGACGTAGCACGGACTCGATCTTTTAATTTGGCCTAAATCAGTTCGCACGACTCAATCAAATTCAAATCGTTATAAATGAGATAAAATTAGTATTTTTTAATTATTTCTATTTTAAAATTAACTCAAAATATGTATTTTAAATTATAAATTATTTTCTAAATTAATCTCTAAATCTCTTTGAATTATAAACTAACTCCTAAGTTCATTTTAAGGTATGATTTAATCTTAACCATTTATTTTGAATTAAGAAACGATTTTAGATTTTGATTGGACGGTTAAAATCGAACCCAAGCAAAACCTCTTCCCCATTTTGCCAACTGCCCATCTCTTCCAGTTAGTAATCTCCACGATCCTCCTCCTCCCTTTGATTCACACAGCAAGAAACCGCCCAAAACCCCATTAGCGAACTGACCTCGTCTCCCTCTCTCTCGCACAGCCCGCCCCTCTAAGCTTCTTCTTGTACACAAAACCAAACCCAGGATCCCTCTCTCTCAGCAGTTCGAAAAAAAAAATGAAGCCAGAACCGTGCCTCCCATTTTTCGGAACTGCTCTCGTCTCCTCTCAGGCCGGCAAAAACCGAAGCTTCCTCTCCATTCACACAGACCGAACTCCAGCCTCGTTGTCGCTGCCTCCTTCACGATCAGTTTACACAAAGCCAGAACATTTCAGAACTTCCGAACTCCTCTATTCTCATGTCGCTGCAGTTCAATGCAAATCCCTATCTCTCTCTCTTTCACATGCCTCCCAGTTCACGGACAGAACGGAACTCCCTCCTCCTGCAAATTCACAACTCCTGCTCTCTCTCTCTCTCTCGGTTTCATTCACACACAGAGAACGCTCTCCTTCACCCTCTAAGTTCAGAAATCCCTAGGCTCCCGCTCTTCTAGAAGTCGCAGGAAGCACAGCCCGAAGCCTCTCTGCAATTCGCATAGCCCATCGCTTCCTCTGCCCAGGTCCATACCGAAAATCTTCTCAATCTTGGGTAATCTCCTCTTCTTTCTTTATCTAAACTCCTCTTTACCTCCATATTTCTACATCTGTGTTTAGGTATTCTTCATCTAAAGTAAGGTAAAATTCATGTGAGCATATCAATTGTTGAAGAAGCAAGTAAACATTTTCTCCCACGAATTTTGTAAAATCCTAAATATTGTGTTTGGTTTTATTAGACAAATTCAGTTATAAATCAATCCATATTCATATGAAAAAGTTTCAGTAATAATGACAGATGGAAATCCTGTATTTTATTTCAATGATTTGAGAAGTGTTCTTTTCAGTAAATCTGACCAAAAGAGGTTTTGTGAAAGTTATGCTAATATATGAAGATTTATCACAAAATGTATAGATTGTGTTCGAAAACTTTTATCAGCTTTAGGAAGATAAAATACTATCAAATTCTATGCTTCAAAATCATCTCTTGATATAATTGTAAAGTTGGAACATTTATATACATATTTAAGTTTGTTCTCCATCATATAAAGCTATCTTGTTAATATTATTTTTGTGAAAGATTAGAGGGTATCATGAGGGAAGATCATTTGTTATAATGGTGGAAGTATAAGTTGGAAATGTTTTGTATGGGAAAATGAAATATTTTGAAAAAGTGCTTGTGTTAAGAGAGAAGTGTATGAAGTTTGAAATAGTGAAATACATGAATTCAGAAATATAAAACTTGTATAATTTGGAAAGATAAAAATTGTATTTGTGAAAAAGTAGACTAAAGTGTATGTTTATGTTGGTTTGAAAATTAACTTGTGTGTTTTGAAAAAAGTGATGTGATGAACTTGTATGTATTTTTGAAGGGTGATGCTTGTAGAAGTTTAAAGATAAAGTGGCTTGTGTGTGTTTATGCTTTAAAAGATGGAAATTGTGTATCTCTTGGAAAAGTAGAAATGTGTGATTTTGAAAAGTGAACTTGTGTGTGTTTTTGAAGGGTGATATGTGTGAGTTTGAAAGAGTAAAAATGTTCATTTTTGTGGAAAGTGTGCGTGTTGAAAAGTAAAAGATTTCTTTACCTTCCTACCTCTCTTCTCCTTCTTTCCCTTTCTTGTGTCTCGGGATAAAAATTGGAAAGGTATACAATATGAATTCGAAAGTGGAATATTCAAAAAGAAAGCAGTAAAATTGGTGTCCAAGCCCGAAGAAAGGTACGTCTTTATTTTCAATAAATTTCAATTATTTTATTATTTATTATTAAACATGCTCTAATCCCTGTTTTCCTTATTTTATTCTCTTTATTTGCATGAACCGCGAGGAACAATACCGGTCGAGGGAACAAAAGGACAAGGAACTAATGATGTCAGTCGCCTCTATCCAACCGGGTAGAGGTGCTACGGGCGGAACCACCGGATCGTAGCCCCCGGTGACTGTGAGTATTCTAAACTTAGAAAACCTTTAGGGGCCCCTTGATGTGGTTTGTGCGAACCCTTCCCTTTTAGGTCCCTGTAGTAACTTCAATTTTATTAGGTTTTACTTTTATTTCATTTTAGATCCTTAAACTTCTTTTACACGCACGAAATGTCTTAAGGGTTAGTAATAACAAATTTTTCACCCCATACAACAGTAGTGACACTTAAGGACAATAATTAAGGACCGAGTCTTAGAAAATCTAGACTTAGGATGCATGCACACTTTATGATAGAAACATATAACATAAAAAACTTAGTGACATCTCATCTCAGGATTAGTGAATCTTTTTAAATTAAAACTCAATCAATTAGAAAACTTTAGCCAATAATTGATCTAGGACATATCAAAACCTCACAGCCTACTACACACACTTAGATTTGTTTGTTAGGACAACCGACTCTAGTTTTAGGTTAGGCCAGTGTTTATTTTCTTACTGCTGTGTGACGGGCTTTCTCGATTTTCATTGCATGTTGGTTGTAAAATCGTTGGTATGTTTGTTTACCTACTCTTACTGCACTCTATGATGTGATTTGGTTGACGATTAGATTACCCGTAGGTTAGGAGCAATCTGGTTATTAACAAAATTTTCTGCAGGTGGCCACACTCATGCAGGGCAGGCTAATTAATTAATAATCATATAAATGCTACAGGTGCTTCAGCTTCTTAGCCCCCAAATAAAAAGGAGTGTGGCCAAATGTGGCTGAGTGATTTAATTTAAATGCATATATATAACTGCTTGGGATGATTTTTGCTTAGGATAACCTTGCAGGTGGTCTAGATTTTCTTTTTCTTTCTGTGATGTAAATGCAAATGTAAATGTAATGTAAATATAATATATCAAGAGTCAAAATTGTGAAAGTGATTTTGAAAATGGGATATTACATTCAATTTGGAATCCGAAGAAAAGAGAATATACCTTAAAGGATTATTCTCTTTTATTTGGAAAGCCAAATTAGGATGATCCAATATCCAAATAGAAAAGAAAATACCCCTCTTAGGGATGAGTTTCTTTTTATTTGGATATCCAGAACCCCGCGGACCCGAGAAGCTAGTAGAAGAAGAAAAGACAGAACGAGAAGATTGAAGAAAGAAGACGAAGAAATAAAGATTCAAGGAACAGTATATCCGAGTTCAAAAATCACTTGCGTCATTCTTAGGATTAGAATCCGAGTTTGTTGTCAGTGGTGCCCGGTCACTTTACTTTTCTGTAAATTTTGGGTGTAATATGGACATTGGACATTGGATATTATAATTTTGGTTTATTTAATTTGTTTGTTTACATTGTTTGTGCAGTAGCTTTTTTTAGGGCTCTTTCATGTCGTGTTTTGTTTTAGCCTATATTCGAATCGGAGAGATTTTTTTCGTAAGGGTACGTATAAAATTTTTCTACTTATAATTCTAATAAAATTTTTAGACTCACATAGTAACTCTAACGACCTAAGAAGTAAGCTCGGGATCGCCGAGAGTTAGCATAAGCATATTATTACTTTCTCTTCCTTGTTAGGCACCTCCCCGCCTGCGGGTTCTGGCAGACCACTTGACCAATGAGGGTGCAGTTCTGTCAAGGGGAAGTTGTACAATCTCTAGGGAAAAATATATTTTCTAAGCCAAAATTTTTAAACTGCTTCATTATCATTTTATGCATTCGAGTCAATTAGCACGCATTATATTAGATACAAATTAAAAAAGAGTTTAAAATATTAATTGTATTTTTAGTCATAACTCACCCTACATAAGTTGAGGGGCCAATTAGGAACTGTCTTAGATGTCGGCCCCCAATTCATTAAAACTTAAACAACGTCCCTGCCTATCTTTCATAAGAGACTTGACACATGGTTTTAAAGCGCCTAGGTGGTTAGCTGGCTCCCCAATCCAGGCCGCGATAAGTCCAGATTTGCACTCATTAGTTAAGTTCGGGTCACTACTTCGTAGTACCCAAATTAGATCTAGGTTCTGAGACAGATTCTTTTAGATCTTAAGTCCTCGCCCTCCGGGAATATAATCCCAAATTTCTAATAAAATGTCAACTTAAATACAAAATTCTCTCTTAAAATATAAAGCCCAACATAGGATAGACTGAGGTCGCCTCTAGACTTCTCAGAATCCGGCACCTCTTACTTTTCTTTCTTTGACTCGCTAATAAATGTTCAACATTGAGCTTTCTCATTGAAAATTCCTACTTCTATTTCCTTGTCTTTTACTTTGTAGTCAGAAGGGTATGAAATCACTGCTTTAATTGAGAGTTTTCTTAGGAGCATTCTTCCTAGGATGTAATTAACTATAGGGGCTTGCTCCTATGGGGATTTGAGAACCCCAAACTAAAATAAACCTTGTTTTATTCATATAAAACAAGGGAAGAATCTTTGGGAATGTAGATGACTTTAAAAAAAAAAAAAACTTTATTTCTAATCTTAAATATACTTATAGGATGTTATTATTATCTTTCAGATAATGTAATGTCTTGTTTGTTATATTCAAATCTAGAAATGATGAATCTTATAAAACTCATTCTTGCTTTTGGATATCTTAAAGAATGTTATGTTTGTCTTTTAAGATGATATAATATTCTTTTTGTTATATCTAAATAAAAGAATGAATAAATTTTTCAATGAAAAACTTATTTTTATTTTTAAACACATTCTTAAGAATTTCATGTTTATCTTTCGAAATAATATGCCATTCTTTGAACTGTGTTTAATTATAGAAATATCAATTTTCAAAACGCTATTTTGATATTGAATCCATTTTAGAATATTGTGTCAGTCTCTCGAGATTATACTTTATTCTTAATGCAGTATTCGATTATAAAATATGAGAAATCAAAATCTGCGTGGTGACACAACTTTTCCCACCAAGTACCATATAAGTACAACCCAGAATCTACAAAAAAGTAATGGTGGCCAGACCCCACTAACAATATCTTGGATTCTAATCCTAATAAATGACACAAGTCTAAAAAATTGGGCATTTCATCTTCAAGTCTTCATCTTCGGGTGAATTATCATTCTCTAGATCATCTCCCTTCTGATCATCTTCTTGAGGCTTCGGCTAGTTCATCCTCCGGAAGGGTATCCAAATGACTAAGAAATTCCCTGAGAGGGGGCCTTTCTTATTCTCTTTGGATACCGAGTGTTTGAAATGCTAGACTTTTGAAGGCTTTCACAACTCAATAATAATTACAAAATATATTACATTTGAAAAAAGAAAATCTAGACCCGGACTCTTGCATGGTTTTCCTAATAAAAATCATCTTAGTAATTCATGCATCACATCACAAGCATTTATATATGTGTAGAAAAGATAAACACACTTGGTCATGCTCTTTTAATTTTAATGAGGGCTAAGAAATCTTGGGAGCATCTATAGAAAGCAGTGTTTGTTTTAAAGCTTTTAATTATTTATGCCCCCTTTATTTTAGTGCCACATGAGCGCGGCCACATACATAATACTGGATTAGTATAAAAGTGGCCCTAGCTTATGTGTAGTCTAACGCACACATTACATCATAAGAAATAAATACAATAATAAAATATCACAGTAATCACAACAAATCAAACCAGAGCAAGTTAAATAATCACATGTGCCACACATGAAGCATCACAACATAGAAAGCAGAAAAGAAAAGTAAAGCACCGACCCTAATCCTAGAGCTAGAAGTGATGCCCTAGAAAATAATTTTATGCGTGTGTAACAGACTTGTGTGGCTTTGGATAGGTCCAAAATAGGATAATTAATTCAAGTTGCCTAAGGTTAGAGTTTGGTAGAGGTCAAAAAATTTTTTTAATTAAAGTTTAAATATTAATGAATTAGGATTAGTTTTAGTTTGTTTAGTTTGTGGGTCTATTTTAATGCTTAGGGTAGTCATCTTAAAAGTTTAAATTATATTAGTCAGTTTTGGAAGGTACCGAGTCCTCCTATGTGCTAGGTTAAGGGAGTCCAAAGGTCACTATTAGAAATAGGTTAGGTTTTGGAGTTCTAATATTTTAGTTAAATATTAGGGCTTACAAGGAGTATTTAGGCTTTGAGTTTATTGGATTTGGAGTTTTCTAGACAAAGATATAAATTTCTGAAGTTTTAGGCAAATACTAAATTATTAAAATTGTTTAATAAAGGGGCATTTTAGGGCTTTGCTCCAAATCAAATCAAAACTTATTAGAATCACCCTCAAAGGTCATAAATGTCCTAAAATAGTATCCCCAAGTGTTTGGGAAAAATTTGAAATTTTTAATAATTTTTAATTATTTAGTAATGGTAAAAAGGTAATTTTTAATTAAAGTTAATTTAAGGCTCATATTAAAGTCCAATTAAAGAGCCCTAATTATCTAAGGTTAAGGGCTGAATTTTGGAGAGTTTGAGGTATTACAGGTAATTTTCTGAAGTTTTTGGGGCCTAATTAATGGGTTAAATTAGGGTTTGTTAATTAAGGGTTTAAAAGATCCTAAAATTTTCTAAAAACTTTTAGGAGGTTTAAGATGTCACTAAGTTTAAGTTTTGAAAGTTTCATGTCAATATGTTATATATCCTAGCTACTAGAATTTTTCTAAATTCATTAGACGGATCCTTAATTATTGTCCTTAGAGTGTCGCTACGTTAAGAGGGTTTAAAATCAAGTGTTTTAGACTAACCCTTAAGAAACATGCAAGGAGTGCATAGAACAAAAAACACACCAATTCCCAGGATCAAGGAGGGCCTAAACTAGATGCTCGTGTGTCCTAAACATGCAAAAGATAATAAAAATACTAATTAAGCAAGCTTATCGGTGTGATTGGTGGATGATTGGGACACAACCATCCACTAATCTTTCCCCCATGAATGTTATTCATGTGCATGATCAATGCTAAAAATTTCATAAAGTGAATCTCCCAAAATTAGGGATTTAATAATATACGTAATTTTAAAACTACTTAAAATACATATATTATTAATAAATAAATGTATAAGTTTAAAATATGATAATTGTAGGCTTTTTCTCTCTTCTCAAGTAGGCCAATGGAATAGGTTTTTTGGTTCTAGTGAGAGAAGCTCCCGGTTTTTGGTTCTAGTGAGAGAAAGTTCAAACCTTCATTTTTTCACGGGTTTTTCTCGCCTCCGGCCATGGCGGCCCCCTGTCGTCTGCCTTCGGATCCTCCTGATCTGAATTCCAATGTGGATTTACAAAGTTCTTTTGATCATCTTCCTCTGGCACAATCATCTGATTGCGCTGAACAGCTAAGTTCAAGATCGGTTCTCAAGGTTTTTAAAGATCGATCTGATTCGCTTATTCCATCAACTCTACCTGCTTCATCTTCTGATTTTAAGGGAATGGGCTTATTAGATCCTTTGTCTCCTGCTTTTAGGAGTAAGGATATTAATCTCACCAATGATCTCCCCGTTTCTTCGAATTTAATCTTTAGTACTCTGGATCGTGACGTTCTTGTTACTCGGGATTCGTCGTCTAAGTCTTCCAATCCTACTATTGAATCTGTAAACCGAATCGATACTGTTTCATTGGAAGATAAGCATGTTGAAGAATCTAAAAACCTGAAGTATTCCTTCATTGATGCTTGGTCAAGACCTCAACGCATCAAGATCAATTTTGACCCCAATTCCACTGTTATGTCTTCTGATGGGATAGCAGTCAGACTAAACACCGATCAAGAAATTACAAACTCACGGACTCTTCCAAATTCTATTTTGCTAAAGGTTCTGGGAAAGAATATTCCATTATCTATTTGCAGTATTGAGTTACGCAAACATTGGAATAGGTTTGGTAATTTTCATCTTACCTCCTTAGGGATGAATTGGATTTTGTGTTCTTTCAAGACAGTTACTGCTATGGATGAAGTTTTAAGCGGTGGTCCTTGGTACATTGGTGGACATATTGTTGGGCTTGACAAATGGTCACCATCTTTTTCTCCGCTTTCTTTGAAAGGTCTATCTGCACCTGTCTGGATTCGCTTCCCTCATCTGCCTTTGCACTGTTGGGACGAAATCAACATTGCAATGATTGCTTCGAGAATTGGTACACCATTGTTCTTTGATGGAAATTCTTTCAGCTAGAGCAAAAAAGAATTTGAGTGGGTTTGTGTGCGTAGATTTTTTCTGAAGGTTGAATACGAAAAATTATCTTCTTTTTGTTTCAACTGTGCAAAGATCAGGCATCTGAAACCTGATTGCCCTGATCTTCTGCTTGCCAGAGCTACTGGTACTTCAATGGCTTCTACAATAAATGACATACATGAAGAGGCCCTCCTAGCCCAACAAGAAGACTATGGACCTTGGATGCACGTCAAATTCAAGAAGAGATCTAGACCAATCAGGAATCATGTGGCATCACTTAGACTGGTTGAAAAGGCAACAGAGACACTTGGCAATGCTAGTCTTCCCAACTCAGACTTACTTGTTCCAAACGATACTGATGAAAACTTGATTATTAACAAAGTAATTAATTCTCCTCACCATCAGACTATCACCACTGGAACAAAATTGCATTTGTCTAATAGCTCTGATATTTTGGATGATACAATTGAAATAGCAAACAGAGCTATCCCTCCTCAGCACCAAAAAACCACCTCAGTAGCAGAATTGCATATGTCAAATAGCTTTGGGATTCTAGATGATATATCTAAATCAAATACTGAGGAGAAATCAGGAATGCATTTTAATTCTGACGTTGATAATGCCGCAGATGGAAAAACTGTGAATTGCCTTGATAAGCTTCATTCTATTTCACCAATCTGTACGTTGGCTGCTGAACAAATAACTGGTTTTATCATTGAGTCCAATCACTTGGAGACATTGGTCTGTTCAGGGGTGGATCAGGATTGTTCTGATAGTTTAAACCAAGTGTCGACTGATTTCCCCATTGAAAGTTCTGAGGGGTTCGTTGAAATTCCAATGGATAGCAATACAGAAGCTCAAAACCTAAAATCTGTTAAACAGAAAGCAAAGCCCCAATTAAAATTCTTGGGTCCCATTGAACCTATATCCATATAGAGAAAGGTGGAAGGTAAAAATAGGAAGAAAGGTGGGGACTTCTCCCCTTTGGTTAATTAATGTCTTCCTTAATTTTATGGAACTGTAGAGGGGTCATGAAATAAGAGACCGCCCTCTACCTTAAGGAAGTGGTTAGGGACAATTCTGTTTTCTTTGTTGGTCTTGCTGAAACCAAAGTTTTTTTGATCAACCGGACTGATGTTAGACGTATTATTGGCAACAGTTGGGATTTTTTTCACCAACCGGCAGCTGGCACTGCAGGGGGTATTATGATTCTGTGGGATAGCAATCTGGCTAGCTTTACTGTGCTTGAACATTCCTCACAGGTTGTTTTTGGCGCTCTGACTACTCCTTCTAAGGGAGTGTGGCACGTTGCCATGGTATATGGTCACAAGGATTTTCAAATCAGACGAGAACTTTGGAATTGCCTTGACAAGGTTATGACGTCTAAGGTACCCACTATTGTGGGAGGAGACTTTAACTGTCTCCTTACCAGAGATGACAAGAGAGGTGGCAAAAGGTTTAGTATGAACAAAGGATCCGAAGAAATGAAGCTTTTCATGGCTAATCAATATCTTCATGATTTAGGTGTCATCGGTCCTAAATACACTTGGTGTAATAACAAGCATGGCACTACTAGAATATGGGAACGGCTTGATCATTGTTTGCTTAATTCCTCTGCTTTATAGATGGTTCCGTCCGCTTCAGTCAAGCATCTTGCACGAATAGCCTCTGATCACTGTCCTGTGGCTTTCAAGCTTGATGATACCATGCATTCGCATTCCAAAACTTTCAGATTTGAAGATACTTGGTGTTCTTATCCTGCTACCAAAGGCATTGTTACTAAAGCATGGAACAAGCATGATTATGGTGATGACTCCGAAGTCCTTAACAGAAGAATCAAGAGAACGCTGAAATCCCTTTTTTTCTGGAATAGAAACAAATGCAAAAGCTTGAATAAGTTAAAAGAAGAACTAAAGAATGACATCCTTAAATTGCAGTTACAAGAAGAAGTGGAGGGAGGTCTCAGTCCTGAAGATCTAGATACACTCTGCAACAAGGTTAGAGAATTAAATGTTACTTTAACTAGACTCTCTACCTGGTGGAACCAGCATGCAAAAGCAAAATGGAATGAAGAAGGAGACATCAACTTCAGATATTATCATGCTTACGCGACGGCTAGAAAGAATGGCAAGTTGATCAGACAGATTAAGAATGAGAAAAATACCATTGTTGAAGAAATTGATGAAATCGAATCAATTTTCCTAAAGTTTTCTTGAAGATAAATGGAATCCCGGGATTTGTAACATCCAGAATTGGCCAGTAATTGACCATAACCAGAAAATTGACAATGCAGATATTGATTGCTTAAATTCTAAATTCTCTGAAGTTGAACTGTTCACTGCCGTCTCCCAGCAAGGCTCAAACAAATCCCCGGGCTTGGATGGTTCAACTTCATCTTTTTTTAAATTCACTGGGACATCGTCAAAGACACTACTTGGAGAGCTATCAAGCATTTTTTCATCACTGGTCGTATGAATGGAGCTTGGAAAGACACTTTGATCGTTCTTATTCCTAAGATTAACACTCCGGTAACTCCTTCTAATTTTTGCCCGATTAGTCTTTGTCAAACTGTCTATAAAATTGCTACTACTATGTTTGTTAATAGACTCAAGATCTTCATTCCTAAGCTCATCACTGAAGAGCAAGTTGCCTACGTTCCGGGCAGATCTATTTCTGATCACTGTCTCCTGGCTTAGAAATTTTTAATAAATTCAGGATTTCTAAATGTAAGAAAGGCTTAATGGCAATCAAGCTTGACATGGTTCAAGCTTTTGATAGCATGTGTTGGAAGACATTGGAAAATGTTCTACTTTGGTTCGGTTTCCCGGAGAATTTCTCAAGCCTTATAATGGAATGCGTCACCAGAGTTTGGTTCTCTGTTCTATTAAATGGCAAAGGAACAAAATGGATTGAAGCCAAGAGTGGCTTTCGACAAGGTTGCCCCATGTCACCTTACCTCTTCATCATGTGCTCTCAGCTTCTCTCTAGTCTAATCAAACAAAGAGGTCTTCAAATTGGTATTCATACATCTTCTAGAGCTCCTAAAATCACACATTTGCTATATGCCAATGACGTTTTACTGTTTGGACAAGCTTCCACATATCAACTTCGTGTGATGATGAACTTAGTCACCGAATATTGTGGATGGACTGGGCAAGGCATAAACCAGAGTAAGTCTCAGATAATCTTTGTAAATTCTATCAATCAATCCATGAAACAAAAAATTGGTAAAAAATCTGGCTTTAAAATTGTCAAAGAAATCCACTATCTTGGCATTAAAATTTCTTTGAGAAGGCTAGTTAGGAATGACTATCAATTTGTAATCGACCATGCTTTAGATAAGCTCAATGCTTGGGGAGCTCGGTTCCTCTCAATTGCTGGTAGGCTAATTCTAGCAAAATCTTCCCTGCTTTCGCTTCCTACTTTTTTCTCTACGCATTCCTTAATTCCCAAGAAAATTCTTTATGAATTGGATCGTGTCTGTCGTGACTTCATTTGGCATCAGAATAATGGTATCAAGGGACTACATTACATTGCTTGGGATGACTTATGTATACCGAGAACTTGTGGTGGACTGGGTATGCACTCTTCTGTTAAAAGAGTTGGTCCCCTATGTGCTTGTTTAGCTTGGTGACTCTATCAGAATCCTTCCTTTCTTCTGTCTAAATGCTTGTCTGCCAAGCATGGTTCGGCTTTATGGAATGGCAAGTCTAAACAGGGTCAATCCACTCCCCGCTCCATTATCTCTAATGGAGTTTCCTTCCTTAAGTCAATAATTAGATGGAAAATTGTTAATGGTGCTAACATCAGTGTTATGGATGATATTTGGCCTCTTGATAAATGTTTTAATAAGTGGCCAATGCTTGCTGACTGCATATGTTTGGAAAATCTGACACTGCAGAATTTTCTTCTTGAAGATGGTCACTGGGATTTAACTGAACTCAACCGTTTCTTTAATCCTGATTTGGTTAACCTCATTGTTCTACACAGGGTTATTCATAATGGTGATAAAGATAATATGGAGCTTCTTTACCAACACTCAGGTAAATCCATCACTTCTTTAGCTTATTCAGAAGTGATTAAGTACCATAAGACCTTTGAAGACCATGGCTTTGCAATGTGGCTTCGTAAGTTGAAGCTCAAGCCTAGGGTGGAACTCTTTTGGTGGCGTCTGAGCAGGTTTGCCATTCCAACGAACGAGTTCCTAAAACACAGGAAGCTTACTACCAATGATCTTTGTGCTTATGGTTGCCTGGACACCGAAACTTGTGAGCATATCTTAATACATTGTAAATCTCTTACTGAGATTTTAAGCAAATTAAGAACTTGGGGATTTTACATTCCAGTTTTTAGCTCTCTCGAAGATTGCTTCCAACATCTTAGAAGCCTTTCTAGTAAAGGCTTAGATATTGTCAGGATCTATTGCACGGCTGTTTACTACTCCTGGAATCACAGAAATGATAAGAAACACTGCAATCCAGCTTTCCCTGTTTCGGTGATAGCTGCCAATGTGATCTCTGCTGCCACCAGTAATTTTCCTTTGCTAGTTAACTGGGATGCTAACCTCCTTAGGGAGTCCGTTGCTACTTGGCATCCCCCACCACTAGATTGGATTAAATTTAATGTTGATGCTTCACTCTTGGATTCTAGTTTAGCAAGTATTGGCGGTGCTGCCCGGGATTCCATTGGTAATTTACTACTTGCATTCGGGAAGAAGAGATTACACTGGGATATCAATCAACTCGAATTGGAAGCAGTCTATGCTTTGAAGGAATACATTCAAGATTAGAAATTTAGTTGTAAAGGACTTATAATAGAGGGAGATAACTACAACGTTATCAAATTTCTTCAGAATCTGTTGTAAAGACTACTGCTGATGCCGAGAAGATTTGCTTTCTACAAGACTTCAATAAGGTGATTTTCCAACATACTTCTAGAAATTGTAATAAACTTGCAGATTTATGTGCAACTCTTGCTTTGGAGAACGATTTTTGTTTTGATTCTATTTCTTCTCCCGATATTCCTTCTTCTTTATCATGTCTCTTGAAGAAGGAATATGAGGCTGCTTTTCTTTGATTTGTTTGTATTAGCTTTCTTTAGTTCTTAATGCATCTTTGCAATCTTCAAAAAAAAAAAGTTTAAAATATGATAATTAAAAAAATAATTTCATATTCATATTTATGGAAGATCCACTGGCCACCCTAAGGAGTTACAAAATAATTTGAAAATAATTTATAATTTCAAAATAATTAATATAATAATTATTTAAATAATAACTAAATAATTAATTATTTAAATAATGTAAAAAATATGACAAAAAATAAGTTTTTTATATCTGAAAATATCTTCAAATTAAAATTCATAATTTTCTAAAAAGTACAAGGTATTATACGTCAAAATCAGATTTAAAATAAAATTACTATGAATTTTTGAAATTTAATGTATTAAATGGAATTTATTAAAAATAATAAAAAAATATGATAAAAAATGATTAAATTAGGTTTAAAATAAATATTAAATCTTCTGAAAACTTTGAAATAATTTAAAATAATTTAAAATATAATTTTCATAATTTAAGGAAAATATTGAATTAATTATTAATTAAGCAAATTTAAGTAATTAGTAAATTAGAATAATTCAAAATAGGAAAATAATTATTAATTTTAAGTTAAATAAAAATAGTTTCTTGATTTAAAAAAAATTAATTTTATAACTTTAAAAAATAATTAAATTTTAAATTAATTAATTATTAATTAAATAATTTAAATAATTAATTAATTAAAATAGTTTAGAATAGGGAAGATATCTATTAATTTAAAATTAGCTAATTAAAGTAATACTCTAATTTTTAAAATAAATGAACATATAATAATAAAATAATAATAATAAAGTAAAATGATAAAATATAATTAGAATTTTAAAGCAAAATTATTTTTGAATAAAAGGAAATAATTTTCTAAAAATTTTGATATATAATACCTATACTTTTAATAAAAAAATTATGATAATTAATTAAATAAAATATGTTTTAAAAAATAATTTAAAAATCATTTAAAATTAATTTAAATTAAAATCGTCGACGTCGATTGAGTTGGACACATGGCATCGTTGAGTTGGCGGGAAAAAGGCGCAGAGGCAGCGGGCAATCATTGCCAATGATTGCACCGTCACCGCAATCATTGGCATATGATTAATGGTGGCAGTCCCACGCAGTTTCCACTAATCCGAATCAGCGTGTTGGGGCAACTGTCCGATCTTTCATTGTTCGGGACGGACGACTGTGATGTCGTCATATGGCGGTGCGAAAGATTTACACAAGCCACACAGTTATGATCAATGGTGGAACAACGAGATCTCGGTCGTTGATCAAAAGATCAACGGCGGAGATCTCGTACTTCTAAGGCAGATTATCGCAAATGCCCTAGAGACAAAGAAATGCCTTGTTTGATTGATATGATCTATCAAATGAGTTGAAATTTTAAACCTAGGATCCTTGTATGAAGAGCATTAATGGGGTAGTAACATCGCATCCTAAAATGCGCTTTTAACAAACTTATTTAACCCTATGTGTAGTCACCTAGGTCTAGGGATTTAAGGAGATTTAATTGTTGGATCTTCACGATCTTGGTACAGTTGAGCTTGTAGATTGTCCTCGAATATTTCCCTAGTTGATCTCAAGCCTTGATTCGCCTTGGATCGAGCTAGGGAGGCTTTGGAATGGAAATCGTGTCGCTTCACCGGAGATCTCGCAGTCGGTGAGGTCTTGGCGGCGGGTATGACTAGGGAAAAGTGAGGAAAGGTGGGGAGAGCTCTCACACAAATTCTTAAGGGCTGAGAGCGGCTAACAAGAGAATAATTGCAAAAGTCCATGCAAAGGAGCTCTAAGGTCTCTATTTATAGCTCTATCCTAGGATCAACGACTAGGATTTGATCTAGGGTTCGATTAAGAGGGAATTAGGTTCAAATAGGATGGGATTTGGCATTGGAGAGGATTTGGAATGATTTCCATTCTTTAAATGGGTTTAATTTGGCTTTAATAGGTCAAATAAACCTAATTAGGGCTTTAGTTTGGCCAAGTCAAGGTTTGACTTGTTCTACCTAGTCAATTAGGTAAAGGAGAATGGAAGTTTGAGCCAAAGAAATGTTTGAATGGATTTGAAATTGATTTAGACCCATCTAGGTTAATTTGGTCAACCAGGTTGACCCAGGGCCTGGGTCTGGGCTCCACAAACTAAGTTTGATCCAGTAAACACAAGGGAGATGGTCTTGGGGCTTGGCTTGGTCAGTTTGACCAAGTCAACACCTTTATCCCAGAATTGGAGAAAAATAGGGTCAACAGCGTCATACAAATTGGCACATTCACCCCGCATGCCTGCCCAATCAGCCGAACTGAATTTTTCAAAACTATAGTAATGAGCCATACTAAATGATGCATTCAATGGAATGCGCCAAACAATGAGTCATACTAAAAAACATATCCAATGTAAACATATCAAATATTTTGGTGGATTAAATGGAATGCGCCATACTATTTGACTAATTTTCTTTTTTTAAATTTTTTAATATCCTATTCTTGTTTGAGGCTTCTATTTGCTCCTTTTGAAAATTTACCCAACTAAAACGTTTACACTGACTTTAAAAAAAAAAAATAGAACTTAAAATGATGAGACTAATGATCCATCCGGCAATCTTCTCGAACTACTCAAAGATCCTGCAGATGTTCGACGAAACGCCCCACTGGCAAATATGGAGAAATGGAAGAACATGCTCAATAATTCCTCCAAAAAAAAAAAGCCACTCCACATGGCCTCCCATCTTCTCCCGTCTATTCCTCTATCTCCTTAATTTACTGATAAACTAAAAGGCCATATCCATGAGAGCCATGTGAGCTAAGGTTAATGAAGTTTGAAAACTTAATGGTTGGTGGCCGCATCTCCATCATTGCATATGGCTTCCTCTCTCTCTCTCTCTCTCTCTCTCTCTCTCTCTCTCTCTCTCTCTCTCTCTCTCAAACCTTCATCTTAGCCTGTCATTACATATAAATATATATATATTTTTTAATTAAAGAGGGGGTTGTAAGGTTTTCTCATTATGATCACATGGAAAGATTCTGTGGCAGCCAACTATCCTCTTAATTATGCTTTGCAATTTGTAGTTTTGTTGTGATAATGGCGAAGATGATTAGTTATCATATTTCACAGTAATCTTATGACAGCACTGCATTTGTTTCTTCTCTTAATTATTTCTTAAAAAAGGTTTATATGTTGAGCTCTTCTTTTGATCAAGTTTTGAGTAAATGTATTGCTAAAGATTTATTTTGAGAATCAAGAGCTGCTGATAGTTTTGTTTGGCTTTTTTTTCATTGGTATTTCCTTCTGGGCTTGCATTTGCGCCGTAGAAATCAGTTTATTAACTATTACTGTCTGAATTCTGCTCTGCAACTATTTCTTTTTCTAAGAAGATAATCAGATCAAAGCGGAAAGGCAATTATCAAAGAGCTCGATCGGTAAGAAATTTACATTCAAGGTATAAATGCACATGTTCTGTGTATATATCGAATTTTTTATATTAAGATACACTTAAGTTCGACACGTCGCATCTGTTGGTAGCCATGGGAAGTAAAATTCAACGGTATGGTATATCCCAGTTTACGTGAACTCTCGCTAGTGTGTGATTAATCTCTGTTGGCCCATTAACCGCAGAGGACAAAAGCATATAATGATTAATATATTCATAAATAATTAAAGTAAAAACAATTATAACAAAATAGAGAATATTTAAACAATCACCTTGTTAACTTTCATATAAAATCTCCTACTTCCCATCACATTCCACCGTCCACAGCGCTTGAAATCCAGCGAATGAACCTACAACAGACATAATGGAATAGAATCAGTGATATGTTGAAGGAAGAAGATGAAGAAGAAGATGGGAATCACAACGAGAAATTTTTTTTTTCTCCTCTTCTTCTTCGCATTCGTCTCTTCTTATGCCAATCTAATTGTCGACGAAGTATCGGCTCTCCTAGCAGTAAAATCCGGCCTTGTAGACCCCTTGAACGCCCTCAGAGATTGGAAGATCGCCACCGCGACGGCTGCAGGAGGCCACTGCAGCTTAACCGGCGTCCAATGCAATGCCCAAGGATTCGTCGAAAGACTCGATCTTTCCCATATGAATCTCAGCGGCGTCATCTCCTTCGATAACTTCCGAAACCTCCCCGCCCTCACCCACCTCAATCTCTGCTGCAATTCCTTCGCCGGCTTTCTCCCGGAAATCTTACCAATCCTTGCGGAGCTCCACGAGCTCGATATCAGCGACAACGACTTTGCTGGCATCTTCCCGTTAGGCTTCGGCTCCTTCCCGAGACTGAAAACTCTTAACGTATCCGGGAACAATTTCGCCGGCATTCTCCCCGCCGACGTCGGCAATGCGTCCCTGCTTGAAACCCTCGATCTCCGCGGCTGCTTCTTCACCGGCACAATTCCGAAATCCTATAAGAATCTGCAAAAGCTCAAATTTTTAGGCCTCTCCGGCAACAACCTCACCGGCGCGCTCCCCTCGGAGCTTGGCCAGTTGGCCTATCTTGAAACGCTTATAATCGGATACAATGGATTTGTAGGGAATATTCCAGCGGAATTCGGCAATCTCACCAATCTCCGCTACCTTGACATGGCGGTCGGAAGCCTGAGCGGTCCTATTCCGGCGGAACTAGGGAAGCTGTCACTTCTCTCTATTGTTTACTTATACAGGAATAATCTTCAAGGTGAAATCCCAAAAGAGATTGGCAACATCTCATCTCTCCTCTCCCTCGACCTCTCCGACAACTTAATCTCCGGCAAGATTCCGCAGGAATTAGTCAATTTGACAAATCTCCAGCTTCTGAATCTTATGTGCAATAAGCTCGAAGGCTCCCTGCCATCAGGTTTTGGCGACCTGCCGCAACTTCAAATTCTTGAGCTTTGGAATAATTCACTCACGGGACCACTCCCATCCAACCTAGGCCGGATGTCCTTATTACAGTGGCTCGACGTTTCATCCAATTCCTTTTCCGGGGTAATTCCTGAAAGCGTTTGCTACGGCGGCAGCCTCACAAAGCTCATTCTTTTCAATAACAATTTCTCTGGCCCGATCCCTGCTGGCTTATCGACATGCCAAAGCCTCGTCAGAGTCAGAATACAGAACAACCGGATCAATGGAACAGTGCCGGCGGGGTTAGGACAGTTGCCGCGGCTGCAGAGACTCGAGTTAGCAGACAACGAATTCTCCGGCGAAATCCCCGAAGATTTGTCATCTTCGAATTCACTATCTTTCATAGATTTCTCCGGCAACCGTCTCCAGCTTTCTCTTCCCTCCAACATCCTCTCCATTCCAACACTTCAAATATTCGTTGCTTCTGGCAACGAGCTCGCCGGTGAGATCCCGAGCGATGTTGAGGGCTGCTCTGCTCTCGGCACTCTTGATCTCTCCAGAAATCGTCTCGCCGGAATAATACCAGCTAGCTTAACGAGTTGCCAAAGATTAATAAATCTCAACCTCAGCGATAACGAGCTCACCGGCGAAATCCCGAAGGCCATCGCTTTGATGCCCACACTAGCCATTCTCGATCTCTCTCACAATTCACTCACCGGCTCCCTCCCTCAGAACATGGGCTCTTCACCTTCTCTAGAGACACTAAACATCTCATACAACAAACTCTCCGGAAAGGTCCCGGCGATCGGCATCCTCCGAACGATGAACCCAGATGACCTTGCTGGCAACCCAGACCTCTGCGGCGGCGTTCTCCCCACCTGCTCTGAGAATTACCCCGTACCAGAGAGCTTGATGAGACCAAGTTCAGATATCAAACACATTGTAACATGGTGGTTAGTTTCAATTTCCGCCATTGTAGCCACCGCCGGCGGATTTGTCTTAGCTCGACGGCTTTACGCTAGATGGTACATCGGTACATCATGCTGCCCTGACCGATTTGACGAAGACCTCACTAGCGGCGGCGGCGGCGCTTGGCCCTGGCGGCTCACCGCCTTCCATCGCCTCAACTTCACCACCTCCGACGTTCTCGCCTGTATCAAAGATTCCAATGTTGTCGGAATGGGCGCTACCGGCATCGTCTACAAAGCTGAGATTCAGCGCCACCACGCCGTCATTGCCGTAAAGAAACTATGGCGTTCAGCCGCAGTCGGCAGTGGTGACGACGCCGGCGAATTCGTCGGAGAAGTGAACCTCTTGGGAAGGCTCCGTCACCGGAACATCGTTCGAATGCTCGGGTATGTCTACAACGACACCGAGACCATGCTTTTATACGAGTATATGCCTAACGGAAGCTTATGGGAGGCGCTACACGGCGAGGCTGTGGCGGAGGTCGGGGTGCTGGTGGATTGGGTTTCGAGGTACAATGTGGCGGCCGGTGTCGCGCAGGGACTTGCATATCTGCACCATGACTGCCACCCGCCGGTCATCCACCGCGACGTTAAGTCGAGCAACATATTGCTTGACGTTAATTTAGACGCGAGAATTGCTGACTTTGGCCTCGCGAGGACGTTACCGAGGAAGAACGAGACGGTCTCTACCATCGCCGGATCGTACGGCTACATCGCCCCAGGTGAGTTATAATAAAAAAAAATAATTATAATTTATATTATTTTTACCCATTCGATTATATTTTTATTTGTTTGTTTAATGTGGTGAGTAAAAGTATTTATATATAAAAAGTTATGCAAATTTAAATTTTATGTTGATATATAGGTGATTTGAAACGTTGAAATTTGATCAATTTTGTTTTTTTATGAAATATTTTATTTTCTATTTCAAAGAATTAAATGAGTACTTATTTTTTTTTAATTTTGTTAAAAACGACTTGATTCAAATTAGACATGAATTGTAATCATCGCTCTGATTAAGGTTTTGTTTGGGACGGCTTTCTTACTGCTTCTTAAAGCGGCTTTCTAGTATAAAATTTAAAAATCTTATACTAAAAAATTGCTTTAAGAAGCAGTAAGAAAGCCGTCCCAAACAAAGCCTAAGTTAGACAAAATTATCCTTATTTTTTACAGGTAAAAAAACAATTCTGCATTTACATTGAAAAAAAAAATTATCAGAATATTTTTAATTAATTTTTTTTACCATGAAGTATTTTAAATTTATTTGGAAGTAATATAATATATAATTTAATAGTTTATTCATGAATTCTATTAAATTCAAAAAATAAAAATATATTTTGATCAATTTTTTGTCAAAATAATCAGACTCATAATTAGAAAGCACGAATTCTTCACATAAAAAATTACCCAATAAAAAAAAATATAATATCTTTATAAAAAATAGACAAGAATTTTAAAGTTATTAGACCTATTTTGAGATAGATAAATTACATAAATAATTTATATTATATTCATCTCAAAGAAAATTTAAGAATTTTAAAATTAATCCCCATTAAAAAAAAAGAAAAAGAAAGATATTTGATTTTCAGCACACTTATTTTGCAGCACACTTATTTTCTGATATTTGATTTTCGAATAAGGCCCCTCTCCAATAATAGGATAATATAATTACAAATTATAAATTTATTATAGGAGAAAATTGATTTTTAAAAAATATAAATAAATAATATGACTCTTTTGCCAACATTTCTGCTCGTCGATCTAAATACTTAGTTTGATCAAAATCTTTTTTTTTTTTTTTTCAAGTTTATCTATCAAATTAAAGCTTCACAAAATATTCCTTGACGCTCGTTGATTGTCTCAGAATACGGATATACAATGAAAGTAGATCAAAAGAGCGACATTTACAGCTTCGGCGTGGTATTAATGGAGCTGATAACAGGGAGAAAACCTATAGAAGCAGAGTTCGGCGAAGATCAAGACATAGTTGGCTGGGTCATGGACAGACTAAGAACCGACCGACCGCCGGCCGACGAGCTTCTTGACCGGAGTATTGCTGGAAAATGCAAGCACGTTCAGGAAGAGATGCTTCTCCTTCTGAGAATTGCCCTTCTTTGCACAGCCCGGTCGCCCAAAGACCGCCCGTCGATGAGAAACGTCCTGACAATGCTCACCGAGGCAAAACCTCGCCGGAAAAGCAACAGCGCCAGTGGAGTCACTGGTCTCCCATTTGTTGCGGGGAAGGATGTTAGGCCGGTGTTCATGGCCACGCCGCCGGATTCTGACTATGTATGACTGCTTGCTGCTGGCTGGAATCCTTTCCTCAAAATCATTTTGTTCATATGTTTGTTGTGTATTTAAAATTAATTCCTCGTTTCTTGTTTGAATTTTGGAAATTTAAAAGGAGAATTCATGTGGAGGATTTACAAAGGGCAATCAGGCAATGGTAATGGATTATTATTGATTAATTTTTGTTAATTATATTGTGGGTCAATGCTCTAAATATTTAATAATAATCTGATCCTCTAGCATGATCTCATTGATCTTTGGTTGGTTTTCATTTTACCCCCTGTTGCTTGTTGATTTTTAACGATTGCACAATGTAATATTTGATTGTCGTAAAACTAATTACAGAGTTGTTGAAGGAATTAGGGAAAAGTCAGTCATAGGAATTTATCAGATATCAGCCATGAACTTAAAGTTGTGTTAGCCGCCGTCCAATGAAAAATCTTAAGGATATAAATTTGCTATTTTTTTTTTTTTTTAATATATAAGCGTAAAACTCAAGTGAAGTTGGCAATTTAGATTTCAACACAGTTTTAAGTTGGCTATGATTAGGGGTGTAAACTATTCAAGTCGGGCTTGAGTCACCTCTAACTCAAGCTTGACTCGCCTATCCTAAAATAGGCTCAAACTCGAGCTTAGCTAGCTAGAGGAATAGTTGGGCTGAGTTTGGATTATATGCTAGTACCAAAATCATGATTCACTAGAGAAGTCAATGTAGTAGCTACTGTTATAAAATCAAATTCATTCAAATCAAATCTGATAAGAATTTTATGTTATCCTATGTTTAATGCATGGGCAGATCCCTCTTTAACTTAGGGTGGGCAAATGCCTACCCTCAAATCTGAAAAATTTTGAGTATTTTGGGTATTTTGTCCTCCCCTCAAAAATCTTTTTTTTTTGCCCTAATTTTATCAATCCTAAACATCTTTGCCTATCCCCAACAAATATTTTTTTTGCCCACCCTAAAAAAAGAAGCTGGATCCGCCCCTGATTTAATGAAGTTCAATGAGTTCGTAATTGAGTTAGAAAAGCGGGAAATGTAAAGTGTTGAAGGTTCGCTACAACACTGAAGCGGCAACCCCGTCCTCTATATTTATGGGTTTTGGCTGAGGAAGTGTTGCAGCACTGGGTCAAAAAGAAATTGCATTTGCACTTAGCCTTTACCATCTCCTTCCACCAGAAGTCTTAATAGAATGTAGAAGGAAGAGGAGAAGAGAAAGAAAATTAGAAAACCCATTTTGGTAGAGTTTATAAGTTTTGATTACAAATCTTTCCAAAATCTAATTTTGTTTTACCACAACCCAAATTACCCATCAATCATAACCTTAAGGGACATTAATCATGTTACTACCTTTTCCATAAAGATTCTATAGACTTTACCTAACTTTCTCTCATCTCTAGATGCTCATTACCTCCACAACTATTATATTATATGTTTGACACATCAATAACCTTTTTATTTAATTACATCTATATGGTATAAATAATTTAGTAAAATAAAGATCATTTCTAACATGCACAACATTACATTGAGATAATCTATGCCAATAATATGCTCTCAACCACCTTATTTTCATAAAAAAACATTGACAAAGTTCAAGAGTACTTTATGTGATGCCCCAAAATCTAAATTGAAATAATTATTCATTCATCCTTTAAATAAACAACAATCAAAGCTATCTAATATTATCTATCAGTAATAAATAACAAAATATATTTCATAATTTAAAATATTAAATTACACATCTTTATTCATCCTCAAAAATTCTATATACTACTCAGGACTATAACAAAAAGAAATAAAACTTAAAGAATCCTGACCAGCCTCACACTCATACTCTCTTCCCCTGACCAAAAATCATTTAACCAGATATACTAAACTTAAAAAACCCAATATGTCACCAAAATTTACAACTAAATTCAAAGCACAGTAAAAAAGCAATATGCTTGTCAACAATCAAATCATAGCAGTTTCATATGATCATTGAATCGATGCAGAAATAATAAAATTCATATACAATAGTAGTAGAATATATAGTCAGTAAAATACTACAGTACGAAAGCCGGTAAAGCAGCACACCAGTACAAGTGTCAAATCTATAAAATAATCGTTATGTCCATAATATCAATAAGTATAGAAATTGTATAAAATATCAAATCAAAACATTGGTAAAGATTGTTGAAATCGAATCAATGCAATAAAATTAAATAGGAATGTACACATGCTATTCAGTTATTATATATCATATGCTCAGCATATCACATGTTTAATATCAGTTCGATGAATCAGTAGTATCAAATAGTATCAATATCTATATCAATAACAATAACAATCTAGTGGCAAGAGCAATATAATAATATAATAATAGTAAATTCGTGTAATACTAATAAATTGATATAATAATAAGAATAATGGCTCAAGAAAATGCATATAAGTAGTCACACTAAACAAGTAAGAATTCTTGGCTATCATAATATTTTTTAGTGTTAGTAAATCATTAGCTCAGTAAATATTGTCGTCACTCTTTGCCCATCGTCATAGTAGTAATCTCCTTATAACTATCAATCAGAGTATCACATGAATTAGTAGAGGATAATACTAAATCACAGTATTTAAAAAAAAGTATGTTCGTCCACCATCCTGTATAGGTCAATCAATCTCCAACAAACGGGTTAACTAGTCTTTACTTATTTGTTTCACATACACATATTATTATCACAATACTATAACAGTAATAGTTATCAGTTATTACTCAAGTATATATCTACATCCATTTTCAATGCATTATAACAAATAATATATAAATAAACTTAATTAAGAAGAATCTAAAATGCCATAACGATAGACAATAAAATCTTATTAGGCAAAATTATACATTTTAACAAATTTTAAAATATCAGGAATTATAGAAAATAATGTTTTAAAACTTTTAATGTACTACACGACTATTTTTAGACGTCAAAATAAATTTTGAAGTAGATAAAAATCATTGTATTTTCAAAATCATCCAAAAAAAATTTAAATAAATACTCAAAATGATCATAATCATGATATCTAGAAAATAAAAAAAGTAATACGATAAAAGTTTTGTCAATACAAAGTTATTCACATTTTTCATAACAAAAACAAAAAAATTGAGTGAAAAAATACCAAAAACACAAAATCATTGAAACAAAAAATAGGATGTGGATTGCTTACAGTGAGTCGAGCAATTATCCCAATAGGCTAGACAAACAAAAATCGCATTGTGACATCCAAGTCTTAGGTTTTCTTTTCTCTCTCCTCATTTCTCTCTCTTAAAATATCAAACCATTTCTCTGTTATGCGAAATCAAATGAGAAAGGGATTTAAATAAAAAAATTTATTAATGCTTTTAGATATTTTGGATTAAAATAATAATTTAATGTTGTTTTTTCTTAATTTAATCAATTTTTTTAGTATAAAATTCAAATAAATCATTTTAGAACTTAGAAAATTACAAAAAAAAAATTATTAAAATAAATCATATTATTTAAAAAAAATATCAATGAAATCAGTTTGCAAAATGGACTCCGAAAAGTCCCAAAATCCTCATTTTTACTTTAAAGTACAAATTCCTTAAGAACTTTCACCGGCGCCCAAAAATTATGAAAAATTCATGTAAGTAAAATACTTCTATCAAAATACTATGGAAAAGACATATTATGATTTGAAGTTATTATGATTCCAAAAAAAATTGGTAAAATAAAAATACAGGATATTATAATTACCCACCTTAAGAAAATGACGCCCTTGTTACTTCCTTTTAGGAATCATGCATCAAATCAATATAAACTAATTATGTATAATCAAAACTCAAATCAAATCAAAATCAACTCAAAACTCATAAAAAATTATACATTTATGTAGTTCATTTAATCACATGTCATTCAATTAAGCATACAAACTAATGCACCTTAGTCTCTCTAATCTACCTAACTCTCAATAAATTCATACAGCTCTGGTAACAATCAATTCTTCTAATAATTATGCTCTGACACTAATTATGATGCCCCAAAATTTAAATTGAAAAAATTATTCATTCAGCCTTTAAATAAATAGCAAACAGAGCTATCTAATATTATCTATCAGTAATAAACAACAAAATATATTTTATAATTTAAAATATTAATTTACACATCTTTATTCATTCCCAAAAATTATATACATTACTCATGACTATAATAAAAAGAAATAAATACTAAAGAATCCTTACCAACCACACACTTCTGCTCCCCTCCCATGACTTAAAATCATTTAATTATATATAATGAACTTAAAAAGCCCATCAGGTTATCAAATCTACAACTAAATTTAAAGCACGATAAAAGCGTAATATGCTTATCAACAATCAAATCATAACAATTTATATAATCATTGAATCAATATAGAAATAGTAAAATTCACATGTAATAGTAGTAAAATCTATAGTCAATAAAACAGTACTACAGTATGAAAGCCAATGAACCAATACGAGTGTCAAATTTATAAAATAATCATTATGTCCATAATACCAATCAGTACAAAAATTATATAAAATATCAAATCAAAATATCGATAAAAATTATTGAAATCGAATCAATATAATAAAATCAAATAGGAATGTACATATATTATCCAGTTAATTATTCTATATCATGTGCTCAGGATATCACATGCTTAATATCAGTACAGTGAATCAGTAGTACAAATACTATCAGTATCTATATCAGTAACTATAATAATCTAATGGTATGAGCAGTATAATAATATAATAAAAATAAATCCGTATAATACTAATAAATCAGTATATTAATAAGAACAATTACTCAAGAACATACATATCATTAGTCACACTAAACAAGTAAGAAGTCTTGACTATTAGGGTATTTTTTAGTGTTAGTAAACCATTGACTCAGAAAATAGTATTGTCACTCTTTGCCCGTCGGCATAGTAATAATCTCCTTATAACTCCTAATCAATGTATCACATGAATTAGTTAAGGATAACACCAAACCACAATATTTAAAGGAAAGCTCATCGGCCCACCATCCTGTACAGGTCAATCTACTTCCAACCAATGGGTCAACTAGTATTTACTTAATTGTTTCACACATGTATATTATTATCAAAATATTATAATAGTAATAGCGACCAACTATTACTCAAGCACATATCCACATCCATTTTAAATGCATTACAACAAATAATATATACATAAGCTTAATTAAGAAGATGTCAAAATGTCATAACGGTAGACAATAAAGAACCCTATTAGACAAAAATGTACATTTTCAAAAAATTTCCAAAATACTAATAATTGTATAAAATAATATTTTAAGACTTTTATTATACTACACGACTATTTTTAGATATCAAAATACATTTTGAGGTAGACAAAAAATTATTGTATTTTCAAAATCACTCGATAAAAAATCTATAATAAATATTCAAAGTGCTCATAATCATGATCTCTATAATATATAAAAAGTTATACGATGAAAATTGTCAATACAAAGTTATTCACATTTTTTAGTAATAAAAATATAAATTTAAGAAAAAATATACCAAAATAACAAAATCTTTAAAATAAAAAATAAGATATATATTCCTTACAGTGAGTTGAGTAATTATCCCAACTAGTCCGACGGACGAAAATCGCATTGCAACCTCCAAATCATAGGTTTTCTTTTCTCTCTCCTCAATTCTCTCTCTTAAAATATCAAATCATTTCTCTGTTATGCGAAATCAAAGGAGAAAAGGGATTTAAATAAAAAATCTTATTAATACTTTTAGATATTTTGGATTAAAATAATAATTTAATATTTTATTATTTAATTTAATCAATTTTTTTAGTATAAAATTCAAAGAAATCATTTATAATTCTAAAAATTAAAATAAAAAATATTCATAAAACAAATCATATTAATTAAAAAATATCAATGAAATTGGTTTATAAAACGGATACATAAAGGTTTCGAAATCCTCACTTGTACTGACAGTTACAAATTCCTTAAGGATTTTCACCGGTGCCCAAAAATTACGAAAATATTCGTGTAAGTAAAATACTTTGATCAAAATAGCATGTCAAAGACAGATTTTTCTTTGGAGTTATTATGACTCCAGAAAAAAATTAGCAAAGTCAAAATATAGGATATTACACTTTGAGAGCACTATAGACATGTAAATCATCGATTAAGCTATTATTGATTATCTCCAAAATGGAGAGCAACATTAAAAGAAGATTATAATGCACTTAAAGTATTGAAATGCATTTAAAAAATATAGGACAATGTTGAGTGGTTTTCCTCCAATACATAATATTTTCTTTATAAAACAAAACATGGGCACGATCAATACTCTTTTTTTAATACCTCAAGATCTAATTTTAAAAGAATTATCTAATTTTAATATCTTAATTAATCAACAAGCGCTTCTATTTAATCAACATAAATCAATCCAATATAAGCAATTAAAAGTTATATGCCTAAAAATATAAAATTATATTCACCCCACAAAATTCATGTGTAGAAGCTAGATGAAGATTAATCATCTTATTAAATCTAACTTTCTAAACTCCTAACTAGAAAAAAATGAAAACTAAAAATACAGGAATAAAATAATACATGAAACTCTGGTCTATCCTCACTCCACTAAGTCCTAACCTCTTCTTGAAAAATATATAAAAGCACAAAGTGAGCTAACAACTCCATAAGTTGTTAAAACCTATAACTAAAATTAATGCAAGGCACTAAAAATAATATGCATGAAATCATTTAGTCAATATCGGTATGAACATATAATTATAAATATGTGATAGTCAATGAAATAGTAACATATCATATGATCAGTAAACATCAGTAGAATTATATATTTTAAGAGCAGTGATATATAACTAGTAATCATGTATACAGGATTAATAAACTCTATCATTTCTATACCAATTAGTTATAGAATAGTTTCTATCTATCTCAATTCAAAAAATCTGTATACGCATCATATTCATATGCAGTTTATACAATGTTGATGCTATGCATGCATCTCATATCTTTATTTCAATATAGTGTAACATGCCAGTGTAGTATCATGTATAATATATAATTCATATGTATCAAACATTCATGTATCATCCATTTCGTGTAATTTAAAATCAATGATTCATATATATATCATAGGTTATTGTATCAATCTTAACATTTAATTGTAACAGTCTAAACTATATATATATATATATCATGTCATGTCATATTATTTATGCAATCTATCGTATATACTTCTATTATATGCATATGTAAGCAATGGAATCACTGTAAGAAAGATAGGACACCTGCTTACCTGTGGTGTTGTTAAGTATAAATTTTGTAGTATTTTACTATCTTAAATATCAATAAAAATGATATTTTAGTAGATCTTATATAGGAAATGCTAAAAAAATGAGTAAAATTCATAAGTGTTGAACCAACACTGTAGCGCTCCAACTATCAGCACTGTAACATTCACAATACCTCAGTGCTAGATTATGAAATCACAACATCAGAGCCTCAAGAAAAATAATAATTAATGCAGTGCCCCAGTAGAGCCAAGGTCAGCGTCGTAGCCTTCACAATACCGCAGTGACAAAAATCAGCACCGCAATACTTGAATTTTGGGAATTTAAGTGTTGGAGCACTGAGCTTCACTACGCTACAGCACATGATTGCACATTCAAGCATTATAGCTCTCAACTTTGGTAATACTGCAATAGATCAGTTGACAAAAGATGGAGCCTCACCGATTCAGTTAAGCGACTTATCAGTTCAACCATTAGACATGCTGAGTCATCGCAGCACCGTAGTGGAGCAAGCCCACTAGCGTCGAGGCGCTAGTTCGTTCTGTAACACTACAACGCCACCATGTGAAGCGTCGCGACGCCTAAGTCCATTTTTGTACAAATATAAATAGTTTTTCAGTTCATTTAGTAGCGCGTTCTATCATTTTTTTCTATCTAAATTAATCCAAAATCTAGATGAGAGAATGATACTATATTAGGAAATTGTTAACTTGTCTCTTTGTAAGCTTTTTGGTATTTGGAGGAGTGTGCAGAGTGCATTTATATTATCCAGATGACAGATGAAATATTCTTTACTTCTGCATTTTCCTTTTATTTAAGCAATGAAATCTGATTTGCTTTCTTTACATATCATGTCGAGCTAATTCCATAGTTTTGGGTTAATTATATGAATGCAATGTTAGTACTAATATAGACTCTAGTGCTTTGAATGAGAAATGAATATCTTCAATATCTCTTGAACTTAATTTAAAGCATACAATAGTCATGTGTGTAGTTATAAACTAGTGTGATATATTACTTCGATGAAAGAATATTGGAATAAATAGAAGTATTGGATTGGAATATTTGCATACTTAGACATAGGACATTTAACCTTCTAAGAACTATAGAGATGTGGATAAAATAAATGTATTAGCCACTGATTCGTTATAGCATTTCTTTAGATAAATTCATATAGCTAATATATTAACTACCTCAAATGATAGAATAATATTATACCATAAACTTGAAAAGAAAAATAATTTATTTTCATAATCAAACTCATTATAGGAATGTAAAATTCATCCGGAAGAATAAAATTTTAATTCTCCTATCATTTTTAAAATGAAACTAAACAAGAATTAGTTTAATTGGTTTTACAACCATCCGTTGAACTTTCAGCAAATGATGTTATGACAGCCCTCAAAGGTGATGAAAGCATCTATTAATTAGACACCAAAAGAATATGTCATTGATATTAAGGAAGTAGCCATTATCAATTATTCATGCCTTAATTATCTATTTAAGAATTAATGATGTTAAGGATTTGAAGACTTATGAGTCGTTAACATTTATGCTATGGAGATTAGGCCTGTCAAAACCAGGTCACGGGTCGGGTTCGGGTTCAACCCGAAACTGACCCGGGTTCATACGGGTCAACCCGAACCCGGCCCGTTTTTAGAAACGGGTCATTTTGCTGGACCCGAACCCGACCCGCTTCGGGTCCGGGTCAACCCGACCCGACCCGTTTGACCCGATAAAAATTAAAATTTTGGTTTTTGTATTTAATCAAATAAAAATATGTACCCTTCAATTAATTGTTAAACAAAATTTTAAAATGTACAACAAAACATATCATTTAAAAATTACAAAATACAAATCAATAAATTACAAAAATATTACATAATACATATCTTTAACAAAAAAAAAATACATATAATAATTATCATTTACAAATTAGAAATCAACAAAATGTCCGCGTCGTCACTTTTCCCTTGCTCAACTTCAAGTCTTCAGGCAAACGACCCCGACGACCTGTATTCAGTATTCGCAGAACAAGGAAGAACTGTATTCTGCGAAATAAATAAGTTAGATATGATGCTCATTGCTCAGATTAAACCTTCCAAATCTTTAATCACCTTATGAGGTGTATGTTCAATCAACATTAGCATATTACCATCCAAGGAGACAAATTGTATTTTGCATTAAGTTAGTATCTATTCATTTATTTATGTAGTATCTACTCATTTGATTTGAATACAAAATTACAAATGTCAATCCTGGTTGTAATAGCATTTTTCTGAAATGAAAAATGATAATTTACATTAAAAAAATATCACTGATACACTCATACACTGAATAAAATTTTCAGTAAGTTGTAATTGCATATAGACATATAGTCAAATTCAATACACTGAGCCACTTATCAGTTATCACTGATACACTCATACACACTACACAGAATCAGTGAATCACAGCCACAACTCACAAGGCCAATAACAGATTAACAGCCACTAAGGCCGACAAACCACATGAGTACAGGATACAGGCAGCAAGCCAGCAACCAAATGCTAACAAAAAATCAAGCCAACTGCTAATAGATAATGCCAATTTTAATTTGCCATAACAGATAATCAAAGTCCAAAGAAAGCTAAAGCACAAACAGTCAGAACTTCATTTTTCAATAAACCCTAAACCGAATCTCAACAAAAAATCTGTTTATGTCTTTATGATTTCATAATAAACTAATTAACTGCATCTTCAGATAAAATTTCGTAAAAAACTAAACAGCTAAAGGAGTAAAAGGGAAACCCTAATCGGTATTTCAACGCCACACTGCCACAGTAACTTCAAAATGGAAGGAAGAATCGAAGAAGCAAATAACTAAAAAAAATCAATGCTTCCGTAACAAAAAATCATAAAAATTTGCAACACTCATTGCTTGACCTCAAACTTCAAAGATAACCGAAAGCAAGTTAACAAAAAAATCAAACCAACGAGCTTATGAGCTGATGAGTCGATGACGATTGACGATTGACGAAGAACGGAAGAATGAAAGAGCCGCAGAGGCGCAGAGGAGGAGATCTCAGCGAAATCGACCGCAGAGGCGCAAAGAGCTTAGGGTTTTCTCTCTCGAAGAGAGACGAACGCTCGCAGTCTCGCTCGACGGCTCGGGAGTCGGGATGGCTACTTAAATCTTAAAATTAAAAATGTCAAATGAATAAATGCGAAAACGGGTCAAACGGGTCATTTTCGGGTTACCCGGGTTGACCCGAACCCGACCCGAAATGCCATACGGGTCAAAAACCAGAACCCGAACCCGACCTGTTTCGGGTTCGGGTTGACCCTAACCCGAATTTCTCGGGTCGGGTTCGGGTCGTGTTTTCGGGTCGTGTCAAATGTTGACAGGCCTAATGGAGATATATTGAATGGTGGCGGTTGAGGTGGATAGAAAGAGAAAAAGAGAGAGAGAACAATAAGCTGGCGCGAAATCTTAAATATGAGATTATTTTGACATAATTCAGTATTTTTTTTTTCTTCTCTATTTCAATGAATGGAAAGAAGGATACATAAACAAATGAAAAAAGAATGTAGAAAATGCGTGTAGTACTAGAGATTGATTATTCGTCGATTTTACTGTTTGGAAAAAACAAAAAGCTACAACCTTTGGCAAAACATAATTTACACAAAAAAACATGATGTAGACGTTCTCCACAAGCTCCAAGGCTTCCAGTACTATGCAGGAGAGTGAGAAAGTTCTGCAAGAAAGACTTAATGGTTTGATTTTTTGCGGGTTGGATTTAAAGGAGATAGAAAGGAGGAGTTAATTAAGCGTTTATTTTGAGGCATAAAAAATAAAATTTACGTACTATTTAATTGAATAAGAATTTTAAGTGCCTAATTTTCCCAAATAAATTTCAGGGTGATAGTGCTCCTATGATTTTAAATGTATCTCTATATTTTATAAAACCCTAAAATAAAACATAAACGAAAAATATGAGAGACTTAGGCTTCGTTTGGGACGGCTTTTTTATTGTTTTCTAAAACGGAGTTTTAGTACAAAAATAAAAAATTTGTTACTAAAACTCCGCTTTAGAAAACAGTAAAAAAGCCGTCCCAAACGAAGCCTTACACTAAGTAAAAAAAGTAGTTTCATTTGTTTGCTGTTCTTGTATTTTGCTGCTGGCTACCTCTGCCAATCTGGTATTGATGTTGGACTTCTTTCGATTGCCGCTGAAGCTTTTTTGTTGGGTGGACCGGTGGAATCTGTTGTGATGGCCCTACCTTTTTCTATTTTGCATGTGCTTGCTCGTTTTTGGCCGGTGGGGCCGTGGGCTGGAGATTTTGGTTCTTGTCTTGTGTGAGTTCATTCAGGGTTGCCACAACCTAACCCAATATGACTCGATCTCACACAGGTCATACCTTATCCGATTGTGGCAAGTATGACCCCAAAATCTGGTTGGAGAAGTATTGAAACAAAACTTCTAATTTATATACTACACAGAGCTACTATTGATTGCAATATAAGGCGGAAGACTACTGAATCTCAACATGATTTTTCTATATATGATCCAAAATATATATAATCTGAAATCTATCTATAACAGTGCTTGGCAACAGAGCAGAACAAAGAAATAAAAGCCAAGCTTGCAAAATTCAGAATTAATAAAACAAGCATACATCATAGATCAGAGATAGGGGTGTCAATATTGGACACGACCAGAAAATCAGAATCGAACCTGACACAAAAATTTTGGCTTCGGGTCAACTCAAAATAGGTCGGGTTCGGGTTCTGATTTTTGACCCGTTTGGATTTTCGGGTCTGGTTCAGGTTGACCCGAAAACCCAATTTTGACCCGGCATTAAGCCAACAACCCAAACCCGAAAAAAAAGCGCATGAAAGGGAGAAAGTTTCATTCATAGCAAGTGAAATCCCCTCATTGCTTTCGATCAAAATGTTGTAACTTCTGATCCAAATGGAAGAGACATCATCCAAAGAGCGAAGTTGAACTGCGCACAGAAGGGAGAAAGTTTCCTGCATAACGAGCGAACTACCCTCGTTGCTACGATCAAAATCTTGTAACTTTCGATCGAAATGGAAGGGAACGTCGTCCAAGGAGCGAAGATGAACTGCCCACAAAAGGGAGAAAGTTTCCTGCACAGCGAACGAACTTCCCTCGTTGCTTCCATTCAAAATGTTGTAACTTCCGAACAGAATGGAAGGGAACGTCGTTCAAGGTGCGAAGCCGAACTATGCACAAAAGGGAGAAAGTTTTCTTCACAACAAGTGAAATCCTCTCGTTGCTTCCGATCAAATTGTTATAACTTCCGATCCAAATGGAAGGGAATGACGTCCAAGGAGCGAAGCTGAACTGCACACGAAAGAGAGAAAGTTTCTTGCACAGCGAGCGAACTCCCCTCATTGCTTAAGATCAAAATGTTTTAACTTCTGATATGAATGGAAGGGAGCGTCATCTAAGGAGCGAAGTCGAACTGTGCTTAGAAGGGAGAATGTTTCCTGCACAACGAGCGAACTCCCCTCGGTTCTTCCGATCAAAATATTGTAACTTCCGATTCGAATGGAAGAGAATGTCATCCAAGCCTCCAAGGAGCGAAGTCGAACAACGCACAAATGGGAATTCATTGAACAGAGAACTATGCAGGTCTGGTTCGGGTCCGAAAAATTAATCCGTTTATAAATACAGGTCGGGTTCGAGTTGAATCGAATAATGTCGGGTCAATTTTGAGTTTGACCCAAACCCGACCCGTAACCCAATTTTGACACCCCTTATCGGAGCTTGTTATCCTAACTACTCAACTCGCTCCTTCAAGAAAATAGGTAATTAGCGACCAACAAAATTGGTCGCTAAAAATGTTAATTTGGACGCTAAAGCAAATAGCGACCAAAAATATTTGGGTCGCTGATTTGTTGCAGTAGCCTCGTCGCTGAGGCTTTTAGTGACCAAAAAAATATTTATGTTGCTAAATTAGCGACCACTAATTAGTATTGGTCGCTAAAATTGGACATATTAGCGATCATGTTTTGGACGCTAATGAATATTTATTTGGATGCTATTCAATAATTTTAATAATTAATTATATTTATTACATTTTTTCTATAGCAACCAAAATAAAAATTGATCGCAAAATGATCAACCAAGAAAATCATATGCCCCTTTAATTTCATTAAGTGTTGATATATATTTATGGATATAAAATTTGTGATATTTAGTAAATAAAATTATTATCCATTTATTATGCATTGGCTTTAACAATTAAGATCAATCCATCACTCCTTTATATTGCAATTAATTAAATAAATTACATAATAGAGAAGTAATACAAATTTTATTAGCTTGAGGCAATAATAATAATAAAAAGCTTAGAATAAAAAAAATTATATTTATTCATGAGTATCATTGTTAAGAATTTGCTATGAGAAAATGAAAATTGTATTCATTCATATACTTTTACAAATACATCCATCAATTAATACAAAAAATATAATCTTAAACACCATTAATCATAAAATCTTAATGTTTACAAAATGATTACATCTAATTAACATACAAATCTTTTATTAACTTTTATGGAAATAAATATAAAATTACAAAATTATTATTTTTCCCCTCATATAAACTATATCAAAAATAAATGACAACATCAATCTATAATCATGCTAACGCCAATCAATATCTTGTGCTGCTGCAGTGTGGGATTCACCTCCATATCCATCAATACATATTTTGAATGCAAAGAACTTCAACTTCGAGTACAAACAGGTAACCCCTACATAAAAATTTTATAAACAAGATTACAAGAATATTTCAATAATTCCGAGATAATTCAAGGAAAAAATGTAGGAAACTTGCATACTGCTTGACAATATGATGCAAGAATTCAAAAACCAATTGAGTTCTCAAGGAAGCTAGTTCGTCTCCTCCTTTATAGCTGCAACTAAGTGATTGTAAGCTACAATGCATGCAGTCTTCATCTCTATGCTCCACATATGAGGAACATATTCTTTTATCGTCTCTAATAGAGCAAATCTGGTAACATATAAGCACAAATAAAATATTAAACATTATAATGCATATGAGTAGAAAAATATTGTAGTTTGGAGATTATATTAATTCATCATGGTAATACCTCAAAATGTCTTCAAGTACACCATACACGAAGTGTTTGGTACCAATCTTCTTCAATGCGTTTCCCTCACAGTAACCTTCCCAGTAGTTCTGAGTTGTGCTACTTCTTCACATGTCTGTAATCACAGCAATTATCTTAATAAAACAATAATGGTCATGAACTCTGCACGAGCGAGGAAGATGATTGTGGGTGTTAGCAAACTACCATGATGAAGACAGACATTGCATGGCCAAAACTACTGAAAATCCTTTGGGGATGAATAACAACAATGCAAATATTATCCTATGAAATCAAACTTTTCCTTAAAAATCTGACATTCACATGAAGATCTATGCAGAAAAAGAGAGAAGGTGCAATACCGCCTCAGTAGCATTCGCTGAAATAGAACAATGGTAAGTTAAAACTTAAAAAACTACAAATAAAGTGAAGGAAACAACCAGTTCTGATTCTTATTTGTTTGATTCCATCCTTCAAAATAGAGAACAAAATAGATCAATGCCAAAATTTGCCATCTAATTGATAAGTCATGGATGGCATCAAAGTAGTCTTTTGATGATATAGCCAATACAAATGAAATCAAACAAGACCATGGAACAAAATAGAAATGCTTCTTTCTTTCAAAAATGAGTGAAATAGCATTTGATTCCTCGTACAAGGATTTCGTCATTAACTTCTTGAAATGGAATAAATTTCACCATTGTCAGATATCTTGCAAAGGAAAGCTTCCTAAGTTCCTGTTTCAATCAAAATGGTGACCTAATTCACTAAGTTAAATGCACTAGAAGAATCAGGCAAAAGTGCCCAATTTCTCCATTGATTAACATGCTAGCAGCTAGTGAACTGAATACAACGAGTGACCATGCCTCCTAAAACAAACTACTTGCTTTTGTTAATGATGGTCCTAAGAGTGCGCATATAACAAGTTGATTGAAAGGAAAAATAATATTACCAAAGGACTTTATTGCCTTTATTTCTTTGCAACTCCCATCACAATGATTGAGAAAAAAATCAAATCTAATGAAAAAACAAAGTTCAGTATGATTTGAAGCAAAAAAAAAAACTGTTTGATCACTGTTCTATAAAATAGTTATCACCTTTCTATAAGATAATATAACAAATCAAAACAAAATTAAAGTACCATCCTAGGTTTATTCAATAGGTAACACGATTCTTTGTTGGTTGAAAACAAGGTTTCCACAGAATTTCAAAAAGAAATCAAACTTCAGATAGTCGACTCCACTACAATAATCATCTTGTATCCATCATTTATTAAGCATAGTGGAATGCATAGTTAATTTTTCTTCCAGTTCATAAAGAACCAGGCTCATTATGATAGCAAGTACTTGAGTTCACAAGTAACCCCAAAGGTAATACTTGAGTTCGCAAGCAAATCTAGCAAGAATCGGCAAAAACAGTGAGTAAAATGGCTGATTTCAATGAGAAATCAGCAATAACAAAGCAGGAATTTTAGTGGATTGAAGAAGAAAACACAAGGAAATACTTTGATTCAAACAACAAAAAAGAAACACAAAGAAAGATACAATTTTCTTCAATTCGAGAAGAAGAAATACTCTCCAAATCTCTAGCAATCCTAGAGCCCAAGATACACAAAGCAAGCTAGTTTATTATCACTTGCTTTGTGTATCTTGCTAGCTTGCTTTGTGTTGAGGTCAAAAGTATTATCTTGGACTGACATGCTAGTTTAGAGAAGCATTAAGCTCCAGTCTGCCATTTCTGCTACATGTATATTGAATTCTGTTGATGTTCGTCAAAAAAACATTACTATGAGTTCATCTTTTTAAGACTTTGTAATGTGGCAGGTTCCCTTTTGTGATAGAGAAACCAAAAACTACTTTTGCTTTTGATACAAGAATAAGCGTAGGACTTGACTTTAAATAATAAAAAAATATTCAAATGAGAAAACTTTCATTTAAAACAAAACTCAAAACATACTCGACAGTTTACTCTAAGAAGATTGGCTCGGAAGAAACGCTATCCAAACAAACTTATCTAATGTTAAAACACAACCAAGATGGTCTTTCTCTGATTTTCATAATGAGAGTCCATCCTAGTTAGAAAAGTTTGGCTATGATAACCCATGTGATCATGAAAACCCCATATACACAAAACTTTCTGCTATTTATAGCATCATGTTACCTATGAAAGTGACTTGCAACGATAGTCTATAGTTAGCTATAGGACCAGCCCGATAAACTCACACATACAGAAAAAAAAGGGAAAAAAAAATAAGAAATAGAGCAAAAGTTTGTGCGCCTTAGTAGTATGACCCAGAGCCACTACCATGCAAATAACCAGCGCCACCCAAGCTATGACCAGAGTTCATAGAGTAAGACCTTCCTCCAACCTAAAATCAAGGCAATAATAGGTAGGTAAAGTTCTGCAAATATGATAAAAATCAATGTTGTAATGAATATGATAAAATTTCTATCACACAAACAAAACAATCACAAATTAGTTTAGATGATGGAACAAAGATAGAGATCACCAAATAAGAAATCCACAACTCATACTAGGAATAGAAGAATTATACTTACAAAGTTGGCATCAAAACTTGTAAGCAATCAAAGAATCTGCATCTTCAAACAGACAAGAACAAAGAGAAAACATAATATTGTTGTAAAATAATTAATGAATTTTACATATCACAAGAGTCATATTTATATCCTAAAAATTCAAAAATAAATAATTTCTCTTAATCCCACAAGTCAAAGACTCGCAGTACAAGTTTAAATTCAGGAAACTTGGATTTCAGCAAGAACGAGAAGTTCTCAACCTTAGATTAAATTAAAACAAGAAGTTTCCATGCAAGATTATGTTCCTAACAACGTTCAAATTTCTACTACGAGAATATATTACAAATACAAAAAAACAACCATGTGTTAAAATAAGGAAATTGATGCAATAAAATAAGTTAGTTCAAGAGATAAATTGAAAGAGACTTATTAGCATTATAGTTTTAAAAATAGAAATAAATTAGATCTCTAATCATCATTTTCTTCACTTGAGAAGTCTGGACCTACAAGAAGAAACTTATAAACCTGTATATGTTAGAGTTTGTGAATTTGGTGAATTGGCAGCCAATGCACTGTATTGAATTAGACTTGTTACTAATTATATTTTTAGCAAAAATATCATTATTTAGAAGTTAATGCAATTACACGATGAGATAAATAAGAATAATAGAACCGACAAACTAATCTAGTTTACAATCTGGAAATAATTAGTACACAAAACTAAACTAATCTTTGCTGTGGTATTGCAGGAGAATAGACATCAAGGAAACAAATAGTGTGTTACTCTACCTGGTAGCCATAAAATTATTTTCAACAATATTAGAAGAATTGTGCAAAGATCTTTGAATAAGACATCAACAATATTAGAACATCTCAGCCAACGGATTTCATTACTTTTTAGGGATGCAAGGCAATGATCAAACATGAAGATGATAAAAAGGGTGCAAAATGCACTTAAAAAAAGTCCTACTCCTGTACTTTTTTATACATCAATATTGTTCTACAAATTGTAATAACCAAGGTCATGAAGTTTCATTTTATTTGAGTACTTGAACATAAAATCCATAAATCATTAATCTCACTACCTGAACCATGTACAGGGATACTCACCTATGTGCATGATCTATAACTAAAACAATGTGAATATTTTTGAAATATTATTGCTACTACGTTTCATAGTTTAGACTAAAATTAGCAGTTATGATTTCCCGAATTGGACGTTGCATATAAAGAGCGAGTCAAACTAAAATTAAGTGGAAAGCTGCACCTTATAGCTCTTTAGCAGTTTAATAGATCGAATATGTATCAGTTTAATAATTGTTTATATTAACAAATTAAGTCTGCAAAAGCATTCATACTTTAGTGATCATTGAGTGAGGGAACTTGACCAGTAAACTACTTAATTTTCAGCTCAAGCTCCCTCACTTTGTAAATACCCTCATAAATGAAAACAGAAAATAATATTATCAAATTCGAAGATAAAAAAATATACATTAAAAGTCAACAAAGAATTTAAAAAAATATTCTTTTTCACAGCAAATATTTATCATTCTTCAATGTGTTTTCGTGGAATGTGCAATAACAATTCATGAAATCTGCAATAAAAGGTAGAAATCTGTAATATCTGGGTGAATAAGAACGCAAAGAGTTTCTTCTATGCAAAGACTTATGTTTGGAGAAACTAAAGAGACAGTAAATGGAATAAATAAATTGTTATTGCAATCACTGACTGACGAACTATTCGATGGCCGAGATGTTCTAATATTGTTCTAAGTAAATTATGACTGATGAACGCAAAGAGTTTCTTCTGAAGCCCTCTATCACTGACTGACGAACTATTCGATGGCCGAGATGTTCTAATATTGTTCTAAGAAAAAACTACCCTCGAAACTTACTTCCAATCACTGAATGTAGTGCACTACCTCATATATATGCTCTCGGAGCAAAAATCAAAAGTCAGTACAAATATGCTCCAAGAGCAAAACCATGAAAGTTGAAACAATGCAAGTTAAGTGTATTATTACTCAACATTACTCAAATGGCATCCACATCTATTGCGCACCAAAAGGATTCCTGGTGAATCTCAAGCTTAAGAAAACACACTCAATTTTGAGACAATACGCATTGCACTATTGTGCAGGAGAGATTGGCCTTGTCGCCATCCTAATTAAAAGCTGGATCAAGTTGAGCACAAAGAAAACGAACTTCACCAATAAAGTTATTAATAGCTTGTCCAAGGGCTTGATAAAGACAATGAAGTGTGAGACATAGTTTATATCAATGAGATGGATCATTAGTAGAAAATTGAGTGAAAGAAAATCACATACGTGTTTGACAATATCATAACTACAAAGTTTTGTGTGAATAATAAGAGTGGAGACATTGCAGATCTAGGTTACATATTTGTGATTCTTAAAAATCAATTCCCCTCTTACATTTAAGAAATTTCTCATATGAAACATTGTTAAGCACCAATAAATTCAATTAGACTCAACTACAATGTAGAAATAATGTGAAGATTGGGTCAAAAACTTAGAAGAAAAGATTAATGACAGCAATATGAATATTCAGGTTTATCACCAAAGAGGAACGAAGACAAATGGAACAAATAAACCAGCCGCCGCAAGCCATAAGATGTCGCAATGCAGTCACAAGTTCAGCCAACGGTTCAGCAAACATCTAAAAGTTGCAAGTATAGGTTCATCACCAATGACATACTCTTGCACTCAGACATATATAGTTAGAGCAATCTAGAACAGCAGTGTAGGATGCATTGGTTCAGATTGTTCATGGTTGTTGACTGAGGATGAGGCAATAAGGTAGTAAAATAACCGTAAGAAACAAAATTGCCAATGGTTAAGAATAAGTAGGAGAGGATGACAATTGTGCTTGACCAAGAGAAGATTCGAGAGAAAGGGAAAGAGAGAAAGAGGAGACAATAAAAACTAGTTCATATGGAGAGTGAAGGCTTGAAAAGGGTTGACAACTATAGCGAGAGGAGGCGACAATATTACGGGCTTTAGTAGGGTTGGAAATTCAGACACAAGCCCTCAAAAACATGTTCCCATTGTGCTCTCTCGGATTGAACTAAATAATGCTTCACTTCAGAATGACAAAAGAGATGTGCGATTTTGTCCATACACTGAAAATGCCTCCCTTAAAGTTATTACCAAGTATGATATCGTTTGTGATGATCTTTTTCACTATTGATTAGGTACTTTATATCCTTTGATGACATTAAATGGACAATCAGATCATTACAGAGGAAAATTAGTTGATATTGCCTTCATCATGTGTGATATTTTATTAGGGAGAAAACCTTTCACCGTGGTACAAATTTCTATGTTAGTTTTTTTCTTAGAAATTGATGTGGTATTCCTTATATGTGATGAAGTTTGATCCCATATGTTGCTCACTATATTTGATAGCCTACATTTACTTTTTTCTGAACTATCTTGCTTTGAAATTGTTTAACTCGAACCTTGGATGTTCAGGCCTAACAGCAAAGAAGATAGGTGCGGTGCAAGTCCTTCATTTTTAAAATTTGGTTCTTTCCGAACACGGACCAATCCAGGTTCACTGCCAAAAACATCAGGCAACATCCACCGAGTTGTGGGAAATCAAGAGGATATGGAGCTGCCTCAAGCTACAGAGAAGCTCAATGCTCTTGGTGTTAGTAATCGGAAAAGAGCAGCTTCTGTTAGATCATCATCGCCTCCTATAGGACAATGGGCTGTACATGAAAGGAAATCTAAACTGCTAGAAATGCAGAAATATAAAGAAGAACAGTGAAGAATAGACACCGAGAAATTGAGCTGAATGATGCTTTCATTAGCTAACCTTTTCTACAGCTCGGGATGCTCCGAATCCCATCTCCATAACAGGCCCTGTCAAACTGATGAGGCACTTGCTGCAATCAGTTTGCTAGAGAGAAACTTGAATTGTTTAATCGGTAAAGGTTTAGTAAAGAGATCAGCAATTTGATCCTGAGTAGCGAGATGATGAACAATGATTTGTTTGGTTTGAATGCAATCCCGAATGAAATGACAATCTACTTCAATATGCTTTGTCCGGGCATGAAATATGGGATTGTTAGCAAGCGCAATAGCCGACGTATTATCACAATACAACGGCGTGGGAGCTTGAGGATGAAGTTTAAAATCTGACAGCAAACGACAAAGCCATATAACTTCAGATGCAGCGGTGGCTAAAGAGCGATATTCCGCTTCAATAGAAGAACGAGCAACCGTAGATTGTTTCTTTACTTGCCAAGAAATGAGAGAATTGCCAATAAAATTACAATAACCTGAAACGGATTTACGATCAGTCCAGTCCCCAGCCCAATCAGAATCCGCATAACAATGTAGTTCCATGGAACCTTGAGAGAGAGAAAGCCCATAGCCGATGGTTCCATTAACATAGCGAAGTAGCCGTTTGAGTTGCTCGAAGTGAACCTGAAGCGGATTATGCATATGCTGACAAACTTGTTGAACAGCAAAGGCAATATCAGGACGAGTCAGCGTCAAATACTGTAAGGATCCAGCCAGCTGACGATAGAGAATTGGATTAGAAAACTGCTGCAAGCTGGCAGAAGAAACAACAGATTTTAAGCTACTAGGGGTCGAAACAGTTTTACTGTTTTCCATTCCAGCCTTCTGAACAATTGAGCGAGCATAGAGCGTCAGATTTAAATGAACGCCAGAAGGTAAGGCAGTAACATGAATGCCTAAAAACTGAGAAAAACTTCCCAGATAGTGCATAGAAAACATAGCTTTTAAACTTGTAAGCAGTTTATCCATGGTGACTTGATCATTACCAGTCAACAAAATATCATCGACATATATTAAGATATAAAGGGAGCTGGAATCGGAATGATATACCATTAACGAGGGATCAGCTGCACTAAATTTGAAACCAAATTGTTGAAGATGGGTAAACAACGTAGCATACCATTGTCTCGTGGACTGTTTTAAGCCGTAAATAGCTTTCTTAAGGCTACAAACGTAATCTGGATGAACTGAGTCAACAAACCCCAGAGGTTGTTGCATATATACCCGCTCAGTAAGCTGACCATGTGTGGGCTCCGAAAATTCGGCCCCGGCCTCCACTTGCTTTTCTTATTCGGCGAGGGAGTTTTAACGAACTAAGTTCCGAGGTAAATTTTGGAAGGCAGATGGGTTTGTAGATAAGACACTACCCAGAGATTTTGCACTCATTTTGTGAGGACTTTATGATCTGAGTTCTGGTTTCCTATAGGCGCAAGCCCCTATAGTTAATTACCCCTCCCGATCACGAGAGAGAACTTTCGATTAAGGCTAGTCGTCAATCAGATACACAGACGATATGTGTTATCTGGCATATAGTAGCAGCAATGGGTTTAGGTATTAGTAGAAATTGGATTTGGGTTTGTGAATTTGGGAAATTTGGATATTTGAAAATTTGAAGGTTTTTGATATTTAAAATAGAAATTTTACCATCTAGCACTTAAAGCGGATGGTGGGGGAATGGATGATAGACCCGATCAAGATCCCATGGTTCCGTCGTCCCGGGCCATCGTGGTCCCTGGTCTACTTAGTCAGAGGAGGTAGTCGACCCAACCTGACAGAAGGATCCTTGTCGGCAGCCATAGGTTGCTTCGTCCAAGGGGACCTTGTAGACCTGGGTTGGATGTTTGTTTAAGGGGACAAATTTAAATCCACCTTAGCTAACAGAGGGCTTTGTGCCCTATCAATCATATCCTATTGATTCATATCTCAAGGATTTAACGCCATTAAGGAACGTATTGACTCTGGCCATAACCGTTATCTGTGGTGCCATTTAGCGACAAAACCACTCAGTTCAGAGGGCCCCGGGTCATAACCGTTTACCTGCAGTGCCATTTGGCGGCGAAATTGCCGGTTAGAGGACACGTACCACGTCCTTACTGGCAAGAGATTGTTTGAGAATGGATCCTAGTGATATTTTTGACTAGGCATTTGGCTCTTTGTGAGCTGAAGTAAACTTTAATTTGTCCGCCCCGGCAAACTGTTGCGGGGGGGTGGATGGATTTTGCTTTAAGTTTTTGATGGGTTTATTTCATTTTTAAATATTTTTGGTATTTTGGGATTTTTGTGGAGCTTTGGATTTTTTAGATTTTTGTGGGTATTTGGGTGGAGCTTTGAATTATTTGAAATAAAACTTTGGATACTTGGGAGATATTTGAAAATATTTGGGAACCCCTCCGGTTGAGATATGCATTCAACACGGCCATCATCGGGGTGTTTGGGGTCATTTCTCTTTATGGATCGAACCTTGTCAACTCTGTCGGACTGTCGACAGAGGATCGGGTTTCATAGGCTTTATGCCCTTGATAGTGAATTCTCACTGTTATAGGCATTGAATGCCTAATATGAATGTATACAACCGTATATTTGTTTGTTGGTTCGAACCCTGTCGACTTCTATTGACCCGTATAGAAGGATCGGTTTCGAACCTAAACTCACTTATCAACCCGCGCAGCATCCCTAGACGTCACGTGCGTACCAATAACACGCTCGCCGGGGCCCATGCGGGTATTTGATTACATTTACCCCTTTTAGTGTACCTATGTGTATACAAACTATAGTGCACGTGCGGGGGTATTCTTGGAATAGACGCCTTCTGTCCGCTAATACGAATGTTGCGGATCCGGTGGCGTAGCATTGTAGTTATGGACGCCTTCTGTCTGCTTATACGAATGTTGCAGATCCGGTGGCGGGGCGTTGTAGTTGTGGATGCCTTCTGTCTGCTTGGATGAGTGTTGTAGATCCGGTGGCGTGAAGTAGCAGCTTCTGAATGGAGTTATTCGCTGCTTCTTACAGGTAGACTGTCGTGCACTATTTGTTGATTTTCGTAGGTGGGTTATAGTGCACTAACTAATCTCCTGCCTTGCTCATAGGTTCTTGCATTTGTTATGATCTTTTGAGATTTGTTTATGAACATCACATCGGGTGTACGACATGATCTTCTACGATGACTCGTAGGAGTCGACATTCACTACATATCTTTCGTCTTTGCTTACAGCGGATCAATGTATCTTTCAACCATTGATTGATTATCGACTGCAGCCATATTGCAACATTTGTTATCTACTGTTGATTATCACTATCATATATATGTATGTTTGCTGCACACCAATCCTCCCAATTTTGTAGGAGATCAAAATATTTACTTGCATACTGACTGATATCGATTGTGGAAGGATTATGTGTCACTTTGAACTTGATGTTTGTGTATTCATCTAAAACTCCTTCCTTCTTCGTGGTGGAATCATTTGCTTTTTCTTGTTCTTCGCCAACCTTTGTTTGTGGGTTAGCTGATTATTAAGTGTTGGGAAACTACTATACTCATCGTATGCTAATTATTATTGTCCGCAAGTAGGTCATCGTATTCTTTACGACCATTGTTGAATGTTAATGATGGATGAGCCTTGTTGAACATCATACATCTTCCACTGCCATGCGAAGATGGTTCAAAAGTTGTGTAGCAAACTTGTTTAATATCATGTTCATCATAATTAATGTGACGACATATTGATATCTCAATGAAATCTCATGTTTTGATTGCAACCATATTATTGTACTCTCCAATTAACCTTTGCTTATGGCTCGATTGCATTCATTGTGCAGTCTTTATATTTTCTTCATGAATATGTCAGGATGTTCATTACAATCATCCCTCTCCCTTCCTCAAGCATGATTGTTTTGTACTTTCCACCATCTTCTTATCACTTGCAAACAAATTAAATATGCAAGTTCTTTGTTTGTATTCATGTTCAATGTCCAAACATGATCTGGTTCATTTGAACTTGAGTCCAATTTGTCCACATCATATCGAGTTCAAGTTTCCCTTCAAGTGCACTTAGTTCAAACCTGAATTCAAGTTCTCTTGCACATGTCTCAAGTTTGGTTCCTTTAGTTTTATTCATTAATCATATCCAATCTCAAGTTCAAATTCAAGTTCAACTTGATGTTGTTCAACTCAAATTCAATGTTCACAAGTTCTTGCTTTGAGTTCAAGTCTTCTTTGTAGTTCATTTGCAAGTTCAAGATGAGTTCAGTGTTCAAGTGCATGTCTCATGTTGTCCATTGAGTTCGTTTGAGCTCAAAATGAATCCTTGTTCATGTTCGAATGAGAGTCCAAGTTCATATTCATTTAGAATTGAATTCAATTGAGTTCGAGTTCATTTAGATAGATTGAATTAAGTCCACAAGTCCCCAAATTCTTCCAAGTCTTTGTCTTATTTCAGACAAAATTTCGGCAGCCTCCCGGCGTCTCCCTCGTTTAGGGGAAAAACCAAGAGACCGCCTACCCGCCACGTCAACAAAGACGTGCACGGTTGGTGTTGGTGAGACACCGCGGCAGTGATTTTTTTGTTTTTTTCTCCCACCACGGCCAACAAAGGCGTGCATGGGGTTTGAAAAAGTATTTTATGAAAAGATATAGTTTTTGCTTTCCCCCCGCTCGGGGGTACTTATAAGTGACCCCGCTTCGCCGTACGTGCCGCACCGGGGTCCCGCTTTACCACAGCCAACAAAGGCGTGCATAGGACAGTTCTCCGATTTGCCACGAATATTGAAGTAGGGTTTTGAGTTTAGAAAAATTCATACCTCCACGGGGTAGTTGTGGTTGACACGTGGATCGAGGGGTCACTCGCCTACCTCGTCGTAGGTGTCGCACCGGGTTCCCTCCTACCACGGCCAACAAAGGCGTGCTTAGGTGGTTTGCCGGTCCGACACGAATGTCGAGGTAAGAGAGTGGAGGGATTATCTATTTATTTTTTTTAATTATAAAAATAATTAAACAATTATAATTTGTAATTAATTATTAATTATTAACTAATTATAATTAGTAGCTTAATTATAACCATAATCAATTAATAACTAATTATAATTAACCAAAATTAATTATAATTAATCAAATGATTATAGTTAATAATTAGCAACTAATTACTAATTAATTATAATTAACTAATTAATCATAATTATAATTAAATAATTATTAAATATAATCAATAATAATTAGGCATGGTTAATGATAGTTAATAAATAATTTGATTAAATATAATTATTAATAATTAATAATTATTTATAATAATTAATTATAAATAATTATACTTAATTATATCTAAACCCATCTATGAAATGATTTGAGCAGGATTTGAGCTGAATCCCGTCGGGTTCACCAGATCTCGCCGAATAAGCGCGCGTGAGGGAGAGAGTTACCTTCACAGAGAGTATCTCCCGTCGCCTCTCCCGATCAAAATGTTGTAACCTCTGATCCCTACAAGAAGGGAGTCGTGGAATGGAGGCTAGGGCAAGGCATCGGTCACAGGTAAGAGAGGAGATCGGGTGACTGGGTTCGATCGCGGGAAAGAGAGGAGATCGGGCGTCGGAGCTGGAGATCGGAGAGGGTGGTCGGCTGCTGGCGTCGAGTGCGAAATGGAGGAAGGTAGATCTCTCTCTCTCTCTCTCTCTCTCTCTCTCTCTCTCTGGATCAGAGAAAGCCCGAGAGTTCGGCTTGATGAGCTCGGGAGCAGGAGGCGGGAGGGTTGCGGCTTGGAGCTGGGAGGAGCTCGACGGAAGGTGGAGAGGGAGGTCATGTGTGTAGAGAGAGGAAGCAGCGAACGAAAGCTTTGGCTTCGTTCGGTATTTAACGACGCTGAGGGAGGCTTGATCGAGGCGAGTCGCAGGATATCCGGGAACGGACGTGCTCGCAGCGAGATATCTGGACTGGTTCAGCGCCGTCTATAAAGAATAGTCCTGTAGCTAGTAGCAGGATTTCTGCAGGATTTGCGGAGATTTGGGCGTCTCGACGGAGCAGAGGTATGTACAAGGGATTTTTAGTTTTCTTCTCTGTTGTTTCTTTTGGATATAACGTGAGGGTCAACACCATGAAGAAAAGCATTTGAGATATCCAGCTGAGCAATGGGCCAAGAATGATGAAGAGCAACAAGGATAAATACCCGAACCGTGGGCATCTTCGCTACAGGACTAAAAGTCTCCTGATAATCCAAGCCGAGAGCTTGATTAAATCTTTGGGCGACCAAACGAGCTTTGTATCGAGCAACTGAACCATCAGAATGAAGTTTGGTACGATAGACCCATTTGCAACCAAGCATATTATATGCTGCAGAAGATGGTACGAGATCCCATGTACCTTGTAATTGAAGTGCTTGAAATCCAGTAGACATAGCTTTCCGCCAGTTTTCTAATTTGGAGGCCTGCAAAAAAGTAGTAGGATCTTCGGGATGGACAATATGAGACGGTTGACGAGACCGAATTGGAGAATCACACATAGACGTGTGAGCTATGGGAACAAGTAATAAGGGTGGAATGTTAGGTGGAGAAACATCTGAAACAGTGGATGATGTAGGAGAAGAGAAGGGATACACAGATTCATTAAAAACGACGTGACGAGATATGTAAAGTTTATGTGTAGCAATGTCAAGACAACGATAGCCTTTTTGAGGAGACGCGTAGCCAAGAAAAACACAGGAACGAGAGAATGGAGAGAGTTTGTTAGAGCTATATGGACGAAGCCAGGTATAGCATAAACAACCAAAAACCTTGAGATGAGTATAGGAAGGAGGTTTATTGTAAAGCAACTCATAAGGAGAGATATTTGAAGTGTTAGAAGAGGGCAAGCAGTTAATTAAATGTGCTGCAGTAAGTAGTGCTTCAACCCATAGATATTGAGGTAAATGTGCTGCAAACAAGAGAGAATGTATCATTTCAGAGAGGTGACGATGTTTACGCTCAGCGACACCATTTTGAGAAGGTGTGTAAGGACAAGAATATTGATGAAGTATGCCATAATGTTTCAGATATGTTTGAAATTGATGATTCAAACATTCACCACCTCCATCCGTGCGAAAAGCCTTGATAGAGGTGTTAAATTGACATTCAACCATACGTTTAAATTCACAGAATTTGATAAACGCATCAGATTTCTTGATTAGAGGATAAACCCATACGAACCGAGAATAATCATCAATAAACACTATGTAATAACGATAACCATCTGCAGAAGAAATGGGAGACGGACCCCATATATCAGAGTGTATTAAAGCAAATGACTCATTACAGCGATTTAGAGATTTAACAAAAGGAAGACGATGGCTCTTGGCCATTTAACAAACATGACAAACAGAGACAGTTACATTTGGACGAATATAAGGACATTGCTTTGCAAGAGAAGATAACGTGCGAGCCGAGGGATGTCCCAATCTACGATGCCAAAGATCGGGAACAACTTGCACAGAGAAAAGAACTAAGGACGATGATTGAGACGGTGCTACCGAAGCAGAGGAAACAGGATAGAGCTCATTAATACAGGGTCCCTGAAGAAGAAGCTGCTGCGTCCTCCGATCCTTAATGAAGTAACCATGAGAAGAAAAGGAAATATCACTGTGCTTATCAGCACCTAAACGATGAACAGAGAGAAGATTAAAGGATAAATTTGGAACAAAGTGAAGTTGAGATAATTGCAAACTACCTGCCGGAGTAGGGAGAATACCATTACCGGTAGTTTGAATAGGTATTTGCTGGCCATTGCCGAGGACAACTTGATTCGTGCCAGTTTAAGACTGAGACGACTGAAGAAAAGTGGGATCGGAGGTATGGTGAGAGGATGCTCCTTTATCCAGATACCACTCAGTTGCAGGCGTTGCATTTGCAGAAGAAAACAAAGTAGAATTTGGCGGGTCATTTGAATATTGAGGGTCTTGACGATACCAGCAGCGAACTGCTGTATGACCCGGCTTGCCGCAAATTTGGCAAGCAACAAATTGTCTAGGTGATCGGCCACCACGATTGCTGGAAGAAGCATTGGAAGTCGACTTGGGCATTGAAGCAAGCTGGCCACGAGAGTTATTAAAACAACCTCTTCCACGACCACGAGAAGCAACAAGAGCAGTGGTCGGAGTAGTAAGTTGCAGCGAACTCATCTCTCGAGTGACTTCATGTGCTAAATTCAACTCTTCACTACACAATAAAGTGTAGAGATGATCCAATGAAAGTGGTTGGAGATTCGTGCGAATGGCTGTTTTAAAAGCTTGATAGTTTGCCGGCAATCCGTTAAGCGTATGATGAATAATCTCTTCCGAGTCCAATGACGATCTTGCAGCTGCTAGGGAATCCACCTTTGATTTAATTTCCAGTAAATATTGTGTCATAGACTTATCTTTCATAGTGAGATACTGTAATTCGTTCTTTAACTGCATAATCCTCGAGCGGGTGAAAGACTGGAGATGCTTGGCAATGGTAATCCAAATTTCATTGCAATGGTCAAGAGCTAATACATAAGGAAGTATAGCAGGGGAAATCACAGAATAAAGAGCTGCTGCCAAGTTCTGATCGATAAGAACCCAGGTAGTATACTGTGGATTTAAAACCGGAGAACCACTCGAATCAGAGAGAAATTTATCTGGGCAGTGGGCTGTACCATCAAGAAAACCTTCACAACCATTTGCACGAAAAAGTTTAGCAATTTGTGATTTTCAGGTTGGATAATTATCCGCCGTCAATGGATTTGCAATGACACTTTTCACATTTGACATCAAAAATTTAAGCTGCGATGGAATTGTAGCTTCCAGCATTCCTACGGTGACAGCTGCTTTGACTGGTTGAACCGTTGAAGGCGCTGATGATGATGAACTCATAATGAACAGCAGGATACTACTGCTCTGATACCATGAAAGGAAATCTAAACTGCTAGAAATGCAGAAATATAAAGAAGAACAGTGAAGAATAGACACAGAGAAATTGAGCTGAATGATGCTTTCATTAGCTAACCTTTTATACAGCACAGTGATACATTTATATAGCTGGAAATGGAAAGCATCAGTACATAGTTTGTTATAACAGAACATGTGCAGATTAGAGAATGACAGCCTTGCCACAGCGTAACAGACCACGTGCTGTCCAGGGGAATATGCTCCGAATCCTGTCTCCATAACAGTACAAAGGCTAAAAATCTTTTCCCGTTCTTCAAGAAGATCAAGTCTCTCCCCCCTTGTTCCAAGCCATGATGAGTTGGTTGTACCAGAGGCTATGGACGAGGCTTCCATCCATCATGATAATTAGGGGAGGCAAGGCATGCATCTTTGAGTGCTTCCCAACAGAGTAAATTGACCTCAGCTTCACTGTCAGAAAGTGAGGAATCAGGTGTTCAAGAAAATAAGCTAAAATGCAAGGTTAATACCAATGAGGGGGGGGGGGGGGGGGGGGGGGGGGGGGGGGGGGGGGGGGGGGGGATGTACCACTTGAAAGCCTAATGGGAGTTGGTGATTCTCCTCCTCTTAGGAGTAGAGTCCATATACGTGCACAAAAATAATCTTAGCGTTCATGAAATCTATATTGAACACACCAATTAAACTTTATAACTTCACAATTTTATCCAGGTCTTAAATAATTCACTTTTTCAAAAATATCTTTGTTATCATTAAAGCAGGTGTTATATTACAAATATAATTAACCAAGCAAACATAGAAAATAAAAACTTCTATGCCGAAAGTAACAAAAGGTAAAACATAAAGATAAATGATATTCATAAATGGAATTGAATTTTATATCACAAATAACTAAAATAATCGTTAAAGTTCTTACCATCAGTTTTTTTAAAAGTATTTCTTTATCAGTATCACTCACTTGATCACATCTTTCGACTTGCATGGGTGCAAAGTTTCTAATTATAATTCCTGCTTCTCTAGTCAACTTTGAGTGATGCTCTCCAAGTGACCTATTCAATCCCTCTGGAATGATTATTGATACCTTACCATTTGTTCTGTAATGCTCCTCTAATGCTACACCTCTATTTGAACACCTTTTTTATTAGAACTTGAAACTGAAAAAAAAAAAAAGTAAATAAGAAAGTAATTTATATTTATCATAATTATTAAATTTGAAGAAGACAAAAGTAATAATAAAAATGATAGTTGTCGTCTCTGTCTTTGATATTGATGGATGAGGTAAACTTGTCCTATAAGCTATTGGAGATGCTTCTCCTATAAGCAAACCTCCTTCAATTGATACATGCAAACAGTTAAGAGTAAGAGCAACTAATGTACAAAAGAAATTTTATTTATCAAAGGATAGTATTTAAGCCTGAAAGAGAAAAAAAACATTAAAAAGAATTTAACCTAATAAGCTAAAAAAATACTAACTTACCATTATTAGCAGTAGATATGACATGTGAAGCATCATTTTTTAATGAAGACTCCACATTATTAGTAGTTGATGGTGCAAACAAATGTGAGTAATTTACAATTATTCGAGAGCTTATCCGTTTTCCTGGATTTATGACTTAATAAACTGCAAAATGAAATAAGAACAAAAAAAAATTATTGAAAAGCAAATATATATCAAGTTATTATAATATATAGAACAAATAAGTCATAAAGAACAACCTAGTCTTTATCACTATCAATGTTGATATGTACATCAACATCATCTTCACTAAAATATTCAACTAATGTTGCATCATATTCCTCTTCTTCATCTTCAACACATGTAAAATCAGTAATCTGAGTTGGTTGTGAATGCACATTTTGTACAGATTCCAAAATTTGTGGCTCTTCATCTTCTCTATGTAAGGGACCAATCTCACCAAAATCATCTTGGAAGTTTATATCATTTTGCTCATCTTTTTGATATGTTATATTTTCAGTTAGCTGATCAGTGTTAAGTTGATATTCATTCAAGTAATTCATGAGGGTGGGATCAAATAAATGCCTATGCTGCACTTTCTGTACAACATGCCAATCACCTCTTAACTTTGTATCTTGAACATAAAATACTTGAGTAACTTGACCTGCTAATACATAAGGATCATTATCATACCAAGATTTACTTATATTTATAGATGTGAAATCATCATCAATTACAATGGACTTTTTATGCTCAAGATCAAACCATTTGCACTTGAACAATACTACATGATTTCCATCAATATAGCTCAAATCAACAACATCAGTTAAAACCCCATAGAAATCAATACTTTCATCTTTATGAGAACCTTGAACTGATACACCACTATTCTGGGTTACCCTTCGAATGTCACGTTGGTTGACTAGAAACTTAACTCCATTAACAATGCACCCTGAATATACATTAACACAAATATCTGGACCCATTGTTAAAGAATAAAGATCTTCATTACCTTCCAATGATTTATGAAGATTCAAGCTCTTAATCTAGCAGCAAGAAAAAAAATCAAGTTTTGTGGAATTGTTAACATTAGAAAAACAAATTAGAAAAATAAATAGTAACAAAATTAAGAATTGAGTATCTCACTGTTTGTGAAATTTTGAAAGCGAATTTTTCAAAGCTTGGTTTTCTTTGGGAGTTAAAGTTATATTCTAATTCTAAAATCAAATCATTCCTTTAGAAAAAGTATATCACCTGAAAAAGGTGAAAATAAAATTTCATAACAGCGTTCAGATTTAGAATTATGAAATTCATCTTGAATATTGTGACTGGATGCTAAAGAGAACTTCATATGACCCCGAAAGGGTCAAAATGAGGTTTAACTGAATATCCAGCTACAATATTCAAAAAGTATGATAGTTGATTTCACATCCAAAGCCTTATAAAAGAAAGGTGTATCTCCCCAAAGGGAGATAACACCATTCAATGATAATTATTTGAATATGATAATAAAGATCATTTTTTTATTTTTCCCAAAGGAATTCAATGTGAATTTTGAAAAATCAATTTTTGAAATCAGGTGGGTGTGTAGTTCTAAATCTCCTACGAGCGCAAGCCCTCATAGTTAATTACATCATAGGGAGACAAAGTCCCCTACGAACACTCTCGATTAAAATAGTGGTGAAATTTTGTTAGATTTTCTAGGAGTGATATCAAAAGGAGAGGTGAATTTTGGAAGTTCAAAAGGGACTGGATCAAAGTTGTGCAGTTATTAGCAAAATCAAATGGAGAAGAGTATGGGATACTTTGAGATTCCGGAACCATTCAAAAGTGTCCCAACTTAATCTAAGTGTTGGGCTTTATGTTTTGAATTGAAATGATACTTAATTAGAGTTGAGCATTTTATTAGAAATTTGGGATTAGATTCTCGAAATTTGGGGTCTTATAATCAAAGATCTGCACCGGATCCTAAATCTAATTTGGACACTGGACCACAGTCATCCGAACATAACTAATGTAGTGCAAGGTATGGACTTACCCTGTCATGGATTGGGGAGCCAGCTAACCACCTAATTGATTTAAAACACATGAGTCCGGTCTTTTATGAAAGAGTGGAAGGGACATTTTATTTAAGGTTTTAGAGAGCTGGGGTCGACATCTAGAGATTTTCCTAATTGGTCCCTTTGACTTATGCTGGGTGCAAAAAATGCTAAAGACTAATGCAATTAAAGTTTTGACATTTTTAATTTATTTCTAATGCAATGCATGCTAATCAACGATTTCAAATTAAATATGCTTGAAAGTTAAAAACAGGCTTAGAAAATAATTTTTTAGAAGACTAGACTTCCCCAGGTCCGGCACCTCATCCTCATAGGTCAGACTATCCGGACTTTACCCGCAGGCGGGGAAGGGTCTAAAGCAACGAGAGAGTAGTGTAGAAATAAGCATGCGACCCTAGGGTCGATCCCTGACTAATTCTCTAAATTCGTTACCTTTCTATGTTATTTAGACTCACTAAATTTTAAATTTTAAGATTATGAGTATACAATTTTCACACCCTTACGAGTCTAGGCGAAAACAAAAGAGGCACATAAATGCCAAAAAACTAGAAAAAGTAGGTAATTCTATATGCAATCATTTCAACAAATCATATATAAAGGCATCATGTCATCTCATTTTTTCACAACCATTAATTGAAGGCACAGGCAACAAGTGAAAGAACTGCTATGTTGATGGTTGGCCACACAAAGTAACCACCAATCAATCGAAGCAGAGCATACGACAACTCATGTGCCAATACGGTCTCAAGCACTTTCACATCAATAAGCCCAATGGCACCACTCAGTATCGAAGAGTAAGCCAACTCATACTGTTGAGTCTAGTAAATAGGTTGTTAAACCTAAGTTAATGTCCCAAGGCTACCAAGAGGAGGGGTGAATTGGTAGTTTAAAAATTGTAAACCCTCTTTAAATTTATGTTGAACCGAAATGAAAATTTTCTTTTACGTTTTTGTAGAAAACGTTTTTCAACCACAGAGTTTTTTAAAATTAAAAATAAAATGCGGAAAAGTAAAAACTGTAAAGTAAATGACACCAGATTTATAGTGGTTCGGTCTAAACCAGACCTACATCCACTCCCTAGAGGCACCCTCTGAGTATTGCACTAATACAAATAGTGACTCTCCTTTTGCACCCACAGCAAGGTGGAGAAGCGTTTATAAATCACTCTTTTCACCACTACCTGGTGCGGCAGAGAATCGTCGTCCTTTTACATAATCCCTAGTGTTGGCAGAGAATCTTCCGTCCTTTCACACTCTCCTAGTGTGGGCAGAGAATCCTCCGACTGTTCACACTCTCCAAGTGTAGGCAGCGAACTCTTCCGTCCTTTCACACTCTTCTGTGTGGGCAGAGAACCCTTCGCCTGTTCACACTCTCCAAGTATAGGCAGCGAACCCTTCGGCTGTTCACACTCTGTAAGTGTCGGCAGCGAACCGGATCTCCTTGACAGATCTTCTCACAAGAATCTAGAAGGGAAAAGGAAAAGAGTGAAGTAATCCCAATTCACAAGTAGAGATTCTTACCTTTAAACTCCAAGTGAAGCCTTCACGCTCCAGGGGTAGGAATCCTCCTTTGAATGCACTCTTACACTCTCTCCTTAGCTATTCTCTTAAGAGGCACGAAGATCAAATGACAAAAAGATTGGGTGGCATTCTAATTTGGACTATTTATACAAAAGACAAGAAAAACTGCCCAAAAACTGCAAGTATTCAATTCTGTACGCAGTGGATCATCCCGTATGATCGTGGATCGTCTTGGACGATATTACTTAAAAGCTTTGGACGATATATGTGTACGAAATGTCTTCGTACAAGCTGGTCGTCCCGTACAAACTAAGTTTGTCCGGTACGAACTGTTATTACAAGGTTGGTTCTAGAAACTGCAGAAAAACCGTCCTAAGTCGGTTGTATCGTCTGGACGAAAATTGGTTCGTCTGGACGAAATTTTTACAGAGATCAGATCGTCCTGGACGATAATTAATTTTGTCTGGACAAAAATTTTACAGAGAGAAACTCATTTTCTGACGATAATTAATTTCATCTGGACGAAAATTTTACAGAGACCAGATCGTCCTGGATGATAATTAATTTCATCTCGGACGAATAGGACTTAGAAAATTTTTCAAGTCAGTTCCTATTCGTTCCCTGTGCTCAATAGGAGATAACTGTCTTATCGTCCCGTACGATCTGATATTGTCCCGTACGATCAGTATAAATTTTATATGATCTACTTATGTATGTGTGTATGTTTTTATTCACTCAATTACAATCACTCCCTTTTAAATTTAATTCAAAGAAAAGTACAAGCTTCAAATTTATAAAGTATCTCATGTTGAATTTGATTTGAAGTCTTCATAGTCTGGAGTTTGATTTTCCTGAAATGTTAGTACACATAAGAGCAAATACAAATCTTCTAAAATTGTTAGGAGATAACTACACATTTGAACAATAATGTTTGGAATCATCAAAACTATACAAGTTGCAAAAATGTAAAGCATGCAAATAGCAACTATCTTAACAATCTCCCCCTTTTTGATAATGGCAAAACAATTATTGTTTGTATGGTTTCAATTTAAACAAATCTCCTAAACTTCCCCTGAATTGATGAATACATGAAAATAAGGAGGTATTTTGAACCAAAGAATATAATTTTTTGTTTTTCAAAAATTTTTAACAAAAAATTAAAAAAGACCAAGACAGGACTTGACAAGACCACAAGTCAAAAGACAAAATCAAAATACAAGCATACAAATACAAACACACAATAATTTCTCGCCCTTTTTGACAACAACAAAAAGTGACGAAGAAATAGACAAGAAATGTAAGTAATTATATGAAATCCATTTGAAAATTTAATCTAAAGAGTGATTGACATAAGGTATGCAATCCAAAACTAATAACATTAGTGAAATCATAAAAATTCATAGAATTAAAGAAGTGATATAACATTGTAAGTAAGAAGAATTTATCAAAGACATGATTCAATTTAGACATTTTTGATAAAGAAAATCATTACAAGAGAGATGAATAAAAATTCTATATTTCAAAGTTCAATAGAAATATAAATGAACAGAAGATCAATTTGAATTAAGAGATTGAAAGAATCTGGAAAGAAGAGAATTACCACATGTGACGCTTTGCGCATCTTTTTCAAAATTTTGGCATATTTTTGTGCATCTTTTTACATTGGGCTTATTTTGTGCCTCTTTTTCGAACCTTTGCGCATTCCTTTCAATTTTTATACTTTTTGTATAATTTTTCAAGAGTAATTGAAACCAATTCTTTCCAAGATCAATAATCTAAAATTTCAAATTTTTCTAAGTGCATAAATATCACTTGAGCAAAGAAATACAAAATAAGAACACATCTAAATTGCAATAATAATATTAATTTTTATGTAGCCTAAATGAATAGACATGAAATTAAAAATTCTAATTATAACAAGTTATAAACAAATTTTAAATTTAGAAAGATTATATTTTCTAATGAAATTAATCTTAAATTACAATTTAATTTAAGCACAATTAAGATTAAAAAGACTAATGAAATTCATAAAAACTAAACACATTTCAAAAACAATCAAAATTTAAATCAACTACAACATATATTGATATTGATGAAAAATATTACAAGATCATTTCATAATATCAATAGAAAAACACAAAAAAAAAATACATTGAACTTTTAAAACTTAACGTAAACAAACACAACTAAAATAAACACTAGAACAAACACTAATACAAATACAAATACAACAAACATAAAGAAAATCATTACTCATTCTCTATTCTTCTTCTTCTGGAGGAGGAATGCCACCAAATAGGTTGAAGTAGGAGGTCATCAACATAACATTGGTATTGATTTCATGAACTTTATTTCTGATACTACCAATGTCCTGTTGCTGTTGCAGAAGTTGAGCATCAATTTGATTAAATCTTTGATCAAAATGAGTCTCAAGTCTATCAAATTTCTTAATCAAATTCTGATAATCTGATTGAGGTGCAGAAGTTTGCTTTCCTTCTTCTTCTTCTTCTTCAGAAGCACTAGCATGTGCTTTTCCTTTTTCCTCCTTGAAAATTGCTCTGAAAGAAGCATCATTGTAGTAGACCGGCTCTTCATATTCATCATCAGGATGCACTAAATTGTATTTCTTTTCCAAAATATATGTAACTAAGTGTCCTAATGAGATATTCTTTTTCTTTTCTATTATGCATGCCCAATTTCTGAAAGCCCATAAAGATGGTCTAGGATAAGTTGGGCTTCATCGATAGGCTGATGATCCATAATAAAAAAAGTCACAACAGAAAGGAGTGGGGTAATATTGATCCTATCACCAACTTTAGGAATGATTGAAGATCGAAGAATGTGTTGGATGATTCGAGCATTTTTGGTCATTCCTAAAACTCTAGCAACATGATATGTTAGGCCATTTTCCCTAATCACCTTATTGATTTCATACCATTTGAAGGTGTTCTCATTTATAAGGGTGTGGGCTCTTAATCCTTCAGTTCTTAAGTTTAGAAAGGCACCTAAGTCGTGCTTAGTGATTTCAATTTTTTGTTTGAAAACAAAAGAACTTATACAGGAGTGGTCGGAATTAAAACTCATATTTGCTAGGAAATAGAGAAAGGTTTGTTTGTTGTAGAGGTGGACGAGAGAAAGAATTAATCCAAATTGGGTGGAAGCAAAAAGGTGCATTACCTTAAAATTTATCTCGCTTTGAATCAGAATGCGAGAAGGTGTAATTTTAGCAGATGCAAAATGAGGAAAGGATTCCTCATTTGCCTTTGAAAGGAAGTTTTCAGAGGAATTCCTGTGGGGTTTCTTCGCCAACACCTTTTGTCTCTTGCTTGAGGAGGCCATTGTCGATTTGAAGTTGAAAGGGATTGAAAGTGAAGTTTGGAGTTGTGATTGTTGAGTTGAAAAAGCCTTCTTATTTAAAGAAAACGATATGTTCGTCCTGGACGAAAATTATCGTTCGTCTGGACAAAAAAATTTCATACAGACGATCCAATTCGTCCAAAATGAAACGGCTTTTCATAATCAACACAATTTACGATGCATCCTTTCATACAAACTTTTGACTTGATCGATCGTACAGACGAAAAAATTTCGTACAGACGATCAAAAGTAATTCGTTTTAATGTCAGTTGGAAACCGTCCCCGCCTATGAATCGACGTCTGTTCGTCTGGACGAACAAAAAGTTCGTACGGATGAACTTCACAATTAAAACTGCCTTATCCATTCAACTGCCGCATTTAATCGTCCCGACGTTTGAGAGAGAAAAACTTTCGTCCTGGACGATCAACAGATCGTACAGACGATCTACATTTAAAATTGCTCTCAAGACGTTTAAAATCACGCAAGCTGAATTTTACACACATCGTCCAGTACAAAAAATTTCGTCCCGGACGATTTCCATATTTTTAGATTTTTTGAATTTTTATCAAACAAGAATAAACTAAACATACAAATCATAAAAAAACATTGACAAATCCACAGACTCTAAAATGACATCACTCAAAAATAGTCAAAGATCACAAAAACAAAACAAAACAAACTACGAAAACATAAATATCAATATTGCAAAAATAGTTTTATTTAAGAATTCAAATCAATTACACCAAGCCTTGTTCTTAATGTACTGAAGGTATCAAAGGCTAAAGGTTTTGTAAAAATGTCTGCAAGTTGATTTTCAGTTGAAACATGAGTAAGTTTAATTTCTCCTTTGGATACATAATCCCTTATGAAATGATGTCTTATGTCAATGTGTTTGGTTCTAGAATGTTAAATAAGATTTTTGGAAATGCAAATAGCACTAGTATTATCACAATAAATTGGAATAGTGCCTATAGTTAATCCTAAATCAATCAACTGTTGTTTTAACCAAAGTACTTGTGCCACACAACTTCCTAATGCAATGTATTCTACTTCTGCAGTAGATAGGGCCACTGAATTTTGTTTTCTACTGGACCAAGATACTAATGAATTTCCAATGAATTGAAATGTTCCAGAAGTGCTTTTCCTATCCACTCTACAGCCTGCAAAGTCAGAATCTGAGTAACCAACAATTTCAAATGAAGAGCTAAACTTAGGATACCAAATTCCTAAGTTCTGAGTTCTTAGTAAGTATCTTAATATCCTTTTCATTGCTGTCAAATGTGATTCTTTTGGATCTGATTGAAATCTAGCACATAAGCAAACAATGAACATAATATCTGGTCGGCTAGCAGTCAAGTAAAGTAAAGATCCAATAATCCCTCTATATTTCTTTTGATCAACAGATTTTCCCTTAAGGTCCTTATCCAACTGAACTGAGGAACTCATTGGTGTACTAACAGGTTTAGTATTGTCCATTTCATATTTTTTGAGGATGTCCTTAATATATTTAGTTTGACTAAGAAATGTACCTTCCTCAAGTTGCTTAATGCTAAATCCTAGAAAGTAATTTAAATCTCCCATTAGACTCATTTCAAATTCACTACTCATTGTTTTAGAAAAATCATCACAAAGTTTTTTATTTGAAGATCCAAAAATGATATCATCTACATAAATTTGAACAATGAGTATATCTTTTTCAAATTTCTTTAAAAAGAGAGTTGTATCCACACTTCCTTTTTCAAAAGATCTTTCAAGTAGGAAGGTGCTCAACCTCTCATACCAAGCCCTAGGTGCCTGTTTCAATCCATATAATGCATTTTTTAACTTGAAAACATGATTTGGGTATTTAGAATTTTCAAAACCTGGAGGTTGTTCTACAAAAATATCTTCTTCAATTACCCCATTTAAAAAGGCACTTTTGACATCCATTTGAAATAATTTAAAACCTTTAAAACAGGCAAAGGCAAGTAAAACCCTAATTGCTTCAAGTCTAGCTATAGGGGCACAAGTCTCCTCAAAATCAATTCCTTCAATTTGATTATACCCCTTAGCAACTAATCTAGCCTTATTTCTAATGACTACTCCTGAGTCATTCATTTTATTTTTGAACACCCACTTGGTTCCAACAATACTTTGATCTTTTGGCCTTGAAGTTAATTCCCAAACTTTATTTCTTACAAATTGATTCAACTCTTCTTGCATGGCCAATATCCAAAATTCATCAGAAAGTGCTTGATCAATATTAGTGGGTTCTATTGTTGAAATAAAGTCTGAATGATTGACTTCCTTGTTTAATCCACGCATAGTTCTAATACCCTCACTAGGTTCACCTATAATCAATTCTCTTGGGTGATTTTTAGAAAATGTCAAATCTCTAGGAAAAGGGTTTTATCTTTCCAAATTCTCTTTCATATTTTCTTCCAAATTTAATCTATTAATCTTTTGGGAGTTTTCTTCAATCTCATCTTCAATAACATTTGGCTCTTCTAAATTTCCAGGTTCATCAAATACAACATGTGTGGTTTCTTCAATGACTAAAGTTCTTTTGTTGAATACCCTATAAGATTTTCCAACACTTGAATATCCAACAAAAATTCCTTCATCTGATTTTGCATCAAATTTTCCTAAGGCAAATTTTACATTATTATGAATGAACACCTTGCAACCAAAAACATGCAAATGAGACAAATTTGGTGTTCTACCTTTTATCAACTCATAGGGTGTTTTATTTAAATTCGATCTCACATTCACCCTCTTCAGAACATAACATGCAGTGCTAACCGCCTCAGCCCAAAAATATCTAGGAAGTGAGTATTCTGCCAACATTGCTCGGGCGGCTTCTATTAATGTTCTATTTTTCCTTTCAACTATCCCATTTTATTGAGTGAAAGTTCGTTCGGGATGTTAAGCCCTATGAACTTAGTCCCAAGCTAACCAAGAGGGGGGGTGAATTGGTATTTTAAAAACTCTTTTCACAAAGAAAGAAAATTGCATAAACCAAATCACATCACAGAAATAAAATGTGGAATTTAAAAAATACGGAAGCAAGAAAAAGAACACAGAGATTTATAGTGGTTTGGTCGACTCCTTGGAGGCACCCTCCAAGTATTGCACTACAAAACGTGACTCTCCTTTAGCCCCCACGGCTAGGCGGAGAAGCCCTCACAAGAACCTCCTTTTTGCCACCCCGGCAAGGCAGAGAACCTACCTCCTTTTGCTTCCTCCTGAAGCTGGCAGAGAACCACAACCAAAAGCAAAATCCTTACCTCTACCGACTCTACCACGGACGAGAAACTCCAGACGAAAGACAAGAAGAGCGATCCTTGAAGCAACCCTTGTGAATCCCCTCACAAGCTCCCCCTCACAAGATCCTCTCTCTCTTTCTCTCCTCAAGGTCTTCTCAGGTCAAGGCAGCAGCCAAATGTTATTAAAAACGTTGAACAAGAGCTCTTTAAATAGAAGAGCTTCAAAGGAGCTCATTAATTGCAAGTTGCCGACAATATCGTCCAGGATAATATGGACATCGGCCTGGCCGATCAGTACAAATCACAGAAGATCGGCCTGGGCATCGCCCTGGGAACAGTCCTGGACGATTAAATTTTGGCTTGATCGTCCAGGCCGATCTCACGAACGTCCTGGCCGATCAGTTCAAATAAGAGGAAAATCGTCCTGAGCATCGCCCTATTTTTGAGCTGGCCGATATTTATCGTCCTGAAGTAACTTAAGAATTTTGAATAGATCGTCCTAGCCGATCCTGTGATCATCCAGGACGATATGATCGTATCAATCATCCTTAATTACTCCCTTAATTTCTTAATCAATTAAGGCATAATTTGATAATTTCGTCCAGGCCGATCCGTGGATCGTCCTGGCTGATAATTTAAAAATACACTATACCTTAATTGTCTATGGCGGCTACTTCTTTCTATTTTGAGCTTATCGTCCTGGCTGATACACATATCGTCCAGGCCGATATGTTAATGTCGTCTGCCTTAATTAAGAATCCTGATTAGTGTCTCTAGTTTTAACTCGATCGTTCAGGACGATCCAATAGATCGGCCTGGCCGATGTGAGCAAAAACAGAGATTCTAAATCTCTCAAGTGTGTGTGTGTAGGGTTACTTAGTATCAGTCTTTTGAACATTACAAACTGACTCAAGAAGAGAAAAAATAGATTACAGACTGACTAAATCCTATACCTACGCAATCCTGAACTGGCTTCCTCTTGATCGTCCGATCTTCAATTCCTGAAAAGTTAGAAGCAACAAGTAGTCCAAAAGAAATAGTGTTTGTCAATCATCAAAACATAAGTCATGAAAAAATAGATTTACAACAATCTCCCCCTTTTTGATGATGGCAAACACAAGTATGAAAAATTAAAAAAAAAAAAAAGGTTCATTAGAAATTCAAAGTTACAAACCCCAAACCCAACAGCTTTTTCCTACACCCTACTCCCCCTTTTGTTATCACAAAAAGAGGGTCCAGATAAAAAAAAGAAAACATCACAAAAGACAAACAAGCAAACTACAAAATGACAGGAAATAAACAACACAAAGTACATACTAAAACAACGAGGGATCCAGTTCATCAGATGGAGGTGGTGGAGGTGGCTGCTGAAAGTAGGTGGCAAGTGTGGTGAACTGAGCATTGAACCAGGCGATGTCCTGGTCATGCTGCTGCTACTGGTGAACCAAGTAACTATCAAAGCAGGCTAAGTTCTCCGCGCGATTATGCTTGTAGCGGGCAATGTCCTCAGAATGTTGCTGCTCCTGTGCAGCAACGTAAGCATCGAAGCGGGTCTCCCAACGATCAAACCTCTTTATCAACCGATCAACCGGTGAGTGCTGGTGGAGAGGAACAGGATCAAGAACGGGAGCGGGAGCGGGAGCCTCCTCCTCTCTAGCCCCCCGACCTTCCCTATCTCCTGGGTGGAGACGAGTACTATGAAGGGCAGTGAAGGAATTGTTTGAGTAGTAAGGAGGATGAAGGTCAGGACGAGCAGAATATTGGAGATTGTATTTGATTTCAAGGACATAGGCTATGATGTGTCCTAAGGCTAGATTGGGTTTTCTCTTATGGCCTGGATCGCGAATAGTGGTTAGGTGATCGATGTAGCGAAAGAGTAGATCAGTGGCATTGAATTCTCTTTGGGCCATAATGTAGAAAGTAGTGAGAGAAAGTAGAGGGGTGACGTGAATTCGGTCCCCTGCTTTTGGAATTATGGAGGTGCGAAGGACATGTTGGATTTTCCTAGCATCTTTGACTAAAGAGCTAGTCTCTCCAACATGGAAAGGTGCATTGGTATGGCGAAGGAAGTAATTCGCCGTGGACCAGTCAAAATCAGAATCAGAGGCTATTAGGTGCAGCTTATCCCCGGTGGTGGATAGTTGTAAAAGATTAACACAATCCTGATATATGATTTCGACAGGGCGTTGATTCACATAGGAGGTCAGGGCTGTGAAGGTGCGGTTAATGCGCAGGCTTGCATAAAATTCAAGGAGTTTGGAAGAGAAAGGGACGGCGAGGGTGAGTATGAAATAAAGAGAGGTGTGGGCAAACAAATCCATTACCAGATATGAGAGATGTGCAGGATTGATTATCCGGGAGAGGGTGATGCCACACTCATTATAGCAACGGTAGGCAGCCTGATCCTCTGCCTCCCTGAATCGAGGGTCCAGAGTTGCCCTCGAAGAACTCCCAGACGCCTGACGAACACGTTTCCCACCAGCCATAGAAGAGAGTTAGCAAGAAAACACAAAAGGAAGAAGAGTGGAGAGTGAGAAATCATGCCTGGAACGGCTAGAATTTAAAGAAACGACCATATCGTCCTGGCCGATCTCAGAATCGTCCAGGCCGATATGTCTCAATAATTGCATACAGGCCGATTGGTCAAAAAGGTGGTCCGATCGTCCGGGCCGATCAGATATCGGCCAGGCCGATTAGACACAGGCGATCATCCCGAGGAGTCAATCCGGATGATCGTTGAAAAAGTAGATCGTCCGGGCCGATTAGGTGTATCGTCCAGGACGATGCACAATAATTGATCATACCGGCCGAAGTTAAAACATTTTAAGTCACTGCCACGTGTATCGTTCAGGACAAACAGTGGATCGGCCCGGCCGATTGTCCAATAATGGATCGTCCGGGGCTGATTTTAATGATTCAAACATGCAGACACGTGGATCGTCCAGGACGATCCAGTGTATCGGCCAGGACGATGCACATAAAATGCATCGGCCAGACGAAATATTCTATCGGTCAGGACTATCATCATGATTGCAACAGAGTTCATTCAGATCGTCCAGGACGATGTATGATCGTCCAGGACGATGATCGTCCAGGACGATGAGTTACATCAAGCACAGAAAAGGTCAACAGATGAATTTTGAAGAGAATTTGTCCTATCGTCCAGGACGATAAAAGTATTGGCCAGAACGATGTGACTAAGAATTGAAAACAAGGAAAAGATGGTGATGATCAAGACCCTAAAAAATAAAAAAATAAAAAAAACAGTCAAAACACAGTAAAATAAAACAAAAACACAACGAAAATCAAACAATGAATATTTTTTGGATTTTAATTTTCTAATTTTTTTGTTTTAGCGAAGCATTTCATATGATAAAATTTCAAATATTTTTAAACTTTAGAGTTCCAGGAGATCAAGGATTTTAACTAATTCCAATCAGAAGAAGGTAGAACATCTGATTCTGTTAACCCTAGATCAGACATCCTTTAGGGTACAAAATTCTTTTGGAAAATAAAAATCCAACTCAGAATAACTATATAGGATAATAAGATCCATTCAAGACTTGTTTACAAAGAAAATATCTCATAATTAATAACCAAAAGTAATTTTTCTCAATCATGGAAATTGAAATCAAGTCTTTGAAAACATCACATAATCAATGAGTTTTCTAAGTTTTAAGAGTTTTACCAAAGAGAGGATAGCTTGCATTTAGTGGGCTCATTTTATGCCTCTTGTTATTTTGATTGGCTCTTTTGAGCATCTTTTGATTCTTTGATACACTTTTGTGTATACAACTTTCTTTTCAATTTGGCTTCATTGGCCTTTTTCCTTTTTAACTTTTGCAAGCTAGAAACTCTTTAATATACCCTTAAAAAAACTTAGTTGTGAGTATATCCTCCAAGTATTAGAGAATAGGAGCTCTCTCTCTAATATAGGGAAGAACAATCCACAACACAAAATCAAAATCATGTGATAAATGCAATGGCAAGATTTCAAAAGCTTGAATGATATATAAGAACTTTGGCTATTATGTATAAGATAAATTAATGTAGCAAGATAAGAAAAAGATCTTAAATAAAAAGGCATTGGTTAACCTGAGTTGAGACTTTTGTTTAGAGAAGAAAATCATACCACTAAACAAAGTCAGAAGGAGTGAAAACATCAACAGTATACTCCCTTTAACCAATTTTAGAAAAGCTAAATACTATCTCCAAAACTTCAAAATCTAAAAGCTTGAAAATATTCATCATATGGAAGGACAAATTTAAAGAACAATGTGAAATAAAACACATAAAAAACAAAACAAAAAAATGAAAATAAAGCAAAACTAAAAACAACACAAAGTGAGCACAAAAACTAGCACAAAGATAAAATAAAAGACACAAAAAACTAAAGATTTCAAGCAAGTGATAAAGCAACGAGTTTAAGCAATTTTGAGCTGCAAGCCTCCTTATGTCCAGTTATCCTATGCTCCCACGAGATCTTTGGTGAGGGCACTCCTGCAAAACTCAACAACAGTCAGATTTAGAAACCCAAACAGGTTTGGGATCCTTCTTATGAAAAGTAGAAGGTGATGCTTGTGTGCCATGCTGTGCATTATTTAATTTTGGTCTCCACACCCATCGTGTACTATGATAAACTGTGCAAGTGTGTGAGATGTGTCCTAGTATGCCACAAGAAAAACATTGAACTCCAGGAAAAGGTTTTCTTAAATGGTTTGGGTAAAAATGCCTCTTCCTAGGTTCTGGCTTTTGATTAGGATTTGGTGTCATCCTAGCTTTCTTACATGTTTCCAAATCATTTTGAATTCTCAAGTTGATTTCTTTTAAGGCATCATTGTCAATCCTCAAATTTTTCTCAATCTCTTTAGATTTCTCAAGTTCAGAATTAAGAGATGTGTTTGAATCTTTCAATGCATTGTGTTCATCAATTAATTTCAAATGCTTTTTGTTCAACTCATCAAATTCATCAAGAAGAGCCATGTGATTTGAATCAATCGTTGCATGATCTTTGAGAAAAACTTCATGCTCTTTTTGTAGATTTGAATATTCTAATTTTAGGCTAGCATGAGTCTTCTTAAGTTTTTTGTATGATGCATGGATTTTTTCACAAATTTCAAACAATTCATCATAGGTTGGTTTACACTCCTCTTCATCACTTTGATCTTCTCCCATGAAACACAAGTTTATAGTCTCTTCCTCTAGTTCAGTCTCAGAGGAGTCAGTACCAGATTCTGCCCAAAAACCCCTTTGGATTTTCCTCTTGTCCTTCCTAGACTTAGCTTTCTCCTCACCTTTTTCTTTTTCTTTGCTCGAATGATCTTGAAGTGTAGGGCAATCGGCTCTCACATGTCCAGGTTTCCTGCATTCAAAATAAACAACATCAGAAGATCCTTTAACATGTTTATGATCCTTACCTTTTCTCCAACTTTGATGATGTTTTTGTTTCTTCCTTAGAAAGCTTTTGAATTGCCTTGTGATGAAGGCAATTTCATCACTTTCAGACTCGGAAGATTCAGAATCCGATTTGTGCGCCTTCAGTGCGATTGTTTTCTCCTTTTTCTTCTCACCTGCATCAAGATTTCTTTGATTCACCCCTTGTTTGTAAGAAATGAGTGAGCCAAGTAAGTTATCAATGGAATAGGTGTTCAAATCTTTAGATTCAATGATTGCAGTGATTTTTGCATCATAAGACGAAGGCAAGCATCTCAAAATCTTATTAACTTTTTCATAATTCGGAAGTTCCTTTCCTAGTGCATGCAATGAAGTAACTATTTGAGTAAACCTAGTGTACATGTCAAAAATCGATTCATGAAGTTTCATACAAAAAAGTTCGTAGTCATGCAAGAGAAAGTTCAAACGGGATTGTTTAACTTTATTAGTACCTTCATAAGTGATGCACAATTTATCCCAAATCTCTTTACCAGTTTTGCAAGTTGAAACACGCATGTAATCCTCATATTTTAAAGCACAGAAAAAACAGTTCAAACATTTTGCATTTAATTGAGCTAAATCACGTTCATCGAAAGTCCATTCAGTAAAAGCAATTTCAGTTTTAACACCATTAATTTCACGAGAAGGTGGAGAATAACCTTCTTGAATAAGCATCCACATGCGATAATCAGTAGATTGTAAAAACGTTGGCATGCGAGTTTTCCAAAAGTCAAAAGGAAGGATATCGAACAGGGGAGGTCGGGTTATGGAATACCCTTCCGTAGTGTTACGATTCCCAATGTTAGCCATGGATCAAATTCAAAAAGTTTTCAAAATTTAATTTTCGAATCTCGCTCTAATACCACTTGAAAGTTCGTTCGGGATGTTAAGCCCTATGAACTTAGTCCCAAGCTAACCAAGAGGGGGTGTGAATTGGTATTTTAAAAACTATTTTCACAAAGAAAGAAAATTGCATAAAACAAATCACACCATAGAAATAAAATGTGGAATTTAAAAAGTGCGGAAGCAAGAAAAAGAACACAGAGATTTATAGTGGTTCGGTCGACTCGACCTACGTCCACTCCTTGGAGGCACCCTCCAAGTATTGCACTACAAAACGTGACTCTCCTTTAGCCCCCACGGCTAGGCGGAGAAGCCCTCACAAGAACCTCCTTTTTGCCACCCCGGCAAGGCAGAGAACCTACCTCCTTTTGCTTCCTCCTGAAGCTGACAGAGAACCACAACCAAAAGAAAACTCCTTACCTCTACCGACTCTACCACGGACGAGAAACTCCAGACGAAAGACAAGCAGAGCGATCCTTGAAGCAACCCTTGTGAATCCCCTCACAAGCTCCCCCTCACAAGATCCTCTCTCTCTCCCTCTCTCCCTTTCTCTCCTCAAGGTCTTCTCAAATCAAGGCAGCAGCCAAAGGTTATTAAAAATGTTGAACAAGAGCTCTTTAAATAGGAGAGCTTCAAAGGTGCTCATTAATTGCAAGTTGCCGACAATATCGTCCAGGATGATATAGACATCGGCCTGGCCGATCAGTACAAATCACAGAAGATCGGCCTGGGCATCGCCCTGGGAACAGTCCTGGATGATTGAATTTTAGCTTGATCGTCTAGGCCGATCTCACGATCGTCCTGGCCGATCAGTTCAAATAAGAGGAAAATCATCCTGAGCATCGCCCTATTTTTGAGCTGGCCGATATTTATCGTCCTGAAGTAACTTAAGGATTTTGAATAGATCGTCCTGGCCGATCCTGCGATCGTCCAAGACGATATGATCGTATCAATCATCCTTAATTACTCCCATGATTTCCTGTTCAATTAAGGCATAATTTGATAATTTCGTCCAGGCCGATTCGTGGATCGTCCTGGCCGATAATTTAAAAATACAATATACCTTAATTATCTATGGCGGCTACTTCTTTCTATTTTGAGCTTATCGTCCTGACCGATACACGTATTGTCCAGGCTGATTTGTTAATGTCGGCTGTCTTAATTAAGAATCCTGATTAGTGTCTCTGGTTTTAACTCGATCGTCTAGGATGATCCAATGGATCAGCCTGGCCGATGTGAGCAAAAATAGAGATTCTAAATCTCTCAAGTGTGTGTGTGTAGGGTTACTTAGTATCAGTCTTTTGAACATTACAAACTGACTCAAGAAGAGAAAAAATAGATTACAGACTGACTCAACCCTATACCTACGCAATCCTGAACTGGCTTCCTCATGATTGTCCGATCTTCGATTCCTAAAAAGTTTGAAGCAACAAGTAGTCCAAGAGAAATAGTGTTTGTCAATAATCAAAACATAAGTCATGAAAAAATAGATTTGCAACATTGAGGGGTTCTAGGTGCAGAAAAATTGTGATCAATCCCTTTTTCTTTATAAAAAATTTCAAATATTTCATTTTCAAATTCTCCTCCATGATCACTTTGTAAAGAAATTATTTCACATCCTAGTTTTCTTTGAATCCAAGTTGAAAAATTTCTGAATTCCTCAAATGATTCACTTTTATGAAAAAGAAATCTAACCCAAGTGAATCCTTAGAAATCATCCACTATAACAAATCCGTATACTTTCCCTCATAGACTTATAGTTCCTACTGGTCCAAAAAGATCCATGTGAAGAATTTCCAATAGTTTAGTGGTCCTAAGATCCTTATTGGACTTAAAAGAGGATTTCACTTATTTTCCTAATTGACATGCATCACAAAGGTGGTCCTTAGTAAAGTCTAGTTTTGGTATACCTCTCACTAAGTTCTTTTGGATAATTCTTCTAAGGTTTTTCATACTAGAATGACAAAGTCTCCTATGCCAAAGCCATGATTCATCAGAAACAGTTTTCAAACAAAAAGCAGTAGAAGATTGAATACAATTTAAATCTAGCATGTAAACATTATTTACCCTTTTTCCATTTAAAACTTCTTTCCCATTTAGGCTTAATATGCAGCTAGTAGGTAAAAATTTTACATTATATCCTTTGTCACATAGCTGATTTATACTTAACAAATTATGTTTTAAGCCTTCAACCAATAACATATTGTCTATGAAAAAGTTTTTGAAATTTTCAATCATACCAGATCCAACCACTTTCTTTGTGGTATTATCTCCAAGTGTTACTTTGCCTCCATTCCTGACTTCCAGCGTTATGAATTGAGTAGTATCTCCAGTCATATGCTTTGAACATCCACTGTCCAGGTACCATATGCTCCCACGAGGTCTTGTGTGAGAGCAACCCTGCAAAATTCTCAAATGTTAGACCTGGGAACCAAACAAGTTTGGGTTCACCTTTAGCAATTTATGATCAGATGCATGTATGATATGTCTAAGTTTATGCATCTTAGGTCTCCACACCAAATTAGATTTCATCTTCAAAGTACAGGTGTGAGCTATATGTCCCAAAAATCCACAATTATTACATTTAACTTTAGGAAAAGTATTCCTAAGTTTTCTTCCATTTGTTTGTCTTCTAAGGGATTCCATATATTTAGGATAATATTTAGGATTTGGAAAATCTTCAATTTTGGGGGGTATCCTATTATTCTCAAGAGCTCTTATTATCAATTTATAAAATGAATTCATTTCTTCTAAGAGTCGATTTGTATAATTGATTCGATATATTTTCCTCTCAGATTCATCCTTAAATTTTTTAAAATCTCTTTCAAGATCAGCATATGATGATTTTAGATTTTCAAAATTCTTATTCAAGTCATCATATTCATCAAGTAGTTTCATGTGGTTGTCATCTATTAATGCATGATATTTCCTAAGGATTTCATGTTCCTTCTTGAGCTCTTCCAATTCTAAACTTAAACTAGCATACATTTTTTTCATTTTCCTATATGCATCATGCATGTGTTCAGAAACTTCAAACAATTCATCATAGGTTAAGTCACATACCTCTTCTTGATCTGATTGTTCAACATTATCTGCCATCAAACAAAGGTTGGTGACTTCTTCTTCTTTTTCCGTCTCAGATGAGTCTGAAGCTGAGTCCGCCCAGAAAGCTCTTTGAAACTTCTTCTTGCCCTTCTTTACCATTGGTTTCTCCTCCACATTCTCCTTGCTAGGAGTGGCTTTGAGTTTTGGGCATTCAGTCTTGATATGACCTGGTTTCCTACATTCATAAAAAATCACTTCATTAGAAACCTTGCCATTTCTGTTAAACTTACCTCTATTCCATTGCTGGCATCTCTTCTGCTTCCTCTTTAAAAAGCTTCTGAATTGTCTAGTCATCAATGCAATATCATCTTCATCCTCAGGTTGTGAGTGTTCATTCTCTGACTCTTCCACCTTTAGTGCAATATTCTTCTCCTTTCGTGGTTCACCTGCATCAATCTTTCTTTGACTTACTCCTTGCTCATAAGCAATGAGTGAACCAAGAAGATTGTCAATAGAATAAATGTTTAGATCTTTAGACTCTGTAATTACAGTAATTTTAGCATCATAAGCAGTAGGTAAACATCAAAGAATCTTATTAACCATTTCAGCATTAGTTAATTCCCTACCAAGTGCATGCAAAGAAGTAACAATTTGTGTGAATCTTGTGTACATGTCAGAAATAGATTCATTAGGTTTCATGCGAAACAATTCATAGTCATGTAACAAGATATTGAGTCTTGATTGTTTAACCTCATTTGTCCCTTCATAAGTTATACAAAGTCTATCCCATATGTCCTTTCCGCTTTTGCAATTAGAAACCCGCATGTAGTCTTCAGATTTTAAAGCACAAAAGAAACTATTTAGACATTTGGCATTTAATTATGCTAAGTCACGTTCTTCTATAGTCCAATCTGCAAAAGGTGTTTCTACCCTAACTCCATAAACTAATCTAGTTGGTTCTGTGTAACCTTCATGGACTAGAATCCACATACGATAATCAAGTGACTGTAAGAAAGTAGACATGCGTATTTTCCAAAAATCAAAAGGAATATTGTCAAATAGTGGAGGTCTAGTAATAGAGTAACCCTCAGGTGTGTTTCAGTTTCCGAATGTAGCCATCTACGTTAATCAAAAAGTAGTTCAAACTTATGATTTTGAAACGATGCTCTGATACCACTTGTTGAGTCTAGTAAATAGGTTGTTAAACCTAAGTTAATATCCCAAGGCTTCCAAGAGAGGGGGTGAATTGGTAGTTTAAAAATTTTAAACCCTCTTTAAATTTATGTTGAACCGAAATGAAAATTTTCTTTTAAGTTTTTGTAGAAAACGTTTTTCAACCATAGAGTTTTTTAAAATTAAAAATAAAATGCGAAAAAGTAAAAATAGTAAAGTAAATGACACCAGATTTATAGTGATTCGGTCTAAACCAGACTTACATCCACTCCCTAGAGGCACCCTCTGAGTATTGCACTAATACCAATACTGACTCTCCTTTTGCACCCACAGCAAGGCGGAGAAGCCTTTACAAATCACTCTTTTCACCACTACCCAGTGCGGCAGAGAACTGTCGTCCTTTTACACAATCCCCAGTGTTGGCAGAGAACCTTCCATCCTTTCACACTCTCCTAGTGTGGGCAGAGAACCCTCCGGCTATTCACACTCTCCAAGTGTAGGCAGCGAACCCTTCCATCCTTTCACACTCTTCCAGTGTGGGCAGAGAACCCTTCGCCTGTTCACACTCTCCAAGTATAGGCAGCGAACCCTTCGGCTGTTCACACTCTCCAAGTGTCGGCAGCGAACCGGATCTCCTTGACAGATCTTCTCACAAGAATCTAGAAGGAAAAAGGAAAAGAGTGAAGTAATCCCAATTCACAAGTAGAGATTCTTACCTTTGAACTCCAAGTGAAGCCTTCACGCTCCAGTGGTAGGAATCCTCCTTTGAATGCACTCTTACACTCTCTCCTTAGCTATTCTCTCAAGAGGCATGAAGATCAAATGATAAAAAGATTGGGTGGCAGTCTAATTTGGACTATTTATACAAAAAACAAGAAAATCCGCCCAAAAATTGCAAGTATTCAATTCTGTACGCAGTGGATCGTCACGTACGATCGTGGATCGTCCTGGACGATATTACTTAAAAGCTTTGAAACGACTCTATTTGTATATGTGTACGAAATGTCTTCGTACAAGTTGATCGTCCCGTACGAACTAAGTTCGTCCGGTACGAACGATTATTACAAGGTCGGTTCTAGAAACTGCAGAAAAACCGTCCTAAGTCGGTTGTATTGTCTGGACGAAAATTGGTTCGTCTGGATGAAATTTTTACAGAGACCAGATCATTCTGGGCGATAATTAATTTCGTCTGGACAAAAATTTTACAGAGAGCAACTCGTTTTCTGACGATAATTAATTTTATCTGGACGAAAATTTTACAGAGACCAGATCGTCCTAGACGATAATTAATTTCGTCCCGGACGAATAGAACTTAGAAATTTTTTCAAGTCAGTTCCTATTCGTTCCCTGTGCTCAATAGGAGATAACTGTCTGATCATCCCGTATGATTTGATATCGTCCCGTACGATCAGTATAAATTTTATATGATCTCTTTATGTGTGTGTGTATGTTTTTATTCACTCAATTACAATCACTCCCTTTCAAATTTAATTCAAAGAAAAGTACAAGCTTCAAATTTACAAAGTATCTCATGTTGAATTTGATTTGAAGTCTTCATAGTCTGGAGTTCGATTTTCCTGAAATGTTAGTACACACAAGAGCAAATACAAATCTTCTAAAATTGTTAGGAGATAACTACACATTTGAACAATAATGTTTGGAATCATCAAAACTATACAAGTTGCAAAAATGTAAAGCATGCAAATAGCAACTATCTTAACACATATGATAGGCGAACCAAATGGTCAAAGTAAAGATGTGGACATCGAGCTCCCGCAATGCACATTTGGTAGTTTAGTTTGGGCCAGTTGAACATCCATAAAATATGTAAAATAATAAGCGATATAGGGAGCATATACTCCAATAATACTAATGATGGCATGCGACTTGGCATATAGATTCAATCCTCCAAATTTGACAATTGATGGCAAGTGTCATCCCTCACATGACAATCAAGTTCTACGAGAGAGATTTTGTTACTCCGCTGTATGTTTAGCCTCCCTCACTAATAGATAGACAAGGCTAATAACACCAAAAATGCCCCCGTAGTTCAAAATGGCCCAAAAAAGCTTAAATTTTTTTTGCCATTAAATTGCACATTTTGCTTGTGCATGCACACATGAGTTCCCAATATGCCAACTCTATGCCGAAAAGCACATATTTGAGTACTTATTAGTACATTTGAATGGCCTCCGCAAACTACCATCTAGGGCCTCCGCAGGCTGCTAGCCAAGGCCTCCGCAGGTTGCCAGCCAGGGCCTCTACAGGCAGCAAGCCAGGGCCTCTGCAGGCCTCCGCAGGCTGCCAGCCAGGGCCTCCGCAGGTTGCCATCCAGGGCCTCCGCAGGCTGCCAGCCAGGGCCTCCGCATGCTGCCAGCCAGGGCCTCCGCAGGCAGCCAGTCAGGGCCTCCGCTGGCGGCCAGCCAGGGCCTCCACAGGCCAGTCAGGGCCTCCGCACGCTGCCAGCCAGAGCCTCCGAAGGCTGCCAGCCAAGGCCTCCGTAGACTACCATCCAAGGCCTCCACAGGCTGCCAGCCAGGGCCTCTGCACGTTAGCTTCCATGCTCTAGGCATGCTGGCTTCCATGTACAGGGCACACTGGCTGCACGAACTGCCGCAAGTCTGATTATTCTTTTGCAACTAACAATCGTATCGTAGACACAAGCGACTTGTCACTTCATTTATTAGTGAATACATTTTTTCCCATATGCATCAAGATACATAAGCCGTGGGAACGTTGGCAAGCAGGGTCTCGAAATATTGGCAAGAAGTGCCGAGGCACACTTGCAACTTCCACGTAAGGGCCATTGTCACGCTGGCTTCGAGGGACAATTATTAAGTGTAACTTGGCACATCTGATTATTTTTTTGCAACCAACAATTGAAGGCACAGGCAGCATGTCACCTCATTTTTTCACTACCAATAATTGAAGGTACTAGCAACATGTGAAAGAACTTCTATGTTGATGGTTGGCCACACAAAGTAACCACTAATCAATCGAAGCAGAGCATATGACAACTCATGTGCCAATACGGTCTGATGCCCCGATCGACCACCGTACCCAGAGCCTAGCCAGCAGCGAGCTTGAAAGGTTGCCCGCGCGGCCATTTTTTTTATATAAAAATCAAGACGCATGCGCGTGCCGTGTCGTTCCAAGTGCCAAGTGCCCAAGTGCCAAGTGCCACGCACACACGTGCGTTTATGGAATAATGGCCCAGCATGTCTATTGGGGGGAGGCCAAACATGATGCAGAGTCATCTTTCTATCAGCGAAACTCATTGGACAACACTATTTGGCTATAATTCTTGACAAGAGAACATAAAGGCTTGTTATTTTGATCTTAAACATTTGTTTCTTATCGACATTTCATATATGATGGGCTATGTCTTGATGCATATGGGATATATTGTATCCGCAATTAAATAAAGCCTTATGTTGCTTGTGCCATCGATTGTTAGTTGCGAAAAAATAATTAAACATGTGGAGGCCCTTGCAGCCAGCGTGCCCTAGGCCTAGCTGCCCGCATGCCCTAGGTACGCTGGCTACCAAGCGTTATATTGCCTGTGCCTTCGATTGTTGGTTGTGAAAAAATGAAGTAACATGCTGCCTGTGCCTTCGATTGTTGTTTGCAAAAAAATAATCAGATGTGTCAAGTTACACATCATAATTGTCTCCCAAAGCCAGCGTGACATTGGCCCTTAAGTGGAAGTTGCAAGTGTGCCTCAGCCCTTCTTGCCAATATTTCGAGACCCTGCTTTCCAACGTGCCCACAGCTTATGTATCTTGATGCATACAGGAAAAAATGTATCCGCTAATAAATGAAGTGACAAGTCGCTTCTGCCTATGATATGATTGTTGGTTGCGAAAGAATAATCAGACTTGCGGCAGTTCGTGCAGCCAGCGTGCCCTGTGCATGGTAGCCAGCGTGCCTAGGGCATGGCGGCTAACGTGCGGAGGCCTTGGTTGGCAGCTTGCGGAGGCCCTGGATGGTAGCCTGCGGAGGCCTTGGCTGGCAGCCTGCGGAGGCCCTAGTTGGCAGCCTGCGGAGGCTTTGACTGGCCTGCAGAGGCCCTCACTGGCCGCCTGTGGAGGCCTTGGCTGGCTGCCTGTGAAGGCCTTGGATGGTAGCCTACGGAGGCCCTGGCTGGCAGCCTGTGGAGGCCCTAGATGGCTTCCTGCAGAGGCCCTGGCTGGCAGCCTGCGGAGGCCCTGGCTGGCAGCCTGCAGAGGCCCTGGCTGGCAGCCTGCGGAGGCCCTGGCTGGCAGCCTACGGAGGCCTGGGAGGCACTGGCTTGCTGCCTGCGAAGGCCCTGACTGGCAGCCTGCGAAATCCCTGGCTGGTAGCCTGTGGAGGCCATTCAAATGTACTAATAACTACTCAATTATGTGCTTTTCATTATCGAATTGGCATGTTGGCAACTCATGTGTGCATGCACAAGCAAAACATGCAAATTTATGGAAAAAAAAATTTAAGCATTTTGGGCCATTTTGAACTACCAGGGCATTTTTGGTGTTATTAGCCTTGTCTGTCTATTAGAGAGGGAGGCTAAACATACAGCGGAGTAACAAAATCTCTCTCGCAGAACTTGATTGTCATGCGTGGGATGACACTTGCCTTCGATTGTCGGATTCGAAGGATTGAATTGATATGCTAAGTCGCATGCCATTATTGGCATTATTGGAGTATATGCTCCCTATGTTGCTTATTATTTTACATCTTTTATGGATGTTCAACTGGCTCAAACTCAACTACCATACATGTATTGCGGGAGCTCGTCGTCCACATCTTTACTTTGACCCTTTGGTTGGCCTGTCGTATGAGTTGGCTTACTCTTCGATACTATGTGGTGCCATTGGGCTTATTGATGTGAAAGTGCTTGAGACCGTATTGGCACATGAGTTGTCGTATGCTCTGCTTCGATTGATTGGTGATTACTTTATGTGGCCAACCATCAACATAGCAGTCATTTCACTTGTTGCATGTGCCTTCAACTGTTGGTTATAAAAAAAATGAGGTGACAAGCTGCCTGTACCTTCGATTATTGGTTGCAAAAAAATAATCAAATGTGCCAAGTTACACATCATAATTGTCCCTCAAAGCCAGCATGACAATGGCCCTTACGTGGAAGTTGCAAGTGTGCCTTGACACTTCTTGCTAATATTTTGAGACCCTGCTTGCCAATGTGCCCACGGCTTATGTATCTTGATGCATGCGAGAAAAAATGTATCCACTAATAAATTAAGTGACAAGTCGCTTGTGCCTACGATACGATTATTGGTTGCGAAAGAATAATCAGACTTGCGATAGTTCGTGCAGCCAGCGTGCCCTGTGCATGGTAGCCAGCGTGCTTAGGGCATGGCGGCTAACCTGCGGAGGCCCTGGCTGGCCGTCAGCGGAGGCCCTGGCTGGCGGCCTGCGGAGGCCCTGACTGGCGGCCTATAGAGGCCCAGGCTGGCGACCTGTGGAGGCCCTGACTTGCTGCCTGCGGTGGCCCTGGCTGGCAGCCTGCGGAGGCCCTGGCTGGCATCCTGCGGAGGCTCTGGCTGGCAGCCTACGGAGGCCATTCAAATATACTAATAAGTACTCAAATATGTGATTTTCGACATCGAGTTGGCATGTTGGGAACTCATGTGTGCATGCACAAGAAAAATGTGCAATTTTATGACGAAAAAAAATTTAAGCTTTTTGGGCCATTTTTAACTACGGGGGCATTTTTAGTGTTATTAGCCTTGTCTGTCTATTAGAGAGGGAGGCTGAACATACAGTGGAGTAACAAAATCTCTCTCGCAGAACTTGATTGTCATGCGAGGGATGACACTTACCATCGATTATCGGATTCAGAGGATTGAATTGATATGCCAAGTCGCATGCCATCATTGGCATTATTGGAGTATATGCTTCCTATGTCGCTTATTATTTTACATCTTTTATGGATGTTCAACTGGCCCAAACTCAACTACCATACGTGCATTGCGGAAGCTCGCTGTCTACAACTTTACTTTGACCCTTTGGTTCTCCTGTCATATGAGTTGGCTTACTCTTCGATAATGGGTGGTGCCATTGGGCTTATTGATGTGGAAGTGCTTGAGACCGTATTGGCACATGATTTGTCGTATGCTCTGCTTCGATTGATTGGTGGTTACTTTGTGTGGCTAACCATCAATATAGCAATCCTTTCACTTGTTGCCTGTGCCTTCAATTGTTGGTTGTGAAAAAAATGAGGTGACATGCTGCCTGTGTCTTCAATTGTTGGTTGCAAAAAAATAATCAGATGTGCCAAGTTACACATCATAATTGTCCCTCAAAGCCAGCGTGACAATGGCCCTTACGTGGAAGTTGCAAGTGTGCCTCGGCACTTCTGACCAATATTTCGAGACCTTGCTTGCCAACATGCCCACGGCTTATGTATCTTGATGCATATGAGAAAAAATGTATCCGCTAATAAATGAAGTGACAAGTCACTTGTGCATACGGTACGATTGTTGGTTGCGAAAGAAGAATCAGACTTGTGGCAGTTCGTGCAGCCAGTGCGCCCTTTGCATGGTAGCCAGCGTGCTTAGGGCATGGCGGCTAACGTGCGGAGGCCCTGGCTGGTAGCCTTCGGAGGTCCTGGATGGTAGCCTGCGGAGGCTTTTTTATTAAGTACAAACAGATACGATACGAAGATATGAAAAATAATACGATAACATTAAAAAAAATACTACGATACAAAAACAAGCACACAGATACGATACGAATAATATTTTCTCACCCTTTTTGATAACAACAAAAAGAGAAGAAGAAAAATAACAAAAATGTAAGCAGTCATATGATAATCTTTTGATAATTGATCCTTGAAAGTGATTGAAATAAATATTATAAATAAAATCAAATCATTAGGTAAATAAAAATGATTTATAGAATTTAAGAAGAGATATAACATTGATAATAAAAAGTATATATCAAAAATATGAATCAATTTAGATATTAAGATAAAGAAAATCCTTGCATAAGGGATTAATATAAATTTTATATATTTCAAATTTCAATACAAAATATAAATGTACAGAAGATCAATTTAAGAGATTAAAAATTGTGGAAAGAAATAACTATCACATGTGGTGCTTTGCGCATCTTTTTCAATAGTTGTGGCACATTTTTGTGCATCTTTTTACTTGTGGGCTTATTTTATGCCTCTTTTTTAAATTGCGAACCATTGTGCATTCCATTTGATTTTTGTATATTTGTATATTTTTTTAAGAGTAATCTTGATCATTCCAAAATCAATAATAAAAAATTTCAAATTTTTCTAAGTGCATCAATATTTATTGATAAGTGAAATACAAAATAAGAAAATATCACAATTACAATAATAATATTAAACATTGATGTAGTCTAATAAGATACATGAAATTGACAATCTTAATTATATCAAGTTATAAGCAAAACTTAAATTTAGAAAAATTAGATTTTCTAATGAATTTAATTTTGAGTTGCAGGTTAAGTTATAGCACTTGTAGGATATAAATTTTTAAGGATTTTGATATATGCTAACACACATTTTAAAACAAGATTAAAACCAAAATAAGACAACTTATATTGATATCATTATAATGAATATTACAATCTAGGAAATGATATCAATACTACATAAAAATAAAAATACTAAAACATCAAATAAAACAAACACATAATAAAAGAAAAATACATCACAAACTACCACATTACAATCACATCAACTATAGAAAACTATAACCAAGTACATGAGTCACTATGATGGGCCTTGATCTGAAGGAGGAGGAGGAGGTACAATACTGAATAAATTAAAATAACTGCTTATCATGAGCATATTTGAACTTATGTCATTTATCTGTTCTCACATATATCCCATATCTTGATTATACTGAACATCCTACTATTGTAAGTGAGTTTTAATTTGATCAAAATGAGACTCTAAACGATCAAACCTCTGAACCAAATCTTGATAATTTGGTTCACTAGCAGGTGTAGGTGCAGGTGCAGGTTTGGTTCCTTATCTGAGTAATTAATAATATGTGTTTTACGTGGTTCATCTTTATTGAAAATTTTCCTAAAAGATCTGTCGTTGTAGTAGAGAGGTTCTTCAAAATCTTAAACTGGATGAACCAATTCATACTTTTTTCTCCAAAATGTAGGCAACAAGATGTCATAAGACTATGTTCTTCTTTTTTTTATGGGCGACATGACCAATTTTAGAAAGTCCATAAAGATAGTCAAGGATTAGTTGGGCTTCATCTATAGGTTGGTGAGTCATAATCAAGTAGGTTACTGTTGAAAGAAGAGGAGTAATGTTGACTCTATCACCAGCTTTAGGAATTATGGAAGTTTAAAGAACATGCTGGATGATACGAGCATTGCAAACAAGAGAGGACACTTTAGGCATATGCTCCTTAAATATAATTCCTCTAATCACTTCATTAATTTCAGTCCAGTCAAAATCAGATGTAGTGGTTAAGGTAGGGCTCTAATCCCTTCAGTCCTTAAGTTCAAAAAGATTCCTAGGTCAGCCTTTGTGATTTCAACTTTCTTCATAAAAACATATGACCTTATGATAAAATGATCAGCATTGAAGGACATGCTTGCTAGGAAATAATGAAAGGTCTCTTTGTTATAGAGCTGGACTAGTGTGAGAATGAGACCAAATTGATTTGAAGCAAACAAGTTCATTACCTGAAAGGTCAGTTGTTCTTGAATAAGAGCTCGAGAAGGGGTAATCTTAGCGGAGCCAAATCTAGGAAATGATTCTTCGTTGGCCTTGGACAGAAAGTTATCGCTAGAATTTCTGTGTGGACCCTTGGCTAAAACCTTTTGACGTTTGCTTGAACTTGACATGGATAAGATCTAAAAGAAGAAAGGGTTCTGAAAGGGATTTGTGAGTGTGACTGTTGAGTTCATAGCCGGTCAATTTAATAAAATACGACTATTCGTATAGACAAAATTATGTTCGTCCCGTACGAAATTCAATTCATCCCGTATAAAAAAATTTCGTATGGACGAACGAATGAGTCGAAAATGAAAAAACTTTTCGTAATCACATAACTTACGAAGCGTTGTTTCGTATAGACTTTTGACCAAAAGATCGTATATACGAATAGGTGTTTTGATTGAAAAATGTAGGTTTGAAAAGTATTAATTTTCTTTGAGAAAGATTAAAAAAATTTTGAATTTTAGTTTTAAAATCAAACTCAATATTAGGAATGATATATCGTCTCAAAAGATAATAATATCATTCACTAATAGGTTTAGATTACAAAACTTTAACTTTATCCTTATTATCGTAGTCAAACTCAAGAAAGAATCACATTTGACCTCGAAGGATCAAAATAGAATTTAATCGAGTGTTTGACTATGCTAATATGGATTAAAGATCATTAATTTATTAATCAAAACTACGATAATAATTGGTATATCTCTTCGAAGAAAGAAGATATCAATCATTATCGATCGTCTGAAAAAGATGATAATGATCATCGGGCTTGATTTTTCCAAAGAGAATTAATTGAGGATTTAAAAAAATTGATTTTGAAAATATAGTCTCGGTTTCTAAATCTCCTACGAGCGCAAGCCCTCATAGTTAATTACATCATAGGGAAATCAGAGTTTTCCTACGAATACTCTCGATTAAAAAAGCGGTAGAAAATTTATTTAGGATTTTCAAAGATCGATGTCAAAGGAGATAAAGGTTGGAATTTTCAATTGGGATTGGATCAAATTTGAACATTTATTTCTTAAGTCGAAGGAAGAAGTGTAGGGAGTGTTTTTAAGATTCTGAAATAATTCAGAAAACACTCCAGCCTATCCTATGTGTTGGGCTTGAATTCGATTGAAAGGGATTTTTAGTTTGAGTGATCAATTTTATTAGAAAGTCGGGATTCAATTCCTTAAGGGTGAGGTCTTATGGCCCGAGCCAGCCTCGGAACCTAAGTCTAAATTGAGTTTTAAAAAGTGACTCGAACATAGCTAATGTAGTGCAAATCTAGACTTACCCCGGCCTGGATTGGGGAGCCAGCTAATCATCTAATATATTTAAAATAGATGAATCTGGTCTTTTATAAAAGAGTGGTAGGGACATTTTATTTAAAGTTTTGGAGAGTTGGGGATGACATCTAGAGATTTTTCTAATTGGCCCCTTTGACTTATATTGGGTGCAAAATGCTAAGGACTAATGCAATTAAAATTTTAACTCTTTTAAATCTATTTCTAATGCAATGCATGATAGTTAACAACTCCAAATCAAATATGCTTGAAAGTTAAAAATAGGTTTATAAAATAATTTTTTAGAAGACTGGATTTCCCCTGGTCCGGCATCTCGTCCTCATAGGTCAGACTATCCAGACTCTACCCGCAGGCAGGGAAGGGTCTAAAGCAAGGAGAGAAGAAGTGAATAAATATGCATGCAACCCTAGGATCGATCCCCGGCTAATTCTCTAAATTTGTTATCTTTTTATGTTGTTCAGACTCGTTAAAATCTTAAACTTTAAAGTTATGAGTATAAAAATTTTCACACCCTCACGAGTCTGACGAGTCTAGGTAAAAATAAAAGCGACATACAAATACCAAAAAACTATGAAAAGTAGGTAATTCTATACGCAATCACATCAAACATCAAATATAAATGAATTAATTAATAAATGTCCATAGGCAAAGCTGTCTTGCTTATTAAAAACTAAGGTTTGCTGAAAGTAAAGTGGCTGGGCACCACTGACAATAACCCGTGTTTTTAATCCTAAGACTCAAGTGACTTTTATATTTGGGATTCTTCTCATCGTCCATTTCTTCGTCTTCTCACGAATATTTTCGTCGGTTCCGGATACCCAAATGAAAAGAAACTCCCCCTTGAACGGGGTGTTTGTTGAGTCTAGTAATTAGGTTGTTAAGCCTAAGTGAATGTCCCAAGGCTATCAAGAGGGGGGGTGAATTGGTAGTTTAAAAATTTAAGTCCCCTTTTGAAAATTATTGAACCGAAATAAAAATTTTTTTTAAATTTTGTAGAAAAATATTTTTCAACCACAGAGTTTTTAAAACTAAAATTTAAAGCGCGGAAACGTAAAAACAGTAAAGTAAATGACACCAGATTTACAGTGGTTCGGTCTAAAATAAGACCTACATCCACTCCCCAGAGGCACCCTCTGAGTATTGCACTAATACCAATAGTGACTCTCCTTTTGCACCCACAGCAAGGCGGAGAAGCCTTTACAATACACTCTTTTCACCACTCCCCGGTGCGACAAAGAACCGTCCGTCCTTTTACATAATCCCCAGTGTTGGCAGAGAACCGTCCGTCTTTTCACACTATCCCTAGTGTTGGAAGAGAATCGTCGTCCTTTCACACTCTCCTAGTGTGGGCAGAGAACCCTTCGGCTGTTTACACTCTCCAAGTATAGGCAGAGAACCCTTCGGCTGTTCACACTCTCCAAGTATAGGCAGAGAACCTTTCGGCTGTTCACACTCTCCAAGTGTCGGCAGAGAACCGGAGCTCCTTGACAGATCTTCTCACAAGAATCTAGAAGGAAGAAGGAAAAGAGTGAAGTAATCCCAATTCACAAGTAGAGACTCTTACCTTTGAAATCCAAGTGAAGCCTTCTCGCTCCAGTGGTAGGAATCCTCCCTTAAATGCTCTCTTCCACCCTCTCCTTGGCTATTCTCTCAAGAGGCACGAAGATCAAATGACAAAAAGATTGGGTGGCAGTCTAATTTAGACTATTTATACAAAAGACAAGAAAAACTGCCCAAACACTGTAAGTATTCAATTCTGTACGCAGTGGATCGTCCCGTACGATCGTGGATCGTCCTGGACGATTTTACTTAAACGACCCTATTTGAATATGTGTACAAAATGTCTTTGTACAGCTGATCGTCCTGTACGAACTAGGTTCATCCTGTACAAACGGTTATTACAAGGTTGGTTTTAGAAACTGCTGAAAACTGTTCTAAGTCGGTTAATCGTTTGGACGAGAATATGTTTGTCTGGACAAAATTTTTACAGAGAACCGATCATCCTGGATGATTCTTGACTTCGTTTGGACGAAAATTTTCCAGAGGACCAATCGCCACGAACGATAATTTATTTTCGTTTGGACGAAAATTTTCCAGAGACCAGATCGTCCAGGACAATTATTAATTTTGTCTGTATGAAAATTTTCCAGAGGACCAATCGCCATTGACGATAATTTAATTTCGTCTGGACAAAAATTTTACAGTGAACCAATCGTCCTGGACAATAATTAATTTCGTCCTGGACGAATAGGACTTAGAAAAATTTTTCGAGCAAGTTCCTATTCGTTCCATGTGCTCTATAGGAGATAACTGTCTAATCGTCCAGTACGAACGGATATCATCCCGTACAATCAGTATAAATTTTATATGATCTCCTTATGTGTGTGTGTATGTTTTTATTCACTCAAAATACAATCACTCCCTTTCAATTTGATTTCTAAGAAAAGTGCAAGCTTCAAATATTTACAAAGTATTTCATGCTGAATTTAATTTGAAGTCTTCGTAGTCTGGAGTTCGTTTTTCCTGAAATGTTAGTACACACAAGAGCAAATACAATTCTTCTAAAAAATGTTAGGAGATAACTATACATTTGAACAATAATGTTTGAAATCATCAAAACTTCATAAGTTGCAAAAATGTAAAGCATGCAAATAGCAACTATCTTAACAATCTCCCCCTTTTTGATGATGGCAAAACGATTATTATTTGTATGGTTTCAATTTAAACAAATCTCTTATCTCCTAAACTCCCCCTGAATTGATGAATACATGAAAATAAGGAGGCATTTTGAACCATAAAACACAATTTTTTGTTTTTTAAAAAAAATTTAAATAAAAACAAACTAGAAAACCTAGAAAACAATAACACACAAACAAAACATACAAACATATAAACAAAATGATTTCTCCCCCTTTTTGACAACAATAAAAAGTGAAGAAGAAATAGATGAGAAATGTAAGTAATTGTATGAAATTCATTTGAAAATTTAATCTAAATGGTGATTGACACAAGGTATGCAATTTTAAACTAAAAACATTAGGTCAATCATAGAAATTCATAAAATTTAAGAAGTGATATAACATTGTAAGTAAGAAGAATTTTTTAAAGACATGATTCAATTTAGACATTTGAATATAGAAAATCATTACAAGAGAGATGTAAAAAAAATTTGATATTTCAAAGTTCAATAGAATATAAATGAACATAAGATCAATTTGAATTAAGAGATTGAAAGAATTTGGAAAGAAGAGAATTACCACATGTGGCGCTTTGCGCATCTTTTTCAAAATTTTTGGGCACATTTTTATGCATCTTTTGATATTGGGCTAATTTTGTGCCTCTTTTTCATATTTGCGAACCTTTGCGCATTCCTTTTGATTTTTGTACTTTTTGTACAATTTTCAAGAGTAATTGAGATCAATTCTTTCCAAAATCAATAATCTAAAATTTCAAATATTTCTAAGTGCATAAATATTACTTGAGCAAAGAAATACAAAATAAGAAAACATCTAAATTGTAATAATAATATTAACTTTTATGTAGTCTAAATTAATAGACATGAATTTAAAAGTTCTAATTACAACAAGTTATAAACAACTTTTAAATTTAGAAAGACTACATTTTCTAATATAAATAATCTCAAATTACAATCTAATATAAGCACTATGAAGATTAAATAATACTAATGAAATTCATAAAAATTAACCACATTTCAAAAACAAATCAAATTTGAAACAAGTATAACATGCATTGATATTAATGAAAGGATTACACATTTCATAATATCAAAAAACAAATAAGAAAATACACTGAACTTAAAAGTAAAAACAAACATAAAAACAAACACTTAACATAAAAACTGATACAACAAAACATAAAACATGAGTACAACAAACACAAAGAAATTCATCTCTACTGTTCTGGAGGAGGAGGAGGAATGCCACCGAAAAGGTTGAAGTAGGAGGCCATTGTCGATTTGAAGTAGAAAGGGATTGAAAGTGAAGTTTGGAAGTGTGATTGTTAAGAAAGCCTTCATATTTAAAGAAAATGATACGTTCGTCCTGGACGAAAAAAACTTCGTCCTGGACGAAAATCATCGTTCGTCTGGACGAAAATATTTCGTACAGATGATCAAATTCGTCCAAAATGTAACGGCTTTTCGTAATCAACACAACTTACGATGCGTCCCTTCGTACAGGCTTTTTGACTTGACCGATCGTACAGACAAAATTATTTCATACAGACGATCAAAAAGTAACTCGTTTTAATGTCTCATGAAAACCGTCCCCTACAATGAAACGACATCTGTTCGTCTGGACGAACCAAAAATTCGTACAGACGAAATCCATATTTAAAACTGTCTTATCCACTCAACCGCTGCATTCAATCGTCTCGACGTTTGAAAAAAAAAATTTCGTCCTGGACGATCGTTAGATCGTACAGACGATCTAATTAAAAACTGCTCTCAAAACGGTTAAAATTCGCGCAAACTGTTCTTTCACACATCGTCCAGTACGAAACAAAATTCATCCCGGACGATTTCCTCCAATTTTTGAATTTTGAATTTTAATTTAAGAAAATCAAACTAAACATTCAAAAACACAGAAAACATAAAACAAAACCATAGACCCAAAAACAAATTCATTCAAAACACACAAAATTTCATAAAATCAAAAACAAATCAAAAAACATAAATATCAATGTTGCAAAGACATTTTGTTTAGGCATTCAAATCAATAACACCAAGCCTTGTTCTTAAAGTACTAAAGGTATCAAGGGCTAAAGGTTTTGTAAAAATGTCTGCAAGTTGATTTTCAGTTGAAACATGTGTGAGTTCAATTTCTCCCTTGGATACATGATCCCTTATGAAATGATGCCTTATATCAATGTGTTTGGTTCTAGAATGTTGAATAAGATTTTTGGAAATGCAAATAGCACTAGTATTGTCACAATAAATTGGAATAGTGCCTACAGTTAATCCTAAATCAATCAACTGTTGTTTTAACCAAAGTACTTGTGCCACACAACTTCCTAATGCAATGTATTCTGCTTCTGCAGTAGATAGGGCTACTGAATTTTGTTTTCTACTGGACCAAGAAACTAATAAATTTCCAATGAATTGACATGTTCCAGAAGTGCTTTTCCTATCCACTCTACAGCCTGCAAAGTCAGAATCTGAATAACCAATAATTTCAAATGAAGAGTTAAACTTAGGATACCAAATTCTTAAGTTTTGAGTTCCTAGTAAGTATCTTAAAATCATTTTCACTGCTGTCAAATGTGATTCTTTTGAATCTGATTAAAATCTAGTACATAAGCAAACACTGAACATAATATCTGGTCGGCTAGCAGTCAAGTAAAGCAAAGATCTAATAATCCCTCTATATTTCTTTTGATTAATAGATTTTCCCTTAAAGTCCTTATCCAACTGAACTGAGGAACTCATTGGTGTACTAACAGGTTTAGCATTGTCCATTTCATATTTCTTGAGGATGTCCTTAATATATTTAGTTTGACTAAGAAATGTCCCTTCCTCAAGTTGCTTGATGCTAAAACTTAGAAAGTAATTTAAATCTCCCATTAGACTTATTTCAAATTCACTACTCATTGTATTAGAAAAATCATCACAAAGATTTTTATTTGAAGATCCAAAGATGATATCATCCACATAAATTTGAACAATGAGTATTTCCTTTCCAAATTTCTTTAAGAAGAGAGTTGTATCCACATTTCCTTTTTTAAAAGATCTTTTAAGTAGGAAAGTGCTCAATCTCTCATACCAAGCCCTAGGTGCCTATTTCAATCCATATAATGCCTTCTTTAACTTAAAAATATAATTTGGGTATTTTGAATTTTCAAATCCTGGAGGTTGTTCTACAAAAACATCTTCTTCAATAACACCATTCAAAAAGGCACTTTTGACATCCATTTGAAACAATTTAAAACCTTTAAAACCGGCAAAGGCAAGTAAAACCCTAATTGCTTCAAGTCTTGCTACAGGGGCAAAGGTCTCCTCAAAATCAATTCCTTCAATTTGATTATACCCCTTAGCAACTAATCTAGCCTTATTTCTAATGACTAATCCTGAGTCATTCATTTTATTTTTGAACACCCACTTGGTTCCAACAACACTTTGATCTTTTGGCCTTGTAGTTAATTCCCAAACTTTATTTCTTACAAATTGATTTAACTCTTCTTGCATGGCCAATATTCAAAATTTATCAGAAAGTGCCTGATCAATATTAGTGGGTTCTATTGTTGAAATAAAGGCTGAATGATTGACTTCCTTATTTAATCCACGCCTAGTTCTAACACCCTCACTAGGTTCTCCTATAATCAATTCTCTTGGGTGGTTTTAGAAAATCTCAAATCTCTAGGCAAAGGGTTTTCTCTTTCCAAATTTTCTTCCACATTTTCTTCCAAATTTAATCTATCAATCTTTTGGGAGTTTTCCTCAATCTCTTCTTCAATAATATTTGGCTCTTCTAAATTTCCAGATTCTTCAAATACAACATGTGTGGTTTCTTCAATGACTAAAGTTCTTTTGTTGAATACCCTATAAGATTTTCCAACACTTGAATATCCAACAAAAATTCCTTCATCTGATTTTGGATCAAATTTTCCTAAGGCAGATTTTCCATTGTTATGAATGAACACCTTGCAACCAAAAACATGCAAATGAGACAAATTTGGTTTTCTACCTTTTAGTAACTCATAGGGTGTTTTATTTAAATTCGATCTCACATTCACCCTATTCAGAACATAACATGCAGTGCTAACCGCCTCAGCCCAAAAATATCTAGGAAGTGAGTATTCTGCCAACATTGCTCTGACGGCTTCTATTAATGTTCTATTTTTTCTTTCAACTATCCCATTTTGTTGAGGGGTTCTAGGTGCAGAAAAATTGTGATCAATTCCTTTTTCTTGACAAAAATTTTCAAATCTTTCATTTTCAAATTCTCCTCCATGATCACTTTGTAAAGATATTATTTCACATCCTAGTTTTCTCTGTATCCAAGTTGAAAAATTTCTGAATTTCTCAAATGATTCACTTTTATGAAAAATAAATCTAACCCACGTGAATCTTGAGAAATCATCCACAATAACAAATCCGTATACCTTCCCTCCTAGACTTACAGTTCCTATTGGTCCAAAAAGATCCATGTGAAGAATTTCCAATGGTTTACTAGTTCTAAGATCATTATTTGACTTAAAAGAGGACTTCACTTATTTTCCTAATTGACATGCATCACAAAGGTGGTCCTTAGTAAAGTCTAGTTTTGGTATACCTCTTACTAAATTCTTTTGGGTAATTCTCCTAAGATTTTTCATACTAGAATGACAAAGTCTCCTATGCCAAAGCCAAGATTCATCAGAAACAGTTTTCAAAAAGAAAGCAATAGGAGTATGAAATGAATTCAAATCTAGCATGTAAACATTGTTTACCCTTTTTCCATTTAAAACTTCTTTCCCATTTAGGCTTAATATGCAGCTAGTAGATAAAAATTTCACATTATATCCCTTGTCACATAGCTGACTTATACTTAACAAATTATGCTTTAAGCCTTCAACCAATAACACATTGTCTATAAATTTTTTTTTAAAATTACCAATCATACCAGATCCAACCACTTTCTTTGTGGTATTATCTCCAAGTGTAACCTTGCCTCCATTCCTGGCTTCCAGCGATATGAATTGTGCAGTATCTCCAGTCATATGCTTTGAACATTCGCTATCCAGGTACCATATGCTCCCACGAGGTCTTGTGTGAGAGCAATCCTGCAAAAATATCAAATGTTAGACCTGGAAACCCAAACAAGTTTGGGTTCACCTTTTAGCAATTTATAATCAGATGAATGTATGATATGTCTAGGTTTATGCATCTTAAGTCTCCACACCAGATTAGATTTCATCTTTAAAGTACATGTGTGAGATATATGTCCAAAAAATCTATAATTATTACATTTAACTTTAGGAAAAGTATTCCTAAGTTTTCTTCCATTTGCTTGTCTTCTAAGAGATTCCATATATTTAGGATAATAATTAGGATTTGTAAAATCTTCAATTTTGGGAGGTATCCTATTATCCTCAAGAGCTCTTATTGTCAATTTATAAAATGAATTCATTTCTTCCAAGAGTCTATTTGCATAATTGATTCGATATGTTTTCCTCTCAGATTCATCCTTAAAATTTTTAAAATCTTTTTCAAGATCAGCATAGGATGATTTTAGATTTTCAAAATTCTTATTCAAGTCATCATATTCATTAAGTAGTTTCATGTGGTTGTCATCTATTAATGCATGATCTTTCCTAAGGATTTCATGTTCCTTCTTGAGCTCTTCCAATTCTAAACTTAAACTAGCATGCATCTTTTTCATTTTCCTATATGCATCATGCATGTGTTCAAAAACTTTAAACAATTCATCATAGGTTAAGTCACATGCCTCTTCTTGATCTGATTGTTCAACATTATCTGCCATCAAACAAAGGTTGGTGACTTCTTCTTCTTTTTCAGTCTCAGATGAGTCTGAAGTTGAGTCCGCCCAAAAAGCTCTTTGAAACTTCTTCTTGCCCTTCTTTACCATAGGTTTCTCCTCCACCTTCTCCTTACTAGGAGTGGCTTTGAGTTTTGGGCAATCGGTCTTGATATGACCTGGTTTCTTGCATTCATAACAAATCACTTCATTAGAAAACTTGCCATTTCTATTAAACTTACCTCTATTCCATTGCTGGCGTCTCTTCTGCTTCCTCTTTAAAAAACTTCTGAATTGTCTAGTCATCAGTGCAATATCATCTTCATCCTCAGATTGTGAGTGTTCACTCTCTGACTCTTCCACTTTTAGTGCTATATTCTTCTCCTTTCGTGGCTCACCTGCATCAATCTTTCTTTGACTTACTCATTGCTCATAAGCAATGAGTGAACCAAGAAGATTTTCAATAGAATAAATGTTTAAATCTTTAGACTCTGTAATTGCAGTAATTTTTGCATCATAAGCAGTAGGTAAACAACGAAGAATCTTATTAACCATTTCAGCATTAGTTAATTCCCTACCAAGTGCATGCAAAGAAGTGATAATTTGTGTAAATCTTGTGTACATGTCGGAAATAGATTCATTAGGTTTCATGCAAAACAATTCATAGTCATGTAACAAGATATTGAGCCTTGATTGTTTAACCTCATTTGTCCCTTCATAAGTTATACAAAGTCTATCCCATATGTCCTTTCCGCTTTTGTAAGTGGAAACCCGCATGTAGTCTTCAGATTTTAAAGCACAAAAGAAACTTTTTAGACATTTGGCATTTAATTGTGCTAAGTCACGTTCTTCTATAGTCCAATCTGCAAAAGGTATTTCTACCATAACTCCATCAACTAATCTAGTTGGTTTTGTGTAGCCATCCTGGACTAGCATCCACATGCGATAATCAAGTGACTGTAAGAAAGTAGACATGCGTGTTTTCCAAAAATTAAAAGGAATATTGTCAAACAGTGGAGGTCTAGTGATAGAGTAACCCTCAGGTGTGTTTCGGTTTCCGAAAGTAGCCATCTACGTTAATCAAAAAGTAGTTCAAACTTATGATTTTGAAATGAAGCTCTGATGCCACTTGTTGAGTCTAGTAATTAGGTTGTTAAGCCTAAGTGAATGTCCCAAGGCTATCAAGAGAGGGGGTGAATTGGTAGTTTAAAAATTTAAGTCCCCTTTTGAAAATTATTGAACCGAAATAAAAATTTCTTTTAAATTTTGTAGAAAAATATTTTTCAACCACAAAGTTTTTTAAACTAAAATTTAAAAGTGCGGAAACATAAAAACAGTAATGTAAATGACACCAGATTTATAGTGGTTCGGTCTAAAACCAGACCTACATCCACTCCCTAGAAGCACCCTCTGAGTATTGCACTAATACCAATAGTGACTCTCCTTTTGCACCCACAGCAAGGCGGAGAAGCCTTTACAACACACTCTTTTAACCACTCCCCGGTGCGACAGAGAATCGTCCGTCCTTTTACACAATCCCCAGTGTTGGCAGAGAACCGTCCATCCTTTCACACTATCCCAAGTGTTGGCAGAGAACCGTCGTCCTTTCACACTCTCCTAGTGTGGGCAGAGAACTCTTCGGCTGTTTACACTCTCCAAGTGTAGGCAGAGAACCCTTCAGCTGTTCACACTCTCCAAGTGTAGGCAGAGAACCTTTCGGCTGTTCACACTCTCCAAGTGTCGGCAGAGAACCGGATCTCCTTGACAGATCTTCTCACAAGAATCTAGAAGGAAGAAGGAAAAGAGTGAAGTAATCCCAATTCACAAGTAGAGACTCTTACCTTTGAAATCCAAGTGAAGCCTTCTCGCTCCAGTGGTAGGAATCCTCCCTTAAATGCTCTCTTCCACTCTCTCCTTGGCTATTCTCTCAAGAGGCACGAAGATCAAATGACAAAAAGATTAGGTGGCAGTCTAATTTGGACTATTTATACAAAAGACAAGAAAAACCGCCCAAACACTGCAAGTATTCAATTATGTACGCAGTGGATCGTCCCGTACGATCGTGGATCGTCCTGGACGATTTTACTTAAACGATCTGAAACGACCCTATTTGAATATGTGTACGAAATGTCTTCGTACAGCTGATCGTCCTGTACGAACTAGGTTCGTCCAGTACGAACGGTTATTACAAGGTCAGTTCTAGAAACTGCTGAAAACTGTTCTAAGTTGGTTAATCGTTTGGACGAGAATATGTTCGTCTGGATGAATTTTTTACAGAGAACCGATCGTCCTGGACGATTCTTGACTTCGTCTGGACGAAAATTTTCCAGAGGACCAATCACCACGGACGATAATTTATTTTCGTTTGGACGAAAATTTTACAGTGAACCAATCGTCCTGGACGATAATTAATTTCGTCCTGGATGAATAGGACTTAGAAAAATTTTCGAGCAAGTTCCTATTCGTTCCATGTGCTCTATAGGAGATAACTGTCTGATCGTCCAGTACGAACGGATATCGTCCCGTACGATCAGTATAAATTTTATATGATCTCCTTATGTGTGTGTGTGTATGTTTTTATTCACTCAAAATACAATCACTCCCTTTCAATTTGATTTCTAAGAAAAGTGCAAGCTTCAAATATTTATAAAGTATTTCATGCTGAATTTAATTTGAAGTCTTCGTAGTCTGGAGTTCGTTTTTCCTGAAATGTTAGTACACACAAGAGCAAATACAATTCTTCTAAAAAATGTTAGAAGATAACTACACATTTAAACAATAATGTTTGGAATCATCAAAACTTCATAAGTTGCAAAAATGTAAAGCAAGTAAATAGCAACTATCTTAACAGTGTTATCTTTCCTCTTTGGATCTTTGAAAAGTATCCTAATTTGAGTTCCAAATGGAAAAAGACTCTCCCTTTTAGGGATGTATTCTCCTCTTTGAAAATCAAATTGGATTAAATGTCCCAAATTCAAGTCACTTTAAAGACTTTACAACCATATCATAATCAAATTATATTTGAATTTAAAAAAAAAATCTAAATTCGATCCTGGAGGGTTATTCTGATAATCAGCAGTTACATAAATAATCCCTAGCAGTTAATATTTAATCTCAAGCAGTTATAATCAATCTCAAGTAGTTAATATTTGAAATTTAAAATACTCAATTACTCACAACATAGAGTGCAGAAAAGTAAGTAAACAAACACATCAATTCTAAGCTAGCAACCAACATGCAGTGAAAGCTCAAAAACCTGGCACACAGCAGAAAAGTAAACACAGGCCTAACCTAGAACTAGAGTTGGTTCCTAGCAAACTATCTAAAGTGTGTGAGGTAGGTCGTGTGGTTTGGATATGTCCTATGGAGGGCAAATTGTTAAAGTTGTTTGAAGTTCTGGTTGATTGAAAGGCTTGAGGGAAGATTTAAATTTGAGTTTAAGTACTAATGATTTGAAATTGATTTTAAGGTTGATTAATGTTTTCTGGAGTTATAAGACAATTTTCAAATTTTAGGAATTTTCTGGATTATTTTAATCATTTAATTAAGGGGTCAAAAGTTGACTTTTTGATTAAGAATGTTTTCTAGAAAATTAATATTTTATTAAAATACTAGACCTTAATACAATCAGTTAGACTATAAGTACGCTGAAATTAGATTTTTATGGATTTTATTACGAAAGTTTGAAGTTTTGAACTAATTTTGACTTAAGTGACCAAAAAGTAGACTTTTTAAATTTAATGATTTTCTGGAATTTTGATATTTTTAATAAATATTAGACATCATTATGAGTTGAATGCAAGTGAGTTTGGTCAATTTGGAGTTTTCTATAATTAGTTATGATTTTTCAAAGTTTGAGTATTTATTGAATTTATTTAATTGATTAATTAAAGGGATTTTCTTGATTTTGCTTCAAATGACTTCCAAACTCCTTGAAATAAACTCAAAATGTCAGGAATGACCCAAGAAGAGATTCCCAAGTGTTTGGTAATTTTTTGGAATTTTTAATAATATTTAATTAATTATTTTAATCAACTATTTAATTTCACTTAAAATTAAATTAAAGCCAAACTTGCTGTCAAATCAATTTGATTTTATTTTTCTTTAATTTTTTTTGAAGAAAATGCAATCAGCATTGAAAAAAAAAGTATGACTTATTTTAAGGGTTATTTGTATTTTTTGGATTTAAACTTGATTTATTGTAAATTATGTAACTTTTAAAGCCTAATTAAGGGATTAACTTTAACTTGATTAATTTTCTGACCTAATGAACTCCAAATTAAGTGCAATTTGAACCTAAGGTTTAACATGTCACTATGTTTACTGTATTAAAGTCTTACCCATATTGGGTGTGTGTACAATGCCCTAAGAATTTTCTAAGTTTTCTAGACATTTTCTTAAATATTTTTCCTAGGTTTTTCTGCTATTCAAATTGGCTTAAAACTTGGTGTGTCTAACCTTGGTGCACATGCATTCACACCACAGAAATTTCACAGCAAAATAATAAGAATTTAAGGAGTTATAAATTTTCAAACTTTAGGGTCCAAAATGGACCCTTTACCTTGAAAATTCACATCACAAAAATCTATTGGGTATCTGACCCTAGAAAAATCAGTGAACATGCATAAGATATCCAATAATCTTCCACCAAAATTTGGACTCAAGTTGACCACTGGATTGTGAGGAAATTAAAAAAAATAATTCAAACAACTATAAATATCTCACAATACAAAGGCCAAATCAACTTGAGTTTAATTTTTATAAAAAACTACATTAAATTCCCTTTTCAACGAGCCTAAGAACAACTAATTTGGTGAAAATTCAATTTTCTATGAATTTTGGAAGCTTTGGGCATTTTTTTGACCATTTTGGTCAAACTGACCGCCAGAATGGTGGCGCCCAATGGGAACGCGCCACGTGGCACGGCAGGACCCTCTACTTAAATGACTCAGCTAATCCAGCCACGGGGATGGGGTCATTTCTGGGCCGTCCGATCACGCTTAAGGCGCGATCGGACGGCTTTTGTTGAACTAGAGCTAGAAAACTTCAAATGCCCATAACTTTCAAAATACTCAACGAAATTGCATGAAATTTGAACTGTAACTAGAGGACAATATGATCTAACAATTCATGAAGCTTGGAGGCTCCATGCATTGTAGATTTGCTACAATTTCAAATTGAAATTTAAACTAAAAACTCAAATAACTTACAATCTAACCTTCGGATTTTTGTGTTCTTAGACTCGTTGAAAAGGTACAGGGATCATCTACAACTCTTATGAAGACACTAAGATCTTGATCTCGTTTGATCAAAAGTTATATTTGAAACTCCTCTTTCTCTCTCTAGGCTCATCTCTCTTCACCAATGAGGTTTTGGAGGCTTTGATTCGATGGGGGAAGGCTAGGGAAAGGCTTGGAGAAGGTTTTTGATAGTTTTTAGGAGCTGAAATGGATTTTGGGTCATATAGATTGAGTGAGAGATGGCTTAAGGTTCCCCATGCATGTCATTGAGATATTTCCCTATTCAAGCCACCTTAGTGAATTTGGATGGTTGGGATTGACTGCATGAGCTCCTAGATGGTTGCCATGTGGCCTAGAAGTTGGTGAGAGCTGGAGAATCAAAGGACAAGGGGTACATGAGGTGTAAAATTTTCTTTTTGCCCCTTTGAACACATGGCTTGATCAAGAGCCATTTGATCTTGATCTAATAGCTTGGAGTAGTTCTAGAAATGTTCTAGAGACTGTTTAAACAGCTGGAATGATTTAGGGATTGAGAGAATTAGATTAAGATGTGTTTTGACCATCTTTGACCCCTCCAAAGGCCCATATAGACCATTTGACTAGTCAAAATGCCACATAAGCTGATGAGGTGGTATGGAGAGTATTTTGAATTGCTGTTGGAATGAATTCAAAGGAGTTTAAAAGGTTTGGTTGGCTATATGAGCAAATTAGTGAATGTATGGTGAGATTTGACCAAGTTTCAATAAGTTGACTTGGTCAATTTTAACTAGATTTGATTGGCCAAGATTTAGGGCATGATTAGGCCATGTTTTGAAGTTTATTTGAAGTTTAAAAGGGGTCGAATGGGTTGAATAGGTTAAAATAACCTATTTAAACACTAAAGGGTATTTAGGTCAACCTAAGTTGACTTGGTCAACCAGGTTGGACCAGGACCTAAATTTGGGCTCAATAAGTTTGGTTTGATATTTTGAGTCTGTTGGAGATGGTCTCAAAGTCTGGGGAGGTCAATTCAGTTAAAATGCCTATTTTGACCTTTTTTTGAAGGAAATGCAGGAAATTGCATTAAAAAAAGAAAATGAATAAAGTAATTATTACAATCTAAAGAGTCAAAGCAGTAGATTCCTCCTTTATTAAAGATAAAAATAAAAGAGGAATCTTATTAATAGTAATGTCATCCCAAATAAACTGGCTCATCACACCATAGTTCGCACATAAATCTGCCAACTTGTTACAACTTCTATCTACACAATTGAAAATGACGTTATTGAAATCTCCAAAAAGATAAGTATCTTCATACCTTGTATTTCCCTTTTGTTTTGCCATCTTCAAGAATTCCATAACATTATGATTGTCTCCTTCTATGATAATACCTTTGAATTTGAACATCCAATCCTTCATTACTTCTTTAATGTGTTGAGTAGAAATGAGTTCCAAAGAATAGATATCCCAATGTATATACGGTTTACCAAAAGCAAGAAGGAATGATCACGAAAAATACCTCCAATTCCAGCTTTGTAATTGGAGAGAAGAGAAGCATCCACATTCACTTTAAGCCAATTGGGTGGAGGGGGGTGCCAATGAGATAAAGACAACCTTGAAGGTTGGTTGACATCCCATATACCCGAGTATTTACTAATTCCTTGGATAGAGAATGAAGCAAAGCTTATTGCATTTGAAGCTATGAACAATGTGCTATCATCCTTTCCGTTATAGATAAGATTATTCCTGGACTTCCATGTTAAATAAACCACCGAACAATAGAGATTGATCATAAAGGGATTTAGAGAAGAAAGATGCTTACAGCAATCTTGCAATGTATGATATTCTTTGAATGAAAATCCCCATTCTTTAATTTTATTAATAACTTCCTTCAGCTTATGACAATTAGCTGTCAAATGATCTCTATTTTCTGCAACATTACAGTTCCTTGGGCAAAGATTTATCATTTGCAATTTTCTATGTTCCAGGAAATCATTGGTAGGCAATGCATTATTAAAGATCCTCCACCAAAAAGTCTCCACCTTTGGACTGAGTTTTGTTTTTTTTTATCCATCTCCAATAGTAAGCCGTAGGAATGTGATTTACAGAATTTTCAAAAACCATAGCTGATAATGATTTACCATTGCCCTGAAGTAAGAGCTCCATTTTATCATCTTCTTGATCTAACGGGTTAATGGTTTGTAAAATCAAATTTACAAGATCTTCACCCATAATCCTTCTCATTTGATCCACATTCCATCTACCATTCTCTATAATGTTCGAAACAGGAAATCTGTCATCTTCTAGAGGAGAAATGAATGTTGGCCACTTATTCAAACTTTTATCTAATATCCATGTATCTTTGTATACATCAATGTCAATGCCATTTGCCACCTTCCATCTAATAAATGGCAATAATGATTTACCACCGGTCTTCAAGATTTTCCATGAATTAGAAAAAGAATTTTTCAAATCTACCTTATCAAGTAGATTTCCATATTTGGGGAAGAATACTTTGTGAAGAAATGAATCTTTCTCATATAAATATTTCCATGTCAATTTGGATCTTAATGGGCCAACTTTAGTAGAACAAGAGTGAAGAGCTCTACCTCCCCATTTGGTTGGTAAACACATAGTTAACCAATTAACATAGTGTATTCCATAGTCTCCATTAGATTTGTTCCAAATAAAATTTCTACAAATTTTGTCCACCTCATCTAGAATAATCTTAGGCACAAGAGAGTTAGTACTATGAAAGGTGGTGAATGAAAGCAAAACTGCTTTAGATAACAGAATTTTTCCAGCCAATGAAATCATCTTACTTCCCCATATGTTAGTCATCTTCAAAGCTTTATCAATAATAAAATGAAAATCTTGTTTAACTAACCTTCTTAAAGTTAGAGTAACTCCAAGATAGGTTAATTGATTTACGGATTTAAAACCCAACAAACGGTCGATGGCTTTCTTTCTCCTTCTTCTAACAAGTTTGCTGAAAATCATAGAAGATTTGTTAGAGTTGATAGACAAACCTGTCCAACTGCAGAAATTATCCAAGATTTTTTTAATTTCTTTGGTAGCCTTCAATGTAGCTTCTGAAAATATGATCACGTCATCAGCATATAGTAAGTCAGATATGGAAGGCCCATTTGAAGAAATCCGAATTCCCAATTCATCACCTTTTTGTTTGAAGGCATTAGAAAGTAATTGAGCACAAATGATGAATAGATAAGGAGACAAGGGGCACCCTTGTCTAAAGTCACATTGACCTTCAATCCATTTAGATAAGCTAGCATTTATAGAAATGGAGAATTTGGAACTTTGAATACAATTTAAAATCAGCTTAGAGAAGAAATCTGGAAAACCGAAATAATGCAAAGCTTTTTCCAAGGTTGTCCAACCCATGGAATCAAAGGCTTGTTCCATATCAATTTTGAATGCCACAAAGCCTTTTGAAGATTTAGAATTCCTTAGTTTATGTATTACTTCTTGGGAAATCAACACATGATCATTAAGAGATCTTCCTTTGATAAAAGCTACTTGTTCATAAGAAATCAATTTAGAGATGTAAGGAGCCATTCTATTCATGAGGATTTTAGCCACCAATTTATAGACCGAATTACAAAGACTAATTGGTCTATAATTAAAAAGAGATAATGGATTACTTATTTTTGGAATAAGAACAACAATTGTTTCTTTCCATTTAGGATCCATAACAGCATTTTCAAAGAATTCATTAATAGCATTCCATAGATCAAATTTGATAATTTCTCAATAAGCTTTAAAGAAGGAAAATATGATGCCATCTTTACCTGGAGAGATATTATTACCACTGTTTTTTATAAAAATTTCTATTTCTTCAATAGAGAAGGGTTTGTTTAAAGAAGTTCTATCTTCCTCATCTAAACAATTTCCCCATAAAGGGTTTGTTTAAAGGGCCTATTTTGACCTTTAAGGGCTTGTTGCTCAACCTAGGTTGACTTGGTCAACCAGGTTGACCCAGGGTCTGAAAATGGGCTCAATCAATTTGAAATGACATTTGGAGACTATTGGAGATGGTCTCCAGGTCTGGAGCAGTCAAATCAATTAAAATGCCTGTTTTGGCCCTTAAGGGCCTGGTTGGCAACCAGGTTGACCTAGGATATGGGTTTGGGTCTGACAGGTTTGGTTTGATATTTGAACTTATTGGAAGTGGTTTCAAGTAATTTGGAATTTCTTTGGTTTAAAATTGATGTCTGAACCCCATAGGGATATTTTGGTCATTTTGACCCCTGGTCAACTAAGGGTCAAAGTAGGTCCAGAAAAATACAGTTTGATGTTCAATAGGTCAGAATTAATGGCCTAGAAGTGATTATAGGCTTTGTTGAAGGCTCTAAGGTCAAGATTTACTGGGTAACAGGTCCAGTGGCATAGGCTGTAAATATTTGATTGTTTTATAGCCTTTGGATTTCAATTGAGTTTCTGGGGTTAAAGACCTCAGAATGGGCTCAAATTTGGAGGGTTACCTCTAAAGACATGTCTTACCATTGTATAAGTGATAGACTCAGAATCAGAGGTCATTTATTAGGGTTTTGAAGTATTCAAAAATTCACTGAAAAAGGCTTTTTGGACTTAGCCTTTTAGCATTGAATTTTGATTTAAATTTCTAAGATCTAGGTAGATCCTAAGGTCTGGATTGGCCCTAGTGACCTCATACAAAAATGAGGTCAACAACAGGTGTTCGTTCTGGACGATCAGAAATTTAAGATCGTTTTAATGGCAGTTGAAACCATCCCCCACATCGATTCACCAAGCGCTTGTCCAGACCAACCAAAGGTTCGTACGTACGAAAATAATATTAAAAGTGAGCTTTTCTGTTTAACTGACAATCAATTATACAGACGTTTGAAAATTTCATCCAGATGATCGTACAGACGAAGTGAAAATTAAAAATTGTATGCAGAAGGTTCAAATCCAACAGTTAACATACAACACAGTTCGTCCCGTATGAAAATAATTTCATCCTAGACGATTTTCACTCAATTTTTCAAGAACATGCACTCAATCAAAATTAAAACACAAACACACTAAAAACACAATCGAAAAATACATAAAATCACAAAATCACAAATACAGAAAATAACACACTCATAAATACACACAAATCAATCACAACAAGCCTTGTTCTTATTGCACCAAAAGTATCAAAGGCTAAAGGTTTTATAAAAATGTTGGCAAGTTGATTTTCTGTAGAAACATGAGTGAGTTCAATTTCTCCTTTGGATACATGATCCCTTATAAAATGATGCCTAATGTCTATATGTTTGATTTTTGAATGTTGAATAGGATTTTTAGAAATGCAAATAGCACTAGTGTTATCATAATAAATTGGAATAGTGCCTATAGTTAATCCTAAATCAATCAGCTGTTGTTTCAACCAAAGTACTTGTGCCACACAACTTCCTAATGCAATGTATTCAACTTCAGCAGTAGATAGGACTACTGAATTTTGTTTTCTACTGGACCAAGAGACTAAAGAATTTCCAATAAACTGACATGTTCCAGAAGTGCTCTTTCTATCCACCCTACAACCTGCAAAGTCAGAATTTGAATAACCAATTATTTTAAAAGAAGAGCTAAACTTAGGATACCAAATTTCTAAGTTCTGAGTTCCTAAAAGATATCTTAAAATCCTTTTTACTGCTGTCAAATGTGATTCTTTTGAATCTTATTGAAATCTAGCACACAAATAAACACTAAACATGATATCGGGCTTACTAGCTGTCAAGTAAAGCAAAGATCCAATTATTCCTTTAAATTTCTTTTGATCAACAGATTTTCCCTTAGGGTCCTTATCCAACTAAACTGAGGAACTCATAGGTGTACTAATAGCATTAGCATTGTTCATTTCATACTTTTTGAGAATATCTTTAACATACTTTGACTGACTAAGAAATGTACCCTCCTCAATTTGCTTAATGCTAAAGCCTAGAAAGTAGCTTAAATCTACCATTAGACTCATCTAAAATTCACTACTCATTATTTTAGAAAAAATATCACAAAGATTTTTATTTGAAGATCCAAAGATGATGTCATCCGCATAAATTTGTACAATGAGTATATCCTTTCTAAGTCTCTTTAAAAAGAGAATTGTATCCACACTTCTTTTTTCAAATGATCTTTCAAGTATGAAGGTGCTCAATCTCTCATACCAAGCCCTAGGTGCCTATTTCAATCCATATAATGTATTTTTCAATTTAAAAACATGATTTGAGTATTTAGAACTTTCAAAACCTGGAGGTTGTTCTACAAAAACATCCTCTTAAATTGCCCCATTTAAAAAGGCATTTTTTACATCCATTTGGTATTGTTTAAATCCTTTAAAATAGGCTAAGGCTAACAAAACCCTAATTGCTTCAAATCTAGCTACAGGGGCAAAAGTCTCATCAAAATCAATCCCTTCAATATGATTATAACCCTTAGCAACTAATCTAGCCTTATTTCTTATGACTACTCATGAGTCATTCATTTTATTTTTGAATACCCACTTAGTTCCAACTACACTGATCTTTTGACCTTGTAGTTAATTCCCAAACTTTATTTCTTACAAATTGATTTAACTCTTCTTGCATAGCCTAAATCTAAAATTCATCCGAAAGTGCTTGATCAATATTTGTGGGTTCTAGGGTTGAAATAAAGGCTGAATGATTGACTTCTTTGTTTAATCCATGCCTAGTCCTTACACCCTCACTAGGTTCACCAATTATCAATTCCTTTGGGTGTTTTTTAGAAAATCTCAAATCTCTAGGCAAAGGGTTTTCTATCTCTAAGTTTTCTTCCAAATTTTCTTCCAAATTTATTTTATCAATCTTTTAGGAGTTAATCTCAATTTCATATTCTACAATATTTTGCTCTTCCAAAATTCCAGATTCATCAAATACAACATGTGTGATCTCCTCAATTACCAAAGTTCTTTTGTTAAATACTCTATAAGATTTTCCAATACTTGAGTATCCTACAAAAATACCTTTATCTAATTTTGGATCAAATTTTTCTAAGGCAAATTTTCCATTATTATGAATAAACACCTTGCAACAAAAAACATGCAAATGTGACAAATTAGGTGTTCTTCCTTTTAGCAACTCATAGGGTGTTTTATTTAATTTAGATCTCACATTCACCCTATTCAGAACATAACATACAGTGCTAACCGCCTCAGCCCAAAAATATTTAGGAAGTGAGTATTCTGCCAATATTGCTTTGGCGGCTTCTATTAATGTTCTGTTTTTCCTTTTGACTACCCCATTCTGCTGAGAGATTCTAGGTGCAAAAAAGTTAAAATCAATTCCTTTCTCCTTACAAAAATCCTTAAATCTTTCATTTTTAAATTCTCCTCCATGATCACTTTATATAGTCATAATTTCACATCCTAGCTTTCTTTGAATCCAAGTCAAAAAGTTTCTAAATTTCTCAAATGGTTTACTCTTATGAAATAGAAATCTAACCCAAGTGAATCTTGGATAATCATCCACAATCACTAATCCGTATACATTCCCTCATAGACTTACAATTCCAACTGGTCCAAAAAAATTCATATGCAAAATCTCTAATAGTTTACTGGTTCTAAGATCCTTATTGGACTGAAAAGAGGACTTCACATGTTTTCCTAGTTGACATGCATCACAAAGATGGTCCTTAGTAAAGTCTAGTTTTGGTATACCTCTCACTAGATTCTTTTGGATAATCCTCCTAAGGTTTTTCATGCTAGAGTGACAAAGTCTCCTATGCCAAAGCCATGACTCATCAGAAATAGTTTTTAAACAAAAAGTAGTAGGAGTTTGAATGCAATTCAAATCTAGCATATACACATTGTTTATCCTTAGACCATTCAAAATATCATTTCCATTTAGGCTTAATATGCAGATAGTAGGAAAAATTTTTACATAATATCCATTGTCACATAGCTGACTTATACTTAACAAATTATGCTTTAAGCCTTCTACCAATAACATATTTTCAATGTAAAAATTCTTAAGATTTCCAATTATACCTGACCCAACCACCTTCCTTGTGGTGTTATCTCCAAGTGTAACCTTACCTCAACTCTTGGCGTCCAGCGATATAAATTGTGCAGTATCTCCAGTCATATACTTTAAACATCCACTGTCCAGGTACCATATGCTCTCATGAGGTCTTGTGTGAGAGCGACCCTGCAAGAATATCAAACATTAGACTTGGGAACCCAAACAAGTTTGGGTTCTACTTTTGGTAGTTTATAAAGAGATGTATGTATGATATATCTAGGTTCATACATCTTAGGTTTTCATACCAAATAAGTTTTCTTCTTCAAAGTACAGGTGTGAGCTATGTGTCCAATCAATCCACAATTATTGCATTTGACTTTTGGAAAAGGATTTCTAAGTCTTCTACTATTCATTTGTCTATTTAGGGATTGTATAAATTTAGGATACAAAATAGGATTAGTGAAATCATCAAGTTTAGGGGGTATCCTATTTTTCTCGAGAGCTTTTATCGTCAATTTATAAAATGAATTCATATCTCCCAAAATTTGATTTGTATAATTAATTCTATAAATTTTGCTCTCAGACTCATCCTTAAAATTTTTAAATTCTTTTTCAAGTTCTATATAGGATGATTTCAAACTTCATAATTTTTATTCAAGTCATCAAACTCATCAAGTAATTTCATGTGGTTGTCATCAATTAAAGCATGATCTTTCCTAAGAATTTCATGTTCCTTTTGTAGTTTCTTAATTTCTAAGCTCAGACTAGTATGTATTTTCTTCATCTTCCTATATGCATCATGCATGTGTTCAGAAACTTTAAAAAGTTCATCATAAGTTAAATCATATACCTCTTCTTGATATGACTGGTCAAAAAGGCAGTCCGATCGGCCGAGCCGATTAGATATCAGCCAGGTCGATTAGAGACAGGCGATCGTCCCGAGGAGTCAAGCCGGACGACCATTGAAAAAGCAGATCGTCCGGGCCAATTAGGTGTATTGTCCAAAATGATGCATAATAATTAATCGTACTGGCCAAAGTTAAAACAATTTAAATCTGTGCCACGTGTATCGTCCAGGATGAACAGTGGATCGGCCAGGACGATTGTCCAATAATGGATCGTCCGGGGCTGATTTTAAGGATTTAAACGTGCTGACACGTGGATCGTCCAAGACGATCTAGTGTATCGGTCAGGATGATGACCATAAAATGCATCGGCCAGGCTGAAATATATTATCGGCCAGGACTATCGTCATGATTGCAACAGAGTTCGATCAGATCGTCTAGGACGATAAATTATTGTCCAGGATGAAGAGTTATTCAAGCACAGAAAAGTTCAGCAGATGGAATTTTGCAGAAAAATTGTCCTATCATCCAGGACGATATGAGAATCGGCCAGGACAATGTGACTAGAAGTTTGATTTCTAGGAAAAGATGTTGATGATCTAAACCCTCAAAAATAAATGACTCACAATTCAAAGCTAGAAACAACAATAAAAATAAAAAAAGGCTAAAAAAAATGAAAGTTTTTTTTGTGTGTGTTAACAAAGAATCCATACGTTAGATTTTTCAAACAATTAAATTTTAGAGATTTAAAAGATCAAAGCATTTAAAAAATCAAAAATCTGAAAAAGGTAGACTATCCGAACTTGTTATTCCCTAGCTCGGACTTCTTTCAAAGCAATAATCATCCTTTTTAAAAAAAAAAACAAAAGATCTAACTACGAAAAACTTTACTGGGTAAAAATAAGATTCAATCAAAACTTGGTTACAAATAAAATATTTTATAAATAATATACCAAAGTAATTTGTCTCAATCATGGAATTTGAAATCAAGCCTTTGAAAGCATCAAATAACCAATGAGTTCTCTAAGTTTTTAGAGTTTAGAAAAGAGATAATAGCTTGTATTTAGTGGGCTCATTTTATGCCTCTTGTATCTTTGATTTGGCTCTTTGAGCATCTTGATTTTTGATACACATTTGTGTATATATTTTTTTCATTTTAATTTTGCATCCTTCTTAATTCTTTCAAGCTAAATTCTCTTTAACAAAAACCCTTAAAAAGAACCTTAGTTGTGAGTATATCCTCCAAATATTAGAGAATAGGAGCTCTCTCTCTAACATAGGGAAGAACAACCCACAAAACAAAATCATAATCATGTGATAAATGCAATGGCAAGATTTCAATTAACTTGAAAGATATATAAGGACTTTGGATATTATGTACAAGATAGATTATTGTAACAAGATAAAAAGAATCTTAGTTTCAAAAACCAGTTGTCAATTTGAGATGGACTTTTGTCTAGAAAAAAAAATTATGTCACTAAAAGAGGTTAGAGGGAGGGAAACCATCAACGGTGTTTCTCCCTTTAACTGATTTAGATATGATAATCAATGGCTTTAAATCTCCAAAATCTAAAAGCTTAAAAAAAACTAATCATATAGAAGACCAAACATAAAAACAAAGCGAAAATAAAACAATCTAAAACAACACAAAGCTAGCACACAACAAAAATAACACAAAACTAATTAAAGAAAAAATATTTCAAGAAATTACGAAGCAACAAGGGTAAGCAATTATGAGCTGCGAGCCTCTATATGTCCAATTATCCTATGCTCCCATGAGGTCTTTGGTGAGAGCACACCTGCAAAACTCAACAACTGTCAGATTTAGGAACCCAACCTAGTTTGGGTCCCTTCTTAGGAAAAGTAGAATACAATGCAGGCGTGGTATACTATGAATCATGTACCTTAGGTCTCCACACCCAATGTGTACTATGGTGAACAGTGCAAGTGTGTGAGATGTGTCCTAGCATGCCACAAGAAAAGTATCTAACTTCAGGAAAAGGATTTCTTAAATGGTTTGAGTTATAATGCCTCTTCCTAGGTCTTGGCTTTTGATCAAGAGTAGGTGTCATCCAAGTTTTCTTAAGTGTGTCCAATTCATTTTTAATCCTCAAGTTTGTATTTTTTAGAACATCATTCTCAACCATCAAGTTTTTTTCTTTCTCTTTAGATTTTTGAAATCAGATTCAAGTGATGTGTGAAACTTTTAATGCATCATGCTCATTAATTAATTTTGAATGCTTTTTGTTCAAATCATCAAATTCATCAAGAAGAGCCATGTGATTAGAATCAATCGTTGAATGATCTTTAAGAATAACTTCAAACTCTTTTTGTAAATTTACAAGTTCCAATTTTAGGTTAGCATGAGTCTTCTTAAGTTTTTTGTATGATGCATGGATTTTCTCACAAATCTCACACAATTCATCATAGGTTGGTTTACATACCTCTTCCTCATCACTTTGCTCAAGATGATCTTCCCCATTAAGCACAGGTTTGTAGTCTCTTCCTCTGGTTCAGTCTCAGAGGAATCAGTACCAGATTCTGCCTAGAACGCCTTTTGGATTCTCTTCTTGTCCTTCTTAAACTTAGGTTTCTCCTCACCTTTTTCCTTTTCTTTGCTCGAGTGATCTTGAAGTGTAAGACAATCGGCTTTCACATGTCCAGGCTTCCTGCATTCATAACACACAACATCAGAAGATCCTTTAGAATGTTTATGATCCCTACCTTTTCTCCAATGATGCTTTTGCTTCTTTCGTATAAAGCTTTTGAATTGCCTTGTGATGAAGGAAACTTCACCGCTTTCAGACCCGGAAGATTCAGAATCTGATTTGTGCGCCTTCAGTGCAACTGTTTTCTCCTTCTTCTTCTCACCTGCATCAAGATTTCTTTGATTCACCCCTTGCTCGTAAGCAATGAGTGAGCCAAATAAGTTATCAATAGAATAAGTGTTCAAATCTTTAGATTCAGTGATTGCAGTGATTTTAGCATCATATGACGAAGGCAAGTATCTCAGAATCTTGTTTACTTTTTCAAAGTTTGAAATTTCTCTTCCTAGTGCATGCAGTGAAGTAACTATCTGAGTAAACCTAGTATACATATCAGAAATTGATTCATGAGGTTTCATACGAAAAAGTTCGTAGTCATGCAAGAGAATGTTCAAACGAGATTGTTTAACTTCATTAGTGCCTTCATAAGTGATACACAATTTATTCCAAATTTCTTTACCAGTTTTGCAAGTGGAGACACACATGTAATCCTTAGATTTTAAAGCACAAAAAAAATAGTTCAAATATTTTGCATTTAATTGGGCTAAATCTCTTTCATCGAAAGTCCATTCAGTAAAAGCAATTTCAGTTTTAACACCATTAATTTCACGAGAAGGTGGAGAATAACCTTCTTTGATAAGCATCCACATGCGATAATTAGTAGATTGTAAAAATGTTGACATGCGGGTTTTCCAGAAATCAAAAGGTAGGTTATCAAACAGGGGAGGTCGGGTAATAAAATACCCTTCCGTAGTGTTACGATTCCCAAGGTTAGCCATGGATCAAAATTCAAAAAGTTTTTAAACTAATTTTTTTTTATAAATCCCGCTCTGATACCACTTGAAAGTTTGTTAGGGATGTTAAGCCCTATAGAACTGGCCCAAGCTAACTAAGAGGGGGGGGGGGGTGAATTGGTATTTTAAAACATTTTCTTTTCACAAAGAAGTAAAATCTCATAAACCAAAATCACACCATAAAAAATAAGTGCAGAAATTAAAGTGCGGAAGCAAGAAACAAGAACACAGAGATTTATAGTGGTTCGGTCAACTCGACCTATGTCCACTCACCAAAGGCACCCTCCGAGTATTGCACTACAATCGTGACTCTCCTTTAGCCCCCACGGTTAGGCGGAGAAGCCTTTACAAAGAACCTCTTTTTGCCACCCCGGCAAGGTAGAGAACCTATCTCCTTCTGCTTCCTCCTGAAGCTGGCAAAGAACCACATTCAGATGCTGAATCCTTACATCTACCGATCCTTCCACGGATGAGAAACTCTAGATTAAGAAGAAGCAGAGCGATCATTTAAGCAACCCTTATGAATCCACTCATAAGCTCCCCCTCACAAGATCCTCTCTCTCCCTCTCTCTCTTTCTCTCCTCAAGGTCTTCTCAGGTCAAGGCAGCAATAAAAGATTGTTCAAAATGTTGAACAAAAGCTCTTAAATAGAAGAGCTTCAAAGGAGCTCATTAATTGCAAGTTGCCGACAATATCGTCCAGGCCGATATGGATATCGTCCTGACCGATCAGTATAAATCTCAGAAGATCGGCCAGAGCATCGCCCTGAATGCAAACTGGATGATTTAAAATTGGCTTGATCGTCCAGGCCGATCAGTTCAAATTAGAGGAAAATCGTCCATAGCATCGCCCTGAATTAGTGCTGGCCGATATTTATCGTCCAGAAGTAACTAAGGTTTTTGAATTGATCGTCCTGGCCGATCCTTCAATCGTCCAGGATGATATGATTGTATTAATTATCCTTAATTACTTCCTTATTTTATTTGATTAATTAAGGCATAATTGTGAATATCGTCCAGGCCGATCCAAGATTGTCCTGGTTGATTACCAAAAATTACAGAATACCTTAATTGCTTATGGCGACAACTTCTTTCTGTTTTAAGCTTATCATCCTGGATGATACACGTATCGTCCAGGACAATTTGTTAATGACGGCTGCCTTAATTAAGAATCCCGAATAAAATCTTTTTTAAACTAAATCGCCCAGGCCGATAAAGGTATCGTTCTGGCCGATGTGAGTAAAAATAGAAATTCTAAGTCTTTCAAGTGTGTGTGTAGGGTTACTTAGCATCAATCTCTTTGAACATTACAAATAGACTCAAGAAGAGAAAAGCAAATTACAGACTGACTCAACCCTAACCTACGCAATCTTGAACTGGCTTCGTTTGTTCGTCCGATCTTTGATTCCTGAAAAGTTAGAAGTAACAGACAGTCCAAGAGAATCAATAGTGTTTGTCAATCATCAAAACATAAGTCATGAAAAATAGATTTGCAATAGTTAGGACCAGATAATTATGTGGCAGGTTTCCTGCTCGCCCCATGGATGGCCTTGGCTTGTCAGCCACCTTGGTGGTTGATTCCTTTAATTAGTCTATGGTGGGTGTTTGGTACTTCTTGATGTTTTTTTTTTGCCTCCAATGGATGGTCCAAGCATGACAATTGAGTGGCTTTTCTAAGTCCGAAAGCCTTAAGGGCCTATTTTCTTTCTCTTTATTTTTTTATTTTCAATCAGTCGCTATTTGTGGCTATTTTAGCTTTGTATTGTCGTGATGTGGCCTCGTTTAGCCTAGTCCCTTTTCATATATGAAATTTATTTGATTAAAAAAAGAGAGACTTTCACTAATTAGGGTTGTGTATTTAGTCCATTCAATTCATTTAACTAGCTCAATCTAAGCGAATGTTAGAATGGAAATAGCCAAGTTAAGGTCCTAAATTAAAACTAAACCCCCTGAGGCATATTCAATTGGTTTGGTCAATTTGTGTAAACAAAATAATAAGTTTAATTTAGTTGGTTTGAATGGGTTGGTTAATCTTATGTTCTTGGTTTCTTATGGAGTGACTAGTGGTGGGAGTTATGGATTTATATAAATCAAAATTTAGTAATTTAATGTCTTTATAAATGCTTAAATGTGATGGAAAAAAAGAATCACACACACACACACACACACACACACACACACACACATATATATATATATATATATATATATATATATATATATATATATATATATATATATATGTGTGTGTGTGTGTGTGTGTGTGTGTGTGTGTTTTCAATAAGCAAATATGACTATTTAACAAGCAAAGCTATAATATTTTGTCAATTTTTTAGCATGGTCTAACCCAAAGCTTACAAAATCGTGTTAAAAATAAAACAAACTAAGAGAAAAAATAGGACCACAACTAATTAATGCTTTTTAAAATTAAATAAAATCATAACCCATTTGGTTTTGGCTTAATTTTTTGTTTGTATCCAACCAATGAATGACCTACGCACAATACAATGTTAATTAGTTGTGCTTTAGAAATACAAAAATGGTGGTTTAATCACATTTATTTTCAAGAGGAATCCTACTTTTGATGTTCATAGAAATTTATTTTATTTTTTATTTTTATAAAATTTTATGTACATTCACTATACTTTCATCAAATTCTAAAAATCATGTATGGATCTAAAGACGAAAAAAATTTAAGTGAGGATATTATTATAAAAAAAATTTGCTCATGATAAATTTAAAAGGCTCCTGATTTGTTTTGAGATAAGCACAATGTTTAAGCATTCAATAAAAATTAAATCATTATAATTTTAAAATAAGTTTTAACAAATCTATAATTTATTTTGATGAAAATATTAATGAAACATCTTTTTTTTTTCATGGGATATGCTCTACATGTAATTAATTGAAGGTTCTGTCACATATTCACGTGGACATTTATGTTGTGGGTGGGGAAATCCCCCCCCCCCCCCCCCCCCCCCCCAAAAAAAATAATTTTTTGCCCAAATATGACTCATCTCGTGTTGTTTGCCCATAAATTTAGGCCGGTTTATAAAGAAAAAACAACAATTTTACGTACATTTATTTCCAAATAATAGAAATTATATAATGAATACATATGATGCAATTATATATGAATTTTTTTTATTATTTTATAAATTCATAAATTATAATGAAATATAAAATTTTGCTTAGAATTTTAGCTTATATATATTGATACATCCTCAAAAAATTACCTTGATCAGGCACGAATCTTGATGAAAAATTAAGTTGGAAACTTCCAAAATTAAAATTATTGAGACCATCCGAACTTTGATTTAAGGGAACTTATAGTCGAACTAAATGTCTAAAAAATACAAACCCAATGACACCAAATTTAGCTCAATCCGAACCTAAATGGGTCCAAATCAAAGGCCAGAAGCCCTATTGGAAGGTTCAAACCATAATTTTGATTACCAAACGGTTTTCAAATGGGACATGCTTATAGTCGAATTGAGCAGCTTGACGAGACAAATCCAACGAGACCAAGATCATGCAATTCCAACATCATTAAGACCTTCAAATGTCTAGTGAATGGTCCATGATCAAGGAATTCAATATTGGCTGTCCATCCAAACCACTCCCCATTTACCCTTGATCGTCCTCCTATTTACAGGCCATGCCAGTACAGGAAATATATAAATAGACCCCCGCTTCCTCTTGAAAGAGACCCCTAAGCCTAAGGAGAAAAGAGAGAGATTGGAGATCGCTCTTGCCTCCTTCCCTCCTCGACCACTACCAGAGTTTCGCAGAACCACCAGCTGACACCAGTAACGAACGTTATTAAAAGGTCAAGTTCTAGAAACTGCTAGGAAAACTGTTCTAAGTTGGTTAACGTTGGACGAGAATAATGTTTCGTCTGGATGAATTTTTTTACAGAGAACCGATCGTCCTGGAATTCTAGACTCGTCGTGACGAAAATATTTCCAGAGGACCAATCACCACGGACGATAATTTATTTTCGTTTGGAACAAAATTTTACAGTGAACCAATTCGTCGCTGGACGATAATTAATTTCGTCCTGGATGAATAGGACTTAGAAAATTTTCGAGGCAAGTTCCTATTACTTTCCATGTACTCTATAGGAGATAACCAGTCCTGATCGTCCAGTCCGAACGGAATATCGTCCCGTACGATCAGTATAAATTTTATATGATCTCCTATGTGTGTGTGTGTATGTTTTATTCACACAAAATACAATCACTCCCTTTCAATTTGATTTCTCAGAAAAGTGCAAGCTTCAATATTTATAAAGTATTTCATGCTGATTAAATTTAAGAGTCTTCGTAGTCGGAGTTTTTTTTCCTGAAATGTTAGTACACACAAGCAAATACAATTCTCTAAAATTGTTAGAAGAACTACACATTTAAAACAATAATTTGGAATCATCAAATACTTCTAAGTTGCAAAAATGAAAGCAAGTAATAGCAACTATCTTAACATGTATCTTCCTCTTTGGATCTTTGAAAAAGTATCCTAATTGAGTCCAAATGGAAAAGACTCTCCCTTTTAGGGATGTATTCTCCTCTTGAAAATCAAATTGGATTAAATTCCCCCAATTCAAGTCAGCTTAAAGACTATTACAACCATATCATAATCAAATTATATTTGAATTTAAAAAAAAAATCTAAATTCGATCCGGAGGGTTATTCTGATAATCAGCAGTTACATAAAATAATCCCTAGCAGTTAATATTTAATCTGCAAGCAGTTATAATCAATCTCAGTAGTTAATATTTGAAATTTAAATACTCAATTACTCACAACATAGAGTGCAGAAAAGAAAGTAAAACAAACACATCAATTCTAAGCTAGCAACCAACATGCAGTGAAAGCTCAAAAACCGGCACACAGCAGAAAAGTAAACACAGGCCTAACCAAGAACTAGAGTTTGGTTCCTTGCAAACTATCTAAAGTGATGTGAGGTAGCGTGTGTTTGGATATGTCCTATGGAGGCAAATTGTTAAAGTTGTTTGAAGTTCTGGTTGATTGAAAGGCTAGGGAAGATTTAAATTGAGTTTAAGTATAATTATTTGAAATGATTAAAGGTTGATATAATGTTTTCTGGAGTATAAGACAATTTTCAAATTTAGGAATTTTCTGGATTATTTTAATCATTTATTAAGGGGTCAAAATTGACTTTTTGATTAAGAATGTTTTCTAGAAAATATATTTTTATTAAAAAACTAGACCTTAATAACAATCAGTTAGACTATAAGTATGCTGAATTTAGATATTTTATGGATATTTATTACGAAAGTTTGAAAGTTTTGAACTAATTTGACTTAAGTGACCAAAAAGTAGCTCTTTTAAATTTAATGATTTTCGGAATTTTGATATTTTTAATAATATTAGACATCAATGAGTTAAAAGCAAGTGAGTTGTCAATTTGGAGTTTTCTATAATTAGTAATGATTATTTCAAAAGTTTGAGTATTTATTGAATTTTTTGAATTGATTAATTAAGGGATTTTATGATTTTGCTTCAAATGACTTCCAAACTCCTTGAAATAAACTCAAAATGTCAGAATGACCTAGAAGAGATCCCAATGTTTGGTAATTTTTTTGGAATATTTTAATAATATTAATTAATTATTTAATCAACTATTTAATTTCCACTTAAAATTAAATTAAAGCCAAACTTGCGTCAAATCAATTTGATTTATTATTTCTTTAATTTTTTTTTGAAAAAATGCATCAGCATTGAAAAAAAAAGTATGACTTATTTAAGGTTATTTGTATTTTTTGAGATTTAAACTGTGATTTATTGTAAATTTAACTTTTAAAGCCTAATAAGGATTAACTTTTAACTTGATTAATTTTCTGACCTAATGAACTCCAAATTAAGTGCAATTGAACCTAAGGTTTACATGTCACTTGTTTTACTGTATTAAAGTCTTACCCATATTGGTGTGTGTACAACCCTAAGAATTTTCTAAGTTTCTAGCAATTTTCTTAAATATTTTTCCTGGTTTTTCTGCTATTCAATTGGCTTAAAACTTGGTGTGCTAACCTTGGTCCATGCATTCACACCACAGAAATTTCACAGCAAAATAATAAGAATTTAGGAGTTATAAATTTTCAAACTTAGGGTCCAAAATGGACCCTTACCTTGAAAATCACACACAAAAAATCTATTGGGTATCTGACCCTAGAAAAATCAGTGAACCATGCATAAGATATCCAATAATCTTCCACAAAATTGGACTCAGTGACCACTGGTTGTGAGGAAATTAAAAAAAAATAATTCAAACAACTATAAATATCTCACAATACAAAGGGCAAATCAACTGAGTTATAATTTTTATAAAAAACTACATGTAAATTCCCTTTCAACGAGCCTAAGAACAACTAATTTGGGAAAATCATTTTTCTATGAATTTTGGAAGCTTTGAGGCATTTTTGTGACCATTTTGTCAAACTGACCGCCAGAATGGTGGCGCCCAATGGAACCCCACGTTGGCACGGCAGGACCCTCTACTTTAAAACTCAGCTAATCCAGCCACGGGGATGGGGTCATTTCTGGGCGTCCGATCACGCTTAAGCGCGATCGACGCTTTTTGTTGAACTAGAGCTAGAAAACTTCAATGCCCATAACTTTCAAAATACTCAACGAATTGCATGAAATTTGAACTGTAACTAGAGGACAATATGATCTAACAATTCATGAAGCTTGGAGGCTCCATGCATTGTAGATTTGCAACATTTCAAATTGAAATATAACTAAAAACTCCAAATAACTTACAATCTAACCTCGGATTTTTTGTGTTCTTAAGACTCGTTGAAAGGTACAGGTATCTCTAACAACTCTTATGAAGACACTAAAGATCTTGATCTCGTTTGATCAAAAGTTATATTATAAACTCCTCTTCTCTCTCTAGGCTCACTCTCATCACCAATGAGGTTTGGAGCTTTGATTCGATGGGAAGGCTAGGGAAAGCTTGGAGAAGGTTTTTTGATAGTTTTATAGAGCTGAAATGATTTGGGTCATATAGATTGAGTGAGGAGATGGCTTAGGTCCCATGCATGTCAGTGAGATATTCCTATTCAAGCCACCTTAGTGAATTTGGATGTTGGGATTGACTGCATGAGCTCCTAATGGTTGCCTGTGGGCCTAAAGTTGGTGAGAGCTGGAGAATCAAGGACAAGGGGTACATGAGGTTAAAAATTTTCTTTTGTCCCCTTTGAACACATGGCTTGATCAAGAGCCATTTGATCTTGATCTAATAGACTTGAGTAGTCTAGAAATGTTCTAGAGACTGTTAAACAGCCTGATGATTTAGGGATTGAGAGAATTAGATTAAGATGTGTTTTGACCATCTTTGACGCCCACTCAAAGGCCCATATAGACCATTTTACTAGTCAAAATGCCCTCATAAGCGATGAAGTTGGTATGGAGGAGATGTATTTTGGAGAATTGCTGTTGGAATGAATTCAAAGGAGTTTAAAAGGTTTGGTTGGCTATATCTAGCAAATTAGTGAAGTATGGTGAGATTTGACCATGTTTCAATAAGTTGACTTGGTCAATTTTAACTAGATTGATTGCCAAGATTTATGGCATGATAGGCCATGTTTTGAAGTTTATTGAAGTTAAAAAGGGTCGAAGGGTTTGAAATAGGTTAAAATAACCTATTTAAACACTAAAGTGTATTTAGGTCAACCTAAGTTGACTGGTCAACCAGGTTGGACCAGGACCGAAATTGGGCTCAATAAGTTTGGTTGATATTTTGAGTCTGTTGGAGATGGTCCTCAAAGTCTGGGAGGTCAATTCAGTTAAAATGCCTATTTTTGACCTTTCTTTTGAGGAAATGCAGGAAATTGCATTAAAAAAGGAAAATGAATAAAGTAATTATTACAATCTAAAGAGTCAAAGCAGTAGATTCCTCCTTATATTAAAGATAAAAATAAAAGAGGAATCTTATTAATAGTAATGTCCATCCCAATAAACTGCTCATCCACCAATAGTTCCGCACATAAATCTGCCAACTTGTTTACAACTCTATCTACACAATTGAATAATGACTTATTGAAATCTCCAAAAAGATAAGTATCTTCAACCTTGTATTTCCCTTTTGTTTGCAATCTTCAAGAATTCCATAACATTAGATTGTGTCTCCTTCATCTATGATAAACCTTTGAATTTGAACATCCAATCCTTCATACTTCTTAATGTGTTGAGTAAGAAATGAGTTCCAAGAGAATAGATATCCCAATGTATATACGGTTTACCAAAAGCAAGAAGAATGAACACGAAAAAATACCTCACAATTCCAGCTTTGAATTTTGAGAGTAAGAGAAAGCATCCACATTCACTTTAAAGCCAATTGGGTGGAGGGGGATGCCAATGAATAAAGACAACCTTGAAGGTTGGTTGACATCCCATATACCCGAGTATTTACTAATTCCCTTGGATAGAAATGCAAGCAGCTTATTGCATTTGAAGCTATAACAATGTGCTATCACCTTTTCCCGTTATAGATAAGATAATTCCTGGACTTCATGTTAAATAAACCACCGAACAATAGAGATTGATCAAAAGGGATTAGAGAGAAAGATGCTTACAGCAATCTTGCAATGTATGATATTCTTTGAATAGAAAATCCCCATTCCTTTAATTTTATTAATAACTTCCTTCAGCTTATGACAATTAGCTGTCAAATGATCTCTATTTTCTGCAACATTACATTCCTTGGGCAAAGATTTATCATTTGCAATTTTCTAATGTTCCAGGAAATCATTGTAAGGCAATGCATTATTAAAGATCCTCCACCAAAAAGTCTCCACCTTGACTGAGTTTTGTTTTTTATTATCCATCTCCAATAGTAAGCCAGGAGAATGTGATTTACAGAATTTTCAAAACCATAAGCTGATAAGATTTACCATTGCCCTGAAGTAAGAGCTCCATTTTAATCATCTTCTTGATCTAACGGGTTATGGTTTTTGTAAAATCAAATTTACAAGATCTTCACCCATAATTCCTTCTCATTTGATCCACATTCCATCTACCATTCTCTATAATGTTCGAAACAGGAAATCGTCATCTTCTAGAGGAGAAAATGAATGTTGGCCACTTATTCAAACTTTTATCTAAATATCCAATGAATCTTTGTATACATCAATGTCAATGCCATTTTGCCACCTTCCATCTAATAAATGGCAATAATGATTTACACCGGTCTTCAAGATTTTCCATGAATTAGAAAAGAATTTTTCAAAATCTACCTTATCAATAGATTTCCGATATTGGGGAAGAATACTTTGTGAAGAAATGAATCTTTCTCATATAAATATTTCCATGTCAATTTGGATCTTAATGGCCAACTTTAGTAGAACAAAGAGTGAAGAGCTCTACCTCCCATTTGGTTGGTAACACATATTTAACCCAATTAACATAGTGTATATCCTAGTCTCCATTAGAATTTGTTCCAAATACATAATTTCTACAAATTTTGTCCACCTCAACTAGAATAATCTTAGGCACCAGAGAGTTAGTACTATGAAAGGTGGAAGAGAAGAAAGCAAACTGCATTAGATAACAGAATTTTTTCCAGCCAATGAAAATCATCATTACTTCCCCATATGTTAGTCATCTCAAAGCTTTATCAATAATAAAATGAAAATCTTGTTAACTAACCTTTCTTAAAGTTAGTAACTCCAAGATAGGTTAATTGATTTTACGGATTTAAAACCAACAAAACGGTCGATGGCTTTCTTTCTCCTTCTTTCTAACAAGTTTGCTGAAAAATCATAGAAGATTTGTTAGAGTTGAAAGACAAACCGTCCAACTGCAGAAATTATCCAAGATTTTTTAATTTCTATGGTAGCCTTCAATGTAGCTTCTGAAAATATGATCACGTCATCATGCATAATAGTAAGTCAGATATGGAAGGCCCAATGAAGAAATCCGAATTCCCAATTCATCACCTTTTTGTTTGAAGGCAAAGAAAGTAATTTGAGCACAAATGATGAATAGATAAGGAGACAAGGGGCACCCTTGTCTAAAGTCACATTGACCTTCAATCCATTTGATAAGCTAGCATTTATAGAAATGGAGAATTTGGAACTTTGAATACAATTTAAAATCAGCTTAGAGAAGAAATCTGGAAAACCGAAATAATGCAAAGCTTTTTCCCAGGTTGTCCAACCCATGGAATCAAAGGCTTGTTCCATAATCAATTTTGAATGCCACAAAGCCTTTTGAAGATTTAGAATTCCTTAGTTATGTATACTTATCTGGGGAAATCAACACATGATCATTAAGAGATCTTCCTTTGATAAAAGCTACTTGTTACATAAGAAATCATATAGAATGTAAGGAGCACATTCTAATTCATGAGGATTTTTAGCCACCAATTTATAGACCGAATTACAAAGGACTAATTGGTCTATAATTAAAAAGAAAAATGGATTACTTATTTTGGAATAAGAACAACAATTGTTTTCTTCCATTTAGGATCCATAACAGCATTTTCAAAGAATTCATTAATAGCATTCCAAGATCAAATTTGATAATTTCTCAATAAGCTTTAAAGAAGGAAAATATTTATGCCATCTTTACCTGGAGAGATATTATTACCACTGTTTTTTTATAAAAATTTCTATTTCTTCAATAGAGAAGTTTTGTTTAAAGAAGTTCTCTATCTTCCTCATCTAAACAATTTCCCCATAAAGGGTTTGTTTAAAGGGCCTATTTTGCCTTTAAGGGCTTGTTGCTCACCTAGGTTGACTTGGTCAACCAGGTTGACCCAGGGTCTGAAAATGGGCTCAACAATATTGAAATGACATTTGGAGACTATGGAGATGGTCTCCAGGTTGGAGCAGTCAAATCAATAAAAATGCCTGTTTTGGCCTTAAGGCCTGGTTGGCAACCAGGTTGACCTAGGATATGGGTTTGGGTCTGACAGGTTTGGTTTGATATTTGAACTTATTGGAAGTGGTTTCAAGTAATTTGGAATTTCTTTGGTTTAAAATTGAGTGTCTTGAACCCCAAAGGGATATTTTGGTCATTTTGACCCCTGGTCAACTAAGGGTCAAAGTAGGTCCAGAAAAATACAGTTTGATGTTCATAGGCAGAATTAATGGCCTAGAAGTGATTATAGGCTTTGTGAAGGCTCTAAGGTCAAGATTTTAGGTAACAGGTCCAGTGGCATAGGCTTGTAAATATTTGATTGTTTTATAGCCTTTGGATTTCAATTGAGTTTCTGTGGGTTATAGACCTCAGAATGGCCTCAATATTGGAGGGTTACCTCTAAAGACATGTCCTTACCATTGTATAAGTGAATAGACTCAGAATCAGAGGTCATTTATTTAGGGTTTTGAAGTATTCAAAAATTCACTGAAAAAGGCTTTTTGACTTAGCCTTTTAGCATTGAATTTTGATTAAATTCTAAGATCTAGGTAGATCCTAAGGTCTGGATTGGCCCTAGTGACCTCATACAAAAAATGAGGTCAACAACAGGTGTTCGTTCTGGACGATCAGAAATAAGATCGTTTTAATGGCAGTTGAAACCATCCCCCACATCGATTCACCAAGCATGTCCAGACCAACCAAAGGTTCGTACGTACGAAAATAATATTAAAAAAGTGAGCTTTTCTGTTTAACTGACAATCAATTATACCAGACGTTTGAAAATTTCATCCAGATGATCGTACAGACGAAGTGAGAAATTAAAAAATAATGCAGAGTTCAAATCCAAAAAGTTTAACACAACACAGTTCGCCCGTATGAAAATAATTTCATCCTAAACGATTTTCACTCAATTTTTCAAGAACATGCACTCAATCAAAAAATTAAAACACAAACACCTAAAAAAAAAACAAACACAATCGAAAAATCATAAAATCACAAAATCACAAATAACAAAAATAACACACTCATAAATACACACAAATCAATCACAACAAGCCTTGTCTTATACACCAAAAGTATCAAAGGCTAAAGGTTTTATAAAAATGTCTGCAAGTTGATTTTCTGTAGAAACATGAGTGAGTTCAATTTCTCCTTTGGATACAATATCCCTTATAAAATGATGCCTAATGTCAATTGTTTTTGATTTTGAATGTTGAATAGGATTTTTAGAAATGCAAATAGCACTAGTTTATCACAATAAATTGAATAGTGCCTATAGTATAATCCAAATCAATCACTGTTGTTTCAACCAAAGTCTTGTGCCACAAACTTCTAATGCAAGTATTCAACTTCAGCATAAGATAGGCTACTGAATTTTGTTTTCTACTGGACCAGAGACTAAAGAATTTCCAATAAATGACATGTTCCAGAAGTGCTCTTTCTATCCACCCTACAACCTGCAAAGTCAGAATTGAATAACCAATTATTATTAAAATGAAGAGCTAAACTTAGGATACCAAATTCCTAAGTTCTGAGTTCCTAAAAATATCTTAAAATCCTTTTTACTGCTGTCAAATGTGATTCTTTTGAATCTTATGAAATCTAGCACACAAAATAAACACTAAACATGATATCGGCTACTAGCAGTCAAGTAAAGCAAAGATCCAATTAATCCCTTTAAATTTCTTTTGATCAACAGATTTTCCCTTAGGGTCCTTATCCAACTAAACTGAGGAACTCATGGTGTACTAAAGCATTAGCATTGTTCATTTCATATTTTTGAGAATATCTTAACATACTTTGACTGACTAAGAAATGTACCCTCCTCAATTTGCTTAATGCTAAAACCTAGAAAGTAATTAAATCTCCATTAGACTCATCTAAAATTCACTACTCATTTTTTAGAAAAATATCACAAAGATTTTTATTTGAAGATCCAAAATGATTCATCCATAAATTTGTACAATGAGTATATCCTTTCTCAATCTCTTTAAAAAAGAATTGTATCCACACTCTTTTTTCAAATGATCTTCAAGTAGAAGGTGCTACAACTCTCATACCAAGCCCTAGTGTGCTATTTCATCCATATAATGTTTTTTCAATTTAAAAACATGATTTGAGTATTTAGAATTTTCAAAACCTGGAGGTTGTTCTACAAAAACATCCTCTTAATTGCCCCATTTAAAAAGGCATTTTTTTACATCCATTGGTATTGTTTTAAACCTTTAAAATAGCAAGGCTAACAAAACCCTAATTGCTTCAATCTAGCTACAGGGCAAAAGTCTCATCAAAATCAATCCCTTCAATCTGATTATACCTTAGCAACTAATCTAGCCTTATTTCTAAGACTACTGAGTCATTCATTTTATTTTTGAATACCCACTTAGTTCCAACTACACTGATCTTTGCCTTGAGTTAATTCCCAAACTTTATTTCTTACAAATTGATTTAACTCTTCTTGCATGCAAATCAAAATTCATCCGAAAGTGCTTGATCAATATGAGTGGTTCTATTAAATAAAGGCTGAATGATTGACTTCTTTTTTAATCCGCCTAGTCCTTACACCCTCACTAGGTTCACCAATATCAATTCCTTTGGTGTTTTTAGAATATCTCAAATCCTAGGCAAGGGTTTTTCTATCTCAATTTTCTTCAATTTTTCTTCCAATTTATTTTATCAATCTTTTGGAGTTAATCCTCAATTCATATTCTACAATATTTTGGCTCTTCCAAAATTCCTAGATTCATCAAATACAACATGTGTGTCTCTCAATGACCTAAAGTTCTTTTTGTTAAATACCTATAAGATTTTCCAAACTTGATATCCACAAAAATACTTTCATCTAATTTTGGATCAATTTTTCTAAGGCAAGATTTTCCATTATTATGAATAAACACCTGCAACAAAAAACATGCAAATGTGACAAAATTAGGTGTTCTTCCTTTTAGCAACTCATAGGGTGTTTTATTTAATTTAGATCTCAACATTCACCCTATTCAGAACATAACATGCAGTGCTAACCGCCTCAGCCCAAAAATTTTAGGAAGTGAGTATTCTGCCAAATTGCTTTGGCGCTTCTATTAATGTTCTTTTTCCTTTTCGACTACCCATTCTGCTGAGGTTCTAGGTGCAAAAAAGTTAAATCATTCCTTCTCCTTACAAAAATTTAATATCTTCTCATTTTTCAAATTCTCCTCCATGATCACTTTATATAGTAAAATTTCACACCTACTTTCTTTGAATCCAAGTCGAAAAATTTCTAAATTTCTCAAATGTATACTCTTATGAAATAGAAACTAACCCAAGTGAATCTTGGATATCATCCAAATAACAAATCCGTATACTTCCCTCTAGACTACAATTCCAACTGGTCCAAAAGATTCATATGAAATTCTAAAGTTTACTATCCTAAGATCCTTATTGGACTGAAAAGAGGACTTCACTGTTTTACCTATTTGACATGCATCACAAAGTGGGTCCTTATAAAGTCTAGTTTAGGTAAACCTCTCACTAATTCTTTTGGTAATCTTCTAAGGTTTTTCATGCTAGAGTGACAAAGTCTCCTATGCCAAAGCCATGACTCACAGAAATATTTTTAAACAAAAGAGTAGAGTTTGAATGCAATTAAATCTAGCATATAACATTGTTTATCCTTACCATTCAAAAATCATTTACCATTTAGCTTAATATGCAGTAGTAGGAAAAAATTTTTTACACTATAACCTTCACATAGCTGACTTATACTTAACAAATTATGCTTTAATCCTTCAACCAACAACAAATTTCATAAAAAATTTTAAGTTTCCAATTATACCTACCCAACACCTCTCTTTGTGGTGTTATCTCCAAGTGTTACTTTCCTCACTCTTGGCTCCAGCGATATAAATTGCAGTATCTCCGTCATATACTTTAAACATCCCTGTCCAGGTACCATATGCTCTCCAGAGATCTTGTGTGAGAGCAACCCTACAAAATATCAAATGTTAGACTGGGAACCCAAACAATGTTTGGTTCTACCTTTTTAGTTTATAAAGAGATGTATATGATTATCAAGGTTTATACATCTTAGGTTTCAACAAATAAGTTTCTTCTTCAAAGTACAGGTGTGGCTATGTCCAATCAATCCACAATATATAATTGACTTTAGGAAAAGATTTTCAAGCTTTCTACACTACATTTGTCTTAAAGGGATTATAAAATTAGGAAACAAAATAGGATTAGTGAAATCTCAAGTTTGGGGGTATCCTATTTCCTCAGAGCTTTTTATCTCTTTATAAAATGAATTCATACTCCAAAAGATTGATTTGTATAAATTTCGATAAATTTGCCTCAGACATCCTTAAAATTTTTTAAATTCTTTTTCAAGTTCATATAGGATGATTTTAAACTTCATAATTTTTATTCAAGTCATCAAACTCATCAAGTAATTTCATGTGGTGTCATCAATTAAAGCATGATCTTTCCTAAGAATTTCATGTTCCTTTGTAGTTTCTTAATTTCAAAGCTCAGACTAGTATGTATTTTTTTCATTTCCTATATGCATCATGCATGTTGTTCAGAAACTAAAAAAGTTCATCATAAGTTAAATCATATACCTCTTCTTGATATGACTGGTCAAAAGGCAGTCCGATCGGCCGAGCCGATTAGATATCAGCCAGGTCATTAGAGAAGCGATCGTCCCGAGGAGTCAAGCCGGACGACCATTGAAAAAGCAGATCGTCCGGCCAATTATGTTATTGCCAAAATGATGCATAATAATTAATCGATACGCAAAGTTAAAACAATTTTAAATCTGTGCCACGTGTATCGTCAGGATGAACAGTGGATCGGCCAGGACGATTGGTCCAATAATGGATCGTCCGGGCTGATTTTAAGGATTTAAACGTGCTGACACGTGGGACGTCCAAGCATCTAGTGTATCGTCAGGAAGATGACCATAAAAGCATCGGCCAGGCTGAAATATATTATCGGCCAGGACTATCGTCAGATTGCAACAGAGTTCGATCAGACGTCTAGGACGATAAATTATTGTCCAGGAGAAGAGTTATTCAAGCACAGAAAAGTTCAGCAGATGGAATTTTGCAGAAAATTGTCCTATCATCCAGGACGTATGAGATCGGCCAGTGACAATGTGACTAGAAGTTTGATTTCTAGGAAAAGATGTTGATGATCTAAACCCTCAAAAATAAATGACTCACAATTCAAAGCTAGAAACAACAATAAAAATAAAAAAAGGCTAAAAAAATGAAAGTTTTTTTTGTGTGTGTAACAAAGATCCATACTTTGATTTAGTTAGATTTTAAACAATAATTTAGATTATAAAAGATCAAAGCTTTAAAAATCAAAAATCTGAAAAAGGTAGACTATCCAACTTGTTATCCCTAGCTCGGACTTCTTTCAAGCAATAATCATCCTTTTTAAAAAAAAAAACAAAAGATCTAACTACGAAAAACTTTACTGGGTAAAAATAAGATTCAATCAAAACTTGGTTACAAAAAAATATTTATAAATAAACCAAAGTAATTTGTCTCAATCATGGAATTTTGAAATCAAGCCTTTGAAAGCATCAAATAACCAATGAGTTCTCTAAGTTTTTAGAGTTTAGAAAAGAGATAAATAGCTTGTATTTAGTGGGCTCATTTATCCCTCTTGTATCTTTGATTTGGCTCTTTTAGCATCTTGATTTTTGATACACATTTGTGATATATTTTTTCATTTTAATTTTGCATCCTTCTTAATTCTTTCAAAGCTAAATTCTCTTAACAAAAACCTCTTAAAAAGAACCTTAGTTGTGAGTAATCCTCCAAATTTTAGAGAATAGGAGCTCTCTCTCTAACATAGGAAGAACAACCCACAAAACAAAATCATAATCAGTGATAAATGCAATGGCAAGATTTCAATTAACTTGAAAGATATAAAGGACTTTGGATATAATGTACAAGATGATTATTGTAACAAGATAAAAAGAACTTAGTTTCAAAAACCAGTTGTCAATTTGAGATGGACTTTTGCTAGAAAAAAAATTATGTCATCTAAAAGAGGTTAGAGGGAGGGAAACCATCAACGGTGTTTCTCCTCTTTAACTGATTTAGATATGATAACAATGGCTTTAAATCTCCAAAATCTAAAAGCTAAAAAAAACTAATCATATAGAAGACCAAACATAAAAACAAAGCGAAAATAAAACAATCTAAAACACACAAAGCTAGCACACAACAAAAATAACACAAAACTAATTAAAGAAAAAATATTTCAAGAAATTAGAAGCAACAAGGTAAGCAATTATGAGCTGCGAGCCTCTATATGTCCAATTATCCTATGCTCCCATGAGGTCTTTGGTGAGAGCACACCTGCAAAACCAACAACTGTCAGATTTAGGAACCCAACCTAGTTTGGGTCCCTTCTTAGGAAAAGTAAATACAATGCAGGCGTGGTATACTATGAATCATGTACCTTAGGTCTCCACACCCAATGGTTACTATGGTGAACAGTGCAAGTGTGTGAGATGTGTCCTAGCATGCCACAAGAAAAGTATCTAACTTCAGGAAAGGATTTCTTAAATGGTTTGAGTTATAATGCCTCTTCCTAGGTCTTGGCTTTTGATCAAGAGTAGGTGTCATCCAAGTTTTCTTAGTGTGTCCAATTCATTTTTAATCCTCAAGTTTGTATTTTTTTAACATCATTCTCAACCATCAAGTTTTTTTCTTTCTCTTTGAATTTTTGAAATCAGATCAAGTGATGTGTGAAACTTTTAATGCATCATGCTCATTAATTAATTTTGATGCTTTTTGTTCAAATCATCAAATTCATAAAGAAGAGCCATGTGATTAGAATCAATCGTTGAATGATCTTTAAGAATAACTTCAAACCTTTTTGTAAATTTACAAGTTCCAATTTTAGGTTAGCATGAGTCTTCTTAAGTTTTTTGTATGATGCATGGATTTTCTCACAAATCTCACACAATTCATCATAGGTTGGTTAACATACCTCTTCTCATCACTTTGCTCAAGATGATCTTCCCCATTAAGCACAGGTTTGTAGTCTCCTCTCGGTTCAGTCTCAGAGGAATCAGTACCAGATTCTGCCTAGAACGCCTTTTGGATTCTCTCTTGTCCTTCTTAAACTTAGGTTTCTCCTCACCTTTTTCCTTTTCTTTGCTCGAGTGATCTTGAAGTGTAAGACAATCGCTTTCACATGTCCAGGCTTCCTGCATTCATAACACACAACATCAGAGATCCTTTAGAATGTTTATGATCCCATCCTTCTCCAATGATGCTTTTGCTTCTTCCGTATAAAGCTTTTGAATTGCCTTGTGATGAAGGAAACTTCACCGCTTTCAGACCCGGAAGATTCAGAATCTGATTTGTGCGCCTTCAGTGCAACTGTTTCTCCTTCTTCTTCTCACCTGCATCAAGATTCTTTGATTCACCCCTTGCTCGTAAGCAATGAGAGCCAAATAAGTTATCAATAGAATAAGTGTTCAAATCTTAGATTCAGTGATTGCAGATTTTAGCATCATATGACGAAGGCAAGTATCTCAGAATCTTGTTACTTTTTCAAAGTTTGAAATTTCTCTTCCTAGTGCATGCAGTGAAGTAACTATCTGAGTAAACCTAGTATACATATCAGAAATTGATTCATGAGTTCTACGAAAAGTTCGTAGTCATGCAAGAGAATGTTCAAACGAGATTGTTAACTTCATTAGTGCCTTCATAAGTGATACACAATTTATTCCAAATTTCTTTACCAGTTTTGCAAGTGGAGACACACATGTAATCCTTAGATTTTAAAGCAAAAAAAATAGTTCAAATATTTTGCATTTAATGGGCTAAATCTCTTTCATCGAAAGTCCATTCAGTAAAAGCAATTTCAGTTTTAACACCATTAATTTCACAGAAGGTGGAGAATAACCTTCTTTGATAAGCATCCACATGCGATAATTAGTAGATTGTAAAAATGTTGACATGCTGGGTTTTCCAGAAATCAAAAGGTAGGTTATCAACAGGGGAGGTCGGGTATAAAATACCTCTTCCGAAGTGTTAACGATCCCAAGGTTAGCCATGGATCAAAATTCAAAAAGTTTTTAAACTAATTTTTTTTTTATAAATCCCGCTCTGATACCACTTGAAAGTTTTTTAGGGATGTTAAGCCCAATAGAACTGGCCCAAGCTAACTAAGAGGGGGGGGGGGGGTGAATGGTTTTTTAAAACATTTTCTTTTCACAAAGAAGTAAAATCTCATAAACCAAAATCACACCATAAAAAATAAGTGCAGAAATTAAAGTGCGGAGCAAGAAACAAGAACACAGAGATTTATAGTGGTTCGGTCAACTCGACCTATTCCACTCACCAAGCACCCCCGCATATCTGATACTACAATCGTGACTCTCCTTTAGCCCCCACGGTTAGGCGGAGAAGCCTTTACAAAGAACCTCTTTTTGCCACCCCGGCAAGGTAGAGAACCTATCTCCTTCTGCTTCCTCCTGAAGCTGGCAAGAACCAATCAGATGCGAATCCTTACATCTACCGATCCTCCACGGATGAGAAACTCTAGAATAGAAGAAGCAGAGCGATCATTAAGCAACCCTTATGAATCCACTCATAAGCTCCCCCTCACAAGATCTCTCTCTCCCCTCCTCTTCTCTCCTCAAGGTCTTCTCAGGTCAAGGCAGCAATAAAAGATTGTTCAAAAATGTTGAACAAAAGCTCTTAAATAGAAGAGCTTCAAAGGAGCTCATTAATGCAAGTTAGCCGACAATATCGTCCAGGCCGATATGGATACGTCCTGACCGATCAGTAAAAATCCAGAAGACGCCAGAGCATCGCCCTGAATGCAAACTGGATGATTTAAATTGGCTTGATCGTCCAGGCCAGATCAGTTCAAATTAAGGAAATACGTCCATAGCATCGCCCTGAATTAGTGCTGGCCGATATTTATCGTCCAGAAGTAACTAGGTTTTGAATTGATCGTCCTGGCCGATCCTCTATCGCCAGGATGAATGATTGTATTAATTATCCTTAATTACTTCCTTATTTTATTTGATTAATTAAGGCATAATTGGAATATCGTTCCGGCCGATCCAAGATTGTCCTGGTTGATTACCAAAAATTACAGAATACCTTAATTGCTTATGGCGACAACTTCTTTCTGTTTTAAGCTTATCATCCTGGATGATACACTATCGTCCAGACAATTTGTTAATGACGGCTGCCTTAATTAAGAATCCCGAATAAAATCTTTTTTAAACTAAACGCCCAGGCCGATAAAGGTATCGTTCTGGCCGATGTGAGTAAAAATAGAAATTCTAAGTCTTCAAGTGTGTGTGTAGGGTTACTTAGCATCAATCTCTTTGAACAATAAATCTAGAAGGAAGAAAGAAAAGAGTGAAGTAATCTCAAAACACAAGTTGGAAATCTTACCTTTGAACACCAAGCGAAGCCTTCACGCTCCAGTGGTAGAAATCCTTCTTTGAATGCTCTCTCTCACTCTCTCCTTTACTCTTCTTCCAATAGGCATGAAGATCAATGAGCAAAAAGATTGGGTGGCAGTCAAATTTGAACTATTTATACAAAAGACAAGAAAAACTGCCCAAAAACTGCAAGTTTTCAATTCTGTACGTAGTGGATTGTCCCGTACGATCGTGGATCATCCTGGACGATTTTACTTAAATTGTTGGAAACGAACCTTATGTATATTGGTACGAACTATTTTCGTACACGCTAATCGTCCCGTACGAACAAAGTTCGTCCGGTACGAAACGGTTATTCCATAGGTCGGTTTCCCAAAATTCTTCAGGATGTAACCAACTGACGTAAGTCGGTTCAGTTTGTCTTGGGACGAACAGGTTTCGTCCTGGGATGATTTCATACAGAGACTTTCATTCTGGGACGAAGGTTCATTTCGTCTGGACGAACAGAGCAAGCTTCAATACAGAGACGTTCATCTTGGGACGAACCATAATTTTTGTCTGGACAAACAGAGCATGGTGAGAATATAGAGACGTTCATCCTAGGATGAACCATGAATTTCATCCTGATGAACAGTGGAAAGTGAGAATCCCGAGACGTTCGTCCTGGAATGAATATTAAATTCGTCCTGGACGATTAGGACTTAGAAAAATTTTCTCCCCGCATGTTCGATCCATTGCTCTTCTTAGGGGTAATTGACATGATCGTCCCGTACGAACTATATTCATCCCGTACGAACTATGTTCATCCCGTACGAACTATGTTCGTCCCGTACGATCAGTTCACAAAAATTGTTCCCCAAATGTGTACTTTGTGATTTTTCACTCAATTATAATCACTCCCTCTCATTTCAAAACTTATGAATATTTGTTGAATTTGATTACAAGTCTTCATATCTTGTAGTTGATTTTCCTGAAATGTTAGTACACACTAGAGCACGAAACAAATGTTCCAAATAGTGTTAAGAGATATGTATAAAACATTAGTATTTGAAATCATCAAAAAAATATAAGTTGCAAGAATGTAGAACATGCAAAATAGCAACTCTCTTAACAACCGAGGTTGGTGGAAAGATGTTTGTACATGCTTTTCCACCTTGCTATGGGAGCAAATAGAGAGCCACTAAGTTTGGTGCAATACCGGAAGGAGAGGCTCCGCTATGGGGGAAAAAAGAGAGTCACTGAGTTTAGTGCAATACCCGGAGGAGAGGCTCCATGGAGTGGACGTAGGTCAAGTTGATCGAACCACTATAAATTTTTATGTGTTCTTTCTTACTATTTTTTCTGCATTTAATGTATGTAGTTCATTTTTCTTGTGGTAAATTTTGGTTTGGTTTAAGATTGTGTTTTTTATTGAAAATTTTTTAAATACCAATTCACCCCCCCCCCCCCCCCCCGCCCCTCTTGGTTTGCTTTGGGCTAGTTCATAAGGGCTTAACATCCCTAACGAACTTTCATAAATGTTATATGAAAGCTAAGAAAATAAATATAAAAAACATAAATAAAAAGTTTTTTATTACTTTAGGCTTTTTTTTTTTAAATTATGCTAGAGTATAACCAAATATTAAAGAACCATAATTTTTACAAAGATATGCAATGTAATTCAAAACACATGAAAGTAAATGTAGTAAAGTAAAATATAAAAAAAAGTAAAATTTTATAGTGGTTTCCTCGAAATCGACCTAGGTCGACTCCACAAATATCATTCTCTTTGGGTATTCCACTAGAAAGCACTCCTTTAACACTCAACCAAACAGAGAAGCCCTTCTCTCTTACTAGATAGAGAATAACCTTTAATGACTCTTCTATTATACAAAATTCTCCCTCATTCTACCTACCACCATGATGGAGATGTCAATCCCTCTTTCTGCTCCTCACAATAGTAAATGTGCCACTCCTCCCTTTTGCTCCTTGCAATAGTAGAGATGTTGCTCCCCTAGCCTCCATAGGTAGTAAAGTATTTTTTTCCAAAAACTTTTTCATATAGCTCTTCTCCAAGAGCTCTACAATCATAACTAGAGGAACCAAGGTGTAGGATGACTTAGACAACCATATGACTCCCTCACACCCCTGACTCTCTAAGTGTCGGCAGAGAACCGGATCTCCTTGACAGATCTCTTAACTAGAAATCTAGAAGGAAGAAAGAAAAAGAGTGAAGTAATCTCAAATCACAAGTTGGAAATCTTACCTTTGAACACCAAGCGAAGCCTTCACGCTCCAGTGGTAGAAATCCTTCTTTGAATGCTCTCTCTCACTCTCTCCTTTACTCTTCTTCCAATAGACATGAAGATCAATGAGCAAAAAGATTGGGTGGCAGTCAAATTTGAACTATTTATACAAAATACAAGAAAAACTGCCCAAAAACTGCAAGTTTTCAATTCTGTACGCAGTGGATCGTCCCGTACGATTGTGGATCGTCTTGGACAATTTTACTTAAATTGTCGAAAACGAACCTTATGTATATTGGTATGAACTATTTTCGTACACACTAATCATCCCGTACGAACAAAGTTCATCCGGTATGAAATGGTTATTTCATAGGTCGGTTTCCCAAAATTCTTCAGGACGTAACCAACTGACGTAAGTCGGTTTAGTTCGTCTTGGGACGAATTGGTTTCGTCCTGGGACGATTTCATACGGAGACTTTCGTTCTGGGATGAAGGTTCATTTGGTCTGGATGAATAGAGCAAGCTTCAATACAGAGACGTTCGTCCTGGGATGAACCTTATTTTTCGTCTAGATGAACAGATCATGGTGAGAATACAGAGATGTTCGTCCTGGAACGAACCATGAATTTCGTCCTGACGAACAGTGGAAAGTGAGAATCCCGAGACATTCATCCCGAGATGAATATTAAATTTGTCCTGAACGATTAGGACTTAGAAAAATTTTCTCCACGCCTGTTCGATCCATTGATCTTATTAAGGGTAATTGACATGATCATCCCGTATGATCAGTTCACAAAAATTGTTCCCCAAATGTGTATTTTGTGATTTTTCACTCAATTACAATCACTCCCTCTCATTTCAAAACTTATGAATATTTGTTGAATTTGATTACAAGTTTTCATATCTTGGAGTTGATTATCCTGAAATGTTAGTACACACTAGAGCAAGAAACAAATGTTCCAAATAATGTTAGGAGATATGTATAAAATAATAATATTTGAAATCATCAAAATAATACAAGTTGCAAGAATGTAAAACATGCAAAATAGCAACTCTCCTAACAATCGAGGTTGGTGTAAAACATGCAAAGTTGCAAGAATGTAAAACATGCAAACATGCAAAATAGCAACTCTCCTAACTTTTCCACCTTGCTGTGGGAGCAAATAGAGAGTCACTAAGTTTGGTGCAATACCGGAAGGAGAGGCTCCGCTATTGGGGCAAAAGGAGAGTCACTGAGTTTAGTGCAATACCTGGAGGAGAGGCTCTTGGGAGTGGACGTAGGTCAAGTTGATCGAACCACTATAAATTTTTATGTGTTCTTCATTTAATGTATGCACTTCATTTTTCTTGTGGTAAATTTTGGTTTGGTTTAAGATTATGTTTTTGATTGAAAATTTTTTAAATACCAATTCACACCCCCCCCCCCCCCCCCCCCCTCCCTCTTGGTTTGCTTTGGGCTAGTTCACAAGGGCTTAACATCCCTAACGAACTTTCGTAAATGTTATATGAAAGCTAAGAAAATAAATATAAAAAACATAAATAAAAAGTTTTTTATTACTTTAGGCTTTTTTTTAAATTATGCTAGAGTATAACCAAATACTAAAGAACCATAATTTTCACAAAGATATGCAATGTAAATCAAAACACATGAAAGTAAATGTAGTAAAGTAAAATATAAAAAAAAGTAAATTTTTATAACGGTTTCGTCGAAATCGACCTAGGTCGACTCCACAAATATCATTCTCTTTGGGTATTCCACTAGAAAGCACTCCTTTAACACTCAACCAAACAGAGAAGCCCTTCTCTCTTACTAGATAGAGAATGACCTTTAATGACTCTTCTATTATAAAAAATTCTCCCTCATTCTACCTACCACCATGATGGAGATGTCAATCCCTCTTTCTGCTCCTCACAACAGTAAATGTGCCACTCCTCCGTTTTGCTCCTTGCAATAGTAGAGATGTTGCTCCCCTAGCCTCCTTAGGTAGTAAAGTATTTTTTTTCCAAAAACTTTTTCATATAGCTCTTCTCCAAGAGCTCTACAATCATAACTAGAGGAACCAAGGTGTAGGATGACTTGGACAACCGTATGACTCCCTCACACCCTTGACTCCATTAATGAAACACTATCTCAACCTCGCCTACTATATTTCCCAAGTGATTTGGATTCTCTCTCAAGAAAGGAAACACTTCTCCCTCTTTAAAGCTCTATTACATAGAAAAATATATCTTGCTACTCAACACAAGCACTCAACTCTTATATGAAAAATATAAGTGGGTTGTTTTTTAGTTAATTCTTATGATCATATAGTACGATACTAGATTTATTCTTTCTGATCAGTTCTATTCCCATCATAGGTAATCCTATATGATATTTAGTCATAAGTATAATTAGTTATATCAAATTAAGTATTATCCAGAACAAATCAAGGTTTAGCTAGTGAGTTTCTATTTGATAAAAATATATTATTTTAATCATACAGTATGTTAATTAATTAGGATTTAATCATAATTTTATTCCTTAATCTACAAAAAAATTAGACATCATTCATTAATAATCATATTGTATGAAGTCCTTATAGTATGATCAGTTTAAATTTCAAATTTTAAATTTACCTAATTTAGTAACCAAGATTTAACTGTAAGGTTTATCAAAATATCTGATCATCTTATACAATTAAAGGTGGTATAATATAATTAGTGATATTTAGTTTTATCTAACACTTAAATTAATTTTTAGATCAATATATCATATAGTATAATTGAGATTGTATAGTATGATTTAATAGATAATTCAAATCTTTAATTTCACTCCCTATAAAGTGTGTGCTCGATTGTCTAACCAACATAAACCTAATTACATAAATAACTCAAGCAAATAAAAAGTCTATACTCTTTTGTCATAAAATTTAACTCGACTCATTGTTGCACTTCTTGAGTTTACTTTTTTACTCTAGATATGTGCATGTTATACTTGAAATTGTTAGCTACACATAAAAGAAATATATAATATATATAAAGAAGAGAATAGTAACTGATCAAACTATTAATATTTATATTCCTCAAAATACTAGACCAAGCTCCCAAATTTTAATAGTTATGACACAATCTGGTAAAGGTAACCCACTAACAATTGTATATTCATATATTTTGCATGTTTCTATGAGTGTTATGTGTACATAGGAAGAGTTTGAATCTATTTTGAAATGAGTCTTCGGTGTTTGTTTGCATGCATAAAAATATAAAAAAATTCCATGAGGCCACTATGACATTGAGCACAGTATTTTACCAAATTATTTCTATGTGATGCATTACGATGCTGGACTTGAATTTCATAAAAATATCAACATCAACCTAAATATTATTTTATCAAATCCATTTTCTTCCCATAAGTTCAACCAATTAGAGAGTGAGAGAGAAAGCTAGATTTGGTTAACTTTATTTATTTTTTTGTCAACTCAGTTTTGAAAGTTATCAAGATTGAGGTATGTTATATACCTCCTATATCAGTTTTTTAAACAAATATGACAATTTTGAGATTTTTTTAATATAATTTATAATTTTGTAGTGTATAAATATGAATAACTTTACACCCGCTAAACTTTCACTAGAACATTTAATTATTTTTTAGAAAATTGCTACTAGGTAGTTTGAAAAGAGTGTTATTTTATTAAGTTAAGAAATAATTTTGGTCACAAAAAATAATGTAGTAAAATGAAGATTTTAAAATAATATTATGAATTATTTTTAGTAATCTATTAAAATCATAATATTATGAGATTTTCTTCAGTAGTTAAATATGTTATCTATCGATTAAATATTATGGAAACTTCTAAAATTCATTCATTATATTTTTTTATTGTAATGTAATGATATATATGCTTATCTTCTCAAAATATATAATTTTGTGGAGTTTGGATGTTGGAGGAAGTTTTGGTGCTGAATGTACAAGGAGTTATAAGGACCTAAAATTTTGAATATCTGATATGTGTTAAGGATTGAGAGTCATAATGACTCATTTTTTGATATGCTAGTACATGAAGTTATGAGGGCCTAAATTTTGGTATCTATTTTTGATGGAAGGTTTAAAAACCTGAGAGAAATATGTTACATTCTACTATGATATATAAATTGCTTATTTATTAACTTTTAGTGCATAGTCTACTTTATTTTAGTTATCTACGTTTAATATTATGCTCAGACTATAATTTTTTTATGAACAATATTTGCATTCAAATAAATGCATAATAATTTAGACTAATGGTTGTGACCTACTAAGTTGTGTTGGCTCTCATCTATCTTGTATTCCATTTCAAGTCCAATGAAAAAGAAAGAGCTTGTTGAGTAGTTGAGTATCCATGATCTGATTTTTCTAAATTTGTATAGATATTTTCTTATTTTTGGTACATCATAGCTAGTTATTTATTTATTCTATTTTGGTTTGTGATATAAAGCTATAAATTATAAGGTATAATTATTACATAGATACTTTGATGAATGAAAATAATAGAAATTTATGGATGAGTGTATTTTTTATTACTAAAAGTTATTTAGAAGCTTTGTTGTATATTTTAATTTAAAATTTATGAAATTTTAAATGCCCCCAAAACTTTAATGTTTGGCTCGGTCTATCACAAGTTACATGATATGACATGTTATAAGTTTGTGTTATATTGAGTTGGGTTGTAATATATATATATATATATATATATATATATATATATATATATATATATATATATATATATATATATATATATAATATATATATATATATATATATATATATAAAGAGGAAGTTTTATGTATAAAACAATGGTAGATCGATGCTGTAATCATACCCATATGGTTCATGGTAAATGGATCACCTTAATGATGGGGACGGTGGAGTAACTTAAAGAATTATGAAAATGCGTAGATTTTCTTTGATATAAAAATTCCACTTAATATACATAAGTATACATGATAAGTAATATAGTGATAGAGTAGAGTATCAATCTCACAAGGAAGAATATTTTCTTGCAAATATAATTACTATTTAATTCAAATAAAATAATTATCCTACTCAATAAAAATAAGTTTTGATGGAGATTCATTCACTTAATTATATATATATATATATATATATATATATATATATATATATATATATATATATATTATTTGGTTAGATTATTTTTGATTGATGGGATGTAAATACAAAATATTTCCTAACTATTCTCATTTATATTGATACTGTTAAGAATATATGCTTCACTGACCGCTCAGTCAAGCGTGAAGGGATAATAGACAAATTATACCTTCCAATCTCAAAAACAATTGAAAATTCTATAGTATGTCACCCTATGAGAACATTAGAAGAGAAGGTAAAGCTTATGTTGTTCATACCCCCTCATGACAATCCATCTTTATAAATTTAATACATGATAAGCACTATTCTTATGTTTGCATCATACTAATCCAACGTACCTTATTGTGCCTGCTTTCTTATTTATAGGCTCCACATTACATTTGATATTAACTACACATAGATTCATTATGTGCATTAAATAAAGATCTAGCATATTAAAAATAGTATTAAATTATTGATGAAGAGAATTTATTAGTACTCCACATTCCATTTATACCATCAATCCAAAACTAGAAAATTTAGTCATGCATGAAGAACTAGTGAAGCAAATTCATTTTCATTAATATTACAAAAGAAAGAAAGTACAAAAAAAATATCACCAGATGGGTTCAATGATCTCCTCTACACTCCTTTTTGAACTTATATTATTGATTCCATGAACACAAGCCAAGTACTCTAATGAAATGCATCTAGTACTTCTCTGAATTCCCTTAGTTGTCACTCTTAAGGAAGAATCAGAGAAGCACTATAAAGATTAAAATTAAACAAGAGATTGAACTCATCTACTAATATTACAAATATACTATTTATAAAAAAATTACAAAAAATAGGATTTGGTGCTACGATGCTCGAGGCACTTATGCCATGGAGCCTATAAAATGAAGTAACGCTTTAGTGCTAAACGGTTTTCTCCTATACATTGCTTGCTAACATGGACCCACTTTTTAATGAATTGACATGTCGCTTCACCGGTAGATGGTGGCTTGAACAATTTTAACTATAGCATTGTAGTGCTGCTAATGGTTGAGTGCTGCAATGTCCATGTGGCACGCCTCTTGACTTGGCGGTGCTATATAGATAGAGTATGGGCTTTGCAATGTTAACTCCTCCAATGTTGTGGTGTTGTTAAACAAAGACTGGACACATCCATGTTCATATTTGGACCCTCCAATGGTGTCAATGATGGCGTCATGGTGGTATAGTGTTTGATGCCACAGTGTTGTATCATACTTGAAACTTTTACCCATTTCCTATATTTTCCTACACAAATACAACTAAAATACACATTTTCACTAACAAATTAGCACATAACATTATTTACACTTATCACTTACTATAACCATACCTAAGGTATTAATATGAATAAACTTTCGAGGTTGCAGTAAAGGTTGCCCCCATCCAATAATTATTTTCCACAATCAGTACAAAACTATTACGTTCAAAAATATTAATGATAATACAAAAATATATAATTTAATATCCTAGCTTTGTACGAAGATCCAACACACCTAAATATGTAAGGAAAGGAGGTACGAGAATTATAAGAGACACCCAATTTTTTATGAGAAAATCTTATAAAGGGAAAACCAAGGGGCCTGACCAAGTTTCAATGATTCCACTAGTAATTATATTTGGTTAAATCTTAATCCTTTCCATGAGGTAAGGAATTTATAAAGTATATATTATATTATTGAAAGTGGAAGAAACCTCTGGCAGACATCCATCACAGATTATGATGGTAGGTGGTGAAATAAGTAGGTACTGGTGTAGCCAAGTGATAATAACCAAAGATTATAGGTTAGAGGATTATAGTTACCTAGTGAAGGAGGTCAGAATAATCATAGTTGAGCTATGATGGTTAGAGGACTGTGGTTATTTGATAGTGGTTTGAGGACCATAGTCGGTGGGTGATGAATGTTGGAGGATTTATGAAGGTTGGAAGGATCATAGTTTGGAGACTGTGGTCAAAAGACTATAGTCTATGGGCAACTAAGGTCAAAAGGACTGTAGTTAGATAATTGAGTTTGGAGGATCATAGTTGGGTGATGGTTGTTAAAATATTGTAGTCGATAGATGATGAAGTTAATAAAGATTATAGTTTTTTTTTTTTTTTTTTTTGAGAAAATGCATATAGCATTAAAATTTAAAAAAGAAACTATTACAAAAGAAAACGAAACTACTAGACACTCCCTTTAAAATAATGTAAAAGGAGGTCTTATTAGAAATCCATTTAAGCATAATGAAAATATAAGGAAATGAGGAAATGCCATAATGAAAATAAGACCCTCTACTTATCATTTTAAACTCATAGGGGTGGAGGGGATACCAAAGATAAAACAACCAAAAAGGTTGATTAGTATCCCAGATTTTTGAATTGAGTAAAAAATAATAGATAGAATGATTCTTACATTCCATTATTTTATTCCCTTTTTCCAAATACCAACATATGCTTAAACTAAATAAAGAAAAAACAAATTTGGTACAAAAACTAAAAGAAATGAAACACAGCCCAAAAACGTCAAGAAAAAAACAAACATCTTGACACCTCCACAAGTACAGCACATAAGAAACTCCACCATCATGAACCAATCCACCAACCATTCATAAACTTCAGTTTTACCATTCATTTCATGGAACAGGCGCCACATTTTTCATTATCTATTCTACCTTTCCGTATTCTCTGTTTGGTTTTTATAGGTCCCAATATCTTTATTTCATTGGCTAATTTGATTTTACTGCTTTCTGTCTTGGTCAATTTCTCCTCCCTCACTAGTAGCAGCAGCTTTCAAAACATATCGATCTTCTTCAATTCTATGTGCATTTTTCTCAAGACTTGTTTCTGCATTTGATCCCATGATAATTTTCTCTCTAGGATCCTTCCCAACACAGGTTTCGTTCAACTGTAATGTTACTTTCAGAGTAGCATTGAGATCTACTTTGCTTTCATTAATTCCTTCCACTACCTCTGATGAAGATCTTAGAATCTCAAAAGCTTTTGAACAAAAATTCATATCTTTCTCCGTCTCTATTTCAAATATTATTTCTCCTTCTTCTACTATTGTGTTGCTTCTATTATCCACACTTTCATTTGTCATTTTTGGGTCATTATCATCTATCCTCTGAATGATTAATATATCAGTATCTTTGATCATTTTCTTTTGAACAGGCTTATTGTTGAATATCTTATGTTATGGCATAAAAAAGTTCCTATTTTTTCTGTGAACGCGGATCCATGGACCATAAGTTGTGTTGATCTCCTTCTTTTTTATTGCAACACTCTTTCTAACATGAATATCCTTTGTATTATCTGCACTTTGATCATTTGCCTCACTAATTTTCTCCTTACAATTGTTCTTCATATGTCATATCATTCCATATTCAAAGCATAAAGAAGAAATTATTTCATACTCTAAGTTTTGAAAAAATCTTCCATCCAAGCTTTCCACCCAAACTCCCAATGGCATGGGTTGATCTAGTTTTACTCGAACACAAACTCTTGAAAACTCTCTTCTCCCCCATTGAAACATATTACCATCCAACATCAATGGTTCCCCCACCAAAGAAGAAATTCTAGTGACATTGGTTTCATCCCAACATTGCAATGGAAAATGTGGCATTCTAATCCATATTGGAGCAGTTAGTCCTTTTCATAGAAGATGGTGAGAATTCTGTCGACCATCTCTCCATTCTAATTATATGGCCATTCATAAACCATGGCCCTCCCGAGAGCACTTCATCCAAAGTTTCCTGATTTATGAAATAGCATAAGAACCATCGCATTCCAAGGGTGGTAAAGTGAAATTGGCTAAATCTTAACCACTGTCTCCTTAATTCCCATGCCACCACATGGGGAGGTATATCTTTTCCAAAAACTTTGATTACCAAAGAATTATTGAGTTTGCTTGCATTCTTTCTTTCATTTTCCTCAATCAACTTAACTGCCTTCTCATCTTCTGTCAACACAACATCTGTTTCCTTAAAATTTAGCCTAATATAAGGTTTCTTCATCCATGGGTTTGACACATTGTCATTTTCACCTATATTCTCAAGCATTTGAACATTCACAGGTAAGGCAATATTGTTCAAAATCGAAATCGACTCAACATTCACCTTCTCATAGCACTTCTCCCCATCATTATGAATACCTTTGTTATCAGACATCATGGAATTCGCATTTATCACACTGTTACCAGGGATTGCATTTGAATTCCCGAACCTGTTAACAAAAATATTCATTCTAGAAGAAGAAGCCTCATTTCTAGCTTTTGAAGGAGATCTTAATGTAAATTTTTGTGATCGAGGAGTTTTAAATTCAGGCTCTTTAAAAATTTCCTTGCCCTTACCTTCCACATGATAGAAATTCTTAAAATTGCAAACAGGATCTGCATTAATAACTAGCTCACCATTTAATCTTCTTCTTCTGGCTTCTTTAGCATCAAGGACCTGAATTCCCTTATCAAAAATAGGAACTTCAACATTTTGAACAATACTTCGATCATCCAGATTATGATTCCCAGATGGAACAAATGATGGATGGCGGCCATCTACCGCCATGGCCGGCATCAAGCCAAAATGACGGATTGAAAAACGGGAAGAAAAAATTTGAAAATTTTCTCTCTCTAGGATTCGCACTTTTCCTGGAGCTTCTCTCTCTTCCACTACAAACAAAACATAAAGCTTGGTATTAAAGATTATAGTTGGGTAGCAATTGTCGGAAGATCAGAGTTAAGAAACTATGGTTTGAGGGTTGTAGTCCTGCGATAATGTTTTAAGGATAGTAGTTGATGGACAAGAAGATCTAAAGAGCTATAGTTTATGGACAATGAGGGTTGAAAGGAACATAGTTTAGTAAAAGAGGTTGAAGGACAATAGTTAACAAATGGTAGTCTAAGGATCATAGTTGAACGATTAAGGTTGAAGAATCATAGTTATGTAATTGATGTCAAAAGATTATAAATGGGTGACAGTGGTTTGGGGACCATAATAAAATAATAGTTGCCTGAGGACCATAGTCAGCAAGAGATGAAGACTAAGGATAGTAGTCAACTAGCGACAAAAGCTTAAAGGATGATAATCGGGTGACTAAGGTTAAAGGATCCTATTCAATGGGCAATTGAGGTCATAATTGTTGAGATAGTTGCTACTTAATTTTGCATGTTTGATATTCTAGCAACTTGTATGTTTTTTATGATTCCAAGTATTATTGATTTGATTATTATTTCTCCTAACATATTTTGGAAGAATTATTTTGTTCTTGTGTGTACTAACATTTTAGGGAAATCATACTTCAGATTGTTGAAGACTTCAAATCAAGATCATTTTAGAGTTTATTGTAAATGAAGTATGCATTTTTCATTTTATTGAGTCCGAGAGTGTGTGATTGTAATTGAGTAATTGAGCACAAACACACCAGGGGAGAGTTTAAAACTCATATTTTTTTAAGCTGATCATACTGTATGATATTACTTTGAACGGGATAATCTTATTAGTTATTTTCCCCAATGAGTAATCAAACGAATAGAAAATGAAAATTTGTATATTATTCGTACAGAATGATCCTAATTTTGTATAAGGATGAACGTCTCGGGTTTGTTCTCGCACAAAAAAAAAATTCTAAGTATAGTTCGTACGGGACGTTCCTCATTTCGTACAAGGATGAACATCTCAGGTTTGTTCTCACACAAAAAAAAATTCTAAGTATGGATCATACGACATGATCCCAGGTTCGTATAAGGATGAACGCCTCAAGTGTGTTCTCGCAGGAAGATCATACGGGATGATCCCAGGTTGGTAAAAGGATAAATACCTCGGGTCTGTTCTCGCACAAAGATCGTACAAGATGATTCCAGGTTCGTACAAGGACGAACGTCTCGAGTCTGCTCTCGCTCATTTCATCCTGATGTTTCATACATAAAAAATTTAAAATTTTTCACTGTTTGTCAAGGACGAACTTGGTTCATAGTGAATTATGATCACGTACGAAATGATTTTATACCAATTCACAACATGTTCATACTCAACAATATTTGAACTATTTGTATGGTCGAACATACGATCATAATGTACGATCGTGCATGCTCAAAATTAAAAACTTCAATTTTCTGGATGGTTCTTTGTGTCTTTTCTATTAACGGTCCACAAAAAAGTGACATTAATAATTTTCTTCAAATCTTTGCTTCATGATTTTTTAAGGGCAATTGAAAGAGAAAGCGTGAGAGAGTGTTTGAGAAATATTTCTTCCTAATGGAGTGTGAAGGGTTTACAATGTTACTCAAAGGTAAGGATCTTTGTGTGTGATTTGTGATTTTCACTCTTCCTCTTATCTTTCTTGATTGCTAATGAGAAGACTTTGTGAAAAGATTTGGTTCTCTACTGACACTTGAAGAGTGTAAACAACTGAATGTACGCTGCCTACACTTGGAGGGTGTGAAAGAATCTGGTTCTCTGCCTACACATGGAGGGAGTGAAAGGATATGGTTCTCTACCAACACTTGGAGAGTGTGAACAGCCGAAGGTACGCTGCCTATACTTGGAGGGTGTGAAAGGATCTGATTCTCTACCGACACTTGGAGAGTGTGAATAGCTGAAGGTACTCTACCTACACTTGGAGGGTGTGAAAGGATGTTGGTTCTCTGCTGACACTTGGAGAGTGTGAATAGCCAAGGTACTCTGCCTATACTTGGAGGGTGTGAAAGGATGAAGATTCTCTACCTACAATTGGAGGATGTGAAAGGATGATGATTCTTTGCAGCACGGGGGATTGGTGGAAGAGAGTTTTTGTAAAGGCTTCTCCGCCTTGCTGTGGGGCAAAAAGAGAGTCACTTTGGCAATAGTGTACTACCTGAAGAGGGAGTCTTTAGTGAGTGAATATAAGTCGTGTTTGACTAAATCACTAGAAATCTTTGTGTCATTTTTAATTTTCGATGCTTACTTACTGTAAATTTTTAATTGCGTGGTTGAAAAGTTTTATTTTTGAAACTTTAATTAACTTGCTTTTTAAATCAATCAATTTCAAATTTTAAAATCCAAGAGAATTTTTAAAATTACTAATTCACCCCCCCCCCCCCCTTTTGGTTAGCCTTAGGACAAAAGCTTAGGTTTAACAAACTATTTAAGATTCAACAAGAATTAATAAGTAGTATTAGAGCTTTGTTTCAAAATCATAAGTTTAGACTACTTTTTTATAAATGAGTATAGCTATTTTTGGAAACTGAAACACACATGAAGGATATTCTATCACTAGACCTCCTTTATTTGATAACATTCCTTTCAATTTTTGAAAAACATGCATGTATACATTTTTACAGTCACTTGATTATCGTATGCGGATCTTAGTATAAGAAGGTTATACAAAACCAATTAGATTAGTTGATGGTATTAGAGTTGAAACACACTCTATAAATTGGACTGTAGAAGAACGTTACTTAGCATAACTTAATACAAAATGTTTAAACAGTTTCTTTTGTGCACTTAAGTCAGAAGACTACATGGGGGTTTTCACTTGCAAAAGTGGAAAGGACATATGGGATAGACTTTGTATTTACTTATGAAGGGACTAATGAAGTAAAATAATCTGGACTAAACATCTTGCTACATAACTATAAATTATTTCATATGAAACCCAATGAATCTATTTCTAACAATATTCACTCAGATAGTCACTTCTTTGCATGCATTAGGTAGGGAACTAATGAAAGCAGAAATGGTTAATAAAATTTTTCATTGGTTGACTGCTACTTATGATACAAAAATAACTTATATTATAGAGTCTAAAGATTTGAATATTTACTCTATTGATAATCTTCTAGGTTCACTAATTTCCTATGAGCAAGGAGTGAGTTTAAGGAAGATTTATATAGGTGAACAGCGAAAGGAGAAGAACATTGCACTAAAAGTGGAGGAGCTAGAGAGTGATCTTTCATAACTTGAGGATGAGGATGACATTGCCTTTATGACTAGGCAATTCAGGAGCTTTCTTAAAGGGAAGCAGAGGAGACACAAATAGTGGAACAGAGGTAAATTTAATAAGAATGTTAAGGTTTTCAATGACGTGATTTGCTATGAATGCAAGAAACCCAGACATATAAAATCAGATTGCCCAAACCTAAAAGCCACTCCAAGCAAGGAGAAGGTAGAGGAGAAACCAAATGTTAAGAAGGGCAAGAAGAGATTCCAAAGAGCTTTTTGGGTGGACTTGGCTTCAGATTTGTTAGAAACAAAAAAGGAGGAGGAAGTCACCAATTTATGCTTAATAACCAATAATCTTGGTCAATCAGATCAAGAAGAGGTATGTGACTTAACCTATGCTGAACTATTAGAGGTTTCTGAAAAAATTTATGACGCATATAGGAAGCTAAAGAAAATGCATTCTAGTCTGAATTTAGAATTACAAGAATTGCAAAGAGAATAAGAAATCCTTATGAAAGATTATGCATTGATAGATAACAATCACATGAGCTTACTTGATGAATTTAATGACTTGAATAAGAAGAATAAAATTTTAAAATCATCCTATGCTCAATTGAAAAAAGATTTTAAAAGTTTTAAGGATGAATCAGAGAATAAAGAGAATTATTTGAATTTTGATAAAAATGTGTTAAAAGATTTGAACACATTTTTGAAATTTAAAGTGCAAGCTCTCAAGGAAAATAGGAAACCCCCAACACTTGAAGATTTTACTAATCCTATTTTGTATCCAAAGTTTTTAAAACCTAGGAAGATTTAGAGTAATTATAAAAGATTGAAAAATCCATTTCCTGCAGTTAAATGTTATTCTTGTGGGATGATTAGATACATTGCACACATGTACTTTGAATAGAAAAACTCATTTAGTGTGAAGACCAAAGATGCATAAACTTAAACATATCATACATGCATTTAGTTTTATTTTGTCAAAAGGAGAACCCAAACTTATTATGATTCCTAGGTCTAACATTTAATAGTTTTGTAGGGATGCTCTCACACAAGGCTTCATGAGAGAATTTGGTACCTGGATTGTGGATACTCAAAGCATATAATAGGAGACACTAAGCAATTTATATCACTGGAAGCAGAAGTAGAGGCAGGGTTACACTTAGAGATAACACCACTAGTAAAGTGGTTGGAATAGGTATGATTGGAAACTTGCAAAAATTTTTTATTGAAAATGTACTTCTTGTAGAAGGCTTAAAGCATGATCTGCTGAGTATTAGTCAACTATGTGATAAATGATATAGTATAAAACATTTTCTTACTAGCTGCATATTAAGCCTAAATAGTAATGATGTTTTTCATGGTTTAATGGTAAAAAATGTTTATATGCAAGATTTAAATTGTATTAAAACTCCTAATACTTTTTGTTTGAAAAATATTTCTAATGAATCATGGTTATAGCATAGGAGATTTTGTCACTCTAGCATGAAAAATCTTAAGAAAATTACCCAAAAAGAGTTGGTGAGAGGTATACCAAAACTAGACTTTACTAAGGATCACCTTTGCGATGCATGTCAATTAGGAAAACATGTGAAGTCCTCTTTTCATTCCAATAAGGATCTTAAAACTAGTAAATCTTTGGAGATTTTATATATGAATCTTTTTGAACCAGTTGGAACTATAAGCCGAGGAGAGAAGGTATACGGATTTGTGATTGTAGATAACTTTTTTAGATTCACTTGGGTTAAATTCTTATATCATAAGAGTGAATCATTGGAGGAGTTTAGAGATTTTTTGACTTGGATTCAATGAAAACTAGGGTGTGAGATTTTAACAATTCAAATTGTTCACGGTGGTGAATTTGAAAATGAGAAATTTGAGGATTTTTTTAAAAAAAAGGAATTGATCAAAATTTTTCTGCACCTAGAACCCCTCAGTAGAATGGAGTAGTCGAAAGAAAGAACATAACATTAATAGAAGTTGCTCAGGCCATTTTGGCTGAATATTCACTTCCTAAATATTTTAGTGCTGAAGTGGTTAGCACTGCATGTTATGTTCTGAATAGGGTAAACGTCAGATCAAAAAATAAATAAAATATCATATGAGCTTCTTAAAGAGAGAACACCTAATTTGTCACATTTGTATATTTTTGGATGTAAGGTGTTCATACATAATAATGAAAACTCTACCTTAGGAAAATTTGATCCAAAATCAGATGAAAGAAATTTTCTTGGATAATCTAGTATTGAAAAATCTTATAGAGTATTTAAAAAAATAACTTTGGTAATTAAGGAGGCCACACATATTGTATTTGATGAATCTGAAATTTTAGAAGAGCCAAATATGGAAGATGATGAAATAGAAATTAACTCCCAAAAGATTAAGAAAATAAATTTGGATGAAAATTTAGAGTTAGAAAACCCTATGCCTAGAGATTTGAGATTTTCTAAAAACCATCCAAAGGAATTGATTTTAGGTTAACCTAAGGAGGGTGTTAGGACTAGGCGTAGACTAAGCAAAGAAGTCAATCATTCTGTCTTTATTTCAATAATAGAATCCACAAATATAAAACAGGCACTTTCGGTTGTATTTTAGATTTTGACAATGCAAGAAGAATTAAATTAATTTGTAAGAAAGTAAGTTTGGGAATTAATTGCAAGGCCAAATGATCAAACTGTAGTTAGAACTAAGGAGTTGTTGTTAGAAATAAGTCTAGATTGGTGGCTAAGGGGTATAATCAGATTGAAGGGATTGATTTTGAGGAGACTTTTGCCCTTGTAGCAAGACTTGAAGCAATTAGGATTTTGCTAGGTTTTGTTCGTTTTAAAGGATTTAAATTGTTAGAAATGAGTGTTAAAAGTATCTTTTTAAATGAGTAATTCAAGATGATATTTATGTTGAACAATCTTCAGGTTTTGAAAATTCAAAATTTCCAAATCATATTTTTAAATTAAAAAAGGCATTATATTGATCGAAACAGACACCTAGGATTTGATATGAGAGGTTGAGCAATTTCCTACTTGATAGATCTTTTGGAAAAAGAAGTGTGGACACCACTATTTTTTTGAAGATATCAGGAGAAGATATACTCATTGTACAAATTTATATTGATGATATCATCTTTGGATCTACAAATAGAATTCTTTGTGTTGATTTTTCTAAAATAATAAGCAGTGAATTTGAGAAGAGCATAATGAGAGATTTGAATTACTTTCTAAGTTTTAGTATTAAGTATATTGAGGAGGGAACATTTCTTAGTCAGTCGAAGTATATTAAGGATATCCTCAAAAAGTATGAAATGGATAATACTAAATCTATTAGTACACCTAAGAGTTCCCAGTTCAATTGGATAAGGACCCAAAGGGAAAATCTATTGATCAAAAGAAATTTAGAGAAATTATTGGATCTTTGCTTTATTTGACTACTAGCAGACCTGATATTATTTTTAGTGTTTGTTAGTGAGCTAGATTCCAATCATATCCAAAAGAATCACATTTGACAACAGTAAAAAGGATTTTGAGATATCTCTTAGGAACTCAGAATATAGGGATTTGGTATCCTAAGTTTAGCTCTTCATTTGAAATAATTGGATATTCAGATTCAGACTTTGTAGGTTGTAGGGTTGATAGAAAGAGTACTTTTGGAACTTATCAATTTATAGGAAATTCTTTAGTTTCTTGGTCCAGTAGAAAGCATAATTCTGTAGCCCTATCTACTATTGAAGCTAAATACATCGCCTTAGGAAGTTGTGTGGCACAAGTTTTTTGGTTGAAATAATAGTTGATTGACTTAGGATTTACAATAGATACAATTCTAATTTATTGTGATAACACTAGTGCTATTTGTATTTCAAAATATTCTATTTAACATTCTAGAACCAAACATATAGACATAAGCCATCATTTCATAAGGGATCATCTATCTAAAGGAGAAATTGAACTGAACCATGTGTCAACTAAAAATCAACTTGTAGATATTTTTACAAAACCACTAACCTTTGATACTTTTAGCTCATTAAGAATGAGGCTTGGTTTGATTGATCTTAATGCTTAATTAAATTTTTTTGGAAACTTGATATGTGTCTTTGTGTGTTTTCTATTTTTGTATTTTCTGTGCTTATTTATGTTTGTGATTTTATGTTTTTATTTTTATGTTTTGTGTGATTGTCAAATATTTTCACATCGGATTTTCTATTTCTGATCGATCGTGCGAATTTTTTTAAGTGTTATATTCATATTGTATAAAATTATTTTCGTCCTATACGAATTCTGTAGCATTTAGATCATTGTTTTGAACTCATTGCGTGATGTTTTCATTTTCAATACATATTGTACTGTATGATACATATATCATCCCAAACGATTTGTATTACTTCGTCTGTATGCATGTAGACGGTTATACAGGCAGAATCAATTATTATAACTGATCGTATATATGAACCTATAGTTTGCACATATGAACCACGTGTCATTCTGTGTGGGGACAAATTTAACCATCATTAAAAATATCTTAAATAACTGATCATCCTGGACAATCGTATGGTCAAAAAGCCAATATGAAAAGACGCCTCGTAACTTGCATGATTATAAAAACTCTTTTTGTTTTGGATGTATTCGTTCGTACATATGAAATTCATTTCGTCATGTACAAATTATCAATCGTACAGTACAAATCAATTTTTGTACAGTACGAAAGATCATTTTTCTTTAAATATGAGGGCTTTGGAATTCATTTTCATTCACTTTAATAACCTTTTCCAAACTTCAAATCTTAGCAATGACCAGTTCTAGTAAGAGGAGTGGACTTATTAAGGGACCATCTTCAAGGGGTGGAGACGACAACTTTCTATCCAGAGCTAACAAGGATTCTTTTCTTAGGTTTATTTCTACAAAAACTACACCCTCTAGAATCCTACTTCAAGAGGATGTTCACTTTCAAGTGATGTCTCTTTTTGTTGTCATTCAATTTGCTTTTATCCTTACCATGATCTACGCCTATAACAAAGAAACATTTCAATACTTTCTAGCAAACATGTCATTTAGTAAGGATGAGACTAGGATCAGATCTTTTGTTTTTAAGAAGAGGGTAGAAATAATTAAGGAATATTTGAGAATCTTTTTGAACTTAAGAAATTAAGGAATTAGAGCCCACACTTAGACTTCTACATCTGATTTTAACAGGACTGAAATAAATAAAGTTATTAGAGGTATTAAACAAGTTTATCATTTCCTAGGATCTCTTCTTTAAACTAAAATGCAAGGGTCATTCAACATGTTCTTAGAACCTTTATTATTCCTAAAGCTAGTGACTGCATTAACATTACTCCTCTTCTGTCCACTGTTACTTATCTTATCATGATTGGTCAACCTATAGATGAAGCGTAACTTATTATTGACTATATTCATGGCCTTTTTTATATTGGACATGTCTCATATAAGAGGAAGAAGAGTATTATTTTAGGGCAACTAGTGAACTTTATCCTTGAGAAGAAGTACAATCTTATTCATTCGGATCCTTTACTTGAATTACCTATCTACTTTACTAATGCTTCATTTTGAGCACTTTTTGAGAGAGATGATAATATGAGTGAGGAATCTGAGGGAGAAGGGGGAGAACCTGCACCTACACCTGTGCCTACTCATGGACCTAACTTTTAGGAGTTGGTCCAATGCTTTGACCAACTAGAGAGTCATTTTGATCAGTGCTTTAATCAAACCCAGACTTATCTAAATCAACAGAATGCATAGTACCAGCAGGACATGGGTTAGATTCGAGGTTAGTTCGACTAGATGAACACCAACGTAGCTATGATGAATAGATATTTTTCTATCTTCAACTAGCCACCTCCTATAGACCAGGTCCCCTCAGATTTATAGATGTACTTCTTGAGTGTTGTCTTTTCCAGTTCTTAGAGATGTGATGTGATGATTTCTGTAGTTTCTATATTTGTGTTTGTTTAATGTTTTCCATACTTGTCTTGCTTTGATATTAATAACAGTTATGCTTCATTGTATCACTTTTTAAAATTGATATCAATAAAAAATATCTTGTTTTGTTTAGTTGATTTTGTTTTTAATTTAAAATGTTAGTTTGTCTATATGATAATCCTGACATAATTGATCAAAAAAGTATTATAATATGAACTACAATACAAAAATTAATTTCATTATAAAATCTAATTTTTCAAAAATATAAATTAATTTATAACTCAATCAAGTTAAGGCTATCAATCTCATGTTCTTTTTAGGCATACATAATTTTAATATTATTATTGTAATTTTTATGTATTATTATTTTTTATTTCTATTTTCAATCTAATTATATTTGTACTTAGAGAAGTTTGAGTTTTTAGATTATTGATTTTAGAAAGATTAATTAAAAAATTGGAGAAATGTATGTGTACGAAAATTGAAATAATGAGTAATGGTTCGCAAATTGAAAAGAGGCACAAAATTAGCCCAAATACAAAAAGATGCATAAAGTGCCACAAATATTTGAAAAGATGTGCAATGTCGCCAAACAAGTGTATTGATAATGTTATTTCTTCTATCTTTTAATCTTCAATTTCAAATCAATCTAATGATCAATTATGTTTTGTTTTGGAAATCAATATATTTATTTTGTCTATGTTATATTTTAATTTAAATATTATGAATCTTTATTTTTCTCTAATGAATATTAATCTTGTTATTGCAAATTATAATTCAATCTCTTTCAAGATCAATTATCAAAGGTTTCGCATATGACTTCTTACATTTTTTTTTTTCTTCTTCCTTCTTTTTATTATTGTCAAAAAAGGGGAGAAATATTATTTGTCTATTTGTTTGCATTTGATTTTTAGTGTTTGTTAGGAGTTGTTTTAATTTATGTAACTATTTGGAGTGTTTTGTGGTTTTATGGAAAAAAAAAAGATTTGTATTTAATAGAAATTCCCTTATATTCACATACTTATTCATTTAGGGGAAGTTAAGGAGTTAGAATTTTCAATTTTATTCAAATAATAATTATTTTGCCATCATAAAAGGGGGAGATTGTTGAAATAATTGCTACTTAGTTTTGCATATTTTATATTCTTGCAACTTGTATGTTTTTGATGATTCCAAATATTATTGATTTGATTATTATTTCTTTTAACATATTTTGGAAGAATTATTTTTCTCTTGTGTGTACTAATATTTCAGTGAAATCATACTCCAGATTATAGAAGACTTCAAATCAAAATCAGTTTAGAGTTTATTGAAATTGAAGTCTATATTTTTTATTTTATTAAGTTTGAGATTGTGTGATTGTAATTGAGTAACTAAGCACACACACACCATGGGAGAGTTTAAAATTCATAATTTTTTTTAAAACTGATCGTACTGTACGATATCACTTCGCACGGGATAATCTGGTTAGTTATTTTCCCTAACGAGCAATCAAACGAACATAAAATGAAAATTTTCATATGGTTCGTATGGGACGATCCTAGTTTCGTACAAGGATGAACGTCTCGGGTTTATTCTCGCACGAATTTTTTTTTCTAAGCATGGTTCATACGGGATGATCCTCATTTCGTATAAGGACGAACATCTCGGGTCTGTTCTCACACAAAAAATTTTCTAAGAATGGATCGTACGGAACGATCCCAGGTTTGTACAAGGATGAATGCCTTGGGTCTATTCTCGCACGAAGATCATACGGGACGTTCCCAGGTTCATACAAGGACAAACGCCTCGGGTCTGTTCTCGCACGAAGATCGTACGGGACGATTCCAAGTTCAAATATGGACAAACATCTCAGGTCTGTTCTCGCTCATTTCATCTTGACATTTCGTATATACAAAATTTGAAAATTTTAATATGTTTTTCCTGGATGAACCTGGTTCGTACCGGACAATGTTTGCGTATATAATGATATTGTACCAATTCACAACAGGTTCGTACGCAACAGTATTTAAACTATTCATACGTATGAACATACGATCTTGCACGCTCAAAATTAAAAACTTCAGATTTTTGGATGGTTTTCATATCTTTTGTATAAAAGGTCCACTAAAAACTAACGTTAATACTCTTCTTCAAATCTTTGCTTCGTAATTTTTCAAAGGCAATTGAATGAGAGATTGTGAGAGAGTATTTGAGAGAGATTTCTTCCTAGTAGAGTGTAAAGGGTTCACAAGGTTACTCAAAGGTAATGATCTCTGTGTGTGATTTGTGATTTTCACTCTTCATCTTATCTTTCTCGATTGCACGTGAGAAGATCTTTGTGAAAGGATATGATTCTCTATCGACATTTAGAGAGTGTGAACATCCGAAGGTACTCTACCTACACTTGGAGGGTGTGAAAGGACCTAGTTCTCTGCCGACACCTGGAAAGTGTGAACAGTCGAAGGTACTCTATATGCACTTGGAGGGTGTGAAAGGATCCAATTCTCTAAAGACACTTGGAGAGTGTGAATAGCCGAAGGTACTCTACCTACACTTGGAGGGTGTGAAAGGATCCGGTTCTTTGCTGACACTTGGAAAGTGTGAACAGCCGAATGTACTTTGTCTATACTTGGAGGGTGTGAGAGGACGACGGTTCTCTTCCAACACTTGGAGAGTGTAAACAACCGAAGGTACTTTGCCTGCACTTGGAGGGTATGAAAGGATGAAGGTTCTTTGCCTATATTTGGAGGGTGTGAAAAGATGACGGTTCTCTGCCGCATCGGGGATTGGTGGAAGAGAGTTTTTGTAAAGGCTTTTTCACCTTACTGTGGAAGAAAAAGAAGAGTCACTTTGGTAATAGTGCAATACCTAAAGAGGAAGTCTTCAGGAAGTGGATGTAGATCGTGTTTGACCGAACCACTATAAATCTTTGTGTCATTTTAAATTTTCGTTGCTTACTTACTTCAAGTTTTTAATTTCGTGGTTGAAAAGTTTTATTTTTGAAACTTTAATTAACTTACTTTTAAATCAATTAGTTTCAAATTTTAAAATTCAAGAGAATTTTTAAAATTATCATATCACCCCTTCTCTTGGTTAGCCTTGGGACATAAGCTTAGGTTTAATAACCTATTCAAGATTCAACAAGAATCAATAAGAATGATATTATTTAACTAGTTTTGGAAGTTAGAAGGATTATAGTCGGGTGATTGAGGTTAAAATATTTAATTAATGGGTGATAAAGTCAGAAGGATTATAGCTTTGAAATAATGGTCGAAGGACTTAGTCGAGCAATGATGGTCAAAGGATTGGAATCGAGAGTCAGTTGTTTAAGGATTATAATTAGACAAAGGGGGTCTGAGGACCTACTATAGTTGAGGGTGCCATAATCCAACTTGACAAGAAAGATCCTATCATGTTGAGCTCTAACAAGCAAATATCAAAAGCTAGTTTTCAAATGTTTCTAATTCTCTTCTAATATTCATTTTAAATAAACTACAAACTACATAGCTGCTAAAACTTCTTTTTTTTTTAGAAATGCAATATGCAATTAAGAAAGTAATCAAGATACAACTAAAGCAAAGGCTCACATTCCTTCTTCAAAAGAAAACAAAGAGAAGGAGGAATGCTAGCAAAAGAAGAGCTATCAAAGGAAAAATTAGTATCTAATGCTAACTTAGCACAACAATCGGCTACTTTATTACAATCCCTATGAACATGATTAAGAATCACCTTATTGAAGTCGGTCAAGAAAATAAAATCCTTCTCAATCCGATCAGTCCTTTGCCAATTGGTCTTCTTCAACGAATTTTTAATGAAGTTGATAACATTGATATTATCTCCTTCAATTATTACTCCTCTACACTCAAGCATCCACGGTTGAATGAATCTTCTAAGAATCATAATAGCTTCCATTTCAAGATGAGCAATATCCTAGTGAGTTTTTCTTTCTCCAAATGCTAGCAACAATCTTCCTTTATGATCTCTAAAACAGCCTCCTATTCCAGCCGAATAAGATGTCATAAGAGATGCATCTACATTGATTTAAATCCCGTCTTGAGGTGGAGGGTGCCAAAAATTCTGAAACTCCCTAGGGAGATTAGCACCCGAGCTATCAATGACAGGATTAACATTGTTAATTGCAGAAAAAAGTACATTGGTTGCTGAAACAATCACTGAATTAGCTGAACTTCCATGCTGAAATGCATTTCTGTTTTTCCAATTCTGATAAACCGTGTCACAGTAAATTTTCACACTATTAGGTGCAATAGTGTTAAGGATCTTTAATTCAGCTAAGCATTCATCCATTGAATCAAATATTGGAACATAAAACCCCCAACTTTGTAACTGTTTAAGAATCTTAATCAATTCTTTACATTTAACAGTTATATGTTCCAGGTTTTCACATTCAAGACATCCTCTTCTACAGCAGTCATCATCACTGAGTCTTCTCCGTTTTAAAAACTCATTAGTAGGAATGGAATTATTACTAATCCTCCACCAGAAGAGCTCACTTCTAGCAGAAAGCTTCAGCTTTCTCAACCAATTATGAAAACCCATACTATCTTCACTGTAGTTATCTTTTCTGGAAGCAAGAACAGCACGGGCTGTAATGGATTTCCCTGAATGAAAGTTGATTTCTTCCATAATATCTCCATTCAAATCCTTGTTGATAGGTACCTGCTGAATAAGCAGTATAACTTCTTCATTAAAAAATTTCCTTAATTCTTCCAAATTCCAAGTGCCAAACTCTGTAATGAAATGACATAAATACAGCCCATCCAGATCATTACAATTCGCTGTTATAGGCCATTCATTTAAGCTTTTATCAAGTATCCAGATATCCTCCATCACATTGATTTTTACTCCATCACCCACTCTCCACCTAAGGATAGGTTTTAAGTGAATAGCTCCTTCATTCAGAATTTTCCAGGTTGTTGATTTACCATTCCTATATCCTCCACGCCACCAGCTATCTCCATATTTGGCATTTAGATTTTGAAACAATAAAGAATCATGATTCTTCAATATTCTCCAAGTAAGTCTTTCCTTGAGAGGGCCAGCCCTTCTAACTGCTGAGGGAAAACTGAATCCACCTTGAGATTTATGCTTACATAGCATTCTCCAAGCAATATAATGCATACCCTTTCTACCATCCCTCTTATGCCATAAGAAGTTTCTACAGCACCTATCAACTTCATGAAGTATTCTTTTAGGAACCATAGAGTGTGCCAAAAAGAAATTGGGAAGACTTAAAAGAGAAGTCTTAGCAAGGGTCATTTTACCAGCTAAAGAAAGACACTTACTTCCCCAAGTGTTCAACTTAAGCATAATAGAATCTATAATGAATTTGAAGTCATTGTAAACTGGTCTTCTCAACATCAATTTTACTCCAAGATACTGAAATTCCTCCACGGTTTTAAATTTCAGAATTTGCTTTACCTTCATCTTCTCCATTCTATCCATACCTTTGCTAAATAAAATCTGAGATTTAGCATTATTAACCCTTAAGCCGGTCCATAAACAGAAATCCACAATAATATTTTTCATCTTGATAGTAAGACTTTTGGAAGCATGAGAGAAAAGCAAAATATCATCAGCAAATAATAAATGACTAACCAAGTTAGCTATTTAAGAAATCTGAATACCCAAGCCTTGACCTTGATGCTTCATTGCTATGGAGAAAAGTTGTGAGCACAAAATATACAAATAAGGAGGCAAATGACAACCTTGTCTAAATCCATTTTCAGCACATATCCAATTAGAAGTTTTCCCATTAATGATAAAGGAATATCTAGCACTCCTCACACATTCCATGATGAGCAAATTCATCTTCCTTGGAAAACCAAACATGTTTAACACTTTAGATAAAGTTTCCCAATTCATACTATCATAAGCTTGTTCCATGTCAAGCTTGACTGCCATTAACCCCTTCTTCCTTTTAGACATTCTAAATTTGTGGATGACCTCTTGAGCTAAGAGACAATGATCGGAAATAGATCCACCATGGAGAAAAGCAGCTTGTTCTTCAGTAATACATTTTGCAATGAAGCCCTTCATTCTATTCAATATCATTGTAGCCACAAAATTATTAGTATATTGGCATAAGCTAATAGGTCTATAGTTAGATGGCATCAAAGGTTTCTTGATTTTAGGAATAAGAATAAGAAGAGTATCCTTCCATTCTTCAAACATAACACCAGTTTTAAAAAAATCTTCAATAGCTTTCCAAGTTTCTTCCTCGACAATTTTCCAATAAAACTTGAAAAAAGACAATGTAATACCATCTAAACCTGGAGATTTATTGTTACCTTGCATGAATACAACTTTTGTAAGTTCTTCTTTAGTGAAATCCAGATTTAGCATATCAACATCTTCTTTAGAAATCTGCAGAATTTCTGGACAGGGAGGCCAATTCGTCAATTTACAACTTCCGGCTGACCATTTTTGCTGAAAAAATCTGTAGAAACCTTCTCAATATTCTCCAAATCATCTACCATGCTTCCATTTTCATCTTTGACCTGCCATATCATATTTCCATTCCTCTTTGCCGAAGCAAATTGATGAAAAAAATTAGAATTTACATCACCTTCCTGCTGCCATCTAACTTTGGATCTTTGGTTCCACCAAGTAGAAAGTCTACTCAATGTAACATTTAGTTCTTGCACTTTGTTTCTCAACATCTTCAATTTGTCCACTGATAAACCTCCTTCATAAGCTTCTTCAGTTTGTAACAGCAGTATATCCTTCTTCAGCTCATCTTTTAATACAAGCAAATTTCGGCATTTATTTCTGTTCCAGTAGTATAAAGCCTTAATACTTCTCTTCAGCTTTCTCTGGAGAATTTCTGCATTAGAACCATAATCCATCTTCTTCAAATCTGATGAAACCTGACTTTTGTTTCTAATTTTCCACAAGATTAATAGCAATAGGAGCATGATCTGAGGTTACCCTTGGTAAATGACGTACCTTAACAAAAGGAACATTGTGAATAGCCTTAGAATTCAAGAGACACCTATCAAGTCTCTCCCAAATTCTAGAATTCCCTTCCTTGTTATTACACCAAGTGTAACTAGGACCCACAAATCCTATATCATGAAAATCGTTATTCATCATAAAATGCTTCAAGTCTTTGGAGCCCTTAGATAAACAGAATCTCTTTCCACCCCTTTTATCCTCCTTAGAAAGGATACAATTGAAGTCCCCTCCTATTATACAAGGATCTTCCTCACTTAAAAAAATTTCAAGTGTTCTCCAAAGAGATCTTCTGGTTTGAGCATCTTTACCACCATAAACCGTTGCAATATTCCACTTCCCCAAAGCATTAGTGATTAGCTTCCCAATAACCTCTTGGGCAGAATGATCAACCATTTCAAAAGAAGCAAAAGCCTTCTTCCACAAAATTAAAATACCACCTGAATTACCAATAGAGGGATGAAAGAAATAATCCCAATCACTACCAATGATTTGATTCACTTCATTACTATCAAGAGATGAAATTTTAGTTTCAGTAAGCCCTACAAAGAAACCCTTATAATCCTTCACAATTTCTCTAAGATATAAGGAGGCTTCCCTCTTTCTAGCCCCCCTACAATTCCAAAGGATAATAGACTCCATTTTAAGAAATAATAGGGAATGATCCCCTACTATTTTACTAAGATCTTTGTCCATTCTTCTCTTCCTTTGAGTAATTTCCATAGGTCCTAAGCTTCTCAGTTCTTTTGATAGTTTGCATTTCCCAGAATTCAACACAGCTACCGACTGCTCCTCCATTTTCTGTTCAGCAATATTGTTCTGCAAACCAGGAGATACAACCTCTTCAACTGAATCCAAGTCAATGGATTTACTGAAGTTCTTCACATTAATCCTTTCATCAATCTCTCCCTCCTCTATATCACAATCCAAAACATGGAATTTATTTACAACAACTGGAATTTCCTGAACTTGAACTGCCACTGCATAAGGTTCCTTTGCTGATTCTGCTTGAACTGTCGAATTCTCAGTAATACTTACCTCCATCAACTACGTAGCCTTCCCCTGTTTCACTGCTACAACAGGTTTATAAACCTGTTTAACAATGGTATTAACTCCAATATTTTTCTTAGCATTTTTGAATCTTCTATTGTTAAACTTAACATGGATCCAAGACCCATATTCTTCATCTTTCTTCTTAACAAATTCAGACTTCGCTTCCTCAACCTATTTCATAAATTCTTTAGAGCCCTTATTTTCCAAATCAGTTTCAGCAACAACAATGGAATCAGGACACTCATCTTTGCTATGAACAACTCTACCACATTGATAACAAAGAGAAGTTAATTTTTCGCATTCCACCCGTTGAAAGGATCTTCCGTGAATACCCTCTATCCAAACACCTGTAGGGAGCTTCTTCTCCGAATCAATGCGAACACAGCATCTAGCGTACTCCCGCTTTCCCCATTTGAGTGAGTTTCCATCCAACATCAAAGGAGTTCCTATCATTGAGGCAATGATAGGAATATTGTCCTCATCCAACCAGCTCAAAGGCAGTCCTGGGAATCGAATCCACACTGGTGATGTGATTCCTTTTAGCGAAACAGTAGAGAAAGAAGACGACCATCTGTCCATGCCTATGATATGGTTTCCAATGTACCAAGGACCCCCATTCAATACCTCTTCCATGGATTCCAGATTAGCAAACGAACACAGAATCCAATTATTACCCAAAGTCGTTAGATGGAAACTACCATACCTACTCCACTGCCTTCTGAGTTCTTGACTACTGATAGAAAATGGCAATTCCCGTCCTAGAATTTTAATAACTAAAGACTTCTTCAAAACCTGAGAATTAGATAATTCCTTATCAAGTTTTAGTTTTACTGGTACACCATCTTCCGATAGCTGTGTAGAGTTGGAGTCGAAGTTCAGTTTGTTATGTTGAGTCCTTTTCCAAGCCGATTCAAAATTATTCCCCTGATTCACATCATCATTCGCTTTAAAACCTTCGTCAAGACTATCTCCATCTTTTTCTATAAAATCCGTTGGATTCTGAACATTCTGAGTTTGAACATCCAGCATACGAGGACCTTCTCGATTTTTAACTTTCAAATCAACCTCTGGTGACAGTGATTCAAAATCCCTTTTCGATTGAAACCCTGGAAAAGCTTCCTCTTCAACATTCTGATCAATAGAAACACCCTTCCCTTTCCCTTCCACAATAGGATTAATCCTTTCCAATTGCCTGATTCCTTCTCTGATTACCAGATTAGAAAATAATCTGGGTTTTTCTTGATCTCCAAGAACACCACGAAAGTTGACAGATCTTTGGTCATGAGGCTTAAAAATTGCATTGCGAACAACGCCTGGTTGAATACTACCGCCGGCAATCCGCTGCCGGCGGTCGGATCAAGACATCCTCCCCCGTGATTCAAACAAAAAAAGATCGCGAAATCAAAAAATAGCAAGAACAGTTTCTCTCTCTAGAACAGAACCGTGTTCGTCCCAAACTTTCTCACCTTCATAGCTGCTAAAACTTCTAAATCCTAAAAATGAACTCATTCATAAGATTTCTTTCATTTCATCAAAATGTAACTACATTACAATACATGGCTACATGTAGAAGCTACATAACTAAATTATAAACTAGCCATGATTGTATAACAATAAAAATAAGAAAATATCTATAAACTCTAATTAGTCCTTGTTTAACTCAATTTTGTATAAGGTCACTATAACCACCTCTAATGGATCAAGAATATCATTTCAAATCTATTGAGCCCATTTCCAACTCCCAGGCCAACTTGGTTGACAAAGCCAACCTATGTTGACTCAATGATCCTTTAGGGTCTAAATGGTCATTTCGACCATTAAGACTTTTCCAACCCAGGAAACCATCCCTATTAGACTTCAAATTTCAAACTCAACTTGTTGAACCCAAACGTTGACCCTAGGTCAACCTGGTTGACCAAGTGAACCTAGGTTGACCAGATCAACCCTTAAGCTTTTGCACTTTGAGTCAAGTCTCAATTACATTCAAAACTGTGTCAAACTCTTATGATCACTTCCCTTAGTGATTTAGACATAATTGGACCTTTGATCCAATCACTATTTTACTTGGTCAGCTAAACCCGAGTTTGGTCAACTCAAGCTAACTTGGTCCAATCCCTTGAATCCAATCAAACCAACATCTTCAAATCCTCAATCTCATTCCAAGATATGATCCAAACATATCTAAACCCATTTGAAATCAAGCCATGGTTCATTTGACCAAGTCAACTCATTTTGACTTGGTTAAACCCATTTAAAACCCCTTACATTAACTCAAACTTTAATCTCATGGCTTAACCTTCATTCAATCAAATATGTGGTGCCACTTTACATGTTGTATTACCTTATTTGACCTATTAATTGGTCAAACCAATCAAAAAATGGTCAAGGGACCATTAAACCATTTCAATCCTTAATGACATGGCATTTATTTTAAACCCTTTTAATCCCAGGCCCAACCAACCATTTAAGTATGCTCTAGAGACTTCTTAAGTCTCTCTAGTCCTTTATTTAACCCCTAATCACCCCATGTTCTTGAAAGGAAAAAGTTTCCTTTCCATGTTATGGTATTATATCCTTTGATTCCTCTGCCATCCCAATTACCCTAGGGCCACATGGAAGCATCCTAGAGCCCAACCAAATGGATCCCAACCCTCCATTTAACATGGAGTGGATTGAATAAGGTAAAACTCTCATTTGATGATTCCAATCAAGCTTCCTTGATATCCTTCTACTCATTCTCAGCCCAATTCCATCAATCAAAATCACCAGCAAGCAGTTTTCCATCGAATTCAAGCACCTTCCATACAAGGCTTCTACCAGGCGATCTACTGCATTTCGAGCTACAATTTCTTCTACAAAATGGAGTGTGGACAGCCAACAAATGCAATAAGCCATTAAACAAATTAGTCTGTCCAATAAATCAAGATGAAATGCTAACCTTGGTCTTGGACACTTTAGCTTAAATAACTTTTCATTAAGTGATTTTTAAATAAAAAAAAGTTATACCCCATGATTTTGGTTCACTTTCTCAACTTAAGTTTAAAAATTCATTAGAGTTGATTGATCCGATGGAGAGAAAACAGAAAAAAAATCCACTATAAAGCTTAATCTGATAGCCAATAAGCTTGTATAATGTCTGAACCAATGATCTTACGATCGATGGTCTATATTTCAATGTTCTACGATCCATCCAACTGTGTATCAACGGGTGATTGGACTTACACGTGTCCGCATCGATTAGAACTATTGATTCTGAACCATGCAGAATGAACGATTCTGATCAAAGCCTACATGGTTTAGTGAAACCGCATGAGGTAATCAACGGCTAACGAGTGTTTGACCATAGCCGCCAATCATTGGCGTCATCACACGTTGTGATTCAGTGATTGGGAGGCTATCACGTAGTCCACCCACTATTAAAGGGAATAAAATTATTTTTAAAAAAAAAAAATTATTTTTAAACCAACATTTCTTCAAAAAAATTATTTTTAAACCCAAAAAATATTTATTTTATATAAAAATTTCCAAAAAAAAAATTTCTTTAATTTAAATTATAATTAATTTAAAGTAATATATATTTTAAATTATTTAAAATATAAGATATTTAATATCTAAATAAGATAACTAAAATATTTTTAGAATTAAAAATTTTATTTTAAATAACTCAATTAATATATAACAAATAGTCTAAATATTTTTAAACTAAAATTTAATTTGAAATATTTAATATAATTTAATAATTTATAATATTTAATCACTTAAATAACTACATAATATTTAATTAATTAAATAATTTAAAAATTCTTTAATTTTAATACAAATGTTTTAAATATATAAATAATTGTTTTAAAATATTTAATTTAAAATTAAATCAATACAAGGTATTTAATATTTTAAATCATTTATATATTTATCAAATATTTTATATTATATTAATATTTAATTAAAATAAAACTCAATTATTTTTTTAAAAAAATTTAAGAAAATTATTTTAAATTAATTTAAAATCAAATAATTATTCTAAAATATTTAATTTTAAAATAGATTTAATTTAAGATATATTACATATTTTAAATAATTTTAAAATATTTAAATATTTAATTATACTTAATTTTAAATAATTTAAATTTATTTAATCTTTAAAATAAAGGTATTAAACACTCAACCTTTAAAATACATCTTAAAATTAATCTTAAGTCATTAAGATTTAATCTTTAATTAAATATTCCCTTAAACCTTTCAATCAACAAGATCATCAAATAACTCTAACCAATTTCCCTATATAGGACATATCCAAACTTCACGACCTCTTTTACACACTTTAGATGGTTTGCTATGACAACTGACTCTAGATCAAGGCTAGGCTTGACAGTGTTTACTTTTCTACTATGTCAATTTTTTGAGTTTTCATTGCATGCTCGCTATTAATATTGATATGATTATTTTCTTAATTTTATACAATCTATGATATGATAGATTGTGTGATAGATTACCCTTAGGTTATGAGCAATTTATACTAATTCAATATTATGCTGGTAGCCTTGCTCATACAGGGTATTGATTAAATTGGACATAAAATTGAGCTTTAAATTGACGATGTTTTCTACATGTGTTTCAAAAACTGCTAAGTTCCCCTTTAAAATTAAAAGATCATGACCAAGTGTGGCTTTGATTTAAGTATTTAATTTTAAAATATATAACTGATTGAAATTATTTAAATGTTAATTTATTAAGACAACCTTGCAGGTTGTACTTGAGTTTAGATTTTTAATTTTAATTAATGTATTTTAATTTCAGTTGAGTTATATTTTAAAGTGTTTTGAGAATGGGATTAAGCATCCAATTTGGAATCCAAAGAGGAAAGGACATCCCTTAGGGGAGAGTCCCTCTCCATTTGGAGATCCAAATTAAAATAATTTTAAAATATCTAAAGAGAATAGATAACACCCCTATCAATGGGAGTTTCTTTTCATTTGGATACCTGAACCCGATGATCCAAAGAACCTGTAGAAGGATGAAGAAGTGGATAACGAGAAGACACAATCTCAAAGTCACTTGAGTCTTAGGATTTGAAATTCGGGTTTGTTGTTAGTGGTACCTGATCACTTTACCTTTCATACATACCTTGGTTTTTAATATTAAGTGACACTTGTCATATGGACATTCAATTTGAGAATTTAATTTGATTTATTTATTTTTAATTAATTGTGTAGTATAACTACATGCATTTATATACTTTTTACTTACATGTTATATTTGTTTTATCCTAGAACCTGATCGAAGAATCGTGAGGGTACGATTAAAAATTTTGTACTTAAATAAATTTAAAGTATTTAAGCTCATATAGAAACTCTAACAATTTTAAGAAGTAAGCTTGGGACTGTCGGGAGTTTGCATATGTATTTTTATTGCATTTTTTTTCTTTTGTTAGACACCTCTCCATTGTTGGGTTCTGACATACCACCTGGTCTATAAGGGTATAGGTCTGTTAAGGGAAATTTGTGTAATCTCTTGGATAAAATATATTTTTAAGCCTTTTTAAAATTGCTTCATATTTGATTTAAGCATTTATCAAGTCAACTAGCATGCAATATATTAGTAATAAATTTAAAAGCGTATAAAACTTTGATTGCATTTACTTAAACATCAAATACCCAACATAACTCAAAAGGGGCCAATTAGGAATCTACTCTAGATGTCAGTCTCAACTCCTTAAACTCAATCTAATTAATATCCTTACCACTCTTTCATAAGTGACTAGACTCATGGTTTTAAAGCGCCTAGGTGGTTAAGCTGGCCCCCCAATCCAGGTCATGGTAAATTTAGATCTTGCATTACATTAGCTAGGTTCAGGCCACTAATTGTTTTTCAATACCCAATTTAGATTTAAGTTATGAGGCAAGCTCGGGCTATAAGACCTCAACCTCCATGAATTGAATCCCAACTTTTTAATAAAATTAACCAATTAGACTTAAATATCTTTCAATCAAATTCAAGTCTAACACTTAAGATAGATTAGGGCACTTTTGAATTGTATCAGAATCTCATGTGCCTCCTACTCTTCCTCTGATCTTTAGAAATAAGTATTCAACTTTGATCAAATCCTAATTGAAAATTCTAATCCTTACCTTCTTTGACATCAAGCTTTAAAATTTTAAAATAAAGTTTATGCCACTATTTTAATCAAGAGTGTTCATAAGAAAACTCTAGTTTTCTTATGATGTAATTAACTACTAAGGTTTTTGCTCGTAGGATATTTAGAACCCATATCAAGTTTTCAAAATCAAAATTTTTAAAACTTCAATTAATTATTTTTGGAAAAATTAAACTCAACATTCATTATCGTCATCTTCAAATGATCAGTAATGATTGATATCTTTTTTCCCCGGATAGCTATATAAAAAACTATCATGATTTTAATTATGAAATTAATGATTCATTTATTCATATTAACATAATCAAATACTTAATCAAATTTCATTTTGACCCTTCTGGTTATATGTGATTCTTCCTTGAATTTTACTACGATAATACGGATAAATTCAAAGTTTTGAAATTTGAACCCATTAAAGAATGATATGTTCACCTCCCGAGATGATATATTGCTCATAATAATGTGTTCAATTTTAAAACTAAAATTTTAAAAATTAAACATTTCCGAAAGATAATTAACATTTTCAAAAACTCTAACAACTTTTTAAATCAAACAGTCCTAAACTTCTAATCCATGAGCTCCTTCCATTTTCTAGAGCCTAAAAATTAGAAATAAACTATAGTGAGCTACAACATCTTAGTAGGCATACAAATTGTTCTAAATTTTTAAAATTATTTTTATTAAATATTTGGCTGAATACTTAAAAGCAGTTAAATACACTTTAATAAATTACTGTATTGAGAAATATAATACGAGCATAGTAATTATCCAATTAAAAAAAGTAATACTTAACAGATGAATAAATCATAATTCATAAGATAGAGCAATTCATATCATATTTCCCAGTTCTAGACAAAATCTTAAAGGATTTTAGCCCCTTACTTTTTGTACTTATAGCATCATAATATGATTGTAGGCACCAGAACATGGCTTATAGCTACAAGAATATACCTGTAGGCACCGGAATATGGCTTATGACCACCAAAACATGCCTTATAGGCATAAGAATAATCCTTGATACATTCAGTATCTCAAAAGATTCTAACCCCTTATGACTCTTAGTAGATATAATTTAATCACATATGCATATATATTGTATCTCAAAAGATGTCCTTGGAGTATCAAAGGGAAAAGCTCCCAAAAGTAAAAATAGTTGGTGGTGGAATCCAAATGTGCAAGAAAAGATTAAAAATAAGAAGCTTTTTTTATAAAAATTGGTTTAATTTTAAAAATTTTGATAATTGGGAAATATATAAAGTGGCTCGTAAGGATGCTAAGAGAGCAATATGCGATGCAAAGACAATAGCTTTTAGTGATTTGTATAATAAATTATATACTAAAAAGGGAGAAAGATATATGTATAAGTTAGCCAAACAAAGAGATAGGAGTAGTAAGGATTTAGTTCAAGTGAAGTGTATTAAGGATGAAGATCAAAAATACTTTTCTTAGAATGTGATATTCAACAAAGATGGATGAGATATTTTGCTAAACTTTTTAATGAAGATTGTGAAAATAAGATTGACTATAGTGACCTTAGCACCCTAAATGAAAATAAAGATTTATGTTTTTATCGACGTATTAGTAAAACTGAAGTTAGAGAGGCTTTAAAGAAAATGAAGGGTGGAAAAGCTGTTGGACCTGATGATATTCCAATAGAGGTATGAAAATGCTTAGGAGATGAAGGAATTTCATAGCTTACTAAACTTTTTAATCCTATTTTGAAGACTAAAAAGATGTCAGATGAATGGAGAATGAGTGTGTTAATTCCTATTTTTAAGAATAAAGGTGATGCACAAGATTGTGCGAATTATAGAGGTATTAAGTTAATATGTCATACTTTAAAACTATGGGAGCGAGTTATGGAGCATAGGTTGCGGCGTGGTACTAATATTTCTCAAAAGTAAATTGGATTCATACTGGGTAGGTCGACTATGGAAGCCATACATTTATTAAGAGGTTTGATGGAGAAATATAGAAAAAATAAGGAGGATCTACATATGATATTTATTGATTTAGAAAAAGCATATGATAAAGTTCCAAGAGAAGTGCTATGGAGAGTTCTTGAAAAGAAAGGAGTCAATAATTCTTATATTCAAATCATTAAAGATATGTATGCAGGAGCTATTACTTGTGTTCAAACACAAGGTGGATGGACCAAGTATTTTCCTATTTTGGTTGGGTTACATCAACGATCAACCTTAATCCCATATCTTTTTTCTTTAGTCATGGATGTTCTCACTTGACATTTGCAAGAGCATGTACCTTGGTGTATGCTTTTTGCTGATGATATTCTTCTTATTGATAAGACTAGAGAGGGAGTTGAAGGTAAAATTGAATTATGGAAGTCAACCTTAGAGTCTAAAGGTTTTTGCTTGAGTAGATCTAAAATAGAATATATGGAGTGGAATTTTAATAGTAATAGACCTAGTGAGGGGATTGTGACTTTGGGCAATCAAGTCATTAATAAGAGTACACGTTTTAGATATCTTGGATTTATTGTTCAGAGTGATGGTGAAATAGATGGGAATATTATCAGCAGAATTCAAGTTGGATGGTTGAAGTGGAGGAATGCATCGGGCTTGTTATATGATAGAAATGTACCCCTTAAACTTAATGAAAAATTCTAAAAGATGGTAATGAGGACTGCAATGCTTTATGGTGCCGAATGTTGGCCATTAAAAGAGAAGCATAATACTAAGTTAAGTGTGGCAGAGATGAGGATGCTCAGGTGGATGATTGGCTTTACCCTTAGAGATAAGATACGAAATGAGCATATACGTGAAAAGGTTGGAGTAGCTTCAATAGAAGATAAGATTAGAGAGAGTCGCCTTAAATGGTTTGGTCACATAAAACGGCGGCCTTCCGATGACCCGATTAGGAGAGTAGAGGTATTAGATTTGACTTTTGTTAAGAAAGATAGGGGTAGACCTAAAAAGACTTGGCTAGAAAATATTAGGAATGACCTTTCTTTATTAGATTTAAATAAGAATTTGACTTTTAATAGGACACAATGGAGAAAAAAGATTCATGTAGCCGACCCCACGTAGTGGGTTAAAGGCTTGATGTTGTTGTTGTTGTTGTATGCATATATATTATTACGGGTCTATTTTCGTGGTTTATAATTTTGATGATAGAAAACACTCTTATTTTTCTATGACTTCCTTATCTACTGACATTTCAGGCCCACAAGATCAGACTTCTATTGGAACCAGCTCAAGATTGGGTAGACTAGATCTGAGTCAATTTATACCTAATTCCTTTCTTGAGTCTTTTGTAATTGCTATGGCTCTTGATGCTAAGTAACTTTGCACACACACACCTTAGAAGAATTTCTAACTGTTTCCTAGAGTTTACAATTTTTGGTAACATCATCCAGGATGATATTTATATCGGCCTAGATGATCGGTTCAAAAACAGAAACCCTGATTAGGGAAACATCCTTATTAAGCCAGCCATCATTAAACACATCGTCTTGGATGATTTTATATCGACTAGGACGATAAGAGCAAATTAGAAACAACCTGCCACCAGATCTATTTAGGAATTACTTAGTTTTGGACATCGCCCGGTGGATTGGCCTGGCCTATCAGGATCGACCTGGCCGATCCAACACAATTTTTCTTAAATAAATCTAGCAATTAAGGAAAGCAATTAATGGTGATTTGCATGATCACATCATCCGGGCTGATTGCAGGATCGTCTGGGCGGATTTGACATCGGCCAGCTTCTTTTCAGGGTGATGTTCAAGACGATTTTCCTCATATTTAAACTAATCGTCCAGGACGATATCCTATCGGCCTGGACGATATGACCAAAAATTGTCTAATCGTCCCTAACCGACCGGGCTGATTAAGCATAATTAATGCTGATCAGCCAGGCTGATATTTATATCAGCCTGGATGATAAAGTCGACAAGTTGCATTGATGAACTCATTTTGAGATCTTCTATTTAAGCTTTTGACTAGGTACTTTTATAAGTATCTTTGGCAGCCGTTGTAGCTTCGTTCTTTTGGGGGAAACTTGAAGAGAGAGCTTTAAAGGGAGAGAGGAAAGGGTGGAGTTTAAGAGAGGGAGAAGATCCTTGGAGGGAGTTTCAAGGGAGTGTGGAGGGGGTTCCATACGGTTGCTTCGGCGAGCTCGCACCTTAGTACCGTCGGATTCAAGGCTTGTCTTGAGGGAAGTTCAACAAAGAAGAGATCTCTTTGATGTCAAAGGACCTAGCTACTCCGCCGCACCAGGGAAGGTGGAAGAGATTTTGTAAGGGCTTCTCCGCCTAGTTGTGGGGACTAAATGAGAGACACTTAGTTTAATACAATACTCGGAGGGTGCCTCCGAGGAGTGGACGTAGGTAAGGTTTTATCGAACCACTATAAATTCAGTGTGATCTTTCTTTGTTTTGCTTTCACATTTATTTATTTTTTGCACTCTGATATCTGTGGTGATTTTGATTTAATTTTTTGCTTTACCTAAAGAAAAATTTTAAAATACCAATTCACCCCCCCCCCCCTCCTGGTTAGCCTCAAGCTAGTTCTTAAGGGCTTAACATCCCTAACAAACTTTCAAGCGGTATCAAATCGGGATTTATAAAAACAAGTTTTTGAAAACTTTTGAATTTTGATCCATGGTTAATTTTTCTAATCGTAATATTACGGAAGGTTATTCAATCATCATATCACCTTTATTTGAAAATATTACATTTGATTTTTAAAAAATTCGCATGTCTACGTTTTCGCAATCAATTGTTTTTTATATGTGGCATATGATTTTAACTGGTTATTCTGTACCGTCTCATATTTTAGATGGAATTAAAATTGATATTCCTTTTAATCAATGGAGTAGAGAAGATAAAATCAATGCTCAATTGAATGCAAAATCTTTAAACTGTTTTTTCTGTGCTTTAAATTCTAAAAATTGTATGTTAGTTTTCACGTGCACTACTGGTAAGAAAATTCGGGATAAATTACACACCATATACGAAGGCACTAGTGAAATCAAGCAATCTAAATTGAATATTTTAATGCATGATTATAAATTGTTTTACATGAAATCTTATGAGACGATCTTAGACATGTATACTAGATTTATTCAAATTATTACATCATTACATGCTTTAGGAAAGGAGTTTTCAAACTTTGAAAAAGTCAATAAAATTCTTCGTTGTTTACTTGATAAGTTTGATGCTAAAGTTGTTACTATTTACGAATCAAAAAATTTGAATGAGTATTCTATTGATAATTTGATTGGCTCACTCATTGCCTACGAGCTAAGTTTGGGTCAAAGACTTTTGAATGCAGGTGAAACGATAGTGTTAAACACTGAAAACATGGAGGAAAGTGGCTTAATTGGTGACGAAAACAATTACTTGTCAAGAAAATTAAAAAGCCCACCAAAGCATAAGCCTCAACAAAAGGGAATAAAGGTAAAAATAGTAAGAATGTTAAGATTACTTCTAACATTATTTGCTTTGGATGTAGGAAACCTAGATATATGAAAAATCAGTGCCCTAATTTGAGAACTCCTCCAGGAAAAGAAAAGGGAAAAGTAAAATAAATTTTAAAATGGTAAAATAATAAAAAGCAAAAAATTGCTTGGGCAGACTTAGCTTCTGAATCATCTGATCAGGAGCAAGATGATGTTTAAACCATTTTGTATTTTTTTTTTTGCATGTTTCATTATTTTTTTTGTGTGTTTTTCATTTTTTTTTTGATTTATTTTTTCATCCTTTCTTTCTTTTCTTTTCTTTTTCTTCTTCTTTAAATTGTAATTGTGACTTTACCTTTTCTTTTTTGTCAACACACTCATCACCATCCTTTTAAAATTTAGAAAAAGGGGATTAAAAATTTTAAAATGAAAAATCTACCTCCTATTTTTCTTGAATTTATATGTAAGTTATGGTTGGCTTCTCTAAAAATAGTCAAAAGAAGAAAACTCATGATTTTGACTCTCAATCCCTGTTTCCTAAAAGAGGTTATTCTACTTTTGATTTAAAATCTTCATCATATTTTAAATTGGATTTTAAAACTGAACTTTTTTCATCTCCCTATATTTATCTATCGCATAGGAATCTTTTACAAGTTGTTGAATCTACCTCATAATTTTCCTAATCAAGTAGTTCGTTGTGTCAATAGAATGAGTTTATTTTTGTTTTTAAAATTTTAGAAAGGTAGCATATTCAAAAAAAATGTTCAATGACGCCAAATAAAAAAAAATGACCAATGACGCCAAATCAAAAGATGCGTAATGACACCAAATTGAGAAAGATACACAAAGTGTATCAAAAACAAAATGCGCAAAGTGTGCCAAAAAACTAACAAGAGGCATAAAATGAGCCCATAAGGAGTATGCTTACCTTTTCTATTTTATTCAAAGCTTAAGAAAACCCTTGATATTTTCGATGCTTGAGTTTGAAAATCATGATTCCTGATTCAACAATTCGTGCATTAATCTTCTATTAGATATATTTTATGAAAGCAATTTTGGAAAAATTAATGTTTCTTTTTCTAATTTATTCATTGATTTAGATATTGGATTAAAAAAAATTTTATCTTTTAAAAAGAACTTGAGCTTGGATTATCAATTTCTGAATTTCTAACCTTTACTGGATTATGCATTGTCAATCCATTTTTTATTAAGTTTTTTTAAAACTAAGAGATAACTTTTTTCTTTTTAAGACTTTATGTACCCCTTCTCTTTTTGATAATGTTAAAGGGGGAGATATATACTATTGTATTTGTACCTTTTTCATCTTTCAAAAATTAAAAACAGCAAAAATTTTTGATCTCCCCTATTTTTAAAAGTTTTATTTTAGTAAGGGGGAGATTAGGAGAACATGATTTCTTTTTTGCAAATTCAACCATTAATGTTTGTCATCATCAAAAAGGGGGAGATTGTTGTGGATCTGTTATCATGATTTATAATTTTGATGATAGCAAACACTCTTATTTCTCTACGACTGTCTTATCTACTGACATTTCAGGTCCACAAGATCATGCTTCTATTGGAACCAGCTCAAGATTGGGTAGACTAGATCTGAGTCAATTTGTACCTTTTTCCTTTCTTGAGTCTTTTGTATTTGCTGTGGCTTTTGATGCTAAGTAACTTTGCACACACACACCTTAAAAGAATTTCTGACTGTTCCCTAGAGTTTACTATTTTTGATAACATCGTCCGGGATGATATTTATATCGGTTTAGATGATCAGTTCAAAAATAGAAACCCTGATTAGGTCATTAAACACATCATCCTGGATGATTTTGTATCGGTTAGGACGATAGACTCAAATCAGAAAGAATCCGCCGCCAGATCTATTTAGGAATTACTTAGTTTTAGACATCATCCTAGTGGATCGGCCTGGCCTATCAAGATCAGCTTGGCCTATCAAGATCAGCCTGGCCGATCCAGCATAATTTTTCTTAAATAAATCTGGCAATTAAGGAAAGCAATTAATTGTGATTTGCATGATCACATCGTCCGGGCCGATCGCAGGATCATCCTAGCCGATCGCAGGATCGTCCGGGCTGATTTGACATCAGCCAGCTTCTTTTCAGGGTGATGTTCAGGACAATTTTCCTCATATTTGAACTAATCATCTAGGATGATATCCTATCGGCCTGGACGATATGACCCAAAATTATCTAATCGTCCCTAACCGACTGGGCTGATTGAGCATAATTTAGACTGATCGGCCAAGCCGATATTTATATCAGCCTGGATGATAAAGTCAGCAAGTTGTATTAATGAGCTCGTTTTGAGATATTCTATTTAAGCTTTTGACTAGGCACTTTTGTAAGTGTCTTTGGCAACCATTGTAGCTTCGTTCTTTTGGGAGAAACTTGAAGAGAGAGCTTGAAAGAGAGAGAGGAAAGGGTGGAGTTTAAGAGAGGGAGAAGATCCTTGGAGGGGGTTTCAAGGGAGTGTGGAGGGGGTTCCACACGGTTGCTCCGGCGAGCTCGCACCTTAGTACCGTCGGATTCAAGGCTTGTCTTGAGGGAAGTTCACCAAAGAAGAAGATCTCTTTGGTGTCAAAGAACCCGGCTACTCCGCCGCATTGGGGAAGGTGGAAGTGATTTTGTAAGGGCTTCTCCGCCTAGTTGTGGGGGCTAAAGGAGAGACACTTAGTTTAGTATAATACTCGGAGGGTGCCTCCGAAGAGTGGACGTAGGTCAAGGTTTGACCGAACCACTATAAATCCGGTGTGATCTTTCTTTGTTTTGCTTTCATGTTTATTTATTTTTTGCACTTTGATTTCTGTGGTAATTTTGGTTTTAATTTTGTGCTTTACCTAAAGAAAAATTTTAAAATACCAATTCACCCCCTCTCTTGGTTAGCCTCAGGCTAGTTCTTAAGGGCTTAACATCCCTAACGAACTTTCATATACCATCACATTATAATAGTTTAAGAGTAATTGATCATGTGTTAAAATTGCAAAGTTTTTTATAATAATATGCAATAGAAAATCTTACTAATAAAAAATACACATTTTTAAACAATAATCAAAATATTAGGAATTATGTAAAATAATATTTTATGACTTTTATCATACTATAATGCTATTTTTCAATATCTAGATAATTTTTTATTCAATAAAAATCCCATAAATTTCAAAACCCCCATTGTAAAATTTAAAAAAAAATATTCAAATTGTGCATAATCATAATATCTAAAACTTATAAAAAGTTATATGATGAAAGTTTTATTAGTGCAAAGTTATCTGTATTTTATGCTAACATAAATAAAAATTTGATGGGAAATTTTGATAAAAACATCATATTTTTGAAAATCGAGATAGCCGTAATGTGTCATACATCAAATTGGACAACTTTCTAAACTGGGCTTACTGATAAAAAATGACCCAAAGCGACTAAAAAATCTTCTTCTTCCTCCCCAAATCATTTTCTTGCTGCTTTTTTAAATCAAGTCAGGATAGATTAATCCATATATTGAACCTAAATGTGTCACAACTCTCCCCTCCAAAGAAAAATGTCATTCTTTGATATTTCAAAACACATATCTTATACCATAAAAATAAATTAGAATACAGTTGTCACATCTCAGACTTTTTTCCAAGTAGCTTCTCTTTCATCTCTATTCCTCTACTAAACTTTAAGCATAGAAATCTATTTACTCTTTAGCTTTCTAACAATATAGGCTAGAATCATTTCTGACTCTTCCCTATAGCTTAGATTTGAATGTACCTTAATGTTTTTAGTAGATATTGTGTTTTCATAATTAGATATATATTTTCTCAGAAGTGACATACACATTATGAATTTCTGACATATGATCTGATTATTGTAACATTTTGGTAGCTTTCTCAATCAAATGTCTATCGCTCACCTCTATTAAAATCTATCATACAGAGCTTTGTATGGAGCCATATATATACTTAATTGAAAATTATTATTGTAAGCAAACTCGTTTAGAGGAAAGTTATCTTCTCAACTACCACCAAAATCTAGAATACAAAGTCTTAGAAAATCCTCTATTACCTGTATACTCCTCTCTGACTATCTATCTATATGTGGATAAAAAGATGTACTGAAATTCAATTTAGTTCCCAAACTTTGTTGAATACCTATCCATAGTTTAGAGATAAACCTGGCATCAATGTCAGAGACTATAACCTTTGGTATTCATGCAAAATAAGGATCTCAGACATATATACTTGAGACAATATGTCTACACAATTAGACTATCAAGTCAAAATGAAATGTATAGTTTGTCAGTCAACAACAACCCAGATAACATCATGTCCTTATCTTAGTATGGGAAAACTCAAAACAAAATCCATAGTCACATCTTCCTACTTCCACTCTAGAATGGATAACGGCTGTAAAAAAACCTCCCGATCATTTATACTATATCTTCACTAACTAATAGGCTTCATACTTTGATATAAAATATGCCACATCCTTCTTTAATTTAAGCAACTAAAATATACCTTTAAAGCCAAAATTTTACTACTTCATAGGTGAATAATGTAGCTAAATAGTGAGCCTTATGTAGGATTTCTCTCATCAGATCAACAAAAATAGGAACCCATAACATGTTCTTATAAAAGACAATAGCAAAATCAAACACGTATAATTTTAATTTCTTACCATATTTAATCAAATAAATCAACTTTGGATACTCTATATCAGACTTTTGAGATTCATGAATCATTTTTTGTAAAGATGACTAAATAATCATCTAAGCCAATATATTAGAATCCCCTTTAGTAGAAGAATCACCTCTAACTATAATATCTCTATATCCCGTATCAAAGACTCATCAAAAGTAAGCTAAATAAATGAAACTCTAGAAGATTTCCTATTTAAATCGTATGCTACCATATTAGCCTTGTCAGGCTGATATTAAATAACTAGATTATAGTCCTTGATACACTCAAGCAATTTCCTTAGCCTCATATTCATATCTTTCTAAGTGAATATATAATTCAGACTTTGATGATTAGTGAAAATCTCACACTTGAAGCCGTATAAGTAATGCATAAAATCTTCAAAGCAAAGACAACATCAACTAATTTCAAATCATATGTCAGATAATTCTTCTTCTCATGTGGATTCAACTATCTAAAAGCATAGGCTATCACTTAATTGTGCTACATCAGAACACATCCCAAGCCTCTTAGCGAAGCATAATTGAATATATATAATCCTTGTATTCCGAAAGGAAGAGCCAAACAAGAGTAGAAATCAAACAATCCTTCAATCTCTAAAAATTGGTCTCACACCCAGGTGACCAAACAAAATCTACTACCTTCTAAGTTAGTCTCGTCAGAGGTTAAAAAACATGAGAAATTTTTTTCACAAGATAATTTGAGCCTAATACCAACTCAACTAGTTTATATCAAAAATAAGATCATATAAGAAAATGGGTAATAAAACCAAACTTGATTTTGCACTCTTATCAGAAATCTCAATATCATAGCAATAAATGAACTAACTATCATACCATCTCCAATCGATAAGGTAATAGAAAGAGAAATAGGTAATACAATTGAAAATAAGTGCAATAAATCGAAGAAATGCTTATAAATAAATGAATGATTAGCTCTAAAATTAAATAAAATATAATATAGAAATACTCATAAATATAAATCGTACATGTCATGACATCTAGATCATCACGAGCCTCCTACTAAATCAAACTATATACCCGTTGTTGAATTGTAACTAGAGTAATATTACTAACAAACTCTCTCTAACTACTGCCAGATGATCTACTTGCCATAAAATCAAATCCACTACCTCTACTAGCAGAACTCTCAATAAACATACAGAGTGGAACTATCCTCGGTCCCCTGTCAGTCTAGTAAAACTCTTAGGTCTTAGTTCAAACCGTTAGCAAAATCCTGCTTGTGGACACTCAATCATCATATGTCTCATCTAACCATATTTGAAACACTAGCAAATTGCTTTATAGTACTAACTAAAGTGATATTTGTCATAACTCTGGCACTCAGATGACCCACTAATAGAATCAAAATTGATTATGGTGCCACTTCTATGGACTACTACATATACTGATTATCCACCTCTCTTAGAATCTCTAAGTATAAATATACCCTTTTTCATAAAAAAGTCACTACCACAAGTTTCTCTACTGAACCTCTTTCTATTAGTAGTCCATCATTGCTGAGTAGCCATCAGAGCATTCTCTATCAGATAATCTCTCTCCACAAGCTTGGAAAAATAAAAAATGTGAAATGGTATCACTAGTTATCATAGATTATCTCGAAGTCCCCTGAGAAATCTATAATACTTCTTCACAAAAGTGCTAACTAGGTGCAAAACATATATGGCCAAAGTAGTGAACTCTGCCTCGTACTGCATAACTATCATGCTACCCTGATTTAGTCTCAAAAAAGTCTTCTACATCTATTATTATGTAGAAGGTGGTATAAACCAATCTATAAACACATCTAAGAACTTCACCCAGCTAGTTAGAGAACTGAATCTCCTATAAAGTCTCTCCTCTTACTGCCCCATCAACCAGTGCTCAAACCTCGCCATCTAACAGAAAGATTATTATTGGCACCTTCCTCGCAAGTGGATGATATATACTTTTAAATATCTTTTCCAACCTCCTCAACTAGTCCTCTACTTTCATAGGCTCAACAGGACCCTCAAACTTTGGAGGCTTTAATCATTGAAATGTCTATAGATGTTTGTCTATATCATTATATCTCATAATACGAACAATACTCTATGCCTCACCCATCATATGAGTTATCAGTTTAGAAACTATAAAATTATATCATAACTCATTATTGGAGCTATATTATATATAGGAGTTGCCTGACTACCACTCTACCCATCTATCATATATGTGTATGGTGGATCCATAATTATATAAAATATACAACTGAGCATGCATGCACATGAAAAAAAATAATGAACACCCAGACAGACTCAAAACTACCCCATTAGACTTACAAATTAATTTTTATAGCTCTATTTTATAATCAAATTCCAAAATTATTACTCTGATACCACAAAAGCTTATCACAACTCAACTCAAATTGGACAGGTCCTATCACGTTGAGCTTTGACAAGAAAATCTTAAAATTTAGTTTTGGAATACTTTAGATTCTCTTCCAATATTCATTTTAAATAAACTATAAATTACAGAGCCACTTAAACATCTAAATACCAAAAATAAATTCATCCATAAGATTTATTTCATTTCATCAAAATATACCTACACTATAGTATATGAGTACATATAGAAGCTATATAATGAATAATAAACTAGCCATGTCTGTATAAAAATCAAAATAAGAAAGTACCTATAAACTCTAATAAATCATGAACTACTAATCCACAAGCTCCTTCCCTTTCCCAGAGTCAAAAAAATTAGAAGCAAAATTATAGTGTGCTATAATAGGTCAACAAGCCACACAAATTGATCTAATTTTTTTTAAAAAAATTATTAAATATTTTTTAATTGTTTAAAATTATTTAAATATAATATACTAAATTACTATGCTAAGAAATAAATACAAGCATAATAGTTATCTAATTAAAAAAATAATACTAAGCAAATGAATAAATTATAATTCATATCCTAGAGCTATTATATCACATTCCTCAGATCTAGATAGAATCTCAAGGATTTTGGCCCCATATAACTCCCTTTTATGCTTATAGTCCTAGAACATGACTACAGGCACCAGAACATCGTGTATAGCCACCATAACATTTCTGTAGGCATCAAAACATGACTTATAGCCACAAAAAATTCCTTATAGGCACTAGAATATTCTTTAACACAGATATATCTCAAAGAATTCTTTATGGATCCAAACATATACCATTTAATCCCATATACACATATATCATTACATTATAGTAGTTAAAGAGCAATTGAGCATGTGTCAAAATTGCATAATTTTTTATAACGGTTGGCAACATAAAATTCTACTAGACAAAATACAATGGTGTTCAAATGTCTTATTTTCCCTATCATTGTGAGTTAATTATCATTCTCTGGATTCTTAATTTATGTAATCCTTCTAAAGAAAAAAAACCAAACATTAATTTTTAAATAATCCTCACTTTTTTAGCCTATGAGGAAGGGAGGATTCTTATATAACCTTCTCCATAATATCATTTTTTCAACTAGGCTAGGTCTTATAGTTTTTTTTTTTCCTTTCGGTGGTCTAAGGACCGTAGTTAACAGATAATGAGGTTAAAAGAATCATATTCAACTGGTGATAGAAGCCAAAAGGGTCATAGCCGGTAGGTGATGGAGGTTAAAATATCTGTAGTTGAGCAATAAAGGTCAAACAACATAGTTGGGCTACATTAGTCTAAGTATCATAGTTGGTGGGTGAGGAATTTGGAAGGACCGTAGTCAACATATAATGGAGGCCAAAAGGATTGTAGTCATGTGATTGGGGTCGAAGGATTATTAATGGTGGGAAACAATGGTCGAAGGGCAATGGTTAGCTAATGATCAGGCTGTTGTCTACGAATGAAAGTTTGACAGTGGTTGGGTAGAGGTTTTGTGATGATGACTGGGCTGAGGAGGTTCCATAATGGTGGTTGATCAATGAAAGTCTTAACATTAATGATCAAACAGAGTGACTGCAAGGTAGTGGGGCTTGAGTGGAGCTCTAGGATTCATCAAGACATAAAACTCTCTTCCTTATATAGCTAAGGGTCCACAAAGCTTTGCCATTCAGCTGTCAATAGAAGCTAAAAGGATCATAATCGGGTTGCTCAGGTCAAAGGATCATAGTCAGTGGACAATAAATGTTAGAAGGGTATTTGTTCACTAGTGTTGAAATTCTGGAGGATCATAGTCAGAAAAATGAGGTTAAAATACTTTAGTCAGTGGGTGACAAAGGTCAGAAGGATTATAGTGAGGCTATGATAGTCGAGGACTCATACGGACGACAATGGCTAGAGGACTAGAATAGAGCGTCAATGGTTTGAGGATTGTAATCAAGTGAAAGGTGGTCTGAGGATGAACTATAGTCAGGGGCGCCAATCTTCTGAGGATTGTAGTTGAGCGATGGTGGTCTAAAGATTATAGTCGGTAACTGAGGAGGCCAGAAGGACCATAGTCTATTGCCCACTAACTATAGTTCTTCTATGAATCCAATATGAAATGGTGTTCCAAATGTATGATTTCCTTATTGTTGTGAGTTAATTGTCAATCTATAGACATTTAATTTCTATAACCCTCCTTAGGGAATATTAGATATTTATTTTCAAATAATACTCTCTTCTTTAGCTTGCAAGGAAGGGAAGATTATTATATCACCTACTATATAATGAATTTTTTCAACTAGGCTTGGCCTCATAGTTTTTTCCTTATCGGTGGTTCGAGGACCATAGTTGCTGATGATGATGTTAAAAGAACCATAGTCTATTGGTGACAGATGTCGAAAGGACCATAGTAGGCGAGGGTCATAATAAGTATAGTCGAACAATTGAGGTCAAAGGATCATAGTTGGGTTACATCGGTCCGAGGATTGTAGTTGATGGGTGATGAGGTTGGAAGGACTATAGTCGGCAAATAATGGAGGCTAGAAGGATCATAGTCGAATGACTGTGGTCAAATGACCATTGATGGTGGGCGACAATGGTCTAAGAATAGTGGTTGGCCAGAAGTTATGCGGTTGTCTACTAGTGAAAGTTCGTTAGTGGTGGGTAGAGATTCCGTGACAACGGTTGGCTTGAGGAGCTTTGACAATAGCGGTTGTTCGATGAATGTTTTGACGATAATGATCAGGTGGAGCGACTGCCAGGGAGTGGGGCTTGAGTGAAGCTATGGGATTCATCAAGCCACCAAGCTCTCTTCCTTCTATAGCCAAGGTCCAACTCCCCACCCACCTAAATAATATTTAAAACTTTCAAATACATTTTCGGCCCTTGATTAGGGCTCATTCAAGTTTAGATTGAATCATTTTTGGTGTTGTTAAGTTCGTCTTGTCAAAATCTTTTAATTCAAATTTAAGTGTGCTGGAATTAGAGTATGGATGGCCTCGAATTTAATTTTGAAAGTTTGTAATTGAACCATGCTTTCAAATTTGTGATTTATCAAGGTGATTTTTGAGGACCCATTAATAACGGACGAATCGAGCTCCCTATCAAATATTGGTCGAGTTTCTTAGCAAGCTTGCTCAAGAGCTATATATATCCAATAAGAATTAAGCTTCTTAATAAGCTTCATATAAGCATTATATTGAGCTTATTCCTGAGCTTGAAATCATATTTCGTAAACATAAATTAATCAAATAAATAATTATATAATTTTATTACTTAATCATCAAATATTAAAAAATATTTAGCTTTATTTAATTCTTAATTAAACGACAAAGCTATACTCGAGCTCGGGCACCAATAGATTTGTCAAACTCTCGGTTCATTTGTGGAGGTAGCGAGGGAGAGGGCTCACCGGCTTCTTTCGTGAGCTCTGCGGCGAAATGGCCGAGGATCGAAACGGATCTGTTCGAGAAGAAGAACGAGTGAGAGCGGACGAGGAAGAGCATGGAAAGGAGCTGACGAGAAGAGAGCGCCGTCAAAAGGCGAAGAGGAGGAGAGAGGGAAGTACCGGCGTTAGTTCCGGCGATTCCGACAGTGAGAAAGCTCGAGGAAAGAAGAGGAAAAGCAAGGTGAGGAGGAGCAGAGGATCTCGTAGGAAGGATACATACAGTGAATCTGAGGATGAAAGCTCCTATTCCGATACGTATTCTGAAACAGACTCGGACTCGAAGGGGGATTCTGAGTCCGATTCAGAGTCGGAGTCCGGGAACGAGGAGTTGTTGAGGCGAAGGAAGCGGAAGGAGAGGAAAAGGAAGGAGAGGGAGCAAGAGAAGGAGAGGCGGAGGAGGAAGGAGAAGGAGAGGCGGAGGAGGAAGGAGAAGGAGAAAGAGGAGAGGAGGAAGAGGAAGGAAAGAAAGAAAGAAAATAAGAAAAAAGAAAAGGATAGGGGTACAAAAGGGGCCGTCACGAACTCATGGGGGAAGTATGGCGTCATCAAAGAAACCGACATGTGGTAACGTTTTTTTTTTCCGTCGGCCACTCTTGCAAGTTTCCGGCACTGCTTTGAACTTGAACTACAAATGTAGATCACCCTAGCTGTTGCCTAATTGTTACCTTTGTAAAATCACTCTTGAACGCTTCCTGAATACGCTTAGTTATCCTATAGAAGGCTTTTTTCTGAATTGATAAAAAATTGCAAAGTTGGTTTCCGTGGTTCAGGGTCATCTTCTGCCCCTGTTTATTGTGGGTTCCGGTTAAGTTCATATCGATTAATAAAGAGGGTTTTTAGGTTACTGATATTGATCTGACGCTAAACCTTTGAGCTTCATATTGCTTTTGGAAACAGAGATTTCTTTTGACAAAGTGTCATAAGGATTGCAAATATGGATATAGACAACTATTATATTGTGGGCTTTGTTGGACATGGAGTGTGATAAGTGTTTTTTTTTTTTCTGCTCAATCTGCTGATGTCACTGTGTTAAGATTTTCTTATCGTTTTGTAGGAACAAACGACCGGAGTTTACAGCATGGTTAGCTGAAGTTAAACAGGTATGCATCTGCAAGTATTACTAGGTAACTCTTAGCCGTAGCAGCACACATTTTTTCCAGATGATTTATTTTGACTTGTTTCTTTGCGCCTATTTTGAGCCACAAAACTCCCTTTTCTTTTGCTTAGTGTACAAGCTGTAAAAATCGCAATGAATTATTTTCATTGGCGCATTTTATTGCTATAATTTTTGGATCTCCTGTATGAATGATTTTAACGACTTTCTGTTGGTTTGCATTTTGTTGGCCTGGGGTGATATATTTTGAGTTTGATCAAGTCAGGCTCAACGCAAACTCAAAATCAATTTCAGGTGCTTGGCTCAATCATTATAACTTAAATCTAGTCAACTCAACTAAAATATTTATTGATTTCAAGTTAGCTTGAACCTGACTGTTAACTTAATTTATCAATTTTGAGCTATCTTGAAATCTTTTTGACAACGACGACAACAACAACAACAACATCAAGCCTTTGTCTCACTACGTGGGGTTGGCTAGATGAATCCTTTTTCGCCATTGTATCCGGTTAAAAGTCAAATTCTCATTTAAATCTAATAAAGAACGATCATATCTAATATTTTTAACTAAGTCTTTTTAGGTCTACATCTACCTTTCTTAACATAAGTAAAATATAATACCTCAACTTTCCTAACCGGGTCATCGGAAGGCCTCCGTTTAATGTGACCAAACCATCTAAGGCGACCCTCTCTAATCTTATCTTCCACTGGAGCTACTACAACCTTTTCACGTATATGCTCATTTTGTATCCTATCTCTAAGGGTCAAGCCACTCATCCACCTAAGCATCCTCATCTCTGCAACACTTAGTATTATGCTTCTCTTTTAATGGCCAACATTCGGCACCATAAAGTATTGCATGTCTCACCACCATCTTATAGAATTTTCCCTTAAGTTTGAGGGGGACTTTTCTATCGAACAATAAGCCCGATGCATTCCTCCACTTCAACCATCCAACTTGAATTTTGCTGATAATATCCCCATCAATTTCACCATCACTCTGAACAATAGATCCAAGATATCTAAAATGTGTACTCTTATTAATGAATAATGACTTGATCGCCCAAAGTCACAAACCCCTCACTAGGTCTAATGACTTGATCGCCCAAATTACACTCTATATATTCAGTTTTAGATCTACTCAAGCAAAAACCTTTAGACTCTAAAGTTCAACTCCATAATTCAAGTTTACCTTCAACTCCCTCTCTAGTCTTATCAACAAGAAGAATATCATCAACAAAAAGCATACACCAAGGTACATCCTCTTGTAAATGTCTAGTGAGAACATCCATGACTAAAGCATTTAAAGTATGACACATTAACTTAATTCCTCTATAATTCACACACTCCTGTGCATCACCTTTATTCTTAAAAATAGGAATTAACACACTCATTCTCCAGTGATCTGTCATCTTTTTAGTCTTCAAAATAATATTAAAAAGTTTAGTAAGCTAAGAAATTCTTTCATCTCCTAAGCATTTCCACATCTCTATTGGAATATCATCAGGTCCAATAGCTTTTCCACACTTCATTTTCTTTAAATCCTCTCTAACTTCAGTTTTACTTATAGGCCGATAAAAACAAAAATCTTTATTTTCATTTAGGGTGATAAAGTCACTAAAGTCAATCGTATTTTCACATTCTTCTTTAAAAAGTTTAGCAAAATACCTCATCCACCTTTGTTGAATATCATCTTCTAAGAAAAGTACTTTTTGATCTTCATTCTTAATACACTTCACTTGAACTAAATCTTTTTGAGTTGACTAAAAATTGAAATAACCCTTAATTAAGATATTGAATCATTGATACATAATTCATAAGATCAAATGGTCAATTAAAGTGATCAATGGAAGTTGTATATTACTCATTAGATGATACACATAATACATTTTATAAAACTGTGAATTACAGTCACTTATGCGCATACATTAGAAATAGGAAAGAAAGAATGCATAAAAGATGCAAATCATTACTGCATTTGGGAAATCAGATGCTAGGGAACCATAAGCTGATTTTGAGATACTACATTCAAGATGCTAACAGAAATTCAGATACTAAACAATACTGCAAGCACTGAATGGAAGAAAGAATGCTGGATTACTTAATCTGGTAATCATGCTCAATTCTAGATGATAACAGAAACTTCCTGCTACTGCAAAAAGAATAATATAAAGTCAACCATAAAATTTCAAATTCTACAAATATTATATGAGCTTGCCTTTGGGAAAATTCGACTAGAAAAAAGAAATCATGAGAAATGTATTTCTATCAAATATTTACTTAGATGGAAGAACAAATTTGGAGGGTGATACATTTGCAAAAACTGCTCTTAGAGTCTTCTACAATCAATGAAAGAGATGGTCTTAAATATTTAGGATTTGGCCACACTCTTAAGATGAAGCATCAAACGTAACATTTGTTCAGCAAAGGTAACAAGACAACAACTGAAATTGTTGGATCAATAAATCAGCAAAACATCAAGATTGATCAGCTATTAACTATGCCAAGGGTCCAGCCACCTATATAGGATTTGATGACCATATCTGATTTGCCATGTCAAGGGTGAACCAAATTAGATGTAGCTAAGCATGAAGAAACTAAATAAATAGTAAAGGATAGCATTTGCTCAGCAAAGATAACGAAATGAAATACCCATTCAAAAAGGGTAAAAAGAAAAACGTAAACCTGTAAACTAAATAAATAGTCAAGCTGTCATCTATTCTGCAAATTTAACCAAATGTAGTAAGACTGTAAGATTAACAACTTAAACTAAATAAGTAGTCAAGCATAGCATCTGTTGAACAAAGATTAAAAAAATTGAGTTGAGACATTTAGATCTTCATAAGGGGAATTTAAAGTTGAAAAAAAAAGAAGAATACATCATTGATGTGAGTGATGCAGGTGCTAGGGGACAACAAAAGAGGAGGAGAGCAGCAATTATTGATGGAAAAAAAGTTGAAAGAGGAAGTTGTTATGTAGTAAACCAAACGGCAAAGAAATGGTTCCCTTAACACAGATTTACAATTAGATGTTATGTAGTAAGTGATATATGTTTATGAATGCTTAATTAGATGTTTAACTAATGAACAGAAAGAAAGGCAGAATGACAATGTAAAATGGAAGAATGAATTTTGCTGATTTCATTGTCTGCCATTAGTGAAAGATAGTGCCCTTAATGCAGATCTGGTTGTAGTGTGAGTGTCTTTCTCTCCGTGGCTATAAAGCTTCAAATATCATATTGTAAATTAAACATAGAAAAAGAAGATATCAGAAGCATTGCTTAACAATTAGCAGGTTCAACACAAGAAATACTAAAAAACTTAACCTTACAGAACCGGAAATTAAAAGTAGAGTTAAACTTCAGACATATTTTATGGTCATTTATTCTTGTTAGGTTCTATACCACTGCAAAGTTACATCGCTGCAATATTATATTGTTTTACCACTAAAATGACAATCATATTAGGCCAAAGGTTTCAAGATTCAATGTTCTTCTCTATAAGATTTAATATTATTTACAATACTGTTCTATTGTTTATGCTTAAAGGATTAATTTGAGAAAAAAATGGAACGCTAACTTGATTCACTTCTTCTAATAAATCACGCTTGAGAAAGTTTTAGGAAGTGCCTAAAGTTCAAGTGGAGAAGCATGATTTTGAGTAGACTCAAAGTCTAGTCAGCCTACTCAATTTGTAATTATTTTTTTTGAGTTTGAGTCGGGCTATTGCTTGAGCTCAACTAATGTCAACCCAAATCTTTTGCAGAGTTTGGGTCTAATTAGAGGTTTTATACTATTTCTTGAACCATAAAAGAGGACCCATTTATTTCTAAGGATTTTGATGTGTCCTACACTATGATGCATATATATAGACCAATGTTTAAAATTGCGTATTCGGGTTTTGAGGCGTTTTTCATTGTGAGGCGAGGCGTAAGCTCAAGGCGTTTTGAGGCGTAAGCCTCAAAATCAAAGATTGCGTAACATAAAATGATAAATTTTTTATATACTAATGAGTGAATAATATAAAAACATAAAAAGAATAAAATATGAAGTGAAATAAAATATCCCAATAATAAGACAAAATGAAATATAGTTCAAAATTCTATCTTTCCCAAATCCCAGTATTCTTTTCATTAAAATATAATTCCAATTTCCAAAAACAAATAGCAATGACATATCACATAAGAACTCATAAGTCATCAACACTGTCATCACTAGGGATTCTTCATTTAATCAACTTTTGTGATGAACTGCTCTCTCCCATTCCTCCTCTCCTATAGAGTCACTGTCGGGCATTTACTTCAAGATTTATGTAAGTTTAATTTATATAGCGTGAGGCGTAAGCCTCATGCCAATGAGGGAGGCAGGCCTCAACCAAGTTAAGGCGCAAGCCTCATAAAAAAACTCGAGGCGTAAGCATCGAGGCGTTTTTTTACTGGAATTGCGCAAAGGCGGGCCTTAAGGCGAGCCTCATATTGCGCAATTTTAAACCATGATATAGACACGTGCATGATACAAAACAAGTACAAGACATGACTATTATTGAAAATATATGACAAATACACATTTGACATGATATTATTATATTATATCACACAAATTAAAAAAATACTATAATAATTACATTAATTAAATAATTATAAAATGCATTCATTAATGATAAATTTATTTCAATTGTTCATAAAATACAAAATATATTTATATTTATTAAATATTTCAAACTAAATTGAAGAAGAAATAGCCAAATGATATTATAGATCATTGGCATAAAGTTGAGAAAAATAATTCTTTTGAAAAAAAATAAAAAAAAGATTGAAAATAGAACAAAATAAAACATATAAGATTAGTGCTAGGCTATTAAGTTATTTAAATATTATATTTTAAAATAAAAGAGATGAGATGATTTAACTTATGTTATTTATATAATATGTATTTAAAGTTAAAATTTATTATTCAAGACACTTGTGTGGAATGCATATGTTTGTTAATTTTTTAATTTCTTTTAGTAGGACACCTAGTGTGTTTGAAATGTTTTAGTTGCGTGTAAATGTTCTATATTTGTTTGATACGATGTGTTTCAGTATCATAAAGCATCAATTCATCATAGGTCCTAGACTATTTTATGATTATTTTAAGTCTTAGGTGATTTTTCTATGAATTTTGCAAATCCATCATGTTTTACATCATCTGAATATCTCAAATCCAACTTTATTTGTGAGAAGGAGAGAGGGCCTGGCAAGACCTCTTCTACAACATGCCTTGGTTATTGTTTTGGTCTACTATTGATGACAAGTTTATGAAAGCCGGTTGTAGTTTTGGTCTACTATCGATGATGAGTTCATGAAAGCCTGTGTTTTCAATTGCTTGTTTTATTTCACCATGTTTCGTCTTGCATATTTTAAATTCATTTTAATTTGTTCATGTTTATGTTCATTTTGCCTTATGCGTTGTTGAATGTTTTCTGTGGTACTTCATGCATCGTGCCCATATGTTGGGCAATGACCTATTCTTAAATTTCAATAGCGCATTGACATAATAACCACAAAGCATTAGTAAGTGTTAGTCACTAGCCAACCGATCGGCCCCACTTCACGAAATGACATGATCCCACTCACGTAACCATTCGCCAAATGTCACACACAGTTATTCCTCAAAACTGCATGTAAGAGGAGTGTGGAGGGATTTGACATCTATCTAACATATGAAAGAATCATCCCTGATGATCCATTCGAGCAGTTCATGCATAAAGAAACCACAAACTGCGACCCACTCGCTCCCATCTCACTCTCGTCTTCTCGGTGTCGCACGTAGGACTTTGCCCAAGCCTCTCGACTCGTGCTGCACACAGGAATATAACGCAACAGCCTCGTACGACTCTCCCTCTCTCCCATTTGCACTGTGCCGCACGAAAGAACCGCGAGCTCGACTGCAACGTCCTGCACGAACCATAGCCGCGAGATTCCTAGTCGATCTTCCCCGTCTTCCCTGTACATACGCAAGGGTCCGCACTCAACCCGACCTCCCTCTGTTGCACGTCACCCCAAATCCCGTTCGACCCAGTTGGCTCTAGCCTGACTCCCGCACGACTGCAGGTCAACCCATGCGTCCTATTTTCCCCTATCTCCGCTCTTGTACTGCACACATAGATACCTGTCTCTTGCGGCCAATCTCGTTCACTTTGTTGCACACAAGAAGACCCCCATCTGACTTCTCTCACGCGCTCGCTGACCTGCTTTGACCCTACTTCCGCATGATTTATACTCCGATCTGAACCCACACCGAGATTCCTACCCAACAGGCACCTGCTCTGACTCCTTCAAGTGAGCGTGCAGGGCGAATATGTGTAAAAAATGATATATATATGACAGAGATCGCCGAAGACTCATACTGGGACTAGTCAACGTCTCGAGGCCCTCGGCCCTCGAATCCTATCCAACCGAGTGGATTTGAAGGGCAAGTGCCCGTGCCCGTGCCCTCCCAACCTCCCTTCATAGGGAGAGGGCACCAAAAGGCTGCCGGATTTTCAAGGAAAATGGAAATGAACAATTTTAAATTAAATCATATTTAATCAATAGGTACTGCAAGCAATTGAGGGCTTAAAGATCTATATTGGGACCAATCATCGTCCTGAAGCCCTCAAACATTGCATTCTATCCGGCTGTGTGGATTTAAAAGGCTAGAGCCTCCCAATTTCTCTTCGCGGGGAGGGGATGCTGGGAGGTTGCCAAATTGAAACTAACAAGGGACCCTCACAATTAATTTGTTATTTTAAATAATAATAAAATAAATTATGTACAATTTTAATTGATAAAAAAAGAGAGAAGAACCACAGCCTGCGAAGTAGTTTCATAAAGCAAAATAAAAACTACAAGGACAGAGAAAAAGGACTATTCTAAACTCTTAAGGACCCTCCATTCAAGTATAACTTTGTAAATATTTTCATATAACACTATACATGGAGAGGGATTTGATGGCCTCCACAATTTTTTGATGGAATTCAAGCTCACTTATCAACTTGTGCTTCCCACAATTTTTTGATGGAATTCAAGCTCACTTATCAACTTGTGCTTCCCATAGAGTCCTAGGAACAAGTGTGGTCCCTAGCAAAATGCAGTTGGAATAAGCATTTCAAATAAATTCATGCCATTGTAGTATTGAGGAATTGATCCTAAGGAAGAAAACATTGCTCTCTTTTACTTTGCTAAAGATAACAATAAGTTATGAGAAGAGTTGCAGCAATCCATTGAATAAGATGGTAAAAAAAAAGAATGATGATTTATCTCTCAGACGAAAATTTGATGATGCTGAGCTTCTTCCATTTACAACCAAAATAATAAACTACATGCTCTCTATGGTGGAATAAGTTATATTATCTATGGGGCATGGTCATAAATAAGAGGAAACATGACTTACCTACTCGGGAGAAGAATTATGAATCTGAATCCAATTTGGGTATTGAGTTTGTAGGTGAAGGTATATCTAAATTACCTCCACATCTCCCATGATAAAGTAAGGAGAACTAACCATGAGTTGGGAATTGCATTACATATCTTCTATGTTTATAACCAATATGATAGGAAATACTTGAGTTTGCAAGTAACCCTAAGGTAATACTTGAGTTCGCAAGCAAACCTAATTGAAATTAGCCCAAAACCAGTGAGAAAGCTGCTGTCCCAGCAGAAAATCAGCCACCTTGCAGCAAGAATTGCACCAAAACAGTGGAAAATAGGGAAAGAAAACAAAGTTTTCACTAGAAGATGCAAGAAAACGACGAAAGATATAATGTTCTTCGATTCGAGAGGAAGAACAACTCTCCACAAGTCTCTAGCAAACCCTAGAGCCCAAGCACACGATGAGATCTCAAATTCAGATTTCAAATTCAAGATGAGATCCCAATTCCCTACTACGCTCCTAATTAACCACAAAGGACAATTACAAACTTCCTAAAACAGCCCCCACATTCAAATTTTCCTTCCTAAGATGAATTAAGACAAGCATGGCCCACCTAGGGATCCCTTTCCCCCCTTCTCTCTCTGTTTTCTGCTGCCCATGTGGGCCCGCCGTGTATACACTTGGACCGGTCCAGCTGGCCCCTCCTGGGTCGGCGGAATATCAATACTCCCCTCCCAATGGCTCACCTTATCCTCAAGATGGAAGGAAGAAAATTGATCCATCATTCTATCAATTGGTTCCCACGTGGCGTCGAAATCAGGGAGGTCTCTCCATTTAATCATTACTTCTTTATTGCCCTTTTTGTCTGATCGGACTCCTGCCAGCTCTAGTGGTTCTAAAACCACCTCTAAGTCCTCCGTCATGGTATCTTGTAGTTCTTCACTTGTTGCATGTTCTCCTATGGCCTTTCTCAGCTGAGACACATGGAACATTGGATGTATAGTGGGTGATGGGTGTAACTTCAATCGGTACGCCACCGCACCAATCCTGTTCAACACTTCATAGGGGCCAAAGTACCTGGGTGCTTGTTTATGATTCCTTCTTCTAGCCACTGTCTGCTGCCGGTAGGGTCGTACTTTCAGGAATACCTTCTCCCCCACTTCAAACTGCATGTCTCTCCTGTGTGAATCCGCCTGCTTTTTCATGATCTGTTTGGCTCTCATCAGATGTTTCTTCAATTCCTCCAGCACCTTGTCTCTTTCTTCCAGATAATGCTCAACAGATAACACGGGTGTACCACCTCTCCCAAAGTGCACCAAGTGTGGAGGGTCCTTTCCATTTAGCACTTTGAATGGGGTCATCTGGGAGGCGGAATGGTACGAGGTATTGTACCAATATTCAGCCCAAGGAAGCCACTTTGCCCACATCTGCAGGGTCTTCGACACAAAACACCTCAAATAGGTCTCCAAACTTCGGTTCACCACCTCCGTCTACCCGTCTGTATGTGGATGGTTGGCAGTGCTTTTCTTAAGGATAGTGCTCTGCAATCAGAACATCTCCTTCCAAAACTGATTAAGGAACACCTTGTCTCGATCAGTCATTATCGATTCAGGAACCCTGTGTAGTCTAACAACCTCCCTGATAAATGCTGCTGCCACTGACACTGCGGTGTAGGGATGTCGCAAGAGGATGAAGTGTGCATACTTACTAAGTCTGTCCACCACCACCATGATGACAGTGTATCCTTCTGATTGTGGTAATCCGTGTCAATGGTTGTAGTAATCCTCCTGGAGCCATAGCCATGTATTTGTTTCTCTGGCACAATTCACACCTCGCCACTAGCTCCTCCACATCTTTATGCATCCCCTTCCAATAGAGCTCCGCTGCTAGCCTCCTTTATGTCTTCTGAACTCCTGAATGGCCTCCAACTGCACTGCCGTGGAACTCCTGCAATAAGTGGGGGATATGTATGGAGGTTCGTGGCGTCACAAATCTCCCTTGATACAATAGTATCTCCCCCTCAATGTAGTCTTTCCCAATTCTTCATCTAACATGCTTTCTTCCTTGATGGCCCCCTAGTCGATCATCAAGGGTACATACAGAGCTAACTCCTGGAGCTCCCCCACACATCTGGATAGAGCGTCAGCTGCTTTATTTTCCAAACCTGGCCTATACTGGATCTCAAAATTGTAGCCCAAAAGTTTGGATAGCCATGGCTAGTGCTCCTCAGTACCATCCTTTGCTCCAAGAGGTACTTTAGGCTCCTTTGATCAGTCTGAACAATGAAGTGTCGATCCAAAAGATAGGGACGCCACTTCTGAATGGCCAATACAATCACCATCAGTTCCCTCTCGTACACTGACTTCAGTCTTGCCCTGGTTGATAGCACTTGACTGAAGTATGCTATAGGCCTGTGGTTCTGCATCAACATTGCTCCTAACCCATATCCTGATGTGTCGGTCTCTATAACAAAGGCTTGGCTGAAATCTGGAAGAGCTAGAACAGGAATAGTGGTCATGGCTTTCTTCAACCTCTCGAAGGCCTGGGTCTCTGCATCTCCCCAGGAAAAGTTGTCTTTCTTTAGCTGCTCAGTCAAAGGCCATGCAATGGTGCCATACCTCTTCACGAACTTCTTGTAATAACCAATCAATCCTAGGAAACCCCTCAACTCTCTTATGTTCCTAGGTAGTGGCCATTTCTGCATTGCCTCAATTTTGGTTTAGTCCGTCGCCACTCCGTGGGATACCACATGTCCCAAGTATTCCACACTAGACTGAGCAAAACTGCATTTCTTCAGGTTGGCTCTCAGTTGATGCTCCTGCACTACTTCTAAGACCATCCTCAATTGCTCCAAGTGCTCTTCCCCAGTCTTGTTGTATACCAAAATGTCGTCAAAGAAGACCAGAACAAACTTCTTGAGGTACTGCTTGAACACCCTGTTTATCAAGAACTGAAATGTAACAGAAGCGTTAGTCAACCCAAAGGGCATTACCAGAAATTCATAATGCCCTTTATGTGTCATGAACGCTGTCTTTGGAACATCTGCTTCCCTTATTCTGATCTGGTGGTATCCGGATTTTAAGTCCAGCTTGGAAAACATCACTGTCCCATGTAACTCGTTCAACAGCTTATCAATCACAAGAATTGGGAACTTGTCTAGTATAGTGCCTTTATTCAGAGTCCTATAATCCACACAGAATCTCCAACTCCCATCCTTCTTCTTGACCAGGAGAATTGAACTAGAAAAAGGGCTGTTGCTGGGTCTGATGATCCCTGCCTCCAGCATTTCTCGGATCAACTTCTCAATCTCATCTTTCTGAATATGTAGGTAACGGTAAGGGCGGACGCTAATCGGTGTATCCCCTTCTTTCAAAGTAATGGTATGCTCCAACTTCCTCTGAGGAGGTAAACCTTGGGGAGGTTGAAAGACCTCGTTGAACTGGTGTATGAGCGGCTGCACTGTAGATGAAATATTGTCTTCTTCCTTTAATCTGACCCCTTTCAGGCGGTGCAACTCCACTAAGTAGCCTCCTCCCTCCTCCTGAATGGTTCTGATTAGGGATTTGAGAGAAACCCCTGCCTTGGTCAGCCTGGCATCACCCTGAATTATCCTCCTTCCCCCCACCACCAACTCCATCCTCAGTGTACCCCGATTTATCTTGGTCTCCCCTAATGTCTGCAGCCACTTCATCCCCAGAATGACGTCAGTGTTCCCTAATTCCAAGGGAAGGAAGTCATCCCTCACTTGGATCCCCTAAATCTTCAGCACCACCCTTTTACAAACTCCTATACCCATTTCCACCTTTTCCGTGCCCATCATCACCCCATATCCTCCAATATCCACCAACTCCATCCCCAACAGCTTAATGATATGGTTGGAAATGAAATTGTGGGTTGCCCCACTGTCAATCAACATCATCACGTCACGGTCAGCTATCTCTCCTTTCACTTTCATAGTGTGACTCGGAATGAATCCCACTACCGAGTTCAGAGAGACTTCTGTCACATCCAGGTGCAGCTTCTCCTCCTCCTCTTCAGATCTGCTCCCACCTCCCTCCTCGTCTTCCTCGTCTTCACAGACAAGGAGAACTTGAAGAGTTCTGTCCTTGCACTTATGCCTCGGCATGTACTTCTCATCACTTCTGAAACATAATCCCTTTGCCCTCTTATCCTGCATCTCCTTCTCTGTCAACCTTTTGAATTGTCCCCCATTTCTCTCTCCAGTTTTCTCCTTTGGTGCTTCCTTCAGACCGCCTAGTGCTGACCCTTTTGATGGTAAAAATGTGGTAGTCATATTGTATGATCCCCCTGAATAGTTCCCTCGAACTGCTCTTTTTGATTTCTTCTGATCTTCCACCAACTGCGCCAGCTCCATAGCTTTCTCTAGGTTCCTCGGCTCCAGCACCCTGACTGCTGTTCGTATCTCAGGCTTAAGCCCCTTCATGAAGTTCCCTTCCAGGGCTGACTATCAAATGTGGTCCAATCTGCTAGCCAAGTACTCAAACTTGTCCTAGTAGTCTGCCACAGTCCCCTCCTGAGTCAAAACAAAGAATTGCTTATAGAAGTCTCCTCCCCTATCGGTTCGGAAACGTCTCAATAAGCAATCTTTAAACTCTCTCCAGCTCCGGATGGGCTCCCTCCTGTCACGCTACTGATATCATGCCAAGGCTTTTCCTTCCAAACATAAACCTGCCGCTGTTAGTTTCTCATCCTCTGTCAACCCGTTGACAGCAAAGTATCGCTCCACCTTGTAGATCCAGCCATGACCGTCTTCACCCTCAAAGACGGGCATCTTCAGCTTTCTCACCCGTGGGTCTCCCTCGTGTCCCCTAAATTCTCCATATCCTCCCATTCCTCGAAGAGGAGGTGCTCCCCAACTATCACGATCTTCCCTCTAGCGATTATACCCGAACCCCTCATCGTATTCCCCTCTTCTCCTTTCAAATTCAGTGCCCCTCCGGTCATTTCCCAAACTCATCTCTTCTCTAGAAAGTGGTTCTAGAGGTGGCATGTCGTCCTCTCCCTCAATGATCTCTCCTTCTGGATTTCTCCTCCCCCTAAACGGGTTCGGATTCCCTCCTACACCATGGCCTCCAGTGGTCTCTCTCGCTTTCGATGTCGTAGGATTGATCTTCAACTCCAACAGTTTCTTCATCATTTCTTCCATCACTGTGAATTTCCCCTCTATCCTTTCGTTGTTGGAGGTGATTTGAGTTTGAAAGTCAAAGAACTTTCCCTCCAAATCTGATTTCAGTTGACCGATCTCGCCTTCCAAGACCTCTAACTTCTTCCCGGCCATCTCTCTTCTCAAGAATCATGAAGATCTCCCGGTAAAAAAAAAATCCCGCTGAAATTTCAGGATTTCAGCCCCCGACAGTCCCAAATTGATTCTCTGATACCAATTTGATAGGAAATACTTGAGTTTGCAAGTAACCCTAAGGTAATACTTGAGTTTGCAAGCAAATCTAATCGAAATTAGCCCAAAACTAGTGAGAAAGCTGCTGTCCCAGCAGAAAATCAGCCACCTTGCAGCAGGATTTGCACCCAAACAGTGGAAAATAGGGAAATAAAACAAAGCTTTCACTAGAAGATGCAAGAAAACGAAGAAAGATACAATGTCTTCGATTCGAGAGGAAGAACAACTCTCCACAAGTCTCTAGCAAACCCTAGAGCCCAAGCACACGATGAGATCTCAAATTTAGATTTCAAATTCAAGATGAGAGCCCAATTCCCTCCTACACTCCTAATTAACCACAAAGGACAATTACAAACTTCCTAAAACAGCCCCCCACATTCAAATTTTCCCTCCTAAGATGAATTAAGCCAAGCATGGCCCACCGAGGGGTCCCCCCCCTTCTCTCTCTATTTTTCGCCGCCCATGTGGGCCCGCCGTGTATACACTTGGATCGGTCCAGGTTGGACCGGTCCAGTCGGCCCCTCCTGAGCTGGCGGCATATCACAATCTTGCAGGACCAAAATTCCTGCTTATTCTAACACTGGTGATATGTTAACAAATGAGTGGTACTCATTACTTTTGAAGAATATTGAATATTGACATTGCGAAAGAGTTAGAGTAGCTCAACAATTGTTGTAATGAGTGTAGTGTTTAAGGAAAGGTATGAGAATGTTACTTCAACTAAAATGGGGGAAAAGATGAACCTTCTAATAGAAGAACATTTAAGTTGAATGCTCTAGGTGTTTTAAGAGTAACAAGAAGATTTTATTTATGTTCTTGGCCAATTGTTACTGTCACTAAATTTGTGACGTTATTGAAGATTTCTTTTATTACAACGACTAGCATGTTGAAAGTTCTATATCCATCTGAAGCAGAGGCAAATGCTTTTATTGACAACAGATGGAGACAATTGGAATGATAAATTTGTTTAAAATCCATCACATTCTATCCCATAAAACCTTGTGGTGGATTCAGTGTTTCTTGTTGGTCTCTAGATAATTTTAGATTAAAATATGATATTCCATATATGCTCTAGTCTTTGCATCAAGCTTCTAAATGCAAGATCTGGCAATGCTCCACAGATTTGCTAAAAGTGTTCAAAAACAACTAAAATAACTTTAATCTATATGCTGAAATAAATCCCGCATGTGCTTCGATAAATGTGCTAAAGTTGCGAACACAAACATTTGTTAGCAAGCAGATGTGTTGACAATGTTTAAATAACTAATCATTTAAGTAGCCCTGATGATGGCCTTGTTGATTACAAATCTCAATCGGAGGGGAATCTGTCTTTCAAAATACCCATGAATCCTAATGGAAATACAAATATTTAAAGTGACTTTGAACCACCTCGATGATGGCCATGTTAAATATAAATCTCAACCGGAAGAGATTCTATCTTTCAAAATACTCATGAACCCTGTTGGAAATACAAATATATAAAGTGATTTTGAACCATCTCGATGATGACTATGTTGATAGAAAATTTCAACTTGATGGGACTATGATGAGAACGAGAAAGATCTAAACCCAATGGAGAACACAAAAGAAAGTAGGACACGTCATAATCCAAAACATAGTAAGCTGTTGACCTACATTCTACAGCTAAGAGCAACAAGACAAGAAATGTATAAAGAAAACTTAAAATCATTATTTGTCATGGAGCTTTGGCACAAATCCTGCGCCAAAACTCGTGTGCCACAGTCGCCCATGCCCTGCGAACGGAGCCGAAGCAATCCTCTCACGCGACAACACCTCGAGCACACCCATTCGCATTGATAAAATGAAAAGCAAGGCTTTGTTTTCTCCTACACATGCAAAATCCCTCCTCGGACCGAATCCAAACCCTAGTCTCCCTCATTCTTCCTCTGCCAAACTTTCACTCTCGTTGCCTGGATCTCCTGCATACCTGACCTCCCCTGGCGGACCTCCTTGTGCCGAACTCTCATTATACTTATATATATATATTAACATAAGTTTTGATTGATAATATTATAATTTTTTTAAATTTTAGTTAATATTAATAATATTATTATTAGTATTATTAGTTTTATTATTACTTTTATATTATATATATATATATATATATATATATATATATATATATATATATATATATATATATATATATATATTTGTGTGTGTATTTATTATTCAAAAAAAAAGTGAGAACAAAAAAAAGTTTCTAAACTCAAATCCCACTCTCTGCGTCGCCGGTCGCCGGTCGCCAAGGTATAAGTTTCTAAACTCAAATCCCACTCTCAGCATTCGTGTCGAGCTGACAAACCACCCATACACGTTTTTCTCTAGCGTGGTGGGAAGGGAACCCGGTGCGACACCTTCGGCGAGACGGGTAGGCCCTATGCGCGCTTTTTGTAGCGTGTGGGGACAACTTTAAGTACCCGTACGCGGCTCTGTACCTGCGGGGAAACAATTGTGCTTTTTTTATAACATATATCGAAGACCCATACACTCTTTTCTCTGGCGTGGTGGGATTAAAGATTTCACGGCCGCGGTGTCCTTGTCTGAGGACACCTACTGTACACGCTTTTCTCTAGCGTGGTAGGAGGCCTATTTTTCTGTAGTTTTTTCCTAAATAGGGGAGACTCCGGGAGGCTGCCGAATTTTCGGGTGAACATAAGACTGCACTTGGACTTAAATTTGAACCGACAGCGAACGAAAATGAACTTGATATTGGTTTAGATGAACATAAAAGATTTAATTTGAAACTTGCTAAGCGAACTGTAACAAATTGAACCTAAATGAATTTGAATCCAAGAAAGTGACAATGAACCGCAGGGGACTATGATTGAACTTGGACTCGAACTGAAGCATAACTTGATTTGAACTGGACTTGAGAGAACTCAGACTTGGGTTTGATTTGGACAACAGGGAACATACTTTTGAACTCGAATGACTAATAGAAGCTTGAACTTAAGAGAAATAAAATTAAAATGAGCTTGAACTTGAGTTTCATCTTATCCAAATGAACAAGACTGGAATAATAGATGAGAACCTGAAAGTTATCTTTTAACTTGAACGAATACAAAGGAGCTTTAATGAGCATAAGGAGTTGGCTTGAACTTGGCATTAAACAAATAAATGACAAGATGAACATTAACTTTGATTCAGACCACAGCGGGCTGAACTAGAATTTGAACATTGAACTAAATACATGGGGCTCATCTTCGCTGCACATAAGCAATGGAAAATAAACTAAAATAACTCAGGATATCTGATTAAATTAACAGTAGATGCAATGCATCTAGTGAATATAATCGATTCTCTACAAGTATAACTCAATGAATTTGTAGTGGGATTTTTTTTTCCTGATGTAAGAGACTCATTTCAATATGCCATTTGCAACTATAGAAGAAAGATATGCAAGTGGACACACAAAACCTTCATAAGTCTTTTGTGAAGGGTAGCAAAGGACACAACAGCTTGCCAACATACAAATGGACCTATGAATCATGCAATGAACGCTACAATGCCCATGCAATTGGATCCGATCAATTAGCAAATAAAGGCTATCACCCCCTCCTACATATGTTAAAAATTAATGTGCATTGAACATGAGAGGGATGCTACGAAAATGTTAGTGCCTTGCAGACAATATCGAAACACAAATAGACACGTTCGACCCTGCAAATAATAGGAAGGAATACATAACTTGTTTGCAAACCAAATGTACAAAGTTCCTAATTAGAGGCTACTTACAAACAAACGTAGAGGAGCAGTGACAAATACAACTATATCAAGGACTAATTGTAAAACCCAAAAAAAAAATGCCGTTTTAGATCTCGCACGCTTTTCAAAGCACCGTGACGAGTTTTAAGTGAAAAATTCAAGGTTGCCGGATTTCGACGGGAATAATTTTATTCTACGCAAAACTCTAAGAAATTTGATATATAAAATTTATATTTAATTTTGCTTAATTTAGGAAATAAAAATTAGAGAAGTCTCATAATACCCAAAGTACCCCTAGTGTTTATTAAGGCTTAGAGAGTTTAAGTGAGGGCAAAAAGGGTCTTTTGCAATCCCTATTTCCTTAAGTTATGAAAGAACCGAAACCCCACTCATTCCTTCCGCTCTTTTTTGTCGGCCGAATCGAAGGGAGGCGGAACAGAGAGGAAGAGGCGCGCGGAAGGGAGCGGCGGGGGGCTTTGGGCGGCAGTTTCCGGCGGCCGTTCGTGGAGGAAATTGTAGTGAAGATTAAGAGAAGGCTAAGGTGAGTCTTTATGAACCATTTCCCATGTTTTTCCTTAGGGTTTTCTCAAGAAAAGATTTTTAGGGTTTGAGAAAACTTTGATTTTCTTTAAGAATTTTAATGGGGGATTGTTAGGGAATGATTAGGAGATATTTTTTATGTATAGAAATGTGATTTTCTTTGGAAGTTTTGAGTTGGAGAAATTTAGGGTTTTTCCATAAAGTTAGAAATTTTGAAAGTACTTTTATAAAATTGATTCCTAAGGGTTCTATGATAGTTTCTAAGGGAAGGAATTGAGTTTTTTCTTACAAAATGTATTTTCCTATTTTCTAATTATTTTAAATCGAAAAATATATTAATTTAATTATGAATTAGGTGTAAGGGAGAGTTTGACATGTTTTTGTGAGGGAGTCAATGAAAATGTGTTTTCCAAATTTAGGGTTTTAAGATAATTCCGAAAATAAAATTTAATTTTAAATTGCTAATTGAGTGGGAATAGTGTGTGCTTAAATAGAAATTTAGGAATGTGACTCTTCTAAAAAAAAAGGATTTAAGGTTGTTTAGATGGGAAGCATGAACATGAATTAGGGAGTGGTCCTTTATTACCATAGCATAAGGGTTTATAGAATTTATGTGGGATTAGTGTTTTTTTTTTACTTGATGTGTGTGTTTCATTTAGGTATTGAACACGTCGAAAGGAAGAGTTCGTAAGGATAATTGGTGGAGCACATCGTATTGAGGTAGGTAAATGTGGCACTTTTAAATTTAGAAGAAAATTTCAATTTTTTTCACCATAGCCTATTTTATATTGTTGTGAAATTTTTTATCATTATTCCAATCGTACTGCCTTTATATCTTATTATGTTATAAATGTCATGCGCATGTTTTTATGGATGCCTAATTATATGAACTCAGTTGGAAATGATTTAGAGACAATGGAGCTTATACCTAATATCATACATAAGTTCTTACTCATGTGTTATCTTACATTACAAGTACATCTCTTATGTGATGGTATATAATGCACTTGTTTCTTTCTAAAGTGATGAATAAAAAATGTACTTGGCTCTTTTCTTTCCTCATGTTATCATGAAATCATGTAGCATATTAGGAGACAATTGACCATATGCATGAATAAGGATCTTTTTATGAATAATTAAAGAATGAATGTATGTGCATGTTGATGCGGAGGTTCATTGGTAAAGGGGCTTTTTGAGCTAAATGATAAAGGGCTCTTCTGAGCTAAATGGTAAAGAGGTTCTTTTGAACCAAATGGTAAAGGGTTTGGCCAAATAAAATGTACCTGATCAGTACAAAAGATACCTCCGAGATGGGTGATTTTCAGATATATATTACATTATATGCATATAAAACATCTTATGAGTCATGAAAACAATTCATGTATTGTGTAAAGTGATTGGTTGCAAGCTCAACTAAAGAAAGAGGCTTAATGGTTGACCTAGAGGCATGCTACTCAATTTTTATGATTTGTTTAATCTTCCTACACAAAGTATTGACTTACATGTTATTTTCTTTGCCCTGTTTTCTCTAAATTTAATTGAAAAAGCCTTTGCTTATTGAGTTACGACTTACCCATGTTGTGGGAAATTTTCAGGAGATCCTACGAATAGATAATGATAGACCAACCGCGCACTTACCGTCGTAGGGAGACGACGGGTGGCAGGTTCTTTTGAGTTTTGTTATTTTGATTATAGATGGATGTATATGTAAAATTTTTTGAGAGAGTTAGATTGTTTGGATCCCATTTCTTGGAAGAAATCTCTATGTACATGTTTCTTTTGAAAAATGAATGAAAAATGAAAGCTTTACTTAGATTTACTTTACTGGCTCTTTCATCATATAGTTGAAGATGTTTGGTTTATGTTAGATGATTTGTTGTTATGCTTTGAAGGATTATTTTCATCCTGTCTGACCTCTGTTCCCGCCTCGCTTATGCGAGCTTACCGGCCCGGGTCATGACAAGAGTGGTATCAAAGCAAAGGATTTAAGAATATTGATTTTTACGAAAGAGCCGATTGGATAATCGTATAGGTTAGAGTAAATATAAGGTGCTTTTGCTATTTATTGCTTAGATTGCTTTGTTGCTTTATGGCTCAGGGCTGAGGAACCTGAACCTGATGCTATTGCTGGCAACATTGGAAAGGTCAAGAGAGATTTGCCATCAGTAGCGGAGCCTCAAGGCAGTAGCATTAATGCTACATTGGATTCTTTCACATAAATGATGGCGGCTATGACACAGATGATAAAGAGTACTCAGACTCAAGCAGGAAGCAGTGGAAGTACTGTGATGAACAAGAATTTAAAGTTATTCCAAGATATGAAGCCCCCATCATTCGTAGGAGGTGGACCTATAGAGACGGAGGATTGGTTAATGAAGGTTGAGAAGATTTTAAAAGGAATGCTATGCTCACAAGATAGAAGGGTTTTCTTAGCTGCTTATGCCTTCAATGGGGAAGCAGAAAGATGGTGGAGAAGTCAATTAGAAGAAATTTTTGGAGGAAGATCTGGCAGCCAAGTAACATGGGAGAAGTTTGTCAAGGTATTTAGAGATTGATATGTACCGATGACTGCTAGGAGGTCAATGCAAGACAAATTTATGAGATTCATACAGGGTGATAGAATAATTACGCAATATGAGGCTGATTTCACCATGCTTTCTACGTATGCCTCTCATTTAATTCCTAATGCAGAAGAGAAATGCCACCACTTCCTTTGTGGCTTGAGGGATAACATTAGACAGCCATTGGTTCCTTTGGGTATTGAAGATTACTCTACTTTAGTTGAGAGAGCACGAAGGATTGAGCTGGATTTTCAAGGTACTCAGAGGAGGAGAAATTTCCAGAAGAGAAAGAATGAGGATAGATCAAAGGCTACTCAGTCCTTTCAGTCAGGAAGACCCCATTGGAAGAAGCTTAAATCCAACATTTCAGAGAGTAGCACTTCTACAGCTGTATGCAATAAGTGTGGGAGAACTCATGAGGGAGAGTGCGTCTCTGGCACTAATACATGCTACTGGTGTCATCAACTAGGGCATATGGCAAAGTCTTGTCCTCTCTTAGAACAAAAACCTACTACTGAGGCCAGAACAGGTAACACTTCCTCAAAGGACAGCTGGTAGGCCAAGAACTGTAGAGTCTACTGGATCTACCCCATCACAAGGCCAAGCTCGTCTATCGGTTCAACCAAGAGTTTATGGATTGTCACAACAAGAGGCTAAGGATTCTCTTGATGTAGTCACATGTATAAGATTTAATTATGTCATTGAATTTCCTATATTATATAAATGGAATGAATGTTATGTTATATATGTTATCAAGGACAATCTTTGTGTATAACAAACCTGTTAGAGTGTTATTTGATATTGGAACATCACACTCATTCGTTTCAGAAGAGTTTGTTAAATCTACCCACTTGTCTTCCACACTTATGATGAAGCCATTGTCAGTGTTGATGCCAAATGAAACACATATGAAAACTAATCGGAAGTGTCATGTGGAGTTGACTATTGGTGACAGGAACTTAGAAGCGGATCTTATTATATTGCCATTAGCAGAGTTTGATACAATCCTAGTTATGGATTGATTGTCTTGCCACTTTGTGACCATATATTGTAATAAGAAAGAACTTAAATTTTGTATGCCAGGGGAGAAAGAATTTAAATTCACAAGGGAAAGAGGTATAATTTTCATGATAGTCTCATTCTTAGGGGCATACAAATTGTTGAAGAAGGATTGTGAAGGTTTTTTAGCCTATGTTAAGGAGGAGGAGAAAGAAGAGAGGAGATTAGAGGATATACCTGTCGTGCAAGTGTATCCAGAAGTGTTTGCAGATGATTTACCTGGCTTGTCTCCAAGCAGGGAGATTGATTTTATTATTGAGCTGGTTAGTGGAGCGGATCCTGTTGCCAAAGCCCCTTATCAGATGGCGATAAAAGAGCTGAAGGAACTGAAAGATCAATTGGAAGAGTTGCTTAATAAAGGATTCATCAGGCCTAGCACTTCTCCATGGGGTGCTCCTGTGCTTTTTGTGAAGAAGAAGGATGGAAGTTTAAGGCTTTGCATAGATTACAGATAATTGAACAAGTTGACTATAAAGAATAAATACCTTCTTCCGAGAATTGATAATGTATTTGATCAGTTGGAGGGTGCCTGTGTTTTTTAAGATAGACTTGAGATCAAGATACTATCAGCTCAAGATTAGAGAAGGGAATAGCAAAGAAAGCATTCAACACTAGATATGGGCATTACGAGTTTGTGGTGATGCCATTCGGACTTACAAATGCCCCTGCTGTGTTTATGGATCTCATGAACAGAATCTTTAAGCTATTTATGGATCTATTTGTGATAGTGTTCATAGATGATATATTGGTGTATTCCCCAAATGAAGAGATACATGCAAATCACTTGAGGATGGTGTTAAATGCATTGAAAGGAAATGAATTGTATGCTAAGTTCTCCAAATATGAATTTTGGATGAAGAGTGTGAACTTTTTGGGACATGTAATCAGTAATGGAGAGATTTCTGTGGATCAGCACAAAGTACAAGCTATAGCAGATTGGCCTCGATCAACTACTGTGATGGAGATCAGGAGCTTTTTGGGTTTAGCTGATTACTACAGAAGATTTGTTGAGGTGTTTTCTCGAATAGCTATGCCATTATCTAGATTGATCCAAAAGACAGTGAAGTTTGAATGGTCAGATCAATGTGAAGAGGCTTTTCAAAGATTAAAACAGTGTTTGATGACTGCTCTAGTGCTTACTATTCCTTCAGGGATAGATGGATTTCAGCTTTATAGTGATGCCTCACACAAAGGGTTGGGTTGTGTACTGATGCAAAATGGAAGGGTAGTTGCCTATGCTTCTAGGCAACTGAAGAATCATGAAAGAAACTATCCAACCCATGACTTGGAGTTAGCTGCAGTGGTTTTTTCTCTGAAGATATGGAGACATTACTTGCATGGGGTTAAGTGTGAAGTATTCACTGATCACCAGAGTTTAAAATACATCTTCACACAGAAAGAGTTAAATTTGAGGCAAAGGAGCTGGTTGGAGCTTATCAAGGATTATGATTTGGATATCCAATATCATCCGGGTAAAGCAAATGTAGTAGCAGATGCCTTGAGTAGGAAGACTTCCAGTAGTGCCAGTTGGATGATTACACAACAGTATGAGTTGATAAGAGATTTGGAGAAGTTGGAGATTTCTGTAGTTTAACCCAATGATGCAGAGTTTATGGCCTTAAATCAGATGATCATTCAGTCAACATTGAAGGATAGGATAAGAGAAGCTTTGCCACAAAATGCAGAATTTGAGAAAGTCCTAAATTTGGTGAAGGTAGGGCACGTGGAGGAGTTTGAGCTCGATGAGGATGAGCTACTACGGTATAGAGGCAGAATTTGTATTCCTGATATTGGAGACTTAAGGAAAGACATTCTTCAAGAAGCTTACTATTCAAGTTATACAATTCACCCAGGAAGTAACAAGATGTACCAAGATTTGAAGGAATACTTTTGGTAGCCAGGGATGAAGAGAAGTGTAACAGAAGTGGTGGCTAAGTGTACAATTTGCCAAGATGGTTAAGGTAGAACATCAAAAGCCAGGAGGTTTATTGCAGCCTTTAGCCATACCGGAATGAAAGTGGGAAGACATAGCCATGGATTTTGTAGTTGGTTTACCCAGGTCCAGAAATGGTCATGATGCTATATGGGTGATAATAGATAGGTTGATCAAATCGGCACACTTTTTACCTATCAAGCAATCTGATGCTGTTGAGAAGTTGGCAAGTGTTTATGTTAAGGAGATTGTTAGACTTCATGGAGTACCAAGATCGATAGTATCAGATAGAGATGAGAGATTTACTTCTAGGTTGTGGAGGAAGGTTCAGGAGGCAATGGACACTAGACTTACTTTCAGTACAGCTTTTCACCCTCAAACAGATGGTCAATCAGATAGGACTACTCAGACTTTAGAGGATTTACTCAGATTATGTGTACTTGATTTTGGTGGCAAATGGGAGACATCCCACTGATTGAATTTGCTTATAATAATAATTTCCAATCAAGTATAGGTGTGGCACCCTCTGAAGCTTTGTATGGAAGGAAGTGTCGAACTCCTTTATGTTGGGCTGAAACATGAGAAAGAAAGATCATTGGAGCTGACTTAGTAGATGATGCTACTGAAAAGATAAGACTGATCCGTGACAGATTAAAGGCTGTGCAAGACAGACAGAAGAAGTACTACGATGCTAAACATAGTTCTGTTGAGTTTGATGTTGGAGAGTTTATATTCCTCAAAGTTAGTCCTATGAAGGGTGTTAAGAGATTTGACAAAGTGGGGAAATTGAGCTCAAGGTATGTTGGCTCATTTGAAATATCAGAGAGAGTTGGAAGTGTGGCCTACAGATTGGTTTTGCCATCTCATATGAGTGGAGTACATAATGTATTCCACATTTCTTCTTTGAGGAAATACATTGCAGATGAAGCTCAGAAGATCAGTACTAAAGCAATAGATATTCAACCAGATCTCACATTTGTATATGAACCTGAGAAGATCATAGATTATGATGTTAAGCAGTTACGAAGCAGAGAGATTCCTTATGTTAAAGTTCTTTGGAAGCATGGATTTGAGAAAGATGCTACATGGGAGAAAGAATCAGAGATGAGGGAAAGCTACCCACACCTATTTGAGTAAGGTATGATTCATTAACGCTTATCTTAAATTTCGCGGACAAAATTTATGTGAGTGGAGAATTATAAAACAAAAAAAAAATGTCGTTTTAGACCTCGCACGCTTTTCAAAGCGCCGCGACGAGTTTAAGTGAAAAATTCAAGGTTGTCGGATTTCGACGGGAATAATTTTATAAAATTCTACGCAAAATTCTAAGAAATTTGATATAAAAAAATTAATTTAATTTTGCTTAATTTAGGAAATAAAAATTAGAGAAGTCTCATAATACCCAAAGTGCCCCTAGTGTTTATTAAGGCTTGGAGAGTTTAAGTGAGGGCAAAAAGGGTCTTTTGCAATCCCTATTTCCTTAAGTTATGAAAGAACCAAAACCCCACTCATTCCTTCCGCTCTTTTTGGTCAGCCGAAATGAAGGGAGGCGGAACCAAGAGGAAGAGGCGCGCAGAAGGGAGCTGCGGGGGGGCTTCGGGAGGCGGTTTCCGGAGCCGTTCGTGGAGGAAATTGTAGGGAAGATTAAGAGAAGGCTAAGGTGAGTCTTTATGAACCATTTCCCATGTTTTTCCTTAGGATTTTCTCAAGAAAAGATTTCTAGGGTTTGAGAAAACTTTGAATTTCTTTAAGAATTTTAATGGGGGATTGTTAGGGAATGATTAAGAGATATTTTTTATGTATAGAAATGTGATTTTGTTTGGAAGTTTTGAGTTCAAGAAATTTAGGATTTTTCCATAAAGTTAGAAATTTTGAAAGTACTTTTATAAAATTGATTCCTAAGGGTTCCATGATAGTTTTTAAGGGAAGGAATTGAGTTTTTTCTTACAAAATGTATTTTCCTATTTTCTAATTATTTTAAATCCGAAAATATATTAATTTAATTATGAATTAGGTGTAAGGGAGAGTTTGGCATGTTTATGTGAGGGAATCAATGAAAATTTGTTTTCCAAATTTAGGGTTTTAAGGTAATTTCGAAAATAAAATTTAATTTTAAAATGCTAATTGAGTGTAGGTAATGGTGTGTGCTTAAATAAAAATTTAGGAATGTAACTCTTCTATATAAAAAAAAAGGATTTAAGGGGGTTTAGATGGGAAGCATGAACATGAATTAGGGAGTGGTCCTTTATTACCATAGCATAAGGGTTTAGAGAAATTATTTGGGATTAGTGTTTTTTTCTACTTGATGTGTGTGTTTCATTTAGGTATTAAACGCGTTGGAAGGAAGAGTTCGTAAGTATAATTGGCGGAGTACATCGTATTGAGGTAGGTAAATGTGACAATTTTAAATTTAGAAGAAAATTTTAATTTTTTCCACCATAGCATGTGTTATGTTGTTGTAAAATTTTTTTGCATTCTTCCAATCGTACTGTCTTTATATCTTATTATGCTCTAAATGTCATGCACATGTTTCTATGGTTGCCTAATTATATGAACTCAGTTGGAAATGATTTAGATGCAATTGAGCTTATACCTAATATCATACATAAGTTCTTACTCATGTGTTATCTTACATTACAAGTACATTTCTTATGTGATGGTATATAATGCACTTATTTCTTTCTAAAGTGATGAATAAACAATGTACTTAGCTCTTTTCTTTCCTCATGTTATCATGAAATCATGTAGCACATTAGGAGACAATTGACCATATGCATGAATAAGGATCTTTTTATGAATAATTAAAGAATGAATGTATGTGGATGTTGATGCGGAGGTATCATTGGTAAAGGGGCTCTTTGAGCTAAATGGTAAAGGGGCTCTTCTGAGCTAAATGGTAAAGGGGTTCTTTTGAAGCAAATGGTAAATAGTTTGGCCAAAGAAAATGTACTTGATCAGTACAAAAGATACCTCCAAGACGGGTGATTATAAGATATATATTACATTATATGCATATAAAGCATCTTATGAGTCATGAAAACAATTAATGTATTGTGTAAAATGATTGGTTGCAAGCTCACTTAAAGAAAGAGGCTTAATGGTTGACCTAGAGGCATGCTACTCAATTTTTATGATTTGTTTAGTATTCCTACACAAAGTATTGATTTACATGTTATTTTCTTTGTCCTGTTTTCTCTAAATTTAATTGAAGAAGCGTTTGCCTATTGAGTTACGACTCACCCATGTTGTGGGAAATTTTCAGGAGATTCTGCGAATAGATAATGACAGACCAACCATCGCGCACTTACCATTGTAGGGAGACGACGGGCGGCAGGTTCCTTTGAGTTTTGTTATTTTGATTATAGATAGATGTATATGTAAACATTTTTGAGAGAGTTAGATTGTTTAGATCCCTTTTCTTGGAAGAAATCTCTATGTACATATTTCTTTTGAAAGATGAATGAAAAATGAAAGCTTTATTTGAATTTACTTTAGTGGCTCTTTCATCATATAGTTGAAGATGTTTGGTTTATGTTAGATGATTTGTTGTTATGCTTTGAAGGCTTATTTTCATCCTGTCTGACCTCTGTTCCCGCCTCGCCTATGCGAGCTTATCGGGCCGGGTCGTGACACTAATAGCAGTATGCAAACAAATGTGTCGGTCCCATATGATATGAGAGAGTTGATGTGCAGCAAAAATACACATGAGCAGTGACGATAATCAACATCGGATAACTAATGCTACAACACATTTGCAGTCAATAATTAATCAATAGTTGGGAAATACATTGACCCGCTGCACGCAAAGATTTAATATATGTAGTAGATGTAAGCCTCTACGAGTTGTCATAGAAGATCCATTGTACGCCTGATGTGGTGCTCACAAGAAAAATGATAAAAGATTACAACAAATACAATACCCCCACAATCAAATACCATTCAATGGTCAGCAAATATGTTAGCCTATTGCAAGTAAAGGAGTACGACATGCAACAAACAAAAATACCTACAAACTACCGTTAAAGACTCATCATGCCCACTAATGCTAATGGTCAACATTTAACAAATGTGTTGTTAAAGATTAGTGCATAGTTTGGTGACCTAAACTCACAGTTACAGATAGAAAATATACCTGCTATTCCAATCATCCCAAAGACTACAACAATTATTTTAGGGATGGGTGCCTCCCACAACTATCTCCGAGATCTCGAAGTATCTTCAATTGTCTTGATGGTTAGTTCAAGATAGTGGCCATCAACTCCGAAGTACAAATCATCAGTAAGGATACATTCATCTAAGATCGAAATGATTGATTCTTCATTTAAGCCAATAGAAGAAGTTGATGATGATGGCATAATCAAGGAGTTTATCCACTAATTCCTATAAGAGTATAGGGAAGAGAAAATCAGATCAAATTATTATGGAGTTAATGAATCTCAATTCAGCCAGGTCCTGAACGTTGAGTTTGATAAGATCATTGAGGCTTGCAAGTTTCTTGATGAATAGTGGTCGTGCATCCACCATACCATCCACAAGTAAATGCTGAAAAGTCGACGATAAAATGAACCTCTACGAGCCACCGTAGAAGACTCGTCAAATATTTCAAAATACCCTCGCACATACATTATAGTTTGTATAGGTACACTAAAAGGGGGTATGCAATTAAAAACCCGCATGGGCCCCGGCGAGTGTATTATTGGTACACACGTGATGTCTAGGGATGCTGCGCGGGTCAAAAGGTGAATTCAAGTTCGAACCCAATCCTTCTATGCGGATCAGTGGGAGTCGACAGGGTTCGAACTATCAAACAAATATACGATTGTGGTGACCGATATATTTATTTTAATATATTTATATTAGACCTTCAAGATTTATAACAATGAGAATTCACTAACAAAGGCATAAAGACTACGAAACTTGATCCTCTGTCGACAGCTCGACCAAGTTGACAAGGTTCATCCACAAAATATAAATATTTTCAAATGACAATGATCTCAAACACCTCGATGATGGCCGTGTTGAATGTTTATCTCAACTGGAGGGATTCACAAATACTTTCAAATGCCTTTCAAGCTCTACCTAAATGCTCACTAAAATCCAAAATTCCAGAAATCATCAAAATCCAAAGATATTTAAAACTAAAACAAATCCGTAATCACTTAAAACAAAATCCATCCATCTTCCGCAACAGTTTGCCGGGGTGGACAAATTAAAATTTATTTCAGCTTACATAGAGCTAATGCTTGATCGAAATTATCACTAGGATCCATTCTCAAACAATCTCCTGCCAATAAGGATGTGGTACGTGTCCTCTAACCGGCAGTTTTGCCGCCAAATGGCATCGCAGGATAAACGGTTATGACCTGGGGCCCTTTGAACCGAGTGGTTTTGCCACCAAATGACACTATAGATAGCGGTTATGGTCAGAATCAATATGTTCTTTAGTGACATCAAATCCTTAAGATATTAATCAATAGGATATAATCGATAGGGCGCAAAGTCCTCTGTTAGCTGAGGTGGATTCAAATTTGTCCCCTTAGATAAATATTCATCCCAGGTCTACAAGGTACCCTTAGACGAAGCATCCCATGGCTGCCGACAAGGATCCTTCTGTCAGGTTGGGTCGACTACCTCATCTGACTAAGTAGACCAGGGACCACGATGGCCCGGGACGACAGAACCATAGGATCTTGATCGGGTTCATCATCCATTCCCCCATCATTCACTTTAAATGCAAGATGGTGAAATTTCCCATTTTAAATATCAAACCATTCAAAATTCCTAAGCCCAATGCTGCTACTATATGCCAGATAACATGTATCTCCTGCGTATCTGATTGACGACTAGCCTTAATTGAAAGTTCTTTCTCGTTACTGAGAAGGGTAATTAATTATAGGGGCTTACACCTATAGGAAACAAGAACTCAGATCATAAAGTTATCGCAAAATGAGGGCAAAATCTCTGGGTAGTGTCTTATATACAAACCCATATGCTTTCCAAAATTTACCTCAGAACTTAATCCGTTAAAACTCCCCCGAAAAGAAAAAAGCAAAGCGGGCGGAGGCCGAGGCCGAATTTTCAGAGCCCACATAAGCAAATAACCAAATAAACATGAAACAAATCGACTTTTTTTTAGAAGAAAGAAAACTAAAAGTAAAAGAAAATACACTCAGAACAACCAACTAGTAGTCACCTCAAATGTAACGATAATTAGGTAAATAGAATGCTCACGGACATGCAAACCAGTGGTCCACCACAACAACTTTAATCCAACGTCTGCTACAACTCCTTTGACAAATATCAACAAACTGACCAACCAACACCACTCACACTTTTAGAAGAAGGATACAATGTGGTGGAAATTTGTGGAGAGGCGAATTAGATAGAAGACTTGGAAGAAGAAGTAAGTAGAGAAGAAGTAGCTCTTAAGCTAATGAAGAAACCCTTAGATTTTAGAATTCTTTTCGCCTCCAAAACTATCTCCGTAGCAGCCCAAAACACCAACTTAAATAGGAAAGAAAAGGAGGCCAACAGTCAGCCATAGCCGCCCATACGGCCAACCAAAAAAGGAAAAAAAAAACAGCATTTAAGGCACGGCTGAAGCCCAAAGTCCGAACCACCACAGCCAGGAAAATCCGGAAAGCCAGGGAACAACAACATGATTCAAACAACCAGGTCAAGGGAATAGAGAAAGCCACAGAAACCGAACAGCCACCAAGCAGACAGTAGACCATCCCCCCCCTGCGCGTGTCAAATCCAAATAAACCCAAACACAAAGCACCCAAAGAAGCTAGCACACCAAAGGAATAACATGTCCAAAGAGCACCCAAACCACACATGTTCTTCGGTTTCCTTCCATCATTGGGTAAACAAGAATTAAACTAAAAAATTACAATAAAATAAAAGTATCTTAAACCATGAGCATGAAGTATTGAATGCATCAATTCCCCCCTAGTGGGAGATTAGGACGATGAGATTTAAGTTCCACAGCTTCAACCAAAGTACAATCAGTCAACGGACATCCAGTCCATTTTACTAGGAACCGCTTGTGCACTCCATGCCTGGTCCGGGTAGTCCTAATGTCCAAAACATCTTCAATATGATCATCTTTGGTCTGAACTGGACTGGTAACTAGTAAGGTCTCTAAATCCACAGAATCAGACGGAATTCCTTCATACAAAGTAAGGTCAACAACATTAAACACATGTGAAGTTCCAACAGAAAGTGAAAGATCTGGTAGGTAAGCGTTTGTTCCCAATTTTTGAAGCATCTAAAAAGGCACAAAATTTTTTTGTCTTAACTTGCCAAAAGTTCCAACAGGAAAGCACTGTTGTCGAAAATAAGCCATAACTAGATCACCCTCTTAAAAATAACTCTCCGGTGTTTGTTAGCAACAATTTTGTATTTAGTATTTTCCATTCAAAGTTTTTCTAGGACCTGATGTTGGATCTATTTAATTTGATCAACAATTTCTATAGCTTCAGCACTGATTTTATTAGGCCATGGGTAAACAAGTTTGGTCTAAAATACGAGGAATAGGCTGGTCATAAATGATTTCAAAAGGGGTATTTCCAGTAGTTTAGTTAATAGAATTGTTGTAAGCAAATTCTACTTAAGGTAAAATCAAATCCCATTGAGAAGGTTTCTCACCAGCAAGACATCTGTTGACCTCCATGCTATACGAAAAGGAACTAAAGGAAAAAATAAAAATCACGCATACATACCTTGTATCCATTGAATCCCGAAATCCTTCCCGATTTTTCTCCCAAAATCAGCGAAAATCCTGCTGAATCCGGCGCCGTTCCGGGAATCCTGCGCGAATCCTGCGACGACGGCCTCGTTCCTCACCTCTTTCACATCTATAAAATGAAAGGGAAGACACCTCCATTCGGCTCCTCTCTCCCACGGCTTCCATTCGCACTCCAGCTCTGATACCTCTCCTCCTTCCGGCTCTTCCTATTCCATCCGAAGCCTCCACCCGATCCATCTCTCCCGTCGATCCTGAGAGAGAGAGAGAGAGAGAGAGAGAGAGAGAGAGAGAGAGAGAGAGAGAGAGAGAGAGATATCCGTCGTGCCTGCCTGTAGCCGCCCGATCCCATTGGGCCGAGCTCCCCCATTCGGTTTTCTCTCCTAAACCCGAAGCCTCCACTGCCTTCTTCCTGCATCTAGCTGAAACCTTGATCTCCAAGCAGGATCCACTGCCGAACTCCTCACCCGACCGTATCCCTCTCTAAGTCCCCTAATCAACCATTCACTTAAAACCTAAGCCCTAACCCGGTCCAACTCAGCTCAACTCACCCGACTCAGTCCCAACTCACTCTGACTTAGCCCCACTCAGTCCCAACTCAGTCTACTCATTCCACAGCCTACTTAAACCTAAAGCTCAATCCACTTAACCCTTACCCGACTCAACCTAATTCCAACACATTACTTGGCTCAAGGTTATCCCTACCCTTAATCATCTTGATTTTATCTAATTATTATCATTATTGTTACTTATAATAATTATATTATTATAATTATTATAATTATTAATAATTTTAATAATTAGGTATTTATAATTATTATAATTATAATAATTATGTTATCATAATTATTAATAATTAGAATTATTATAATTATAATAATTATGTTATTGTTATTACTATTATTATTAGTTATTAATTATTTTTAAGTATAATTAATTTATAAAATAATTACAATTAGTTTTAAATTAGTTATAATTTTTATAATTAGTTTATATTAATTCTAATTAATTATAGTTAATTAACTATAATTAATTATTGTTAATTATAACTGATTATTTTAATCATAATTAATTAATTTTAATTATAATTATTTATTATAAGATAATTATAATTAATTATAATATATGGTTAGTTATAATTAATCTTTATTAATTATAATTAATGATAATTAATTATCATTAATCTGAAAAAATGAAAAGTGGAAAAGGTTCTTTTCTCGATGCTTGCAACGGGCCGATAAACCCCCAAGGCGCTCACGTAGCGTTGAGGGTGGGAAACCGGTGCGATGCTTGCGACGATTTAAGGATCCCTCTTCAATGCTTGCAACGAGCCGGCAAACCCCCGAGGCGCTCAAGTAGCGTTGTAGGGCGGGAAACCGGTGCGACGCTTGCGGCGAAGGGGATAAAAAAATGTGTGTTTTTATTTTACTTTTTTTATATAAGTACCCCCGAACGCCCACGTGGTGTAGAGGGGAGAAATCTTGCTTATTTCTAACACCTTTTTTCTTCTTATAATAAACAAACCTACAAAACACCCTTAAACGCTCACGTAGCGGGCGGGGATAAAAAAATACATTCGCAACCGCGGTGTCATTTTTGACACCTACCTGAAGCGCTCATGTAGCGTCGAGGGGAAGGTTGCCTCTTGATTTTTCCCCTAAACGGGGGAGACGTCGGGAGGCTGTCGAAATTTATACTGAAATTGAGGATTTGGACAAAAAAATTGGAATTTGATTGAATAATTTAAGTGAACTCAAACTCAATCAATCATAACTTGAACAATTTGGATATGAAATTGCACTTGCAAGAATAGCAAGGGACATATGACTTGTACCTACACTTGAACATTTGAACTTGGGCATAGATTTGTCTTGAACCATAAAGGACTTGAATCAGTTTTTGGACATCATGAGACATATTTTGAACTCAAGTCTAATAGAAATATATGAGCTTGGATATCAAACTCAAGACAAACTAAAAAATAAGAGGTGGACTACTTGAACTCAAAAGAGCTTGGTGCATTGAGTTATGACTTGAACTTATGCTTTGAACTGAAACAAGGACATGAATTGGGAATGAATTTGGTTGAAACATCAAATGAGCTAAATTAGAACTTGACTACAAAACTTGGACATAAGCCTTGAACTTGATTCATACATTATGTGGACTCTATTGAGCTTAAACTAAGCAAATGATATAAACTTAATGATAATGACTTGTGGATCTAAATTTGAACCATGATTATAGAATCAAACTTTAATTCAATGAATGCATGATCATTCCAAAGACCATAAGTATCAATCATTAAATGATGCAAGCTATCAATGGATACAACTTTCTCATAATCAAACGAAAGATGCATGTGACCTCTTCATACATGTTGCAAATAATGTGGGGAGACAAGAAAAGTTCACAATTATAATATGCCTATAAGCAACAAACAATCATAAGGATGTGTGATATAATCACAAATGGAGGCATGAGGGCATTCCATTTAGCTCATATGCAAGGCGATTCACATACAAGTGATGATGAAACTCAAGCAGTTGAACGACTCAGAATAATTTCTAAAGACATGAATGCACTAATCCTCTTGCAAATAACAATAGTGGTCAACAACAATTTGGAAAGAATTATGGTTGGGTCACAAATAGATCAAGAAGCACCGCTATAGTAGCTTGATCTAGCGAGGTGTATCTAAGAAGTCATTCATAAAAGCTGTTGTTCATTACTAGTGTTTTGAAGATCGATGTACAACGCATGTGATCATGAATTACAATCCACATCTAGATACAAACAAATGCATCTAACCCTACAAATTATGAAACTGGGGAGCTCCTACGAGTTATGGTAGGAGACCCCTATATATCCAATTTAGTCTCCATAAAAAAAGATCTGCAACATACGATCTCTCTACGAAGACAAATGTATGTACCACATGCCACTGATTGGTAGATGCAGAAAGACTTCAGTAAGTGCAGTATCCTGAAGTCAATTTCAATATATGGAGTACATCTACCTGTCTACCTTTAGCAGTAGCGGATATACTATACGAGCTCAAAGACCACGAACAAAAAACATTATGTAAAGGCAATTGTCCACAAACAAAGGCAGGAGATTAGTTAGTGCACTATAATCTACCTGCATAAATCGTACGAGTAGTGCACGACAATCTACCTGTACGAAGCAGCAAACGACTCTATCCAGAAGCTGCTAAACCACGTCATCGGATCCGCAACTTCTATGCAAGCGGACAGAAGGCGTCTACAAATGATTTCAAATTACCCCCACACGTGCACCATAATTTGTATACACATAGGTACACTAAAAGGGGTAAATACAACCAAACACCCGCATGGGCCTCGGCGAGCGTGTTATTGGTACACACGTGATATCTAGGGATGCTGCGCGGGTTATCAAATTTTGAACCCGATCATCCTAAGAAGATAAAAGGAGTGGACAGGGCTCAATTATAAAATGCCCCCAAACACCCGCATGGGCCCCGACGAGTATGTTATTGGTACACATGTGATGTCTAGGGATGCTGCGCGGGTTGACAAGTGAATTCAGGTTCAAAACCGATCCTTCTATACGGGTCAATAGAAGTCGACAGTGTTCGAACGAACAAATAAATATACGGTTGTGGCAACCGTCATATTTGTCTTAATACATTCATATTAAGCCTTCAAGGCTTATAATAATGAGAATTCACTATCAAGGGCATAAAGCCTACGAAAAACCCGATCCTCGGTCAATAGCTTGGTCGAGTTGATAGGGTTCAATCAAAAAAGAGAAATGATCCTGAACACCCCGATGATGGCCGTGGTGAATGTTTATCTCAACCAGAGGGGTTCTTTCCAAATATTTTTCAAATGCCGTTTCAAATATCCAAAAATCCAAAAAATTTAAAAATTCTAAAATCCCAAAAATATTTAAAAATTGAAATCCAACTATCGAACACTTAAAGTAAAATCCATCCACCCTCCGCAACAGTTTGATGGGGTGGACAAATTAAAATTTACTTCAGCTCACATAGAGTTAATGCCTGGTCGTAAATATCACTAGGATCCATTCTCAAAACAATTTCCTGCCAGTAAGGATGTGGTACGTGTCCTCTAACCGGCAGTTCGCCGCCAAATGGCACCACAGGAAAAACGGTTATGACCCGGGGCCCTTTGAACCGAGTGGTTTTGCCGTCAAATGGCACCACGAAATATCGGTTATGGCCAGAGCCGATACGATCCTTAGTGGCATCAAATCCTTGAGATATGAATCAATAGGATATGATCGATAGGGAAGCCCTCTGTTAGCTAAGGTGGATTCAAATTTGCCCCTTTAGGCAAATACCCATCCTAGGTCTACAAGGTCCCCTTGGACGAAGCAACCCATGGCTGCCGACAAGGATCCTTCTGTCAGGTTGGGTCGACTACCTCCTCTGACTAAGTAGACTAGGGACCACGATGGCCCGGGACGACGGAACCATGGGATCTTGACCGGGTCTATCATCCATTCCCCCATCATCTGCTTTAAGTGCAAGATGGTAAAATTTCCTATTTTAAATATCAAATATGCCCAAAATTCCCAAATCCAAACTTTTCAAATTTCTATGCCCATTACTGCTACTATATGCCAGATAACACATATATTCTACGTATCTGATTGACGACTAGCCTTAATCGAAAGTTCTCTCTCATGATCGGGAGGGGTAATTAACTATAGGGGCTTGCGCATATAGGAAACCAGAACTCAGATCATAAAGTCCTCGCAAAATGAGGGCGAAATGTCTGGGTAGTGTCTTATCTACAAACCCATCTGCCTTCCAAAATTTACCCCGGAACTTATTCCGTTAAAACTTCCTCGTCGAAGAAAAAGAAAACCGGCGGAGGAGGCCGGTGTCGAATTTTTGGAGCCCACAACATCTAAGCAAGTTTCCTAAACTTCTGTTGACAACTTCAGTTTGCCTATCTGTTTGTGGGTGGTATGCACTACTGAATTGGAGAGTAGTTCCTAACTTTGACCAAAGTGTTCTCCAAAAATGGCTTAAAAACCTAGTATCCCTATTAGAGGTGAAAGTCCTGGGTATTTCATGGAGTCTCACAATTTCTTTAAAAAATAGATCAGCAACATGTGAAGCATCAGAGGTTTTTTTACAAGGAATGAAATGTGCAATTTTGCTAAATCGATCAACAACACCAAACACAGTCAAATTTTCGAGCAGTACCAAGTAGTCCTAAAATGAAGTCCATAGAGATATCCTCCCAAAGTTTATTCAAAATTGGAAGAGGAGTATAAACCAGTGTTTTGAGTTGTTCCCTTGAAAAATTGACTGATTTTATATTGTTTTATAAATTTGATGATTTGTTTTCTCATTTGGGGCCAATAATATTTTTCTTCAACTAAAGCAATGATTTTTCTTTGGCCAAAATCTCCCCCTAATCCTCCACTGTGAAGTTCTTGAAAAAGTTGTTCTCGTAGTGAGCTTTGGGTGATACAGAGTCTAGTTCCTTTAAACAAAAATACTTGTTGAATGATAAATTGAGCAGAAAGATCAGTTCTCGAAGTACGATATGATTCCCAAATATCTTTAAAATCTGGATCAGTGGCATAATTTTCTTTTAAGGAATCTAATGAAGTTATGTTTGGGTAAAGGGTTACCAATAGATGAGCTCGTCTACTTAAAGCATCAGCAACTTTATTCATCACTCCAGCCTTGTGTTTTAGATGAAAAGAGTATTCTGGCTTGTCTATTACTTAAGTTCTTTTGAGATCTTAAAAATCAAAGTGCTTCGTGATCAGTGTTTAACAGAAATTCCCTTTGAATAAGGTAACATATCCAAAATTTCAGTGCCTGAACAATTGTAGATAATTCCACATCATATGTTGAATATCGAGATCGAGAATCATTTAATTTTTCACTAAAGTAAGCAGTGGGTCAACCTACTTGACTTACTACAGCTTCTATGCCAAAATGGGATACATTGCAGTCCACCTCAAATATTTATCAAAGTTTGGTAAGCTAAGAATGGGTGCTTGGCTCATTTTCATTTTTAATCTATTGAAAGGCTTGTTCAGCTTCAGATGTCCATTTAAAAATTCCTTTTTTTAGACAGTCAGTGATGCGCGCTATTAAAGTACCGAAATTTTTCATAAACGTACGATAAAAGGATGCTAAACCATGAAATCCTCTAACTTCACTGATATTTTTTGGGGTTAGTCAGCTTTGGATAACTTCAATTTTGACAGGATCTATCTTAATACCACCAGCAGAGACAATATATCCAAGAAAAGTTAAACTTTGCGTCATGCAATAACACTTTTTAAATTGATGTACAAATTTTGCTCTCTGAAGGTTTGTAGAACTTGTTTCACATGTTCATGATGTTCATTAGGTTGTTTACTATAAATCAGGATGTCGTCAAAATAGACTACCACAAATTTTCCAATCAAAGGTAGTAAAATATGATTCATAGTCCTCATAAATGTGCTAGGGGCATTTGACAATCTGACAGGCATGACTAACCATTCATACAGACCTTCTTTCGTTTTGGAAGCTGTCTTCCACTCATCACCAGGTCGAATTCTTATTTGGTGATATTCACTTTGCAAATTAATTTTGGAAAAGACTTTTGCACCACTAAGCATGTCTAGCATGTCATCCAATATGGGATGTGGAACTTATATTTGATAGTTATCTTATTTATGGCTTGACTGTCTACACATCTGCTAAGTTCCATCTTTTTTGGGTGTAAGCAAGGCTGGAACAGCACATGGACTCATACTTTCCTTGATTAAACCTTTATCCGGAAGTTTAGTCACCTGTTTTTGTAATTCCTCATGTTCAGTAGTACTCATCCGATAGTGAGGGAGATTGGGGAAAGTTGCTCCAGGAATTAGGTCGATGTGGTGTTGAATATCTCTCATGGGTGGCAATGATTTGGTAACTCATCAGGAGTTATAATGTAACCAAAAATTTGGGAAGGGACCCAAATTTTTGGTCGCAAGCACAAACTCTTTCTAAGATCTAGAAACTTACAAAAACTCACAAAAATTAGACAAATTAAACAAAACAAACTTTAATATTATAAAATGAAAGACTTACAAACTTCACTCAAACAATACACCCTAAACTTGCTTACTTTGAGAAGAAGGATACAGGTGGGGTGTAAACTTGCGGAGAGACGAAATAGGTTAGAAGCCAAGACGAAGGGCGGAAAGAGCTCGCAAGATTTCCTGAGGAGATGAGGTGGGCAAAGCTCGCAAGCTTTTCCAATGAAACCCGCATGTTTACATTTCCAAAAATCACATAATATAACATATCTAAAACAACCACAAACAACTCCTATTTATAGGCACAAAAGAAGGAATACAAACAGCCACCTAAAAGCAATATTTAAAGCCATTAAAATAGGGAAATAGAAGGCCATAAGTCACTAAGAAGAAGACCAAAAGACTGCAGGAATTCTGTAGGAAGATTGCATAGAAAACAATGGAAAGGCTCATGGAAATCCCCCCAAACAGCCACCAAACCAGTCCCCAAATTATCTGTCCAAAAACAACCCAAAAACTCTTCAAATACTTCATTAAATGAGGGAAATGAAAGGCCAACAGCCACCATACAGCAGTCCTTAATTTGCACAGGAAATAGAGCACCAAAAGCCACAGGAAAAGCCCTCCGTTAGTCACGGAAAACAGCCCAGCCTAGGAACCGAAGAGCCACCCGCAGATACCAAGGAGCCAGCCGTGGAAACCAAGGAGTCAACGCACGAAAATCCAAGAGCCAACCACGGGAAACGAATAGACAAAAAGGAGGGAAGGAGAATAGACAAGATCAAAGAAATAATGAGCTAATTTTTAGCTCTATAAATGAACTAAAAACCAGCTCATAATGAGCTAACCTTCCACTTGACATTAATGAGCTGGAGAAGTCAAAAATCAAATTTTTTGGGTTTGATTTGACCCCCCCTGTCTACATCAAGTTATATCAGAAAGTTCTTTAATCAATTGTTGTATTGCCACGGGAATTTCAGAAGTTTGCTCAGATTCTTTTCTAACACCAAATAGACTATCTCATATATTTTTAGCTCATTTGTGTTGAGAAGTAATTCAGGAGTGGTTGTTTTTGTTGTCGATTGTGTAGTTTTGGCAGGAGGGTCAGGAATATTCTTCTGGGGGTACAAGGTGAATTTTTTGTTGTTTTGAGTGAGGGTGTAAGTATTCTTTTCCCCATTGTGAATTGTCTTGTGATCAAATTGCCAGGGACGACCAAGTAAGATATGACATACTTCGACACTATATGATCTCTATAGGAGTTTCCAATTAAGAGGTTAACAGTGCATTGTTGTGTGAAAGGGACTCTCCTCCTTTAAACCAGGATATATTGTAGGGTTTAGCAAGTGGTTTGGGTTTTAGCTTAATTTTGTCTACCATCAGTTGTGATACAAAGTTTCCTGAGCTACCACTATCAACCATAAGCGTACAAAGTTTTCCTTCAACAGTGCAAGTGGTTTGGAAGATGTTTCGCCTAAGCCATTTGTCCCGGGTGTCAACTTTGGTAGTTAAGACCCTTTGAATAACTAAATATTGGACCTCTTGGTCACCTTCAACATCAATCCGTTCTAACTTGATCTTATTTTTTGTTTCAAATTCAACTTCGTCCTCATTTTCTAAGTCATCCTTTTTCTCAATATAATTGGTTCTAGGAGGGTTATTCTTTCTACAAGTTGCCGAAAGGTGTTCATATAAGCCACATTTGTAACATTGTTCAATTGGCTTTGGTCCTATTGCACCCTTTCCTTTGTCAATGGTTTGAGTTTCATTAGGTTCTGTTTGCATATTTGGATTTGAAGAAGATGCTCCAATGGAGGTTCATAAAGATTTGATTCTAACCCACTAGAGTGTCGAAGCTTAGTTGATTCAATTACTTTATTATTGCCTCTTTGTTGTTGTTTTTCAATCTTAAGCGCCATTCGATAAGCTTCATCGAGTTTAATTACGTGATGCAAGTTCAAGTGATCTTGAATAGGCCACTTTAATCCATTGATGTATCAAGTTATGGTTCGTTCTTTAGATTCATTCAAGTCATTTCTTGATTGTTGTTTGTAGAAATTTTAAGTGTATTCTTCTATGGATTGATTCCCTTGACGAATATTATTATAATCTTGAAACATAGTTCGAGAATGGTCAGAAGGCAAGTTTTTTTCCCGCATTTTTTTCTTTCATTCTTTCCCTCTCTTTACCCTATTGTTTTGAAGGTTTTTCCACCACGTTAGAGTATGACCCGTCAGTTTTAAACTAGCAAACCTAACATTCTTGTTTTCAGGAATTTCTTTCCATTCAAAAAATTGGTCCATTTTTTCTACCCATTCAAGAAATTGTTCAGGTTGTAGCTTACCTTCAAATTCGCTTACATCATTTTAATTCCATGATCCCATTGTCTATTTTGCCTATTTTGATTTCTAGGACGTTCAGTGTTTTGTATATTGTTCACATTTAAGGTAGCCAAAGTGTTAGCCATAGCGTCCAATTGTTGTTGTAGGTTAGCTATTTGTGGTCAATCCCCTTGATTATTTTGATTATTCATTTTATTTTTAAAAGGGAAGACTCACACACTAATCTAGGCTTTGATACCAAATTGATGGGAACTAAAAAGATCTAAACTCAATGGAGAACACAAAAGAAAGTAGGATACGTCTCAATCCAAAACATAGTAAGCAAATCACCAAATAAATATGAAACAAATTGAAATTGTTTTTTTAAGAAGAAAGAAAACTAAAAATAAAAGAAAATACCCTCATAACAACCAACTAGTAGTCACCTCACATGTAACAGTAATTAGGTAAATATAATGCTCAAGGATATGTAAATCAGTGGTCCATCACAATAACTTTGATCCAACGTCCGCCACAACTCTGGCAAATATCAACAAAACTGACCAACCAACACCACTCACACTTTTAGAAGAAGGATACAATGGGGTGAAAACTTGTGGAGAGAAGAATTAGATAGAAGACTTGGAAGAAGAAGTAGCTCTCAAGCTTGTGAAGAAACCCTCAGGTTTTAGAATTCTTTTCACCTCCAAAACTGTCTCCACAGCAGCCCAAAACACCTCCTTAAATAAAAAAGAAAAGGAGGCTAATAGTCAGCCATAGCCGCCCATACAACCAACCAAAAAAAGGAAAAAAGGTTGCATTTAAGGTCGGGAAAGCCAGGGAACAACAACAAGACTCTAACAGCCAGACCAAGAGAATCGGGAAAGCCAGAGAAGCCGAACAGCCACCAAGCAGACAGCAGACCATCACCCCCCCCCAAACATAAAATCCAAATAAGCCCAAACACAAAGCACCCAAAGAAGCTAGCACACCAAAGGAATAACATGTCCAAAGAGTACCCAAACCACACATGTTCATCGGTTGCCTTCCATCATTGGGTAAACAAAAATTAAATAAAAAAATTACAATAAAATAAAAGTATCTTAAAGCATGAGCATGAAGTATTGAATGCATCACTCTGCCTTCCAAAACGCTCATAAATTCTAATGGAAATACAAATATTTAAAGTAACTTTGAACCGTCACGATGATGGCTGTGTTGATAGAAAATTTCAACCAAAGGGGTTAATACTCAAAGCAGTTAAAATTTTAAAACCTAATAGAAATTTAAACATTTAAATATAAATTTAATCACCAAGACTTGAAACTAAAATCCATCTACACTTCGCAACAGTTTAACAAGGATGATGAATTGACGAATAAATTCAGCTCATAAAGAATGAATGTCTTGTAGAAGACTAGAGTCTAGAAGGTGTTACTACAATTCATTCTCAGTTGATTTACTGCAAGCAGTGACGTGGCATGTGCCCTTTGACGCGTGGTTTTGTTGTAAAATGACACCATTATATTACAGTCGCGGCCAAAGCTCGGATGTTTCCTAATGGTTTAAAAACCCCTTGAGTAATGAATTATAGGCTGAACTCTACAAAATATAAAGCTCTTTGTCATCTAAGGTTGACTTAAATTCATCACCTTAAACAAACATTCACCCCAGTTCTATAAAATGTATTCTTGGACGAAGCAACTTATGATTGCCGACTAGATTCCTTCTATTCGGTTGGGTTGGACTACCTCCTCTGACTAAGTAGATTAGAGACCATGATAGGTCGGGACTATGGAATCATGGGATCTTGATTAAGTTCATCATCATTCCCATCACCACTCGTTTTAAATTTATGGCTATAAATTTCAAATCTTAAAATCCCCCAAAAATCTAATTTTAAAATCCCTAAAGTTGCTGCTACTATACATTGGGTATTTAGTGCCTATCTCACGGCTTGCCTTAATTGAAAATTATCTCTCATTATTGGGAGGGGTAATTAATTATAGGGGCATGCATCTATAGGAAAACAGAACTCAGATCATAAAATCCTTGCAAAATGAGGGCAAAATCTCTAGGTAGTTTTTTATCCAAAATTCAATATGCCTTTTGAAAATTTACCCGAAATTTAAATCCGCTAAAACTCCCCCCATCAATAAAAGCAAGTGTGGAGAGGCTGGGCAGCAAGTTTTCGGAGCCCACAAAGAAGTGTTCCAGTCCATCCCACCAAACCGTGGAAGACTTTGCGTGGGGCATGAGACAACCACAACCTATTTGTTATGTCTATCTTATCCTTTGACTCAATGTATGTTGAATGAATTATAATAACTAGAAATAACCATAGACATCATAGCTAATGTGACTTTATATTTACGTAAAAGTCTATCTTCTTAAATTAAAGCTTGAGATTCTTGAAGGCATTATGCTAAGCTTCTTAATTTATTTTATTTTTTTTAACAAAGTTAAGCTAGTAACATCATTCACAGTTATTGCTTTATAGGTAAACCGTTTTCTATTCAATGACGTTGGAACATCCTTGAACACACATGAAATTAAGGAACCATCAACTGTTGTGCCAAGGTGAGCATAATCGTTGCATGAGGCCCTTATGATAAGTGCTTCTCTCCATCATGCCAAGAAATGCTTGTATCGGTGGCACTATCAATTATAGCTGTAGGAGGGCTGAGAGTCAACCACTATGAGATTACATTGATGCTGCCATGCATGATCAAAGATACCTTACAAGAGTAGCAAAATAAGAATGAAAATAGGTGCTAGAGGCTTCCTCAATGCAAAAATAGGATAGTTAGGCTTGAGTTTGTTATTTTTGATGTGCATAATATGATTTCAGATCTTATTGTCTTCTTTGATGCTTTTTCTCTTATTCTTATTCTACCTTAGCACCACCCATATTTAAGGGAAAACATGGATTGATTCACAGATGAGCAGAGTTCCACGTATTGACATAGATAACTTCGTGTCCCTATGCTACGACTTCGTAAGCTCTGTTCAAATACAAGTTTAATTTGGCGTCCCTTGAGATTTTGGGTGACACAAAAAATAATTTTGGCTTAGGTGATGGCTTTTTGGTCCACAACTACTCCTAAAGTTATCAATTTGGATGCCCCTTCATGATTGCAGATGAAATTGATTGACCCAAATTGTAGTGTGGGCATTCCACTCACTTAAATCTATTGCCGAGACTAGCATTGGCCTAGGTTGATTCACAGGTGGGCGGAGCTGCACTTATTGACATAGATAACTTTTTCTTCCTGTACTACAACTTTGTAAGTTCTTTTTCAAATACAACTTTGATTTAGCTTTTCCCTTGAGATTTAGGGTGACACAAAAGAAAATTTTGCATAGGCGACGGCTTGTTGGTCCACTATTAAATTTGGAAGCCTCTACAGGATTGTTGATCGGATTGATTGACTCAAATTGCAACTCGATCATGTGTTCAAGTTGGGCGAACATAGAGAGAGATCAACATGTGCATAACACATTTTGGCACAAACCAATGCTTCACCACTAAGATCCAGGAAGCTAACGCTGTCAGCCCATATAATTGAACACCACTCTCCCTAGTCCCTACAAATGTTTATGTCTATCCCCAAGGTTTAAAATTGCACAATTGGGTATTGAGGTATTTTTCTTTTGTGAGACGAGGCGTAAGCCTCAAAATTCAAAAATTGCGTAAAGTCAAAATGACAAATTTTTTGTATACTAATCTAATAATATATTAAAATTTGACATAAGAAATAAGTTGTTATATATATAATATATAAAACATAAAAATCACAATATATGAAGTGTCAAATAATAAGTTGTTTGAAATTAAATTGATCCAAACATCACAATAATAAGACAACATAAAATATAGTTCAACTCAAAATTCTATCTTTCCCAAATCCCAATATCCTATTCATTAACATGTAATTCAAAAAATAAATAGCAATGACATAACAACTCAGATGAAAATTCACATAACTTATAGTTCTTGGAAGCATTTAATTGCTCCCGAGCTATTCATTCGACAAGACTAATCCAACGTAGATGTCGTTAATAATCCAACATAATTTGGACAGATGCATTTTCTCCTGATCACCCACCTAATCTAATTCTCATAAGACAAGATCATTTCCTTACAAGGTCAATAAAAGGCATATAAAGATATTTCCCTTGCTCAAGGTAAATTTCATTAATTTCTTAACTCAAAAAGTTTCTCTATCATATTTGTAGTATAAAAGCAAATTGATCCCGTTGTATCAATGTGATTTTCCTAATCTTTATTCTATCATTCTTTCCATAACATTGGAGGAATCAAAAGCTCTATAGTTATCGCTATTGAAATATCCCTATAATAAATTATCTTCTTTGTTGTAATTTAGAAGTATATCTTGCATGAAAATGATTTAGTATATTTGTTCATACAAAAAATATGAGAAAAAGATAAGAAAGATACTTACAGAAAAAGGAGAGAAACTGCCGCACGAAAGCCCTAAACTTTCCGAACTTCTGATCCAGACGCTCCACTTACGAACATTTGAAGAAGAAGACAATGAAGGTTTTAGAACGTCGTTGAAGAAGACAATGAAGCTTTAATAGCACATCCTAAACCTAACTTGCGATGCTTAGGCAAAGTCGAAGAGGAGGAAGATGAAGAAGAGGAAGGCAACCGAACTCCAGGCGAAGTTGCAGAACACAAACGCAGGCAAAGTTGACGAGCACGAACGCACGTAGGCGAAGTCCAAGAGCGCGATGGTAGCTAAAATTTGAAATGCCTAAGCCGAGTCGAGTAACACGCGAAGTCGAATACGAAGGAAATAAGAATACAAATATTAGGTTTATTTATTATTATTATTATTATTATTTTTTATAATAGCTTTTTAAGAGGCGAACACCTAGTTGAAGTGAAGTGAGGCGAGGCGCGCCTTGAGGGGCGCCTCTGTTTATTTGAGGCATACGCCTCACATATGAAGTACAAGGCGTTCACGTTGATGCGCGGAAGGTCTGAATTGCGATGCGTGCCTCTTGTTGCGCAATTTTAAACCATGTCTATCCCATAATGTGACTCATCCATAACAAGAGTTCTCTCATTGATGTCCAGTTTCATGAGTCCAACTTCATGATGAAAAATGCTGAATGATGCCACAAAACTTTGTACCTTTTATTTCAATAAGTTAAGCTTGTTGCCACATACTTGGACTAGTTTGATTCACCAAAATGAACATGTCTATCCAACAATGCGATTGGTGAACCACAGGCGGCTCATAGCTATCACTGAGACAAAATACTGATATCTAAACGTTTAAAATAAAATAAACTTGAAACATGATCTCGCATTTCATGCTCAGAATAACCACCTACCTGCCCTTTGCACTAAAACCTAATCCAAGGTGCAAATTCCAGCTTTATCCAGGCTCAAGAAAAACACACATTTCTACCAAAAAAAAAAAACAGAATTTGTTATTATTCGAACTATCTGTCATTGCCAAAGCTTAATGGTATAACTTTGGCTCCATTCCAAATATTGGCATACTTCTTGAATTCGTCCAGTCACTCCCACATATAATTATTTAGTAAATTAAATATGATTCACGGTAATATTTCCTTTAAAAAAACTAACATAACTATCATATGAGTGCTTTCAAACAAAGTACTTTGGTAGTCATGTTTATAAATTCCAAATTAAGCTACCATAACATGATAATGGACAAATTAGATCACTGAAAATCTTCTACACAAATCAATACTAAAATTACTTGAACATAGTAGCTAAGTGAGTGTCATTCCTCAATAAATGCATATTAATGATAATTACAAGAAATAAAAAAATTTAATATTTTATAACATGAATTAAAATTGTCAGATGCCATGATTAAAGTAGGTATTCATAACTTTATTTGAACAACCTTACTCCATAACGTCCTTTTTTGTTCTGTTGAAGGATTCGTTCTCTTTTTTTCTATTGAATCTTTCTTTAGCTTTTCCCAGTTTCATTCCTCTAAATCTTCTCTTTTAGACTCTCCCACACTTCTCTCTGTCACTCTGTCTCTCATTATTGCTACAAGTATGTTTATGTATCTACCATTTAAGAATTTTCATTAAGTCTATTTGATGTCATTATTATTACTTAAACTAAGAAGCAACCATGTTGTTATCAAAACATTGTAATTACTTTCCATTCTGCATACAGGTTAATTTGGAGACCTTGCCAAACTGGGAGGAGAAACAGATGTATAAACAGTAAGTTATTCAACCATCGATTTGCTTTGGGATGGCCTCAACTGTGCTTCGCCTATTCTACTAATGTGTTGGGCAAAACCTGAAGGGCTTGTAGTTCTTTGTGAATCGCTCTTCTTTATCACATTATAATTTCTGCTTTATATTCTTTTCATGAGCAGATTCATGGAGGATCATAATACAGCCACATTTCCATCGAAGAAGTAAGGCTTTGCATGAAACTAAAATTGTTTGTTCCATGCTTTATATGCTTCTTATGTTAGCTATGCGGTTGTGCGATTATGTTAGGGTAATGAATACTAACTCTGTAGTTGAATATCATTGCAACTTCAATGGGAAGTATCTAAATCAAAAAGTTCTTCCATAAGCTAGTGCATATCTCTGAGGTTGTGAGGCCTGATTCTAGTGGTGACATTTGATATGCTGAACAAGTATAGGCTCACATTTTTCCATATAGCGGTAGCATGTCACCAGTATGTTGTTGTTTAAGCTATTTAGTCCTTTTTTGCAAATAAATGGTTTGTATCTTTGATTCTGAAGAATTGTAAATGTTAATCTAGCTTCAAAATTTTAGGAATAATTGAACAACCACCTTTTAATTTCCTAAATTCTATAAAGACAATTCACAATAAAAAAAATTTCACTCTAGTACCATGCTATATTTTTTGTCTTTCATCCCTTTAAATTTATCCTATATATAATGTTTTCTTTTGTAATATTCTAGTTTCTAAGTTGGAAATGTTTACACTATGATTCACATAGAAACACTCAACACAACTAACATATTTCAAAGGTCCCAGCTGATGGAGAAGACACAACTGTTAGTCTAAGTGGAATCTGATTGTGTTGATCAATTAGATTGTACTATTGCCTCAGATCTCAAGTCAATTTTTCGTGCTTGCTGGGGGGCGGGGCGAGAGTCCTCCCCTTGCTTGGGTTCGGTTGCTTAGCTCCCTAAGTTTTTTTTCCTCTTACAACACCCTAACATTGTGTACTTGAGTGCTCTGGCGCTGCAAAAGTTTGCTGAAAGAAAAGACAAGGTAGAGTGCTAAAAGAAAATAAAGAGTGGAGTGCTGAAACGCTCTAAATTCAGCGTCGCAGTGTTGTTAGGCAGACTGGAGACAAAGTGTTGAACGCCGCAACGCTTAGAATTGGCGCCACAAGACTTTGATTCGGACTGGACATTTTTTCCTTATTTTTTTTTCTCAACTATAGCATCCCTTGGTGGTATATATAGGCTTTTCTCTTTTGTTTAGTGTGTTAGAATGCTCTAAGTTAGAAGGATAGAGTGAGAGTGAAGAGAGATTTGTACTTTTTTCTCTCAATTTTTATAGTTGATTTCTTGCTATGTGTGGTTCTATGGTGTTTTTCCCAATTTCAGACTTTTTCATGTTAAATCCTGTTGTCCTTTACTTTCTGCTGCATTCCATTTTTTCTTTTTGTTTTGTTGTGTGGTTTATTTCCACTCCCAAACAACAACTTATCTTTATTGTCAATGGTCCAACCACACATCCATATGTCAGTCACTAGCAGCCAGGAGTGCACCAGCAACATTTTTCAAATGCAGCTCCGACAGTATGTGAACTCACAAACCAGTAGGACACACATCCCTTCACTGTTTTGGGCGGGTCATCTCCCTTTTGGAATAAGTCTAGTTTTTGAAACTATGACTTAAGCTTTGCTATGAAGTAATACAGGATCACTAAGTGCAATCTACTGCTCAATGAATTTTAGTTGATGAAGAAAGTGCAATCAAAGCCTTATATAGAATGTTCTAGTCGCACATAGATTGGTTCACTCGCAAAGGCATTGACCTTGTCCGCATGTGCAGGGCCAAGCTATGCCTGATAATTGACATGGAGCACCATGGGATGCCTCCCCATTACATCTTGTGTATCTCATCCTCTCTAGGTATGATACCATGTGATTCAATTGACTTGAACTGTGATGCCAATTTAGTTAGTACCAATTACTGCAACCAACTGCTCCAAAACATGAGAGGAAGCGGAAGTTGTAATCAAGACATTAAAACTTTTGATCTAATTATATTGTTATTGGTGCATTTCAAGAACCTATGATTTAATTATAAACTTTGGCTTAATACTTATTTGGCCTAAGTTTGTTGATCACGAAGAGAACTGAGGGGGCATCTAATTCTTCGTACATTTAAGAAGATGTGCTCCAATACTAAATTGATGTTAGACAGGCATTAGAATAGAAAAATCTTAAAAATAAATTAAAAGCTATCTTAAGAGGGGTTAGGGGAGATAGAGAGCAGTAAGTTCGCACAGTTCTTCAATGAATTCTCAAGCTATTTTCTGTTGAATCCTTATAGTACTTTAATTATTGAATCATCAAAGTTGGTTATGCTCAATTTACAAAGCACATGATGTGGAGGCTGAAAATTCCACTATCTTAATATGCAATTTTTTAGTTTATCAAAATCTAGTTACAAATTGCCATAAGATGATCCTTTTGTAGAATTATATAAAAAATACGACTTGTCCTTGAGTACGTGGCAACCATAAAATGATAACCTTAAATAAAAATGCAAGTTAAAGTTAAAAAGGTCTTTTGATAGTGGTTGAAATTGTTGGTAGAAGCTAAACAACAATTGTCCAAGAAGAACTCAGTGGATGCTTTTGATAGTGTGCACAAATTCTCCTGGGGCACAAAGAATTGTCTTTCAAAGGGTAATGGTAGCTATGTCTCTCAAAAAGATCAGAATGGTGATAATACACAGAAAATCATGGAACCATAGATTCATATTTAATATATGCATCTAATTAGAGTATTCATAGTATATGCGGATGCTACCAGTGAAAGAAAAGTGGTAGTAAAACACATCATGATTAAATCCACTAATATAAACAATAACAATGACTACTAAAGGCTCTAATGTGCCTTGATCAAATAACATAATTGCATCTTAAAAAATTTGACAATATTAATGCTGGAAGGGAAATCATGTACATGCACACTAAAAAAAGTACATGCACGCTAGGTTGTAACAATCTACAAAAAATAAAAATGCATCAATAATTTTGTGGAAGAGATGGAGTGGAGAAAGAGTGCAAAAGATATACAAAATAGGTAATAAACATTAAAAAAAAAAAAAACACTGAACATTTTAATGAGCTTACTTGACAATTACTCATAGTTGCAACAAGTATTAGTGCATTATGCCGTAAGGGTTTTCTGGAGATATAATGCATGGTGCACTGTGTGCCATTTGAAAAAATACAATAATCACAAAAATAAAAAGAATACTAAGAGTTCAAGACATAGGATAAATACTGCCATAACTAAAAAATTAATATAATCATGATTGATTTCTTTTTGAATATAACTCATTGAAATACATGATCGAATTTGAGGAATTGTTATTGTGTTTAGAAATAATGGAAGATCTTGAAACAATGTTTTTTAGATTTAGATTTGTATTAAGACCTAACATAAAAAGAGGGATGAAAACACTCTCATTTCCTCTTTGAGCATGCTTTTAAACCTGCATAAGGTTTTGAGCAAATATTACAATTTCTCGCACCAGAAAGAGTTAATATTTGTACTGAAAATGCATATTTTCATCAAAATAATCAAAACTCAAACTGCCGCACCTAATGCATCTAAAGGAAATGGCACAAGTAATCAGCAACAGCTTAGTGAAAAATCTATTTTTATTGCATTTAGTTTTAAAAAAACTTATCCTTCATTAAATGTATTAACCAAGATTTCAATAAGAATATATCATAATTGCACGCACTTTGATTTTATTTTTTTAATAAAATTAATTTATTAAAATTGTGAAATAGATTAATGGGGCTTTAACATAGGATTTTATTTTAAATTCAAATACTTAAGCAATGAAATTCGATTATTATGGTGCAATTGTAAACATGCAGTAGTTGTTGATACTAAAGATAGTTTTCTTTTTGTTTGAGTAATTTTTTTTTAAAGTTTCCAGGCAAAACTTTTAGTTATTTGCTCATCATTTTTTCTTAATGAAGAAATTATAAGTAATTATACTTGTAATGTTGTTTAGAATTATTAATGTTTTGTTTTCTGATCCTTGACTTTGGTGTGTGATGGTTGAACAGATGATTTAATTACTTAACTAGGTTAATGTTTCTCTCATTTTAAACTATGGGTTTGCCAGCCCAAGCGTGTCTAACCGATTAATTACATGCCATTATGATTTGAGGTGATGATTCTAGCAATTTTGAGGTGGAGGCTCATTAGGAGTGACCTGCAGGCAATCATGGTGGCAATTCTATCCATATTGGGTTACCAGAAAACGTGAATTAGGCCCATAACTTGCTCTTTATGGAGCATACAAGTTGCATGAAGATCCACGGGGAGATTACTCCTGTCTTGTGCTTTGTAGCATAGTTCATAGTTGAGTTGGGTGTCTTTATGCACCTATTGAATGTATCCCTTGCTACTTTGTATCTAGTTAGCTCTTCATTTTTCCATATATATTTTTGTGATGAAGTTTGTTCTTATTAGCCGCTCTTCAAAACCAGCAAAAATGGGACTCTTATGCTCGGGTTATATGCTTTTTTTCCCCTTTTATATGCTATTTATCATTCTGAATGAATTATTCTTCCTGTAATGAAATTTGCGTATTTCTTTATAGGATTTTGGCCATAATTTTGATGAAATTATTGGCACTTATGTTCTATTTTAACAAAAGGTTGTACATTATTTGTTCTTACGATATTATTGAAGTTACACATTCTTATTTTCTATACCCTTTGCTATAAAGGCTTAATATTTCATAAAACTTTATGTTGATTGCAGGTACTATAATTTAGATGCTTATCATCGGCACAAAATGGATAATGAGCAAAAGAAGAGCCTTAAGCAGGTCCTTGTAACAGAACGTACAAATTTTAATGATGAAGAACAACGCCGGTATGCAGTTATCAGCTATGCTATTCATCTAATGATAATGTCCTCCTTTTTGTCCTATGGTCATCTTATTAGACCTTTCAGGGCTAAAAAGTTTGACCATTTTACTGTAACTAGATTTTGTTTGGCAATTTTATAGAATTTCTTGACAAAGAAACTTCTGCTTGTTCATGTGACTTTTGGTCTGTTTCATTTGAACTAACACATAATGATTGGCTATTTACAATTGATGAGAAGTTTTTAGATTTATTTTATTGGAATGCTATGTACTGCAGTACAAATGTTAGTAAGGTTAGTATAAAGTGCGCTCAAACTCTAATCAGCTGCAAAAAGATAAAAAACTCTCAAGCCACTCCGCCACAGCTCTAACTGTATTTTTAGTGGTGATTTGAATTTGGGCATAGATGTTGGACAAACCTTGTGAGTAGATTCTTATGGTTTTGGATTTTTTGATATTTTTGTGCAATTTCAAATGGTAATTAAAATTGTTAATCGAAAATAAAGCCTCGTATAATTAACTACTGATATAAAATTGTTATATTGAGCCGTTGTTTTGTGGACTCTGTTATATTAAAACAACATATTATTTCTAGCCCCTTTAAATTTTACCCCAATATATATTACTGTTCATCCTAGTGAGGTGATAGACATTTGACATTCTTATAAATCTTTCTAGGTTCTTGATGCTAAAACTGATGACAGTTTCTTTTCATTCTATTTAATATTTAGATTTAGAATCTCGAATTGTATATGGTAGCATTTTGTTGTACTGTGGTAGTGTGGTGATAGCTTTCACCGGCTGGCACTAACTACAATCTGGTTTTTCAATTACTGGAACATTGGTGCATCATATTGTGTTGTGTTTTTGCAGACGAGAGTTATTGGTGGAGCGCGAAAAGATGAAGGAAGAAAAAGTGGAGGAATTGAAACGCTCCATGCAGAGTGGAATGGTAGGAAACTTTACTGTTTTTTGCATGGATGTAAGCTCTCAGGGATAGTTTCTTTGAAACTGTTGGAAGTGATTAAATTTCATTTTTGAAACTTAGATCAAGATTTCAAGCATTTATTAGGTGGAAATTAGACGAAAATGTGTTATAATACCACTTTCAAAAAAAAAAAAAAAAAAAGGAAAAGAAAAAAAAAGAAGAGTTATACCGCTTCCAACCGACCAGATGGTTCTTAGCTTTCCCAAACTTGATTTATTACTTCCTTTGCATCTCCCTTTTCTAGTATGATGGTGTACTTAATTTGTTACGCATCATAATTCCCTGAAATGTTGCAGTTCACCAAAGTTCAATAAAAAGATCTTGTTATATAGTACTTTCATTTAATATTTTTCATTGAAATTTTGAATTATTATTTTCTTAAAAGGCACAAGCGATGAAGGAACAAGCTCGTCTGAGGGAAGAGATGGCATATCAATATAAACTGGGAAATTTTGAGGTAAATATGTGCTGCTTCTAGCGACTCTGTGCTTGATTCACCTAACCTGAACTTTCTCCTTCTCAGGCTGCAGCTGCTATCCAGAAACGATTGGATCCAGATGTTGCAATGTAGCATATTAATTTACTACTGGTTATAAAGAATTATGTTTCTGATGTAATCAATCTTTCTATGAACAGCTCTTTAAATTATTACCATGAAAACATCAGAAAATGATCAGTCTTGTTTTGATTCATTCTCTTCAATTTTGTTATTAGGTCAGCCCTGTTTCTGGATAATTCTCTTCATGTTTCTTTTTTGTTTTTCGGGATAATTATCTTCTCTGGCTGTCTCAACCTTTTTCATCTAATTCATTGCTTCTCCTTTTAGTCTGGTCTCGGTGGTCTCTTGTTGCTCTTGTTTTATTGATCTGATCGTTGGATTGATATGTAAGGTATGTTATGTGAGAATGAATTATTTTGGACGGAGTTTGTATTTGACACGCAGAGACTTGGCCAGTTTTATGTGGCAGTATGTATAGTTCCACAAAGTGAGGCATCAATGCACTACTTGACCTGGGTACTTTTTTTTACCTCTACTGATTGAACTTTGGATATATTCACATTTGAAAAATTTGTAGGTCGTGGGAGAGTTTCGTATGTTTAATGTTTATTAAAATGCAATTTATTTTGATCTGTTGGTTGGGAATTTTAATTATCAATATGTAATGTTTGTATGAATGTCTTAATTGACCTAAATATCCTCCCCTAAAAAAATTTAAAGTTTTGCACACATATAAAGTAGTTGTAAAGGGTTTACATGAGATGAGATTTTTGTATTAAAAATCTTATAACAACATTAACCTTTATTTCTCTATGTTAGATTGGTTATATGAATTTTTTTTTTCGTTGTTTTGTTAAGAGTTAAATTTTCATTTAAATTTAATAAAGAAAAGTCATTTATAATATTTTCTAATAAAATCTTTTTATGTTTATCACTACTTTTCTTAATATAAGCAAAATTATATATATATTTACCTAACTAATTCATCAGAAGGTTGTCGTTTTATATGATCATGTCATCTAAGACAACTCTCTCTAATCTTATCTTCTATAGGAGTTACTCCAACCTTTTCATGTATATGTTCATTTTGTATTCTATCTCTAAGAGTAAAACCACTCATTCACTTAAACATTGTTTTCTTTGCAAAACATAATATTATGCTTCTCTTTTAATGACAAATATTCTACATAATAAAGCATTGCAAGTATCACCATCATCTTATAGAAATTTTATTTAAGTTTGAGGGAGGCTTTTTTTCTTATTAAAAATCTTAAAAAGGGCAAAATAGTGAGGCTTATTCTAGTTGAGGTATAGATGCTTGATGCTATGTTTGACCATTCACTTTATAAAAAGAGAGGAAAAAAAATCACGATGGCTATCATTAGTCTTGATAGTGATGCTATGTGTTAATGATCATGGTGATGTCAAGCATCTGTATTGGTGATGATTATCGGTGTTAGTCTTGTTGGCAATGATATGAATTGACATTGATGTTAATGTGTGTACATGTTGTTGGAGATGATAGGTGTCGATGTTTTTGCCAATGATGGACATCAATATTATGCTTGACGATGTGCATTGACATCATTGTTGATGGTGGGCATTAGTGTCCTTATTGATAATTGGCATCATCCTTACAAGTGACATCATACTATTTGTTTGAAAAAAAAAAGCTTTGCTTTTCTTTAGAAATAGACAAAGTAAATTGGAATTAAATTTTTTTAAGAAAAATTTAATTTCTAGAATTTCAATTTTTAAATCAAACACATCATTATGAGCGATATATCACCTCAGGAGGTGAGAATATCATTCCCTAATAGGTTCAGACAACAAAACTATAAAATTTCATCATGATTATGATAATTAGATTCAAGAAAGTACTACATATGATCCTTAAGGGTCAAAATGATGTTCGTTCGAATAATTTGACCATAATAATCCAGATGAAGTATTATTAATTTCATATTTAAAGTCATGTTAATAAATGATATATCTCTATAGGGAAAGGAAATATCACTTATTATCCATGGTTTGAATATGACGATAATGATCGTCGTTGATTTTGATTTTTCCAAAGAGAATTAATTGAATTTTGAAAATTGATCTTGGGTCTTTAAACCTTCTACGAGTCAAAGCCCTCATAGTTAATTACATCATAAAAACCTTGAGTTTCTTATGAAGACTCTTGATTAAAATAATGATAAAAATTTTATTTTTGAATTATCAAGGAGTGATATCGAGGGGAGTGAGGATAGAATTTTCAATCAAGATTAGTTCAAATTTGTGCACTTATTATTGGAAGCCAAAGGATGAAAGGTATGAGATGTTTTGAGATTCTAAAACATTTCAGAAACAGTCCTATTTATCCTATGTGTTGGGATTTAAATCTTAGTTTGAAGAGACATTCCAGTTTATAATTTATTGGACACGAGATTCTACGAGATGAGAATTCAGTCTTATGAATTTGGGTCTGCCCCGGATCCTAGATCTATTTTGGGCACTAAACGATAGTGGCCCAAACCTAGCTAATGCAGTGTAAACTAAACTTATCCTGGCCTAGATTTGGGAGCATGCTAACCACATAGATGATTTAAAATCATGTGTCTGATCTTTTATGAAAGATTCACGACCTATTATTTAAGTTTTGAGAAATTGAGGCTGATGTCTAGAGTAGGTCCTAATTGGTCCCTTGACTTATGTAGGGTAATTATGCCATGAAATGCAGTTAAATTTTTTGACTCTTTGATTGGTTTCTAATACAATGCATGCTGATTGATCTTGAATGCATAAATAATATGAAGTAATTTTAAAAGGCTTAAAAATAGATTATTTTTATACAGATTGCATAACATCCCCTTAACAAAATTGCACCCTAATAGGCTAGGTGATTTACTAGAATCTGCAAGCGGGGAGGTACCGAACAAGAAAGAGAAAGTTTAATATGAATGCATGCAAACTAGTGGGTCATTCTCGTGGTTAGTCTTAAAATCGATTAAGTTTCTTTGTGAGACTGAAATTTTTTAATTAGTTTTGAGTAGAAAAAGTTTTTAAGGTTCTCTCATGAGCCTCCGAGGATTTTTAGGCTAAATCAAAATCAACATGTAAGAAAATAACCTAGAAAAATATGTAATTTTTAAGGCACAAATAATATAAATAATTAATAAATCATTAAATAAATTTAAAGTCCATGTGACAAGTGTCAGTTAATTACAACCTAGGGTCTACAAAAATTAAAAGTTGTTAGGTACCACTGACAACAACCCGTATTCTAATCCTAGAAATGACGCAAGTGATTTTGAGAGTGGGATATTCTCTATGTCTTCACTTCTCCGTCTTCTTTTTGTCTACGAGCTCTTTGGAGCCATTTGGTTCAATTATCTAAATGAAAAGAACTCCTTCAAGGGTTATTTTTTCTCTCTTCAAATTTTCAAATCATCATAACTTGAATCTCCAAATGAAAGGGAACTCTCCCTTAGGGGATGTTTCCCTTCTCTTCGGACTTCAAGTTGGATGATTAATATCCCATCTTAAAAATCTACTTTCACAACACTTAACCCAATCAAATCACATATAGAAAATTAAAGAAAACTCTAAAACAATCTCGATGGTTATCCTAGGCAATTATAATAAATAATATCCCAAGTAGTTATATATTTACTCAAATTAAATCCACAACCACACTTGGCCATACTCTTTTAATTTCAAGAAGGACTTAACATTTTTGCACATGTAGAAAATACGTTAGTTTAAATTTTGATTTGGTTCCATTGATTTAGCCCTGTATGAGCATGACCATCTGCAAAAAAATCTATGAGCATCTAGATCATTCTCAGTCTAAGAATAATCTAATGCCCATCACATTAATCCGCAAATTTCTTAAAATTAAGATGTAAATAAACAATCACATTAATCAATTAATTGCAACCATCATGCAGTGAAAACCATGAAAAATAAATACTGGCCTAACATAAAATTAGAGTCGGTTGTCCAGCAAATCATCTAAAGTATGTGCATCAGGATGTGTGATTTGGTTATATCCTATGCTGGGTAATTGTTAAAGTTGTATAGTATTTCAATTTGTTGAGAGCCAAAGGGGATTTTAATTTGAATTTAAGTATTAATGTTTTAGTATTGATTTTAGATGTATTTTAAGTGTTGAGTTTGCTTTCCTTTACTAAATCTTTACTACTTTTATTTACACAAAGGCCATAAAATTTATTTGACCTTCCTTGATGCTAAGTTAATAGTCTTATAGGCCCGTGTTACATAGGTGTAACTAGTATTGATTAATTAATTTAGTTAGTTAGAAGTTAAGGGTTGATAATTTTTAATTAAATTAAATGGTTACTCATTTTATTCATGGAGTTGATGATTTATGGAATTTAAATTAATTATTGAATTTTATTGAATTATTTAACGCATTAAATTAAGGGGTTAAAATTTAGTTTTTTCAATTAAAGTTGAAATAAACTTTAGATGTCAGAGGGATCATAATAGTGGGTGATAGAGGTCAGAGGGATCATAGTTGGAGGGAGATGGAGGTTAGAGGGACTATAGTCGATAGTTGGTAGATGTTAGAGGGACCATATGTCTACAAGGGTTTTGTTCTCTTAGTCACTCCCTTTCCACCCCTCAAACTCTCCTCCTCTCCTCAACCTCCCTCAAACCTCCATACCGCACTCCAATCCCTCTTGCCCTAACCAAAACCCTCTAAATTAGAAATCCATTCTTTCCACCACCATACTTTCCTCTAATGAACTCTTGTTCTCCTTCTCCCCCACTCAAGAAGAGGTCATCTCTTTTGTTGCGATTTAGTTTTCAAATCTATACTTTTATATGATATGAGTTTATGATAATACCAAAATATTATTGTGTTAATTATTTTTTTCATCTAACACATATTGGAAAAGTATTGTTTGTGTTGTTTATGTGTACTAATATTTTAGAGAAATCATACTATAAGCTGTTGAAGACTTCAAGACAGATTAGACTAGGGTTTATTATAATTAAAGTTTGTACTTTTCTATTTTTTTTGAGTTTGAGAAAGTGTGATTATAATTGAGTAACTATGCACACACACACTGGGGAAGAATTAAAACTTGTATTTTTAAAACTAATCATACTGTACGATTCTGGAATCGTACATGACAATTTGACCTGAGAGTTCCTCCAGAAAGAAGTTAATCAAATCAAGCCTTAGAAATTTTTGATTCAACTATTCGTACTGTATGAAGTTACATTTTTTACAGATGACATCTAGAGTATGAAATGGATACGTACCAGTTCATCCCAAACAGACTTGCCATTTTTTCTATTGATTGTACTGTACGAAATAAATTTTGTACAAATGACTTCTAGAGTATGAAATGGGTGTGTACCAGTTCATCCATATAAATAGGTCAATTTTTTGAACTATTCATAATGTATAAAATTATTGTTTGTATAGACGACATCTAGAGTATGAAATGGACTCATCCATTTTTATACCAAACGAATCATGATTTGGTTAAAACTGATCATACTATACGATGTCAGTTTGTACATATGAGTAATACGATGTATGCCGACCAGAGTACAAAATGCATTCATACAAAAACATACTTGATGAACTTATTCATTTTTGAATTATTTATACAATACGATGTCAGTTTGTACATATGAGTAATAGAGTATAAAAATAGGTTCGTCCAGGTTCGTACCAGGAATTTTGAACTATTCTTATGTATGAAGTATGATTGTACTATACAATCTTAGACTGTCAAATTAAAATATTTAATTTTTTGGATGATTTTTCCTGTCTTTCATATTTAAAGACCTAAAAACTGACTGGCTACATAACTCCTACTATGAAATTCTTTTGAGAGTGCACTTAGAGAGTGTTTGGGAGAGTGTCTTAGGATTGGAGAGTGAAAGATTTCTTAAGAGGAATTTATTAGGGGATTCACAAGTTTGCCCAATAGTGAGTATCTCTTGCTTGTACTTCAATGTTCTTCCCTACTTTCTTCAAGACTCTTGGAAGAAGATTTTCAAAGGAGCATTGATACTCTGCTGACATTAGGAGGGTGTGAAAGGACGTTTGTACTCTATCAAAACTTGGAGGGTGTGAAAAGATGATGGTAATTTGTTAGCACCAGGAGGGTGTAAAAAGATGATAGTACTCTGCCAATAATAGGTGGATGTGAAAGGATGTTGGTTCTTTGCCATCACAAGGAGGGTGAGAAAGGATGACTATTCTTTACCGCAGCCGAGTTTGATGGAAGAGAGGTTATTGTAAGGGCTTCTCCGCCTTACTGTGGGAGCAAAAGAAGAGTCACTTTGGTATAGTGCAATACTTAAAGAAAGAGTCTTCAAGGAGTGGATGTAGGACTAGTTGGACTAAACCACTATGAATTTTTGTGTTCCTCTTTTTTTTTTTTTTACTATATTCTTATTGTTCTACGTTTTAATTTTATGATTTAAAAATTAGTTTTGGAGAAAACTTTTCATTGTGATAAAAACTTAAATTAGTTTTCTAAAATTTACCAAGAGATTTTTAAATTACCAATTCACCCCTCCTCTTGGTTAGCATTGGGACAAATTTAATAGGTCTAATAATATATTGAGACTTTCAAGTGGTATTAGAGCCTACTTTCAAAATTAAGGTTTAGATAAATTTTTAAAAATGATCATGGCTACTTTTGAAAATCGTAACACACCCAAAGGGTATTCAATCACTAGACCACCACTATTTGAGGACTTCACTTTCGACTTTTAAAAAACACATATGTCTAGTTTTCTTCAATCGCTTGACTATCACATGTAGATTTTAGTACATGAAAGCTACACTAGACCAACTAAACTTGTAGATGACATTATAACTAAAACACCATTTACTGATTAGATAGTAGAGGAAAAAGAATTAGCTCAGTTAAATGAAAATATTTAAACAATTTATTTGTGCACTTAAGTCTGAAGATTATATGTATGTCTCAACTTGTACAACTGGAAAAAAGTTTTGAGATAGAATTTTCATCACTTATGTGTTGATAATATCTACCTCATGATCTATTTTGGAGATTTTGATGATAACATACATATGTTTGGATGTTTTTATTTATGTGTTAAGTATTTCAGATGTAATGATGTGCATAATAATTACTTATGAGATTTATATTACACAACTCAAGTTCAATCAAATGTTGAGATTAAGATGGATAACTTCAAAGAGTTTATATTATCATGGAAATATTTTACTGGTCCATTAATATTTATTTGCATGATTTGATTTGCTCACATTCTAAATATCTATTAATTATATATTAATCTTGATATAAAAATCTATAAGATTTCTTTATTAAATAAATTTTATAGTCTTCATTGATTGCATAATTATTATGAAATATGGAAAGTTATATAATTAGGGAAATTAAATGTAATAAGGTTATATGGCGAAACTTTTATTATTTATTCATTTTAAATTAACTTATTTCACATCAATTTATTAATGTACGATTAATTTAATATAAATTACATCATATTATTATATTAATATTCAACATATCTATATATATATATATATTTAAAAATATGCATGAGTTTTGATTTTATTGAATATGATATAGTTTTAATATAAACGTAGTCTAATTATTATTGCATTAGCTTTTTTGGATTTTGTAGATAGTAATTGAAAGGTTATATGACTCATTTTAATTTAAAATGAATTTTCAAACATTTTTTAATTTAAATATAATCTACAGGTAGCTATTTTGTCTTATTTTGGATATATATGAAGACTTTTTAACTTTCCCATGTGGTTAACCATTTTATAGCCATTTCAATATCATATATATTTAATATAAATGAATTATTAATCAAATATAATATTATTAGTTGATAAATTAATATTAGATTAGTAGTTTTATTCAAATTCTACTTTACTTACTCTTTCCCTTTAAATACCTCTCTTCTTCTTCATGTAAGGGCTGCTAAAAAAGGAAACCTCCAGTAATTCTTCAATTCTTCCTTTTCTCTTTACATTCTAAATCTTAAGAGTTGAAATTTTGATTTTTATTCCAAGAGCTCTTTTCATTTGCGAGATCGAATTCTTGATTAGAAAGCTTCAACACACAAAACCGAGTAACATGTGTTGGAGTTCTTGAGTTTGCTTTCCTTTACTAAATCTTTAGTTACTATTCTTTTAGCATTCACCATATATTTTTTTTCTTAAAAATATTTATTATTTGGCAAAATAATAGTGGGTAATGTTATACTAAGTTTTATATATTACATCTTTTAAATCCATAAAGTTAATAAAGCAAATATCTTTATTTTCTTTAATGTGGCATAGATTTACATTTAAAATGTAATTCATTATTTTTATTTGAAGTTTTAAAGATTAAATTAGTAAAAAAATATTTTTATTTAAAATATTATTCATATTTTTATCAAAATATAAATCTATTATAAAGTGAGCAAATTTAATATTCTATTTGCAAGTAGTAAGTTGTTTAAAATTAATTTGTAAGATCACCTCAAATATTGTGGAGATTTTATTATAATATAATTACAGCTTGTATTATTTACATAAAATTATTTTTTTATTTTCTTGATCTAAGTCATTTGGCTTAGTGAAATTTTAATTATAATTAGATTGGGTTATACTCACTCGTCTAGGAGAGTACTTAGGTTGTAAAAAAACTTCTTTGGTTTAAAAAAGTGAGGTTTGCAAAGCAAACCTGCAATTAGTGAATTTTAGCTCGAGAGTTGGCTAGCGTGGACATATGTCGGATTGAAATCCAGTTCGAACCACATCAAAATATTGTACCTCTTATTTTTATTTCTTGCATATATTTTTCTTTGTCTTTTTTTATATAAAAATTAAGTGATTTCTTATTCTTTTCAAAATAGCTTTAAAATCATTTTAATTTCCTTCTTTTAATAAAAAATTAAAAAACCCCAATTCACCCCTCCCTCCTCCTTTGGGTGCCATAGTAATCCAATAATTGGTATCAGAGCCTTGCCTCTTTTTATTTTGGCTTAACATCATAAAGTAGATCCTCTTTAATATGGCATAAGGTTTTCCTAAGGTTTTACTTCCTGAAGGATAATCTACTCATCATCCTTCGTTGTTAGATAATGTTCCTTTTGATTATTAGAAAAATAGAATTAGTACATTCTTAAGAGGTCAAGACTCTCATATTTGGTACATGCTTACACACCAATATCATACACCCACTAAATAAATTAATGGAATAAAAATTGAAAAACTTTTTGATGAATGGACTGCATTAGAGAGGGAATTAGATGAGTTAAATGCTAGGGCATGTAATACTTTTTATTGTATACTTCTTCCAGATGATTACATAAAAATTTCTGTGTTAAATTCAACAAAAGAAATTTGAGACAAATTAATTATAACTTATGAAGGTACTAATGAGGTTAGAGATGCTCACATAAATAGACTTATTCATGAATATGAATTATCTCATATGTCTCCTTCTAAATCTATTTCTGATATGTATAAAAGATTTATGAAAATAATTAATACATTACATTCTCTTGGAGGAATATATAAGAATCAAGACGTCTATAAGATTCTTAGATTTCTTCCCAAAGAATGGGATGCTAAAGTAACTACAATTAGTGAGGCTATAGATTTATCTACTTATCCACTTGATCAACTTTTGGGTTCTTTGATAGTACATGAACATATTATAGCTCAAAGGGATAAATTGGATAGCCCTTCTAAGAAAGAGAAAGAGAAAGGTAAAACTATTGCCTTATTAGTTGATGATAATGATGAACCTAGTTCATCAAGCTTTAATAAAGATAGTGATGAGGAGGCCATGCTTTCAAGAAGACTTTTAAGCTTACTAAGGAAAAAAAATCAAAGGTATAAGAAATCCAAAAATTATAAAATTCAAACTAAGAAATTTTCTACAGGAGAAGGGCATTGCAAGAAGCCTGGACATATAAGAGGAGATTGTCCAGATCTTATTAATTTAAAGAAGAAAGAGATGGATATAGAGAGAAAGAGTGACCAGAAAGAAAAGAAGCATTTCAAGAAGAAGAAGAAGGCTCTATGGGCCAACCTAGATTCAAATGAATCAAGTTCATCAGATGAAGAGGTGAACATTTGCCTTATGGTAGGAGGAGAATCAGATCATGATTCTCAAGAGGTATGTAATGATATATCTTATGAAGAATTAGATGATGATTTTAATGAATTAGTTATTGAGTATAAAAAATTAAAAAGAAAATATAATATTTTAGAAAAAGAGCATAAAAAATTTAGATCTATATTTTAATGATTTAAACAATGAATGTGATGATTTGAAAAATAAAAATAGTTTTTTATTAAATCATTCTTTACTTGTTTGTAAACTTGAAAGAGAAAATATTCTATTAAAAACAAGATTATATTTATGCATGAAATCACAAGTTCATTATAAAGTTCTATCAAGACAACATTAAATAAAAATTCTTCTTAAATGCAATAAGGGCATCATGCTAAGCCATTTGCAAGTACTAATATTTGGTGTAATTATTGTGGTAGAAAAGGACATATCTCATTTGATTGATATGCTCCTAGATCAAAAAATGCTAAACAATCATCTTTTCTATGGGTTCCAAAAAATACAAGCACTTCAACTACCATACATAATAGATATCATAGTACTCATTTAGAATGTGGACCCAAAATATTTGGATTCCAAAAGTTAACATTTGATTTTCTTTTGTAGGAATGCCTTCAAAGTAAAAGCAATGAAGGTATGTGGTACTTGGACAATAGATGTTCAAGATGTATGATGGGCGATAAAGTAAAATTCTCTACATTAGAATCAAGTGATGGAGGATATGTCACATATGGAGATAATGCAAAGGGAAAGATTATTGTTATTGGATCCATATGTAAGAACTCTATTACTTTAGAGAAAATCTTATTTGTTTCTAGTTTAAAACATAACTTAATTTCAATTAGTCAATTATGTGATAAAGGTTTAAATGGTTCTTTTTATGCTTGACATTGTATTATTAGAATAATGAAACTATTTTGTTTATAGGAAATAGACATAAAAATATTTATTTATATGATTTAGAGAATACAAATGATGTTAATTTGAATTTACTTTTCATGAAATCTACAAATGATGAGGCTTGGTTATGGCATAGAAGGCTACATCATGCCAATATTCACAATTTAAACAAATTTTCTCAACTTGATTTAGTAGTTGGTTTACCAAAAATTAATTTTCATTTTGATTCAATATGTGATGCATGTGTTGAGTCTAGTGAATAGGTTATTAGACCTAAGTTAATGTCCCAAGGCTACCAAGGGGGGGGGGGGGGGGGGGGGGTGAATTGGTAGTTTTAAAACTTAACCCTCTTTTAAATTTTTGTTGAACCGAAATTAAACTTTTAATGTAATTTTTATAGAAAAGTTTTTCAACCACAAATTTTTTAAAACAAAAGAAAAATGCGGAAAATAAAAAGCAGTAAAGTAAACGACACAAGATTTATAGTGGTTCGATCTAACCAGACCTACATCCACTCCCCAGAGGCACCCTCTTATTATTGCACTAATACCAATAGTGTCTCTCCTTTTGCACCCACAGCAAGGCGGAGAAGCCTTTACAAACACTCTTTTCACCACTATCCGGTGCGGCAGAGAACCGTCGTCCTTTTACACAATCCTCAGTGTTGGCAGAGAATCGTTTGTCCTTTCACACTCTCCTAGTATGGGCAGAGAACCCTTCATCCTTTCACACTCTCTTAGTATGGGCAGAGAACCCTTCGGCTGTTCACACTCTCAAAGTGTGAGTAGAGAACCCTTCTTCCTTTCACACTCTCCAAGTGTCGGCAGAGAATCGGATCTCCTTGACAGATCTTCTCAAAAGAAATCTAGAAAGAAGGAAGAAAAAAGTGAAATAATCCCAATTCACAAGTAGAGATTCTTACCTTTAAACACCAAGTGAAGCCTTCACGCTCCAGTGGTAGGAATCCTCCTTTGAATGCTCTCTCACACTCTCTCCTTTACTTTTCTTTCAATAGGCACGAAGATCAAATGGAAAAAGATTGGGTGGCAGCCTAATTTGGACTATATATACAAAAGACAAGAAAAATCGCCCAAAAACTGCAAGTTTTCAATTCTATACGCAGTGGACCGTCCCGTACGATCGTGGATCATCCTGGACGATTTTACTTAAAGTGCTGGAAACGAACCTAATGTAAATTGGTACGAACTATGTTCGTACACGCTCATCGTCCCGTACGAACTATGTTCGTCTGGTATGAAACGGTTATTTCATAGGTCGGTTTCCAAAAATTCTTCAGGACGTAACCAACTGACTTAAGTCGGTTCAATTCATCCTGGGACGAACAGGTTTCGTCCTGGGATGATTTTAAGCAGAGAGTTTCGTCCAGGGACAAAAATAATTTTCATCCTGTACGATCTCATACACAGAGTTTCGTCCCGGTACAAAAATTAATTTCGTACGGTACGAACTCATACAAAGAGTTTCGTCCCGGTACAAACCTTATTTTTCGTCTGGACGAACATTACGAGTGAGAATTTTGAGAGTTTCATCCCGGGACGAATATTAAATTCGTCCTGGATGATTAGGACTTAGAAAATTTTCTCCTCGCCCGTTCGAACCAGTGCTCTTCTGAGGGTTAATTGACATGATCGTCTCGTATGAACTATGTTCGTCCCGTACAATCAGTTCATAAAAATTGTTCCCCAAGAGTGTGTGTTGTGATTTTTCACTCAATTACAATCACTCCCTTTCATTTCAAAAATTTGTAATTTACAAAAGAATAATTTGAAGTCTTCATCGTTTGGAGTTGATTTTCATGAAATGTAAGTACACACTAGAGCAAAAATAAAACTTCTAAAAATTGTTAGGAGATATATAAAAATAATAATATTTGAAATCATCAAAATAATATAAGTTGCAAGAATATGAAACATGTAAATAGGAACTCTCTCTACAATCTCCCCCTTTTTGATGATGGTAAAATAATTATTGTTTGTAGGGTTTCAGATTCTAAGATCTCCTAAACTCTCCCTGAATTGATGAACTCATGAAAATAAGGAAGCATTTGAAAAAAAAAATTTGTTTTTCAAAAATTTTATAAACTAAAAATAACATAGAAGACAAAATAAAGAAAACAATCAAAAATCACAAAAAAAACACATACGAAATCAAACACTATGAAATTCAAACAGTGCGAAAACATATGCAACACGCAACAAACAAATAATTTCACCCCCTTTTTGACAACATCAAAAGGTGAAGAAGAAAAGAATGTTAGAAATATAAGTAAAAATATGAAAGTCATTTGATATTTTAATCTTGAAAGTGATTGAAATAATATATGCAAATAAAAATTGAAAAACATTAGAAAGACATGAAATTTCATATAATTTAAGAAGTGATATAACTTAGCAAATAAAAAGAGTTTTTCAAGGGCATGTGTCAATTTAGACATGAAGATAAAGAGAATCATTGCACTAAGGATGAATAAAAATTTTTATATTTCAAATTTCAATATAAATTATGAATGAACATTAGATCAATTTGAATTAAGAGATTAAAAGAGTTTGGAAAGAAGTAATTACCACATGTGGCGCTTTGCGCATCTTTTTCTATTTTTATACCAGCACATTTTTGTGCATCTTTTTGATTTGGGCTTATTTTGTGCATCTTTTTATTATTGCAAATTTTTTGCGTACTTCTTTTGATTTTTGTACATTTGTATAATTTTTCAAGAGTATTTGAATTCTTTCCAAAATCAATAATCTAAAATTTCAAAATTTTCTAAGTGCATAAATACTAATTGAAAAGAGAAATACAAAATAAGAAAGCATCGAAATTGCAATAATAATACCAAGATAATGTAGTCTAAATAAGAGACATGGAATTGAAAAATCTAAGAATATCAAGTTATAAGCATGTCTTAAATTTTGAAAAATCATATTTTCTAATGAAATTAATTTAAATTTACAAGTTAAATAAAGCACTATTAAGATTAAAATAAAATGAATGTCATAAAATCTAACACACATTTCTAAAACATTTAATAACAAAACATTGAAACTTATACTGATATCGGATAAAAACTATTACAATTTAAACTCTTTGATATCAATATTAACACAACTAAAACATGGAAAGATAACACACAAAAGAAAATCACTAACACAAGAACAATACTGAAGTACAGAACAGACATAGAGTAAACACTGAACAAACATAGAACAAACACTGAACAAATCACTCAGATGGACCCTGATCTGGAGGAGGAGGTGGTGCTGCACCAAAAAAGCTGAAGTAACTACTGATCGTGAACATGTTGGTATTAATGGCATTTATTTGTTCACGCATATATCCCATATCCTGATTATGCTGGAAATCTTGCTGCTGTAGATGAGTTTCAATTTGATCAAATCTTTGATCAAAATGAGCCTCTAAATTTTCAAACCTTTGAACCAAATCCTCATAATTTGGTCCAGCAGCATGTGAAGGTCCGGTTTCTTCTTCTATTTCACTTAAAACTACATGAGTGCTGCTGCGCTCGTCCTTATTCAAGATAGCTCTAAAGGATGCATCGTTGTAGTAGAGTGGTTCTTCAAAGTCTTGTTCAGGATGAGTTAAATCATACTTCTTCTCTAGAATATAAGCAATCAGATATCCTAAGGCTATGTTCTTCTTCCTTTTGTGATCAACATGACCAATTTCAGAGAGACTATAAATATAGTCAATTAAGAGTTGAGCCTCATCTATAGGTTGCCTAGTCATAATCAAGTAGGTAACAGTAGAAAGAAGAGGAGTGATGTTGATTCTATCACCAGCTTTAGGGATAATGGAAGTTCTTAGGACATGCTGGATGATACGGGCTTCACGCAATAAAGTTGAAACTTTAGGTTGATGATCCTTAACTCTTATTCTTCTAATCATCCTATTGACTTCAGTCTAGTTAAAACTTTAGTTTATTAAAGTGTGTGCTCTTAAGCCTTCAGTCCTTAAGTTTAGAAAAATGCCAAAGTCATCTTTGGTGATTTCAACTTTCTTTTTGAAAATAAAAGAACTAATAACAGAGTGGTCGGAGTTGAATGACATGTTTGCCAGAAAATAGTGGAAGGTTTCTTTATTGTAGAAGTGTTCTAAAGTGAGGATCAAACTAAATTGAGTATGGGCAAAAAAGTGCATTACCTTGAAGGTTAAATGATCTTGTAGGAGAACTCTAGATGGAGTGATTTTTGTAAAGACAAACCTAGGAAAAGATTCTTCATTGGCTCTAGACAGGAAGTTTTCGGATGTATTCCTAGGAGGGCCCTTAGCCAAAGTCTTTTGGCGCTTGCTAGAACTTGTCATTGAAGGATTTGAAAAGATGAAAGCTTTGAAAGAGATGTGTGAGAGTGACTATTTAGTAAAAATTGCCGTCAATTTAAAGAAAAATCACTGTTCGTACCAGACAAAATTTTGGTTCATCCCATACGAATTCAATTCGTCCCAGTACAAAAATATTTCGTATGGACGAACGAGTGAGTTAAAAATTAACGGCTTTTCGTAATCACACAATTCACGAAGCGTCCTTTCATACAGACTTTTGACCAAGACGATCATACAGACGAACACATGTTCGTACAGACGATCAGAATTTAATTCATTTTAATGGCGGTTGAAAACCGTCCCCCGCTATGAACCGACATCTGTTCGTCTGGATGAACTAAAGGTTCGTACGGACAAAGTTCATAATAAAAACTGTCTTATCCGTTCAAATGCTGTATTCAATCGTAACGACGTTTGAGAAAAATATTTCATCCCGGACGATCTTGAAGATCGTATAGACAAACTACATTAAAAACTGCTCTTAGGACGGTTTGAAATCACGCAGATTGACATTTTACACACATTGTCCCGTACGAAAAATTTTCGTCCTGGACGATTAACACAAATTTTTAGATTTTTGTATTTTTATCAAAAAAAACCAAAATAAACACACAAAGCACAATAAACAATGATAAATGTACAGACTCTAAATAAAAATCACTCAAAAACAAACAAAAATCACAAAAACATAAACTACGAAAACAAAACATCAATGTTGCAAAAAACATTTTTATTTAAGCATTTAAATCAATTACACCAAGCCTTGTTCTTAATGCACTGAAAGTATCAAAGGCTAAAAGTTTTGTAAAATGTCTGCAGGTTGATTTTCAGTTGAAACATGGGTAAGTTCAATTTCTTCCTTGGATACATGATCCCTTATGAAATGATGCCTTATGTCAATGTGTTTGGTTTTTGAATGTTGAATATAATTTTTGGAAATGCAAATAGCACTAGTATTATCACAATAAATTGGAATAGTGCCTATAGTTAATCCTAAATTAATCAACTGTTATTTTAACCAAAGTACTTGTGCCACACAACTTTCTAATGCAATGTATTCTGCTTCTACAGTAGATAGGGCCACTTAATTTTGTTTTCTACTAAACCATGAAACTAATGAATTTCCAATGAATTGACATGTTCCAGAAGTGCTTTTCCTATCCACCCTACAGCCTGCAAAGTCAGAATCTGAATAACTAATAATTTCAAATGAAGAGCTAAACTTAGGATATCAAATTCCTAAGTTCTGAGTTCCTAGTAAATATCTTAAAATCTTTTTCACTGCTGTTAAATATGATTCTTTTGGATCTGATTGAAATCTAGCACATAAGCAAACACTGAACATAATATCTGGTCGACTAGCAGTCAAGTAAAGTAAAGATCCAATAATCCCTCTAAATTTCTTTTATTCAACAGATTTTCCCTTAAGGTCCTTATCCAACTGAACTGAGGAACTTATTGGTGTACTAACAGGTTTAGCATTGTCCATTTCAAATTTTTTGAGGATGTCCTTAACATATTTAGTTTGACTAAGAAATGTACATTCCTCAAGTTGCTTAATGCTAAAACCTAGAAAGTGATTTAAATCTCCTATTAGACTCATTTCAAATTCACTACTCATTATTTTAGAAAAATCATCACAAAGATTTTTATTTGAAGATCCAAAAATGATATCATCCACATAAATTTGAACAATGAGTATATCCTTTCCAAATTTCTTTAAAAAGAGAGTTGTATCCACACTTCCTTTTTCAAAAGATCTTTCAAGTAGGAAGGATCTCAACCTCTCATACCAAGCACTAGGTGCCTATTTTAATCCACATAATGCCTTTTTTAACTTGAAAACATGATTTGGGTATTTAGAATTTTCAAAACCTGGAGGTTGTTCTACAAAAACATCTTCTTTAATTACCCCATTTAAAAAGGTACTTTTCACATCCATTTGAAATAATTTAAATCCTTTAAAACAGGCAAATGCTAGTAAAACCCTCAAGAGCTCTTATTTCAATTTATAAAATGAATTCGTATCTTCCAAGATTCAATTTGTATAATTGATTCGATATGTTTTGCTCTCAGATTCATCTTTAAATATTTTAAAATATTTTTCAAGATCAGCATAGGATGATTGTAAAATCTCATGATTTTTATTCAGATCATCATATTCATCAAGTAATTTCATGTGGTTGTCATCTATTAAAGTATGATCTTTCCTAAGGATTTAATGTTCTTTCTTAAGTTCTTCCAATTCTAGACTTACACTAGCATGCATCTTTTTCATTTTCCTATATGCATCATGCATGTGTTCATAAACTTCAAATAATTCATCATAACTTAAGTCACATACCTCTTCTTGATCTTATTGATCTATGCTATCTGCCATCAAGCAAAGATTGGTGACTTCTTCTTCCTTTTTAGTCTCTGATGAATCTGAAGCTGAGTCGGCCCAAAAAGCTCTTTGAAACTTCTTCTTGCCCTTTTTTACAATTGGTTTCTCCTCTACTTTTTCCTTGCTAGGAGTGGCTTTGAGTTTTGGGCAGTCAGTCTTGATATGACCTGGTTTCTTGCATTCATAACAAATCACTTCATTAGAAACCTTGCTATTTTTGTTAAACTTACCTCTATTCCATTGCTGGCATCTCTTCTGCTTTCTTTTTAGAAAGCTTCTGAATTGTCTAGTCATTAATGCAATATTGTCTTCATCCTCAGGTTGTGAGTGTTCACTCTCAGACTCTTCCACTTTTAGTGCTATATTCTTTTTCTTTCTTGGTTCACCTGCATCAATCTTTCTTTGACTAACCCCTTGCTCGTAAGCAATGAGTGAACCAAGAAGATTGTTAATAGAATAAATGTTTAGATCTTTAGACTCTGTAATTGCAATAATTTTAGCATCATAAGCAGTAGGTAAACAACGAAGATTCTTATTAACCATTTCTGCATTAGTTAATTTCCTACCAAGTGCATGCAAAGAAGTGACAATTTGTGTGAATCTTGTGTACATGTCAGAAATAGATTCATTTAGTTTCATACGAAACAACTCATAATCATGCAACAAGATATTAAGTCATGATTGCTTAACCTCATTAGTCCCTTCATAAGTTATACAAAGTCTATCCCATATGTGCTTTCCACTTTTGCAAGTGGAAACCCGTATGTAGTCTTTAGATTTTAAAGCACAAAAGAAGCTATTTAAACATTTGGCATTTAGTTGAGCTAAGTCACGTTCTTCTATAGTCTAATCTGCAAAAGGTGTTTTTACCCTAACTCCATCAACTAATCTAGTTGGTTTTGTATAACCTTCCTGGACTAGGATCCACATACGATAATCAAGTGACTGTAAGAAAGTAGACATGCGTGTTTTCCAAAAATCAAAACGTATATTGTCAAACAGTGGATGTCTAGTAATAGAGTAATCCTCATGTGTATTTCGGTTTCCAAATGTAGCCATCTACGTTAATCAAAAAGTAGTTTAAACTTATGATTTTGAAACGAAGCTCTGATTCCACTTGTTGAGTCTAGTGAATAGGTTGTTAGACCTAAGTTAATGTCCCAAGGCTACCAAGAGGGGGAGGTAAATTGGTAGTTTTAAAACTTAACCCTCTTTTAAATTTTTGTTGAACCGAAATTAAACTTTTAATGTAATTTTTATAGAAAAGTTTTTCAATCACAAATTTTTTAAAACAAAAGAAAAATGCAGAAAATAAAAAGCAGTAAAGTAAACGACACAAGATTTATAGTGGTTTGGTCTAAACCAGACCTACATCCACTCCCCAAAGGCACCCTCTAAGTATTGCACTAATACCAATAGTGTCTCTCCTTTTGCACCCACAGCGAGGCGGAGAAGCCTTTACAAACACTCTTTTCACCACTGCCCGGTGCGGCAAAGAACCGTCGTTCTTTTACACAATCCTCAGTGTTGGCAGAGAACCGTTCGTCCTTTCACACTCTCCTAGTATGGGCAGAGAACCCTTCATCCTTTCACACTCTCCTAATGTGGGCAGAGAACCCTTCGACTATTCACACTCTTCAAGTGTGGGCAGAGAATCCTTCATCCTTTCACACTCTCCAAGTGTCGGCAGAGAACCAGATCTCCTTGTTAGATCTTCTCACAAGAAATCTAGAAAGAAGGAAGAAAAGAGTGAAGTAATCCCAATTCACAAGTAGAGATTCTTACCTTTAAACACCAAGTGAAGCCTTCACGCTCCAGTGGTAGGAATCCTCCTTTGAATGCTCTCTCACACTCTCTCCTTTACTTTTCTTTCAATAGGTACGAAGATCAAATGGCAAAAAGATTGAGTGGCAGTCTAATTTGGACTATATATACAAAAGACAAGAAAAACCGCCCAAAAACTACAAGTTTTCAATTATGTACGCAGTGGATCGTCCCATACGATCGTGGATCATCCTGGACGATTTTACTTAAAGTGCTGGAAACGAACCTAATATAAATTGGTACGAACTATGTTCGTACACGCTCATCGTCCCGTACGAACTATGTTCGTCCGGTATGAAATGGTTATTTCATATGTCAGTTTCCAAAAATTCTTCAGGACGTAACCAACTGACTTAAGTTGGTTCAATTCGTCCTGGGACGAACAGGTTTTGTCCTGGGACGATTTTAAACAGAGAGTTTCGTCCAGGGATAAAAATAAATTTCATCCTGTACGATCTCATACAGAGAGTTTTGTTCCAGTACGAAAATTAATTTTGTACTGTACGAACTCATACAGAGAGTTTCGTCCCGGTACGAACCTTATTTTTTGTCTGGACGAACATCGCGAGTGAGAATCCCGAGAGTTTCGTCCCGGGACGAATATTAAATTCGTCCTGGACGATTAGGACTTAGAAAATTTTCTCCTCGCCCGTTCGAACCAGTGCTCTTCTGAGGGTTAATTAACATGATCGTCCCGTACGAACTATGTTTGTCCCGTACGATCAGTTCATAAAAATTGTCCCCCAAGAGTGTGTGTTGTGATTTTTTACTCAATTACAATCACTCCCTTTCATTTCAAAAACTTGTAATTTACAAAAGAATAATTTGAAGTCTTCATCGTTTGGAGTTGATTTTCCTGAAATGTTAGTACACACTAGAGCAAAAATAAAACTTCTAAAAACTGTTAGGAGATATATAAAAATAATAATATTTGAAATCATCAAAATAATATAAGTTGCAAGAATATGAAACATGCAAATAGCAACTCTCTCTACAACATGCATTCATGGTTAACATTTGAAAAGTTCATTCAATAGTAAAAATATAGTTTCTACAAGTAGACCTTTAGAATTATCACATATGGACTTATTTGGGCCTATTAACACAACTAATTTAGGTGGTAAAAATTATGGATTTGTTATTGTAGATGATTATTCAAGATACACTTAGGTATTATACTTAGCTAATAAAAATAATGAATTTGATGAGTTTAAAAAATTTGTTAAGTATATTAAAAGAGAATAAGGTTATGTGATTCATAGAATTAAAATAGATCATGATGAAAAATTTGAAAATAAATCATTTAAAAATTATTGTGATTAAAATGAAATTATACATAATTTTTTAGCTTCTAGGACTCCTCAACAAAATAGTATAGGTTAAAGAAAGAATTGTACTTTGATAGAATTAGCAAGATTAATGTTAGATGAATATAAACTTCCAAAGTATTTTTGGGCAGAAATAATGAATACTGCATGTTATGTTAAAAATAGAGTTTATTTAAGAACAATTCTTAAAAAGACTCCTTATGAAATATTTTTTGGAAAGAAACCTATGATTAGTCATTTACATGTTTTTAGATGTAAGTTTTTTATTTTAAATAATGATAAGGATCTTTTAGGTAAACTTGATAGTAAGTCTGATGATGGTATATTCTTAGGATTTTTAAATTTTGGAAAATCTTTTAGAGTTTTTAATAAGAGAAAATTAACTGTTAAAGAACCCGTTCATATAATTTTTGATGAAAACCCTATAGATTTAATAAGAAATGATTTGAATGATGATGATATTGAAAATATAAAGAAAATAAATTTGAAAGAAAAGGAGGATGATTCATTTCCTAAAGAATGGAGATATAATAGAAATTATCCAAAAAAATTAATGATTGGTGATCCTTCCCAAGGTGTTAAGTCTAGGAGAAATATTAGGGATCAGGTAGAACATTCTTCATTTCTATCAAAAATTAAACCTAAAAATATAGATGAAGCTTTACAAGATAATTTTTGGATAATTGTTATGGAAGAGGAACTTAAACAATTTACAAGAAACGATGTTTGGGAGTTAGTCACAAGATCTCATGATCAAAATATAATTAGAACTAAATGAGTTTATATAAATAAGCTAGATGACTCAGGAAGTATTATTAAAAATAAAGCTAGATTAGTTGCATAAGGGTACACACAAATGAAGGAATAGACTTTAAAGAATCTTTTTCATCTATAGCAAGACTAGAAGCCATTGGATTACTCCTTGCCTTTGCTTGTTTTAAGGACTTTAAAAATTTTCAAATGGATGTCAAAAGTACATTTTTGAATGGGTATATTGATCAAGATGTATTTGTAGAACAACCACCAGGTTTTGAAAGCAATAATTTGTCTAATCATGTATATAAATTAAAGAAAGCTTTATATGGTTTAAAATAGGCTCCACGTGCTTGTTATGCTAGGATAAGTAATTTTTTAATTGAACATAATTTTTAAAAAGATAAGGTAGATACAACTCTTTTTATCAAAAATATTGGATGATTTGATTATTATACAAATTTATATTGATGATATATTATTTGGATGTACAAATGAAAGTTTATGTCATGAGTTTTCCTCATTAATGTCAAAGAAATTTAAAATTAGTATGATGGGAGAACTTACCTTTTTCTTAGGACTTCAAGTAAAATAATTATAGTCTATCACATTCATATGTCAAACTAAGTATATAAATGAATTATTAGAAAAGTTTGATATGAAGAGATTCAAATTGAGTAAAACTCCTATAAGCCCATCAACTAGACTTGATTTAGATGAATCAGGAAAACCAATAGAACAAAATCTTTATACGAGTATGTAGGTTCACTTTTGTATCTTACTACTAGTCGGCCTGATATTATTTTTGTTGTATGTTTATGTGCAAGATTTCAAACTAATCTTAAGGAATCACACTTAACAGCAGTTAAGTGAATATTTTTCTATTTGATCGGAACTCATAAGTTAGGCTTATAGTAACCCAAAAATTTATTATCATGTAATTTAGTTGTATATTATGATGCAGACTATGCTGGTTATAAGGTTGATAGAAAAAGTATACCTAGAACCTTTCAATTTTTAGGATCGTTGCTTATTTCTTGGTCTTCTAGAAAATAAAATTCAATCACTTTATCCACTATTGAAGCTGAGAACATAGACACATATAGTTGTGTTACTCAAGTTTTATGGCTAAAGCAACAATTAGAAGAATTTGGAATTAAGCTTAAAAATATTCCCATTAAATGTGATAATACAAGTGCTATAAGTTTAACAAAAAATCCTATACAATATTCACGAACTAAACTCATAGAGATTAAACACCATTTTATTAGAGATCATGTTAATAAAGGTGATGTGAATATAGATTTTGTAAATACAGATTCTCAAATAATTGATATATTTACAAAACCTTTAACTGAAATAGATTTTGTATATTAAGATGTATGCTTGGGATGTTAGATCCTAACATTTAAATTTCTTTTATATTTTTAATTATTCTTTTTGATATTGTCAAAGGGGGAGAAGAACTATATATGTTGGTCATAATTCATTTTACATGCATATATTTAGGGGAAAGTTATTTTATTTAGCAAATTAGCATTCAAAAATATTTCTCAATTATCATATATTTTTTAATGCTTATAAGTTTTGATAAAAGTTCAATTTGCACCTTTATTATAAATATACACAACATAAGTTTCTCATCATAAAAAAGGGGGAAATTCTTGGTATTATTTATCTCATGACCTATTTTGGAGATTTTGATGATAACAAATATATGCTTGGATGTTCTAATTTGTGTGTTAAGTATTTCAGGTGTAATGATGTGTATAGTAATTATTTATAGGATTTAAATTGCATAACTCAAGTTCAATCAAATGTTGAGATTAAGATGGACAAAGATGGACAACTTGAAAGACTTTATATTATCGTAGGAGTGTATTAATGGTCTATTAATATTTACTTGCATGATTTGATTTGCTAATAATCTAAATATTTATTAATTATATATTAATCTTGATATAGAAATCTATATGATTTCTTCATTAAATAAATTTTATAAACTTCATTGATTGCATAATTATTATCAAATATGGAAAGTTATATAATTAGGGAAATTAAATGTAATAAGGTTATATGGTAAAACTTTTATTATTTATTCATTTTAAATTAACTTATTTCATATCAATTTATTAATGTATGATTAATTTAATAAAAATTACAACATATTATTATATTAATATTTAACATATCCTTACATATTTAAAAATGTGCATGAGTTTTGATTTTACTAAACATAATATTATTTTGATAGAAATGTAGTCTAGTTTTTATTGCATTAGATTTTAAGGATTCTGTAGATATATATTGATAGGATATATGACTTATTTGGATCTCATTTGAATTTATAATGAATTTTTAAATATTATCTAATTTAATATAATCTATTGGTAGTCATTTTTGCCTTATTTTGAATGTATATGAAGACTTTTTGATTTTCCCATATAGCTAGTCATTTTATAGCCATTTGAATCTCTTATATATTCAATATAAATGAATTATTGAGCAAATATAATATTTTTAATTAATAAATTAATATTAGATTAATAGTTTTATTCAAATTTGGCTTTACTTACTCTTTCCCTTTAAATATCTCTCTTATTCATCATGTAAGGGCTGATCAAAAAGGAAATCTCCATCAATTCTTCCATTCTTCGTTTCTTCTTACATGTTAAATCTTAAGAGGAGAACCTTTGATTTTTATTCCAATAGCTCTTTTCATTTGCGAGATCAAATTTTTGGTTGGAAAGTTTCAACACAAAAAACTGAGTAACAAGAGTTCTTGAGTTTGCTTTTCTTTACTAAATCTTCACTTGCTATTCTTTTAGCATTCATCATATATTTCTTTCTCAAAAATATTTATTATTTGGTGAAATAATAGTGGGTAATGTTATATTAAGTTTTTTATATTACATCTTTTAAATTCATAAAGTTAGCAAAGCAAATATCTTTATTTTCTTTAATGTGGCATAGATTTACATTTGAAATTTAATTCACTATTTTTAATTGAAGAGTTAAAATTTAAATCAACAAATAATATTTTTATTAAAATATTATTCATATTTTTATTAAAATATAAACCTATTATAAAGTGAGCAAATTTAATATTCCATTTGCAAGTAGTGAGATGTTAAAATTAATTTGTAAGATCACCTCAAATATTGTGGACATTTTATTGCAAGATAATTTGAGCATGTATTATTTACATACAATTATATTTTTCATTTTCTTGGTCTAAGTCATTTGGCTTAGTGAAGATTTAATTATAATTAGATTGGGTTGTACTCACCTATGTAGGAGAATACTTATATTATAAAGAGCTTCTTTGGTTTAAAGAAGTGAGGTTTACAAAACAAACTTGGGATTAGTGAATTCTAGCCTGAAAGTTGGCTAGTGTGGACGTAGGTAGATTTGAAATTCAGGCCGAACCATGTAAAAATATTGTGCCTCTTATTTTCATTTCTTGCATATATTTTTCTTTATCTTTTTTTATAAAAGTTAAGTGATTTCTTATTTTTTTTCAAAATAGCTTTAAAATCATTTTAATTTCCTTCTTTTAATAAAATTTTTAAAAACTCCAATTCCCCCCCCCCCTCTTGTGGTGCCATATTCATCCAACATTAGAAAGGAACAAATGAGGTGAAATAATCTAGATTGAATATTCTACTACATGATTATGAACTATTTCATATGAAACTGAGTAAATCAATCTCTGACATATACACTCATTTTACATAGATAGTCACTTCATTGCATGTTTTAGATAGAGAATTAATAAATTATGAGAAAGTCAATAAAATACTTCATTATTTACCTAAAGCTTATAATGCAAAGATTATTGTTATAACTAAATCTAAAACCTAACTATTTATTCTATTGACAATCTTCTTAGACTATTAATTGCTTACGAGTAAAGAGTGACTCAAAGATAAATTAATGCAGGTGACAAGCAAAAGGAGAAAAATATTATGTTGAAAGTGGATAACTCGGATAGTGACCAATCTCAGCCTAAGGATGAAGATGATATTTCATTAATGATAAGGAAATTCAAAAGTTTCCTTAATAAGAAGCAAATGAGATGTCAATAATAGAATAAGGGTAAGTTCCACAAAAATGCTAAAGCTTCTAATGATATAATTTGCTATGAATGCCCAAATCTCAAAGCTAATCCTATCAAGGAGAAGGTTAAGGAAAAAATTAATATATGGAAGGGCAAAAAGAGACTGCTAAGAGCATTTCGGGCGAACTTAGCTTTAGATTCCTCAGAAATAGAAGTAGAGGAGGAAGTCATGAACTTGTATTTAATGGCCAACAAGCTTGATCAGTTAGATCAAGAAGAGGTATGTGACTTAACTTATGATGAGTTATTTAATGTTTCTGAGAAAATTTATACTACATATAGGAAATTCAAAAAATTGCATGCTAAGTAGAATTTAGAATTTTTAAACTTACAAAAAGAGCATGAAATTCTTTTGAATGATCACACATTGATTGATAGCATCCACATGAAATTATTGGATGAGTTTTATGATTTGAATATATAGCATGAACTATTGAAATCATCACATATTAAACTTGAAAATAATTTTAAAATATTTATGGATGAATCTAATCATAGAGAATATTATTTGAAAGTTAATAATGCTATTTTAAATAGTGCTAACTCATATTTTAAAGTTAAATTGAAAGCACTTGAGGAAAACAGGACACCATCCACACTTAAATAATTTTTTAATCTTGATCAGAAGCCTAAAATGTCAAAACCTAGGAAAAGAAAATATAATACATATAGATTGGTAAATCCTTTTCCTAGAGTCAAATATTTTTTGTGTGGAATTATAAGCCATATTTCTCACACTTGTACTATTCATAGTAAATCATATCTAATGTGGAGACCTAAGATACATAAATTGTTTTTTCTACTATTTATATTATAAGCCAAAATGGAATTGATATGTTGCATGGAAATAAGGTAAATAACTTGTATATGGTTAACTTAAATTTTATTAAATCTTCTAATACTTTTTGTTTCAAAATAATTTTTGATGAATCTTGGTTATGACATAGAAAACTTGTTGCAAATTTGGATTCATGAATTATAATTTTGATGATAGCAAACATTTTTGACACTTCTATTTTTTTATGACTACCATGCTTACTAATATTTTAGGTCCACAAGATCAATTGCAAATCAAGTCAGCTTAAAATTAGGTAGATTAGGATTGAGTCATCTTGTAATGTACGTTAAGTGTCTTTTATCTTTTCTTGAGTCATTTGTAATAATGTGGATCTTGGTACTAAGCAACCTTGCACACACACACTCCGGGGAAAAAATTCTCACTATTTTATAATTTTTTGATTTTGATCATATTGTTCAGGACAATCCCAAATCATCCTAGATTATCATTTAGGGCCTCCTAGTTAAGGTAGCCATAATTAAGCAAATCACCCTAGACAATATTAACATCATCCACGATGATAGCCTTAAATCAGAAAGAATTAACCACCAGATTTGTTTAGGCATATTTTATTTTTAGATATCATCCAGGATATTGTCCTGGATGATGCAGTGCAATTATGTCTAAATTAGTGTGATAATTAAGGAAAGCAACTAAAGTTTGATTGCACAATCATATCATCCTAAATGATCGTAGGATCATCCAAGATGATCAATTAAATAAATATTAGTTTCTTCCTAGATGACCAAAATGATGTTCTAGACTATGTGTACTATTTTTGCACTAATCGACCGGGATGATCCCAAATCATCCTGGAAGATCAGTTATTTTTCCATCATCTAGACATATAATCAGGGTGATGTGCTGGATGATACTTTTCATTTTGAACTAATCATCCGGGATGATCATGAAATTATCCAGGATGATCAATTTACTTTTCCATCGTCCAAACATACATTCAGGGTGACGTTCTGGATGATACTCAATAATTTGAATATTGTCCTAGATGATAAAGTTAGTTTATTACAATTAAGAGCTATTTTGGAGCTCATATATTTAAGACCTCTTATTTACCCAAGATTATATCTTTTGCTGATGTCTTGACCTAAGAGAGATAAGAGGAGAGGGAGGGTAAGGGAGAGAGAGAGAGAGGATCTTGTGAGGGGGAGTTTATGAGGGGTTTCATAAAGGTTGCTTCAAATAAGGACCTGATTCATCTTCTTTGATCATCATCCCTAGTTTCTTGGAGGTTTGGGAGAGGTCTACTTCACCAACTGATCAAGGTTCTTTGCCTACTTCGGGAGGAGGTTAAGGGAGTCGTGTTCTCTACCTACTTCAGGAGGAAGCAAAAGGAGTTGGGTTCTCTGCCTCCCCGATGTCGATGGAAAGGAGGTCTGTATAGGCTTCTTAGCCTTACTATAGGAGTAGAAGGAGAGTCACTGAGTTTAATGTGATACCTAGAGGAGAGACTCTAGGGAGTGGACGTAGGTCAAGTTGACTGAACCACTATAAATTTTTGTGTGTTTTTTCTTACTGCTTTTCTGTATTAAATTTCTGCACTTTGATTTTCTTGTGGTGATTATTAGTTTGGTTTAGGATTATGTGTTTGGTTTAAGAATTTTTAAAAATACCAATTCATCCACCCCCCCCCCCCCCCCCCTCATTTTGGTTAGCCTTGGGCTAGTTTACAAGGGTTTAATATCCCTAATTAACTTTTAAGTGGTATCATAATGGGATTCATAAAATCGATTTTTTAAAAACTTTTAAAATTTGATCCATGGCTAACTTCGATAATCATAACATTGTAGAAGGGTATTCTATTATCCGACCACTTTTGTTTAATAATATTCATTTTGATTTTTGGAAAACTTGCATGTCTACATTTTTTTAATCGATTGACTATCATGCATGGATGCTTATTAAAGAAGGTTATTCACCTCCCTCACGTGAAATTAATGGAATTAAAATTGAACTTCCTTTTACTAAATACACTTTTGAAGATATGGATTTAGCAAAACTTAATGCAAAATGCTTGAACTATTTTTTCTGTTTTTGAAATCACAAGATTACATGTGTGTTTCAACTTGTGCTACCGATAAAGAAATTTGTGATAGATTGTGTATTACTTATGAAGGAAAAAAATGCTGTTAAGTAATCTTGGTTGAATATCTTATTGCATGACTACAAACTTTTTCATATGAGACCTTTTAAATCTATTTCTAAAATGTATACTAAATTTACTCAAATTGTCACCTCAATTCATGTCTTATGAAGAGAACTCATTAATTATAAAAAAGTTAATAAGATTTGGAGATGCTTGCCTTCTTACTTTGATGCTAAGATTACTGCAATTACTAAATCTATGGATTTGAATACTTATTCTATTGATAACTTACTTAGATCACTCATTGCTTACAAGCAAGGGGTAAACCAAAGACAACTTAATTCAGGTGAGAAGGAGAAAGAGAAAATTATGGTGCTAAAGGCTATTGATATAGATATTGATTCTTCTGGGTCTGAAAGCGATGATGTTACCTTAATCACTAGGAAATTTAAAAGCTTTCTAAGGAAGACATAAAAACACCATCATAAGTGGAATAAAGGTAAGGGTAGTAAAAATTTTAAAAGTTCTTCTATTATGTTTTGTATTGAATGTAGGAAGCTAGGACTTGTACGAACTGATTGTCCTACACTTAAAACTCACCCAAGCAAGGAGAAGGGTGAGGAGAAACCCTAGTTTAGAAAAGACAAGGATAAGAAGTAGTTCCAAAAGCCATTTTAGGTGGATTTTGCATCTGACTCCTCTAAGACTGTAGCTGAGGAGGAGATTACAAACTTGTGCTTGATGGCAAATGATCATCTTAGTTAGTTTGATCAAGAAGATGTATGTGAACTAAGCTATGAATAATTACTTGAAGTTTATGAGAAAATTTATGCATCATACAGAAAACTTAAGAAATCGCATGCTAGTTTGAAATTGGAGTTTTTAAATTTGCAAAAAGAGCATAAAGTTTTACATAAAGATCATGTCCAAATTAATAACAATCACATGTCATTACTTGATGAGTTAAATAAAAAGCATTCTAAGTTGATCATTAAATATGTGTCATTAAAAGCATCCTACACTACACTTGAAACTGATTTTAAAAATATATTGATGAAGTTGAAAGTAGGGAGCACTATTTGAAATTTGATAATGCTATGTTAAAAAGTAATAAATCAAAGTTTAAAGCAGAATTAAAAGTACTTGAGGAAAATAGAACTACACCCACACTTGATCTAAAAGTTTTGAAACCTAAGAAGAGGCACTATAACCAGAAATGAATAGTAAACCCTTTTCCTGGTGTTAGATGATTTTCATGTGACATACTTTGACACATTTCACACACTTGTACTGTTCACCATAGTACATATTGGGTGTGGAGACCCAAATTATATGATTCACATTATAACACACATGCATTGTATTCTTCTTTCTATAAGAAGGGACCCAAACTTGTTTGGGTTCCTAAATATGATGTTTGATGATTTTATAGGTGTGATTTCACAAAAGACCTCATGAGAGCATGTGGTACCTGGACAGCGGATGCTCATGACACATGACTGGAGTTTCCAACCAATTTTTTTCACTGGAGGCCAGGGTTGGAGGCAAGGTTACTCTTGAAGACAATACTACCAGGAAAGTGGTGGGCATAGGTATAATCGAAAACTTCAAGAACATTTTAATTAAAAATGTTTTGCTTGTAGATAGACTGAAATACAACTTGCTCAGTATCAGTCTACTTTTTAATAAGGGTTTCATCATAAAATTCTTAGCAAATACTTGCATTATCAGCTTAAAAAATAATATTATTTTACAGGGAAAGCAAATCAACTATGTTTACAAGTTTGAGTTAAATAATATTGAATGTGCTTCTTTATTTTGCTTAAAAACTATTATTGATGAGTAGTGGTTATGGCACAGGAGGTTATATAATGCCAATATGAAAACCCTTAGAAGAGTGACCCAGAACAACCTAGTTAAAGGTGTCCCCAAGCTTAAGTTCTCTAAAAATCACCTGTGTGATGCCTGCCAACTTGGGAAGCAAGTCAAATCCTCTTTCCATTCCATTAAGGATATTAACACCTCTATACCTTTTGAAGTCCTTCATATGGATTTGTTTGGACCAATTAGCACTGCCAGCTTGGGAGTAAAAGTTTATGGATTTGTGATTGTCGATCACTACTCGAAGTTCACTTGGATTAATTTTTTGTCTCATAAGAATAAGCATTTTGATGAGTTTAGATCCTTTTCCACTTGGATTTAGAAAAAAACTAGGTTTTGAGATCTTGACCATCTATAGTGGCCATGGGGGAGAGTTTAAAAATGAGAGATTTGGCTTTTGTAAGGATAAAGGGATTAACCACAACTTCTCAGATCCTAGGACCCCTCAGTAGAATAGAGTAGCTGAAAGGAAGAACAGGACCTTAGTTGAGGCTGCCAGAGCCAAGATTGCTGAGTATTTATTTCCAAAATAATTTTGGGCTGAAGCGATAAACACAGCTTGTTATGTATTAAATAGGGTGAATGTTAGAGCCAAACTAGATAAGACATCCTATGAGATTCTTAAGGGTAGGACACCTAACCTTTTCCACCTCTATGTCTTTAGCTATAAAATTTTTATTCTTAATAATGGGAAGTCACACATAGGGAAATTTGACCTAAAATCTAATGAAGGAGTGTTCTTAGGCTATTCAAGGGTTGGGAAATCCTTTAGGGTGTTTAATAAGAGGACATTAGTGGTGGAGGAGAGTACTTATATAGTGTTTGATGAATATAATCCTAAGGAGTCTAGAGTTAAAGGTGAAGATGGTGTTGTAGAGATTTCCCAAGGAGTTAAAAATTTTGAGAAGAGGGTAAAGCCCAAAACACTAAAGGAGTAGGTGAGATTACCCAAGGACTAGAAAATACAAATATGGAGGAAAGGGTAGAACCTACATATACATTGTCTAGAGATTGGAGATATTCTTTGAGTCATCCTAAAAAATTGATCTTAAAAGACCAAAGTGTTAAGACTAAGCATGGACTTAGGAAGGAAGTGAACCAGTGAACCACTCTACCTTTATCTCAATGAATGAACCCACAAACATCAATCAAGCCCTATTTGATGAGTTTTGGATCTTAACCATACAAGAGGAATTAAATCAATTTGTTAGGAGTGATATTTGGGAGCTTATAGAAAGACCAAAATAGCAAAGTATAGTTAGAAACAAATGGGTCTTTAAGAATAAGATGAATCATTCTGGTGTGGTGGTTAGGAATAAGTGAGATTGGTGGCTAAGGGGTACAACCAAATAGGAGGGATTGATTTTAAGGAGACATTTGCCCCTGTAGCTAGATTGGAAGCCATTAGAGTGCTACTAGCCTTTATATGTTATAAGGGATTTAAGCTTTTTCAAATGGACGTTAAGAGTGCCTTTTTAAATGGGGTAATAAAGGAGGATGTGTTTGTAGAGCAACCCCTAGGTTTTGAGAGTTCCCAATTTCTAAATCATATTTTTAAATTAAAAAAGGCCTTATATGGATTAAAATAGGCACCTAAAGCTTAGTATGAGAGGCATATCACATTCTTACTAGAGAGGGAGTTTGTTAAGGGGAGCGTAGACACGACATTTTTCTAAGGAAAGTAGGAGATGAGTTACTCATTTTTCAGATCTATGTTGATGATATACTTTTTAAATATTCTGATAAAAAGCTATGTGATGATTTTTATAAAATAATGAGTAAGGAGTTTGAGATGAGTATGATGTGAGTGTTGTCCTACTTTTTGGGGTTTAGCAAAGGACAATTAGATGATAGAATCTTTTTAAATCAATCAAAGTACATTAAAGATATTTTGAAAAAATATGAAATGGATAAATTCAAGCCAATAAATCCATGACCTTTAGTGTTCAGTTGTATAAGGACCCAAATGGAAAATATGTTGATAAAAAAAAGTATAGAGGAATGATTAGGTCACTACTTGACCTAACTACTACCTAACCTTATAGAGTGTTTAGTATTTATCTCTGTGCTAGATTTCAAGTTGATCCTAAAAAATCTCACCTGACTGTAGTTAAGAGAATTCTTAGATATCTCTCCCAAAACTTAAGAATATGGTATCCTAGGCACAACACTTATTTTGAGATTATTAGATATTCTGATTCTGATTTATAGGATTTAGGGTGGATAAAAAGAGCACTTATGGGACTTGCCAATTCATAGGATAGTCTTTAGTCTCTTGGTCTAGTAGAAAACAAACTCTGTTGCACTTTCTACTACTGAAGCTGAGTACATTGCCTTTGGGAGTTATGTAGCCTAACCTGTAGGCACAATTTCAATCTTGTGTGATAACACTAGTGTCATCTACAAATCTAAGAATCCTATGCAACATTCAAGGACAAAATACATTAATATAAGGCATCACTTCATTAGAGACTAAGTGACTAAATGAGACATTAAGTTACACCATGTGACAACTAAGAATCAACTAGCTAACATCTTTACTAAACTGTTGGACTTCGAGATGTTCAACATCTTAAGAACCAAATTGGGTGTGATTGACATAAATGCATAAACTTGATGCTTTCTAAAATTTTGAATTTTATTTTTCAATCTTTTTTTGTTATTTTCTTTTCATTCTATGGTCTTTAGTTTTATTTATTTATTTTATCATTCTTTTTGAGTTTTTATTTCTGTAATTTTTAATTTACTTCTTTTTTCTTTGATCACTACTGAATTGATATTTTGTGCTTTATTTTTACGTTTGAAAATTTGTAGTCAATATTTAACATCCTTAAATAAGTTAAAGGGAGAAACACTGTTGATTATTTCCCTTCCTCTAGCTTCTTTTAGTGGTATAATTTTCTTTTCTAAATAAAATCCTAGCTCAAATTAACAACTAGACTTTACAATTGAGATCTTTTCTATCTTGCTACAGTAATTTATCTTATATAAATAATGTTGAAAGTCATTAAATCACTTTCAAGATTTCGTAATCTTGTCGATGTATTTATCATATGAATTTGATTCTGCTTTATTATTTACTCTTCCTTATATTAGAGAGTGAGTTTTTCTTCTCTAATATCTGGAAGATATTCTCACAACTGAGGTATTTAAAAGTTTTGAAAGAAATCTAGCTTGCAAAAAAAAAAAAAGAAATGATAAGGACATAAAATGAGCCCAAAAAGATGCATAATACCCACAAAAAAATAATTGAGAGATATATAAAGTGTATCAAAAATCAAAAGATGCTTAAAGTATATAATTCAATTGACAAGAAACATAAAATGAGCCCACAAAAATCGAGCTTCCTTCTCTTTCAAACCTTTAAATCTTAAAAGAATTCATGTGTCAGTTGATATTTTCAAAGGCTTGTGCTCAAAATTAATGATTATGACTAGTTACTTTGATATATTATTTTATAAGATATTTTTTTGAAACCAAGTTTTAAATCGATCTCTTTTCCTTATCCAATTAATTTTTTTTAGTTAGATTTTTGTATTCAAAAGATGATTTACCCTATGAGAAGTCCTAGTTAGGGCCAACATGATCGGTTGTTCTATCAATTTTTTTTCAAATTTTGATGATGTTAACTCGTTGATTATTATAAATTTTTAATTCAATCATATGGATAATTTATCATATTCATACATTGATAAAACAAACCTTTATTTTTCAATCCTTTTATCATTTTTTCTAGAATATAGTTTGTGAATATGGATTCAGGAATTATAATTTTGATGATAACAAACATTTCTAACACTTCTATTTTTTTTTTATTATCTTGCCTACTAACTTTTAGGTCCACAAGGTCAATTGCAAATCAAGTCAGCTCAAGATTGGGTATATTAGGATTGAGTCAGTTTGTAATATACGTCAAGTGTATTTTACCTTTTCTTGAGTCATTTATAACAATATAGGTCCTGGTGCTAAGCAACCTTGCACACACACACTCAAGGGAAAATTTTTGATTGTTTTAGAGTTTTTTTTATTTTAATCATATTATTTGGGACAATCCTAAATAATCTGAATGATTAGTTAAAAATAGAAGTTATAATTAGGGCTTCCAAGTTAAGACAGTCGTAATTAAGCAAATCATCTTGGATGATATTAGCATTATATGGGATGATAGGTTCAAATCAGAAAGAATCAACAGCTAGATCTGTTTAGGCATGTTTTATTTTTGGACATCGTCCAGGACATCATCCAGGATGACGTAGTGCAAATATGCCTAAATTAGTGTGATAATTAAGGAAAAAAATTAAGATTTAATTGCACAATCATATCATCTGGGACGATAAGTTAAACAAACCTTAGTTTCTTCCTGGACGACCAGAATGTTGTTTTGGATGATATGTACTATTTTTGCACTAATCGATCGTGATGATCCTAAATCATCCTAGATGATCAATTATTTTTCCATCATCCAGACATGCAATCAGGGCGATGTGCTAGATAATATTTTTCATTTTGAACAAATCATCCGTGACGATCATGAAATTATTCGGGATGATCAGTTTACTTTTCCATCATCCAGACATGCATTTAGGGAGATGTTTTAGATGATACTCAATGATTTGAACTAATTTTACAGGATGATAAGAATATTATCCTATATGATAAAGTCAGTTTGTTAGAATAAAGAGCTATTTTAGAGCTCTTCTATTTAAGATCTCTTATTTACCCAAGATTATATCTTTTATTGATGTCTTAACCTGAGAGAGCCAAGAGGAGAGGGAGAGTAAGGGAGAGAGAGAGAGAGGATCTTATGAAGGGGAGTTTATGAGGGGTTTTACGAAGGTTGCTCCAAGAAAGGATCAAAGTCATATTCTTCGATCTTCGTCCCTCGTTCCTTAGAGGTTTGAGAGAAGTATGCTTTAGCAACTGATCAAGGTTCCTTGCCTACTGTAAGAGGATGCTAAAGGAGTCAGGTTCTCTGCCTACTTCAGGAGGAAGCAAAAGGAGTTAGGTTCTCTGCCTCACTAGTGTCGATGGAAAGGAGGAATTTATAGGCTTCTCTGCCTTGCTGTGGGAGCAAAAGGAGAGTCACTGAGTTTATTATAATACCCTAGGAGGGGCTTGAGAGAGTGGACATAGGTCAAGTTGATCGAACCATTATAAATTTCTGTGTTCTTTCTTACTACTTTTCCGCATTAAATTTCCACACTTTAATTTTCTTGTAGTGATTATTGGTTTGGTTTAAGATTATATTTTTTATTTATGAAATTTTAAAAATACTAATTCACCCCCCTCTTGATTAGCCTTGGGCTAGTTCGCAAGGGCTTAACATCCCTAACAAACTTTCAAGACTTTGTCACGCAAGCATGAAAAACCTTAGGAAATCACCCAAAAAGTGTTGGTTAGAGGAATACCTAAACTAGACTTCCCTAAAAAACACCTATGTAATGCATGTCAATTAGGAACTATGTGAAGTCCTATTTTCATTCTATTAAGGATCTTAGAAATAGCAAACTGTTGGAATTCTTTCATATGGATCTTTTTAGACCAGTTAGCACTATAAGTCTAGGAGGTAAATTGTTTGGATTTATAATAGTTAATATTTTAAGATTCACTTGGGTTAAATTTTTATTTTATAAGAGTGAATCATTTGAGTAATTGTTGACCTCATTTTTGTATGAGGTCACTAAAACCCTTCCAGAATCCAGATCCAATCCTAGATCCTAGGATCCACTCTAGACTTTAAGATCCTTTCCTAGAGTCAGACCTTAGGATCCACTCTAGACTTTAAGATCCTTTCCTAGAGTCAGACCTTAGGATCCACTCTAGACTTTAGGATCCTTCCTAAAGCCAGCCCTTAGGGCCTATTCTAGACCTTAGGATCCTTCCTAAAGCCAGACCTTAGGGCCTATTCTAGACCTTAGGATCCTTCTAGAGCCAAAACCTTAGGGCCTACTCTAGAGCTTAGGATTCTTCCATATCCAAATCCTAGAACTCCTCTAGATCCTAGGATCAATCCAGACTTCAAATCAATCCCATCCCTTTGATCCATTCTAACCTCAAATTAATCCCATACCTTTGATCAACTTTAACATCAAATCAATTCCTACTTTTGATCAATTCAAATCTCAAACTTCATTCAATCCAAATTCTAATTAATCTAAGCTTCAACCACATCCAAACCTTGATCCAATCTACTTGACAATTCAAACTTCAACTTTGACTTTGAGCCTACCCTTGATCTAACTTTGACCCTATCCATTCATTAACAATCACCACATGATTGTTAATGATTTGAATACTTCAATATTAATCTTTCAAACTTAAAATCCATTCCAAATCCAGAAATCCAAACCCAAATCCTAAGCCTTAAGGCCCTGTCCTAAAGACCTTTTTCATTGAATTTTCAAATACTTTGAAACCCAGTTTAATGACCTCTGATTCAGAGTCTACCACTTGCAAAGTGATAGGACATGTCTCTAGAGGTTACCCCTCAAATTTGACCCATTCTGAGGTCTCTAACCTCATAATCTAAATCAAAATCCATAGGCTGTAAAACCTTCAAATATTTACAGCCTATGCCACTGGACCTTTGGCCTTGAAGATTCTGACCCTAGAACCTTCACCAAAGCCTCTAATCAATTCCAGACCATTAATCTGGACATGTTGATTAATAAACTGAAACTTTCTGGACTCATTTCAGCCCCTAGTGGTCATGAGCCCAAAATGACCAAAATACCCCCATGGGGCTCAAGTATTGATTTCCAACCAAATGAGCTCCAAATTGAATCCAACCACCTCCAGCAAGTTTCAATTATTATTTCAAATTTATTGAACCCATTCACGGCTCCTAGGTCAACCTAGTTAACCAAGTCAACATGGTTGACCTAAGAGGACCCTTAAGGGTTCAAATAGGGGTTTTGACCCAATTGACCTCTCTAGACTTGGAGACCACCTCCAATGACTTCCAAACATCATCTCAAATTTATCCAGCCCAAGCTCACCCATTGGGTCAACTTAGTTGACCTAGTCAACATGGTTTGACCCAATGAACCCTTAAGAGTTCAAATGAACCATTTTGACTCATTTAACTATATCAACATCTTCAAACCCTTGAAATCATTCCATTCAATACCTTGAATATTTCTAAACCTATTTAGAGTCCAACCTAACTTGAGTTGACCAAGTCAACCCTCAATTCTTGGTCAAATCTTGATGGCATTTGCCCCTATTTCTCCTAGCTTTGACTTTTGACTTTTGACCCTTAACTAAATCATCCCAAATAACCCTTTACCTCCCCAAGTGCCACATCATCAATTTTTACTTGGTTGACTGGTCAAACCAAGTCAGTAGAGCCTTAAACCCTTCTTTTAAATGGTCAAACCTTCCTTTTTAATCTCAAACTCATTTTCCCTAAGCTTGGAAGCTCTCCCATTGGCTGCTACTACTCTCTCCATGCCACATCAGCAGTCATTGACCAGTTGACTGGTCGAGACAGTCAAAACCCTTTAAAAAAAATCTCTTTTCATGGTCAAAGCCATACTAAACCCCTTTCCCTTCCTATATCACACGCCTAACCTCATCTTTTTAGCTTTATTCCTTTAATTAACCCCTGCTTAAGCTGCTCTAACTGCCTGGTTTAGCCATAAGAAGCAATGTCCCCCTCCACTCATCCCAAGTCCACCCAATGGGAATGAGGCGTGTCCAGCCTTTGGGACAGCCTTCCAGCTTTCCCAGGGACAGGTGGCATCATCTGGAGAGCCTAGGAGTCGATCCCAACCATCCAATCCAGCCCAGGCCGTTTGAATAGGGGAAAAGGTGACTTTTGAGAGTATTGGATCAAGGCACTCTCTCTCACTAACCCTAGCCTCCCAGAGCGAGTTCTTTGTTCGTTTGAGATCCCCAGGGCTTCTTCTACATTCCCACTACAAGATCTAAGTGGTTGCACGTCACCGGCGGCCAGTTCTCCGGCGAGTCCACCACCTAGTCCGTCCCAAGCTTGTAGCAGTCGATCCAGGCGTGTTCGAGCTCGTCTTCGTGCTAGGGATCTTCACTTGGACAGTCTACAAGCTCATCAATCCAGAAATTTCCAAGATCCAACGGTATAATCTCTTAAAAACTTTAGATCTAGTTCACTTTAGATGGAATTAATTAGCTCTATGCCTAGAGTTTGCTAAGCAAAACCAATCTCTCCCCACTGTTTCTGTTCATGTCTTCTTCTTGAGTTTAAAATTTCAAGTGATTTGGTTCACCCGATCGAAAGAACGAGCCCAAAAATGTTTCCTAGGGCGTCTTCCGTATTAGGGTTCGCATGTACGTTTTCTGGACCGTTGATCATTTGATCAACGGCCCAGATCTAGCCATTCCGTCGTTTGATTCAGCCGTGTATTTGATCCTTCGCTCGATTATTCGTCCGACGAGATCTGGGCCGTCTGTTCCAAACCGCGGGATGGTTTCCTCACCGTCTGATCTCATTCCGTTGAGATCGAATGCGGGATTCGATCCCGTCCGTTGGATCGAATCAGCGGCAGATCCGACGCCTGCCGTTAGCCGCTGACGTGGTTAAGTGAAAACCGCGTGAAGCGGCCCGCGGCTGACGCGTGTCCCCGCCGTCACGCGGTTTCGATCCCGCGAATCCGGGTGCGCCATCTGTCCCGCCGCGCCGCCTTTTGATTAAAAAATCCTTTTTAAATTCTTTTTTATTAACAGAACTTTGAAAAATCATAATAAATTAAATACAAAACCAAAAAATGAGTATAATATATCAAACTCTTCATAATTTTATCTAGTTTATTTTAAAAATAAAATGGGATTATTTTGATTATTATTTTATTAATAATTTAAGAAATACAGAAAATGACATTTTATTTTTAATTAAATATATATAAGGTATATTACTTTGAAATTTAGTATGAATATCATAGGATATATGACTGATTTCTAGAAAAATTTTCAGGGTTATTTAAGTAAATTTTAATATTAATTTGAGTTATATTAATATTTTGATAGTTTATTAATATTTAATTAAATATTACAATAATTATCTTATATTTTAAAAGTTATTTTCAAATGACTCCAAAGTCAGTGGGTCTCTCAATCCTTAAGATCTTATTTTTATAATATTTTCAATATTTTATCTTAATATATATATATTTACATATGTATGTGTATATATATATTTATATATCTATATTTAAAAGAAAAATCTACTTTAAAATTATAATATATATATATTTAAATCCCTAAGAGTTTAAGAGGAGAGTTTGAAATTTTAAGCATAAGTTGGATATGTGAATGGAATACATGGGGGAAGGTGATTAATGGGTAATTATATCCTAATTATTCATTAATCACAATTTAGCTATATTAATAAAAAAGGGTCTAGTCTTTGCATGTTTAGGGTGCACACACCACCTAGCCTAGGCTCTCCTAGTCTTAAGGACTTGATTGTGCCATTTCATGTGCTTATTTATGCTTTGTTTAAGGGTTAGACAATACATTGATTTGAGCCCATTAAACTTAGTGTCATTAAGGACAATAATTAAGGATTTGTATAGAAAACTTAGAATGTTTCCAATAATTAGGATTCACTCCCTCTTGAGTTGGAACTTCAAACATTTAAACTTAGTGACATTCTCTTCCTTAGAAAAATTTTTCACTGAAGTTAAAAGTCATTAGGACCCTTAATCAAATTTCCTAAGTTTATACCCTTAATTAAGCCCCAAAACCTTCTAAAAAATGTAATAAATCCATTTTAACTCCAAAAAATACATATAAACCCTCTAACTGACCAGAACCAAGCCCTTGACCAATGAAAATTAAAAGCTTCTTAATTTGACAGCAGTTTGAACCTTAATCTAATTTTAAGTGAAAATCAATATTTAATTCATTAATTCATTAAAAAAAATATTAAAATTTCCAAAAAAATTTCCAAACACTTGGGAATCTCTCATTAGGTCATTTCTGACCTTTGGAGTTGATTTCAAGAAGTTTGGGATTCATTTGGAGGAAAACCGTAAAAAGGCCTTCTAATTATAAAATTTCAAAATTCATTAAATAGTCAAATCTTCCAATATCCATAACTAATTACAGAAAAATCAAAATCACCCAAACTCACTTGCATTCAACTCCTAATAAGTTCTAATATTTACTAAAAATATTAAATTCTAGGAATCTGCAATATTTCAAAAAGTCAACAAATTGGTCAAACCATAGTTCAAAACTAGTCCAAAACTTCAAACCGTCGTAATAAAATGCAGAAAAATCCAATTTCAACGTACTTACCTTCTAACTGATCGTAGTAAGGTCTAGTATTTTAATAAAATACAAACATTCCAGAATTTGGACTTAACCAAAAAGTCAATTTTTGACCCTTTAATTAAATGATTAAAATATTCAAAAATTCATAAAATTCAAAATTATTCCAAAACTCCAGAAAATGTTAACTTAATGTTTAAAACATTCAACAAACCTTTTAAAACACAACAACCATCCCGAAGATGAAGTTTATTGGCTGGACTACTCCGGGCTGCGGGGCTAAGTGTCCTAAGGAGGCTGGTTCCTCGAGCCTGGTGGCACAACGCCACGAATGGATTCCAAGGGGTGTTAAACCTTAAGAATAGATTAATTATTAATTATCTAATCTTTTAAAACTTCTAATTTAATTACATTAATTTGGTTTATCGGCTGGACTACTCCGGGCTGCGGGGCTAAGTGTCCTAAGGAGGCTGGTTCCTCGAGCCTGGTGGCACAACGCCACGAATCGATTAATGGCAAACTTAAACTAATCAATTTTGAAAATCAGCAAGAAACCCTCCCTAATATTAATTCATGTCTTTTAATTACAACAAACTTAAAGTAACTCAATCAACCCCGATTGCTACTGGGTAACCCAGGCCTACGAGGCTATTAGCTTAGCCCCAAGGAAGGTGAAATAAACTTCACGGCCTCGGTGTGAAACAAAGGTAGTAATCAATTAACTTCTAAAAAAATATTTAATTAAAATTCTTAATCTATTAATATTTAAATTTCAATTGAAACCTCCCCCTATTAAGCCTTAACAAACTCAGACTTTTAGATAATTTTAATTAATCACCCAACTTAGGATATACCCCTGCCACACTACCTTTTACACACACTTTAGATGATGTGCTAGGACAACCAACTCTAGATCTAGGTTAGGCCGGTGTTTACTTTACTGCTGTGTGCCGGATTTTTCGTAGTTTTCATTGCATGTTGTGGATGAAATTGCTTTACTATGTCTGCTTACTTTTTTTGTACTCTGTGGATGGATTGATGTGTTTGGCGACTAGATTACCCTTAGGTTAGGTACGATCTGGATGTTGACATAGTTTTCTGCAGGTGGCCACGCTCATGCAGGGCAATATAAAAAGGGGGCAAATCATAAAAAAATGCATAAATATTATAAACTCTTTGCACAGGTGCTTCAGCTGCTAAAGCCCCCAAATCATAAAAAGAGCGTGGCCAGTGTGTTTACTTTCTTTTCTGCTCATATATAACTGCTTGGGAATAACTGCTTTATTTATATTAATTGCTTAGGATAACCTTGCAGGTGAGTCTAGATTTTTATTTTGATATCAATGTAATTTGTATAATTGTTAAGTGTTGTGAAAGTTAAGTTTGAGTTTGGGATACATAGATCCAAAGCTTGGATTCCAAAGGGGAAAGGATATCCCTTCGGGGAACACTCCTTTTCCATTTGGAAATCCAAATTTGGATCATACCTCTTCCTTACCCAAAGAGGAAGGAGTGGTCTTCCCCTTAGAGGGAAGTGCCCTCTTATCCATTTGGGTAATCTACTACAAAGATTCCAAGAAGATTGAAGAAAAGGAGTCCAAAGAAGAACAAGATTAAAGATGTGAAGATTTGAAGATTGAGAGTATCCCACTCAAAATAACTTGCGTCATTACTAGATTTAGAACCCGGGTTGTTGTCAGTGGTGCCCGGCCACTTTACTTTCTGTAATATTCTGGTTTGTAATAAGCAAGGCAACTTTGCCTATGGACATTTATTAATTAATTTATATTTGATGTGATGATTTGATTGCCTCTAGGATTACTTGTTTTTACTAGTTTTTTGGCGATTGCATGCCGCTCTTTGTTTTCGCCTGGAAACGTGAGGCTCGTGAGGGTGTGAAAGTTTTATACTCAAAATATTAAAGTCTAAAATTTTAGTGAGTCTAAATAACATAGAAAGATAACGAATCTAGGGAATTAGCCGGGGATCGACCCCGGGGTCGCATGCATATTTTTGCATTACTCTTTCCTTGCTTTAGACCCTTCCCCGCCTGCGGGTAGAGTCCGGATAGTCTGACCTATGAGGACGAGGTGCCGGACCTGGGGAAGTCCAGTCTTCTAAAAAACTATTTTATAAGCCTGTTTTTAAAATTTCAAGCATACTTGATTGGAAGTTGTTAACTAGCATGCATTGCATTAGATACAAACTAAAAGAGTCAAAATTTTAATTGCATCAGTTTAGCATTTTTGCACCCAACATGTGTCAAAGGGGCCAATTAGGAAAATCTCTGGATGTCGGCCCTGACTCTCCAAAACTTTAATTACAACGTCCCTACCATTCTTTCATAAAAAGACCGGATTCATGTATTTTAAATCGATTAGGTGGTTAGCTGGCTCCCCAATCCAGGCCGGGGTAAGTCCAGACCTTGCACTGCATTAGTTAGGATCGGACGACTGTGGTCCAGTGTCCAAAATAGATTTAGGATCCGGGGCAGATCTTTGATTATAAGTCCCCAAATTTCGGGAATATAGTCCCAAATTTCTAATAAAATACTTAACTCTAATTAAAGCTTCATTTCAATCCTAAAACATAAAGCCCAACACTTAGATTAAGTTGGGACACTTCCGGATGGTTCTGGAATCTCAAAGTGTCCCCTACCTCTCATCCTTTGACTCTGTTAATAACTGCTCAATTTTGATCCATTCCCTTTTGATTTTCCAATAATTCTATTCATACTTTGATATCACTCCTAGAAATTCTAACAAAATTTTGCCATTATTTTAATCGAGAGTTTTCGTAGGAGACCTCGTTTTCCTACGATGTAATTAACTACGAGGGCTTGCGCTCGTAGGAGATTTGGAACCCCACACACACCTGATTTTAAATAAAACTCAATTTCTAAAACTTCATTAGATTTCTTTGGGAAAAGTTAAATAATGATCGTCATAGTTGCATTAGAAGAATTATCGTTGAATGGTGTCATTTCCCTTTGGGGAGATACACCCTTCTTCGATAAGGCTTTGGATGTGAATGTGACGATCATGTTTCTTGAATATTGTAATTGGGTACTTAGTTGAACTCTATTATGTCCCCTCGGAGCCATATGAAGTTCTTCTTAGAACCCGATCATAGTATTCAAGATGAGTTTACATAATTCTAAGTCTGAACACCGTTATGAAAGTTTATTTTCGTCCTCCGGGGTGATATATTCTTTCTAACGAGTTGATTCGACCTTAGAATTAGAACTCAACCTTAATCTTAAAATCCCCAAAGAAAACTAATATTTTTCAAAACCTGTTTTTCAAAATTCCACCAACAAAAAATGGCACGCCCGGTGGGACCAAATTTCTCTTCCCATCTTTAATAGTGGCAGAATTTTGTTTCATCGGTAGTCTTAACTATCATTCCTTCCGTTGGTCCCTCTACTCATTTCTTCCTTGAGTGAGTGTGGCCAACATTTAAAGTAAAATTAATATTAAAGGAAAGGTTCTACCTCCAAGTTTGGCTTTCTCTAGATTTTTGTTCTGATTTTGACCTTCTGCCCCGGCATAGCCTGCGAGGCGACAGCGTCAAATCAGATCTCTGGATATTCTTTCAATTTTATGGATTTATGGACGATAAATTTCTCATTCAACATCTAAATCCTTAAAATTGAAAAGAATTTAAAATCTTTGATTTTGCACATCCCAACTACTCTAGTTTTAACCCCCTCAATTCCCCTTTGACCTCTAAGGGTGGGGAGGGTTAAACTACCCCTTTTACTTGGGATTTTCTTATAGTTCCATAAGCCTTCGGGCAAGGGGAAACTCTGTCCGTTGTATTTTGGATCTTATAAGAAGAATCCATCTCAAATCATTCAAACTTCAAGTTCTTTCAAAAGAAAAACAAAACAAAACAAAATCCAAAAACCCTTGTACTCCAAAACCTCATATGTTACCTCATAAGATCATTGTGTGGGCTAACATATGTTGATTTTTTTTTTTTGGCATGTACTTAGTCTCTTTATCTCCCTAACATGTGTTGAAGTTTCTTACCGTTCAATATGTGTTGGGAGGTTGGGATTATTTTACAAGCTTTAAGTTTTAAAATGACAAACACCTCTTCTTCAAGAAATCTAATTTCAAACCGCTCTTTAATTTTCAGAAAATATCCAATGGCCGGTAAATTGATCTTCTCCTTTGACCGAGAGTTGTCCTCAACAGTTAATGATCAAGGAAGTACGGTAATTTTTGGAATGGGATTTAATACCTTGGAACTCTATATGGATGGACATGAGATAGTCAATTTGGACGCCAGCAAGGGTCCTACCCCTGAGGTTGAGCTGATTGTTGGATCTGCACCAGCTGCACCAGTAGAGAGTGATGTACCAAAACAGTCTGAACCAGTTACTGATCCCCCTACTGAAGTCAAATCTGTTTTTGAGGAAGGGTCTAGTTCTGGACTTAGCTTTGCCACTAAGAATCAGAAGAAGAACTATTTGAGAAGACTTAGGAAGAAAATCTCCAAGGCTAAGAGAGTCGTACCTTTCAAGACCCTAGCTCAAGTAGAACCCGAGGCTGTTGAGGAGCTACCTATTCCTGCTTCCTCTCCCCTCCTAAAGGGGAGTCGCTTTTACCCCTTAGCTTCAGCTCAAGGGGAGGAGAGGGCAGCTAGGATAGCTCGTTCTCCACCATGCCCGGTCGACTACTCGACTAAGAAAACTCAGAAAGAAAGACATCTCCAAAAGACAAGGACTTTGAGAAATATAATTCATACCTGCGCCGCACAGACTGGGCAGACTAAAGAGGAATATGTGAAACAGTTAAAGGGAGTGATCTCACATCGCTTCCAAAAAGAAGTGCTGAAGGAAGAAGTATCTGAAGCAAAGAATTTAACCCCACAATTTGTTAGAAAGAATAAGAAGTATGTCAGACAGCCTGCTACTTCAGTACTGGTTGATGGATATCACTGGGTGCCACGCCCTCCGTCCTCTCAAACAGAGGGTATTGTGTTGACTGGGTCCGAGAGAGGCCACCATTCTACTGGTAGACCCCCGGTACCCCCACATAAACCTGTAAGATTGGCCTCTGTGATTGTTAAACCAAAGGGGGTTGAAGTTCAAAAGTCTGTGGATCTTAAAGGAAAAAGACCTAAATCTCCTGAAAGGAGATATGTGCCAAAAAGAACTAAATTGGAGAATCTACCACCACCTCCTAGAACTTCTAAGTTCATTCTGCAGCTCCAACGAGTTCCAGTCGACCCTACTCCGAGTGCAGTTGAATTGATGGATGTTCAGGCTAGTACTCCAGTTGTTACAGTTGACAGCCCTACCACAGCCAGTCTGACCCCGGATCCAATAGTTACCATTCCTGTTACCCCAGTTGATGATCCCCAAAGTCCGAGTGTCATTCCTAGGCCCCTTAGTCAGGTGTCTGAGGACCTTACCTTACCAGATGTGGGAACTATCACCTTACAAGCTCCTACTTCTCCTGAGGAATATGTCCCTCTCCCTGTAGAGGATGCCACTCTTCTGACTACCAGCTCTGGGATAGTCGAAGAGGAGAGAATTGACCAGGATTTAGAAATGGAAGATGAACCGGATACAAAGTCTCAACCAGATCCTAATCCAAAGCTTACAGAAATCATCGCCCTTATGGATTCTGAAGAGTTGTTTGATATGGCTGAGTATAAAGGATACTTACCCCTTGACCCTAAGTCAATTGGGGATAGACCGGTCGAGGAGGTAGTTCAGGAAATAAGAAACATTTTGTTGAACAAAGAAGGAATGGCTTCTTTTGACCCTGATACGGATGATCTCCTCGGAGATGAAGATGATTATGTTGGGGGCATTCATGTGGTCGAAACCAGAGGATCTAATAAAGAAGCTGAGCCCAGCAAGCGCCGATTTGTTAAGGATGATGATCCGCATGCTGTTGAGTCAGAGTCAGATGAGTCTGTGAAAGATGGAGATGAAGAACACATAAAAAACTTGGAGACTCAGCTTGCTAGCATGATGTCACAAGTTAGAGAAATGCAAGAGAAGTTAGACAAATCACAGCAAGAGTCTTTTATGATTCACCAGTCAGCTCGAGAACTCACAGAAAAGGCCAAAAGGGCAGAATTCAATTCCAGACCTCTTGAGTCACCACCTGTGACTATCCCTTGTCCAGTAGAGACACCTCCAGTTCACCCTGCAGTCTCCTCCATTCCTTCAATCCCACCTCAGAAGGATATCAAGCAGTTAATTGAGGATCAGGTAAGGGAGGCCTTAGCCCATGCTCAAGGAACTGTGTCTATTTCAAAGGGTAGACCCTACCCCGAGGAATATGACTTAGTTCCTTACCCAAAGGGCTTTGTGCCACCAACTTTTAAAGTTTTCACTGGAATCGAAAATCCGAGACAGCATCTGGCCCACTTCCGAGCAAGCTGTTGCAATGCAGGAGGGTCGGATGCTCTACTATTTCGCCAATTTGTAAGTAGTCTATCCGGCATTGCTTTTGAATGGTACGCCGATCTGCCCAACGGTTCAGTAAGAACCTTTAGCGACCTAGAAAATCTCTTTCTCAAGAGATTTTCTGGAGCGCAACAACGCACCACCGTGGGCGATCTCGTGGTTGAAAAGCAAAAGCCGGGAGAGTCTCTAGTTGAGTACATCTTGAGGTGGCGAAACCTCTCGATGAAGTGTGAACCCCAGTTGCAAGAACAACATGCTGTGGAGATTCTTTTGAAGAATATCCACGGCCCTGTTGCTTTTCTATTGAAGGGTTTCACTATCAAAACTTTTGAAAAACTTCTTAATAAGGCTAGCAATTTGCAGGAAGAGGCTCCTAGGATGCCATTCTTACGAGAGCAGTCTGAAGATAAGAAAGGTCCTAAGTTGGTAAAAACATTTGAAAAGAAAGCTGTGGTTTCAGCGGTAGATAAAGGAAAGAGGCCAGTGGTTAGTCAGCCTAGCCCTCCACCTCCACCACAACCTCCTCAGAAGCAGCCCTTTCAGATAGTTCCTCAGTATACTAGAGATCCCGCCCCCGTTTCTTTCAGAGATAGATTGGCAAAGCCTTATCCGTTTAAAAGGGAGTCAGTTAAGAAGATCTTCAGAAGTCTGTTAAAGAAACCAGATTTTCAGTTGCCAGAGGCTAGGAGGCCTGAGGATGAGAGCAAGAAAGATGATCCCAAGTATTGCCCGTACCACAGGATGCTTAGTCACCCTCTTGAGGACTGCGTTGTGTTTAAAGACTGGCTTGAGAGGAACTACACCCAAGGTAACATTATAATACCTAAAGAATACTTGGTTGATCCAGAAAAGGCTTCAATTAAGACCATTTCAGGTAATCCTCTTAACTCTTCTTGTTTTGTTGAAGATGGTTGGGACATTGCTTTGTCCCGGGCACTTAAAAAGTCGATTAACAAGTCTTTTCGTCTTTCTCAACAGCTGGCTACGATAGCCCAGGCCCCGGTGTGGAAGGTTGACCTGGATGCTTCGCAGAAGGATGTTGAGCCACTTTCCTCTCCAGTAGTCTTAGGAACTACTGAGAAAAATGTAAAAGAAGAAAAATTTGATTTTGTAGAGAGGAAGTGTGTAGATGAGAGATCTATTAGAATGGCGGATGGTGGTGTTAAAACCCTTTCCCCTCTTTTGTTATCTGACTTTTACTTTGCCCCATCAAAGGCGAAGGGTCAAAAGATGAATAAAAAACATCCTTCTACTTCTGTCTTGATGATTAACCATGAATCTCAAATGCAAATTGATGACTCTCCTGTTTTGAATCAAACTCCTAATGAAATAAATATTGAAGTTAATCAAACCAACCTCACCGATTCGACTATTCAAGAAGAAGTCGAATGTGAAGCTTTATCAGAAAATGATTTCCCTCAGATCAATTTCCAAGGAAATCCTATCTTGATAGAACTTTCAGATTCTGACTCGCTTTCAGGAAATGATGATCCAACACCTATGGTGTGTGTAGACACTGCCCTAGTTTGCCCGCCCGAAGATGTCGAGCAGGTGCAACTCCGTGGCGGTAAAGTCTTACCCCCTAGGTTGCCCCCTCAGGATAAAGGCAAACAACCTTCATTCGAAAATCTAAGTCCGGATTCCCCTCAACAACCAGAATTCCCTTTAATTCCTCCGGGTTTCGAGTCTGTCGTTCCTAAGGTTGATTACAATGTTCTAGCCCACCTTAGGAAGTTGCCAGCAAAATTAAGTATTTATGACGCCCTTCTTCTTTCCAAAGAAATGAGGGAGTCTTTAATTAAAGCACTTCTCGATCCCGAGATTTGCTTAACACAGTTGGCTGCAACTTCAGAAGGTGAAGCTCTCTACTTCAAAGAGGTCCCTGGGGTTACCTTTTCAGACGAAGATTTACTCTTGAGAACTGCTGACCACAATCGTCCCCTCTACATTACTGTAAATGTGGGAAATTTCAAGTTATCAAGAGTCCTTGTTGATCCGGGTGCATCGGTCAACGTGATGAACATAAAGACCCTTGCTTATCTCAGAGTTGATACTAGCAAGCTTTCAACCGACAGGTTGGTGCTTCGTGGGTTCAACGAGAAGGGCGAGAGAGCTTTAGGTTCGATCACTCTACTCCTGGAAATAGGAGGTTTAAAAACTGAAGCTAAATTTCATATAATTGATTCGACTACGTCCTTTAACGCACTTCTAGGTAGACCTTGGATTCACGAATATAGAATGGTTCCGTCTACCCTGCACCAATGCATTAAGTATCAACGAGATGGCATTGAACATGTGATTAAGGGTGATTTGCAACCATTCTCGATTCAAGAAATTGGGATCTACGAAGATGCTGCATATTTCGTACCAAAAGGGTCCTCGTCCCGTTCTAAATTAGAGATCAAATTTGAGGAGAAAATGGTTGGACAAAAATTCAACCAAAAGAAAGAAAAAGATAAGGATATCAATCAAGAAATGATTCAATCGAATAGTGAAGACGACTCTGATATCGTTGTCCTTAGACCTCCAAGCGCATTACCTCAAAGAGGTGGGAGGATGGCTTTGAGGGCACGAGGTCGAGGCCGTGCTTCATTAGAAAGAAGAACAGCACCTGTGTATATTGATTTGGAATCAGATTCCGATGGTGAACTAGAAAGTCAAGGTGCTGCCCTCTCCCTCGATTATCAAAACATAAATACTCCTCCAAAATTTGATCTCACCTTAGACCAGGACAGTGACCCTGAGGTAGATATTTCAAAAGTTAAAAGTGACGAGCCCGAATTAACAATGTATGAAAAGCTCACTAGAAGGATTGAGGCCCTTTCTCTGACCCCACTGTCGGCAGGCAGGGTTGTAGGGTTGGAAGTCAAAGTGGCCCCCAACTTGGATGGTGAAGTTAAGAAAGTCCAGAAATTCTTTCCTGGCTCCTCCTCCGCAAGGGACGAAGACGATGTAACCCTTGAGGAGGCAGATTTTAATGAATTAATGGAATTACCTTTTGGCTACTTCCCTATTTGTGTAAAAAATACTTTTTTTAAAGGTTCTATACCGTATCGATGGACTAAGGGTCAAGCTAGATACCACGAGAATATTTGGCGAACAAAAATAAATAAAAATCCAACAAGTGGTATTGGCTTTGGAACAATTAGTTCATTCGATGATGATGAGTATTGCCTAATGATAACTTACCATCTCGATTCTCCAAATGTCCCTACAGATCCTCCTTGTCCTCTAGATGGACTCTGTTTGGAGACTTTAGACGATCCCGATGATCTTCAAGTTCGGGATGCACCCCCTGAATTTGAAGAGGAAATTAAGTCGACAGTCGATGAGTTGAGAGAAATCAACCTGGGAAACGATGATGACCCCCGTCCGATTTTCATAAGTACTTTGTTAAGCGAGGGTGAAACCCAAGACTTAATCCAGTTGTTATTCGAGTTCAGGGATTGCTTTGCCTGGACATACGATGAAATGCCAGGTTTGCCTGCTGAGGTAGCAGTTCACAAACTTGGGGTTCGGCATGATGCCATTCCTGTTAAACAAGCTCCTCGACGCATGCGCTTAGAGATTGAGCAACAAGTCGTTTCTGAAGTTAAGAAATTGGCAGAAGCCGGATTCATTCGAGAGGAACAATACCCCTCTTGGGTGGCCAGCGTCGTGCCAGTTCGAAAGAAAAATGGTCAGATTCGAATTTGTGTCGACTATAGGGATCTGAATAAGGCATGCCCTAAGGATGAGTTCCCCCTACCAATACCAGAACTCATGGTGGACATTGCCTCCTCACATGCTATTTTCTCATTCATGGATGGCTCGTCGGGTTATAACCAAATCAAGATGGCCCCTGAAGATGAGAGAAATACGGCGTTCAGAACCCCTATTGGAATCTTTTGTTATAAGGTAATGCCATTCGGCCTAAAGAATGCCGGAGCAACCTACCAACGGGCCATGACCCGTATCTTTGACGACTTAATTCATAATCAAGTTGAATGTTATATTGATGATTTAGTTGTCAAGAGCAAGGTTAAAGAGGCTCACCTGTATGACTTAAGAGTTGTTTTCGAACGGTTGCGTCGCTACGATTTGAAAATGAACCCCTTGAAGTGCGCCTTCGGCGTCGCTTCGGGAAAATTCTTAGGATTCGTAGTAAGGCACCGCGGAATTGAGATAGATCCTGCTAAAATTGAAGCCATCTTAGATATGCCATCCCCTAAGAGCCTTACTCAGTTAAGGTCTCTACAAGGTAGATTGGCATATATAAGGAGGTTTATTTCTAATCTTTCCGGGAGATGTCAACCCTTCTCTGTCCTTGCGAAAAAGGATACTAAATTCGTATGGGGCGAGAAGTGTCAGAATGCTTTTGACGATATCAAACAATACCTTTCTAACCCGCCAGTCTTGGCAGCTCCAATTCCGGGAAAGCCGTTAATTCTCTACACTGCAGCCTTAGATGAGTCTTTAGGCGCCCTGCTAGCTCAAGTCAACGACGAAGGCAAGGAGAATGCTCTCTATTATCTTAGTCGAAGACTTCTTCCTACGGAAATTCGATACCCTTCAATTGAAAAGCATTGTCTTGCTTTAGTCTTCGCAGCCCAAAAACTGAGGCATTATATGCTTTCACACTCAGTGAGTTTAATTTCGAGAGTCAATCCTTTGCAATATCTTATGACCCGACCTACGTTGTCAGGACGTTTAGCTCGTTGGTCTATGATATTACTCCAATTTGAGATTACTTTCACTCCTTTACGTGCTGTGAAAGGACAGGCTGTTGCCGATTTTCTGGCGGCACACCCGCTGCCGGCGGATTCTCCTCTGAACGATGATTTACCCGACGAACAAATCATGAGTTTGGGGGAATCTGGAGAGGCCATCTGGGAATTATATTTTGATGGAGCAGCATCCTCTCGTAGGATTGCGACCCAACAATCTGTGATTCCTGGAAAGGCTGGAGTCGGTTTAATTTTTATTACACCAGAAAAAGGAATGATGCATTTTTCCTACCACTTGTCGGAGCCTTGCACAAACAACGAAGCTGAATACGAAGCTCTGATAACTGGTTTGGAACTTGCAATTCTAATGGAGATTAAAGAGATTAAGATCTTCGGAGATTCCCAACTAGTTATTAACCAAGTCGCCGGAACTTATAAAGTCTTGAATCCGAATCTCCTAAAATATCACCAGTACACGCTTCACTTGTTGGAACAAATCCCCATTGCCACTTTGTATAGGGTTCCCCGTGGAAGCAATTCTGCGGCGGATGCCTTAGCAAAACTTGCAAAGGAATTTGCGTGTCCCGAGGAGGATTCCATCCCTATAGAGATACAGGGTCGTAAGACCCTCTCCCTTATAGATTTGGAACACATTAGTAAGACTCCCCTTCAGATCCTTTCTGCCTCTTCGACGATTGACGAAGAAGGCGATTGGAGACGACCCTTAGTCGATTACCTTAAAGAAGGGAAGCTTCCTCAGGATAAATCACTCTCCAACCAGATTAAGAAACGTGCCCTATCATATGCACTAGTTAATGATCTGTTATACCGTCGGTCCTTTGATCATATGTGGCTGCGCTGTTTGAACAAGCGAGAAGCCCAGAAGATTGTTAATGAAGTCCATTCAGGACTGTGCGGTGCACATCAATCGGGTCCAAAAATGAAATTAAAGATTAAAAGACTTGGATACTATTGGCCTACAATGATTGACGATTGCATGAATACTGCAAAGCACTGTCATCAATGTCAGGTCCATGGTGTGGTTTTACATCAGCCGCCTAATGTGTTACACCCTACGATAGCCTCGTGGCCCTTCGAGAGTTGGGGCACGGATATCATTGGGCCGATTGACCCTCCCTCCGCGAGAGGTCATCGTTTCATATTAGCAGCAACTGATTACTTTTCAAAATGGGCGGAAGCAATTCCCCTACGAAACGTAACATCACACCATGTCTTAAAATTCTTTCGTGACCATATTGTATATCGATTCGGCGTACCCCGCAGAATCATATCCGATAATGGGTCCGCATTCAAGTCTACAAAAATCAACAATTTCGTAAGACGTCATAATATTGATTGGAGATACTCGACGATCTATTACCCTCGGGCAAATGGATTGGCCGAGGCCTTCAATAAAACTTTGCTGCAAATCATTAAAAAGACCCTTGATAGTAACAAGCGACAATGGGATGAGCGGTTGGTGGAAGCTTTGTGGGCTTATCGTACCACTTATAGAACTCCGACCCAATCTACTCCGTTTGCACTAGTGTATGGATCTGAGGCCGTTCTACCCTTGGAAGTACAGATTCCTTCGCTTAGGATTGCAGTTCATAACCAAATTACAAATGAACAAAATGCAAAACTGCGATTGGAAGAACTCGAAGGCCTTGAAGAGCGACGTCTCCAAGCTCAACAAAGTTTGGAGTTATATAAATCCCGTATGGTTCAAGCCCATGATAAGCTAGTGCGACCTAGGACCTTCCAAGCGGGAGACTTGGTGTTGGTCCTTCGGAGGCCTATTTTAGCCCATCGAAAGTTGGGAGGCAAATTTGAACCTACTTGGGAAGGACCCTTCGTCATAGAGACTGTCTACGAAGGAGGCTCGTATCAGTTAGTAGATTGTAAAGGAATTCGTCCGATGTTACCTGTCAACGGACGTTTCCTTAAGAAATACTATGCTTGATGTAGCTCTTTTGATCAATCAATAAAATTCACTTTCTTGATTCATGATTCTGCTTTGAGTCTTTTAAATTTCATCTTCTATTAATTTTCTCTGTTCTTTTCCTTAAGGTTGTGTCCTTCATTCCCTTAGGATTAGATTCGCTAGTGGTGGAGTACGCCCTTCGTGGCACCACCCTAGTTTGCCAGTTTCGGTCCTCTGTGTGGAGCAAGTTTCCTCCCCACATGACCATTCGCTAGTGGTGGAGTACGCCCTTCGTGGCACCACCCTAGTTTGCCAGTTTCGGTCCTCTGTGTGGAGCAAGTTTCCTCCCCACATGACCATTCGCTAGTGGTGGAGTACGCCCTTCGTGGCACCACCCTAGTTTGCCAGTTTCGGTCCTCTGTGTGGAGCAAGTTTCCTCCCCACATGACCATTCGCTAGTGGTGGAGTACGCCCTTCGTGGCACCACCCTAGTTTGCCAGTTTCGGTCCTCTGTGTGGAGCAAGTTTCCTCCCCACATGACCATTCGCTAGTGGTGGAGTACGCCCTTCGTGGCACCACCCTAGTTTGCCAGTTTCGGTCCTCTGTGTGGAGCAAGTTTCCTCCCCACATGACCATTCGCTAGTGGTGGAGTACGCCCTTCGTGGCACCACCCTAGTTTGCCAGTTTCGGTCCTCTGTGTGGAGCAAGTTTCCTCCCCACATGACCATTCGCTAGTGGTGGAGTACGCCCTTCGTGGCACCACCCTAGTTTGCCAGTTTCGGTCCTCTGTGTGGAGCAAGTTTCCTCCCCACATGACCATTCGCTAGTGGTGGAGTACGCCCTTCGTGGCACCACCCTAGTTTGCCAGTTGAGGTCCTCTGTGTGGAGCAAGTTTCCTCCCCACATGACCATTCGCTAGTGGTGGAGTATGCCCTTCGTGGTACCATCCTAGTTTGCCAGTTGAGGTCCTCTGTGTGGAGCAAGTTTCCTCCCCACATGACCATTCGCTAGTGGTGGAGTACGCCCTTCGTGGCACCATCCTAGTTTACCAGTTGATTTGCCTATTTGGAGTAAGTCTTCTATCAGCATCCTATAGGCCTAAGGTTGGGTGATGCCCTTCCTTAGACCCAAGGCTAGGTATTCCCTACCTTGGTTTTCCCAGTTCTCTTTTCCAAATAGGTGTAAGCCTTTCACTAGCTTCCTATGGACTTAAGATTGGGTGATACCCTCCCTTCTACCTTTGAGATTCTACTTTTATTCGGTCAACGCCAATGTGTGCAGCAGAAGTTCCTTCTACCACACACATTGGGGGTCCATTTGTTGACCTCATTTTTGTATGAGGTCACTAAAACCCTTCCAGAATCCAGATCCAATCCTAGATCCTAGGATCCACTCTAGACTTTAAGATCCTTTCCTAGAGTCAGACCTTAGGATCCACTCTAGACTTTAAGATCCTTTCCTAGAGTCAGACCTTAGGATCCACTCTAGACTTTAGGATCCTTCCTAAAGCCAGCCCTTAGGGCCTATTCTAGACCTTAGGATCCTTCCTAAAGCCAGACCTTAGGGCCTATTCTAGACCTTAGGATCCTTCTAGAGCCAAAACCTTAGGGCCTACTCTAGAGCTTAGGATTCTTCCATATCCAAATCCTAGAACTCCTCTAGATCCTAGGATCAATCCAGACTTCAAATCAATCCCATCCCTTTGATCCATTCTAACCTCAAATTAATCCCATACCTTTGATCAACTTTAACATCAAATCAATTCCTACTTTTGATCAATTCAAATCTCAAACTTCATTCAATCCAAATTCTAATTAATCTAAGCTTCAACCACATCCAAACCTTGATCCAATCTACTTGACAATTCAAACTTCAACTTTGACTTTGAGCCTACCCTTGATCTAACTTTGACCCTATCCATTCATTAACAATCACCACATGATTGTTAATGATTTGAATACTTCAATATTAATCTTTCAAACTTAAAATCCATTCCAAATCCAGAAATCCAAACCCAAATCCTAAGCCTTAAGGCCCTGTCCTAAAGACCTTTTTCATTGAATTTTCAAATACTTTGAAACCCAGTTTAATGACCTCTGATTCAGAGTCTACCACTTGCAAAGTGATAGGACATGTCTCTAGAGGTTACCCCTCAAATTTGAGCCCATTCTGAGGTCTCTAACCTCATAATCTAAATCAAAATCCATAGGCTGTAAAACCTTCAAATATTTACAGCCTATGCCACTGGACCTTTGGCCTTGAAGATTCTGACCCTAGAACCTTCACCAAAGCCTCTAATCAATTCCAGACCATTAATCTGGACATGTTGATTAATAAACTGAAACTTTCTGGACTCATTTCAGCCCCTAGTGGTCATGAGCCCAAAATGACCAAAATACCCCCATGGGGCTCAAGTATTGATTTCCAACCAAATGAGCTCCAAATTGAATCCAACCACCTCCAGCAAGTTTCAATTATTATTTCAAATTTATTGAACCCATTCACGGCTCCTAGGTCAACCTAGTTAACCAAGTCAACATGGTTGACCTAAGAGGACCCTTAAGGGTTCAAATAGGGGTTTTGACCCAATTGACCTCTCTAGACTTGGAGACCACCTCCAATGACTTCCAAACATCATCTCAAATTTATCCAGCCCAAGCTCACCCATTGGGTCAACTTAGTTGACCTAGTCAACATGGTTTGACCCAATGAACCCTTAAGAGTTCAAATGAACCATTTTGACTCATTTAACTATATCAACATCTTCAAACCCTTGAAATCATTCCATTCAATACCTTGAATATTTCTAAACCTATTTAGAGTCCAACCTAACTTGAGTTGACCAAGTCAACCCTCAATTCTTGGTCAAATCTTGATGGCATTTGCCCCTATTTCTCCTAGCTTTGACTTTTGACTTTTGACCCTTAACCAAATCATCCCAAATAACCCTTTACCTCCCCAAGTGCCACATCATCAATTTTTACTTGGTTGACTGGTCAAACCAAGTCAATAGAGCCTTAAACCCTTCTTTTAAATGGTCAAACCTTCCTTTTTAATCTCAAACTCATTTTCCCTAAGCTTGGAAGCTCTCCCATTGGCTGCTACTGCTCTCTCCATGCCACATCAGCAGTCATTGACCAGTTGACTGGTCGAGACAGTCAAAACCCTTTAAAAAAAATCTCTTTTCATGGTCAAAGCCATACTAAACCCCTTTCCCTTCCTATATCACACGCCTAACCTCATCTTTTTAGCTTTATTCCTTTAATTAACCCCTGCTTAAGCTGCTCTAACTGCCTGGTTTAGCCATAAGAAGCAATGTCCCCCTCCACTCATCCCAAGTCCACCCAATGGGAATGAGGCGTGTCCAGCCTTTGGGACAGCCTTCCAGCTTTCCCAGGGACAGGTGGCATCATCTGGAGAGCCTAGGAGTCGATCCCAGCCATCCAATCCAGCCCAGGCCGTTTGAATAGGGGAAAAGGTGACTTTTGAGAGTATTGGATCAAGGCACTCTCTCTCACTAACCCTAGCCTCCCAGAGCGAGTTCTTTGTTCGTTTGAGATCCCCAGGGCTTCTTCTACATTCCCACTACAAGATCTAAGTGGTTGCACGTCACCGGCGGCCAGTTCTCCGGCGAGTCCACCACCTAGTCCGTCCCAAGCTTGTAGCAGTCGATCCAGGCGTGTTCGAGCTCGTCTTCGTGCTAGGGATCTTCACTTGGACAGTCTACAAGCTCATCAATCCAGAAATTTCCAAGATCCAACGGTATAATCTCTTAAAAACTTTAGATCTAGTTCACTTTAGATGGAATTAATTAGCTCTATGCCTAGAGTTTGCTAAGCAAAACCAATCTCTCCCCACTGTTTCTGTTCATGTCTTCTTCTTGAGTTTAAAATTTCAAGTGATTTGGTTCACCCGATCGAAAGAACGAGCCCAAAAATGTTTCCTAGGGCGTCTTCCGTATTAGGGTTCGCATGTACGTTTTCTGGACCGTTGATCATTTGATCAACGGCCCAGATCTAGCCATTCCGTCGTTTGATTCAGCCGTGTATTTGATCCTTCGCTCGATTATTCGTCCGACGAGATCTGGGCCGTCTGTTCCAAACCGCGGGATGGTTTCCTCACCGTCTGATCTCATTCCGTTGAGATCGAATGCGGGATTCGATCCCGTCCGTTGGATCGAATCAGCGGCAGATCCGACGCCTGCCGTTAGCCGCTGACGTGGTTAAGTGAAAACCGCGTGAAGCGGCCCGCGGCTGACGCGTGTCCCCGCCGTCACGCGGTTTCGATCCCGCGAATCCGGGTGCGCCATCTGTCCCGCCGCGCCGCCTTTTGATTAAAAAATCCTTTTTAAATTCTTTTTTATTAACAGAACTTTGAAAAATCATAATAAATTAAATACAAAACCAAAAAATGAGTATAATATATCAAACTCTTCATAATTTTATCTAGTTTATTTTAAAAATAAAATGAGATTATTTTGATTATTATTTTATTAATAATTTAAGAAATACAGAAAATGACATTTTATTTTTAATTAAATATATATAAGGTATATTACTTTGAAATTTAGTATGAATATCATAGGATATATGACTGATTTCTAGAAAAATTTTCAGGGTTATTTAAGTAAATTTTAATATTAATTTGAGTTATATTAATATTTTGATAGTTTATTAATATTTAATTAAATATTACAATAATTATCTTATATTTTAAAAGTTATTTTCAAATGACTCCAAAGTCAGTGGGTCTCTCAATCCTTAAGATCTTATTTTTATAATATTTTCAATTATTTTATCTTAATATATATATATTTACATATGTATGTGTATATATATATTTATATATCTATATTTAAAAGAAAAATCTACTTTAAAATTATAATATATATATATTTAAATCCCTAAGAGTTTAAGAGGAGAGTTTGAAATTTTAAGCATAAGTTGGATATGTGAATGGAATACATGGGGGAAGGTGATTAATGGGTAATTATATCCTAATTATTCATTAATCACAATTTAGCTATATTAATAAAAAAGGGTCTAGTCTTTGCATGTTTAGGGTGCACACACCACCTAGCCTAGGCTCTCCTAGTCTTAAGGACTTGATTGTGCCATTTCATGTGCTTATTTATGCTTTGTTTAAGGGTTAGACAATACATTGATTTGAGCCCATTAAACTTAGTGTCATTAAGGACAATAATTAAGGATTTGTATAGAAAACTTAGAATGTTTCCAATAATTAGGATTCACTCCCTCTTGAGTTGGAACTTCAAACATTTAAACTTAGTGACATTCTCTTCCTTAGAAAAATTTTTCACTGAAGTTAAAAGTCATTAGGACCCTTAATCAAATTTCCTAAGTTTATACCCTTAATTAAGCCCCAAAACCTTCTAAAAAATGTAATAAATCCATTTTAACTCCAAAAAATACATATAAACCCTCTAACTGACCAGAACCAAGCCCTTGACCAATGAAAATTAAAAGCTCCTTAATTTGACAGCAGTTTGAACCTTAATCTAATTTTAAGTGAAAATCAATATTTAATTCATTAATTCATTAAAAAAAATATTAAAATTTCCAAAAAAATTTCCAAACACTTGGGAATCTCTCATTAGGTCATTTCTGACCTTTGGAGTTGATTTCAAGAAGTTTGGGATTCATTTGGAGGAAAACCATAAAAAGGCCTTCTAATTATAAAATTTCAAAATTCATTAAATAGTCAAATCTTCCAATATCCATAACTAATTCCAGAAAAATCAAAATCACCCAAACTCACTTGCATTCAACTCCTAATAAGTTCTAATATTTACTAAAAATATTAAATTCTAGGAATCTGCAATATTTCAAAAAGTCAACAAATTGGTCAAACCATAGTTCAAAACTAGTCCAAAACTTCAAACCGTCGTAATAAAATGCAGAAAAATCCAATTTCAACGTACTTACCTTCTAACTGATCGTAGTAAGGTCTAGTATTTTAATAAAATACAAACATTCCAGAATTTGGACTTAACCAAAAAGTCAATTTTTGACCCTTTAATTAAATGATTAAAATATTCAAAAATTCATAAAATTCAAAATTATTCCAAAACTCCAGAAAATGTTAACTTAATGTTTAAAACATTCAACAAACCTTTTAAAACACAACAACCATCCCGAAGATGAAGTTTATTGGCTGGACTACTCCGGGCTGCGGGGCTAAGTGTCCTAAGGAGGCTGGTTCCTCGAGCCTGGTGGCACAACGCCACGAATGGATTCCAAGGGGTGTTAAACCTTAAGAATAGATTAATTATTAATTATCTAATCTTTTAAAACTTCTAATTTAATTACATTAATTTGGTTTATCGGCTGGACTACTCCGGGCTGCGGGGCTAAGTGTCCTAAGGAGGCTGGTTCCTCGAGCCTGGTGGCACAACGCCACGAATCGATTAATGGCAAACTTAAACTAATCAATTTTGAAAATCAGCAAGAAACCCTCCCTAATATTAATTCATGTCTTTTAATTACAACAAACTTAAAGTAACTCAATCAACCCCGATTGCTACTGGGTAACCCAGGCCTACGAGGCTATTAGCTTAGCCCCAAGGAAGGTGAAATAAACTTCACGGCCTCGGTGTGAAACAAAGGTAGTAATCAATTAACTTCTAAAAAAATATTTAATTAAAATTCTTAATCTATTAATATTTAAATTTCAATTGAAACCTCCCCCTATTAAGCCTTAACAAACTCAGACTTTTAGATAATTTTAATTAATCACCCAACTTAGGATATACCCCTGCCACACTACCTTTTACACACACTTTAGATGATGTGCTAGGACAACCAACTCTAGATCTAGGTTAGGCCGGTGTTTACTTTACTGCTGTGTGCCGGATTTTTCGTAGTTTTCATTGCATGTTGTGGATGAAATTGCTTTACTATGTCTGCTTACTTTTTTTGTACTCTGTGGATGGATTGATGTGTTTGGCGACTAGATTACCCTTAGGTTAGGTACGATCTGGATGTTGACATAGTTTTCTGCAGGTGGCCACGCTCATGCAGGGCAATATAAAAAGGGGGCAAATCATAAAAAAATGCATAAATATTATAAACTCTTTGCACAGGTGCTTCAGCTGCTAAAGCCCCCAAATCATAAAAAGAGCGTGGCCAGTGTGTTTACTTTCTTTTCTGCTCATATATAACTGCTTGGGAATAACTGCTTTATTTATATTAATTGCTTAGGATAACCTTGCAGGTGAGTCTAGATTTTTATTTTGATATCAATGTAATTTGTATAATTGTTAAGTGTTGTGAAAGTTAAGTTTGAGTTTGGGATACATAGATCCAAAGCTTGGATTCCAAAGGGGAAAGGATATCCCTTCGGGGAACACTCCTTTTCCATTTGGAAATCCAAATTTGGATCATACCTCTTCCTTACCCAAAGAGGAAGGAGTGGTCTTCCCCTTAGAGGGAAGTGCCCTCTTATCCATTTGGGTAATCCACTACGAAGATTCCAAGAAGATTGAAGAAAAGGAGTCCAAAGAAGAACAAGATTGAAGATTGAAGATTTGAAGATTGAGAGTATCCCACTCAAAATAACTTGCGTCATTACTAGATTTAGAATCCGGGTTGTTGTCAGTGGTGCCCGGCCACTTTACTTTCTGTAATATTCTGGTTTGTAATAAGCAAGGCAACTTTGCCTATGGACATTTATTAATTAATTTATATTTGATGTGATGATTTGATTGCCTCTAGGATTACTTGTTTTTACTAGTTTTTTGGCGATTGCATGCCGCTCTTTGTTTTCGCCTGGATACGTGAGGCTCGTGAGGGTGTGAAAGTTTTATACTCAAAATATTAAAGTCTAAAATTTTAGTGAGTCTAAATAACATAGAAAGATAACGAATCTAGGGAATTAGCCGGGGATCGACCCCGGGGTCGCATGCATATTTTTGCATTACTCTTTCCTTGCTTTAGACCCTTCCCCGCCTGCGGGTAGAGTCCGGATAGTCTGACCTATGAGGACGAGGTGCCGGACCTGGGGAAGTCCAGTCTTCTAAAAAACTATTTTATAAGCCTGTTTTTAAAATTTCAAGCATACTTGATTGGAAGTTGTTAACTAGCATGCATTGCATTAGATACAAACTAAAAGAGTCAAAATTTTAATTGCATCAGTTTAGCATTTTTGCACCCAACATGTGTCAAAGGGGCCAATTAGGAAAATCTCTAGATGTCGGCCCCGACTCTCCAAAACTTTAATTACAACGTCCCTACCACTCTTTCATAAAAAGACCGGATTCATGTATTTTAAATCGATTAGGTGGTTAGCTGGCTCCCCAATCCAGGCCGGGGTAAGTCCAGACCTTGCACTGCATTAGTTAGGATCGGATGACTGTGGTCCAGTGTCCAAAATAGATTTAGGATCCGGGGCAGATCTTTGATTATAAGTCCCCAAATTTCGGGAATATAGTCCCAAATTTCTAATAAAATACTTAACTCTAATTAAAGCTTCATTTCAATCCTAAAACATAAAGCCCAACACTTAGATTAAGTTGGGACACTTCCGGATGGTTCTGGAATCTCAAAGTGTCCCCTACCTCTCATCCTTTGACTCTGTTAATAACTGCTCAATTTTGATCCATTCCCTTTTGATTTTCCAATAATTCTATTCATACTTTGATATCACTCCTAGAAATTCTAACAAAATTTTGCCATTATTTTAATCGAGAGTTTTCGTAGGAGACCTTGTTTTCCTACGATGTAATTAACTACGAGGGCTTGCGCTCGTAGGAGATTTGGAACCCCACACACACCTGATTTAAATAAAATTGATTTTAAAACTTCATTAGATTTCTTTGGGAAAAGTTAAATAATGATCGTCGTCGTTGCATTAGAAGAATTATCGTTGAATGGTGTCATTTCCCTTTGGGGAGATACATCTTCTTCGATAAGGCTTTGGATGTGAATGTGACGATCATACTTCTTGAATATTGTAATTGGGTACTTAGTTGAACTCTATTTTGTCCCCTCGGGCCATATGAAGTTCTTTTAGAACCCGATCATAATATTCAAGATGAGTTTACATAATTCTAAGTCTGAACACCGTTATGAAAGTTTATTTTCGTCCTCCGGGGTGATATATTCTTTCTAACGAGTTGATTCGACCTTAGAATTAGAACTCAACCTTAATCTTAAAATCCCCAAAGAAAACTAATATTTTTCAAAACCTGTTTTTCAAAATTCCACCAACAAAAAATGGCACGCCCGGTGGGACCAAATTTCTCTTCCCATCTTTAATAGTGGCAGAATTTTGTTTCATCGGTAGTCTTAACTATCATTCCTTCCGTTGGTCCCTCTACTCATTTCTTCCTTGAGTGAGTGTGGCCAACATTTAAAGTAAAATTAATATTAAAGGAAAGGTTCTACCTCCAAGTTTGGCTTTCTCTAGATTTTTGTTCTGATTTTGACCTTCTGCCCCGGCATAGCCTGCGAGGCGACAGCGTCAAATCAGATCTCTGGATATTCTTTCAATTTTATGGATTTATGGACGATAAATTTCTCATTCAACATCTAAATCCTTAAAATTGAAAAGAATTTAAAATCTTTGATTTTGCACATCCCAACTACTCTAGTTTTAACCCCCTCAATTCCCCTTTGACCTCTAAGGGTGGGGAGGGTTAAACTACCCCTTTTACTTGGGATTTTCTTATAGTTCCATAAGCCTTCGGGCAAGGGGAAACTCTGTCCGTTGTATTTTGGATCTTATAAGAAGAATCCATCTCAAATCATTCAAACTTCAAGTTCTTTCAAAAGAAAAACAAAACAAAACAAAATCCAAAAACCCTTGTACTCCAAAACCTCATATGTTACCTCATAAGATCATTGTGTGGGCTAACATATGTTGATTTTTTTTTTTTTTGGCATGTACTTAGTCTCTTTATCTCCCTAACATGTGTTGAAGTTTCTTACCGTTCAATATGTGTTGGGAGGTTGGGATTATTTTACAAGCTTTAAGTTTTAAAATGACAAACACCTCTTCTTCAAGAAATCTAATTTCAAACCGCTCTTTAATTTTCAGAAAATATCCAATGGCCGGTAAATTGATCTTCTCCTTTGACCGAGAGTTGTCCTCAACAGTTAATGATCAAGGAAGTACGGTAATTTTTGGAATGGGATTTAATACCTTGGAACTCTATATGGATGGACATGAGATAGTCAATTTGGACGCCAGCAAGGGTCCTACCCCTGAGGTTGAGCTGATTGTTGGATCTGCACCAGCTGCACCAGTAGAGAGTGATGTACCAAAACAGTCTGAACCAGTTACTGATCCCCCTACTGAAGTCAAATCTGTTTTTGAGGAAGGGTCTAGTTCTGGACTTAGCTTTGCCACTAAGAATCAGAAGAAGAACTATTTGAGAAGACTTAGGAAGAAAATCTCCAAGGCTAAGAGAGTCGTACCTTTCAAGACCCTAGCTCAAGTAGAACCCGAGGCTGTTGAGGAGCTACCTATTCCTGCTTCCTCTCCCCTCCTAAAGGGGAGTCGCTTTTACCCCTTAGCTTCAGCTCAAGGGGAGGAGAGGGCAGCTAGGATAGCTCGTTCTCCACCATGCCCGGTCGACTACTCGACTAAGAAAACTCAGAAAGAAAGACATCTCCAAAAGACAAGGACTTTGAGAAATATAATTCATACCTGCGCCGCACAGACTGGGCAGACTAAAGAGGAATATGTGAAACAGTTAAAGGGAGTGATCTCACATCGCTTCCAAAAAGAAGTGCTGAAGGAAGAAGTATCTGAAGCAAAGAATTTAACCCCACAATTTGTTAGAAAGAATAAGAAGTATGTCAGACAGCCTGCTACTTCAGTACTGGTTGATGGATATCACTGGGTGCCACGCCCTCCGTCCTCTCAAACAGAGGGTATTGTGTTGACTGGGTCCGAGAGAGGCCACCATTCTACTGGTAGACCCCCGGTACCCCCACATAAACCTGTAAGATTGGCCTCTGTGATTGTTAAACCAAAGGGGGTTGAAGTTCAAAAGTCTGTGGATCTTAAAGGAAAAAGACCTAAATCTCCTGAAAGGAGATATGTGCCAAAAAGAACTAAATTGGAGAATCTACCACCACCTCCTAGAACTTCTAAGTTCATTCTGCAGCTCCAACGAGTTCCAGTCGACCCTACTCCGAGTGCAGTTGAATTGATGGATGTTCAGGCTAGTACTCCAGTTGTTACAGTTGACAGCCCTACCACAGCCAGTCTGACCCCGGATCCAATAGTTACCATTCCTGTTACCCCAGTTGATGATCCCCAAAGTCCGAGTGTCATTCCTAGGCCCCTTAGTCAGGTGTCTGAGGACCTTACCTTACCAGATGTGGGAACTATCACCTTACAAGCTCCTACTTCTCCTGAGGAATATGTCCCTCTCCCTGTAGAGGATGCCACTCTTCTGACTACCAGCTCTGGGATAGTCGAAGAGGAGAGAATTGACCAGGATTTAGAAATGGAAGATGAACCGGATACAAAGTCTCAACCAGATCCTAATCCAAAGCTTACAGAAATCATCGCCCTTATGGATTCTGAAGAGTTGTTTGATATGGCTGAGTATAAAGGATACTTACCCCTTGACCCTAAGTCAATTGGGGATAGACCGGTCGAGGAGGTAGTTCAGGAAATAAGAAACATTTTGTTGAACAAAGAAGGAATGGCTTCTTTTGACCCTGATACGGATGATCTCCTCGGAGATGAAGATGATTATGTTGGGGGCATTCATGTGGTCGAAACCAGAGGATCTAATAAAGAAGCTGAGCCCAGCAAGCGCCGATTTGTTAAGGATGATGATCCGCATGCTGTTGAGTCAGAGTCAGATGAGTCTGTGAAAGATGGAGATGAAGAACACATAAAAAACTTGGAGACTCAGCTTGCTAGCATGATGTCACAAGTTAGAGAAATGCAAGAGAAGTTAGACAAATCACAGCAAGAGTCTTTTATGATTCACCAGTCAGCTCGAGAACTCACAGAAAAGGCCAAAAGGGCAGAATTCAATTCCAGACCTCTTGAGTCACCACCTGTGACTATCCCTTGTCCAGTAGAGACACCTCCAGTTCACCCTGCAGTCTCCTCCATTCCTTCAATCCCACCTCAGAAGGATATCAAGCAGTTAATTGAGGATCAGGTAAGGGAGGCCTTAGCCCATGCTCAAGGAACTGTGTCTATTTCAAAGGGTAGACCCTACCCCGAGGAATATGACTTAGTTCCTTACCCAAAGGGCTTTGTGCCACCAACTTTTAAAGTTTTCACTGGAATCGAAAATCCGAGACAGCATCTGGCCCACTTCCGAGCAAGCTGTTGCAATGCAGGAGGGTCGGATGCTCTACTATTTCGCCAATTTGTAAGTAGTCTATCCGGCATTGCTTTTGAATGGTACGCCGATCTGCCCAACGGTTCAGTAAGAACCTTTAGCGACCTAGAAAATCTCTTTCTCAAGAGATTTTCTGGAGCGCAACAACGCACCACCGTGGGCGATCTCGTGGTTGAAAAGCAAAAGCCGGGAGAGTCTCTAGTTGAGTACATCTTGAGGTGGCGAAACCTCTCGATGAAGTGTGAACCCCAGTTGCAAGAACAACATGCTGTGGAGATTCTTTTGAAGAATATCCACGGCCCTGTTGCTTTTCTATTGAAGGGTTTCACTATCAAAACTTTTGAAAAACTTCTTAATAAGGCTAGCAATTTGCAGGAAGAGGCTCCTAGGATGCCATTCTTACGAGAGCAGTCTGAAGATAAGAAAGGTCCTAAGTTGGTAAAAACATTTGAAAAGAAAGCTGTGGTTTCAGCGGTAGATAAAGGAAAGAGGCCAGTGGTTAGTCAGCCTAGCCCTCCACCTCCACCACAACCTCCTCAGAAGCAGCCCTTTCAGATAGTTCCTCAGTATACTAGAGATCCCGCCCCCGTTTCTTTCAGAGATAGATTGGCAAAGCCTTATCCGTTTAAAAGGGAGTCAGTTAAGAAGATCTTCAGAAGTCTGTTAAAGAAACCAGATTTTCAGTTGCCAGAGGCTAGGAGGCCTGAGGATGAGAGCAAGAAAGATGATCCCAAGTATTGCCCGTACCACAGGATGCTTAGTCACCCTCTTGAGGACTGCGTTGTGTTTAAAGACTGGCTTGAGAGGAACTACACCCAAGGTAACATTATAATACCTAAAGAATACTTGGTTGATCCAGAAAAGGCTTCAATTAAGACCATTTCAGGTAATCCTCTTAACTCTTCTTGTTTTGTTGAAGATGGTTGGGACATTGCTTTGTCCCGGGCACTTAAAAAGTCGATTAACAAGTCTTTTCGTCTTTCTCAACAGCTGGCTACGATAGCCCAGGCCCCGGTGTGGAAGGTTGACCTGGATGCTTCGCAGAAGGATGTTGAGCCACTTTCCTCTCCAGTAGTCTTAGGAACTACTGAGAAAAATGTAAAAGAAGAAAAATTTGATTTTGTAGAGAGGAAGTGTGTAGATGAGAGATCTATTAGAATGGCGGATGGTGGTGTTAAAACCCTTTCCCCTCTTTTGTTATCTGACTTTTACTTTGCCCCATCAAAGGCGAAGGGTCAAAAGATGAATAAAAAACATCCTTCTACTTCTGTCTTGATGATTAACCATGAATCTCAAATGCAAATTGATGACTCTCCTGTTTTGAATCAAACTCCTAATGAAATAAATATTGAAGTTAATCAAACCAACCTCACCGATTCGACTATTCAAGAAGAAGTCGAATGTGAAGCTTTATCAGAAAATGATTTCCCTCAGATCAATTTCCAAGGAAATCCTATCTTGATAGAACTTTCAGATTCTGACTCGCTTTCAGGAAATGATGATCCAACACCTATGGTGTGTGTAGACACTGCCCTAGTTTGCCCGCCCGAAGATGTCGAGCAGGTGCAACTCCGTGGCGGTAAAGTCTTACCCCCTAGGTTGCCCCCTCAGGATAAAGGCAAACAACCTTCATTCGAAAATCTAAGTCCGGATTCCCCTCAACAACCAGAATTCCCTTTAATTCCTCCGGGTTTCGAGTCTGTCGTTCCTAAGGTTGATTACAATGTTCTAGCCCACCTTAGGAAGTTGCCAGCAAAATTAAGTATTTATGACGCCCTTCTTCTTTCCAAAGAAATGAGGGAGTCTTTAATTAAAGCACTTCTCGATCCCGAGATTTGCTTAACACAGTTGGCTGCAACTTCAGAAGGTGAAGCTCTCTACTTCAAAGAGGTCCCTGGGGTTACCTTTTCAGACGAAGATTTACTCTTGAGAACTGCTGACCACAATCGTCCCCTCTACATTACTGTAAATGTGGGAAATTTCAAGTTATCAAGAGTCCTTGTTGATCCGGGTGCATCGGTCAACGTGATGAACATAAAGACCCTTGCTTATCTCAGAGTTGATACTAGCAAGCTTTCAACCGACAGGTTGGTGCTTCGTGGGTTCAACGAGAAGGGCGAGAGAGCTTTAGGTTCGATCACTCTACTCCTGGAAATAGGAGGTTTAAAAACTGAAGCTAAATTTCATATAATTGATTCGACTACGTCCTTTAACGCACTTCTAGGTAGACCTTGGATTCACGAATATAGAATGGTTCCGTCTACCCTGCACCAATGCATTAAGTATCAACGAGATGGCATTGAACATGTGATTAAGGGTGATTTGCAACCATTCTCGATTCAAGAAATTGGGATCTACGAAGATGCTGCATATTTCGTACCAAAAGGGTCCTCGTCCCGTTCTAAATTAGAGATCAAATTTGAGGAGAAAATGGTTGGACAAAAATTCAACCAAAAGAAAGAAAAAGATAAGGATATCAATCAAGAAATGATTCAATCGAATAGTGAAGACGACTCTGATATCGTTGTCCTTAGACCTCCAAGCGCATTACCTCAAAGAGGTGGGAGGATGGCTTTGAGGGCACGAGGTCGAGGCCGTGCTTCATTAGAAAGAAGAACAGCACCTGTGTATATTGATTTGGAATCAGATTCCGATGGTGAACTAGAAAGTCAAGGTGCTGCCCTCTCCCTCGATTATCAAAACATAAATACTCCTCCAAAATTTGATCTCACCTTAGACCAGGACAGTGACCCTGAGGTAGATATTTCAAAAGTTAAAAGTGACGAGCCCGAATTAACAATGTATGAAAAGCTCACTAGAAGGATTGAGGCCCTTTCTCTGACCCCACTGTCGGCAGGCAGGGTTGTAGGGTTGGAAGTCAAAGTGGCCCCCAACTTGGATGGTGAAGTTAAGAAAGTCCAGAAATTCTTTCCTGGCTCCTCCTCCGCAAGGGACGAAGACGATGTAACCCTTGAGGAGGCAGATTTTAATGAATTAATGGAATTACCTTTTGGCTACTTCCCTATTTGTGTAAAAAATACTTTTTTTAAAGGTTCTATACCGTATCGATGGACTAAGGGTCAAGCTAGATACCACGAGAATATTTGGCGAACAAAAATAAATAAAAATCCAACAAGTGGTATTGGCTTTGGAACAATTAGTTCATTCGATGATGATGAGTATTGCCTAATGATAACTTACCATCTCGATTCTCCAAATGTCCCTACAGATCCTCCTTGTCCTCTAGATGGACTCTGTTTGGAGACTTTAGACGATCCCGATGATCTTCAAGTTCGGGATGCACCCCCTGAATTTGAAGAGGAAATTAAGTCGACAGTCGATGAGTTGAGAGAAATCAACCTGGGAAACGATGATGACCCCCGTCCGATTTTCATAAGTACTTTGTTAAGCGAGGGTGAAACCCAAGACTTAATCCAGTTGTTATTCGAGTTCAGGGATTGCTTTGCCTGGACATACGATGAAATGCCAGGTTTGCCTGCTGAGGTAGCAGTTCACAAACTTGGGGTTCGGCATGATGCCATTCCTGTTAAACAAGCTCCTCGACGCATGCGCTTAGAGATTGAGCAACAAGTCGTTTCTGAAGTTAAGAAATTGGCAGAAGCCGGATTCATTCGAGAGGAACAATACCCCTCTTGGGTGGCCAGCGTCGTGCCAGTTCGAAAGAAAAATGGTCAGATTCGAATTTGTGTCGACTATAGGGATCTGAATAAGGCATGCCCTAAGGATGAGTTCCCCCTACCAATACCAGAACTCATGGTGGACATTGCCTCCTCACATGCTATTTTCTCATTCATGGATGGCTCGTCGGGTTATAACCAAATCAAGATGGCCCCTGAAGATGAGAGAAATACGGCGTTCAGAACCCCTATTGGAATCTTTTGTTATAAGGTAATGCCATTCGGCCTAAAGAATGCCGGAGCAACCTACCAACGGGCCATGACCCGTATCTTTGACGACTTAATTCATAATCAAGTTGAATGTTATATTGATGATTTAGTTGTCAAGAGCAAGGTTAAAGAGGCTCACCTGTATGACTTAAGAGTTGTTTTCGAACGGTTGCGTCGCTACGATTTGAAAATGAACCCCTTGAAGTGCGCCTTCGGCGTCGCTTCGGGAAAATTCTTAGGATTCGTAGTAAGGCACCGCGGAATTGAGATAGATCCTGCTAAAATTGAAGCCATCTTAGATATGCCATCCCCTAAGAGCCTTACTCAGTTAAGGTCTCTACAAGGTAGATTGGCATATATAAGGAGGTTTATTTCTAATCTTTCCGGGAGATGTCAACCCTTCTCTGTCCTTGCGAAAAAGGATACTAAATTCGTATGGGGCGAGAAGTGTCAGAATGCTTTTGACGATATCAAACAATACCTTTCTAACCCGCCAGTCTTGGCAGCTCCAATTCCGGGAAAGCCGTTAATTCTCTACACTGCAGCCTTAGATGAGTCTTTAGGCGCCCTGCTAGCTCAAGTCAACGACGAAGGCAAGGAGAATGCTCTCTATTATCTTAGTCGAAGACTTCTTCCTACGGAAATTCGATACCCTTCAATTGAAAAGCATTGTCTTGCTTTAGTCTTCGCAGCCCAAAAACTGAGGCATTATATGCTTTCACACTCAGTGAGTTTAATTTCGAGAGTCAATCCTTTGCAATATCTTATGACCCGACCTACGTTGTCAGGACGTTTAGCTCGTTGGTCTATGATATTACTCCAATTTGAGATTACTTTCACTCCTTTACGTGCTGTGAAAGGACAGGCTGTTGCCGATTTTCTGGCGGCACACCCGCTGCCGGCGGATTCTCCTCTGAACGATGATTTACCCGACGAACAAATCATGAGTTTGGGGGAATCTGGAGAGGCCATCTGGGAATTATATTTTGATGGAGCAGCATCCTCTCGTAGGATTGCGACCCAACAATCTGTGATTCCTGGAAAGGCTGGAGTCGGTTTAATTTTTATTACACCAGAAAAAGGAATGATGCATTTTTCCTACCACTTGTCGGAGCCTTGCACAAACAACGAAGCTGAATACGAAGCTCTGATAACTGGTTTGGAACTTGCAATTCTAATGGAGATTAAAGAGATTAAGATCTTCGGAGATTCCCAACTAGTTATTAACCAAGTCGCCGGAACTTATAAAGTCTTGAATCCGAATCTCCTAAAATATCACCAGTACACGCTTCACTTGTTGGAACAAATCCCCATTGCCACTTTGTATAGGGTTCCCCGTGGAAGCAATTCTGCGGCGGATGCCTTAGCAAAACTTGCAAAGGAATTTGCGTGTCCCGAGGAGGATTCCATCCCTATAGAGATACAGGGTCGTAAGACCCTCTCCCTTATAGATTTGGAACACATTAGTAAGACTCCCCTTCAGATCCTTTCTGCCTCTTCGACGATTGACGAAGAAGGCGATTGGAGACGACCCTTAGTCGATTACCTTAAAGAAGGGAAGCTTCCTCAGGATAAATCACTCTCCAACCAGATTAAGAAACGTGCCCTATCATATGCACTAGTTAATGATCTGTTATACCGTCGGTCCTTTGATCATATGTGGCTGCGCTGTTTGAACAAGCGAGAAGCCCAGAAGATTGTTAATGAAGTCCATTCAGGACTGTGCGGTGCACATCAATCGGGTCCAAAAATGAAATTAAAGATTAAAAGACTTGGATACTATTGGCCTACAATGATTGACGATTGCATGAATACTGCAAAGCACTGTCATCAATGTCAGGTCCATGGTGTGGTTTTACATCAGCCGCCTAATGTGTTACACCCTACGATAGCCTCGTGGCCCTTCGAGAGTTGGGGCACGGATATCATTGGGCCGATTGACCCTCCCTCCGCGAGAGGTCATCGTTTCATATTAGCAGCAACTGATTACTTTTCAAAATGGGCGGAAGCAATTCCCCTACGAAACGTAACATCACACCATGTCTTAAAATTCTTTCGTGACCATATTGTATATCGATTCGGCGTACCCCGCAGAATCATATCCGATAATGGGTCCGCATTCAAGTCTACAAAAATCAACAATTTCGTAAGACGTCATAATATTGATTGGAGATACTCGACGATCTATTACCCTCGGGCAAATGGATTGGCCGAGGCCTTCAATAAAACTTTGCTGCAAATCATTAAAAAGACCCTTGATAGTAACAAGCGACAATGGGATGAGCGGTTGGTGGAAGCTTTGTGGGCTTATCGTACCACTTATAGAACTCCGACCCAATCTACTCCGTTTGCACTAGTGTATGGATCTGAGGCCGTTCTACCCTTGGAAGTACAGATTCCTTCGCTTAGGATTGCAGTTCATAACCAAATTACAAATGAACAAAATGCAAAACTGCGATTGGAAGAACTCGAAGGCCTTGAAGAGCGACGTCTCCAAGCTCAACAAAGTTTGGAGTTATATAAATCCCGTATGGTTCAAGCCCATGATAAGCTAGTGCGACCTAGGACCTTCCAAGCGGGAGACTTGGTGTTGGTCCTTCGGAGGCCTATTTTAGCCCATCGAAAGTTGGGAGGCAAATTTGAACCTACTTGGGAAGGACCCTTCGTCATAGAGACTGTCTACGAAGGAGGCTCGTATCAGTTAGTAGATTGTAAAGGAATTCGTCCGATGTTACCTGTCAACGGACGTTTCCTTAAGAAATACTATGCTTGATGTAGCTCTTTTGATCAATCAATAAAATTCACTTTCTTGATTCATGATTCTGCTTTGAGTCTTTTAAATTTCATCTTCTATTAATTTTCTCTGTTCTTTTCCTTAAGGTTGTGTCCTTCATTCCCTTAGGATTAGATTCGCTAGTGGTGGAGTACGCCCTTCGTGGCACCACCCTAGTTTGCCAGTTTCGGTCCTCTGTGTGGAGCAAGTTTCCTCCCCACATAACCATTCGCTAGTGGTGGAGTACGCCCTTCGTGGCACCACCCTAGTTTGCCAGTTTCGGTCCTCTGTGTGGAGCAAGTTTCCTCCCCACATGACCATTCGCTAGTGGTGGAGTACGCCCTTCGTGGCACCACCCTAGTTTGCCAGTTGAGGTCCTCTGTGTGGAGCAAGTTTCCTCCCCACATGACCATTCGCTAGTGGTGGAGTACGCCCTTCGTGGCACCACCCTAGTTTGCCAGTTTCGGTCCTCTGTGTGGAGCAAGTTTCCTCTCCACATGACCATTCGCTAGTGGTGGAGTACGCCCTTCGTGGCACCACCCTAGTTTGCCAGTTTCGGTCCTCTGTGTGGAGCAAGTTTCCTCCCCACATGACCATTCGCTAGTGGTGGAGTACGCCCTTCGTGGCACCACCCTAGTTTGCCAGTTTCGGTCCTCTGTGTGGAGCAAGTTTCCTCCCCACATGACCATTCGCTAGTGGTGGAGTACGCCCTTCGTGGCACCACCCTAGTTTGCCAGTTTCGGTCCTCTGTGTGGAGCAAGTTTCCTCCCCACATGACCATTCGCTAGTGGTGGAGTACGCCCTTCGTGGCACCACCCTAGTTTGCCAGTTTCGGTCCTCTGTGTGGAGCAAGTTTCCTCCCCACATGACCATTCGCTAGTGGTGGAGTACGCCCTTCGTGGCACCACCCTAGTTTGCCAGTTGAGGTCCTCTGTGTGGAGCAAGTTTCCTCCCCACATGACCATTCGCTAGTGGTGGAGTATGCCCTTCGTGGTACCATCCTAGTTTGCCAGTTGAGGTCCTCTGTGTGGAGCAAGTTTCCTCCCCACATGACCATTCGCTAGTGGTGGAGTACGCCCTTCGTGGCACCATCCTAGTTTACCAGTTGATTTGCCTATTTGGAGTAAGTCTTCTATCAGCATCCTATAGGCCTAAGGTTGGGTGATGCCCTTCCTTAGACCCAAGGCTAGGTATTCCCTACCTTGGTTTTCCCAGTTCTCTTTTCCAAATAGGTGTAAGCCTTTCACTAGCTTCCTATGGACTTAAGATTGGGTGATACCCTCCCTTCTACCTTTGAGATTCTACTTTTATTCGGTCAACGCCAATGTGTGCAGCAGAAGTTCCTTCTACCACACACATTGGGGGTCCATTTGTTGACCTCATTTTTGTATGAGGTCACTAAAACCCTTCCAGAATCCAGATCCAATCCTAGATCCTAGGATCCACTCTAGACTTTAAGATCCTTTCCTAGAGTCAGACCTTAGGATCCACTCTAGACTTTAAGATCCTTTCCTAGAGTCAGACCTTAGGATCCACTCTAGACTTTAGGATCCTTCCTAAAGCCAGCCCTTAGGGCCTATTCTAGACCTTAGGATCCTTCCTAAAGCCAGACCTTAGGGCCTATTCTAGACCTTAGGATCCTTCTAGAGCCAAAACCTTAGGGCCTACTCTAGAGCTTAGGATTCTTCCATATCCAAATCCTAGAACTCCTCTAGATCCTAGGATCAATCCAGACTTCAAATCAATCCCATCCCTTTGATCCATTCTAACCTCAAATTAATCCCATACCTTTGATCAACTTTAACATCAAATCAATTCCTACTTTTGATCAATTCAAATCTCAAACTTCATTCAATCCAAATTCTAATTAATCTAAGCTTCAACCACATCCAAACCTTGATCCAATCTACTTGACAATTCAAACTTCAACTTTGACTTTGAGTCTACCCTTGATCTAACTTTGACCCTATCCATTCATTAACAATCACCACATGATTGTTAATGATTTGAATACTTCAATATTAATCTTTCAAACTTAAAATCCATTCCAAATCCAGAAATCCAAACCCAAATCCTAAGCCTTAAGGCCCTGTCCTAAAGACCTTTTTCATTGAATTTTCAAATACTTTGAAACCCAGTTTAATGACCTCTGATTCAGAGTCTACCACTTGCAAAGTGATAGGACATGTCTCTAGAGGTTACCCCTCAAATTTGAGCCCATTCTGAGGTCTCTAACCTCATAATCTAAATCAAAATCCATAGGCTGTAAAACCTTCAAATATTTACAGCCTATGCCACTGGACCTTTGGCCTTGAAGATTCTGACCCTAGAACCTTCACCAAAGCCTCTAATCAATTCCAGACCATTAATCTGGACATGTTGATTAATAAACTGAAACTTTCTGGACTCATTTCAGCCCCTAGTGGTCATGAGCCCAAAATGACCAAAATACCCCCATGGGGCTCAAGTATTGATTTCCAACCAAATGAGCTCCAAATTGAATCCAACCACCTCCAGCAAGTTTCAATTATTATTTCAAATTTATTGAACCCATTCACGGCTCCTAGGTCAACCTAGTTAACCAAGTCAACATGGTTGACCTAAGAGGACCCTTAAGGGTTCAAATAGGGGTTTTGACCCAATTGACCTCTCTAGACTTGGAGACCACCTCCAATGACTTCCAAACATCATCTCAAATTTATCCAGCCCAAGCTCACCCATTGGGTCAACTTAGTTGACCTAGTCAACATGGTTTGACCCAATGAACCCTTAAGAGTTCAAATGAACCATTTTGACTCATTTAACTATATCAACATCTTCAAACCCTTGAAATCATTCCATTCAATACCTTGAATATTTCTAAACCTATTTAGAGTCCAACCTAACTTGAGTTGACCAAGTCAACCCTCAATTCTTGGTCAAATCTTGATGGCATTTGCCCCTATTTCTCCTAGCTTTGACTTTTGACTTTTGACCCTTAACTAAATCATCCCAAATAACCCTTTACCTCCCCAAGTGCCACATCATCAATTTTTACTTGGTTGACTGGTCAAACCAAGTCAGTAGAGCCTTAAACCCTTCTTTTAAATGGTCAAACCTTCCTTTTTAATCTCAAACTCATTTTCCCTAAGCTTGGAAGCTCTCCCATTGGCTGCTACTACTCTCTCCATGCCACATCAGCAGTCATTGACCAGTTGACTGGTCGAGACAGTCAAAACCCTTTAAAAAAAATCTCTTTTCATGGTCAAAGCCATACTAAACCCCTTTCCCTTCCTATATCACACGCCTAACCTCATCTTTTTAGCTTTATTCCTTTAATTAACCCCTGCTTAAGCTGCTCTAACTGCCTGGTTTAGCCATAAGAAGCAATGTCCCCCTCCACTCATCCCAAGTCCACCCAATGGGAATGAGGCGTGTCCAGCCTTTGGGACAGCCTTCCAGCTTTCCCAGGGACAGGTGGCATCATCTGGAGAGCCTAGGAGTCGATCCCAGCCATCCAATCCAGCCCAGGCCGTTTGAATAGGGGAAAAGGTGACTTTTGAGAGTATTGGATCAAGGCACTCTCTCTCACTAACCCTAGCCTCCCAGAGCGAGTTCTTTGTTCGTTTGAGATCCCCAGGGCTTCTTCTACATTCCCACTACAAGATCTAAGTGGTTGCACATCACCGGCGGCCAGTTCTCCGGCGAGTCCACCACCTAGTCCGTCCCAAGCTTGTAGCAGTCGATCCAGGCGTGTTCGAGCTCGTCTTCGTGCTAGGGATCTTCACTTGGACAGTCTACAAGCTCATCAATCCAGAAATTTCCAAGATCCAACGGTATAATCTCTTAAAAACTTTAGATCTAGTTCACTTTAGATGGAATTAATTAGCTCTATGCCTAGAGTTTGCTAAGCAAAACCAATCTCTCCCCACTGTTTCTGTTCATGTCTTCTTCTTGAGTTTAAAATTTCAAGTGATTTGGTTCACCCGATCGAAAGAACGAGCCCAAAAATGTTTCCTAGGGCGTCTTCCGTATTAGGGTTCGCATGTACGTTTTCTGGACCGTTGATCATTTGATCAACGGCCCAGATCTAGCCATTCCGTCGTTTGATTCAGCCGTGTATTTGATCCTTCGCTCGATTATTCGTCCGACGAGATCTGGGCCGTCTGTTCCAAACCGCGGGATGGTTTCCTCACCGTCTGATCTCATTCCGTTGAGATCGAATGCGGGATTCGATCCCGTCCGTTGGATCGAATCAGCGGCAGATCCGACGCCTGCCGTTAGCCGCTGACGTGGTTAAGTGAAAACCGCGTGAAGCGGCCCGCGGCTGACGCGTGTCCCCGCCGTCACGCGGTTTCGATCCCGCGAATCCGGGTGCGCCATCTGTCCCGCCGCGCCGCCTTTTGATTAAAAAATCCTTTTTAAATTCTTTTTTATTAACAGAACTTTGAAAAATCATAATAAATTAAATACAAAACCAAAAAATGAGTATAATATATCAAACTCTTCATAATTTTATCTAGTTTATTTTAAAAATAAAATGGGATTATTTTGATTATTATTTTATTAATAATTTAAGAAATACAGAAAATGACATTTTATTTTTAATTAAATATATATAAGGTATATTACTTTGAAATTTAGTATGAATATCATAGGATATATGACTGATTTCTAGAAAAATTTTCAGGGTTATTTAAGTAAATTTTAATATTAATTTGAGTTATATTAATATTTTGATAGTTTATTAATATTTAATTAAATATTACAATAATTATCTTATATTTTAAAAGTTATTTTCAAATGACTCCAAAGTCAGTGGGTCTCTCAATCCTTAAGATCTTATTTTTATAATATTTTCAATTATTTTATCTTAATATATATATATTTACATATGTATGTGTATATATATATTTATATATCTATATTTAAAAGAAAAATCTACTTTAAAATTATAATATATATATATTTAAATCCCTAAGAGTTTAAGAGGAGAGTTTGAAATTTTAAGCATAAGTTGGATATGTGAATGGAATACATGGGGGAAGGTGATTAATGGGTAATTATATCCTAATTATTCATTAATCACAATTTAGCTATATTAATAAAAAAGGGTCTAGTCTTTGCATGTTTAGGGTGCACACACCACCTAGCCTAGGCTCTCCTAGTCTTAAGGACTTGATTGTGCCATTTCATGTGCTTATTTATGCTTTGTTTAAGGGTTAGACAATACATTGATTTGAGCCCATTAAACTTAGTGTCATTAAGGACAATAATTAAGGATTTGTATAGAAAACTTAGAATGTTTCCAATAATTAGGATTCACTCCCTCTTGAGTTGGAACTTCAAACATTTAAACTTAGTGACATTCTCTTCCTTAGAAAAATTTTTCACTGAAGTTAAAAGTCATTAGGACCCTTAATCAAATTTCCTAAGTTTATACCCTTAATTAAGCCCCAAAACCTTCTAAAAAATGTAATAAATCCATTTTAACTCCAAAAAATACATATAAACCCTCTAACTGACCAGAACCAAGCCCTTGACCAATGAAAATTAAAATCTCCTTAATTTGACAGCAGTTTGAACCTTAATCTAATTTTAAGTGAAAATCAATATTTAATTCATTAATTCATTAAAAAAAATATTAAAATTTCCAAAAAATTTTCCAAACACTTGGGAATCTTTCATTAGGTCATTTCTGACCTTTGGAGTTGATTTCAAGAAGTTTGGGATTCATTTGGAGGAAAACCGTAAAAAGGCCTTCTAATTATAAAATTTCAAAATTCATTAAATAGTCAAATCTTCCAATATCCATAACTAATTCCAGAAAAATCAAAATCACCCAAACTCACTTGCATTCAACTCCTAATAAGTTCTAATATTTACTAAAAATATTAAATTCTAGGAATCTGCAATATTTCAAAAAGTCAACAAATTGGTCAAACCATAGTTCAAAACTAGTCCAAAACTTCAAACCGTCGTAATAAAATGCAGAAAAATCCAATTTCAACGTACTTACCTTCTAACTGATCGTAGTAAGGTCTAGTATTTTAATAAAATACAAACATTCCAGAATTTGGACTTAACCAAAAAGTCAATTTTTGACCCTTTAATTAAATGATTAAAATATTCAAAAATTCATAAAATTCAAAATTATTCCAAAACTCCAGAAAATGTTAACTTAATGTTTAAAACATTCAAGAAACCTTTTAAAACACAACAACCATCCCGAAGATGAAGTTTATTGGCTGGACTACTCCGGGCTGCGGGGCTAAGTGTCCTAAGGAGGCTGGTTCCTCGAGCCTGGTGGCACAACGCCACGAATGGATTCCAAGGGGTGTTAAACCTTAAGAATAGATTAATTATTAATTATCTAATCTTTTAAAACTTCTAATTTAATTACATTAATTTGGTTTATCGGCTGGACTACTCCGGGCGGCGGGGCTAAGTGTCCTAAGGAGGCTGGTTCCTCGAGCCTGGTGGCACAACGCCACGAATCGATTAATGGCAAACTTAAACTAATCAATTTTGAAAATCAGCAAGAAACCCTCCCTAATATTAATTCATGTCTTTTAATTACAACAAACTTAAAGTAACTCAATCAACCCCGATTGCTACTGGGTAACCCAGGCCTACGAGGCTATTAGCTTAGCCCCAAGGAAGGTGAAATAAATTTCACGGCCTCGGTGTGAAACAAAGGTAGTAATCAATTAACTTCTAAAAAAATATTTAATTAAAATTCTTAATCTATTAATATTTAAATTTCAATTGAAACCTCCCCCTATTAAGCCTTAACAAACTCAGACTTTTAGATAATTTTAATTAATCACCCAACTTAGGATATACCCCTGCCACACTACCTTTTACACACACTTTAGATGATGTGCTAGGACAACCAACTCTAGATCTAGGTTAGGCCGGTGTTTACTTTACTGCTGTGTGCCGGATTTTTCGTAGTTTTCATTGCATGTTGTGGATGAAATTGCTTTACTATGTCTGCTTACTTTTTTTGTACTCTGTGGATGGATTGATGTGTTTGGCGACTAGATTACCCTTAGGTTAGGTACGATCTGGATGTTGACATAGTTTTCTGCAGGTGGCCACGCTCATGCAGGGCAATATAAAAAGGGGGCAAATCATAAAAAAATGCATAAATATTATAAACTCTTTGCACAGGTGCTTCAGCTGCTAAAGCCCCCAAATCATAAAAAGAGCGTGGCCAGTGTGTTTACTTTCTTTTCTGCTCATATATAACTGCTTGGGAATAACTGCTTTATTTATATTAATTGCTTAGGATAACCTTGCAGGTGAGTCTAGATTTTTATTTTGATATCAATGTAATTTGTATAATTGTTAAGTGTTGTGAAAGTTAAGTTTGAGTTTGGGATACATAGATCCAAAGCTTGGATTCCAAAGGGGAAAGGATATCCCTTCGGGGAACTGTTTTGATTAAAAAAAAATATTTATTTATGTATAGTTTTGAAAAATATTTAATTATCTTTGGGAATATTAAATTTTGAATTTTAAAATTGAACACATCATTTTGAACAGTATATCGCCTTGGGGGGGTGATCATATCGTTCCCTAATGGGTTCAAATTTTAGAATTTTAAACTTATATGAATTATTGTAGTCAGACTCAAGGGGAAACAACATATGATCTCGAATGATCATAATGAAATTCAATCGATTATCTGACTATGATAATTCAGATAAAAGATCATTAATCTCATAATCAAAACTACAATAATAATCGATATATCTATCCGAAGAAAGAAGGTATCAATTATTATCGATCATTCGAAAATGACGATAATGATCGTTGTATTTGATTTTCCCAAATAGAATTAATTGAGGTTTTGAAAAAAGGTTGATTTTGAAAATTAGATCTGGGTTTCTAAATCTCCTACGAGCGCAAGCCCTCGTAGTTAATTACATCGTAGGAAATTGGAATTTCCTACGAATACTCTCGATTAAAATAGCGGTAGCAATTTCATTTAGATTTTCAAAGATCGATATCAAAGGAGGTTAAGGGTCTGAATTTTCAATCGGGATTGTTTCAAAATTGAAGACTTATTTTCGAAGCCAAAGGAAGGGGAGTAGGGAGTGTTTTGAAATTCTGAATTACTTCAGAAAACACTCCAATCTATCCTGAGTGTTAGGCTTGTATTTGATTGAAAGAAAAATTTTTTTAGTTTGAGTGATCAATTTTATTAGAATTTTGGGATTCAATTCCCGAAAGTTGAGGTCTTATGGCTCGAGCCAGCCTCAGAACCTAAGTCTAAATTGGGCACTAAGAGTTAGCACCCCGAACCTAGCTAGTGCAATGCAATTCTGGTCTTACCCCGGCCTGGATTGGGGAGCCAGCTAAACCACCTAAACGATTTTAAAAAAAATGTATCCGGTCTTTTTGTAGAGTGATAGGGACATTAATTAGAAAATTTTAGAGAAATGGGGTCGACATCTAGAGCAAATCCTTAATTGACCCCTTAGACTTATGTTGGGTATTATGTCTAAATAATGCAATTAAATTTTAGACTCTTCTTAATTTGTTACTAATGCGATGCATGCTAATTGACTCGATTGAATGCAAAATCTATATGTAGCAGTTTAAAAATTTTGGCTTAGAAAATAGGTTTTATCCTAGAGATTGCATAACATCCCCTTGACAGATCGGCACCCTCATAGGTCAGGTGGCCTGCCAGAACCCGCGGGCGGGGAGATGCCTAACAAGGTTGAGAAAGTATAATATGAATGCATGAAAAACCCTCGGCGAGTCCGAGCTTACTTCTTAGGACCGTTTAGAGTTTCTATCTTATCTTAAAAATTTTATTTAATTAAGGTAGAAGAATTTTTGACAAACCCCTAAGAGCCTAAATTCGAATTCCAGGTCAAATCAAATACGGCATGCAAGTAAAAAGACTAGAAAAAGCAAGAGTTCTAATGCGAAATCAATTAAATAAATTAATTAAATTAATCAAATTGAATGTCCATATGGCAAGTGCCACTCATTATTACATCTCAAAAATTACAATAAACTAAAGTGGCCGGGCACCACTGACTACAACCCGGATTTCTAATCCTAAATCAAATGATTTTGAGACTTGGGATTCTTCTCGTTGTCCAATCCTTCATCTTCTCCCGAACATCTTGATTCGTCGGTTTAGGATATCCAAATGGAAAGAAACTCCCCCTTGATCGGGGTGTTATCTTTCCTCTTTGGATACTTGCAAAGTATCCTAATTTGAATTCCAAATGGAAGAAGACTCTCCCCTTTAGGGATGTCTTCACCTCTTTGGAATTCAAATAGGATATTCATATCCCAATCTCAAAACATTTTAAATAAATACAACCTTAACTGAATTAAATTTACATTAAGAGAAATAAGAAAATCTAGACTCGATCCTGCGAGGTTATCCTAATAATCAACAGTTGTATATATTCCCAAGCAGTTATAATATGAAAATTTAAAATGCATTTTTTTAGCCACACTTGGCCATGCTCTTTTTATTTAAAGGGGGTCTTAAGCGCGGCAGGTACCTGTGCAAAGAGTATATATTTTTTTATTGACTGCCCCCTTTAATTTCAGCTCTTTATACGAGCATGGCCACCTGCATAAGATTGCACAAGTATAGTTCGCTCCTAACCTAGGGGTAAATCTATCGTACAATCAATCACAGAATGCAGGAAATAAGTAAATAAACACATCAATTCTACACTAGCAAACAACATGCAGTAAAAGCTCGAAAAGTACGGCACACAACTGCAGCAAGTAAAACACCGGCCTATCCTAAAACTAGAGTCGGTGATCCTAGCAAAACATCTAAAGTGTGTGAGGTACGTCGTGTGGTTTTGATGTGTCCTAAATAGGATTATTAGTTAGAGTTGTTTCAAATTCGATTGGTTGAAAGGCTTAAGGGATTTTTAATTAGAATTTAAATATTAATATTTTAAATCTTTTAAAATCAATTATTTAATTATTTATTGGAAACCACCTTTGTTTCACACCGAGGCCGTGAAGTTTATTTCACCTTCCTTGGGGCTGAGTGAACAGCCTCGTAGGCCTGGGTTACCCAGTGGTACCCGATATGATTAAGTGTTTTAATAATTGATTAAAGATTGAGAGTTAACAAACTTTATTGAAAGTGTTTGGTTGCTGATTTTTAAAGACTTATTAATTTAAGTTTTCCATTAATTGATTCGTGGCGTTGTGCCACCAGGCTCGAGGAACCAGCCTCCTTAGGACACTTAGCCCCGCAGCCCGGAGTAGTCCAGCCGATAAACCAAATTAATGTAATTGAGTTAAAGATTTTAAAAGGTTGAATAATTAATGATTAATCAATTTTAAGATTTAACACCCCTTAGAATCCATTCGTGGCGTTGTGCCACCAGGCTCGAGGAACCAGCCTCCTTAGGACACTTAGCCCCGCAGCCCGGAGTAGTCCAGCCAATAAACTTCATCTTTAGGATGGTTGTTGTGTTTTAAAAGGTTTGTTGAGTGTTTTAAACATCAAACTAATGTTTTCTGGAGTTTAAAACAATTTTGAGTTTTATGAATTTTAGAATATTTTAATCATTTAATTAAAGGGTCAAAAGTTGACTTTTGGATTAAGCTCAAATTCTGGAATGTTTGTATTTTATTAAAATACTAGACCTTACTATGATCAGTTAGGCAGTAAGTATGTTGAAATTGGATTTTTCTACATTTTATTACGAAGGTTTAAAGTTTTGAACTATGGTTTGACCAATTTGTTGACTTTTTTAAATATTACAGATTTCTGGAACTTAATATTTTTAATAAATATTAGACCCTATTATGAGTTGAATGCAAGTGAGTTTGGATGATTTGGATTTTTCTTGAATTAGTTATGAAGGTTTGAAGTTTAGGTATTTATTGAATTTTTGAAATTACTTAATTAGAGGGCATTTTTGTGATTTTGCTCCAAATGAGGTCCCCACTCCTTGAAATCAGCTCCAAAGGTCAGGAATGACCTAAGGAGAGATTCCCAAGTGTTTGGGACATTTTTAGAATTTTTAATATTTTTTAATTAATTATATTAATAAAATATTGATTTTTGATTAAAATTAAATTAAGGGCAGAATTGTTGTCAATTCAAGGGGCTTTTAATTTTCATTGATTAAGCACTTGATTCTAGTCAGTTAGAGGGGTTTTATGTAATTTTTGGATTCAAAATGAATTTATTACATTTTCTTGAAGTTTTAAGGGTTAATTAAGGGTTTAAGCCTTAGAAAATTAATTATGGGCCTTAATGATTTCCAAATTCAGTGAAAATTTTCCTAGTGGCTGTACATGTCACTAAGTTCAAGTGTTCAAAGTTTTGAGTCAATAAGAGGTGAATCCTAATTATTGGAAATATTCTAAGTTCTCTAAACACATATCCTTAATTATTGTCCTTAGTGACACTAAGTTTAATAGGTTTGAATTGAAGTTTTGACTAACCCCTTTTGACTTAACATGCATGAATCACACATAATAACAATCAACTCCTAAATCTAGGAGAACCTTAGACTAAGTGCGAGTGTGTGTACCCTAAACATGCATAGATTAACACAAAACACATAATAAAGACTAGATTAGTGAACAATTACAATACGATTGTTCACTAATCACCCCCATTAATTCTATTCACCCATATTCGATCAATGTTTAAAGTTTCAAGGTGGATCTCTCAAAGGTTCAAGATTTAAATATGTATAGATTTTAAAATAGTTTTAAAATAGATGTATATTTAAACCTATATATAAATATATAAGCTTTAAAATAAAGTATTATCAAAATGAAATGTTTTTTTTTTTTTTTTTTTAGGATTGAAAGATCCATTGATCTCAAATTTATTAGGGTAATAAATTTTTAATTTTCAAAATATTCAATATTTAATTAAAAATTAATAAACTATTAAAATACTCACATAATTCAAATTAATATCAAAATTTACTTAAATAATTTTGAAAATTTTTTTCTGGAAGTTCAAAATAGATCAAAATATTCTTCTTAAAATTTTGAAAGCATTTGAATTTATTTTACTTAAATAATAATTAAAATAATCACATAATCAATATTTGAAATTACTCAAAATATATGGCCTATTTTAAAGTGATTTTATTTTTAAATTAAAGGTCTTGAAAAACTGAAGAGTTTGATATATTATATGGATTTTTTGGACTTATATTTAATTTTAAATAATTTTTCAAAGTTTTCTGCATTTAAAATGATTTAAAACAATTTTTAAATCATTTCAAATGAAATGGCGGCGCCGGCGGGACAGATGGCACGCTCGGGTTCGTCGGATCAAGGCGCTGTGACGGCGGGGCGACGTGGCGCTCTCAGGAGCGTTGGATCAAAACCGCGGCACGGCATTTAATGCCAATCATTGGCGGCGGCGGGACGCGGTTTACTTAACCACGTCAGCCGCCGTTCTCAGCCGTTGGATCAGACACAGCGCAGATCCAAGGGCCATGATCCGATCCCGCGGTTTGCCTGATTAAGCGGAATCAGACGATCGATATTAGATCCCGCGATCTAGATCAAAGGCCCAGATGCAGCCGGACCAGAGAAATATCGTTAGGTCGAAATCCCGGTTCGAAAATGACACGGGATAACTCGATCGGGGCCGTTGATCTTACGATCAACGGCCCAGAAAACGTGCAGATCATACACGTCCCGGACCCAAAGTCCAGATTGAGCAAAACGACTCGTTCTCTCGATATACTCAATCATTCCACATAAAATTTTAAACATAGATTCAAATGATGAACAGAAATAATGGGGAACCATTAAAAACATTAAGTACGCATTAAATGAAAAGTTAATTAAACCTATGTGTCCTAAACTAGGTTTAAGGATTTACATTGATATAATGGACGGATTGAACCGTTTAATGGATGGTTGAGCTTGTAGATTGTCCAAGTGAAGATCCCTAGTTGAATCCACGTCCTGGGATGCAGCCGATCGAGCGGTAGAAGCGTTTGAACTGGAAATGCTTCGGTTGGCCGGAATCCTCACCGGCGGCAGCTTTGGACGGGTGGTTTTGGCTCGGGAAATGAAGAGGAGATGGTTGAGAGGTTTGATGAGCAGAGAGCTCAACTGGGGAGACTTGAGATGGTGAGAGAGTGCTAGGGTAGCAATGAGGCTCTCTAGAACGTTTTACCCCTATTCAAACGTCTCCAGATCAAATCAAGGGCTGGGATTAGCTGGGAGAGTTCATGGATGGTTGCCAAGTGTCCAGGGGGTAGGTGGGAGCAGAGCATCTAAAGGACAAGGGTACATCCTAGGTGGAAAGGGTATTTTGTCCTCTATTTGGACACATGGAGAGATAGGAACCTTTAGATCTAGATCCAAGGGTCATGATGAGCTTTAGGAATGTTCTAGACCCTAACTAATCTGCTGAATTAATTTGAGTTTAAGTTTAATAAATTTAATTAAGGATTTTAACTATTTGGAAGCCTCTTTGACCATTTGTTGACTGGTTTGACCAGTCAACAGCCAAGTGGACAGCTGAGGTGGTATGGGGGACCTTTTGGAATTAAATAAAAAATTGTTGGAATGAATTGATGAGGAGTGGGCTAACTTAGGCCAAGCCAAATGGGGATTTAAACCCCTTAAAAGCCTTGTTGACCATGTTGACCAGTCAACTGGTTGACCAAGGGTGAGGTGGCAGCCAAAGTGATTTAGGGGATTGATTAAGAAGAGTGGAGAGGGTTTGAAAAAGACTTGGGTGGATTTTAAATTTAATTCAAAATGGAGGGCCTTAAAGGTTGGTTTGGTCAAACTAGGTTGACTGAGTCAACCAGGTTGACCCAGGGTGTGAATTTGGTCCAGGTAGGTTTGATACAATATTTGGAGTCTAGTAGAGGTGATTCCAAGGGTTAAATGGGTCAAATAAGCTTATTAGGCCTTTAGTGGGCCCTTAAGCCAAAATTAATTGACTGAGTCAACCAAGTGGGTTTAGGGTTTGGAAATGGGTTCAATCAATTTGAAATATCATTTCAAGACCAATGGAAGTGGTTCCATGGCCTGGAGAGGTTATTTGGGTCAAAACACCTATTTGGACCCTTAAAGGGCCTGTTGGGTCAAACCTGTTGACTTGGTCAACCAGGTTGACCCAGGGGTTGGGAATAGGTTCAAAACATTTGAAATGACATTTGAAACTTGTTGCAAGTGATCGCATTCAATTCGGAGTTCATTTGGTTGAAAATCAACATTTGAGCCCCGTAGGGGCATTTTGGTCATTTTGACCCCTGGTCAACTGGGGGTCAAAATGGGTCAACCAAAATGCAGTTTAATGTTCAACATATTAAAATTAAAGGTCTGGAAGTGACTAGAGGCTTTGGTGAATGCTCTAAGGTCAGCATCTTCAAAGTGATAGGTCCAGTGGCATAGGCTGTAAATATTTGAAGGTTTTACAGCCTTTGGATTTTAATTAAGTTTCTGGGGTTAGAGACCTCAGAATGGGCTCAAATTTGGAGGGTTTCCTCCAGAGACATGTCCAATCAGTATGCAACTGACAGACTCTGAATCGGAAGTCATTTAACTGGGTTTCAAAGTGTTTGAAATTTCAATGGAAAAGGCCTTTGGGACAAAACCTTTGGAACTTGGATTTGGCTTGATTGACCTGAGATCTAGGTAGATCCTAAGGTATAAGCTCTAGAAGAATCCTAGGATAGATCCTAAGGTCAGGATTCTAAGAGGATCCTAGGATTCGAATTAATTTGGAAATTAAATAGATTTAGGGTCAAGAATAGTCCAAGTGACCTCATACAAAAATGAGGTCAACAAATGGACCCCCAATATGTGTAATAGAGCGAAGTTCTATTGCACATATTGGCGTTGACCGAGCTTAAAGATCAAATGTTGAATTTTAATCTTAAGGGAATGAAAATTCATCCCTAGGGAATCAAGATTTAAATTGATTAGGGTAGTACCACGGAGGGCATGTTCTACCACTAAATATCAAGTCAGATGCTAGGGTGGTGCCACGAAGGGTATACTCTACCACTAGCGAATTGAATTAGGATGGTGCCGCAAAGGGCAGGATTCATCACTAATCATTCAAATCAAATGCTAGGGTCATGCCACGAAGGACATGTTCCACCACTAGCGGATTGAATTAGGACGGTGCCACAAAGGGCGTGATCCATCACTAATCACTCAAATCAAATGCTAGGGTCATGCCACGAAGGACATGTTCCACCACTAGCGGATTGAATTAGGACGGTGCCACAAAGGGCATGATCCATCACTAATCACTCAAATCAAATGCTAGGGTCATGCCGCGAAGGACATGTTCCACCACTAGCGGATTGAATTAGGACGGTGCCACAAAGGGCATGATCCATCACTAATCACTCAAATCAAATGCTAGGGTCATGCCACGAAGGACATGTTCCACCACTAGCGGATTGAATTAGGACGGTGCCACAAAGGGCATGATCCATCACTAATCACTCAAATCAAATGCTAGGGTCATGCCGCGAAGGACATGTTCCACCACTAGCGGATTGAATTAGGACGGTGCCACAAAGGGCATGATCCATCACTAATCACTCAAATCAAATGCTAGGGTCATGCCACGAAGGACATGTTCCACCACTAGCGGATTGAATTAGGACGGTGCCACAAAGGGCATGATCCATCACTAATCACTCAAATCAAATGCTAGGGTCATGCCACGAAGGACATGTTCCACCACTAGCGGATCTAATCCTAAGGAAAGAAGGCACGATGACTCACATCTGTCCTTAAGGAAGGTAAAGTTAAGGATCTTATGGGAAGGAAGCATTGCTTTCCACAAGAGAACAAATTTGGATGATTACATGTAGAGGAAACTTTCTCTATATACAATCGAAATCAAGATTTTAAATTTTAGGGTGGTGCCACGAAGGGCATGTTCCACCACTAAGAAGGATCAAATTAGAAATAGAAGGAAACAAAAATCCATATTTAACTTCAAGAAACGAAATACGATATGATAAAAAAAAAAATTTGCAGCAAACTGAGTCAGTTTAATCAGAAATTTGAAAATTTTATTAATTGAAAATTCGAGCTACATCAAGCATAGTATTTCTTAAGGAAACGCCCGTTTACAGGAAGCATCGGGTGATTTCCCTTACAATCCACTAGCTGATACGAGCCTCCTTCGTATACTGTTTCAACTACGAAGGGTCCTTCCCAAATCGGTTCAAACTTTCCACCAAGCTTTCGGTGCGCCAAGATAGGCCTTCGAAGAACCAAGACCAAATCGCCTACTTGGAAGGTTCTAGGTCGCACTAACTTATCGTGAGCTTGAATCATTCGGGCTTTATACAACTCCAAATTTTGTTGGGCTTGAAGACGACATCCTTCAAGGCTTTCAAGTTCTTCTAAACGGAGTTGTGCATTTTGTTGAGTTGTGATTTGGTTTTGAATTGCTATTCTGAGTGAAGGGATTTGAACTTCCAGAGGGAGTACGGCCTCGGATCCATACACTAGTGCAAACGGTGTGGATTGGGTCGGGGTTCGATAAGTGGTCCTGTAGGCCCACAAAGCTTCCACCATCCTCTCGTCCCACTGACGTTTATTTTCATCGAGGGTCTTTTTAATGATCTGAACCAAAGTTTTATTGAAGGCCTCAGCCAATCCATTAGCCCGTGGATAATAGATTGTTGAGTATCTCCAATCGATACCATGGCGATTCGCAAAATTGTTGATCTTTGTAGACTTGAAAGCGGACCCATTATCGGATATGATTCTGCGCGGTACGCCGAATCTATAAACGATATGGTCACGAAAGAATTTCATTACATGATATGATGTTACATTTCTCAATGGGATTGCTTCAGCCCATTTTGAAAAGTAGTCAGTCGCTGCTAAAATGAAGCGGTGACCCTTCGAGGAAGGAGGGTCAATTGGCCCAATGATATCCGTGCCCCAACTTTCGAAGGGCCACGAGGCTATCGTGGGATGCAACACGTTAGGCGGCTGATGTAAAACCACACCATGTACTTGGCACTGATGACAACACTTTGCAATTTTCATGCAATCGTCAATCATCGTAGGCCAGTAGTATCCAAGTCTTTTGATCTTCATTTTCATCTTTGGACCCGATTGATGAGCACCGCACAGTCCAGCATGGACTTCGTTAACGATCTTCAGGGCCTCACATTTGTCTAAACAACGGAGCCACATCTGACCGAACGATCGTCGGTACAACGTATTATTGACTAGTGCGTAGGATAGGGCACGTTTCTTAATTTGATGGGCAAGTGATCTCTCGTGAGGGAGCTTGCTTTCTTGAAGGTATTCAATTATCGGTTGTCTCCAATCTGTTTCTTCATTGACCGCTGAAGAGGTAGAAAGGACTTGGAAAATTTGTTCGTTGATGTGCTCCAAATCTATAGGAGACAGGACTTGGCGACCCTGCACCTCTATAGGGATGGAGTCTTCTTCTGGACAGGCAAATTCCTTTGCAAGTTTTGCAAGGGCATCCGCCGAAGAATTGCTTCCACGAGGAATCCTATACATGGTTACAATCGGAATTTGCTCGAGCAAGTGACAAGTGTACTGATGGTACTTCAGGAGTTTAGGATTCAAAACTTTATAGGTTCCTGCAATCTGGTTGATCACCAGTTGGGAATCACCAAAAATTTTAATCTCTTTAATCTCCATCAAAATTGTAAGTTCCAAACCAGTTATCAGAGCTTCGTACTCGGCCTCATTGTTCGTACAAGGTTCTGATAAATGGTAGGAAAAGTACATCATTCCCTTATCTGGTGTTATGAATACCAGGCCAACTCCGGCTTTCCCGGGAATAGTAGATTCAGGTGTTTTGCCCCGTTGAGAGGACGCAGCACCATCAAAATACATTTCCCAGGTTTGAGTAGTGGCTTCCTCAAAACTCATGATTTGCTCATCAGGTAAATCATCGTTTAGAGGAGATTCCGCCGGCAACGGGTGTGCCGCAAGGAAGTCGGCGACGGCCTGCCCTTTCACAGCACGCAGGGGAATGAAAGTGATTTCAAATTGAAGCAATATCATAGACCAACGAGCCAAACGTCCTGACAACGTAGGCCTGGTCATAAGGTATTGCAAGGGGTTGAAACTAGAAATCAAGTTGATTTGATGAGAAAGCATGTAATGTCTTAGTTTTTGAGCTGCAAAGACTAAGGCGAGACAATGCTTCTCAATCGTTGGATATCGAATTTCCGTTGGTAAGAGTCTTCGACTTAGGTAATAGAGAGCATTCTCTTTCCCTTCGTCATTAACTTGAGCAAGGAGAGCCCCGAGAGACTCGTCAAGGGCTGCAGTGTAAAGTATTAGAGGTCTCCCCGGAATAGGGGCTGCCAAGACTGGTGGATTTGTCAGGTATTGTTTGATATTTTCAAAAGCAGATTGACATTTCTCGTCCCAAATGAATTTGGCGTCCTTTTTAGCGAGGACCGAGAATGGTTGACATCTTCCGGAAAGATTGGAAATGAATCTTCTTATATACGCTAGTCTACCTTGAAGAGACCTTAGTTGAGTAAGGCTCCTAGGAGGCGGCATATTTAAGATAGCTTCGATTTTAGCGGGGTCTATTTCAATTCCACGGTGTCTTACTACGAAACCTAGAAATTTCCCTGACGTGACACCGAAAGCGCACTTCAAGGGATTCATCTTGAGATCGTAGCGGCGCAACCGCTCGAAGACGATTCTTAAGTCATAAAGATGAGCCTCTTTAACTTTGCTCTTGACAACTAAATCGTCGATGTAGCATTCGACTTGATTGTGGATTAAGTCGTCAAAGATTCGAGTCATAGCCCGCTGGTAGGTTGCACCGGCATTTTTTAGGCCAAATGGCATCACTTTATAACAAAAGATCCCTATAGGACTTCTGAATGCAGTGTTTCTCTCATCTTCTGGGGCCATCTTGATTTGATTATAACCAGACGAGCCATCCATAAAGGAGAAAACAACATGCGAGGAGGCGATGTCCACCATTAGTTCTGGAATTGGCAAAGGAAATTCATCCTTAGGACATGCCTTATTCAGGTCTCTATAGTCAACACAGACCCGGATTTGACCATTTTTCTTTCGAACGGGCACAACGCTGGCTACCCAAGAAGGATATTGCTCCTCCCGGATAAATCCGGCTTCGGCCAATTTCTTAACTTCAGAAATGACTTGTTGTTCGATCTCCAGACGCATGCGTCGTGGAGCTTGTTTGACAGGAATAGCATCATGCCGGATTCCAAGTTTATGAACTGCTATATCGGCGGACAAGCCCGGCATTTCGTCGTATGTCCAAGCGAAACAGTCCTTAAACTCGGATAGAAGTTGAATTAAATCCTTAGACTCGTCCTCACTCAACAAAGAACTTATGAACGTGGGGCGAGGGTCATCCTCTGTTCCAAGGTTAATTTCTTTAAGTTCATCAACTGTCGATTTAATCTCTTCTTCAAATTCAGGGGGTGCATCCCGAATTTGAACTTCATCTGAATCTTCTAAGATCTCCAAACAAAATCTGTCGAGCGAGTCGACGATTTCAGTAGGGACACTTTCAGATTCACGATGGATAGCTATCATCAAGCAATATTCATCGTCGTCAAACGAACTGACGGTACCAAAGCCGATACCACTCGTCCAATTTTTATTGAATTTGGAATTCCAAATACATTGGTGGTATCTAGCCTGACCCTTAGTCCATTTACTCGGAATAAAACCTTTAGAGATAAGAGCTTTAACACCAAGAGGAAAGTAGCCGAAAGGTAATTCCATTAATTCATTAAAATCTGCCTCTTCAAGGATCACATCACCTTCATTCCCTGAAGAGGAGGTGCCAGGGAAGAACCTCTGGACTTTCCTTACTTCTCCATCTAAGTTAGGGGAATCCTTAGTTACTAACCCTGAGACTCTGTCAGCAGACAGTGGGGTTAAGGCTAAGGATTTAACTACCCTATTAAGCTTTTCATACATACTCAATTCAGGCTCATCACTTTGAGGTTTAGAATTGTTACCCTCTTGATCACTATCTGAATCTAAAGTGAGATCAAACTTAGGAGGAAGATTAGATTTTCTATATTCAAAAGCAATTCTGTCACCCCTCTTTCTTGATTCTTCATCAGAACTCGTTTCAAGTTCGATATACATTGGGGGATTTCTCTTTTCAACCGAAGGGCGACCTCGGCCGCGTGCTCTTTGGGCCATCCTTCCACCTCTTTGAGGTAGATTGATTGGAGGCCTAAAAACCACGCGCTCGACGTCGTCTTCACTACTAGAATCGTCTCTTTTTTGATTCTTGACTTTTTCTTTTCTCAGCTCTTGAATTACTTTTGAACTATGATTTTCTTTCTTTTCTTCCTTAACATTGATCTCTACCTTAGGTTTGACGGTGGACCCTTTGGGAACATAATATGCAGCATCCTCGTAGATCCCGATCTCGTGAATAGAGAATGGTTGCAAATCACCCCTGATTTCAAACTCAATGCCATCTCGTTGGTACTTGATGCATTGATGAAGGGTGGAAGGAACCATCCTATACTCGTGGATCCAGGGCCTACCTAGGAGCGCGTTAAAGGACGTAGCCGAATCAATTATATGAAATTTCGCTTCAGTTTTTAACTCTCCTATCTCTAGAAGAAGTGTGATCGAACCTAAAGCCTTCTCGCCTTTTTCATTGAACCCGCGAAGCACTAACTTGTCGGTTGAGAGCTTGCTAGTATCAATTCTAAGGTATGCGAGAGTCTTTATGTTCATCACGTTGACCGATGCACCCGGATCAACAAGAACTCTTGATAATTTAAACTTTCCCACATTTACAGTGATGTAAAGTGGGCGATTGTGGTCAGCAGTTCCTAGGAGTAGATCTTCATCGGAGAAGGTAACTCCTGGAATTTCCTTGAAGTACAAAGCTTCTTCCTCGGAAGTTGAAGCGAGTTGAGCTAAGCAAATCTCTGGGTCGAGAAGTGCTTTAATTAGAGTCTCCCTCATCTCTTTTGAAAGGACAAGGGCGTCGTAGATGCTCAACTTAGCAGGCAACTTCCTAAGGTGAGCTAAGACGTTGTAATCGACGCTTGGAACATTAACATCGGGACCCGGTGGATTTGTTGGAGAGATTGGTTGTTGAGTGGGAGCTTGAGTCGGATCAGTGGAAACAACTTGTTTTCCCTTTTCCTGTGGTGGAAGCCTAGGGGGTAAAACCTTGCCACCACGCAGTTGCACTTGCACGATTTCATCGGAAGGACAAGCTACGGGGAGGTCTACGCTCTCCTTAGGTGGTTGATTGTCATTTTCTGAATGAGAATCTGAATCTGAAAAGTCTATCACGACAGGACTCCCTTGAAAGTTAATTTCAGGGGTATCACCATCTGATAAGACATCAAATTCATCTTCTCCTTGAAGGATCAAATCCGGAGAGCTGAGTTTTTGAGCTTCTTGATTGTTCTCAGCTGACTCCGGGTTATTTTCAGTGGAAGAGTCATTTAACATTTCATTCTCAACACTAATCATCAAAACATTTGCAGAAGGATCTTTCTTTTTATTCAATTTTTGACCCTTTGCCTTTGATGGGGCAAAGTAAAAGTCAGATAACTTCAGTGGGGCTAGTGGTTTTGAGCCACCATCCACCACTTGTACACATCTCTCATCAACGAATTTCCTCTCTACAGAAAGTTCACTCTTTTCATTTTTATTTAATACAGTAGTTCCTACAACTACTGGAGAGGAAATCGTCCCAACATCCTCCTGCGATGCCTCCAGCTCAACCTCCCAGATCGGGCCCCGGGCTCTCGTCGGTAACTGTTGAGAAAGACGAAAAGATTGGTTAATCGACTTTTTGAACGACCGGGATAGTGCTATATCCCAACCATCTTCAATGGACAAAGAAAGATTAGAATTATTACCTGAGATGGACTTGACAGATCCTTGATCCGGATTGACCAAATATTCCTTTGGGATTACAATATTACCTTGACGGAAGTTCCAGTCGAGCCAACCCTTAAAAGGTATGCAGTCTTCGATTGTGTGGCCTAGCATGCGGTGGTAAGGGCAAAAGTTTGGATCATCCTTTTTGTTTGCCTCTTCCGGCTTCTTGGCCTCCGGCAATCGAAAATCTGGTTTCTTTAGAAGGCTTTTAAAAATTTTCTTCACCGACTCCCTTTTGAATGGATACGTACGAGCCAATCTCTCTTCAAAAGTGGGTCGGTGATACTCTTTAGCATGTTGAGATGTTACCTGAAATGGTTGAGATTTCTGAATTTGTTGGTCTCGAGGATGATTTGATTGAACATTAAGTGGTTTCTTTCCTTTGTCAACTGCTGAAACCGTTGCTGTCCTCTTTTCAAAAGACTTCAACGGTTTGCCAGTTCTCTTATCTTCACTAGAATCCTTCAAGAATGGCATTTTGGAAGCCTCTTCTTGTAGATTACTAGCTTTGTTAAGGAGTTTATCAAAGGTTTTTATTGTAAACCCCTTTAACAAGAAGGCAACAGGCCCGTGGATATTCTTCAAAAGAATCTCCACTGCATGTTGTTCTTGTAATTGGGGTTCACATTTCATCGAGAGGTTTCGCCACCTCAAGATATAGTCAACCAAAGACTCACCCGGTTTTTGCTTTTCGATGACCAAATCGCCAACGGTTACTCGTTGTTGAGCTCCTGAGAATCTCTTTAAAAAGAGACCCTCAAGCTCTGTGAAAGTTCTTACGGAACCATTTGGCAAATCTGCGTACCACTCAAAAGCAATCCCGGATAGACTACTTACGAATTGGCGAAAAAGTAGAGCATCTGACCCTCCTGCATTGCAACAGCTTGCTCGGAAATGGGCCAAATGCTGTCTTGGGTTTTCTAAACCACTAAAAATTTTAAAAGAAGGTGGCACAAAACCCTTTGGATAAGGAACCAAATCATATTCCTCAGGGTAGGGTCTACCCTTTGGAATTGATACGGTTCCTTGTGAATGGGCTAAGGCCTCCCTTACCTGGGTCTCAATCATCTGACGGATATCTTTTTCTGGTGGAGAAGTGACTTCTGGAAGCTTGAGACTAGAATCAGCCTTCCTGCTGTGCTCGCCCGTTGTGAGTACTGTGGGCTGCAACTGCTCGGGCTTGGACTGTTGTGATTGCAAAAGCTGACTCTGCATCTGCTCAACTCTAATCATCATTTCCTCAACTTTTCTTTCAAGATTTTTAATATACTCATCCTTCTCTTTCAATCTGACAGAACTATCTGAATCTGAGTCGACTGCTGCTGACTCTTCCTCCTTTCCAGAATGGTGCTTAGAAGGCTCGGCATCTTTAGCTGAAGCACGAGTTTCAACCATGTGGACATCCGCTACTGGTTCCTCGTCAACTAGCAAGTCGTCTTCATCAGGGTTGAACTCATCAACGGCCTTTTTCTTAAGGATATCTCTTATCTCTTGTACTACTTCCTCAACCGGCCTCCCATCTATGGCTTCAGTATAAATTGGCAAATATCCGTCATATTCCATTACTTGGTCATATTCTTTCACACTTAACTTATCAAAGATATCATTAATCTTAGCATCATCTTCAGTGATTTCCTCACTGACCAGTTGGTCTAGCATTTCTTGATCAGGATCTTGGGTCGTCTCCACCCCTCCGACTGTCCCGGGGTCGGTAGTCGCAAGGGTGACATCCTCAACAGGGTGAGGGACATCTGTCTTAATTGGTGATGGAGGGGCTTGAATAGCTGGGGCTCCAACATCAACGCGAACAGAGTCCTCACATCCCTGAACTGGGAGTCGAGGGAGTTCAACTGGTATCTGAATTTGAGGTTCCCTGAACTGGATTCCAATACATTTACTGAATTTCCTCCTCGCGCAAGATTCTTCTGGCGACATGGGCCTCTTGCCCTTAATATCAACTGGTTTCAACTCCTTCATAACTTCTTTGGATTTTGTTGTTATTGGGGCCAGCTTTAACAGTTTTGAGGGTGGAGTCGGAGGTCTACCACTGAAAGGGCGACTCTGGCCAGACCCAGTTAATACTATCTCCTCCGTACTTGTAGACGGGAGGCGAGGCACCCAATGGTATCCATCCACTAAGACCGACGAGACAGGTTGTTTAACGAATTTCTTGTTCTTCCTCACTGGCTGAGGAGTCAGGTTCTTAGCTTCAGACTTTTCTTCCTTCAAAACTTCTTTCTCAAGCTTGTGTGAAATCACTCCCTTCAAGTGTTTCACATACTGTTCTTTAGTTTGCCCCACTTGAGCGGCACAAGTATGGATGATATTTCTAAGCATCCTAGTTTTCAGAACTTGCTTCTCCTTTGGGGTTTTCTTAACAGAATAGTCGACAGGGCTAGGCGGAGTGCTAGCTATCCGAGTAACTCTCTCCTCCCCTGCAGCAGCTGCGAGGGGGTGAAAACGACTCCCTTTAAGGAGTGGAGAAGAGGCAGGGATTGGCAGCTCCTCGGCAGCCTCAAGATCGACTTTAGACAAGGCCTTCAACTCGGCCACCTTCTTAGTCTTGGTGATTTTCTTTCTTAATCTCCTCAGATAATTCTTCTTAGAGTTCTTACTGCCATACAGAGTTTCAGAACTAGAGGACCCTTTCTCAAGCACTCTTTTGGCCGCAGCGGCAGCTTCCAATTTTTTGGCATCCTCAAGAAATTCTTTTGGTGCATTGGCAATATCTAGCGCTGACCACAGGCTAGGAGGGGCATCATTTCCAGCTCCTATGGCCAACTGAACTATAGGCTTTTCTTCGCCCTCAACTGCAAGATCTACCAAGGTATTTCCATTCATCACCAGTCTAAGGGACTTAAACCCTATTCCAAATTGGATTGAGTTCTCGTACACCAGCTCTTCAATCATCAAATCACGGTCCATCGAAAACAGAAGTTTACCAGCCATTGCAGATGATTTGATTATCTGAGAAAGCGGGAAGAAGAAGGTTTGAATTAGAAACTTGAATTTAAATTTTGAAAATAAACTTATATTTTATCGTATATATCGGGTTATAAGAGCTATAACCCGGTGTATAACGATAGAATATAGAGTTTGATTTTGATTGAAATAGAGTTTGAATTGTCGTTGTATATATTCAACCACAGAAGGATTTTGTAGGCAGATATATAACAACAAAAATCTGAATTTGATTTGGATAAGTTTGGAGAAGATGTTTGAATTTGGAAATGATTGAGTTGAATTTGAAGGATGAAGATTTGAAAATTCAAAAATCCGGCAGCATTTCCCCTTATTTTTGGAACTCAAGGTGTTGAATTTTCATTCAACAGAAAGGTTCTCAAATAAATATAGGGAAAGCTATTAAGAAGGCCTAACTCTTTCAATCCCTAAAGGATGAATTGTTAATGGCGAACTTATATCGGATCAAGTTTGAAGATTTGTTGTATATGTTAACTACGACGATCGTTGTAGAAGGGCATATAACAACGATAATCGGTTTGAAATGATTTTAGAAAGAGTTTTGAAAACTCAAAATTTCGGCAGCATCTCCCCTTATTTCGGGACTCGAGGTGTTGGATATTCATCCAACAAAAAGGTCCACATTAATTGGGGGAGATTTATTTGGAATTTACTTGACTCTTTCATTCTAGTTAGTGCACTAAGAGTGAAATGTCATAGCTTAACTCTACCGATATAATTGAATTTTAAAACGGATCTTGAAAGTGAGCGTTATGGTTGATCGTATATATCGAATTGAAATTGTTACAATTCAATATACAACGATACAATCATAACGATTATCTAGAAGTTGGAAAGATTAAAACTCTACTAAAAGACTAGAATTTAGATTTTGAAAATTGAGGGGGTTTTCTATAAGTTATATAACTTAGCATGCCACTGGTAGCCCGAGCACGCTAGTCTCTACAATTTATAGAAAGAGATAGGCTTGACTCTTTCGCTCTACCAACCAAGTTGGAGGCAAAATGTCCAAGCCTAAAATTTAGAGGGAGGCTTCCTACGCTCACCTCTCTTTTCACATGTCTTAATTGAGTTGGCCGCACTCACCCAAGAGAGAAATGGGTAGAGGGACCAACGGAGAGAAAGGTAGTCAAAACTACCGATACAATAAAATTTATATCGCTATTAAAGATGGAGAGAGTGATTTATCCCCAGTGGAGTCGCCATTTTTTGTTTTGATTAAAAAAAAATATTTATTTATGTATAGTTTTGAAAAATATTTAATTATCTTTGGGAATATTAAATTTTGAATTTTAAAATTGAACACATCATTTTGAACAGTATATCGCCTTGGGGGGGTGATCATATCGTTCCCTAATGGGTTCAAATTTTAGAATTTTAAACTTATATGAATTATTGTAGTCAGACTCAAGGGGAAACAACATATGATCTCGAATGATCATAATGAAATTCAATCGATTATCTGACTATGATAATTCAGATAAAAGATCATTAATCTCATAATCAAAACTACAATAATAATCGATATATCTATCCGAAGAAAGAAGGTATCAATTATTATCGATCATTCGAAAATGACGATAATGATCGTTGTATTTGATTTTCCCAAATAGAATTAATTGAGGTTTTGAAAAAAGGTTGATTTTGAAAATTAGATCTGGGTTTCTAAATCTCCTACGAGCGCAAGCCCTCGTAGTTAATTACATCGTAGGAAATTGGAATTTCCTACGAATACTCTCGATTAAAATAGCGGTAGCAATTTCATTTAGATTTTCAAAGATCGATATCAAAGGAGGTTAAGGGTCTGAATTTTCAATCGGGATTGTTTCAAAATTGAAGACTTATTTTCGAAGCCAAAGGAAGGGGAGTAGGGAGTGTTTTGAAATTCTGAATTACTTCAGAAAACACTCCAATCTATCCTGAGTGTTAGGCTTGTATTTGATTGAAAGAAAAATTTTTTTAGTTTGAGTGATCAATTTTATTAGAATTTTGGGATTCAATTCCCGAAAGTTGAGGTCTTATGGCCCGAGCCAGCCTCAGAACCTAAGTCTAAATTGGGCACTAAGAGTTAGCACCCCGAACCTAGCTAGTGCAATGCAATTCTGGTCTTACCCCGGCCTGGATTGGGGAGCCAGCTAAACCACCTAAACGATTTTAAAAAAAATGTATCCGGTCTTTTTGTAGAGTGATAGGGACATTAATTAGAAAATTTTAGAGAAATGGGGTCGACATCTAGAGCAAATCCTTAATTGACCCCTTAGACTTATGTTGGGTATTATGTCTAAATAATGCAATTAAATTTTAGACTCTTCTTAATTTGTTACTAATGCGATGCATGCTAATTGACTCGATTGAATGCAAAATCTATATGTAGCAGTTTAAAAATTTTGGCTTAGAAAATAGGTTTTATCCTAGAGATTGCATAACATCCCCTTGACAGATCGGCACCCTCATAGGTCAGGTGGCCTGCCAGAACCCGCGGGCGGGGAGATGCCTAACAAGGTTGAGAAAGTATAATATGAATGCATGAAAAACCCTCGGCGAGTCCGAGCTTACTTCTTAGGACCGTTTAGAGTTTCTATCTTATCTTAAAAATTTTATTTAATTAAGGTAGAAGAATTTTTGACAAACCCCTAAGAGCCTAAATTCGAATTCCAGGTCAAATCAAATACGGCATGCAAGTAAAAAGACTAGAAAAAGCAAGAGTTCTAATGCGAAATCAATTAAATAAATTAATTAAATTAATCAAATTGAATGTCCATATGGCAAGTGCCACTCATTATTACATCTCAAAAATTACAATAAACTAAAGTGGCCGGGCACCACTGACTACAACCCGGATTTCTAATCCTAAATCAAATGATTTTGAGACTTGGGATTCTTCTCGTTGTCCAATCCTTCATCTTCTCACGAACATCTTGATTCGTCGGTTTAGGATATCCAAATGGAAAGAAACTCCCCCTTGATCGGGGTGTTATCTTTCCTCTTTGGATACTTGCAAAGTATCCTAATTTGAATTCCAAATGGAAGAAGACTCTCCCCTTTAGGGATGTCTTCACCTCTTTGGAATTCAAATAGGATATTCATATCCCAATCTCAAAACATTTTAAATAAATACAACCTTAACTGAATTAAATTTACATTAAGAGAAATAAGAAAATCTAGACTCGATCCTGCGAGGTTATCCTAATAATCAACAGTTGTATATATTCCCAAGCAGTTATAATATGAAAATTTAAAATGCATTTTTTTAGCCACACTTGGCCATGCTCTTTTTATTTAAAGGGGGTCTTAAGCGCGGCAGGTACCTGTGCAAAGAGTATATATTTTTTTATTGACTGCCCCCTTTAATTTCAGCTCTTTATACGAGCATGGCCACCTGCATAAGATTGCACAAGTATAGTTCGCTCCTAACCTAGGGGTAAATCTATCGTACAATCAATCACAGAATGCAGGAAATAAGTAAATAAACACATCAATTCTACACTAGCAAACAACATGCAGTAAAAGCTCGAAAAGTACGGCACACAACTGCAGCAAGTAAAACACCGGCCTATCCTAAAACTAGAGTCGGTGATCCTAGCAAAACATCTAAAGTGTGTGAGGTACGTCGTGTGGTTTTGATGTGTCCTAAATAGGATTATTAGTTAGAGTTGTTTCAAATTCGATTGGTTGAAAGGCTTAAGGGATTTTTAATTAGAATTTAAATATTAATATTTTAAATCTTTTAAAATCAATTATTTAATTATTTATTGGAAACCACCTTTGTTTCACACCGAGGCCGTGAAGTTTATTTCACCTTCCTTGGGGCTGAGTGAACAGCCTCGTAGGCCTGGGTTACCCAGTGGTACCCGATATGATTAAGTGTTTTAATAATTGATTAAAGATTGAGAGTTAACAAACTTTATTGAAAGTGTTTGGTTGCTGATTTTTAAAGACTTATTAATTTAAGTTTTCCATTAATTGATTCGTGGCGTTGTGCCACCAGGCTCGAGGAACCAGCCTCCTTAGGACACTTAGCCCCGCAGCCCGGAGTAGTCCAGCCGATAAACCAAATTAATGTAATTGAGTTAAAGATTTTAAAAGGTTGAATAATTAATGATTAATCAATTTTAAGATTTAACACCCCTTAGAATCCATTCGTGGCGTTGTGCCACCAGGCTCGAGGAACCAGCCTCCTTAGGACACTTAGCCCCGCAGCCCGGAGTAGTCCAGCCAATAAACTTCATCTTTAGGATGGTTGTTGTGTTTTAAAAGGTTTGTTGAGTGTTTTAAACATCAAACTAATGTTTTCTGGAGTTTAAAACAATTTTGAGTTTTATGAATTTTAGAATATTTTAATCATTTAATTAAAGGGTCAAAAGTTGACTTTTGGATTAAGCTCAAATTCTGGAATGTTTGTATTTTATTAAAATACTAGACCTTACTATGATCAGTTAGGCAGTAAGTATGTTGAAATTGGATTTTTCTACATTTTATTACGAAGGTTTAAAGTTTTGAACTATGGTTTGACCAATTTGTTGACTTTTTTAAATATTACAGATTTCTGGAACTTAATATTTTTAATAAATATTAGACCCTATTATGAGTTGAATGCAAGTGAGTTTGGATGATTTGGATTTTTCTTGAATTAGTTATGAAGGTTTGAAGTTTAGGTATTTATTGAATTTTTGAAATTACTTAATTAGAGGGCATTTTTGTGATTTTGCTCCAAATGAGGTCCCCACTCCTTGAAATCAGCTCCAAAGGTCAGGAATGACCTAAGGAGAGATTCCCAAGTGTTTGGGACATTTTTAGAATTTTTAATATTTTTTAATTAATTATATTAATAAAATATTGATTTTTGATTAAAATTAAATTAAGGGCAGAATTGTTGTCAATTCAAGGGGCTTTTAATTTTCATTGATTAAGCACTTGATTCTAGTCAGTTAGAGGGGTTTTATGTAATTTTTGGATTCAAAATGAATTTATTACATTTTCTTGAAGTTTTAAGGGTTAATTAAGGGTTTAAGCCTTAGAAAATTAATTATGGGCCTTAATGATTTCCAAATTCAGTGAAAATTTTCCTAGTGGCTGTACATGTCACTAAGTTCAAGTGTTCAAAGTTTTGAGTCAATAAGAGGTGAATCCTAATTATTGGAAATATTCTAAGTTCTCTAAACACATATCCTTAATTATTGTCCTTAGTGACACTAAGTTTAATAGGTTTGAATTGAAGTTTTGACTAACCCCTTTTGACTTAACATGCATGAATCACACATAATAACAATCAACTCCTAAATCTAGGAGAACCTTAGACTAAGTGCGAGTGTGTGTACCCTAAACATGCATAGATTAACACAAAACACATAATAAAGACTAGATTAGTGAACAATTACAATACGATTGTTCACTAATCACCCCCATTAATTCTATTCACCCATATTCGATCAATGTTTAAAGTTTCAAGGTGGATCTCTCAAAGGTTCAAGATTTAAATATGTATAGATTTTAAAATAGTTTTAAAATAGATGTATATTTAAACCTATATATAAATATATAAGCTTTAAAATAAAGTATTATCAAAATGAAATGTTTTTTTTTTTTTTTTTAGGATTGAAAGATCCATTGATCTCAAATTTATTAGGGTAATAAATTTTTAATTTTCAAAATATTCAATATTTAATTAAAAATTAATAAACTATTAAAATACTCACATAATTCAAATTAATATCAAAATTTACTTAAATAATTTTGAAAATTTTTTTTTGGAAGTTCAAAATAGATCAAAATATTCTTCTTAAAATTTTGAAAGCATTTGAATTTATTTTACTTAAATAATAATTAAAATAATCACATAATCAATATTTGAAATTACTCAAAATATATGGCCTATTTTAAAGTGATTTTATTTTTAAATTAAAGGTCTTGAAAAACTGAAGAGTTTGATATATTATATGGATTTTTTGGACTTATATTTAATTTTAAATAATTTTTCAAAGTTTTCTGCATTTAAAATGATTTAAAACAATTTTTAAATCATTTCAAATGAAATGGCGGCGCCGGCGGGACAGATGGCACGCTCGGGTTCGTCGGATCAAGGCGCTGTGACGGCGGGGCGACGTGGCGCTCTCAGGAGCGTTGGATCAAAACCGCGGCACGGCATTTAATGCCAATCATTGGCGGCGGCGGGACGCGGTTTACTTAACCACGTCAGCCGCCGTTCTCAGCCGTTGGATCAGACACAGCGCAGATCCAAGGGCCATGATCCGATCCCGCGGTTTGCCTGATTAAGCGGAATCAGACGATCGATATTAGATCCCGCGATCTAGATCAAAGGCCCAGATGCAGCCGGACCAGAGAAATATCGTTAGGTCGAAATCCCGGTTCGAAAATGACACGGGATAACTCGATCGGGGCCGTTGATCTTACGATCAACGGCCCAGAAAACGTGCAGATCATACACGTCCCGGACCCAAAGTCCAGATTGAGCAAAACGACTCGTTCTCTCGATATACTCAATCATTCCACATAAAATTTTAAACATAGATTCAAATGATGAACAGAAATAATGGGGAACCATTAAAAACATTAAGTACGCATTAAATGAAAAGTTAATTAAACCTATGTGTCCTAAACTAGGTTTAAGGATTTACATTGATATAATGGACGGATTGAACCGTTTAATGGATGGTTGAGCTTGTAGATTGTCCAAGTGAAGATCCCTAGTTGAATCCACGTCCTGGGATGCAGCCGATCGAGCGGTAGAAGCGTTTGAACTGGAAATGCTTCGGTTGGCCGGAATCCTCACCGGCGGCAGCTTTGGACGGGTGGTTTTGGCTCGGGAAATGAAGAGGAGATGGTTGAGAGGTTTGATGAGCAGAGAGCTCAACTGGGGAGACTTGAGATGGTGAGAGAGTGCTAGGGTAGCAATGAGGCTCTCTAGAACGTTTTACCCCTATTCAAACGTCTCCAGATCAAATCAAGGGCTGGGATTAGCTGGGAGAGTTCATGGATGGTTGCCAAGTGTCCAGGGGGTAGGTGGGAGCAGAGCATCTAAAGGACAAGGGTACATCCTAGGTGGAAAGGGTATTTTGTCCTCTATTTGGACACATGGAGAGATAGGAACCTTTAGATCTAGATCCAAGGGTCATGATGAGCTTTAGGAATGTTCTAGACCCTAACTAATCTGCTGAATTAATTTGAGTTTAAGTTTAATAAATTTAATTAAGGATTTTAACTATTTGGAAGCCTCTTTGACCATTTGTTGACTGGTTTGACCAGTCAACAGCCAAGTGGACAGCTGAGGTGGTATGGGGGACCTTTTGGAATTAAATAAAAAATTGTTGGAATGAATTGATGAGGAGTGGGCTAACTTAGGCCAAGCCAAATGGGGATTTAAACCCCTTAAAAGCCTTGTTGACCATGTTGACCAGTCAACTGGTTGACCAAGGGTGAGGTGGCAGCCAAAGTGATTTAGGGGATTGATTAAGAAGAGTGGAGAGGGTTTGAAAAAGACTTGGGTGGATTTTAAATTTAATTCAAAATGGAGGGCCTTAAAGGTTGGTTTGGTCAAACTAGGTTGACTGAGTCAACCAGGTTGACCCAGGGTGTGAATTTGGTCCAGGTAGGTTTGATACAATATTTGGAGTCTAGTAGAGGTGATTCCAAGGGTTAAATGGGTCAAATAAGCTTATTAGGCCTTTAGTGGGCCCTTAAGCCAAAATTAATTGACTGAGTCAACCAAGTGGGTTTAGGGTTTGGAAATGGGTTCAATCAATTTGAAATATCATTTCAAGACCAATGGAAGTGGTTCCATGGCCTGGAGAGGTTATTTGGGTCAAAACACCTATTTGGACCCTTAAAGGGCCTGTTGGGTCAAACCTGTTGACTTGGTCAACCAGGTTGACCCAGGGGTTGGGAATAGGTTCAAAACATTTGAAATGACATTTGAAACTTGTTGCAAGTGATCGCATTCAATTCGGAGTTCATTTGGTTGAAAATCAACATTTGAGCCCCGTAGGGGCATTTTGGTCATTTTGACCCCTGGTCAACTGGGGGTCAAAATGGGTCAACCAAAATGCAGTTTAATGTTCAACATATTAAAATTAAAGGTCTGGAAGTGACTAGAGGCTTTGGTGAATGCTCTAAGGTCAGCATCTTCAAAGTGATAGGTCCAGTGGCATAGGCTGTAAATATTTGAAGGTTTTACAGCCTTTGGATTTTAATTAAGTTTCTGGGGTTAGAGACCTCAGAATGGGCTCAAATTTGGAGGGTTTCCTCCAGAGACATGTCCAATCAGTATGCAACTGACAGACTCTGAATCGGAAGTCATTTAACTGGGTTTCAAAGTGTTTGAAATTTCAATGGAAAAGGCCTTTGGGACAAAACCTTTGGAACTTGGATTTGGCTTGATTGACCTGAGATCTAGGTAGATCCTAAGGTATAAGCTCTAGAAGAATCCTAGGATAGATCCTAAGGTCAGGATTCTAAGAGGATCCTAGGATTCGAATTAATTTGGAAATTAAATAGATTTAGGGTCAAGAATAGTCCAAGTGACCTCATACAAAAATGAGGTCAACAGGAACACTCCTTTTCCATTTGGAAATCCAAATTTGGATCATACCTCTTCCTTACCCAAAGAGGAAGGAGTGGTCTTCCCCTTAGAGGGAAGTGCCCTCTTATCCATTTGGGTAATCTACTACAAAGATTCCAAGAAGATTGAAGAAAAGGAGTCCAAAGAAGAACAAGATTAAAGATGTGAAGATTTGAAGATTGAGAGTATCCCACTCAAAATAACTTGCGTCATTACTAGATTTAGAACCCGGGTTGTTGTCAGTGGTGCCCGGCCACTTTACTTTCTGTAATATTCTGGTTTGTAATAAGCAAGGCAACTTTGCCTATGGACATTTATTAATTAATTTATATTTGATGTGATGATTTGATTGCCTCTAGGATTACTTGTTTTTACTAGTTTTTTGGCGATTGCATGCCGCTCTTTGTTTTCGCCTGGAAACGTGAGGCTCGTGAGGGTGTGAAAGTTTTATACTCAAAATATTAAAGTCTAAAATTTTAGTGAGTCTAAATAACATAGAAAGATAACGAATCTAGGGAATTAGCCGGGGATCGACCCCTGGGGTCGCATGCATATTTTTGCATTACTCTTTCCTTGCTTTAGACCCTTCCCCGCCTGCGGGTAGAGTCCGGATAGTCTGACCTATGAGGACGAGGTGCCGGACCTGGGGAAGTCCAGTCTTCTAAAAAACTATTTTATAAGCCTGTTTTTAAAATTTCAAGCATACTTGATTGGAAGTTGTTAACTAGCATGCATTGCATTAGATACAAACTAAAAGAGTCAAAATTTTAATTGCACCAGTTTAGCATTTTTGCACCCAACATGTGTCAAAGGGGCCAATTAGGAAAATCTCTGGATGTCGGCCCTGACTCTCCAAAACTTTAATTACAACGTCCCTACCATTCTTTCATAAAAAGACCGGATTCATGTATTTTAAATCGATTAGGTGGTTAGCTGGCTCCCCAATCCAGGCCGGGGTAAGTCCAGACCTTGCACTGCATTAGTTAGGATCGGACGACTGTGGTCCAGTGTCCAAAATAGATTTAGGATCCGGGGCAGATCTTTGATTATAAGTCCCCAAATTTCGGGAATATAGTCCCAAATTTCTAATAAAATACTTAACTCTAATTAAAGCTTCATTTCAATCCTAAAACATAAAGCCCAACACTTAGATTAAGTTGGGACACTTCCGGATGGTTCTGGAATCTCAAAGTGTCCCCTACCTCTCATCCTTTGACTCTGTTAATAACTGCTCAATTTTGATCCATTCCCTTTTGATTTTCCAATAATTCTATTCATACTTTGATATCACTCCTAGAAATTCTAACAAAATTTTGCCATTATTTTAATCGAGAGTTTTCGTAGGAGACCTCGTTTTCCTACGATGTAATTAACTACGAGGGCTTGCGCTCGTAGGAGATTTGGAACCCCACACACACCTGATTTTAAATAAAACTCAATTTCTAAAACTTCATTAGATTTCTTTGGGAAAAGTTAAATAATGATCGTCATAGTTGCATTAGAAGAATTATCGTTGAATGGTCTCATTTCCCTTTGGGGAGATACACCCTTCTTCGATAAGGCTTTGGATGTGAATGTGACGATCATGTTTCTTGAATATTGTAATTGGGTACTTAGTTGAACTCTATTATGTCCCCTCAGAGCCATATGAAGTTCTTCTTAGAACCCGATCATAGTATTCAAGATGAGTTTACATAATTCTAAGTCTGAACACCGTTATGAAAGTTTATTTTCGTCCTCCGGGGTGATATATTCTTTCTAACGAGTTGATTCGACCTTAGAATTAGAACTCAACCTTAATCTTAAAATCCCCAAAGAAAACTAATATTTTTCAAAACCTGTTTTTCAAAATTCCACCAACAGTAATTTAGAAGTTTTTTTATTTAGATTCAGAAGAAATTATGGTATGAGATTTTATCTATTCAAAGTGATCATAGGGGAGAATTTAAAAATGAAAAATTTGAAGATTTTTATAAAGAATTTGGAATTGATCATAATTTTTCAGCACCTAGAACCCCTCAGTAGAATGGGATTATTAAAAGAAAGCATAAGACATTTATAGAAGCTACTAGAGCCATATTGGTAGAATACTCACATTCAAAATATTTTTGGGCTGAAGTGATTTGTACGGCTTGTTATATTCTGAATATGATAAACATCAGATCCAAATTGAATAAGACACCCTATGAACTTCTTAAGGGAAAAATATCTAATCTTTTACATTTGCATGTTTTTAGATTCATGGTGTTCATTCACAATAATGATAAAAGTCCTTTAAGAAAATTTGACCTTAAATCTAAGAAAGGAATTTTCTTAGATATTATAGTGTTAGAAAATCCTATTGAGTTTTTAACAAGAGATCTTTGGTAGTTGAGAAGACCACACATATTATTTTTGATGAATTTGGTATTTCAGAAGAGCCAAGGTTGGAAGATAATCATAATAAAATTATCTCCTAACAAATTAAAAAGTTAAATTTTGAAGAGAATGTTAGAATTGAAAACCCTTTGTCTAGAGAATAGAGAATTTCTAAGAATTATCCTAAGGAATTAATTTTAGGTGAACCTAATAAGGGTGTTAGAATTATGCATGAACTTAGCAAAGAAGTGATCCATTCTACCTTTATATCAATGATTGAACCCACTAATATAAATAAAGAACTTTTAGATGAATTTTAGATTTTGTCCATGCAAGAAAAATTGAATAAATTTGTTAGAAATGAAGTTTGTGAATTATTTGAAAGGCCTAAGGATAAGAGTGTTGGTTGAACTAAGTGAGTGTTTAAAAATAAAATGAATGATTTCGATGTTGTGATTAGAAATAAGGCAAGATTGGTGGCCAAGGGATATAATCAAATAGAATGAATTGATTTTGAAGAAATTTTTGCCCTAGTAGCTAGACTTAAAGCAATTAGAGTTTTACTAGCATTTGCCTGTTTTAAAAGTTTTAAATTGTATCAAATGGGTATTAAGAGTGCCTTTCTTAATGGGGTGATACAAGAGGATGTTTATGTTGAGTAACCTTCAGGTTTTGAAAATTCTAAATTTTTTAATCATATGTTTAAATTGAAAAAGGCATTATATGGACTAAAATAGGCACCTTGGGCTTGATATGAAAGGTTAAGAGCTTTCCTATTAGAAAGGTTATTTATAAAAGAAAGTATGGAAATCACTCTATTTTTGAAAAGGATAGGAGATGACATACTCATTATTCAAATATATGTTGATGATATCTTATTTAGATCTACAAATAAAAATTTTTGTGTTGATTTTTCAAAAATATTGAGTAGTGAATTTGAAATGAGTTTGATGGGAGATTTTGAATTATTTTCTTAGTTTTAGCATAAAGAAAAATGTGGAAGAAATTTTTCTTAGGAAATCGAAGTATATTAAGAACAACTTCAAAAAATATGAAATGGATAATGCTAAACCAGTGACTACACCAATGAGTTCCTTAATGCAATTAGATAAGGACTCTAAGGGAAAATTTATTGATAAAAAGAAATTTATAGGTATAATTGGATCATTGATTTACTTGACTACTAGTAGACCAAATATAATGTTTATTGTTTATTTGTGTGTTAGATTTCAATTTGATCTAAACGAATCATATTTGATAGTAGTTAAAAGAATTCTAAGTATCCTAAGCACATCTCTTCTTTTAAAATAGTTAGAAATTTTATTCAGATTTTACATGATGTAGGGTTTATTGTAAAAGTACTTCTAAAACTTATCAATTCATAAGAAACTCTTTAGGCTCTTGGTTTAGTAGAAAACAAAATTCAGTAACCATATCTACTGCTGAAGTAGAATATATTACCTTAGGTAGTTGTGTGGCATAATTTTTTGGTTAAAACAACAATTGATTGACTTAGTATTTCCTATTGGCATATTCTAATTTTTTGTAATAATACAAGTGTCATTTACATTTCAAAGAATCATATTCAATATTCTAGAACCAATCATATTGATATAAGACATCACTTCATTAGAGATCATGTAGCTGAAGGAAAAATTGAATTATATCATGTTGCTACTGAAAATCAACTTACATATATTTTCATAAAACCACTAGCTTTTTATACATTTAGCACTTTAAGAATCAGATTAGGTGTGATTGATTTTAATACTTAAATTGAAATTATACAAATTTGATTTTTTGTGTAATTATGTGTTTGTTTACTTTCTCTTGTTATTTGTTATTTGTTTGTTTAGTTTTGTGTTTTATATTTTATTTTTTATTTTACTGGAAGCATATCATTTTGTTTGAAAAGATTTTCTATTTATCATGTCTTTTTAAGTGTTCTCTTTGTACTGTACAAATTTTGTAGCATGTGCTTGGTAGGTTTCTGAGTTGAGTACATGAAATTGAGTTTTTCATTGCATTTTTTACTATACAATATCATCATCATCTATATGAACTGTGTTGTTTTGTGTGTATGATTGGGGATGATTTTCCAAGTGTTTAGTTATTTTTTTTCAGATTGTATGTATAAAATCGCATTTTGTTTGTACGATACTGTTGTCAATTTTTCATATGGATGAACCTGACCATCATAAAATAAACTTTAATTTTCTAATCATCCCGGATGAATAGATCTTCATCTGTACAATCATTTATTCAAAATATCTGTACAAAATGATTCCTCATAAATGGTATTTTATGAAAAGTCATTTCAATTTTGGCCAGTTTTATTCATATGTATGAAACTTTTTTCATCCCATACAATTTTAGAATCATAATATGATCCATATTTTATATTATATGATAGGTCATTTTTTATTCAATAGAGGGTCTTGGATAAGTTTCTTATTCACTTTCTCATTCATTTACAAACCTTAAAATGTCCAAATCTTAGAAATGGCAAGTAGTAGCAAATGACCTCGCACTTCTAAGGGCTTATCCTCTAAATCTAGTAAGGATGACAATTTTCTTTTCAAAGAGAATGATGAAACATTTGATAGGCAATTTGTTGCCAATTATCCCTTCCTGACTCATCATTCACAGTGATATTAATTTTCCTGTCATGCCCCTATTTACCTCAACCCAATTTTCCTTTATCCTTACCCTAATTTATGCCTATAACAGTGAAACCTTTCAATCACACTAGTATTACCTCTTTCGTCTTTAAGAAATGTATAGAGATCACTAAAGAATATCTAGGAAACTTCCTTCACCTAAAAATCCAAGGTGTTAGAGCACACACTTTAACCTCTAGAGCTAATTTTGACTGGTCACAAATAAATAAGACTTTTAGAGGTGTTGTCCAAGTTAGCCATATGTCTTATGTGTACTCTTAATTAAAATGCTCATATTATCCAGTACATTTTGAGAACCTCTATAATTCCAAAAGCTGATGATCTCATAAACTTGACTACTCTTTTGTCCACTCTCACATATTTGATTATAACTAAAAAATCTTTTGATGAAGCCCAACTTATCATGGATTATATTTACAAACTTTCTGATATTGGACTTCCTCATAATAAGAGAAAGAAAAATGTAACCTTAGGACATCTAGTTTTTTATATCTTAAAGAAAATTTACAACCTAATCCATCATGATCCACCCACTGAACTTCCTATTTTCTTTACTGATGCCTCTTTCGGGAACTCTTTGGGTGTGATCAAAGTTCTAAGGGAGATGATACTGAGGAAGGAGGATCTCCTGCTCTAGCACCTGCACTTAGACCTACCAAAAATTTCTACCAAGAAATGGTCTAGCGCTTCGACAGAATGGAAACTCATTTTGATCAACACTTTGATCAAATTGAGAATCACTTAAATATATAGGATGTTAGATACAACGAGGACATGGGTTGGATCTGATGGAAATTTGACTCAATTAACACCAATATAGTTACGATCAATAGTTACTTTTCAATATTTTTAACCCACCAACTCCTTCAGATCAAGGTCCCTCTGATTATTAGTTGTACTTCTGTGTTGTAGTTGCTGATGAGTTTATGTGTTTATTGTTGAGATATTTTTCCTTTGATTTTATTGATTTAATATGTTAGTGATTACATGTGTTATTTTTACATTTATAGGATGATGTTATTTGGGCTGATGTTAAATGGAAAAATATGTTTGTTTGTGTCCTTGAATGATAAATGAAATGATGGAATGTTATGTTGTCGTGCATTGAAATTTCAGTTCTTGAAATGTTTATTTTTCTTTAGACAAGTCATTTTTGGTTGATCTCTTGAATGGAATTTTGAATTATTTTGTTCTACAAATTAATCTCCTTGTAAAATTTAATCTTTCAAAAATTAAATTAAAATTATGATTGGATGTAGATAAGGAGACCAATTTCATGTTCGTATAGACAAGTATTATTTAGATAAAATTACTACAAAATAGATGTCTTATTTTTATTCTTTTTCTTTTTCAATGTATTTATTTTTGTTATTATTAGAATTTGAATTAAGATTATTGATATTGGAAAGACTAAAAAAGTTAAAAAAAATGCACAAAGAGTGCAAAAATTAAAAAGATGCACAATGTTTGCAAAGTGAAAAGAGGTACAAAATTAGCCCAAGTAGAAAAGATGCACAAAGAGTTCCAGAAATAATTAAAAAGATGCACAATATCGCCAATTGCAAAATTCTTAGTCTTCTTTCCATTATCATTCTATCTCTTATCCAAATCCTTATAATCGACAATCATCTTCACTATTGAATTAGAAATTAATTAATCTTTATTTTCTCATTTTTGCAATAATCTTTTTTTTTTAATTTGTCTAGAATGAATAGTGAACTTGGTTGACTTTTCTTATCTTAATTATTATTTGGTTTAAAATTTGAAAGTTTCTTTTTAGCAATAGGAAGTTGCTCTTGTATTTGCAATTAGTTTAAAATCTTCTTCTTTATGAACTACTTTGATTTATCTATAGGAACCTTTCATTTCAAGATGTACTTCCATTTTTGTTGTTGTCAAAAAGGGGAGTCATTAGTTCTTATTTGATGTTATTGTTTGATGTCTATGATTATTTGATATTTTTTTTTCTGTATGTATATATTATTTTTGTCTGTATGTATATGTCTTGTTGTGTTAGTGTGTGTAAGTTTTTGTTCATGTTATTTTTTATTTTTTTTTTATTTTTTTTAGTATTTTTTATTTGTATTTTTTATTACCAAGAGAATTCCTTATTTTAAATTGGTCATTCATTTAGGGGAAGCTTATGAGAAAAATAGTCGTAAGTGTTTGTTGATTCCATATAGGTTGTTAAACCTATGCAATTCTCCCAAAGCTAACCAAGAGGGGTGAATTAGTAATTTAAAAATTCTCTTAGATTTTAATAAAAGACCATTTTAAATTTTATAGCAATTTGATTTTAGATTAAAATAAGTTTTTCAACCATAATAAATAAATTGCAGAAAATAAATATAGAAAAAAAATACAAAGATTTATATTGGTTTGGTCAAACACTACCTACATCCACTCCCTGAAGACTCCCTCTTCAGGTATTACACTATTACCAAAGCGACTCTCCTTTTATCCCCATAGTAAGGCAGAGAAGCCTTTACAATTCCTCTCTTCCACTAATCCCTGGTGCGGCAGAGAACCTTCGTCCTTTTACACCCTCCAAGTGTCGGTAGAGAACGTCGTCTCTTCACACTCTCAAAGTGTTGGCAGAGAATTGTCATCTGTTCACACTCTCCAAGTGTAGGCATAGAACCGTCATCTTTTTACACCCTCAAAGTGTCGTTAGAGTTCCAAATCTTCTTCAAATATTTTCTCACGAGCAACTTGAAAGAAGAAAAGAAGAGTTATAACCAAAAACCCAAAGAGATCCGTACCTTTGAGTAACCTTGTGAACCCTTCACACTGCACTTGCAAGAAATCTCTCTCAAACACTGTCCCGCAATTACTCTTTCACTTGCCCTTGAAAATTTACAAAGAACAACACTTTTCACATCAGTTTTTATGGACCTTATATATGAAAAATATGAAAAACCATCCAGAAAATTGAAATTTTCAATTTTGAGCGCATACGATCGTATAATACGATCATATTTTTGGACGTATAAATAGTTCAAAAAATGTTGCATGCAAACCTTTTGTCAATGTATATGAAATGACTTCGAACACAATGATCGTCCAATACAAACCAAGTTCGTACTATACAAATAGTTAGAAAGTTTTTCATCTTCATCGGGACGAAAAGGTTTTCCACATTTTCGTACTCTGGACATCGTATGTACGAATGTAATATCATATAATACAATCCATTCAAAAAATTTTTAAGTTCATCGGGACAAAATGGGATTCGTCAAATTCATACTATGGACATCCTCTGTACAAACATGATATTACACAGTACGATCAGTTGAGAAAACTCTGAAATTCATTGGGACGAAAAGAGACCCATCCAATTCATACTGTAGACATCATCTTTACGAATAGGATATCATATAGTATGATCAGTTCAAAAAACTCTGAGATTCATCGGGACGAAAAGGGACCCATCCAATTTGTACTCTGGACATCATATGTACGAATAGGATATCGTACAGTACAATCAGTTCAAAAAATTCTAAGATTCATCGGGATGAAAAGGGACCCGTTCAATTCGTACTCTAGATGACATTTGTACGAATGAAGATTCGTGCAGTATGATCAGTACGTAGAAAAAGTTTCTACCTACAGTTCGTTTGACTGTTTGAAGGGAAAAATAATTGAACAAATCGTCATGCACAAAATAAGTTCGTACAACATAATAAGTTAAAAAAAATATACAATTTTAAACACTCCCGAGTGTGTGTGTGCACATTTACTCAATTACAATCACACTCTCTCAGATTTAATAAAATGAAAAGAACAGACTTGATTTACAATGAACCCTAATTTAATCTAATTTGAAGTCTTCAATAATCTAAAATATGATTTTCCTAAAATATAAGTATACACAGACAACAAAACAATGCATCCAAAATATGTTAGGAGAAATTTGTAAATAAAACAATAATATTTTAAATCATCAAAAACTTATATATTGGATGAATCTCTATAATCAAAAAACTAAGTTACAACAATCTTAACAATCTCCTCTTTTTTTATGATAGCAAAATAATTATTGTTTGAGTTAACATGTATATCATAAATTTCTCTTTAGCTCCCCATAAGGGAATAAAACATGTGAATATAAGGAAATTCTATGAAGAGCACACAAAAAAAATTTAAACATATAAAACACTAACAACAAACTCAAACATAAGAACATAAACATATGAAACACAAACAAACAAACACAAAACACAAAATAATATTACTTCTCCTTTTGACAACAACAAAAAGGGAATAAGAAAGCTGAAATGAAAGATGTCAAATGAGAAATTATAAAAATTGATCTTGAAAGAGATTGAAATATAATTGAAATAACAAAGTTAATTACCATAAGTTGAAAAAGAAAGATTCAAAAATTTTAAATTAAAGAAAAACTTAGATAAGAAAAATTTATCAAGGTCATGAAATATTCTAGACAATTAGATAAGGAGGATTATTAAAAAAGTGACGAAATGAAGATTTGTTAATTTTAATTTTGAATATAAAATATAATTGAAAATTATATTGATTTGAATTAAAGATTAAACGATAAAGGAAAGAAAATATTAAATTGACAACATTGCGCATATTTTTAAATATTTGTGGCACACTTTGTGCATCTTTTTTATTTGTGCTAATTTTATGCCCCTTTTATTTTGCGAATCATTGTGCATTCTTTTGATTTTTATACACACTATATATTTTTTTTATATACTCCCCTTTTCTCCTTTTTTTTATTTGATATTTCCAAAATTAATAATCAAAAAATCAAATTTCTTTAATTACTAAGGTAATTATAATAAAAAAGAAATAAAAAATAATAATATATCAAAAAGTATAATAATGATATTCAAATTACATTTAGCCAAAAAGAATATGAGATTGATATGCTTAACTTGATCGATTTATAAGTTAACTTAAATTTTTTGAAAATTTAGATTTCATAATGAAATTAATTTTATAATGCAAGTTAATTTATAACACTTTTTTTTATCAATTTAAATAGGCTTTTCATATAGGCAAACTCACATATCAAACTAAAAACAAAAGCAACTAAACAAAACACGACATTATTATTGATATCAAAAAGATCGGATACATTAAATCCATTGATTTTAATTAACATAACATCTAAACATCAATGAAAATATAAATAAAAAGCAAGTACCACAGAGAGAAATAAATGCATATATCATCACATCATCAGAAAAGGACTATAAAAAGCAACTACAAAGAAGTATACCTAAAACTCTGAAGGACCCATATCTGTTGGAGGAGGCTGGTTGAAGACTGAGAAATAGATATTTATCATAGCTACATTCATGTTCACCGTGTCAAACTGGCCTCGAATCCACTCCATATCTTGTTGGTACTGTGCATCCTGCTGATTTAAATAAGTTTGAATTTGACAAAACATTGGTCAAAATAACACTCCATCTGATCAAATTGCTTGACCATTTCCTGAAAGTAATTTAGATCAAGTCCCTGAGTAGGTGTAGGTGCTCCCTTTTCTCCCTCAGTATCCTCACTTGAACTCTCATTCCTCCTAAACAGAGATAGAAAAGAAGCATCGGTGAAGAATATTGGCATTTGAATGGGAGGATTAGGATGAATAATGTTGTACTTTTTTTTTCTAAAATATAGGTCTATAAATGTCCTAGAGCAATATTTTTCTTCCCCTTATTAGAAGGAAACCCAATTTCAGAAAAATTATGAATGTAATCCAAGATGAGTTGTGTCCCATCAATTAGTTATTCAGTCATGATCAAATAGGTAACGATGGCAGAAAAGGTGTCATGCTTATACGATCATCAGCTTTAAGAATGATTAATACTTTTAAGACATGCTGGATGACCCTGACATTTTGATTCAAAGTGTATACTCTAGCCAAATGACAAACTTGAGTGACCCCTCTAAGAGTTTTATTTATCTCAGAGCAATCATAGTCAGATTTAGATGTCATAGTATGTGCTCTAGTCCCACGAGTTCTTAAGTGAAGAAAAGTTTTTAGATCTTCCTTAGTGATTTCATCCCACTATTTCTTGACAAATGAAGTATCCTACTCTCATCCTCACTAAACCATATATTTGCTAGGAAATAGTGAAAAGTTTCTCTGTGATATACGTAGATCAGAGTTAAAATGAAAGAGAACTAGGTTGAGGCAAAGAGAGGCATAATAGAAAAGTGGATTTCATCTTGAATCAATAGTCTTGATGGATTGATTTTAGAGGCTATAAACCTATAGAAGGAATCCTCATTGTCTCTAGATAAGAAGTTATCATCCCCACCCATGGATGATGATCCCTTAGTAATTCTAGAGCGTTTGCTAGAACTTGTCATTCCTAACTTGGAACCTCTAGAAGGATTCAAGAAAGTTTTGGAAGTGAATGAAAAATGAATCTTAAAGCCATCCTATTTAAAGAAAAATGGCCCATTATATATTACAAAAATGGATTCATACGTACGGGACGAAACAGTTTTTGTGGGATGAACGATAACGTCCAAAATGAAATAAAATTTTGTAAACATAAAATTTACGAGATATCTTTTCATACAGACTTTTTGACCATACAATAATACAAACTAACAGGAGTTCATCTAGGATGATTAGTTATTTAAGATTGTTTTAATGACGGTTAGGCTTGTCCCCCATAGGAAATGACACATGGATCATATAGAAGAAAATTCATTTTATACTTACTATCAGTTATAATAACTGATTCTACCTAGATAACCCTCTACATGCGTGTAAATGAATGTATACAGATCATACAGGATGATGATGACATCATACATTATGATATATATGAGAAAACCCAAATTTTACACATTCAACTCCAAAACAACAACAAACATGCTATAGAATTCATACTGTATGAAACTAATTTCATACAATATGAATATAACACTTGAAAATTTAGTATGAAAGCCATAACAAAACTTTTAATACGTGATACATGTCCAAATCAAACAAAGCACAAAAACAAAGCCAAAATAAAAAAACACACATAAAAAAATAGTAAAATTAAATTAAAATACACATAACAATCATATTAAGTTTGCAGAAAATTCTATTTAAGCATTAAGATCAAGCACACTTAATATTGTTCTTAATGTGCTAAAAGTATCAAAGGCTAGTGGTTTTGTAAAAATATATGCAAGTTGATTTTAAGTAGAAACATGATTCAATTTAATTTCTCATTTGACTACATGATCCCTGATGAAATGATGCCTTATATCTATATGTTTGGTCCTAGAATGTTGAATAGGATTCTTTGAAATATTAATGGCATTAGTGTTATCATAATAAATTGGGATTATGCCTAATATAAATCCTAAATCAATCAACTATTGTTTCAACCAAAGAACTTGTGTCACACAACTTCCTAAGGTAATATATTCAGCTTCAATAATAGATAGGGCTATGCAATTATGTTTTCTACTAGTCCAAGAAACTAAAAAATTTCTTATAAATTAACAAATTCTAAATGTATTCTTTTGATTAATCCTACAACCTGCAAAGTCTGAATCTAAATATCTAATTATTTCAAATAAAGAGGTGTACTTAGGATATCAAATCCCTAAGTTTTGAGTTTACAAAAAATATCTCAAAATCCTTTTACTGCTGTCAAATGTGATTTTTTTGGATCTGATTGAAATCTATTACACAAACAAATATTAAACATAATATCTGGTCTTCTAGATGTCAAATAAAGAAAGATCCAATAATTCTTCTAAATTTTTTTTATCAACAGATTTTTTCTTTGGATCCTTATCTAATTGAACCGAGGAACTCAATGGTATACTTACTAGTTTAGCATTATCCATTTCATACTTCTTGAGAATATCCTTAACATAGTTCAACTAACTAAGAAATGTTCCCTACTCAATTTGCTTAATGCTAAAAATAAGAAAATAACTTAAATCTCTCATTAAGCTCACCTCAAATTCACTACTCATTATTTTTTAAAAAATCATCACAAAGATTTTTATTTGTAGATCTAAAAATAATATCATCAACATAAATTTGAATAATGAGTATACCATCTCTAATTTATTCAAAAAGAGAGTGGTGTTCACACTTTTTTTTTGAAAGAGCAATAATGCATTAGAAACTAAAGAAAAAGGAAAAAACACAAAGAGTAAAATCCTGCTAAGAGCAAGCTGAGGATTCCTCCATCAAAATTTTAACAAATGATGGAGGAACCTTGTCAAGAAGTAAATCTTCCCACCAAAAAGAAGAAAAAACCCCAAAGTTAGCACATATATCTGCTAACTTATTACAATATCTCTTAATGCAATCAAAAATAACAAAATTAAAATCAACTATAAAAGAAAACTTATCATTACCTCTCCCTCCTTTTTTGAGAGCTTTAAGAATGAACTTGATGACATTTGCACTGTCGCTCTCTATATTGATTCCTTTGTAATCATACCTCCAATCTTTTATAACATCTTGAATAGATGTTATGGCTAGAAGTTCCAGGTAGGTAATATCCCAGTGAGTATATGGACTACTGAAAGCTGCCAGCATCCAACCTTTGTGATCTCTGACTACTCCACCGATACCTCCTTTATAAGAAGAAAATAAAGCTGCATCAACATTTATATTGATCCAATCGTGTGGAGGAGAGTGCCAACGATCTTCCAACAGGATAAGCTGATTAGTACTCAACTGGCCCATAGAGGTATAATTAGTAGACTTAGAAGCTCCTACATAAGCAATTGCCTCCACTGCTGTGAAAATCAAGCTTCTTTCTTTCTTCCCATGGACTATTTCATTTCTCTCTTTCCAAATGAGATGAATTGCATTACAGAATAAATTGGAAAGGAAAACATTTTGTTTTTCAGTTGAAAGTTTCTTCCTTGGATGAAAGAAGTCGATTACCAATTCCCCAACTATTTAGTTGATGAATAACTTCATTAATCTTCAAACAATTACAAACCACATGGTCAATATTTTCCTCTACATTGCAACCTCTTGGGCAGATTCCATTCTTCCTATCCTTTTATAGGAGAGAAAAGAAAAAGTAGGCAAGGCATTATTTAAGACCCTCCACCAGAAATTTTCAGCACAGGCATTCATCTTAGAATTCTCCAGCCACTTCCATCTACTGGATTCAGGAGATTGTTGAACATTATAAGCTGCAGCTATTGAGGTAATGGTTTTACCTGTTTCCATATGAGTAAGCTGTAAAAGATCTTCACCAAGATCATTTTTAATTTGTATCTTACAAATCAGATTTATAAGTTACAACCCAAAGAATTTTTCCAACTCCGAAATATTCCAGCATCCTCCCGTTATAAAATTATCCAGAGTATAAAACTCAGTCATTTCCACCTGAGTATTTACAAAAGTCAGCCATTTGTTGAGACATTTATCCAAAATCCAGATGTCCTCAAGCATGTTAACAGATTGGCCATTGGCTATTTCCCACCTTACAATTGGTTTAAGATGCTTGCTCTCATTTTTAATTAACTTCCACGCCACCGAAACAGATCTATTCCCGCTTCCAGTATTCCAATATGATCCATATTTAGGATACAGTGTTTTATGTAATAGACATTCTACATCTTTCAAATACTTCCATGCTATTTTAGCTCTTAATGGACCAACTTTGTTGGTACAAGATGAAGCCCCCTGCCACCATTTTTAATAGGTTCACAAAGTTTTTTCTAGCTAACATAGTGTAATCCTTGCCCATTATCACTTTTATTCCAAATAAAATTGCTACATAATTTTTCAATCTCTTCAAGGATTGATTTTGGAATTAAAGAAACAGTTGAGTGAAAAGAGGGTATGGATAGAATTACCGCTTTAACCAAGGTAATTTTTCCAGCTAAAGACAAAAATTTAGATCCCCAATTATTCAATTTCTTCAACACATTATCAATAATGAATTGAAAATCCGATCTGGATAGTCTTCTCAAAGCCAATGTAGTGCCAAGATAACAGAACTCTTTCACCTCTTTGTAGCCCATGATATTTTTAAGCTTCCTCTTCATTCTTGTGTTAACAGCTTTACCAAATAACATACCAGATTTCCCTGTATTTACTTTTTGCCTGGTCCAGTTGCAATACTTACAATTTCCTTAATCAACTTCACAATAGTAATTTTTACTTCAACAAAATAATGATATCATCAGCATAAAGTAGATGTGAAATTCTTGGGCTATTGTTGCTCACCCGAATACCAATATTATCCTTCTCCATTATAGCATTTGAAAGCAGCCGTGAACAAAGTATAAAAAGGTAAGGAGATAAGGGGCACCCGTGTCTAAAACCACTACTAGCCTTGATCTAAGTTGAAGGATTCCCATTGATTAAAATGGCAAATGAAGGGTTTAACACACAACCCATAATCAGCTTAGAGAAGAAATGTGGAAAACCAAAATAGTCCAGCACTTTGCAAAGAGTCGGCAACCCCATGGAGTCATAGGCTTGTTCCATGTCTAACTTGATTGAGACCAATCCCTTAGTAGCTTTAGAATATCTTAACTTGTGAAATAGTTCTTAAGTAATAAGAATGTGATCATGAAGTGTCCTTCCTTTGATAAAGGCTGCTTGCTCCAAAGATATCAGTTTAGGAATCATATTATTGAGCCTATTGAGAAGTACTTTGGAGATTAATTTATAGACTGTATTAGAAAGACTAATAGGTCTGTAATGAGCTGCATACTTTGGATTATTGATCTTGGGGATCAACACAATATGTGTTTTTTTCCAATTCTCATTCATTTCAGCTGTAAGAAAGAATAACTGAATCGCATTCCAGAAATCAGATTTAATAATGGACCAGTAGCTCTTCAAAAATAAGTAGGAAATACCATCTTCTCCTGGAGCAGTTAAACCTGTAGTCCCATTTAAAGCTTCTTCCACTTCTTCAATAGAAAAGTCTTTACAGAGCATAGTTCTTTCTTCCTTATCCAAGATATTTCTTTTATTCGGCCACCCTTCAAGCAAACAATTTCTTTCACACCATTTGTTTTTGAAGTAATGAATTAAAACCTCTTCAATCTCATTTTGATTTTCAATCAAATTCCCCATATCATCCTTAATGCAGGAAATGAAATTAGCATTTTTTCTAGCACTAGCAAATGAGTGAAAGAATTTATAATTCTGATCATCTTCGGTAATCCATTTCACTTTTTCCCATTGTTTCCACCAGGTACTTAAATGAGCCAAAGTAGAATTTAGCTTGTCAATTTTGAATTTCAGGAAACATATTTCATCAGAAGATAGCATCCCATTCTCAGCTTCCTTCGCTTGAAGTTGTAGTATCTCCCTCTAGAGAATTTCCTTCAACTTTTCCAAATTTTTTTTGCTTTGCCCTGCTCCAAAAAAACAACATTTTTAGAGTTCTTTTCATTTTAGTATTAAGAATATCAGAAGGTGAGCCATCATCCATCCTGTTTCAGGCATTATTCACCACAGCATAGGATGCCGGATAAGAAGCCCAGATGTTCTCAAATTTAATAGATTTGCTGATATTAGGAGACAAACTGAGTAGATTCAGAAGTATGGGAAAGTGATCTGAAGTGATCCTAGGAAGATGCTTGACAACAAGATGCTGGTTTATATTAACATAATAAGAGTTGACAATCATCCTATCAAGTCTTTCCATGATCCGGTCTAGCTCTTTCTTATTATTGCTCCAAGTGAACATAGGTCCCACATATTTAAGCTCATGAAGATCATTAAAAGTCATAAATGATTTCATCTCTTTAGGCCCCATGGAGAAAAAAAATCTTCTACCTCCTTTCTTCTCTTCTTTAACCAACAAATAGTTAAAGTCCCCACCAATGATCAAAGGAAAATCATTGGAAATGTGAGGTTCCAACCCTTTACAAAGATCTCTACTTTTGTAAACATCTTTACTGCCATAAGTTGTAGCTATCCTCCATTTACCAATGAGAGGAATTTCTAGATCTCCTATAATAAATTGGGAAGAAGCATCAATCACACTGAATGAAGCCGATCTGCTCTTCCACATGACCAAAATCCCTCCTGATAACCCAGCCGAAGAAACATAATAGAATTCCTAGCAAATGCCAATCAAAGACTCCACTTCCTTATTATCTATAAATGACAATTTGGTCTCCAACAGGCCAACAAAAATAACTTTGTGTTCTTTCACAACCTCCTTAAGGTATAGAGAAGCCTTTTTTTTCTTGGCTCCTTTACAATTCCAAATCACCAAGGAATTCATTTTTGGATAAGTGGGGAAAGACTCCCCCCTTTCTCCTTTTCTTCGCCATCCATTCTTCTATTTCTAGTCATCAACTTTAATGGTCCAAGGCCTTTCAATTGTTTCACACCCTTTTTCTTAGCTGTTGTAGAATTATCTTCCATCTTTCTCTGATCTGTATTGGACAGAACTAACATGTTCTGTTTTTCTTCTTGAATAGCATCCCTTATAAAAGTTTGTTTTTCTGGAGGTATCAGCACTTCTGTTATCTCACCTTCCTCTATGAGATCTTTTAAAGCTTCAAATTTGTTGTCATTGCTCATTCACTTTAGTAGTGCTGACAGCTACTTTGGAATGATTTTTGTAGACATTACTACCTGCAGTATCTTTAAATGGAAATTTCAAAGAAGACTCCATAATGCATTTCTCCCCACCCGGATTGCTAGCATTTATTGAATTGTGATCCACCAATTAATTTATACCTATTTCATGACCTTCTCTCGAGCTCCTACTATTGGTGGAATTTTGAAAACAGGTTTTGAAAAATATTAGTTTTCTTTGGCAATTTTAAAATTAAGATTCCATTATAATTCTAAAGTCGAATCGACCCACTAGAAAAGTTATATCATCCCGGAGGATGAAAATAGAATTTCATAGCTGTGTTCAGGCTTAGAATTATGGGACTCATCTTAAATGTCATGGTCGGATTCTAAAGAAAAATTCCATACATCCCCGAGAGAACATGATGAAATTTAACTAAACATCCGATTATGATATTTTAACGAATATGATTGTCGAATTAACATCCAATAGTCTTATCAAAGAAGGATGTATCTCCCCGAAGGGAGATAACACAATTCAATGACAATCTTCCTAATGTAATAGCGGCAATCATTCTTTTCTTTCTCCCAAAGAAATCTAATGGGGTTTTGTAAAAATCAATTTTAAAATCAGGTGCGAATGTGATTCCAAATCTCCTACGAGCGCAAGCCCTCGTAGTTAATTATATCGTAGGTTGATAGAATCTCCTACGAAAACTCCCGATTAAAATGGTGGCAGAATTTCGTTAGAATTTCTAGGAGTGATATCAAGAAGTGATTTTTGGAAATTCAACAGCGAATGGATCAAAATTGAGCAGTTATTAACGGAGTTAAAGGAGGAGAGGTAGGGGACACTTTGAGATTCCAGAACCATCCGGAAGTGTCCCAACTTAATCTAAGTGTTGGGCTTTATGTTTTAGGATTGAAATGAAGCTTTAATTAGAGTTGAACATTTTATTAAAAATTTGGGATTATATTCCTGAAATTTGGGGTCTTATAATCAAAGATCTGCCCCGGATCCTAAATCTATTTTTGGACGCTGGACCACAGTCGTCCGATCCTAACTAATGAAGTGCAAGGTCTAGACTTACCCCGGCCTGGATTGGGGAGCCAGCTAACCACCTAACCGATTTAAAAGAGATGAGTCCGGTCTTTTATGAAAGAGTGATAGGGACATTTTATTTAAAGGTTTGGGGAGTTGGGGCCGACATCTAGATTTTCCTAATTGGCCCCTTTGACTTATGTTGGGTGCTAAAATGCTAAAATTGATGAAATTAAAATTTTGACTCTTTTAATTCGTTTCTAATGCGATGCATGCTGGTTAATAACTCTAAATCAGATATGCTTGAAATTTTAAAAACATGCTTAGAAAATAATTTTTTAGAAGATTGGACTTCCCCAGGTCCGGCACCTCATCCTCATAGGTCAGACTATCCGGACTCTACCCGCAGGCGGGGAAGGGTCTAAAACAAGGAAAGAATAATGCATAAATATGCATGCGACCCCGGGGTCGATCCCCGGCTAATTCCCTAGATTCGTTATCTTTCTATGTTATTTAGACTCACTAAAATTTTAAACTTTAAGATTTTGAGTATAAAACTTTCACAACTTCACGAGTCTCACGTATCTAGGCAAAAACAAAAGCGGTACACAAATGCCAAAAAATTAAGAAAAGCAGGCAATCCTAGAGGCAATCATTTCAACACATCAAATATAAATGAATTAATTAATAAATGTCCGTAGGCAAAGTTGCCTTGCTTATTACAAACCAGAATTTAACAAAAAGTAAAGTGGCTGGGCACCACTGACAACAACCCGGATTCTAAACCTAGTAATGACGCAAGTACTTTTGAGTGGGATATTCTCAATCTTCAAGTCTTCAATTTTGTTCTTCTTTGGGCTCCTTTCCTTCAAGCTCCTTGGATTCCTCGTAGTAGACTACCCAAATGGATAAGAGGACACTTCCTTTAAGGGGAAGGCCACTCTTTCCTCTTTGGGTAGGGAAGAAATGTGATCCAAATTTGGATTTTCAAATAGAAAAGGGCTACTCCCCTAAGGGGTATCCTTTTCTCTTCAGAGTCCAAGCTTTGGACTTATGTATCCCAACTCAAAATCTAACTTTTACAACACTTAACAATTACACAAATTACATTTATATCAAATCAAAAATCTAGACTCTCTTGTAAGGTTATCCTAAGCAGTTAATAAATAAAAAGTAGTTATACTCAAGCAGTTATATGTATGCAGAAAAGAAAGTAAACACTCTGGCCATGCAACTTTTATTTGGGGGCTTTAGCAGCTGAAGCACCTATGCAAGCATTTATAGCAATTGATATTTATTATTAACTTAGCCCCACTTTTTGTTGCCCTGCATGAGCGTGGCCACCTGTAGAAAACTGTGTGAACATCTAGATCGTACCTAACCTAAGGGTAATCTAGTCGCCAAACACATCAATCCATACACATAGTACATAAAAGTAAGCAGACACAGCAAAGCAATTTCATCCACAACATGTAGTGAAAACTATGAAAAATTCGGCACACAGCAGTAAAGTAAACACCGGCCTAACCTAGATCTAGAGTTGGTTGTCCTAGCACATCATCTAAAGTGTGTGCAAAAGGTCGTGTGGCTGGGGTAGATCCTAAGTTGGGTGATTAGTTAGGAGTTATCTAAAAATTTTGAGTTTATTAAGGCTTAAAAGGGGATTTAAATTAAGGTTTAAGTATTAATAGATTAAGGTTTTTAATTAAATATATTTTAAAATTTGATTGATCACCACCTTTATTTCACACTGAGGCCGTGAAGTTTATTTCACCTTCCTTGGGGCTAAGATAATAGCCTCGTAGGCATGGGTTACCCAGTGGTAATCGGGGTTGATTAAGTTACTTTAGATTTGTTAGAATTAAGAGGCATAGATTAATATTAAAAGATATGTTTACTGATTTTAATGGATTGGTTAAGGATTTTATTAACCTATTAAGAAAATTCTGAAATTTTGGGGAGTTAATAGATTTTGGATGTTATCCGGATATGTCAACTAAGGGGTCAAAATTTGATTTTTAAAATTAGGATTAATCTTAAGGGTTTCAGATTTTTAACAAATACTAGACCTTATTATGAGTTGTTAGATATGTGGCACATTCAATTTGGAGTTTTCTATCAAAAGTTATGATTTTTGGAAGTTTTGACCCAGTTTTGACCTAAAGTTGACCAAAATGTTGACTTTTTGACTTTGACCAGATTTTGGAGGTTTGACATTTTAAGAAAATACTAGATTTTAATTAGAGTCATTAGCCACTGAGTTTGATTGATTTAGAATTTTTCGCAATTAGTTATGAATTTTAGAAGTTTGGGTATTTATTTGAATTATTAAATTATTTCAATTAAGGGCCCTTTTAATGATTTGAACCAAAATGAGTCTTAAACTTCTTGAAATCAACTCTAAAGATCAGAAATGATCTAAGGAGAGATCAGCAAGTGTTTAAAGATTTTTTGGGAATTTTAATAATTTTTAATTAATTAAAATTGATTAAATATTGATTTTGATTAAAATTAAATTAAAATGGATTTTAATGTCAAATTAAAAGAATTTCAATTTTCAATGATTAAGAGTTGAAATATGGTTGATTAGAGGAATTATGGGTATTTTTTGGAATTAATATAAATTTATGATGGTTTATTGAATTTTTTAAGTCCTTAAAGGGGCTGAAATTTGACATGCTCAATTTTATAACCTAATGACCTCCAAATTGAGTAAAATTTAAACCTATGGTACTTGATGTCACTAAGTTTACTATGTTCAAGTTTCAACCCTATTGAGTGTGTGTAAAATCCCCTATGAATTTTCTAAGTTTTCTAGACATTTCCTTATTTATTTTTCCTATGTGTCTCTGATATTCAAATAGGCATGAAACTTGGTGTGTCTAACCCTGACATACATTAAATCATACCACATAAATATTACAGCAAAATACTAAAATTCTAAGGAGTTATAAAATTTCAAAGTTTAGGGTACAAAATAGACCCTTTGCCTTAAAAATTCATATCACAGAAATCTATTGAGCATATGAACCTAGAAAAATTATTAAACATGCCTAAGATACTCAATAATCATCCCCCAAAATTTGGGCTTCATTTGATCAAATAAACTCAAATATCTCACAATACAGAAATCAAATCAATATAATTCTAATTTTAATAAATACTAAATTAGATTATCTTTCCAACGAACCCAAGAACGTCCCATTTGGTGGAGAAATCGATTTTCTGTGAATTTTGGAAGATTTAGAGCATTTAAAGCATTTTTTATTCAGATTTGGGTCAAATCAGCTGTCGGTGACGTGGCTGCGTGGCATGATGCCACGTGTCAGATCCCGGATGGACCCGTGTTTCACCCAGAGGAGGGCCACGCGGTTTGGGGCGACGTGGCCAATTTTGGGCCGTCCGATCGCGTTACGGCTCGATCGGACGGCTCTGGTTGAACCAGAGTTAAAAAATTTCAAATACCTATATCTTTCAAAATACTCGATGAAATTTGAACTGTAGCTAGAGGACAATATGATCTTACAATGCCTGGAGTTTGGAGGCTCAATTCATTGTAACATTGCTGCAGTTTCAAATTGAAATTTAAACGTAAAATGAGTATAACTTACAATCCAACCGTCGGATTTTTGCGATCTTAGGCTTGTGGGAAAGCTGCAGCAATCCTCTACAACTTTGCTGAGGGCTTTAAAAGCCAGATCTTGCTGAATCGAAAGTTATATTTGAAACTCCTATTTCTCTCTCTAGAATGCTCTCTCCTCACTAAAATAGTGATTTGAGGCTTGGAAATGGTTGAAAAAAGCTTGGGAAGGACTTGAAATGTGCTGGAGTGTGTAGGAGGAACTCTTAGAAGGTTGGGAGCTATTGGAGTTTGGAGATTTTGATCATATCAAAGGGAATGATGAAGAAGCCACCTTTAGGTCAAGTTTTCACCCACTTTACCTTTGGCTTTTGGATTGGATGGTTGAGATTTGATTTGGGGAGGTTTTGGATGAGTGCCAAGTGTTCCCTATGCTGCCCAAAGCTATGGAATAGGGTTGGTGGTTGAGAGTGACATCTCTTGGTCCATGTGAAGAGGGACCACACCTTTTTCCCCATTTGGATGAACCAATGCTTGGCTTGGTTAATAGAGCTTGTTTAATGATCAATTAGGGAGGGAAAATGCATATTCCCATCAGTCAAAAAGGAGATTTTGGCTTGGAGAAATGGTTTGCTTTATGGGATGATGAGGTGGCCAAGCTATGGTCTCATTTCTAGGGTTGATTTTGACCCATTGACTTGTTAACTAGTCAATGGTGACTAGGATGTGAATGAGGGAGGTCAAGAGTGCTACAAGACATCATGCCAAGGAATTTGAAGTCAAGGGTGTATAATTGACCAATTTTGATGGGTTGAATTGATTCAAAATCACTAGAATGGTTAAAATTGACAAGTGTTGGGTTAAAGGGTTGATTTAGTCAACCAGGTCAAACCAAAGAGTAAGTTTGGGTTCAATGTGTTCCTAAAGTCATTTAGGATTCATTGGAATGACATTTGAAGGAGATTTCAAAGGTTGATAATTCAAATCAAGTTGAATTTAGGCCAAAAGTCCAAAAATCCCCATTTAAGGGCATTTTGGTCATTTTGGTCTCAAGTCAATTTTGGATCAAATTGAATCTAAAAAGATGTAGATCATTGCTTAACAAGTCAATATTAAGGTATTAGGAGTGATCAAAAGATTTGGAGGGGGCTCCAAAGTCAAATTCCACTAGGTGAAAGGCCCAATGGCATTGATTGTAAATATTTGAAGGTTTTGCAACATTTGAAGTTTGATTAAGTTTATGGCGTTAGAGTACTCCAATTGGGTTCAAATTTGGAGGGTTGACACTAGAGATATGTCACATCAATGTTAAATTGACAGACCCTAAATCAAATGCCAAAAGATTGGGTTTCAAGGTGATGGAAAAATCACCTAGAAAGGGCTTTAGGACCTAAGTCTTTAGCTTAAGAGTTCTGGGTTTGGATTGAGTTAAGATTTGGATTGAGCTAAGGGCTAGGAACTAGGAAAATCCTAGGATCTAGAATTCAGGGAGGAGTTAAGAGTGACCTCATACAAAAATGAGGTCAACAAATTGACCCCCAATGTGTGTAGTAGAAGAAATTTCTGCTGCAGACATTGGCGTTGACCGAATGGAAATTTTGAATAGAATTTTAGGAGTGTAAGGAAGGGCATCACCCAACCTTATGTCTATAGGATGCTGATAGAAGGCTTACACCTAATAGACAGATCAACTGGGAAACCAAGGTAGGGAATACCTAACCTTGGGTCTAAGGAAGGGCATCACCCAACCTTAGGCCTATAGGATGCTGATAGAAGACTTACTCCAAATAGGCAAATTAACTGGAAACCAAGGTAGGGAATACCAAGCCTTGGGTCTAAGGAAGGGCATCACCCAACCTTAGGTCTATAGGATGTTGATAGAAGACTTACTCCTTGTAGACAAATAAACTGAGAAACCAAGGTAGGGAATACCTAGCCTTGGGTCTAAGGAAGGGTATCACCCAACCTTAGGCCTATAGGATGCTGATAGAAGACTTACTCCAAATAGGCAAATTAACTAGAAACCAAGGCAGGGAATACCTAGCCTTGGGTCTAAGGAAGGGCATCACCCATCCTTAGGTCTATAGGATGCTGATAGAAGGCTTACTCCTAATAGACGGATTAACTGGGAAAAGGTAGGGAATACCTAGCCTTAGGTCTAAGGAAGGGCATCACCCAACCTTAGGCCTATAGGATGCTGATAGAAGACTTACTCCTAATAAGCAAATTAACTGGGAACCAAAGTAGGGAATACCTAGCTTTGGGTCTAACTAAGGGCATCGCCCAAATATAGGTCTACAGGATGCTGATAAAAGACTTACTCCTAGTAGACGGATCAACTGGGAAACCAAGGTAGGGAATACCTAGCCTTGGGTCTAAGGAAGGGCATCACCCAACCTTAGGCCTATAGGATGCTGATAGAAGACTTACTTCTAATAGGCAAATTAACAGGGAACCAAAGTAGGGAATACCTAGCTTTGGGTCTAAGGAAGGGCATCACCCAACCTTAGATCTACAGGATGCTGATAGAAGACTGACTCCTAGTAGACGGATCAACTGGGAAACCAAGGTAGGGAATACCTAGCCTTGGGTCTAAGGAAGGGAATCACCCAACCTTAGGCCTATGGGATGCTGATAGAAGACTTACTCCAAATAGGCAAATTAACTAGAAACCAAAGTGGGGAATACCTAGCTTTGGGTCTAAGGAAGGGGATCACCCAACCTTAGGTCTACAGGATGCTGATAAATGACTTACTCCTAATAGACGGATCAACTAGGAAACCAAGGTAGGGAATACCTAGCCTTGGGTCTAAGGAAAGGCATCACCCAACCTTAGGCCTATAAGATGCTGATAGAAGACTTACTCCAAATAGGCAAATTAACTGGAAACCAAAGTAGGGAATACCTAGCTTTGGGTCTAAGGAAGGGCATCACCCAACCTTAGGTCTACAGGATGCTGATAGAAGACTTACTCCTAGTAGACGGATCAACTGGGAACCAAGGTAGGGAATACCTAGCCTTGGGTCTAAGGAAGGGCATCACCCAACCTTAGGCCTATAGAATGCTGATAGAAGACTTACTCCTAATAGGCAAATTAACTGGAATGGTCATGAGGGGAGGAAACTTGCTCCACACAGCGGACCAAAACTGGCAAGCTAGGATGGTGCCACGAAGGGCGTACTCCACCACTAGCGAGTGGTCATATGGGGAGGAAACTTGCTCCACACAGAGGACCGAAACTGACAAACTAGGATGGTGCCATGAAGGGCGTACTCCACCACTAGCGAGTGTGAATTAGGATGGTGCCACAAAGGGCGTACTCCACCACTAATCCCCAAGTCAAATGCTAGAGTGGTGCCACAGTGGGCGTACTCCACCACTAGCGGGCGAGAATCAGGATGGTGTCACGAAGGGCGTACTCCACCACTGATCCACAGGTAAAAGTCAGGATGGTGCCACAGAGGGCGTACTCCACCACTAGCGGGTCTAATCCCAAGGGAAGGAAGGACCTAACCTTAAGGAAAAGATAACAAGAAACAATCAATTGATGATTTTGAATTTGATTTGATTTGATTTGATTTCTTTGAATTTGGAGGGGTAAATTTGATATTTAATTTGATACTCATTCGGCATGGTATTTCTTGAAGAACCACCCAAATGAGAAAAAGCATTTGTGGCATCTTCAAAATTAATTAATTGTCATGAACCTCCCTTATAGATCATCTCTAAGGTGGTCTATCCAGTCAACGTTGATTCAAAGCTTCCATTGATATTATGGTGGACTAAAATTGGTCTCTAAAGGACTATGGCTAAGTCTCCTACTTGGAAAGTCCTGAGGTAACACAATTTTATCACGAGATTGAATCATACGTGACTTATGTAATTTCAAATTTTGTTGAGTTCAAAACAACTTTTTTTAAGGCCTTCAAGCTCTTATAATCAAAGTTGGGCACTCTACTCAGTTGTGACTCAATTTTGAAAAGTAATTTCCAGTGATGTAAAACACACCTCTATGTGAGAACAATCTTGGACCCAATATAGAGTGTTATTTTACAGAGTATATCTTAAAAGGAACGATGCCTATGTTTAAGGATTCACATATATCTTTCAAGAATGGGATTTGAATTCTTATCAAGAATAGAAGATTCATTCTTTTTATTGAAAATTTCCTCTTAATCATTTGGACCTGTCAGAACGACAAGTGGGAACAAATTTAAAAGTATAGTGAGAAGTAGAGTGACTCTAATTGACCCAAAAAGAGTTAAGGTTTTGGATTTTGTTGACCCAGATCAAATTTCATAGAAATTGAACTAGGTTCTCCCTTATAGAAAATTTGAATTAAAATTAATTTCAAAAAAAGTTTAAGTTGACTAGAGAAATTTAATCTTTTCAATTCTCTTGCATAAAATTTTCTATCTGATAAACTATCTATGCAGGATAATAAATCTATATTCAAGATTTTTCAAAGTCAAGCTATTAAATATGATCGGGCTCTCTGAGATTTAAGGATTTAAAAAGAAGGAAGACTCTTTCACTTTTTTTTGTGACGTGCTTTGCACACCTTTTATTTCTTTGGCGCACTTTGCGCTTCTTTTGATTTTGAATCTTTTTAGTACACTTTGTGCATCCTTTGAATTTTCTTCTTCTTTTTTTTTTAATAAGAGGCTTCACTTTCTTTAAAACCTTAACATGGCAGCTCTTTTTTTATTTTAATCCAGGATTATGTCACAAGTATAAGAGAAGAAAACTCATTCGCTTATCCAAGGAAGAATAATCCCCAAATTGGACCCAATCTTTTGATAAGAAAATATCAACTTGACTTAGAAAATTGTTGAATAGATTTAAAACACGTAAGAGAAGCCTATAAGATGGAAAATTGCGAGAAGACTGAGAAGATTTTCATTTCTAAAACCAACTTAAGTTTGATATAAATTTTATCAAATCGACCCGCAGAAGCGGTGGGAGGGAGGGGCCTTTAAAGATCCAATGAAGTCAACCACAACTCTCTCTTATTTTTGATTTAAAGTAGAGGTCAATTTTCATTAAAAAGATGGATCAACTATCTTGAAAATTTTGACCCAGCACACTTGAGAAATAATATGATTTTCTTCAAAATAGCAAGTCCAGGTGGCAAGACCCTATTAATATAAATTATATTTCCATAATCTCTTAAGAGAAAGAGATTGTTGTGGGGTCTGCACTACCCCTAACTAGTGTTGCATCATCTCAATCTAAGGATCTATCATGATAGGACCCATCTAGAAGTTAAATTCAAATGGTGTCACTATCTGATAAGATCTCAGATCCATTATTTTTTTCCTCTCTAATTACTAATAACCTAGCAATTATGAGAGTGGCACTCCGGGTAGTTTCTGCACCTCCTCCTCTATAGATGATATGGTAGGGCACGTGTAGTAACGTGACTAAACTTCATCTAGAAGAGTGGATGGGTCATAACCCTCAATTAGGGGCCTATGGTCTATTACTGTTGATTGTTCAATTTAGATTTGGTAGATCTTTTCTGTACAATAGTCAAAAGGGTAAAGTGGATATCACGCTATCATTCTCACAACCTCCCTTCCTTGAGTATGAGGAAGAGGGTGAGAGTGGCTTCCACCAAAGAGGGTGGTATGTGAGAGAAGCAATGAACCCTCCATTAGCCTCAAATTTGACTTACTCTTAACGCTTCTGATTCAACAATCTTTATAGCCTTTTGAGTACATTTGATTTCCTTGAATTAAGGAAAGGTGATTTAAATCAATTGATTTTGAAATGGAATTGGAATCTTGAAATCAATTGATTTTCTTCAAATTTTGGAACTCAAAATATTAAATTTTCACTCAATATGAAGGTTCACAAAATTGACAAAAAAATCTCAAGAGTTGGGCTTGACTCTCTCATTCCACCAATTAACTAGGGATGAAATGTCAAAGCTTAGATTTGATTAAGAAGATTTGAATTTTAGAATTGAAAATAGCATATCTTCTTCAAATTCTGAAACTCAACATATTGAATTTTATTCAAATATGCAGGTTTACAGAATTGACATGAAGATCCTAGGGTATGGCTTGACCCTTTCACTCCGCCAATTAACTTAGGGGCAAAAATGTCAAAGCCTGGAGTTATTAAAGAGAGTTGAATTTTGATCTTGAGACTGAAGGGTCATCCATAGAATGTGAAACTTAGCATACTCGAGATTTAATTGGATATGCAAGCTTGCAACATTTATGAAGATCTTAAAGAATTTGACTTGACCCTTTTGCTCTACCAATTAACTTGGAGGCAAAATGTCAAAGCCCGACTTGGACAAAGGTTTCCTCGCTCACCTCTCTGTTTGATAGGTCTTATCTTTTAGATGTTGGCCACACTCACCCAAGAAAGAAATGGGTAGAGAGACCAACGGAAGAAAGGTAGTTAAGACTACCGATGAGACAAAATTTTGCCAATATTAAAGATGGAGAGAGAGATTTAGTCCCACCGGGCGTGCCATTTTTTTGTTGGTGGAATTTTGAAAACAGGTTTTGAAAAAATATTAGTTTTATTTGGGAATTTTAAAATTAAGGTTCCATTATAATTCTAAAGTCGAATCGACCCACTAGAAAAGTTATATCACCCCGGAGGATGAAAATAGAATTTCATAGCGGTGTTCAGGCTTAGAATTATGGGACTCATCTTAAATGTCATGGTCGGATTCTAAAGAAAAATTCCATACATCCTCGAGAGAACATGATGAAATTTAACTAAACATCCGATTATGATATTTTAACGAATATGATTGTCGAATTAACATCCAATAGTCTTATCAAAGAAGGATGTATCTCCCCGAAGGGAGATAACACCATTCAATGACAATCTTCCTAATGTAATAGCGGCAATCATTCTTTTCTTTCTCCCAAAGAAATTTAATGGGGTTTTGGAAAAATCAATTTTAAAATTAGGTGTGTATGTGGTGCCAAATCTCCTACGAGCGCAAGCCCTCATAGTTAATTATATCGTAGGTTGATAAAATCTCCTACGAAAACTCCCGATTAAAATGGTGGCAGAATTTCATTAGAATTTCTAGGAGTGATATCAAGAAGTGAAATTTGGAAATTCAACAGGGAATGGATCAAAATTGAGAAGTTATTAACGGAGTTAAGGAGGAGAGGTAGGGGACACTTTGAGATTCCAGAACCATCCGGAAGTGTCCCAACTTAATTTAAGTGTTGGGCTTTATGTTTTAGGATTGAAATAAAGCTTTAATTAGAGTTGAGCATTTTATTAAAAATTTGGGATTATATTCTCGAAATTTGGGGTCTTATAATCAAAGATCTGCCCCGGATCCTAAATCTATTTTTGGACGCTGGACCACAGTCGTCCGATCCTAACTAATGCAGTGCAAGGTCTGGACTTACCCTGGCCTGGATTGGGGAGCTAGCTAACCACCTAATCGATTTAAAAGAGATGAGTCCGGTCTTTTATGAAAGAGTGGTAGGGACGTTTTATTTAAAGGTTTGGAGAGTTGGGGCCGACATCTAGATTTTCCTAATTGGTCCCTTTGACTTATGTTGGGTGCTAAAATGCTAAAACTGATGAAATTAAAATTTTTTCTCTTTTAATTCGTTTCTAATGCGATGCATGCTGGTTAATAACTCTAAATCAGATATGCTTGAACTTTTAAAAACAGGCTTAGAAAATAATTTTTTAGAAGACTGGACTTCCCCAGGTCCGGCACCTCATCTTCATAGGTCAGACTATCCGGACTCTACCCGCAGGCGGGGAAGGGTCTAAAACAAGGAAAGAATAATGCAGAAATATGCATGCGACCCCGGGGTCGATCCCTGACTAATTCCCTAGATTCATTATCTTTCTATGTTATTTAGACTCACTAAAATTTTAAACTTTAAGATTTTGAGTATAAAACTTTCACACCTTCACGAGTCTCACGTATCCAAGCGAAAACAAAAGCGGCACACAAACGCCAAAAAATTAAGAAAAGCAGGCAATCCTAGAGGCAATCATTTCAACACATCAAATATAAATGAATTAATTAATAAATGTCCATAGGCAAAGTTGCCTTGCTTATTACAAACCAGATTTTAACAAAAAGTAAAGTGGCCGGGCAACACTGACAAAAACCCAGATTCTAAACCTAGTAATGACGCAAGTACTTTTGAGTGGGATATTCTCAATCTTCAAGTCTTTAATTTTGTTCTTCTTTGGGCACCTTTCCTTCAAGCTCCTTGGATTCCTCGTAGTAGACTACCCAAATGGATAAGAGGACACTTCCTTTAAGGGGAAGGCCACTCTTTCCTCTTTGGGTAGGGAAGAAATGTGATCAAAATTTAGATTTTCAAATAGAAAAGGGCTACTCCCCTAAGGGGTATCCTTTTCTCTTCGGAGTCCAAGCTTTGGACCTATGTATCCCAACTCAAAATCTAACTTTTACAACTCTTAACAATTATACAAATTACGTTTATATCAAATCAAAAATCTAGACTCTCCTGCAAGGTTATCCTAAGCAGTTAATAAATAAAAAGCAGTTATTCTCAAGCAGTTATATATATGCAGAAAAGAAAGTAAACACACTGGCCATGCTCCTTTTATTTGGGGGCTTTAGCAGCTGAAGCACCTATGCAAGCATTTATAGCAATTGATATTTATTATTAACTTAGCCCACCTTTTTGTTGCCCTGCATGAGCGTGGCCACCTGCAGAAAATTGTGTGAACATCTAGATCGTACCAAACCTAAGGGTAATCTAGTCGCCAAACACATCAATCCATATACATAGTGCAGAAAAGTAAGCAGACACAGCAAAGCAATTTCATCCACAACATGCAGTGAAAACTACAAAAAATTCGGCACACAGCAGTAAAGTAAACACCGGCCTAACCTAGATCTAGAGTTGGTGGTCCTAGCACATCATCTAAAGTGTGTGCAAAAGGACATGTGGTTGGGGTAGATCCTAAGTTGGGTGATTAGTTAGGAGTTATCTAAAAATTCTGAGTTTGTTAAGGCTTAAAAGGGGATTTAAATTAAGGTTTAAGTATTAATAGATTAAGGTTTTTAATTAAATATATTTTAAAATTTTATTGATCACCACCTTTATTTCACACCGAGGCCGTGAAGTTTATTTCACCTTCCTTGGGGCTAAGATAATAGCCTCGTAGGCCTGGGTTACCCAGTAGTAATCGGGGTTGATTAAGTTACTTTAGATTTGTTAGAATTAAGAGGCATAGATTAATATTAAAAGATATGTTTACTGATTTTAATGGATTGGTTAAGGATTTTATTAACCTATTAAGAAAATTCTAAAATTTTGGGGAGTTAATAGATTTTGGAGGTTATCCGGATATGTCAACTAAGGGGTCAAAATTTGATTTTTAAAATTACGATTAATCTTAAGGGTTTCAGATTTTTAACAAATACTAGACCTTACTATGAGTTGTTAGACAGGTGGCACATTCAATTTGGAGTTTTCTATCAAAAGTTATGATTTTTGGAAGTTTTGACCCAATTCTAACCTAGAGTTGACCAAAATGTTGACTTTTTGACTTTGACCAGATTTTGGAGGTTTGATATTTTTAGAAAATACTAAATTTTAATTAGAGTCATTAGCCACTGAGTTTGATTAAATTAGAATTTTTTACAATTAGTTATGAATTTTAGAAGTTTCGGTATTTATTTGAATTATTAAATTATTTCAATTAAGGGCCCTTTTAATGATTTGAGCCCAAATGAGTCTTAAACTTCTTGAAATCAACTCTAAAGATCATAAATGATCTAAGGAGAGATCAGAAAGTGTTTAAAGATTTTTTGAGATTTTTAATAATTTTTAATTAATTAAAATTGATTAAATATTAATTTTGATTAAAATTAAATTAAAATAGATTTTAATGTCAAATTAAAGGAATTTGAATTTTCAATGATTAAGAGTTGAAATATGGTTGATTAGAGGTATTATGGGTATATTTTGAAATTAATATAAATTTATGATGGTTTATTAAATTTTTTAAGTCCTTAAAGGGGCTGAAATTTGACATGCTCCATTTTCTAACCTAATGACCTCCAAATTGAGTAAAATTTAAACCTAAGGTACTTGATGTCACTAAGTCTACTATTTCCAAGTTTCAACCCTATTGAGTGTGTGTAAAATACCCTATGAATCTTTTAAGTTTTTTAGACATTTCCTTATTTATTTTTCCTAGGTGTCTCTGATATTCAAATAGGCATGAAACCTCGTGTATCTAACCCTGACATACATTAAATCATACCACAGAAATATCACAGCAAAATACTAAAATTCTAAGGAGTTATGAATTTTCAAAGTTTAGGGTCCAAAATAGACCCTTTACCTTAAAAATTCATATCACAGAAATCTAATGAGCATATGAACCTAAGATACTCAATAATCATCCACCAAAATTTGGGCTTCATTTGATCACTGGATTGTGAGAAAATGGCAATAACTGAAATTCAAATAATCTCAAATATCTCACAATACCGAAGTCAAATCAATATAATTCGAATTTTAATAAATACTACATTATATTATCTTTCCAACGAGCCCAAGAACGTTCCATTTGGTGGAGAAACCGATTTTCTGTGAATTTTGGAAGATTTAGAGCATTTAAAGCATTTTTTATTCAGATTTGGGTCAAATCAGCTGTCGGTGACGTGGCAGCGTGGCATGATGCCACGTGTCAGATTCCGGATGGACCCGTGTTTCACCCAGAGGAGGGCCGCGCGGTTTGGGGCGACGTGGCCAATTCTGTTCCGTCCGATCGCGTTATGGCTCGATCGGACGGCTCTGGTTAAACCAGAGTTAAAAAATTTCAAATGCCTATATCTTTCAAAATACTCAACGAAATTGTACGAAATTTGAACTGCAGCTAGAGGGCAATATGATCTTACAATGCCTGGAGTTTGGAGGCTCCATTCATTGTAAAATCGCTGCAGTTTTAAATTGAAATTTAAACTTAAAATGAGTATAACTTACAATCCAACAGTCGAATTTTTGCGATCTTGGGCTTGTTGGAATGCTGCAACAATCCTCTACAATGTTTTTGAAGGCTCTAAAAGCCAGATCTTGCTGGATCAAAATTTATATTTAAAACTCCTATTTCTCTCTCTAGAATGCTCTCTCCTCACTAAAATAGTGATTTGAGGCTTGGAAATGGTTGGAAAAAGCTTGGGAAGGACTTGAAATGTGCTGGAGTGTGTAGGAGGAACTCTTACAAGGTTGGGAGCTGCTGGAGTTTGGAGATTTTGATCATATCGAAGGGAATGATGAAGAAGCCACCTTTAGGTCAAGTTTTCACCCACTTTATCTTTGGCTTTTGGATTGGATGGTTGAGATTTGATTTGGGGAGGTTTTGGATGAGTGCCAAGTGTCCCCTATGCTGCCCAAAGCTATGGAATAGGGTTGGTGGTTGAGAGTGACATCTCTTGGTCCATGTGAAGAGGGACCACACCTTTTTCCCCATTTGGATGAACCAATGCTTGGCTTGGTTAATAGAGCTTGTTTAATGATCAATTAGGGAGGGAAAAAACATATTCCCATCAGTCAAAAAGGAGATTTTGGCTTGGAGAAAGGGTTTGCTTTATGGGATGATGAGGTGGCCAAGCTATGGTCTCATTTCAAGGGGGGGAATTTTTAAGAATAAGCATGATTTATATTTGTATTATCAATTTAAGCATGCTTAAAAAAAATTTAAATATAGGCAAAGTCGCTCCTTTAAACGGCGACTTATGCTGACTAGGATAGTAGTCATTATGATGACATGGCAAAGAAATGTTTGCATCAATAAGTCGCCTGAAAAACAAACGATTTATAAGTCGCCCGTTTAACTGGCGACTTAGTGCAGAATAAAAAAATTCTGGAGCATAAGTCGCCCGTTTAACGGGCGACTTATGCTCCAGAAATTTTTTTCCTGCTACTATTATGGTGTGTGTTAATCGATAGAGTTTAGGGTAAGGGTAAGGCTTTAATTTGTTTTCATAAATAATTTGTTTTAATTTTTTGATATATTTGTAACACAATTGATCGTAAGAGAAAACGCGAAAAACAACCTCTAAAATTAGTCTGAAAGATCAGTTGTAGTGGACCTATTTATAGTTAATGATTATTTGCGGGTTGGATTGAGATTTTGTATAGCCAAAATTAACTTATATAAACTTGGCTAAGTTTTGCATAGTTTGTTTGAACGATAATTAATGTTATAGAAATTAAGTATAAATTTTTTTTTTAATAGAAAGTGCATCATATAATATATATGAAATAAGAGGTAAGTAATTCAATTGATCCAATAAAGTCGAAGCTACTAATTTAAAGGATCCATAACATAAGCATATTGAAACTAAATAATCCGTAACATAAGCATGAAATACATAAACAGCTGAACTAGCGTCGCCTACGTGGCCTCTGTGGCAATGCATCAGTGCCTGGAGTGTAATGCTGAGGCGGTCGTCGTGGCCTTTGACGTAGCATGTGTTGTTCCTCCTCAGGTGCTTCTTCCTCAGCTATGTCATATGTATGAATCGAGCTCGGTACGAAATCTGGGCTGAGGTATGCTTTCAAATCCGCTGGCACCTGGCTACTGAAGAGGTCCATAGAGGGCCCTTGATCAGGATAAGAGGACGGTCCAGCATATCCACTGTACTGGTGAGGAGGTTCCTGGGTCATGGAGAATGGTGCATCATGCTCACCTCTATCCTCAAAATATCCTTGATCTTGAATATACAACTGCCTACGCAAACCACGACAAAGCTCTGCAATTGTGTTTATGTCGCTCTGTTGTGGTGTATCATCAGTACCATTGAAGTGTTGCTGCAAAGCTTGTTCAGTACCCAGGAAAAAATCCCTCTGAATTAATAAAAGAGATATGTTAATATTTAGGAAGAAGGAAATTTTTTCAAAAAATTATAGCATATTAAATTTGAACTTACCAGAAGGCGCTCTGAGGGAGCTCTAGGATAGGCCGTTGTTGGAGGCTCAACAGGTGCCTTTAACATGTAAAGTGTTGCCCATGACTTGTACCAGTGTATGTACTGATGAATTGAGTAGGTGTTATGATGGTCTACTAAATCTCCTGTAATAATGAATCCATGCCTACTCTCCCATACAGCAATATGTGCTTGGTGGTACAACATCCAATCCATGTCATGTTTCCCACGACCATCTACCCTTTTGAAGCTTGGATCCATTGGTTGGATGTCAGTTCGTGGGCATAAGCCAAATTGCCGTAGGACTCTATCAGGCAAGTTCCACTCAACCCTCTTCCAACTGATCAGAGGCACTCGTGCAATCCAAATGTCCGCCCCTGACAGACAAATCTGTGCAACCTATGCTTGAATATCGGGCGTATATGGTTGCCAAATTACCTACATTTGTAAAAATTAGATTAATAAATGTGAAATAAAGAGTTAATTTTTCAATTCAGATGTTTAAGGAGATACCTGACTATCTAGTAAACCATCGAGCTCATCTCTATAGGTAATGAGATTTCCGACCGGCAATTCTCTGAGACGATCCTCATTCCACCTATTACATTAACATTGTAAATAAGAATTTATTGCATGTAGTATTATTAAAATTTATTAATTAAAATTTTCTCATACCTGAACCCAACACTTAGTCCATCAAGTTCCACTGGAAAGGGAACACGAAGCAGTGGTCATCCTACATGCAGATGCTCCCAAGCCCAGATTTGTAACAAATGGATGCATCCCGCTATGTTGGCTCTACTAGGCCGTGTTACTTCTCCCAACTCTCTATACAAATGGGCTAAAACTGCTCCTCCAAGAGAGTACGTACTGAATACTGCTAAATCCTCCATAATAGTCAGGTATTGTAAATGTATCTCTGAACCTGAAGTATCTGGGAGAAGGTGACAACCCAATATGAACAAAATGTAAGCCCGGACATGCCTCCAAAAATCCATATCATTCAGGTCCAAGTACGAGTCACGCCAAAATGTCCAACGCAGCCATCTGAGGGGAATACAAGTCTGTGCATGTGCCTGTCCCATATGAAACCTTGAGGTGATGCGATGATCAAATGGGTCCCGGTATACAACATCTGCCAGTGGATGGCTCCCAAGCAGGTCATCACAGCAGTCTGGCCAACTAAGCCAGCGTCTCCCAGCTCCAACAACAGGATGACCTACCAGTGCAGGACCATCTATATGGACTCCCAAAATCATAGCAACATCCTGCAAGTTAATGGTCATCTCGCCAACGGTCAAGTGAAAACTATTAGTCTGAGGAGACCACCTCTCCACTAAGGCTGTCAGCAAATGGTGGTCCATCCGTAAATATCTCATCTGGCTAAAACAATCTCGCCCAACCAATCTTAAAGCTTCCATAAACCTTGGGCAATTCACCGGCCAATCATGCACCATTAGAAGATGTGATGCTGCTTCCAAAATTGTTCCCTACAAAGACATATAATAACTTAGATTTAGCTTTAATATTTTTCATAATCTTATTAACTTAGTAAAAAATTGGAATTACCCCATCAGGATGTGCAGCTCTATGTGTACCAAGCAATGAAGCTATATTAGGATTGATCTGAGTTGGAGGGGGTGCTTCACTAGTACCCTCTCCGGAAGGCTCACCAGTTGTCTTTTTCTTTCTGCGACGTCGTTGGTTAGATGCCATTTAACCTGAGAACAAAATAATAATTAATAATAGCAGGAGTATACATCAATTCTACAAATTATTATGCTACAGTAAAAAACATAAAACACATGTTGTTTGATTAAAATAGTAAAGTTTTGTAGTGAATTTTGGTGTCAAATATGTAAAGTTTTATGCCGAATGTTGGTGTCAAATATATCATTTTATGAAGGTTGATTTGAAGATTGATATGTATATAATTTAGCCATAAGCTCAACTTACTATTTTGAAGATAAATATGTATAAAATTTAGCCTTAAGGTTGATTTGAAGATTGATACTCTAAAAATGCATCTAAAAATAAGAAATTTAGTATAATAAAATTAAGTTTTATTCAAAGAAGCTAAAAATTATTAACCTTAATAAATTGCAATAATTTATGATTTTTTGAGAGTTAAAAAATTTAATGAATATGATTTATAATTATTTTAATGAAGTTCTCAAAATTTAATGAAGTTCAAAAACTAACTTTAAATAAACTATTATTTAAACCTAAAAAATATAATAAAGATCATTTTGAATTATTTCAAACTTTAATTAATAATTAATTTGAAGATTAGCACAATACCGAACATCATAGAAAATAAAGCATATAGCAAATAGTTCTAAATAAAATATACAAAACATATAGCAAATAGTTACCACACATTAAAAATAAATTATACAAAATTCTTACACATTAAAGTAGCATCAAACGATAAATGTTGCAAATAGTTACCACACATTAAACCATACAGTCTAGACCTGATATTTTGTTACATACGTGTGGCACATGCTTTGTTGCAGATTGTCCCAACCCACGTCTCGAAGTTCATAGCCAAACCGATATGCCTTAATTTTTTTCACCTCCTGATATTCGTGCCACAAAACACAATCCTGATCTTCCCCCCAGTTATGCATAACACATCTGTATAGTTCGTTCGATGCTACATGTGTACTAATTCCTAAGTAGCATATGCATACGTGATTGGAGTTGTGACTGTGTTGGACAACACTTCATCTTGCACTCAAACTCATACTGTAGGTCCTACCAATCCTCAAGTTTGAAGAACTCTCTCAGCTGACCATCAGGTTTTACCTCCTTCATCCGATATTTATAAAATTTTTTAATAAATTTGTCATATCTCGAACACCAACTACGATAAAAAATGACAAGGTGACTACAGTCGATATCTGGTGGTGAATAACCCTCGTCTCGGTGGGGTTTCAGCTCGTGGTATCGCATCTGTAAGAAGTGAGGGCTAACAAAATGACCGTTAACCTCTCTGAACCTAATTTCAACTGATTTCCAACCTGCAGCATTTAAAAAATTTTGTGTCCTGAAAAGTTTTACCATGATCAACTCAGCATGTATAGCCCAGAGCCTATCATCCTCTTCTTCAGACCATTTGTGGAGACAACACCAAAAAATCTCATTTGCATTTGCCTTTTGCTCTAATGGAGTATCACCGGCTCGTGCTATAGAAGCATGAATTCTACGACTTTCTTCATCAAATCTTTCTTTGTTGGGTACTCCTTTTAGAATCTCCATATATGACCAACTCATTTTGAGTGACGTACAACTAGATGACATAAGAATCCAATGCTTTCAATGGCATCTCCTAACAGAGGAATCCAATGTTTTCATTAAAAGCTTCAATGCATGTGAAAATATTACATATACGCAAATGATAACTACAAACATAAAAGCTTCAATGCATGTGAAAATATTACATATACGCAAATGAGAACTACAAACATAACGCAAATGAGAACTACAAACATAAAAATCACTTAAATGCATGTGAAAATACAACAGTTGACACAAATAAAGCCTAGTTCCTGCGATTGAATCTAGTTGGGCAAGTGGTCTTGTTATGTCCAGCTAAGTGACAAGCTCCACATAACCTGCTGCTCCCTGCTTGTGCCTCGTCCATCGTATTGCGATAACGATTTGTTCGTGGACGACCAGATCTTCTTCGATAATTTGGTGGGAGTAGTGGCATCATTCCAGAGATTGGGTTATGCTCTCCCCATTCATCCTTATTAGGGATATGGTGAAATTCTCCAGAATAACTTAACTTGTAGTTATTTGTCGTGTAGTAGGGAGAAACATATTCGAAATGTGTTCGTCTTAACAATGCTAAACAACAGACCACATGTGAACATGGCGAGTGATACAGCATAGGTTTTTCACAACTGCACTTGCACCTCCTCCCGTCTAGTATATCGACACGGTATGATCTAGAGGACATGTCAACAACTTGAAATTCATTCAAGTTAAGCCGGATTGGCTAAGGAATTCATCTAGCCTCCTCCTCAACTTTTTTTAGTAATGTCTGAACACGTGGAGCGAAGAAGTTATTGTTTTGTTGCTCCTCCGTTGCAATGAATTCCAACCTCCCCATAAACATTGAAATAATGTTATAGTATATGGCCGTAATCAAGGCTTGTATCGGCAATCCTCTTGCTCGCTTTAAAACTCCATTGAAAGACTCTGCAGCATTAGTTGTCGTTACCCCAAATCTAAATCCACCATCATTTATTAAAGACCAACGGCTTACATCACGGTCTACGAGCCATTGATGGATGTTCACTTTGATCCTCCTCATGTCTTCCATACATTTATTAAAAAAGGCTTTATCATCTGTATTTCCTGCTGCGTACATTTTTTGACACAAAAAATCAACGTCTCCTATTCCCATCTGTCGTATTGCTTTCCTGAAATTCTCACGTAGATGTCTTAGGCAGTGTCGATGAGCAACATTAGGAAAGATTTCCCTACAACCTCTAACCAAACCAGCATGCCTGTCTGATATGATACAGAGATTATGCCTGTTCGTAACTACAGAAAGTAGCTCATTCACTTGTCTTAAAAATCAAATCCATGATTCGTTACACTCTGATTCAACTACAGCAAATGCAAGTGGATATAGACCATTATTAGCATCCATACCTATCGCAGTTAATAATGTCCCCCTATATTTACCGAGTAGGAATGTGCCATCAAGAGAAAGAACTGGCCGACAATATTTCCACCCACTAATAGAAGGATCAAATGCCCAGAATAGTCTTTGGAACCTATTTGTCTGCGTGCTTTGAATTCGATATACCATACCAGGCATTACAGAGGCAACAACATCCATGAACAAATTAAGAGTGCGATAAGACTCCTCCCAACTGCCAAAAACTACTTTTATTGCCTTCCTCCGGGCATCCCAAGCCTTCATGTATGACACTTTAATATTGAACTTCGATTCCATACGACCGATTATCTCCCTTGGCTTCAAGTCCATCTGCTTCCTAATTGTGGGTAGAATATAGAAACTTATAAACTGTGAGTTGTATTGACGGTGGCCACTATCAAGAATTGGAGACACACATCTATGCTGGTTCTTTAGGGATGAGATTTTCCATATACCGCCTAAGCGTTTACTCTGAGCTGAGTGAAGTCGACATAAGCAAGGATATACCGGGCAATCATGCTTCGTACAAACAATTGTAAATTTGTTCCTATTCGATGCGATGACAATATATTGCACATTATTTTTAATTGCCCAACCTTGTAACGCAAATTGCATATCTGTCTTCCTTGTGAAGCACATCCCTTCTATTAAGTCATTTGGAATCGAGAACTCATCCTCTACTATCACCGCATCATAATCAGCATCAATGTCAACTTCTTTATCCCATTCTTCTGTTGTCCTACAAGTCTCGGCGTAGTCGTTATTTGCTACCATTGTATCCGTACTGCCGACTGATCTAGAACAATAATCTTGGACAATAATTCTAATCTCCTCATTATCAACTGCATCACCATCATTGACCACTGGTAATAGATCAGCACCTTCATCATCAGAGCACTGCTCACTAGATCCACTACTCATAGTCTCATAATCATAATGATATGAAGGGACTGTTTGTGCAGATGCTAAAGGAGGATCCTGCGTCTGTTGGTTCTCAATATCACTACATTAAAATTATTATTAATCATTAATTAATCAATAAGATAAATTTGTATATATCTATTTCTTAAACATGATATAGGAAACTCACTAATGATGGGCTTCTTCTATTGCTTCAAACCTTGAAGTATTAGCCACCTGAACCCTTTCAACTTGGGTTGAAGTTCCATATCTTTCTGAATTTGGAGGCTCAACATTATCTTCACTTACAATTTTTTCTTCGACATCGACATACATGATGAGAAATTCTATTGCAGCCTGACATAATAAAACTTCACAAACTTCGTCATCTTCAACATGTGAAGCGACAAACTCGTTTCCCACAGGCACTCGACAGACTAAGTTCACAATATACTTTGTAGGATCATACTTCAGTGCTCAAAGTATCCTCAACTTAAGCTGCTCTAAGTTTATGTTTCTCGGCACATGTAACCGACGATTCCTACCCCCAAAATAACTTGGTGCAAATTTGTCATCAACTTGTAACTCGCCTCCATACAGGAGCATGAAGGTTGCACCACGTCCACTCATTATTGTTGACTATAAGTGCCACTAAAAATAAGAACAAATAACAAATTCTTAGCATAATTTACCCACAAAATATCATCCTATCCTCCTACATACTTAGATAATAGAGAACAAACTTACTTCTTAGCAAAATTTAACCAAAAACTTATTTCTTTTAGGATTTAAGTTTTATTAAATTATATAAATTTTAATTCTAAGGAAAAAACTTAAATAAAATTTACTTTTCAAATTTATTATATTTTTTTAATGTATTTTTAATGGGAAATTGACAAATTTTGACGGTTTCAAATGAATTTTTAGTAGCCTTTATTTTTAATAATAATCATTCAAAAAATATGCGGTCTTATCTACAAACTCATATGTCTTGCCAAAATTAGCCCCAAAGATTTTCAACCTGAATTTGCTTTACTTTAATTTTGCTATAAGACTTCCTAAACAAACTCTGTCCTTAGCCACTATCTAATTATTTTTCCTTTGCTCATCGTACTGGCACATTCTTCTTTGTTCTCTCTCCCATAACAACCCAAAAAATACGTTTACTTACAACACCGTTTGTCACTAACTCACAGATCTAAATATTATTTAACCCTAAATCACAAATCTAAAAAATTTTTAAACATTCAAACCCTAAATGCACAAATCTATACTTATCACAAAGAAATCTACAAATACAAGCCACAAACAAAGAGATCTACAAAAAAAAACTATAGAAACCATTTTTAAACCATAAATCTTTACTACTCTAAGCAAAATACACAATAAACAACATATTTTAAACTAATTTAACGTAAAATGCTTACTTAAAAACATTACCTTAGTAAATCTGGCGACAAAGGGGCGGAGCGGCGGCCACCGAGCTTGCAGAAAACGGAGAGGAAAGGGTCGGGAATGGGAGAAAGAAAGGGAAAGCAGGTTTATTTATTAAGCATAAGTCGCCCGTTAAATGGGCGACTTATAAGTCGCCCGTTAAACCGACGACTTATGCTTAAATCAACTGCCACATCATCTGCCACATCTACCACGTCGTCATGTGTATTGCACCTAAGTCGCCCATTAAACTAGCGACTTTGCCTACTTCTAAATTATTTCACAGCCATGCTTAATCTTATAGTTTAATTTTTAATTAGGCTTAGTTCGAAAATTTTCCCTTTCAAGGGTTGTTTTTGACCCATTGACTTGTTGACTAGTCAATGGTGACTAGGATGTGCATGAGGGAGGTCAAGAGTGCTAGAAGACATCATGCCAAGGAATTTGAAGTCAAGGGTGTATAATTGACCAATTTTGATGGGTTGAATTGATTCAAAATCACTAGAATGGTTAAAATTGACAAGTGTTGGGTTAAAGGGTTGATTTAGTCAACCATGGTTGACTTGGTCATCCAGGTCAAACCAAAGAGTAAGTTTGGGTTCAATGTGTTCCTAAAGTAATTTAGGATTCATTGGAATGACATTTGAAGGAGATTTCAAAGGTTGATAATTCAAATCAAGTTGAATTTAGGCCAAAAGTCCAAAAATCCCCATTTAAGGGCATTTTGGTCATTTTGGTCTCAAGTCAATTTTGGATCAAATTGAATCTAAAAAGATGTAGATCATTGCTTAACAAGTCAATATTAAGGTATTAGGAGTGATCAAAAGATTTGGAGGGGGCTCCAAAGTCAAATTCCACTAGGTGAAAGGCCCAATGACATTGATTGTAAATATTTGAAGGTTTTGCAACATTTAAAGTTTGATTTAGTTTATGGGGTTAGAGTACTCCAATTGAGTTTAAATTTGGAGGGTTGACACTAGAGACATGTCACATCAATGTTAAATTGACAGACCCTGAATCAAATGCCAAAAGATTGGGTTTCAAGGTGATGGAAAAATCTCCTAGAAAGGGCTTTAGGACCGAAGTCTTTAGCCTAAGAGTTCTGGGTTTGGATTGAGTTAAGATTTGGATTTAGCCTAAGGGCTAGGAACTAGGAAAATCCTAGGATCTAGAATTCAGGGAGGAGTTAAGAGTGACCTCATATAAAAATGAGGTCAACACCTACCTTCTTCTTTGGACAAATGTGTTCTATTAATTGCTCTAGGATTTTTTTTTTTTTTTTTGTATTCAACCTGAATCCAATGCCCATATTCCCTTCCATTGTTACCATTGTTTGTAATAGCTTTTAAACCTTTATGTTTCAGTTTGGTGGCTTCAACCAATACATCTTCATTTACTTGATTTCCCATAGCTGGCTTTGTTAGAATACTTGGTGAAACCCTCTTTGAACAATCTTCTTTAAGATGCCCAAGCTTTCCACAAGTGAAACAAAAAGTGGGCAACCTCTCATATTCTATGTTTTGAAAAAAATTTCCCAAATTACCTTCAACCCAAACTCCCAAAGGTAATTTTATCATCAAGTTTGATTTGCACACAAACTCTTACAAATTCTCTTCTACTCCATTGGAACATATTCCCATCAATCAAGTATAGAGTACCCACCATGGAAGCAATTCTACAAACATTGAATTCATCCCAACATTGAAGAGGAAGGTTGGGCATTTGGATCCAAATAGGGGCTGTGAGACCTTCGAACGAAGATGGAGAAAAAACAACTGTCCATCTATCCATTCCAACTATATTGCCATTAACATACCAGGGACCTGAATCTATAATTTCCTCCAAGGTATCAAGATCTTCAAAAGCACAAAGGACCCAACCCAAGCCTAGTTGAGTCAAGTGAAATTTCCCATATCTGCCCCATTGCCTTCTCAGTTCAAGGCTTATTACATGGAAAGGAACATTATCTCCAAAAAATTTTATCACTAGAGATTTCTTCAATTTAATACAGTTGTCCATCTCCTTTTTAGAGTTTAGTTTAACTACACCATCCTCTTCCACAAAATCTTTGCCATAATTCAACTCAGAAACTTTGATATTTGCTTTCTTCTTCCACACATTTATACCAAAATTCACATTTACAGGCTTCTTTGAATTCTCAGCAATATGAAAAATTTTGTCACAATTACCCAGAACTCTAGAATCACATTCCCAAACAGTAAACAAGTCAGCCACCTGTTCAGTACCATTATGCTCCTTAACAATTACAGTAGTTTCTACAAATTCCTGATTATCAGTTATCAGGGGATTCATGTTTGAGTTCTGATCTTCCTTTGATTCTATCATTTTCATATCAGCCGCATTAACATAAGTAGTGGAAATGCAATTAGCAGATTATATTGAACTATCATTCCTAAAATTAGTACCAACATCACAAACCTCATTTGAAATGAGATTACAACCATCTTCAATTAAAATACTTTTACCCTTACCAATACATTCAAAGGCCTTCTTCTTGACAACCATACCTCCTTCAGTGATCACCAGAGGGCGTTCCTTCATCGACCAGAAATTGATATCTTTAGCATGGTCGTTGTCTCCAAAAGCTGGTGGAGATGACTCCGAATCGTGACGCGAAATCTTCCTGGATGAGGGTGGAGGAGGATGGATCTTGATGGGGCCACCGGCTACGCGATCCTCCGATGTCATTTAACGGTTTTGCAGAAAACCCGCGAAGAAGGATTTCAAAAATCATCTATACCGGGAATAACGGATCTTCCCTCTCCTCAATTTCTTTTACAAAAGATCTATCTAATAGAAAAGTGTTTAACCTCTCATACCAAGCCCTCGGTGCCAATCTCAATCCTTACAATATCTTTTTCAATTTGTACACATGATTAGGGAATTTAGAACTTTTAAAACCTGGAGGTTATTCAACATAAATATCCTCTTGAATTATCCCATTCAAAAAGGCACTTTAAACATCCATTTAAAATACTTTAAATCCTCTAAAATAGGTAAAGGCTAATAAAACCCTAATTGCTTCAAGCCTTACTATAGAGGTAAAAGTCTTCTCAATATCAATCCCTTCAATTTGATTATATCCCTTAGCCACCAATCTAGCCTTATTTCTAACAACAACTCTTGAGTCATTCATTTTATTTTTAAATATCCAATTAGTTCCAACTACACTTTGATCATTTGGCCTTGTAATCAATTCTTAAACATCATTTCTTACAAATTAATTTAATTTTCCTTATATTGCCAAAATCCAAAATTCATTCAAAAGTTTTTTATTTATATTTATGGGTTATATTGTTGAAATAAAGGTAGAATGATTGACTTCTTTACTAAGTCCACGCCTAGTCCTAACACCCTCACAAGGTTTACCTAGAATTAATTCCTTAGGGTGATTTTTAGAAAATTTCAATTATCTATGCAAAGGGTTTTTTATCTCCAAATTTTTTTTTTCAAAATAATCTTCTCAATCCTTTAAGAGTTATTTTCTAAATCATCCTCTTCCAAACTTGGCTTTTCCAAAATATTAGATTCATCAAATACGACATGTGTGGTCTCCTCAACTACTAAAGTTCTTTTGTTAAATACTCTAAATGATTTCAAAACACTAAAGTATCCAAGAAAAATTTCTTCATTTAATTTTGGATCAAATTTTTTTAAAAAAGTTTCCCATTATTATGTATGAACACCCTACATCCAAAAACATGCAAATGAGACAAATTAGATGTTCTATCTTTAAGAAGCTCATAGGATATTTTATTCAATTTTGATATAATGTTCATCCTATTCAGAACATAACATGTAGTACTAACCGCTTTAGCCGAAAAATATTTAGAAAGTGAATATTCTTTCAACATGGCTCTAGCAGCTTCAATTAATATTATTTTCTTTCTTTCAATTACCCCATTCTACTAAGGGGTCCTAGGTGTAGAAAATTTAAGATCAATTCCTCGTTCTTCACAAAAATCCTCAAAATTTTTATTTTTAAATTCACCTCCATGATCACATTAAAGTGTTAAAATTTTACATCCTAGTTTCATCTAAATCCAAGTCAAAAAATCTCTAAATTTCTCAAACAATTCATTCTTATGGAATAAAAACTTAACCCACATGAATCTCGAGAAATCATAAACTATCAAAAATTCATATACCTTCCCTCCTAGACTTACAATGCTAATCGATCCAAAAAGATCAATATGTATAATTTCTAATTGTTTACGAGTTCTAAGATCCTTATTGGAATGAAATTAGGACTTCACCTTTTTTCCTAGTTGATATACATCACTAAAATGATCCTTAGTAAAGTATAGTTTTGGTATACCTCTAACAAATTCGTTTTAGTAATTTTTTTAAGATTTTTCATACTAGTGTAACAAATCTCTTATGTTATAAGCAAGATTCATCAGAAATTATTTTTAAACAAAAAGTATTAGGAGTTTTAATACAGTTCAAATCTAGCATATAAATATTATTTACCTTGATTCCATACAATACATTTTTTTTAAACGAATCTGTTACAACATAGTGCCGGATATCAGTGGATCGTGGAAACAAAGGACACACTGCCACGTACAATGCCCCTTCACAAAAATGATTCCAAGTAATATATCATTTCCATTTAGGCTTAATATGCAGCTAGTGGGAAAAAATTTAACGATATACCCTTTGTCATATAGCAAGCTTATACTTAAAAAATTATGGTTTAAGCCTTCAACAAGTAATACATTCTCAATAAAAAATTTTTGTATGTTTTTGATCATACCTGTGCTAACCACATTCCTAGCGGTATTATCTCCCAAGGTAACGTTGCTTCCTTTCCTAGCTTCTAACGATATAAATTATGTAGTGTCTCCAGTCATATGCTTTGAGCAACCGCTATCTAGGTATCAAATGCTCTCACGTGGTCTTGTATGAGAGCATATCTACAAAATAATCAAATGTTTGACTTGACAACCCAAAAAAGTTTGGGTTCTCATCTTGGCAAAATTAAATTAGATGCATGTATGATATGACTTATTTTATGCATCATAGACCTTCACACTAAATGAGTTTTTTTAAGTAAAGTATAAGTGTGTGAAATATGTTTAATCATCCCACAAGTAAAACACTTAACTCTAGGAAAAGGATTTTTCAAACTTTTATAATAATCTGTCACTTCCTAGGTTTTAAGATTTTTTTACCTGATAATAGGATTAGTATAATTTTCAAGAGTAGGGGGTATAATATTTTGCTCAAGAGCTTTCACTGTCACTTTAAGAAATGAGTTTGCATCTTTTAATACAGTGTTATCATATTTCATATAGTACTATCTATTCTCAGATTCATTCCTAAAATCTTTAAATTCTTTTTCCAATTTAATATAAAATAATTTAAGTAATTCATTTTACTTATTCAAATCATCGAATTCATCAAGTAATCTCATATGGTTGTTGTATATTTGTGTGTGATCTTTTCTAAGGGTTTAATACTATTTTTATAATTCTTGCAATTCTTAGTTTAATCTAGCATGCATTTTCTTAAGTTTTCTATATATAATATGAATTCTTTCAGAAACTTCTAGCAATTTATTATAGGTTAAATCACATACCTCTTCTTGATCTAATTGATTAAGATTATCGATTATTAAACACAGGTTGGTGACTTCCTCTTCCTTTTATATTTCTGATGAATCTGAAGCTAGGTCCTACTAAAAAACACTCTAAAATCTCTTCTTAATCTTCTTCACATTTTCTTTCTCCTTTGCCTTCTCATTGCTAGGAATAACTTTAAGATTAGAGTAATTTAATTTTATATGTTTAAGTTTCCTGGATTCATAACAAATCACATCATTAGAAATCTTAAAATTTTTATGAAACTTACCTTTGTTCCACTGTTGGCATCTCCTTTGCTTCCTTTTAAGAAACTCTTAAATTGCCTTATCATCAAGGCAATGTTTTCCTCATCCTTAGGTTGTGACTGATCACTCTTTGAGTCATCCACTTTTAGTGCAATATTCTTCTCCTTTTGATGTTCTCCTATATCAATCTTCCTTCGAATCACTCCTTACTCGTAAAGAATTAGAGATCCAAGGAGACTATTAAAAGAATAAACATTTAAATCCTTCGACTCTATAATAGCAATAATTTTAGCATCATATGTAGTAGGAAAATAATAAATTAATTTATTAACCATTTCATCATTTGTTAGTTCTCTACCTAATGCAAGCAAAGAAGTGACTATTGAGTGAATCTTGTGTACATGTCAGAAATATATTCATTAGGTTTCATGAGTAATAATTCATAGTCATGTAACAAGATATTTAATCTAGATTATTTTACTTCATTAGTCCCTTCTTAAGTAATACAAAGCCTATCTCCAATGTCCTTCCCACTTTTGAAAGTGAAAACCCACATGTAATCTTCAGACTTAAGTCCACAAAAAAAATTATTTAAATATTTTGCATTTATTTATAATAATTCATGTTCTTCTATAGTCTAGTCAGTAAAAGGTGTTTCAACTCTAAAACCATCTACAAGTCTAGTTGGCCTAGCATACCCCTCTTGAAATAAAATCTGCATGCGATAATCAAGCGATTGAAGAAAAGTTGACATGAGTGTTTTCCAAAAATTGAAAGGGATATTATCAAATAATGGAGGTCTAGTGATTAAATATCCTTCAGGTGTGTTTCAGTTTACAAAAGTAGTCATTATCATTTTTCAAAAAGTAGTCTAAACTTATAGTTTTGAAACAAGGCTATGATACTACTTGTAGATTCCATATAGGTTATTAAATCTATGTAATTGTCCCAAGGCTAACTAATAGGGGAGGTGAATTGGTAATTTAAAAACTCTACTGAATTTTTAATAAAAAATTATTTTAAATTTTATAGCAATTTGATTATAGATTAAAATAAGCTTTTCAACCACAGTAAACAAATTATAAAAAATAAATGCAAAAAATAAAAAAAATAAAGATTTATAGTGGTTCAGTCAAACATGACATACATTCATTCCCTGAAGAATCCCTCTTCCAGTATTGCACTATTACTAAAGTGACTCTCCATTTGCCCCCACAGTAAGGCAGAGAAGCCTTTACAATTCCACTTTTCCACCAATTCTCAGTGCGGCAAATAACCGTCATCCTTTCACACCCTCTAAGTATCGGTAGAGAACATCATTTGTTCACACTCTCCAAGTGTTGGCAGTGAACTGTCATCCTTTCTCACCCTCCAAGTGTCAGCAGAGAACCATCGTCTGTTTACACTCTCCATGTATCGGCAGAGAACTGTTGTCTGTTCACACTCTCTAAGTGTCGGCAGAGAACTATGGTCTTTTCACACCCTTCAAGTGTCAACAGAGTATCAAATCGTCTTCAAAGATCTTCTCACGAGTAACTAAAGAGAAGAAAAGAAGAGTTGTAACAAAAAACATAAAGAGATCATTACCTTTGAGTAACATTGTAAATCCTTCATACTCCACTTGCAAGAAATCTCTCTCAAACACTCTCCCATAATCACTCTTTCACTTGCCCTTGAAAAATAACTAAGAATAATAATTTTTATGTCAATTTTTAAGGACCTTATATATGAAAGATACAATAAATCATCTAGAAATCTAAAAATTTCAATTTTGAGCATATACGATCGTACAATATAATTGCATTTTCATACGTACAAACAATTCAAAAATTATTGCGTGCGAACCTTTTGTGAATATGTACGAAATGACTTCATACACGATGATCATATAGTACGAACCAAGTTCATATTGTACGAACAGCTAGAAGATTTATCTTCATCAAGATGAAATGATACTCCATATTTTTCATTTCATCTGTATAATTGTAATATCATATAGTATGATCCGTTCAAAAAAACTTCAAGTTTGTCGGGATGAAAAGGGACTCGTCCAATTCATACTCTGGACATCATCTATACGAACATGATATCGTACAGTAAAATTAGTTCAAAAAACTCTGAGATTTATTGGGACAAAAAATGACCCATCCAATTCGTACTCTGGATGTCGTTTATATATACAGGATATAGTATAATATGATTAGTTTAGAAAACTATGAGATTCATTGGGATGAAAAGGGACCCGTCCAATTCATACTCTAGATATTGTCTGTACGAACAGAGATTTATACAGTACGATCAGTACTTAAGAAAAATTTTCTACCCACAGTTTGTTTGACTGCTCGTAGGGAAAAATAACTAAACAAATTATCTTGAACGAAATGCTTTAATAGATTAATTTAAAAAAATTATAATTTTAAACACTCCAAGTGTGTGTGTGCACAGTTACTCAATTATAATCAGACATTCTCAGACTCAATAAAATAAAAAGTATAAACTTCATTTACAATGAACCCTAATTTAATCTGATTTGAAGTCTTCAATAATCTAGAGTATAATTTTCCTGAAATGTTAGTACACACAAACAATAAAATAATACATCCAAAATATGTTAGGAGAAATTGTAAATAAAACAATAATATTTTGAATAATAAAAAACATACATGTTGTATGAATCTCAACAATCGAAAAACTAAGTTGCAACAATCTCAATAGTGTTAACTCAAATAATAATTATTTTACCATCATAAAAAATGAGGAGATTATTGCGACTTACATTTGAAATCTATACTTTAATATCATATGAGTTTTTTATGATACCAAAATATTATTGTGTTGATTATTATTTTCTTTTAACACATGTAAAAAGTATTGTTTCTATTATTTACGTGTACTAATGTTTCAAGAAAATTATACTACAGACTGTTGAAGACTTCAAGATAGATTAGACTAGGGATTATTATAATTAAAGTATGTACTTTTTATATATTTTTTTTAGTCTGAGAGAGAGTGATTATAATTGGGCAATCGAGCACACAAACACTGGGGTAGAGTTAAAACTTATATTTTTAAAACTAATCATACTATACGATTCTAGAATCATATAGGATGATTTGACATGAGAGTTCCTCCAAAAATTAGTTAATCGAATCATGCCTTAAAAACTTTTAATTTAATTATTCATACTATACGAAGTTACATTCAGACAGATGATGTCTAGAGAATCAAATGTTGAAACTTATTTATTATGAATTAGGTTATTAGACCTAAGTTAATGTCCCAACGGCTAACCAAGAGGGTGGGTGAATTGATAATGTAAAATTTACCTCTTTTTAAAATTGATTAAAAACTTTAATGAAATTTTGAAAATGATTTTTCAACTACAAATCAACAGAAACAGTAAAGTAAAAAGCAGTGTAAAATAAAAGACACAAGATTTATAGTGATTTGATGAAACACAACCTACATGCACTCCCTAAAGTCTTCCACTTTAGGTATTGCACTATTACCAGAAGTGTCTCTCCTTTTTCCCCAATAGCAAGGTGGAGAAGCCTTCACAAAAACTCTCTTCCACCACTACACGATGCAGCAGACAACCATCGTCCTTTTACACCCTCTAAGTATTGGCAGAGAACTGTCATCCTTTTACACCCTCCAAGTGTTAGCAGAGAACCTTCATCCTTTTATACCCTCCAAGTATTGGCAGAGAACTGTCATCCTTTTACACCCTCCAAGTGTTGGCAGAGAATAGTCGGCTGTTCACACTCTCCAAGTGTAGGCAGAGAACCTTCATCCTTTCACACTTCTCCAAGTATAGGCAGAGAACCCTTCATCTGTTCACACTCCTTGAGTGTCGGCAGAGAACTGGATCTCCTTGAAAGATCTTCTCACGAGATTTCTAGAAGGATAAGAGAAAAGAGTGAAGAAATCACAATTTTACAAATGGAGATTCTTACCTTTGAGTACCCAAGTGAATCCTTTACGCTCCAGTAGTAAGAACTCTCCTCCAAATGCTCTCTCTCACTCTCTCCTTCAATCTCCCTTTAGTATGCATGAAGACCAATGAACAAAAAGATTTCATGACAGTCTTAAGTGGACCTTTTATAAGAAATACACAAAAAACCATCCAAAAATTATAATTATTCAAATATGTGTGTTCATGATCGTCCCGTACGATCCAATTTCATATGTTTGAATATTGTAAAAATTGTTGAGTACAATCTTAATGTACACGGGTATGAACTGCCTTTGTACCCGATCATCATCCAGTACAATCATGGTTCGTCCGGTATGAACCGTTATTTCTAAGGTTTATTGGGATGAAAAAGTAGGATGGATCACAAGCTTAAAGAATAAAGAAAATCATCTAGGGACGAAGGGGTCAATTTGTTTGGATGAATAGTTCAAAGTGAAAATCCAGAGGAGATCGTCCAGGGATGAATGGAATATTTCGTCTGGACGAACAGTTCAAAATGAAAGTCCAGAGGACATCGTCTAGGGACTAACAGGAAAATCATCTGGACGAACAGATCAAAATGAAAGTCTAGAGAACATCATCCAAGGATGAACATGGGAAATCGTCTGGACGAACAATTCAAAATGAAAGTCCAAAGGATATCGTCCAGGGACAAATATGGAAATCGTCTGGACGAACAGTTCAAAATGAAAGTCCAGAGGACATCGTCCAGGGACGAACAAGGAAATCATTTGGAAGAATATGACTTAGAAAATTTTTACTCACTCTCTGTTCATTCCATTTGCTCTTGGAGGAGTATAACTGATCTGATCGTCCCATGCGAACATAATTTGTCCTGTATGAAAGTATTAAAAATTAGGAATTTTAAAGCTCTCCTCCCGGTGTGTGTGTGCTGAGTTACTTAATTACAATCACACTCTCTCACATTCAAGCAGAGATAAAATATAGACTCAAAGTTACAAAATATTAAAAGCAGATCTTGATTTGAAGTCTTCAACAATCTGGAGTATGATTTCTCTGAAATGGTAGTACACATAATAGCCAAAATTATTTCTTCCAAAATGTGTTAAAAAAATAATAATCAAAACAAGAATATTTAGAATCATTAAAATATATAAGTTGCAAGAATGTAAAGCATGCAACGCTAAGTAGCAACTCTCTCAATAAACTCTCCCTTTTTTATGATGGCAAAATAATTATTGTTTGTATAATTTTCAAATTTCTAAGTTTCTCCTAAACTCCCCCTGAATAAATAAGCATGTGAGAATAAGGAGCATTTTTGTTTGAACTAATCCCAATTTTTTAATTTTAAATATTTTTACACTTAAACAACAACAAAAAATGAAAAAAATACGAACACAAAAACACTAACAACATGTCAAAATACTTCAAACTAAAAATAAAAATACGAACACAAAAACACTAATAACATGTCAAAACACTTCAAACTAAAAATAATTCAAACAATATTTCTCCCCCTTTTTGACAACAACAAAAAGAGAAGAAGAGACAAATCAAACCAATCCAGAAATGTAAGAAGTCATATGAAAAGCCTTTTATAATCGATCATTTAAAGAGATTTAGTTATATTTGCAAATAGAAATTAAATGTCATTAGAGAAAAAGAAAGATTCATATAATTTAAGTATATATATAACATAGACAAGAAAAAAATATTAAAATCATGAATCAATTTAGACAATGAGATAAGCAAAATCATTGCAAAGAAGATGAATGTAAAATTTGTATATTTCAAAATTCAATTCAAAATAAAATTGAATAGAAGATTAATTTGAATTTAAAGATTAAAAGATTGAGGAAAGAACATATACTTGTGGCGCTTTACGCATCTTTTTAATATTTGTGATACACTTTGTGCATCTTTTTTTTGTGGGCTTATTTTATGCCACTTTTTCAAATTGCGAATCATTGCGCATTCTTTAGATTTTCTTGATCTTTCCAAAAATCGATAATCTAAAATCTCAAATTTCTCTAAGTACAATGATATTTATATTGAAAATAGAAATAAAAAATAAGTAAACATCAAATTTGTAATAATAATATTAAAAATTATATTAGTCTAACAAGAAACATGAGATTGACACTTTTAACTAGATCAAGTTATAACACAACTTAAATTTTTTGAAAAAAAAAATGATTTTCTAATGAATTCAATTTTGTATTGCAATTCAAAATATAGCACTTGTTAGATCAATATTTTAAGGATGATCATATAGGCTAACATATATTTTTGAAATGAAATAAAAAACACTAAAAGAAGATAGGATAACTTTTATTGATATCAATGGTAGAAGATAGTACATTGTGTATGGATGATATCAATACAAAGACACAAAAATATAAACACATGAAAACTAACAAATCACATTACATCACACAAAAAAAAAATTAAAACATAAACATCAATGTCACATCAAGTCATCACATGTAGAGAAAGGCATGAAAGAAGTACAATCATCACTCTGAAGGGCCCTAATTTGAAGGAGGGGGTTGGTTGAAAATATTAAAATAGCTATTCATCATAGCTATATTTGTATTGACTGATTCAATTTGGCCTATAACCCATGCCATATCCTGTTGATATTGATAGTCCTACTACTGAAGATAAGTTTCAATTTGATCAAAATGTTGATCAAACTGACTCTCACGATGATTAAATCACTGGACCATATCCTGAAAGTTTTATCCATGAGCAAGTGCATGTGCAGCTTTCTCCTTTCCTCATTAGAGTCACTACTTAGCACATGTGGATCTTTATAAAAGATTGCTCGGAATGATGCATCATTGTAGTAGACATGCTCTTCTAGATTTTGAACAGGGTGAACTAGTTCATACTTCTTCAAAATATAGGTCACAATGTGTCCTAAGGCTATATTATTTTTTCTCTTATGGGAGACATGGCCAATCTCAGAAAGTTCATACATGTAGTCAATAATTAGTTGGGCTTCATGTATAGGTTGGCTAGTCATAATCAGATATGTCACTATGGAAAGAAGAGGAGTAATATTTACTCAATCACCAGCTTTAGGAATAATATAGGTACAAAGAACATACTGGATGGTTCGGGCATTTTGATTAAGAGTTGTCACCTTAGGTAAATGAATTGCACCTCCAAATCCTCTAATAACATTATTTATTTCAATCCAGTCAAAATCGGAGGAAGAGGTCAAAGTATGAGCTCTAATCCCTTAAGTCCTTAAGTTTAAAAATATTCCCAAATCCTCTTTTGTAATTTCTACCTTCTTCTTAAAAACATAAGATCTAATCACACTCTGGTCAGAATTAAATGACATGTTTGCAAGGAAATAGTGAAATGTTTCCTTGTTGTAGAAGTGGACTAGAGAGAGAATAAGAGCAAACTGGGTAGAAGCAAAAAGTTCCATCACTTTAAGTGTGATTTTTTTTGGAGGACTCTAGAGGGGGTGATTTTAGCGGATACAAACTTAGGAAAAGACTCCTCATTTTCTTTGGACAAAAAGTTCTCTCCTGAGTTTCTAGAGGAAGGTCCCCTAGTTAGTTCCCTCGCTTGCCTAACTCTTTTGCTTGAACTAGCCATGGATAAGATATTTAGAAGATTAAAAGGTTTTTTAAAGAGAATGACGTCAGAGTTCTAAACCTTTCAATTTAAAGAAAAATGATCTTTCATACAATTGAAATAATTTCATCCCGTACGGTATTGGCTTCGTATGTACGAAATAAAATTTCATATGTACAATTTAATGTGTCAAAAAATGTAACGGCTTTTCGTAATTATGTAAGTTACGAGGCATCATTTCGTACAAACTTTTGACCAAAGAATCATACAGACAAACAAGTGTTCATCCGGGATGACCAGTTATTTAAGATCGTTTTTATGAAGGTTTGAAATGTCCCTCACATTAAATTGCCATGTGTTCATATGTACTAACTGAACGTTCATACGTACGATTAGAAATAAAGAAACTGATCTTATTAGTATAACCGTCTACATGCATACATATGATTGCATACACATGGTCCTGATGATCGATGGATTGCACAGACGAATGGTAAAAAAGAGAATAAAAAAACTGCATGCAAACCGTTCAAATCAATAGTTAATACGTTACACGATTCGTCCCGTATGAAATTAATTTTGTACAGACGATTGTCACACAAATTTTCATACCATACTCAAAAATAGAAATTTTGATGTGAAAAATATTTTTAACAATCAAAATAAGAAAATTCAAAAACAAACACGAACAAAAAAACTGAACAACACATGGAAAAATCACAAAATCAGAAAATAAATAACACACTAACAAAAACACACATCAATGTTGCAGAAACTTTTTAATTAAGCATTCAAATCAATCACACAAAGCCTTATTCTTATTGTACTGAAAGTATCAAAGACTAGTTGTTTTGTAAAAATGTCTGCAAGTTAATTTTTAGTTAAAACATGAATGAGTTTAATTTCTCCTTTGGATACATGATACCTTATGAAATGATGTCTGATGTCTATATGTTTGATTCTTGAATGTTGAATAGGATTTTTAGAAATGCAAATGCACTATTGTTATCACAATAAATAGGAATAGTGCCTATTGTTAATCCTAAATCAATCAATTATTGTTTCAACCAAAGTACTTGTGCCACATAACTTCTTAAGGCAATGTATTCAGCTTCAGTAGTAGATATGGCTATAGAATATTGTTTTCTACTGGACCAAGAGACTGAGGAATTTCCAATAAATTGATATGTTTCAGAAGTGCTCTTTCTATCAACCCTATAACCTGTAAAGTCTGAATGTGAATACCTAATTATTTCAAATGAAGAGCTATACTTATGATAGAAAATTCCTAAGTTCTGAGTTCCCAAGAAATACCTTAAAATCCTTTTTACTGCTGTCAAATATGATTCTTTTAGATCTGATTGAAATCTAGCACATAAATAAACACTAAACATGATATCAGGTCGGCTAGCTATCAAGTAAAGTAAGGATCTAATTATCCCCCTAAATTTCTTTTGATCAACAAATTTTTCCTTAAGTTCCTTATCCAACTGAACTGAGGAACTCATAGGTGTACTGATAGGTTTAGTATTATCCATCTCATAGTTTTTGAGGATGTCCTTAACATACTTTGACTGATTAAGACATGTACCCTCCTCAATTTGCTTAATGTTAAAGCCTATAAAGTAATTCAAATCTCCCATTAGACTCATTTCAAATTCACTACTCATTGTTTTGGAAAAATCATCACAAAGATTATTATTTATAGATCTAAAGATGATATCATCAACATAAATTTATATAATGAGTATATCCTCTCCCAAATTTTTCAAAAAGAGAGTTGTGTCCACACTTCCTTTTTCAAAAGATCTCTCAAGTAGGAAGGTGCTCAACCTCTCATACAAAGCCCTAGGTGCCTTCTACTAATAATACATTTTTTATAAAAAAGTTTTTGAAGTTTTCAGTTATACCTGACCCTACCACCTTCCTTGTGATGTTATCTCCAAGTGTAACCTTGCCTCCACTCATGGCTTCTAGTGATATGAATTGTGCAGTATCTCTAGTCATATGCTTTAAGCAACTGCTGTCCAGGTACCATGTGCTTTTACGAGGCCTTGTGTGAGAGCGATCCTGCAAAATCATTAAACATTAGACCTAGGAATCTAAACAAGTTTGGGTTCACCTATTTGCAAATTATAAATAGATGCATGTAAGATATCTCTAGATCTATGCATCTTAGTTCTCCACACTAAATGGGTTTTTTTCTTCAATGTACAGGTGTGTGCTATATGTCCAAATAATCCACAATTATAACATTTAACTCCTATAAATAGATTCCTAAGTCTTTTATAATTCTTCTGTCTATTCAGGGATTGTATAAATTTAGAATACAAAATAAAATTCGTGAAATCTTCAAGTCTTGGGGGTATCCTATTATCCTCAAGAGCTTTTATATTTAGTTTGTAAAATAAATTCATATCTTTTAATATACGATTTATATAATTAATTTGATAAATTTTGCTTTCTGATTCATCCTTAAAACCTTTAAATTCTTTTTCAAGTTCTGCATAGAATGATTTTAAGTTTTCATGGTTCTTATTCAAATCGTCAAACTCATCAAGTAATTTCATGTGGTTGTTATCAATTAAAGCATGATCTTTCCTAAGGATCTTTTATTCTCTTTGAAGTTCTTGTAACTCTAAGTTCAGACTAACATGCATTTTCTTTAACTTTCTATATGCAACATGTATATGTTCTGAGACTTCTAAAAGTTCATTGTAAGTCAGGTCACATACCTCTTCTTGATCTGACTAATGAAGATTATCTACCATTAAGCATAGATTGGTGACTTCCTCTTCCTTTTTAGTCTCTAATCAGTCTGAAGCTGAGTCCACCCAGAAAGCTCTTTGAAATTTTTTTTTTGCCCTTTTTTACCTTTGGTTTCTCCTCTACCTTCTCCTTGCTAGGAGTGGCTTTAAGTTTTGGGCAGTCTGACTTAATGTGTATAGGTTTCTTGTAACTCTAAGTTCAGACTAGCATGCATTTTCTTTAACTTTCTATATGCAACATGTATACGTTTTGAGACGTCTAAAAGTTCATTGTAAGTCAGGTCACATACCTCTTCTTGATCCGACTAATGAAGATTATCTACCATTAAGCATAGATTGGTGACTTTCTCTTCCTTTTTAGTCTCTAACCAGTCTAAAGCTAAGTCCACCCAAAAAGCTCTTTGAAATTTCTTTTTGCCCTTTTTTACCATTGGTTTCTCCTCTACCTTCTCCTTGCTAGGAGTGGCTTTAAGTTTTGGGCAATCTGACTTAATGTGTATAGGTTTCCTACATTCATAGCAAATAATATCATTTGAAACCTTGACATTCCTATTAAATTTACCTCAATTCTATTACTGGCATCTCTTCCTTTTGAGAAAGCTTCTGAACTGTCTAGTCATTAAAGCGATGTCGTCCTCATCCTCAGGTATAGATAGATCATTCTCTGATTCCTCCACCTTCATTGCAATATTCTTCTCCTTTCGTGGTTCTCCTACATCAATCTTTCGTTGACTCACTCATTGGTCGTAAGCAATTAGTGATCCAAGAAGATTATCAATAGAGTAAATATTTAAATCTTTAGTCTCTATAATCACAGTTATTTTAGCATTATAAGTAGTAGGTAAACAACAAAGTATTTTATTAATCATTTCAGTATTCGTTAGTTTTCTACCCAATGCATGTAAAGAGGTGACTATTTCTATGAATCTTGTGTACATGTCAGAAATGAATTTATTAGGTTTCATGCGAAACAGTTCATAGTCATGTAACAAGATGTTTAATCTAGACTATTTAACTTCATTAGTCTCTTCATAAGTTATACAGAGTTTATCCCATATGTCTTTTCCACTCTTATAATTGGAAACCCATATGTAATCTTCAGATTTGAGAGTATAAAAGAAAATATTTAAGCATTTAGCATTAAGTTGTGCTAAGTCACGTTCTTCTACTGTCCAGTCCATAAAGGGTGTTTCAACTCTAACTCCATCAACTAATCTAGTTGGTTTTATATACCCTTCCTGCACTAAGATTCATATATAGTAATCAAGTGATTGTAAAAATATAGACATGCATGTTTTCCAAAATCAAAAGGAATATTGTCAAATAAGGGAGGTCTAGTTATAGAGTAACCTTCAGGTGTGTTTCGGTTTTCAAATGTAGCCACGGTCATTAATCAAAAAGTAGTCTAAACTTATGATTTTGAAACCTGGCTCTAATATCACTTGTTGAAACCTGTTTATTATGAATTATGTTGTTAGACCTAAGTTAATGTTCGCTAACCAAGAGGAGGGGGTGAATTGGTAATTTAAAATCTACCTCTTTTTAAAATCAATTAAAAACTTTAATGAAATTTTGAAAATGATTTTTCAACCATAAATCAACATAAACAGTAAAGTAAAAAAGCAACAAAAAATAAAAGACACAAGTTTTATAGTGGTTCGGTCAAATAAGACCTACATCCACTCCCTAAAGTCTCCCACTTCAGGTATTGCACTATTACCACAAGTGTATCTCCTTTTGTCCCCACAGCAAGGCCGAGAAGCCTTCACAAAAACTCTCTTCCACCACTACTTGGTGCGGTAGAGAACTGTCGTCCTTTTACACCCTCTAAGTATTGGCAGAGAACCGTTGTCCTTTTACACCCTCCAAGTGTTCGCAGAGAATCGTTGTCCTTTTACACCCTTTAAGTGTTGGCAAAGAACCGTCGTCCTTTTACACCCTCCAAGTATTAGTAGAGAACCGTCAACTATTCACACTCTCCAAGTGTAGGTAGAAAATCTCTGTCCTTTCACACTTCTCTAAGTGTAGGTAAAGAACCCTTCGTCTGTTCACACTCCTTGAGTGTCGGCAGAGAACTGGATCTCCTTGAAAGATCTTCTTATAAGAATTCTAGAAGGACAAGAGAAAAGAGTGAAGAAATCACAATTTTACAAATAAAGATTCTTACCTTTGAGTACCTAAGTGAATCCTTCACGCTCCAGTAGTAAGAACTCTCCTCCAAACGCTCTCTCTCACTCTCTCCTTCAATCTCCCTTCAGTATGCACGAAGACCAATGAACAAAAAGATTTGATGACAGTCTTAAGTGGACCTTTTATAAGAAAGACACGAAAAACCATCCAAAAATTGCAATTATTCAAATCTGTGTGTTCATGATCGTCCCGTACGATCCAATTTTGTACGTACGAATATTGTAAAAATTGTTGCGCATGATCTCAATATACATGGGTACAAACTGCCTTCATACCCGATCATTATCCCGTATGATCATGGTTCGTCCGGTACAATCCGTTATTTCCAAGGTTCGTTGGGATGAAAAAGCAGGACAGATCACAAGTTCAAAGAACATAGAACATCGTTCAGGGATGAAGGGGTCAATTCGTTTGGACGAACAGTTCAAAGTGAAAATCCAAAGGAGATCGTCTAGGGATGAATGGGATATTTTGTCTGGACGAACAGTTCAAAATGAAAGTCCAGAGGACATCGTCCAGGGAAGAACAGGTAAATCATCTGGACAAACAGTTCAAAATGAAAGTCTAGAGGATGTCATCCAGGTACGAATAAGGGAAATTATTTAGACAAACAGTTCAAAATGACAGTCTAGAGAACATCGTCTAGGGACGAACATGGAAATCTTCTGGATGAATAGTTCAAAATGAAAGTCCAGAGGACATCGTCTAGGGACAAACAAGGAAATTGTCTGGATGAATATGACTTAGAAAATTTTTACTCACTCTTTGTTCGTTCCATTTGCTCTTGGAGGAGTATAATTGACCTGATCGTCCCGTACTAATATAGTTCGTCCTGTATGATCAATATTAAAAATTGTGAATTTTAAAGCTCTCCCCCCGATGTGTGTGTGCTGAGTTACTTAATTACAATCACACTCTCTTAGATTCAAGAAAAGGTAAAATACATACTCCAAGTTATAAAATATTATTAGCAGATCTTGATTTGAAGTCTTCAACAATCTGGAGTATGATTTTCCTGAAATATTAGTACACACAAGAGCCAAAAATATTTCTTCCAAAATGTGTTAGGAGAAAATAATAATCAAAATAATAATATTTGGAATTATCAAAACATATAAGTTGCAAGAATGTAAAGCATGCAAGGCTAAGTAGCAACTCTCTCAACATGAAAGTGATATGTACCAGTTAATCCTAAATGGACTCACCATTTTTTGTACTGATCTTACTGTATGAAATAAGTTTTGTACATATGATGTCTAGAATATGAAATGGGCACGTACAAGTTCATCCATACGAACAGGTAATTTTTTGGAAATGTTCGTACTGTATAAAATTATTTTTTATTTAGATGACGTCCATAATATAAAATGGACTCGTCCATTTTCATAGCAAATGAAGTATGCATTTGTTAAAATTGATTATACTATATAAAATGAAGTTCGTATAATATGAAGACCAGAATACAAAATACATTCATACAAAATCGTACCTGACGCACGTGTTCATTTTTAAACTATTTATACAGTACGATGTCAGTTCGTACATATGGCTAATAGAGTACGAAAATAGGTTCATCCATGTTCATATCAAGATTTTTGAATAATTCGTACATATGAAGTATGATCCAAGACAGTCAATTTTAAATTTTCAGTTTTCTGGATAATTTTTCTTATCTTTCATATTTAAAGTCCTAAAAACTAACTGCCCACAGAACTCCTACTATGAATTTATTTTAAGAGTGCACTTGGAGAGTGTTTAAGAGAGTGCCTTGGGATTAGAGAGTTAAAGATTTCTTAATAGGGATTTGTGAGGGGATTCAAAAGATTTCCCAACAGTGAGTATCTCTTGCTTGTTCTTTAAAGTTCTTCCCTACTTTCTTGAAGACTCTTAGAAAAAGATTTTTAAAGGAGCATCAGTAGTCTGCCCACACCAGGAGGGTGTGAAAGGATGCAGGTATTCTACTGACATCAAGAGGGTATGAAAGGATGATGGTACTCTGCCGACACCAAGAGGGTGTAAAAAGAAGACGTTACTTTGTCAATTCCAGGAGGGTGTGAAAGGATGTCAATTCTCTGCCTTACTATGGGATTAAATGGAGAGTCACTTTGGTATAGTGCAATACCTAAAGAGGTAGTCTTCAGGGAGTGGACGTAGGTCTAGTTGGACCGAACCACTATAAATTTTTGTATTCTTCTATTTTTATTTTTATTGTATTTTTATTATTCTTCACTTTAATTTTGTGGTTGAAAAATTAGTTTTGGATAAAATTTTTCATTGTGATAAAAAACTTAAATTGGTTTTCTAAAATGTATCAAAAGATTTTTTAAATTACCAATTCACCCCCTCCCCCTCTTAGTTAGCCTTGGAACAAATTTAATAGGTCTAATAACTTTTTCAAACTTTCATCCTTCTCTACAGAAGAAATCATTATTTCTTCATAAGAGTGGTGGCTCTCTCTAGTTAGCTACTCGGTTGGTCTCTGACCTTTCTACGAGGCCCTACTTGGCGTTATATATAAAAGGGCACTAAAAGGTGCATTATAGCTCTTAACACTTAGTGATGACTTCTTCCTTGAAGCCTAACCCATTTCCATAGACATCCCCAACCTAAACTCATCCATCAAAGACCCTACTTCTTCCTCCTCTCCCTCTACTTCAGCCCTGTTAATCACCAATCCTATTTCTACTCCAATAAATTTCAAGACCTCCAAAATCGCAATAGCAAAACACAAAATATTATCACACAAACAACCACCGATCAAGATGATACTCAACAAGGAAATACATCCATCTTGAATGTCAAATCCACTAAGGCCAAAAACACCCTAAACCATCAAATTCTATATGAATCCCCCCCCCCCTAAACTCACCCATCAAAGACACTGCTTCTGCCTTCTCTCCCTCTACTTCAGCCCTATTAGTCACCAATCCTATTTCTACATCCAATAAATTTCAAGTCTTCCAAAATCGCAATAGCAAAACATAGAATATTGACACACAAACCAACACCGATCAAGATGGTACTCAACAAGAAAATACATCCATCTTGAATGTCAAATCTACTAAGGCAAAAAAACACCCCAAACCATCAAATTCTATATGAATCCCCCCCCCCCCCCCCCCCAAAATAATAGTAGTTTGGAATTTAAGGGGCTTTAATAGTCCTGAGAATGTTCAATGTTGTAAGGAACTTTTTCATCAACAAACTCTTGATTTGGTTTCTACCGTGGAGAACAAAATTCATCTCTCTTCTTTATCTGATCTCTGATTTTGTGCCTCTCAAAATATTTTTCAATATGAGGAGAATCACCACAATTTTGGTTGCTCTAAGTTTGGTAGAGTTTGGACTAAATGGAACCTCTCCAAAAACCATATTTTACCTCTATTCATCTCTAGTCATATGGTACATGGAGTTGTCTCTTATGCTGCTAACAACTCTTTTTAAATTTCCTTTAGCTATGCCTCTAATCAATAGCAAGAAAGACTTGATTTGTGCATGGGACAAAATTAGGGACAACTATAGCTCTTCTCAAAGTCCATGGGTGATTCTATGGGACTATAACTAATATTGTTTCCAATCTCAGAAGGCAGAGGGAAACACTTTGCATCACAGCAAATTTGGGACCTTAACTTACACATTTTTTATTTGGGTTTAAAGAATTTAGCTACTGTTGAGAACTTCTTCACATGGTTCAACCATATGCCAATAATCCCATTCATTTAAAACTAGATCGTGCTCTAGTTAATGATTTATGGATGAACCTTTTACTCTTCTCCTACTTTAGAGTTTGTAACCCTAACTATTCAGATCATTCATCTCTTATCCTTCAATCCATATTCTCCTATAAGGCCAAGAATATATTCCTTGACAAAACTATTGGTAAAAAAGTAACTATTTTTTAGATGCCCTCCTTAATGCATTTGGCCAACACCATGAAGGAAATCATATAATTAGCCAGTATTGCAAACTCTAAAGCATCAAGTCCTTCATTAAGTCAAAAGATTGGGCCAACTTAAAATTCATTAATAGATCCATTTTTTTTATATCTGGAATCTTCAAAAGTCTTATTTTTTGATGTTGCAATTTAACCCCCTTAACACTAGATTAAACAATTCTTTGAAAAATTTCAACAACAAGCACATTGATTTTCATTCTACCTAGGTTATATAGTTGTCCAAGAGAGCCAAAGCCAAATGGATGAGATAGGGTGAGGAAGACCTAAAATTTCTCTATGCCAAAATTCATACTATAATAATTAAAATAGAACTCCAATTGCAATTGCTCTAGCTGACTCTCCATATCATAACCAAGAGGCCATTCCACTAACATCCACCATTTCTAGCAATTATATAATGTCCATCCTCTCACATCAACTAACCTTAGCAGCATCTGCTCTAGCTCCCACATTCCCTCCCCTCTTGTTACATCCCTCACCCATTTTGTTACTGAAGAGGAGATTAGAAGAGTGGCTTTTATCAGTCCCTCCTGCTCTATCCTAGGCTCTAGTGGGTATAGTTTTGACTTTTACAAAAAAACTTGGATTGTAGTTGGCCCCTAGGTATGTAAAGTTGTTAAGTCCTTTTTTCGTAAAGGCTATTTCCCTAGGAAAGTAAAGGCCATTGTCTTGGCCTTAATTCTCAAATCCAATAATGCTAGCAACCTCATGAATTTTAGAAATCCATGTGTAATACCTTCTATAATATTATTACCAAAATTTTGGGCTGCTCGACTCAAACCTATCTTGCCACACATCATAAACCTCTGTCAATTGGGTTTATTTTAGCATAGAATCTCCACTGATAATGTTCTTTTAGCCTCTAAGTTGTTGGGGGTTTTTAAACTTAGGGCAAAAAAAGTTGTTTTGTGTTAAATATAACATTCACAAAGCTTTCGGCTTGGTCTCCAGAAGCTTTCTTTTCATAATAATGGATCAAAATGGTTTTTCCAATACCTTTATTAGCCTGATAAAGTCTTGTATCTCAGATGTTTACTTCACTATCTACATTTATGGAGGGATTAAGGGATTTTTTCCCTCCTCTTCTAGGCCTAGGCAAGGCTGCCCCTCAGTTCTTACCTGTTTTTTATTGTTATGAATACTCTCTCTAGCCTTATAGATCATGATTTGGGCTACAAGAAATTTGTTGGGCTAAACATGATGGTTTCCATGATGATTTCTCTATATCCCACCTTATGTTTGCAGATGACTTATTTTTGGCATAGCCACAATACAGGAAAATCACCTATTACCGACGAAAATTAATCATTTTTTGGAGGATTGGGTATATACTGGAGGCTTTCCGGCGACAAAATTTCGTCCGGTAAAACCCGCATAGGAAAAATATTTTTGGCGGTCTTTTCCAGCGACAAATATTTCCACCGGAATAAGATCGCTTGAAAATTAAAAAAAAAATAAAATTTAAGCTGCCCACACCGACCACCTTGGTTGTGTGCTGCCCCCCATGCACAGGCCCGCCAGCCCACCCAATCAAGTCTGCTGCCAGCCCGTCCCAATCGCGCCCGCTGCAAGCCTACACCGGCTCGCAAGCCGACAACCCAATAGCCCGCACAGGCCCACCAGCCCGACACATTGCGCCTACTACCCGCCTGAACCAGCCCGTAAGCCCGACGCGCCAGCTGCCCCCGCTCCTGCCAGCCTGACCGTGCTGCCCAGGATTAGAACTCAGGACCTGACTGTGTGGAGTACACAGGCTTAACCACTTTGCTTTGAAACAAAATATGTAATAAAACATACTTTTTATATTTTAATAATAAAAAAAATTAAATTAAAAACTAATTAATTTTTTAACAACATATTATTTGAAATATAAAATTAATAATTAATTATAATACAAATTAATTAAAATGAAATTATTAATTAGATTAAACTATAATTAATTTAATAATTAATTAGACTAAGTAATTAAATTAATAATTAATTAAATTAAACTATAAATTATTAATTAATTAAATTAAGAATATATAATTTTGCATAAATTATTACAAACCACTAGAAACAGAACCGCCGAAATGCCGTCGGAAATTTTTCTGAAAAATTAAGCCACCGAAAAACCGGCGGAAAAAAGGTCACTCGAAAGCCGGCAGAAAAATCCACTGGTAATGGACGATTTTCCTGCAGTGCTACTACTCAAAATATTGCCTACCTTAACTCAACCCTCGCTGAGTTTGCATCTTACACTAGTCTCCATATTAATCATGCGAAAAGCTCTCTCATTATATCTCCTTACACCCCTAATCCCTATGAAATATGCTCTACCCTAAACATTCATTCTCACTATTCCAAGCTCTTATACCTTGGCCTCCCACTCTCCTTTTAGAGATTAAAGATCTCTAACTTCCTTCCCCCAATGCAAACTTTTATTAATCATCTTGCTAGCTGAAAAGCAAGGCATCTCACAATTGTGGGTCGGTTATAATTTGTTAAATTCACTATTTGGAACATCATTGCTTATTGGATTCATGGTTCTATCATACCAAAGACTTGCTGCAAATATATTAAGAAGTTACCCATCATCTCATGGCATTCCACCTGCAAACCAAAAGATAATGGTGTTTAGGCTTGCCTTCTGTATGGGCATTCTACCATGCTCGTCACTATTCAATTATAAACAAATTTTACAACAGCTCCTCCCCCCTCTCTTGTTGGCTTAGGGCTGTTTATAGTTCCCCCTAGAAACCTCAATCACAAAAATCTCCAACCTCTGGAAATTCCTTTACCTCACTGCTGCAAAAGTCAGGAACAAATTCTCCTTTGTTGTTACTGCTTCGTCCAGCCATATCCTTGTTGTGGGATCACTAGTGGAGCAAGTCCAATATTAGTGACCCTCAGAGCAACATATACTCTCTCTCTCTCTCTCTCACGCACACATATCCTTCCCCCTAATGCTTCTACTGCAAGTCTTATTAGAGATAACACTTTGGTGCCTTTCAATTGGCATCAATAGCCTAGTTAAATCCTGTTTTTTTGATACCCCCATACAAGATTCTGCTTAAAATTACATATATGGGACAATTTTGTCGCTCTTTCTTTTGCTTCATTCATCCAGAATTTCTTTGTAGTTGATGCTTCAAGCTCGTGGTATAACCGGGTGTGGCACAACCACCATGCCCTCAGGTTTTCTGTATATGCCAGTATGGCATTATTATTATTATTATTATTTTGATGAACTGCAATTAGCATTTATTGCAAAAAAAAAGAGAGATAAATACAATTCTAAGTGATAGTTATCCTATCACATTCCTTACCCAACAACTTTAATTTCAGATTTATATATATGCTTGGATGGCATTCGTTGAGGGATTGAAAACTGCGGAGGCTCTCTGGCTTGCTAGTAAATTCTTATTGCACTTTATGCCGACATCAACCTGAAAATGCTTCACATATCTTCTTTGAATGTAACAAACTCTTTTGCGGTAAATCTGATCTCATTTCTGTGCCATTTATTTTATATTGATTGAAAGAAACAACATAAAATTTAGCCAAAGTGCTTCTAGCTCCTCTTCAATATAGGTCGTTTGGGTGATCAGTTGCCGGCCTCACTCATGGATTTGTTGGACTTCTGACGACTGCTATGTTCTTAAGTTCCTTGTTTGGTATTGGATTTACGGAAATGTGATGAATTCAACTCGAATTTCTGAGTCTGGTGAGCTTTTCGTTCTTCCCTGGACGATGATGAATATCTATCTGTCCATTCCCCTTGGATGGTTCCTGTGGCAACCAGGGGAATTTCATGCTGTCCGATCTCAACCTGACAATACAACTGATTATAGTCTTAGTCCAGGCGGTGTTGCTGTTGCTTGTTCTCTCTCTTTTGATGGTTTTTCATTCACTCCTTTTTTTGTAGCGGTTGGTTTATAGGGCTCCTCCTAAAACTTTTTCTGACAGATATGAAGGTTTTGGTTCCTTTAGTTTCATTGGTTTTTTCCCTCTATGATGGACTTTGCTTCTCCCTATGCTATACTTCGATCTTTCGGCCTTGTTAGCTTTGCTGTTTTTGTTTGTTTGAGTATTACAAAGTTTTTGTTGCAGCTCAAATTTCCATAGGATGTCATCTACTGACACGGTCAATTATTTTACATGGTCCTTCACTATTACTAAGTTCTTGTTAGCTCCAAATTTCCCCCTCACAAAAAAAAAAAAAAAAAAAAAATCATCGTCTTTCCCATCCAACTTCTCCCGCTTAACCGAAGCCCTAAACCCTAAACAGTGAAAAGATGGAGATAGGAGCTCTCAAAAAAAGGAACGGAAGAACGGGCGACACTGAATTAAACCCTCAACGACGAAATACAAGCTTGGAAGTCTCCAGAACACCTAATCCAAACTCTCCAGGAAAAGAGGAAGTCGCGACAGAAACTAGCTAGCGGATTCCAGCGTTTTTGTTCCTCTAACCCCGTAAATCCGCCAAACTACCGGATTTAGTAGATCAGGGATTTACAGTGGAACGGGGGGAAACAGGATTTAAGAGACCGTAGGATTTGACATGGGATCTAAGCTTAAAAACTGCGTTAATCCGATATAAATCCGCTAACAAACAGCCCTTTAAATTAAATTCTTCTAAATATTAAATTCTTTCAAACAAATAACCTATTTAGTGTTTAGAAGCTGGGCTTTTGAGTAAAATAATCATAAATAATAGACTGATAAAATACTCAAAACGCAAGAAGATGGTACAAACCAAAGCAGCTCCTTCAAATAAATAAAAAACAGAAACCAGACAAATTCCAACTTACATAACCCAGATTCAAACCTAACTAACGAACTCCAAAAGCCCCATAAGACAAAAATGAAAGCCAATCCAGATCCCTAAAACCACAAACACATATAAACAAATCAGAACTTGAGAGAGAAAGAGAAGACGGGGTAATAGGATGGAACAGATGATAGTGGGAAGATGGGACCGAACTTCAGCTTCTGAGATTACGAACCTTGCTCCATCCCTTCTTCCAGGAATCTCCCACCACCTTCATCCCCTTCTTCATTAAATCCTTGAGCTCCTTAGCCCGCTCCTTCATCTGCTTCTCGAAGTCCGCCATATCCAAGAGAGAGAGAGAGCGAGAGAAGACTTGGTGGTCTTCCTGATCTGAGAGTGTATGTACGAGATATTTTTCAACAAAATACATATATATAGGAAAATGATTCTTTGCTTTTGGCTTCGGAAAAAAAAAAAAAATCGGCGGGATTTCAAAATCAACGACCGAGAGTGGAGGATCGCCATTGGATTCCACAATGTGGAGGGTCCAGGGGCAAATTATTGGGTCAGGTGACCGAAGCCATCTCTCCGTTCGGTCGCCAATGGAAATGCGCCATCTGTTAGGCGTTTTTTTAATTTAATATTAACGCTTTATGTCTTGTCAGAGTTAGCGACCCGACCCGATAACGCTTTTCATTTGAATTCCGCAAAATAAAGAATGGAAACGCCGCGCGACATCTTCACTGTTACTCCAGCTCCAGCTTTGGTAAGCGCTCTCGGATTCCTCCATTTCCTTCGGTTCTGCATTAGCTTATTCCTGCCGGAGGTAGACGACGAACCTGTAGAAGATCATAAATCAGGAAGAGGTATGGTTGCGCCTAACTTGCGCTTTACTTGCGCTTTCGTTGCGTTTAAGTTATACGTTAAATTTTAGGGTTTAGGGTTTGGTTATAATTTTTTCATAATTTGTTAATGTACTGTTCAAATGTTTATTTTCTGATTTTTCACGCTTCTTCTGACAGGTTGTATAACTAGCATATAGAGGTTTAGGGTTCGAATGACTTTAATGGTTTAGTAATAGTTGTATAACTAGCATATATGTTCAATGAGGTGTTAAATATTTGTTTAGTTTTCAGAATTTGAAACTTCTTGAAGCTAAATAATTACGAAATGAGAAGTTGCGCTAAGGTTGCGCTAAGGTTGCGCTAAAGTTGCCCTAAGGTTGCGCTATGGTTGCGCTATGGTTGCGCTATAGTTCTGATTTTTCTTCTTTTTATAGATGAAGACTCCATATCAAAGGCCAGTAACATCTAGATGTTATGTTACATCTTTCCGTAAACATTGTGATGCTTTTGCCGAGATCATTGATGATGAAGTGGAACAAACATTAAAGGATCTGAACATTCATCAATTTTTGAAGTTCCCCGCTTTCCAGCAGTGCATACCACTTCTTTTGAAGTTCTTAAATTTGGAGTCCTGCTGATGAAGGCTTCATCGTCCTGGGTCATGTTTTGAAATTCACTTCTGACGAGGTTGCTTTGTTGATAGGTAATATTTTGAATATGGAAATTTTATTGCTATATGTTTTTTTAACTTTAACGACTGATATTTTCTGACAGGTATGCCAAACAGAGGCATTGATATAAAATGGAGGATTGATCCTCTAAATGGACCTCTGTCAACTGAAGTTAAAACAGATATTGCAAAATTAGACAGATTAGCTGATAATGCAACAAAAATTAAGACATTTATTATGTTTTTGTTATCTAACCTTTTCTTTCCCCTAAATAGTCATAAAACCCCTAGAAGGCTCACAACTGTTGCAAATAATTTAAGTGAGTTCGCTTCAATTAATTGGGCTTCAAGCTTAAGGAACTTTATGGTTGAGGAGTTCAACACAATTTTTGAGAAGTATAAACTCCAAAGACCATTGGGTTACATCAATGGTTTTTTTCCTCTTCTACTGGTACGTTTCCACTCCTACTGGTTATTCTACATGTTTAATGTTTTTTAATGTTAAATTTAAAATTTTTATGTTTGGAATTATACAGATTTGGTTTTTGGAACATTTTTCTTTGAATAAACCAACAGATTCAGAATTAAGGCCCCGTTTTCTGAGATGGCAGGGTATACAGAATTATACTTCACTCAAGAGAATGCAGCAAAAATATTTAAATTTTTAAAGATTAGTGAGGTAATTTTTTAGCTTACATTATGCAATTTGCGCTATAGTTGCGCTATGGTTGCGCTATAGGTGCGCTATGGTTGCGCTATGGTTGCGCTATGGTTGCGCTATGGTTGCGCTATGGTTGCGCTATGGTTGCGCTATGGTTGCGCTATGGTTGCGCTTTGGTTGCGCTTTGGTTGCGCTTTAACAAATTTATATTTTTTTTGTAGATTTTTGCTTGTCTTGAAAATGTTAGCAATGAAGAGGCCGAAAAGTACGGGGCTGATATTATTGCCATAAAGAACTCTGAAACCCGTTCAGGCCATGAACCACTGAAATTGCAGTCACCCCAAAAGATAAAGGCTTCCGCAAGAAAAAAACTTGTCACCACCCCACCTCCCTCCCCACTTCTCTCTCCCCCTCTCTCCCCTGATTCTCCACATATTGAACCACCGAAAACTCAAACTCCGCCGCCGTCAACTCAACCGTCTACTCGTCCACCTACTCAAAAAATTTCCTTTAGTCAACCTTCTGCTGAACAGCCACCTATTACAAGGGCAGATTTAGAGGCTGTTCAGAATAAATGTTTTGAAATATTTGAGAAAATGTTGAATAAAATTCAAGAAAATGTTGGAGCTAGATTGGATCGGCTTGAAGATAATGTGGAGAAACTGCAGGCAGATCAAGACTCCATAAAGTACAAATTTATTGAATTTCAAATGCAGTGTGATCACAATCAAGAGAAACCGCATATATCCAGTTCTGCCTCCAGCTTCCAATCAGTGAATAATACGGCTTTGCATCCTTCAGCACAAGCACCAATACAAGTTGTTCATCCACCTCCATCAATGGTCAAAGAAATTCCTCCACCTCCACCAATGGTCCAAGAAATTCCTCCACCTCCACCAATACAAGAAATTCCTCCACCACCACCAATGGTCCAAGAAATTCCTCCACCTCCACCGAAAAGAAAAAGAGAAGATGGTGAAAAAGAGGAGAGTTCATCAAAAAAAGTCGTTCCATACGTAAAGAAGAACACCAAAGAGGTTATCTCTGTAGATAATATAATAGTTCAATCACATCCTGCATTGGAAATAATGGACTATCCAGGGAAACCTTTTCTAGCAGAACAAAAACAACAATTTATGGATGAATGTTTCAAAAAATTTAATACAAAGTAAGTTTAGTTCTTTTTTGGTTGCGCTATGGTTGCGCTATGGTTGCGCTATGGTTGCGCTATAGTTGCGCTATAGTTGCGCTATGGTTGCGCTATGGTTGCGCTATGGTTGCGCTTTGGTTGCGCTATGGTTGCGCTTTGGTTGCGCTATGGTTGCGCTATGGTTGCGCTCTAACATTATATATATATATATATTTTTTGTTTGTAGGGAGCACAGAATATTTGTATCTGGAAACATTGAAATAAAAAGATCAGATATTGACTATCTGCTCACAAATGATTGGTTAGGTGATAACCATGTTGATGCATTTGCTTACTTTTTACTTGAGCAGAGTAGGTTAATGCCGGAGAAATTTCAACGTTATTTATATATTTCTCCATTGTACAGGGTAAGTATAAATAATATTTTAATATTTTTATTTCACGTTTCTTTTTCCTTATGGAACTGAATTACTGCAGGTATACAAGTCATTAAATTTGGATTATCAAATTTTTATGGAACACATTAATCCAGTTTCAGTTCAGCAAAGCAAACTTATTGTTCAACCCATAATTTACGAGAAGCACTGGGTTCTTCTTGTTGGAAAATTGAAGGAGAAAGTCTGGAAACTCTATGACTCATTACCAAATCCTGAACACAAGCATATTTGTCATAAAGTTGTAAGTGCAATTTAAATTTTTAAGTTGAATCCAGATTATTACTATGTTTATATACATAATAAATGTTTAAAATGTTTTATTCGTACAGATAAATTATTTGCACGAGGACGCCGTAGGATGCTTTCTAGCGATATAACAAAATGGAACGTCCAGGCGGTTCGTGGAATTCCAACACAAACAAACAGCTACGATTGTGGAATGTTCGTTTGTAAATATATGGAAAAGGCAGTCCTACGGAAGAAAACAGACTGGAGTGCTCTTAAGGATTGGCAAAAGCACATGCCAAAATTTAGGGCAGAGTTAGCATATTTTCTTTTTCTTCAAACAAAGAAGTAAACAATCTGTAACTTATTGTAAATACTGTCCATGAATTATAAATGTACATTTTATCATGTTATTATTATATAGTTTTTTTTTTGTTTAATAACATGTGCATTTTCTGTATAATCTGTAGCTTCTGCTCACATATTCTGTAACTTTTATATTTTCTTCTTCTCCTTTAATGAAGTAAACAATCTGACCTTAGCGTTTCAAAGCGCAACCAAAGCGCAACCATAGCGCAACCATAGCGCAACCATAGCGCAACCATAGCGCAACCATAGCGCAACTATAGCGCAACTATAGCGCAACCATAGCGCAACCTTAGCGCAACCTTAGCGCAACCATAGCGCAACCATAGCGCAACCATAGCGCAACCATAGCGCAACCATAGCGCAACCTTAGCGCAACCATAGCGCAACCATAGCGCAACCATAGCGATAAAAATTATTACATTTCAAATTTAAACTTTAGCGCATTTTTATTACAACCAATAAATGAAATCAATCAGTACAAATAAATATTATTACATTACATTGCAAATTCATTAAATTCCAACTCCGCAGAAAGAAAATCCATCATCAACTTGGTGTATTCAGCTCCAGGTTGGCTTGATGGTATGCCGGTTATATATTCCTCACTGAAACATTCAGGCATGCTTGAAAAGTTCATCTGAGTTGAAGTAGGTTGTGTTGAAGAAGGTTCATCCATTGGGTTATCACCAACCGAAGACTTCTTATCTGTAAGCTTACTCTTAGGCCGTTTCTTCTTCTCCCAATGGCTTTTCAGTCTTGCATTTGATATGCCTTTAGGTCTACGCTTTAGCGGATCTTTCAAATTAGCAGTTCCACCTTGGGAACTAGGAACATCCTTCTCATTCCTTTTCTTGCCACCAAGAATTATGTATAATTTTTTATACATGTCTTGCAATGAGGAAAGAATAAACTCCTTTGCCTCCTCATTCCCTTGAGCTTCCGTGCTCATTTGATATGCAAACCTGCTCACCTGATTTCTGAATATGAATCCCCTACCACTTTGGAAATTATTACTTCTTTGAGAATTAAGCAAGTAACCTGAATAAAAAACTTGTCGAGCCCTTGCTGACCAACGAAGCAATAAGTATTTCTCAGGGAATTTAGTCATATCCAACTGTTTAAAGCGCAAATATAGCGCAACTATAGCGCAACTATAGCGCAACTATAGCGCAAATATAGCGCAAATATAGCTCAACCATAGCGCAACCATAGCGCAACCATAGCGCAACCATAGCGCAACCATAGAGCAACCATAGCGCAACCATAGCGCAACCATAGCGCAACCATAGCGCAACCATAGCGCAACTATAGCGCAACTATAGCGACAAGTTCAATTTTTTTTATTTATCATCTTCAACCTAAAATCAATAATGAAACCTAAGAAACAACAACATTAGATTTTCTTTTTTTTTTTTTAATTTTTCGACAAAAGAAATTTATTCTGCTTAAAAATCGCAAAATCAAAGATCCTAAGACTAATGAGCTGAAACTTACGTCTTCTTTCTGCGGCGATAATATTAAAACTAACTGTTTACAACTTTCTAACTTACCGATATGTTGAAACCAGAGGAATTGCCGGCTAAGTTAGGTGATTCATGCACCAGCCCTTTCGATTCATGCATCCTATCCGATTCATGCATCCAATCCGATTCATGCACTCCCTCTTCCATGCCCTCTTCCACCTCCCTCTTCGCTGAGCAGTCCATTTCTTCTTTGCAATTTTCTGGCTCGTTTTTTCTTCTACAGCAGTCTTTATTGCATCTTTCGCGGGTTTCAAAATGAAAAAATAGGGCGGCAAATGCTTAAAAGATCAAATGAAAAGCGTTATCGGGTCGGGTCGCTAACTCTGACAAGACATAAAGCGTTAATATTAAATTAAAAAAACGCCTAACAGATGGCGCATTTCCATTGGCGACCGAACGGAGAGATGGCTTCGGTCACCTGACCCAATAATTTGCCCCTGATTAGGGATTCTCTTAGTGATGAGAGAAAAAGAGTGGAACAGTAACGGCAAAGGAAAGAAATTCTGTATTTAATTCCGAGCGTCAGGGAATAAGCATTGATTTGAGGTGCCAGCCAAATATTCTTTTATTCGGCAGCGAGAATAAAAATAGGCGAATTTTTTTATTCAGAGCCGTACTTTTTTTCTTATTTTTTATTTAGAGCCGTACTTAAATCATGTTTTAAGTGAACATATAAATTCAATTCAAATTTTCATAAAACTACAAAATTATTTTATATTTTTTAAGAAAACATAAAACTATTTTTAGTTCTTTTGGAAAAAAGCCAAAATTATTTTGGTTTTTTTTTTTTTTTTTTTTTTTTTTTTTTGAGATTGTAAAATGATTATGAGTTCGCCTTTTTTCTATTTAGAATTCCAAAGCTAACAGTGAATTTTTTCTGCTATAAATAGAAATGAAAATTGGGGCGTTTTTCTCAAAAAATTTCAATTAGGATGCGGACGAACATGCCGAATGGTTGGTCTCAGTGTCTCACTATAAATTCATTTTATATAAAGCTTGTTTCATATTTATCAAGTTTCAAACAAAAAGAATCTTATTGAATTATTAAATAGCTTTACTTTTTAGATTTTTATTAGCTTAATAAATAAGTATAATGAAGCCTACTAACAAATAATTATCATAGAATTTATTTGTGAACATATTAACAAGTATTTTTTTAGCTACCAAATGAGATTATTCAAGAACATATTAGTGAGTATTTTGAAGCTACGAAAAGAGTCGGTTCACATACGAATGAGCTAAGAAAAATTTATTATTCTGATAACAAGTTTGTTCATAAATATTATAAATAAGTAATCAAAACATGATCAAATATCTCTTGTTTGTATATATACTACCAACCACTTTATATCAACTTCTATCATAGACAAATGTACGATACCAAGTTGTAAATAAATAAATAAATACTAAGAGTAATAGTCAGAAATATGAAAGTTAAAAACTATTGACCTCATTACCACTAATAAACATGAGATCACGTTTAAATGAATCCTGAATTGTTGTACCTTTTACAAGAAACTCTGGTTTGATATGACCTAATTGTTGCTTCCCTTGCTGTTATAAGTCAAGATTTAGGAATTTTTGCAACCTGCAATGCTCAAATTAAAAGTTTTTTTCTATTTAGTTTACTTCATGCTAAATACTTACAAATAAAGGAAGTAGACTACATGCAAATAAACACATACTAGATATGACCAATGATCTCTAAGATGCAACTTGCAATAAATAAAATTACAAATAACATCTTGTTAGATTAATGCTATCCAGAAAAATAGGTGTGCCAACCTACAATATATAACTAAAATTACACATAACACCTTAGAAAATCCTTCATTATAACCTTAGTTAATGATCAATCAAATGTTAGCTTAATTACTTGTCCACTGTAGTCTGGTTAACCAAGACGCCAGCATCCCAAAGCTGTGTCCACCTATGAAGTTAAACTTGGCATTAAGAAAACATTATGTGAGTTAATATTATCAATAAAGCATTTTATGTGAGTTTATTATTATCTCTATTTCATTCGAAAGAAATTTCAGACAAAATACATGCTGATGATAAAAAAAAAATGCATGCTATCCGAATTATAAGGAAAGTAGCATGTTTCAAAGTTAAAATTAATGTTGTTGCCACCACATACTTCAATCGTACTATGAGGAAAGTATTGGGTTAGTGTGACACCAAACCTATGTGTTCTCACTTTGCATGAGTGTTGTGGTCCCATAACCAAACTAAACACTCTAGATTGAGCTCTTTAGAAAAATTACGAACACAAGGGTATGCCATCTCTAGCTTGATATTTTACCTTCCAAACAAAGTGAAAAATCATTGTACAAATATAGAAACTACGTAAGAAAATCTCAATCTATGAACCTTAGCAACTACTTCATTCGTTCAAATAATATGAACATAATATATTTTTATTCAACAATTAATTGTGAGCAAGGTAGAGTATGGCTAGGGCATGAATCATTCAATGGAGTAGGGTAATTAATGAGGAAATCTAATGGCAATGTAAGTTGTTGATAAAGTCCATAAAGCCAATGGTTTAAATCGCCGTTGAAAATAAGTAATGGCAGTGGTTTTACAACCACTGCTATAAAATACTGCATTTTTTTAATTTTTAATTTGGTAGTAATGATTCAAACTACTGCTATAGGAGATATATAGTTGTAGTTTGAAAACTACTGCTAGCTAATGCTGTCATTATACTCTCTTTTTAGTAGTGTTTGTAAAGCTGCTATAGAGAACCTAGTACATTTTTTTTTTAAGTAGTGAAAACATAGTGATCAAATAAAAATTATGGTTGCAATCTGAAAGCAAAGTAGTGAGAAAGATGCCCTAAACAAAGCCTTGATCAATCCTATATAAAGTATTAATAAAGTTTTATAACGAGTGTGCTTATGATCTCTATATCGAATATGAATTGAACTTATGAGTGAACTTTTTATAGAGATTCGTGTCTAGCTAGTTCATAAGTTTTAAATAAAATAAATTTGGAATTAAGAGAAGCCAGATCTTATCTAATTTTATCTCCTAAATCAAATTTTAACTATTTATATAATCATGCAGATGTCATTATAGTTTTAGTAAATATTTTCCTTATTTTTCTTATTTTTATTAGTTTAGATTGATTTTTATTTGTTTATCATAATTAATCACTATTTTTTTATTTTTTTATCATTTTTTTATCATAATTAATCACTATTTTTCTTCATTTTTTGTTAGTTTAGGGTGAATTGAATTGAAGTGGCCAAAAACTTTTATGGATTAAATTGAATGATTTTACAAATACTAGAAATAATGTAATATATTAAAGACATGAAATTAATCACCATTTTATCAAAATTTGAAGATAAATGATTAGTTCAAATGGCTTAGGTAGCACTACTAATTTAATAGGTAAGAAATGGAGCATTTTGTGTGGATTTAATCACCATCTAATTGACTTAATTTGAATTTATTTATTTTATGGAAAAAATCTTTTAGTGGCTGATGGCCAATAATTCTTACTCTGTATTGCTGCAATAGAAAAATGACAAAATTTTAAATAGGAGTAGCTGATAAAAAAAAAAAAAGTAAGCAAAAGAAGCATGCCAAACTGTAACTTAGAAAAGAGCCAAATTATCAAAGAGTTTGGCATATTCAATTGAATGCGACAATTCATTAGGTGCATTCACATGAATTAAGTCAGCTATCAGTGCTTCTCAGGTATTGTAATTTAATGAATTAAGAGATTATATTATTATTAATTATTAATTAAATAAATGAAATTAACCGAGTATAATATTTTTAAATATAGTGATGTCAAAATCGGGCCACGGGATGAGTTTGGGTCAAACTCGGAACTGACCCGACATGTTTTTACAAACGGGTCGATTTTTCGGACTTGAACCCGACCCGTTTCTGGTCCGGGTCAACCCAAAATTGACTCTTTTCGGGTATATTTTACTAAATTTTTTTATTTAATTTAATTTATTTAAACTTAAATCAACTTAAGGAAAGATTTACTTCAATCAATTTAAAATAATCCAAGCTTAATTCAATTAGAAAAACATGGTTTATTATTTTTTGGAAATAACATTCATAACAATCTTTTAAAACCCTCCTAAATTAAAAATGGGTCAAATCTGGTTGATTTTAGGTTTTCGGGTCAACTCGAATCCGGCCCGATTTTACAAATCGGTCGAAATCCCTAAACCGAACCTGACCTGGTTCAGGTTCAGGTTGACTTGAACCCAAAATTTTCTGGTCGGATTTTCGGATCAAATCAAATATTAACACTTCTAATTAAATAGATGTTAAATTAAGTATATTAAGAAACAAATTAATTACTAATTAACTTAAATAACTATATAATATAAATAATTAATTAATATATTAGAGATTTAATCTAATATTATCCCAAATATATCAAAATTAAATAATATTCCAAAAATTTTATTATTGCTAATGTTAAATATTTAATAACTTAAATAAATATTAAATTAGTGAAATTAAAGTTTAGTTAAAGTTTTAATGATATATTATGCATTATTAATTTAAATGAAGTTAATTCTTTATTTCGGTTGGCAAAAAGGTAAGTAATACAATAAATTTAATTTTTTTTATGAATAAGTATATTTTTTCGATTTATTAAAATTTCTAGTCAAATTGATATATATAATTCAATAGTAGCAAGAATAATTAAAATATTATTATTTTCTAAATCTAAATTTTTTATCTTAAATAAATAATAGAAATATTATAAATTTGCATTAGTTATTGAAGGCTATGGCATTAGATTTTCGAGCAATGTTATTATTAAGAGCATAGGATCCTGTACTGTTGTCACATTGTGCTTTAAGGTCATTTAGTTGATGTTATTGCTGGCAAAAATTTGTTATATTACATGAGCTATAACACAGTAATGTCCAATGGACTAATCAAGTAGTAGATGGTGTAGATTTGCATAAATGATTTTTTTATAAATGTGCAATTGTTTTAAAAGGCTGAAAAATATTTATGGCATTGGATTTGTCACAAAATTATTATGGGGTTTTTACATACATACCACTTTATTTTATGCTATTTACATATCTAACACCTAAAACATATATATTACATGACTACCACTCATAGAACAAATTTAGGTGCATGGAATGAAGTATTAAGGTTTATAGGATGGTATGAATGTAGAAAATGAATTATAAAAGTGTTATATTTGATATTAAAGTTGTATATGAGTGGTAGACATGTAATATTAATATTTTAGGTGTTAGATATGTAAATAGCATGAAATAAAGTGGTATGTATGTAAATTTCCCAATTATGATTCATAGCATATATAGCATCTCGTATTTGTTGTCTCATTATTCCTTACGGTCATTAATTTATTTAATGTTATTGCTGCACGTTAAGTGAGCTATTAAGCTGAAATGTCTAATCAAGTTCTCGTTTTTTTTTTTAGTAGATGGAGTAAATTTACATAAATCAATTATTTATTTGATTGTTAATGTCTGCTTTCTTTAAGCTCTCTTATATAAGTGATGTCTGTGCAGGTAGAGTTGAACATTGAGTGGAGTTGTTTGTGTTAAGTTTGTGTTGCCCAAAACTTGAATTATATATATATGTATATATATATATATATATATATATATATATATATATATATATATATATATATATATATATATAGAGAGAGAGAGAGCAGAAGTTGTTGGAACATGATCATCATGTGGTTGGCATTCATTTTCCTTAGATGCATTATCATGAATTACAACGCGAAAGATCGATATTAAAAGGCCATCACTAGATCCTGACCACGTTATTCTTTATCATCAATGTGTTTCAGGTGAGGAAGATTTCATTTTGGGCATCTATAAGAATCAAATGAAGAGTTATTATCTAGAGATAAGACAAGGAAGTTTTTAAATGTAGTGAACTGATAAGACATCCATCATGAGTTTAAGGCTTCGTTTGGGATGGCTTTTTTACTGCTTTCTAAAACGGAGTTTTAGTACAAAATTTTTTATTTTTGTACTAAAACTTCATTTTAGAATGCAATAAATAAACCGTCCCAAACGAAGCCTAAGTTTCACTTTATTTGTTATCTAACTCAAGCCCAAAGCCAAGCACATCTATACATGTTGCTTAAAAAAAGTAATACTTTATAGTCTTCTTTATGTTGTCAGTATTTAGTTGTGTTGTTTATAATGCTAATAGTTATTATCAAATATTTGATAATAATTTTATGCAGTTGATTGAAAAGTTTCAGTTTTTTATTCATTAAAATATATAATGGCTATGTACAATAGGTATATTTAACATAATCTTTGAAAACATAACTAATTAATTGATATTATTAACGTTTTATAGTAGATTAAAAATCAAATGTTATATTGAATTAAAAAAAACAATATATATATATAAAGATAAAAACCTTCTTTTATTTCATACCAAGATATATGTCTAACTACTAGTTACCACTCCCTTCAGGTTAAATTGCAAGCACAAGATATGTTTGTATATTATTCCAAAATTTTATATAGGCACAGTAATAAAATGTTTAATTTATGCCAGCCATACCTGATCCATCAATCTATATGAACCCTATCTCCATAAGCTCTATATTGGTGAACTGAACTCTCCTAAACTACCTCATCACATAGTATGAAAAATACCACTCAACATATTTCCAGCTAATGATAGGGACATGGGTCGTCCATATCTCCATACCAACTCCAAACTGGTGAGGAAGCACGACTATAATTTATTCTGTAAATGGAGCAATGGTAACATATTAAATACCACTTGTACTCATAAGTTTCTTTTTTAAAAAATATTCTAAGCTTATTAAGGGACATCTTTATGAAGCTAACTAGCTACAATTCATTTAGCGCATCCTTATATGACATTGTGTTGCCGCCTGGGATCTCTCATATCTTGTCCTCAGCCCACCTACATGTTTGAAATTATTAAGAATTACCTTGTTAATAAAAGTTAATTATAAGGGAATTGAATAAGGATAAACCTGAAACTTGCACCCGAGTAGCTTCCTCCTAAATCCTAAATATGGGGAACTCAAAGGGTCGATCAACTAACATGAAGGTGCACTCAAAACCAAAATTGGGGAAGTGTTACACATCTTGCTTTGTATGTGCATGTGGGTTATGTCTCATATCACAAGTCTCTATAAAGTTGTGATAGAATTACACTTTGATGGACTTCATCCCAAATGTGTTCAAATTTATAAGTAGAGGGTACCAGTGCAATGAGATATGTGTTTTGTTAAGTTTAAGAAAACAACCTAACATGAATAGAATTTACACATGAATGTGCATCAAGAATGTAGCCGAAGGAAAATTATTATAAGTTTCTTTGTAATATGTCCATCGGAGCCACTTAAGGGGAACCGTTAAATCCAACTAAGAGGTTCCCATAGTAAATCTTGCTTGAACTTGTTTATCCGTTGGATCATAGTAGATAGTCTTTCGCTCGGGGTGACCACCAAGTACCTCATCATAACATTCTAGCCAACTCTCCCATCATAAACAATGTCCCATGATAATTAGCATGACAAGTGTAGGGCTGCCAACTCTAACATAAAGCAGAACTTGAACATCTTGGAGTTAATAATCATCTCCCAAATTGTAATGCGAAAAGTTTTTGTTGATGGGCACCACCTCTTTACTAATGTTGTAATAAGATTATAGTCCAATAAAATAAATTGTAGGCAGTGGAGGTATTCCAATCCAATCATACACAAAATGTACGTCATGTGGGGGTACTTAATGGGCCATTCACATGGCATATGTAGATGTGTAGAAGCAACCAAAGGAGAGGTCAAAAATAAAAAAATTAAAGGAAACGATTAAAGCATACTATAACTTGAGACTATTAAGAAATGTTGATCAATTTTGCATACCAGATCTAGGGTTCATTGTCCTATGTGACATGTCTAATGAAGAGATACTCAGCGATACATCTACAATGCACTCCTTTATCTCTCAAACAGTATGCCTGCATGAATGATGGTGGCTTGACATACCTGGGTTGTTTGCCATGATTTTGTCAATGATATGTAATTTTTAATTAGAGAAGGCTATATACAACTTATATTAAGTATGGAGGAAAGGAAAATTTCTAAAATGTGGCTTAACCTGAATGAGCTAGGATTTTTTGGGAAGGTGGCCCGACTATGTCCTAGGTTTTTTTTATAGAAAATGCAAGCCCAAAGTGAGGTTAAAGAATGCTCATCCATCCATCATATTCTAAATTCTACTTGATTATGGCCTACCAACATGGCGCTAAATGCTGGGGCTAGTAAGGGGATTATTTTGTACACATTAAATGGAGGCCATATTTCTTTTTTTGGATTAATATCGAATAATCCCAAGTAGCTCTTCATTTAAAATTATAACAAGTAAAAGATGATATAAATGAGATGTAATCCTAGGTCCTCGCTCTAATCCTAGCAATAATGTGTACATATGCATGTGATATAATTGAGGATTATTACATATGCACATGCATGCATCACTACTTTTAATCTCGGCCTTATTGGGCCTGACAAGATATGTCAAAAATTTAAAAATCATGATTATTTATCATAATTGGCTTAGGACACTATTGTGCCTCTTGTTCAAAGCATTCTAGGATGATCTTCATCGGTGGAACATTGCTTGAATCACCTCACTCTATTGAATTTGATGGATACTTTGAATGCTTTTAAAATAATTCTATATGGTTGTAGTATATAGCCATGATCAACCCTTATATTAGTAATCCCAATGCACTTCTAATAATGTTGTTAAAGAATTTGGATGCATTCATCATCATAACACAATAACGTCAGCTTTTATTGAGTAGGAGGCTCCACTTTAACACATCTCATTCGACTAGCCAGTCAAAAGTTCTTGTTTCTCATTTTTTATGTCATTCATATTGTGGTTGAAATGGTTGGTGTCGTCCATATTTTTTTCCCAATACATCTTATCATTAAGGCACTCACTATTAAGAATGCCTAGCTATCGTATAACCTTCTTAAAGTTCACACATATATGATGTAGATAATGTTAGTGGGTGGCATTTGGAAAAACTTCCAAACGCCCTCCCACAACTCTGGGTGCTTATCAAAGATTATGCATATGTCTTTACATTCTCTAATAGATGGAACAAGGTCATCGAGTACTTATAGAAATGGCCAACTCTATGATTTATTACTTTCTGCTTCGATAATAACAAATTCAAGCATATATTAACCACCATTGCTATTGATTCCAATCGTGATAAGGAGGGTAACCCAGTACTTGCCCAACAAGAAAGTCTCATCCAAACTAAGGACCAAATGATAGTAGCGCCACGTCCCATCAATTGAAGCTCCAAATGCCTAAAATATCCCTTTGAGTTTAGAGTTACCTACAACTTAGATGTTGTAGATAGTGCCCAGCATGACAATATGAGTAGCCTCCATGAAGTAGAAGAGGAACCAGTATGAGTCTTTGTAACTACCAAAGATGATTTGAATTACCTTACGATGTGCATCCCATGCCTTAACATAAGACACCTTAATGTCAAATTTTGATTTCATTCTAATGATTATCTCTATTGGCTTTTATGTCAAGTTGTTGGAAGAGGATGACAATGATGTAATTACTAATAAATTTTGAAGTACTATTGCAATGGTATGTTACCACTATGGGATGGGTACAAGTGTGTTGAGGACCACTCATTCATATTTCCTAAAGGCCACCTAATCTCTTACTATGTGTGGCATGTATGCACTAGAAACATGGATGTTGTGGATGGTTTTGCTTTGTACATAAGATGTTTAGCCAACTCTTATTAGAGATGTATATATCGTACTCAACATTGTTCCTGATCGACCACCCATTTACTACACATTGAAGGGCTTCCTTTGTATGGATATTTAGACCTTCATATAGTCCAGTTGGGAATATAGCTTCCGATATGTTAATCACATTTAGTGTTGGGGCATTGAAGTTATCTGGAACATCCCATTGCTCTATCATATGGATTATTTCAATAAATTTGTAATCAGCTAACATCCCTTACAAATCAACTCGATTTTTCTTAGCTTGTTCCTACAATAACTCATAGTATGGTATCTTTGTGTTGGGATCATCAAAGAGCTATTAAAGAATGTCACCTTCAGGGACACCACTAGAGTTTTCATTAGTTCCACTATCCATTATCTATTATGCATTTACATCACCTTTGTCAGATTCATCATTTTCTTTATGGTTAGGTTGGGGCTATGAACCGTCTTGAATATAAGGTATGAATAGGTGGTGATCCTGGAAGTACTCATACAAGGGTAAGTCTACATTTGGTCGATTATTGACCCTTACATGTGATTGAACTTATAGTTGCACAAAATCAAACTATTGCAAGAATTTTTCTAGCCTGTCAAATAATGCTAGATTTACTCCGGACCACTAAATATCACCGGACTTTAGTCAAACATCCGCCTGGCAACCAACATTCATCAGTCTTTCACCTGGCCACCAACTAATGTTAGATTTACGCTTGTTCAGTGACTATTACCAAAATTTTGTCCTGCCACCAACTATTGCAAGACTTACACATGACTACTAAATATCATTAGATTTCCTCCCAACCACGATCGTCTACTACGGTCTTTCTGACCTACATCACCCAAGTGTTTTTGACCTCTATCACCTAACAACTATGGTCTATTCGACCACTATAACCTAATTACAATCCTTCCAAGAACCTTCATCTAACTAAGGTCTTTTCGATCTCCATCGCCTGACTATGATCTTTCTGACCACCATCACTCACTAACTACAATCTTTCTGACCTCCGTCACCCTATTACAGTCTTTCCGACTTCTGTTGCTCGACTATGGTCCTTCCAACAACTTTGAGCTGACTACGATATTTTTGACCTCCATCGCATGTCGACTACTGTCTCTTTGACCATAATTTCCATATTGAGGTCTCCCTGGTCATCATCTCCATACTACAGTCCTTTCAACCACCATTACCAGACAATGATTCTTTTAACCTCGTCACCTGCCGACTATGGTCCTTCCGACCTCCATCACGAGACTATATTCTTTTCAACCTCTACCATCTGATTATAGTCTTTTTTACCTCCATCGTCAGCCAAATACTATCCTTCAAACCTCCATCACCTGACAATGGTTTTTATGACATCCATCACTAGCTAGCTATGATCCTTCCAACCACTATCATCTGACTATGATCTTTCTAACCTCCGTCGCCTGTTGACTATGCTCTTGCCTACCAAAAAAACTATGTCAATAATGATTCTTTCAATTCCCACTGTGTATTTCACTCTATATGATTTATATTTACTAAATCAAGCTAAGGACTTCCCCCAAAGGAATGACATCATTTTTAATCGACTATAAATATAAGTGGATTTATTCAAACTAGCCAAGCCATATGATTTTTCCTCCTTTTAAGGGTTTTCAAATAAAAACTCGGGTGTCTCTTATGATTTATACAACCTTCTCTTTTATCTGATTATGTTGTAGATCTTCATACAAAGCTTAGATGTTAAGCGTTATATTATAGGATACAATTGTTTGGCATCGCCTGTTGGAACATCATTCCTAATTGGTGGACAAATTTTGCTCGAATCTCAAAGGTCAAACATGTCAACAACTTAACATAATTTATTCCTACATCAACTTTATGGGAATCAAATTTGGACTGGGGAGTAATCTTGACTATAATAATGGCCAAGAAAATTCGTCCAACAATTCCATTATTTCATGATTCTTTATTCACCAATTTTTACATTAATCTTCTATTAGATATATTTCATGAAAGGAGTTTTGAAAAGATTAATGTTTCCTTTTCTAATTTATTCCTTGATTTAGATATTTGCTTAAAAAGTTTTTGAGTTTTTAAAAGAACTTAATCTTGGATTAATAATTTCTAAATTTCTAACATTTTTGGGTTATGCATTGTCAATACATTCCTTATTAAGTTTTTGAATAAAAACAAGATGTAACTTTCTCATTTTGAGAATATTTGATTATTTAAAAAACAAAATGTCTTTACCCGATCAGGGATCGTTTGATATTTTATTAGTCAGTTTTTACTGTTTTGGTTTTATGTGCGCCTCTTCTTTTTGATAATGTCAAAGGGGGAGAACATTATGCTATTTTAGTTTATCTATTTTAGTTTATCTTTACCTAGTTATTTGTTTAATTGTACTTATTTTAATTTCAAAATTAATAAAAAATAAAAAAGAATGAAAATTTGTTTTTCCCCTATTATTAAAATTTTTATCTTAGTGTGGGGGGAGCTTAAGTGAAAATACTTTTAGTTAACAACTTCACCAGTAATATTTGCCATCATCAAAAAGGGGGAGATTATTACAACTCGAGCTCATAAGTTTTATGTTTTTGATGATAATAAACATATTTATATCTCATAGTATTTTTCATTCTATATTTGTTTGTGTATACTAATATTTCATGAATACCATGCAACATCAAACAAAGAATCAGAGATCAAGATTGGGTTGAATAAGGTTATGTTATAAAGGGTCTGTAATATTCATTAATATAATTTTGATTTCTTGAGTCAAATCCTGTAAGGGAGTATGCTTGCTTGGTGACTATACACACACACACACTCAGGGGAGTGAGATCTAGTCAAAACCAGAAGTTTAAGTTTTGAACTAATCTTATTAGACAATTTTGTATCGTCTAAGATGATCCTTTATGATCTTGGAAAATAGCCGCCAATGATAATTTAGGCAAGGTTTTAAGATTCAATTTTGTTTTAATCATCCCAGATGATTTAGATCATCCTGAAAGATCAATACAAATAATGCTTAAATTAATCATGTGATTAGAGGATTAATTATGGTTAAAATTTTAATTAGATCATCCTAGATGATTTGTATATCATACCGAACGATGTTTACCGACATACTTGATTTTCCTAAATCTTCTAAGATGAAATATCATAATTTTTCTTCTAATCATCCAGGATGATCCACAATATCATCCTGGATGATTAGTATAAATTTGATAATATCATCCAGGTGATCATCCAGGTGAATGTCCTGGACTATCAAGTCAAATTTTGCACATTACCCTAGACGATCTTGCAATCGTACTAGACAATATTTGGCACCATAATTGAGTTTTTAGAGTTTTCTAAAGCCCTCCTTTTAATCACATCATACGAGACGATTTTGCAATCATCCTAGATAATATTTGGCATTAGAATTGAGTTTTTAGGGTATTCTGAAGCCTTATTTTTTAGCATATCGTACGGGATAATCCTGTGATCGTCCTAGATGATTTTTGCTGCCAAGATTAATTTTTAAGGTTTTTCAAATCCCTTTATTTAAGCTTATTCAAGGCACTTGGTAAGTGTCTTGAGTAGCCATTGAAGCTTCATTCTTCTGGAGAAAACTTGAAGAGAGAACTTGAAAAGGAGAGAGGAAAGGGTGGAGTTTAAGAGAGGGTGAAGATCCTTGGAGGGGGTTTCAATGGAGTGTGGAGGGGATTTCACACGGTTGCTCTGGAAAGCTTGCACCATAGTACCATCGAATTTAAGGTTCTTCTTGAGGGAAGTTTTGGGACAAAGAAGATATCTTTAGTGTCAAAGGACCCGGCTACTCTGCTGCGCCGGGGAAGGTGGCAGTAATTTTATAAGGGCTTCTCCGCCTAGCTATGGGGCCTGCAGGAGTGTCACTAATGGTTTAATGCAATACTCAGAGGGTGCCTCCGAGGAGTGGACGTAGGTCAAGTAAGACTGAACCACTATAAATCTAGTGTGTTATTTCCTTTATTATTTTATACTTTATTTTATTACGATTAATTACTTGGGTGAAATCTCTGATTAATCTTTTTATTAGTGATTTATTTTATTTTTGTTGTAAGATATAAAAAGATAATTCTTTTAGTTAAAGCAGTTTTAAACATCCAATTCACCCCCTCTTGGTTAGCCTCGTGACTAATTCATAAGGGCTTAACATCCTTGACGAACTTTCAACTTCTCCGCCCGTGGGTAGAGTCTAGATAATTCAACCTATAAGGATGAGGTACTGAACCTAGGTAGATCTAGTATTTTTAAAATATTATTTTATAAGCCTTTTTAAATTTTATGCATACCTAATTTAGAGACTTCAACTAATATGCATTACACTAAAAATTAATTGTATTAGTTATAAAAGCATTATACTATATATAATTACAAGGCAACTTCGAAACCTCTCTAGACGTCTGCCATAATTTCCAAAAAATTAGCCACCCACCCTTCTTTCAGAAAGACTAGACAACATGGATTTTATACGACTAGGTGGTTAGGTGTATTTCCTTTTCAGGCAATATATAAGTCAAGAATATATTAGTTAAGATATGGGTGTTAGTGTAGTGTGTAGAACACTAAACACACTCTATATTTAGGGTTCAAGGCTACTATTATCAGTGTTTTATAGTATGCCTCATCGGCGAGTAAGTCTTTTATCCTTTAGAGGCTATAAATCTTATATGTCCACGTCACATGGGTGATGCCACCTCCATCCTTCTCTCTTCTATGCTCTGAGTATAGTAGTATCTTTTTCTCAAGCTTCTTTTTATTACCTTAGTCATTCTGGATATATATATATATATATATATATATATATATATATATATATAAGCCGTGTATGTTGACTAAACCAAGTTGAACCTCTTCCATTTGAGTTGGAACTTCCTAGTCTCCTTCCTATGTCCCAAACCCATTTGAGAGGATAATGTAGCATCCTTATCGAGAGTCTTCTTAGGCCCCAGATTAAGATGTAATTAACCATAAGGGCTTATACCCATGGAAAATTGAATCTCAGATCAAATAAAACCCACTAGAGTTGATGTATTTGGTGGGGAAAACCTCATTACTCTGATCAGGTCATGCATATTATTACCCATTGAAGTACGTAGGTGAAAGCTGCTATCATCAATGGTTAATCGTATGTAAGATCTAATCTTCCCTCCTATTTTCCCACTTGCAAAGAGTGCGAAGGCCTGCCCATTTCATCCTTTGGGATGGTACGATCATACCCTCTGTGCTCTATCCCCTGACGAGCAGTGTTCTTTTAGAGGTCCACATCTGATGGACATGGCAATGATGACCGGCTGGTTCGACCGCCAAATGGGGTCCCAGCCTAATTTTTGGCATGGATAGTCATATTTAGATTTTGGATCCCCGGAATCATCTTTCGATATTTTGGACTCTATTTTGATACTTATGAAGCTAATCGGGATCTCTACAATCACAAATGAGCTATTCTAAAATTTTGAACCACATCAAAAATTTCTCAAAAGTTGTAATACATATTTTCATACTTTTGGAGCATCGAGATCCAAAATGTGTAGGGCAACTGATATATAATCAAAATTTATCTTAATTTGGCATGAATCTCAAGGCAAAAAATAAGTTGGAAAGTTCAAAAATTAAATTTGGGACCATCCGAACACTTATTTGAGCACACTTATAGTTGACCTAAATGTCTCAAAAAGACAAACCCAATGACACTAAATTCAACCAAATACTAGCTTGAATGGGTCCAAATTGAAGACTAAAAGTGTATTTAAAAGTTTAAAACTATAAGTTGGATGATCAAATGATTTCCAAATGTTACATGCTTATAGTAAAATTGAGTGGCTCAATGAGATGAATTCAATGATACTAAGATTATTGAATTTTGACATTATTAAGACACTCAAACACTTCATAAATGGTTAATGATCAAGGGAGTCAATATGGGTCATCCATTCAAAACACTCCCAACATATCCTTGATCTCTTCCATATTTACTGGCCATACCATTCCAAAAAAAACTATAAATAACCCTAGATTTTTTACATAAAGGGAGTGGAAGAAAGGTGGGAGGAATTAGAGAATAAAGGAAGAGAAAGAAGAGAGGATAGGAAGAGAAATCTGAGACATCTCTTACCACTAAGCTCCTCCTCGGCCACCACAAGGCCCCCGACTATCGCCGGACTTTTTTCTAGCCACCAACTTACACCGGATTTACTCCCTGCCACTAATTGTTTCCAAAGTTTCACCAGACTTCTTCCCAACCACCAAATTTCACTAGACTTGCGCCTGGGCACTAACTGTCACCAGAATTTTGTAGGACTTCAACCTAGCCAATAACTGTCACAGACTTACGCTAGACAACTAAATGTCACTGTATTTCCTTTTAGAACATGATTGATGATGATGATCTCTGTGATCTATGTCACCTGCCAACTATGATCTTTTCGGCCATTGTCGCCTAATTACTAAGGTCTCTTTGACCACCATTTCCACATTACGGTCCTTTCGAACTCCTTTATATAACTAAAGACTTTTTGACAACTAGTGCCTAACTATGATCTTTCTAAACACTTTTACTTAATGATTATGGACTTTTTGACCTCCATTTCCCGACTATGATACTTCTAACCCCTTTGACCCTCCCTACTACGATCTTTTTGACCTCCGTCGCTAACTGATTATATTCTCCATGACTATTATCGCTTGACTACGGTCTTTCTAACCGCAATCGCTCTCTGACTACAATCTTTTCGACCACCATCTTGAGATTCCGGTCTCCCCGACCATCGTTTCCCGACCATCATTACCAGACATCGATCCTTTCGACCTCCATCGCCTACCGACTACAGTCCTTTCACACTCCATTGCCAAATTAAACTACAGTCTTTCCAAGCTCTATCACTAGTCAACTATGGCCCTTTTGACCTCAGTCGTCACACTGCAATCTTTTGGACCTTCATCACCAATCGCCTGACTGCAGTCTTTTTCACCTTCATCGTCGGTTGAATACGATTCTTCTGGCCTCCGTCACCTGACAATGGTCTTTACAACCTTTGTCACGAGCCGACTATGATCCTTATGACCACCATCACCCAACTACGATCTTTCAAACTCTGTTGCTTGCCAACTATGATCTTGCCTACCAAACAATCATATCAATAATGATTCTTCTAATTCCCACCATGTTATGCACTTTATATGATGTATATTTACTACATTAAGCCAAAGTCTTCGCTCAAGAAAAGGTCTCATTTGTAATCGATTGCAAACACTAGTGGTTTCATTCAAACTAGGTCAAGCCCCGCGCTATTTTCCCCTTTTAGGAGGTTTTACGTAAAAACTCTGGTCTCTTATGAAAGTTACACCATTCTCTTCTATTTGATTGTGTGTCGGATCTTCGTACAAAGCTAAGACGTTAAACTTCATATTTTTGTATCTCCGTGAATATTCCAGGACACAATAATTAATATTCAATCAAATAAAGTGTATATTGGAATTAATTAAAAATTTCATTAATCTAGATAATTAATTAAATGATACCAACTTTAGTTAAGTTATATATATATATATATATATATATATATGTTATTCTTATTAATTATAGTTTAAATATTATATTCTATGTTGAAATCAGATTAAATATAGTTTCATTATTCCATTTTAAGTTGATATATGGAAATTAAATAAAAATATGATATCACAAAAATGAAATTTTAAACTTCTAAAACAATTAATTAAGAAGTTAAGCATCATTTAACTGGTTCGAAGATTTAACCCAAAGGATTTACTAAGATTTAAAGAATTTAGCTCTACGTAGATCTTACTTGTAACCAAATTGTCCTTAAGAGCCATTAGGTGTGGGCACTTTAACAAAATTACATATAAAATAAGGGCTCATTTGATAACAAATGTAAATATTTTAGGAAGAAAGACTAATTTTCATTCTTTATTAAAGATAAAATAGTTATATTTTATAAATTTGTATTAAGATTCTTCATGTTTCCAGTATTTTCTTTGACTATTTTTATTTCTTACTTCATATACAATTAAATTTTTTTATAGTATATTTTTTAGGATAATATACCAACATTAACTTGGTTGTACATCGGTACATGACAAGGGATAATATTGGATAAATAACAACTAATATGTTACTTATGTAAACATAAATACATTTATTGAAGTTGATAATGTTAGTTACTTCTGGAGTCTGATAATAAAAATAATAATAATTGTTAAATTTAAGTACTAAAATGATTCATAGATTACAAATATTTAAGCAACCTCTTAAGGTTCTAATAATTTATTTATTTTTCCGTAAAGCATGTAATTCTCATAATATATCCCTAACAAATTTAATTAATTACATTAATTTATCATTCCAAATTTTTACTTAGGAGTGCGTAATTATCTTCATTAAAAATCTTAATGTATAATAATACAATATGATTTCTAATCAAAATAATTTGCTCCTGATTTAAAAAGTTAACTAATTAATTACATGAATCAGTTACATTTTTTAATTATCCTTGGTTATTATGTATGATTGTTGTGGGCTAGTATATTCATGATGATGACGATAGAATGCTAGTATATTCGCGGTGATAGAATGAGAGAAATTTTCATCCTAGTGATGCACGGAGAACTAGCACACAAACAGGTAGTTGTGTGTGTGTGTGTGTGTGTGTGTGAGAGAGAGAGAGAGAGAGAGAGAGAGAGAGAGAGAGAGAGAGAGAGAGAGAGAGAGAGAGCAAAGAAACACTAGGAATATTTTACATGGAAAAACAAAATGGAAAATCATAGAGCCTTGTCCAGATGAGAAGATTCCACTAAATTTGAGTAAATTATAAATGGTGACCCCTCCCTTAGAGGTGGTGCAATTACACTAGTTTGAAGAGTCGGCAAGACTTTATATAGAAACTCAAGAGTTTGAAATGCCTGTAGGCAGGACAAAAGTCTAGTAGCAATGGCTAGGAGAAGGTCCAACGGAGATCAATAGCCAGGGCAAAGGTTTGGTGACTATATACTGCTGGTAGAGGTCTGGCAGTGGTAAGCGAGCTAGGCAGAGGTCCAATGATGGTTAGCAAACGGGCAGCGGCATTGGTAGACAGACGGGAAATAGTCCGACAACTATCGATGGACAGACCATGGTGGACCGACTACGGTCAGCGGCTAGGAGGTGGTTCGACAATGGTTAGGCCTAAGTTCGACGGTGGTCAAGGAGAGTCCGATATTAGTATGGCGAAAGTCTGACAGTTTGATGGCCATTGGGAGGAAGTCCATTGGTGGTCGGCATCAGCGCAAAAGTTCGACAACTAGGCGGTGGTCCAACAACCGTTGGCGGTTGGGCAGTGGTCCGACAATTGTCCGAGCGAAAGTAAAAAAAAATTGATGAAAGTTTGATGGTGGTCAGGTGCACAAAAGTCCAAGCCCTCATCGATGTGAGAATTGGGGGTCTATTTATAGATTTACATAGACGTATACCTTGTAAATATGTAAATGATTCAGGAAAAAATTTAGAGTGCTCCATCGGACGACTCATATTGATTCCCTTGATCATAGAGTATTTTTCAAATCTTTAAGTACCTTAAAGATGTTAGAATTAAACTATCATAAGCTCATTGGATTTGTCTCAATAAGCTGATCGATTTGACTATAAGCATGCCATATCTAGAGATCATGTTGTTATCTAATTAATGCATTAAATCTTCCAAGTTGCTCAATTTCATCAAGCAATAATTTTCATTTTTTCATTTTTTCTTTTATTTACTTTTTATCATTTTAAAAATATTATTTTTTGCCCTAAAAAATTCAAAACAAAATTCTCAAATCACCCATTTTTTATTTTTATTTTTATTTTAATTCTCAATTCACCCTTAATAAATCTATAAATACCTCCTTTATTATTTAGGGAGAGGGCACACAGGTTGGAGGCTTTTAGTGGAGATCAAAGTTTGGACCTTTTACATAGGCTCTTGTTCTCCACCAGAAGGGGAAAAATTATTTAGCAAGAGTTGAATACAGGTGGTGACAATCAAGATATGGCCCTCTTATGTAGACTCAAGTTTCCCCCCGGAGAGGGAAACCCTATTCAGAAAGAGTTGAATACCGGTGGTGGAGATTAAGACCCGACCCTCTTACGTAGGCTCTAATTCTCCCATGGTGAAATAAATCTATCCGACAAGAGTTGAATACCAGTGATAGTGATCAAGACCTAACCCTCTTATCCACGCTCCAATTTTCCCCTTGAGGGGAAAAAATTATCAGACAAGAGTTGAATACCAGTGGTGGCGATCATTCCCTAGCCCTCTAATGCATGCTCCCATTCTCCCGTGGAGGGAAAGAACTACCCAACAAGAGTTGAATTTTGGTGGCAGTGATTAAGACCTAGCCCTCTTATGTAGGCTCTAGTTCTCCCGCGAAGGGAGAAACATTGTCCAGTAAAAGTTAAATACCGGTGGTGACGATCAATACCCAACCCTCTTACTAAGGCTCCAGTTCTCTCATGGAGGGGCATAAACTATCTGGTAAGAGTAAAATATATGTTGCAATCTAGAATCCCTAGTCTATGATTTTGATGATGACAAATAATGTTGATTGAATTATTTCATTCTTCATTAAATATTTTGAATGTTACTCACGTCTGTGAGTACTAACATTTTAGGGAGATTACACACTGCTCATGATAATGGAAGACTCAAGACTAGGTAGAATAGGATATGAAGGGGTTTGTAATTTTTTTTTCTTGAGTCTGGCCACAAAATATTGTATGCAGATTTAGTGACCATGTACACACACACAAGGGCAGAGTTTTTTTTAAAGGAAAAATATTAATTTTTTATATAGATCGTACTATACAATTTTAAATTATATTGTAAGATATAATGTAGCTTAACGGCTAACTTTTGTGAACTAATCACACTGTACAATCTTATTCATACAGTATAATTTATTTTCAACCCTAAATCCTTGTTGCCAGATTAATTTAAGCTAGTTAGTAAAATTTGAATTTTAAACACATCATATTATACGATGCAAATCATACTATACAAAGATTTGAAAACTTTCTAAAATTAACCCTCATGATTATTTAATTAAATCAAGTTTAATTAATGATTGATGATCATACTGTATGAATTGGATTGTACTGTATGATGAACTGAGGAAATTTTCGGTCGTACCAAAGATCGTACAATATGAAACCTAAATTTTTGAACTAATTGTACTTTATGATTTATACATCATACAAGATTACCTAAATAAACTTAACTGATTGTACTGTATGAATAGGATTCTACCGGATAATGAACATATATGATTTTTGATCGTTCCAGCATTCATCCTGTACGAATAGAAGAAATAAATGATATTATACTGGACAATATTCATATTGTACTATACAAAGTATTGAAAAATTATTACTTATTCATACTCCTTTGTACTAGGATGAGAGTTATTTTAAATTGATCATGTTGTACGATTTGGGATCATAATTTACAAACAAAAATGGCTAATTTGAATTTTTTTAGGATTTCTTGAAGCCTATTATATATACAATATTGTAATTCATTAAAAAGAAGAGAGAGGAATGTGATAGCTGAAGGAACTCTAGAGAGGGTGCTTTTTGAAGAGATTCAAGGGTTGTGAGAGGAGAAGGTTAGCTTGTCCATGAAGAAAAGTAGTGTGAGGGGATCACACAGTTACTCTGATCTAGCTACATGCTTGCTCCTCCTATGGTCCGGGTGAGTCGTATTGTGAGAGTTCTCTAGGGGGAGAGGCTTCTAGGTCAAAGTCCTCAAAGGTTCTCTACCTTCTCTAAGATGGAGAAAAATGAGAAGGTCCGCTGTTGTAACCTAGAGGGTGACATAGTATCCGACACTCTACCACACCGAGGAAGGTGAAAGTGAGTTTTTGTAAATAGTTCTCTTCATTATTGTGGGAGCAGAAGGCGAGTCTCTTTTGAGTAGTGAAAATCTTAGAGTGGAGGACTCTGGGGAGTAGACGTAGGTTAAGGTTGACCGAACCACTATAAAAATTACTAGCATACTTTTTTTATATTATACATTGTACTTTTCTTGCATTTTAAATTTTTCTATAACTACTTGGTGAAAATTTGATTTTAGTATCATATTGTGTGATTTAAAATTTCATCATCATTGTTGTAATTGTTATCAAATCATTAACTTCCACATTTAATTAATTAAGTTATCTTTTAAAATAAATAAAAAAATAAAAAAATAGAACTTCTATTTAGGATTCATTTTAAAATACCAATTCACCCCTCCCCCCTCTCTTAGTGCTTCTCGAACTTTCAATATCAAGAGTGGTGATTTAACAAGGGTAGGATACTAGTGGTGGCAATCAAGACCCAACCCTCTTATGCAAGCTCCAGTTCTCCCCCAATGGGGAAAAATTATCAGGCAAGTTTCAAATACCGATAGCAACAATCAAGACCCAAGGCACATATGGTTCCTAAAAGTAAGAGTTGAACGGCATTGGCAGCGATCAAATCCAAGACATATGTCAATGGTGGAAATTAGAGGGTACACTAGTGATGGTAGTCAGGTGAAGGGCCAATGATTGGTTACCTAGAGGTAAAGGGTTAATTATGGTGGTCAAGAGGTAGAGACCCAACACTGATAGTCATGTAGATGGTCGATGGCATCAATGGTCAGGTTGTATGCTATTGGAAGCAATAAACATTTATGGTGATAGAGGCGGATAATAGACATTCCGTTGGTGGGCTAATGATATGTTTGGTGTGTTGATCGTAAAGGTTTAGTGGAGACTTGATGTTGAGCGAGTTCTAATTTTTCTTGAAGAAGGTGTTAAAGGAGATGCTTTAAAATGCTACATAGAAGAGGTTGAGGTAAATCTACCAAGGATGGCTGACCTATCCGAGGTTGGTTTACAAAGTATTACTTGAAGGTGTTAATCGGTCAAGATAATTCCATTAAGAATGCTTAAATTATAGTGGTTATTTTCCAAGGCATTTCTTGACATCATTAAACTGTATGGAAGAAGTTGAAGGAATCCATCAAATATGTTTGATATATATGAGGTTGTTTTTCAGAGCATGCTTAATGTCATTAATTTGTATGAAAGATGTTGAGGGAATCCACTAAAGATATTTGGCCTATTTAAGATTATTTCCCAAAGCATTGCTCAATAATATTAACCTTTATGGAAGAGGTTGACATAAGTTCATTAAGAATGTTTAACCTATCTAAGGTTGTTTACCAAGTTATTGTTTGATGGAATTAATTGGTCGAGATAAATCCATTAAGGATGTTTGACTTATATGAAATTATTTTCCAAGGTGTTTCTTGACGGTGTTAATTTATATGGAAGAGTTCAAGGAAATCCACCAATGATATTTAACCTATTTGAGGTTATTTGTTAGATTATTTGTTGATGGTTATAACATATATAGAAGAGGTCAAGAGAATCCACCAAGAATGGTTGACCATTGTAAAGTTTTTTTTTTTTTATTAGAGAGTTGCACAATGAAGTTAACCTATGTGAAAGAGGTTGAATTGAATTTTCCTGGAACTGATTATATCTTGATTGAGATGGGGTGAATGCCACATGTATCCTAAAATGAAGGTGAAAATTGGTTTGTCTTTAGACCGTTACTGTCTTTTTGAGGTTAAAACAATGTTTATCCAAAGGACAGAAGTCTAGCTGAAAACTATAAAGAATTTAGGATTCACTTGAAACCTTCTTGTATGAGAAGCTTTATAATAAATGTATTTCTATAAAAATATTTTTAGACAAGAAAGAGGGATTTTCTTGACCACAACCATATTTTAGATTCTAACCAAGGTTGCCTTCAGTCCAAATTTGCTTCTAATGGAATTAATGTAACAATATATGATAGTTGAGAGGTGATAGAATAATGCAAGTTTATTATTATAGTGATCTTACCCTCAATATTAAATGATTTTTCTTTTTGGATTTGACAATTGATCAGTTGTTAGACGGATGTATGACGATGGTTAGGGTCCGAAATGAAGTTCAGTGGTGGTTTGTGGATGGGCTATGGTATGATAATGGTCGAGCGAAAGTCCAACAAAGATCAATGACTGTCAATGGTCTAATAGTGATCGGTGGCCTAATGGTGGTCTAGAGTATGTACGACAATGGTTGGTGGTCGAATGGTGGTCTGATGGTGGTTGGTGGAAATTCAACTGTAATGGTGTTGGGTAGAACTCTAGAATTCTTGAAGCCTTAGAGCTCTCTCTAATCTCCAATCAAGGTCTTAGCCTCCTCCAAGAGTCTAAGCCCCTATTATTCATCTAAGAAGTGAGGGTCTATTCATAAATTTGTATAGTTGCATGGCTCGTAAATATGTAGAAGATTCAGGATAAATTCAGATTGCTCCATCGGATGACTCATAATAATTCCCTCAATCATGCAGTATATTTCAAAAAATTAAGTGTCTTAAAGATGTCATAATTAAACCATTTTGAGCTTGTTGGATTTGTCTCAACGAGCTGCTCGATTTGACTATAAGCATGCTATATTTAGAGATCATTTGGTCATCCAATTAATACTTTGAATCTTTCAAATATACTTCAAACCCATGCTTGGACTGATTTTGGTGTCGTTGGCTTAGTCTCCATGATACGTTCAATTCAACTATAAATTTGCTAAAATCATAGTTCAAGTGATCCAACATTTAATTTTGAAGTTGTCAACTAGAATATGCCACAAAATTCATGCTCGATCAAAGTGATTTTTGTTGACGAATCAGTGACTATTTAACATAATTAAATAAAAAGGATTTATTTTATTATTATGACTAAGTTTTAAATTAAATCATAACTAAAAATACTATAAATTATTTTTAATTTTATCCTTTAAGAAAAGAAATAGTGACTTAGGCTTCGTTTGGGACGGCTTTTTTATTGCTTTCTAAAATGGAGTTTTAGTACATTTTTTTTTATAACTAAAACTCCGTTTTAGAAAGCAATACAAAAGCCGACCCAAACGAAGCCTTAAGCAATTCATTTTCTATATTCATAAAATTTAAGTAAACTACCTAAAATTAGATAAGAGAAAACCAGAAAACTAAAAGAACATTTTGAGCTTTCAAAAAAAAATAATTTTCATGGTGTGTCTTCTAATTAATTAATTATTTTAGACAGTGTGGGCTTCCCCATAACTAGCTCAAAATGATTCAGAGATATGTATTCTTAACTTATACTGTGGTCATGATTATTTAAAATAATTAATGTTATCAGGTAAATATTCATTATCAATATTTATTTTCCTACACTAACTTTGATATCCTGCAATTTAACAAAAAAATAGCAACATTTACATTACAATATTAGGAAAATTTAGGTACATACAACTGGATCAAAAACAAATCTTTATGCTGGAAAAAAAAAGCATTTATATGTTGCTAAATTGAATTCTTTAAATAATAACACAAATCCAAGTAAGTAATCTTGATCTAAGCAAACATTAAAACTTAGAATAAAATAAAAAAATACATAATTTGAAGATTATAGAGTAGTTTAAATGCTCATTAGAACCTGAGAAAGGACTTTAAGGATTTTTTTTTTTAGAATAAAATGCGAAATTGCATTGCTAAATAAATCAAATAAAATACAAGCTAAAGAAAAATTCAACCCAATCCTAATCCATCACATTCCTCCTTTAAAATAATAAAGAAAGAATGGGGGATCTCCACATTATTTAGTTCTTCCCAAATAAAACTTCTATTGCAACCCAAATTAGCACAAAAATCAGCTAATTTTTAAATATATTGACAAACTTAAACAGATCAAATCCTAAATACACAGCTAGTCAACATGTTATTTCCCTTTCCACTAACCCAAAATAGAATGCAGAATAAGTGTGAATCAATACACCTTAACAGCTCACACCCACCAATCTAAATTTTAAAATATTCCACTTATTATGCATTTAGCTTGACATAAAAATAGTTTGTTAAAAGTTTATTGTATTGAGCATAATGATAATTACATAATTGAAATAAGTCAAATTGTGCACTAAAAGTAAATAATTTGAAAGTTCGTTAGGGATGTAAAGCCCTTAAGAACTAACCCGAGGCTAACCGGGAGGGGGGGGGGGGGTGAATTGGTTTTTTTTTTTTAATTTTCTTAGGTAAAGCACAACATTAAAACTAAAATAATTCACCACAAGAGCAGCGGATGTGAAAATTAAATGCGGAAGTAAAAGAAATAAAGATCACACCGGATTTATAGTGGTTCGGTTAAACCTTGCCCTACATGTCCACTCCTCGGAGGCACCCTCCAAGTATTGCACTAACTAAGTGTCTTTCATTTAGCTACCACAGCTAGACAGAGAAGCCTTTATAACAGACTCCTTTTCACCAACCTCGGTGTGGCAGAGAACCGACTCCTTTTGCTTCCTCTTGAAGCGGGCAGAGAACCCAGTCTTTTTGCTAAAGTAGACCTCCCAAGAACCTCCCAAGGATGAAGGACAAAGAACGGAGATGACGACTTGGAACCTTGCTTGGAGCAATATTTGTGAACCCTCTCACAAACTCCCCCTCACAAGTTCCTCTCTCTCTCTCTCTCTCTCTCTCTCTCTCTCTCTCTCTCTCTCTCTCTCTCTCTCTCTCTCTCTCCCCCAAGGCTCTCTCAGGTCAAGACAGCATCACTCCAGGTCTTAAGTATGAGAAAATTTGGGTCCTTGAAATAAAATTTTAAGAACCAACATTATCGTCCAGGATGATATTTATATCGTCCTGTACGATAAGTACAAATTAAGCTCAATCAGCTTGGACGATATGGGATGATCAAAAGAAATTTTATTTATATCATCCAGGCCGATACCATATCGTCCTGTACGATTAGTTCAAATCACAGATTATTGGCCAAAAAATCGCTCGGAAAGGAGGTCTGGATGATCCATCATTAGCTTGAATGTCCGAGCCGATCTCACTATCGTCCCGGACGATTAGTTCAAAATCGAGGCAAATCGTCCAGAACATTGCTTGGAATAGAGCTAGCCGATGGTTGCAGGCCATCATCTTGGCTGATCCTGTGATCGGCCCGACCGATGTGATCGTATCAATCAGCCTTAATTGCTTTCCATAATTGCAAGATTAATTTATGCATAATTATTCTTTATCATCCTGGACGATGAAATAGATCGTCCTGGCCGATAAACTAAAATAAAGAATATCTAAATTGATCATGGTGGCTAATTCTTTTTGATTTGAGCTTATCGTCTTGTATGATACTAGAATAGTCTAGGACGATGTGCTTAATGACGGCTGCCTTAACTAGGATGCCCTAATTAGGATATCTATTTTTAGTCGGATCATCCTGGACGATATGAACATCATCCAGGATGATGTACTCAAAACAGAAAAATATAAAAAATCTCTCAAGTGTGTGTGTGTGCAAGGTTACTTAGCATCAGGAACCACTTTTATAATTGACTCAAGAAAGGAAAATTACAGACTTGACTCAACCTAAATCTACCCAATCTTGAGCTAGCTTGAGTTGCATTTGATCATGTGGACCTGAATAGTTAGTAGGCAATGCAGTCGTAGAAAAATAGAAATGTTTGCTATCATCAAAAGTCTAATCCATAATCTCAGAGTCACAATAATCTTCCCCTTTTTTGATGATGACAAACACAATCAGAAAAGTTTAAGCAGTTATGGCAATTTAATAACCATAGTGTGATGAAAAAAAAGTTTACTAAGTTCCAGAATCAAATTACAAGATACATTATACTACTCCCCCTTTTGACATTACAAAAAGGAGGGGAAAACAACAAAACACAATAAAAAACATAACAGAAACTAAAATGAAACATAAGGAAAACAAATTATAGAAAACAAAAACTAAAACTAGTAAAACGAGAGACTTTGATCTTCAAATGAAGGAGGTGGTGGTGGTGGTGGCTGCTGGAAGTAAGTGGAAAACGTAGCAAACTGTGCCCCAAACCAGGCAATGTCCTAGTCGTGCTGCTGCTGCTGGTGTGTAACATAGGCATCAAATCAGGCCACGTCCTCAGCATGCTACTGTTACTGGTGTGCTACGTACATCTCGAAGCTAGTCTCCCACTGATCAAATCTCTCCACCAACTGATCAAGCTAATAGTGCTGGCGGAGAGGAATAGGTTTAGGAACAAGAGCAGGAGCCTCCTCCTCCTCGGCCCCTTGAGCTTCCTCATCTCATGGGTGGAGACAAGTACTGTGAAAGATGTTGAAGGAGCCGTTTGAGTAGAAGGGTGGCTGAAGGTCAGGAGCAGGATATTAAAATTGGTATTTGGATTCTAGAACATAAGCAATGAGGTGTCCTAGAGCCAAATTGGGTTTCCTCTTATGACCTAAATCGTAGATTATAGTCAAATGATCAATGTAGCGAAAGATTAGGTCTGTGGCATTGAATTTTCTATGAGCCAAAATGTAAAATGTAGCAAGTGAAAGAAGAGGAGTGATGTGGACTCGATCACCGGCTTTTGAAATAACAGAAGTGCGAAGGATATGCTGAATCATCCTAGCATCTTTGAGTAAAGAGCTAGTCTCTCCAACATGAAAGTTTACGTTAGTGTTGCGAAGAAATTGATTTTCCATAAACCAGTCAAAGTCAGGATCCAAAATAAGGGTATGCAGCTTATCCCCAATGGTGGATAGCTGTAACAGTTCAGCACAATCTTGATATGTGATATCGACAGGGCATCAATTCACATAAGAGGTGAGAGCAGTGTAGGAAGAATTTATGCGAAGGTTTATGTAAAATTCAAAAAGAAGTTTAGAATTAAAGGGGACTACGAGGGTGAGAATAAAGAAAAGACAGGTTTGATTGAGAAGATCTAGTACCAGATAGGAGAGGTGGACTTGATAGATTGTTTGGGAGTGGGTGATGCTGCATGACTTATATCTGTGGTAGGCAGCCTGATCGTCTGCCTCCCGGAATCAAGGGTCCAGTGTAGCCCTTGAGGAGCTTCCAGACGTATGTCGAGAATGCTTATTGCCAGCCATAGTAAGCAAACAGGAAGTAAACAAGAGAGGAGAAGAAGATTGAAGTGAGAAACATTGGCTAGAAGGCTCTAAAGTTAAAAGATCGGCCGGATCGTCTAGGCCGATCGCAGGATCGTCTAGGCCAATCGTAGGATCATCCAGGACGATCACAGGATCGTCCAGGACAATCTAGTGCAATTATTGTGAATAGGCCAATTGGTTAAAAAGGTGGTCTGATCGTCCAGGATGATCAGATATCATTCGGGATGATTAGACACAGGTGATCATCCCGAGGTGTCAGCCGAATGACCATTGAGAAAGCACATCGTCCAGGTCGATTAGGTGGATCTTCTAGGATGATGCTCAATAATGGATCATACCGTTCGAATTTAAAATGTTTTAAATCATGCGCCATATGTATCGTCCAAGATGAACAGTGGATCATCCAGGACGATTGTCTAAAAATGGATCGTCCAGGGCAAAATTATAGATTTTAAACGTGCTGACACGTGTATCATCCAGGCCGAATAGGTGTATCGGACGGGATGATAACCAATAAATGCATCATCCAGGATGAAAAAGGTATCGGCAAGGACAATCAAGATGATTGTAGCAGAGGTCGAACATATCGTCCAAGATGATAAAGGATCGTCCAGGATGATGAGAGCAAAAAAGTCATAATATTAAGTAGATAGAGTTTTTGATGAAAAAGAACATATCGTCCAGGATGATAAAGGTATCGGCTAGGACGATGTGATAAAATTTTGAACTTCAGAGGAATGATGGAGATGATCAAAGAAGGCCCAAAAATAATAAAATCAACTAAGAACAATAATATTGAAACACAAAAAAGGCATAAAAACTAGCAATGAAATAATTTTTTTTAATTAGCAAGGTATGGATATGATAAATGCTCCAAATAATTAAATTTTAAAGATTTGTAAGATCAATGATTTAACAAAGTCGAAATATGAAAATGGTGGAATATGCGATCCTGTTAACCCTAGCTCGGACTTCTTTCAGGGCAAAATCGTCTTTTGAAATCAAAAGGCCTTACTTAGAACAAACTAATTGGGTAAAAAAAAGATCCGTATAAAACTTGCTCCAAAGAAAATATCTTATAGAATAATATACCAAAGCAATTTGTCTCAATCATAAAATTTGAAATCAAGCCTTTGAAAATATTAAGTAACTCATGAATTTTTCTAAAATTTTAATAGTTTGAAAGAGGAGTAAGCTTGTATTTTGTGGGCTCATTTTATGCCTCTTATCAATTTGAATGGTGCTCTTTGCGCATCTTTTGATTTTTGATACATTTTTTGTGTATATTTTTCAATTTGGCATCATTGCGCATCTTTTTATTTTTGGCATCATTTACTTTTTTATTTTTTGTTCTTGCAAGCTAGATCTCTTTTCAAAAACTCTTAAAATATTTTTAGTTGTGAGTAGATCTTCCAGATATTAGAGAAGAGAAACTCACTCTATAATATAAAGAAGCATAGACCACAAAGCAAACTTTAGTAATTATATGATAAGTGCAATGATAATATTTTAATTAATTTGAAAGATATATAAAAGTTTTGATATTATAAATATAAGGTAGATTATTGTAGCAAGATAGAAAAGATCTTAATTTCAAAAACCAGTTGTTAATTTGAGATAGACTTTTGTTTAGAAAAGAAAATTATACCACTAAAATATGTTAGAGGGAGGGAAACCATCAACGGTGTTTCTCCCTTTAACTGATTTAGAGATATTAAAACATTGACTATAAATCTCAAAAAATAAAAATAAGGAGAAAATATCAAATCAGTAATGATCCAAAATGAAACGTGTTAAATCAACAAAAAATGACAAAAGGTAGAGAAAGAAACTAACTAAATAAAAAGGAAGGAAAAGAAGTTAACAGTAAGCAATTGATCAGAAAATCATGTAACTCAGATTTAATTAAGCAACATTTTTAAGCAATTTATGAGCCGCGATCCTTTTCTTGTCCAAGTATCATACGCTCTCACGAGGTCTTTGGTGAGAGCATACCTGCAAAATCAGCAAATGTCAAATTTAAGAACCCAAACAGGTTTGGATTCCTTCTTAAGAAAAGAAGAATGTGATACATGAGTGTTATGCAGTGAATTCTGTAATTTGGGTCTCCATACCAAATGTGTACTACGGTGAATGGTGCAAGTATGTGATATGTGTTCTAACATCCCACATGAAAAACATCTAACTCCAGGAAAAGAAATTCATAATCAGTTCGGGTTATAATGCCTCTTCACAGTTATTGGCTTTGGATCAAATATGGGTGTCATCAAATTTTTCTTAAGTGCATCCAATTCAGCTTTAAACCTCAAGTGAGCATTTTCTAAATCAATCTCCAAACAGTGATTTTTATGCTCATATTCTTTAGTAGAAGCTTTAAAATCAGATTCAAACGAGGTGTAGGAAGCCTTCAAAGAATCATGCTCAATTATTAATTCAGAATGATTTTTATTTAAATCATCAAATTCATCAAGTTGAGACATATGATTGCTATCAATTTGAAAGTGATCTTTACTCAAAATTTCATGCTCTTTTTATAAATTCAAAAACTCCAATTTCAAACTAGCGTAAATTTTTTTAAGTTTTTTATATGATGTATGAATTTTCTCACATATTTCAAGCAATTGGTCATAGGTTGGTTGGCATACCTCTTCTTGGTCAGATTGTTCAAAATCACCAGCCATTAAGCATAAGTTTTTTGTCTCCTCCTCAGGTTCCGTTTCAGAGGAATCTAATGCAGAATCCACCCAGAACGCCTTTTAGAATCGCTTCTTGCTCTTGTCCTTTTTGAAGTTTGGTTTCTCCTCACCCTTCTCCTTACTTGGGTGTGCCTTAAGCGTAGGACAATCAGCTTTAATGTGCCTAGGCTTCCTGCATTCAAAACAAATTGTATCATTAGAATTCTTAAAATTTTTGCTACCCTTACCTTTATTCCACTTTTGATCATTCTTGTGCTTCTTCCTTAGAAATCTCTTAAATTTCCTTGTGATTAAAGCAACATCACTGCTTTCAGACCTGAAAGAATCAGTGTCTGAATCGTTCGCCTTAAGTGCCACCATTTTCTCCTTCTTCCTTTCACCTGCATCAATATTTCTTTAGTTTACCCCTTGCTCGTAAGCAATAAGTGAACCAAGTAAGTTATCGATCCAATATGTATTTAAATCTTTAGATTCATACATTGCAGTAATTTTTGCATCAAAAGAGGAAGGCAAACATCTTAAAATTTTGTTTACGTTTTCATAGTTAGAAAGTTCTCTTCCTAATGCATGCAATGAAGTAACAATCTGAGTAAACCTTGTATACATTTCAGAAATCAATTCAGAAAGTTTCATACAAAAAAGTTTGTAATCATGCAAGAGAATATTCAAATGGGATTGCTTGACTTCATTAGTACCTTTATAGGTGATACACAATTTATCCCAAAATTTTTTACCAGTAGTGCAAGTGGAAACACGCATGTTATCTTCCGATTTCAAAACACAAACAAAATAGTTCAAATATTTTGCATTTAATTATGCTAAATCCCTATCATCTAAAGTCCATTCTGTAAAAGGAAGTGGAACAGTAATGCCATTAAATTTTTCAGATGGAGGTGTATAACCATCCTTAACAAGCATCCACATGTGATAATCAATTAATTGTAAAAACGTAGACATGCGAGTTTTCCAAAAATCAAAAGGAATATTATCAAACAAAGGTGGTCGGGTAATAGAATACCCTTCCGTAGTATTATGATTTCCGTTGTTAGCCATGGATTGAAATTCAAAAAGTTTTTAAACTTAGATTTTATGAATCTCACTCTGATACCACTTGAAAGTTCGTTAGGGATGTAAAGCCCTTAAGAACTAACCCGAGGCTAACCAAGAGGGGGAGGGGGGGGGGTGAATTGGTTTTTTTTTTTTTTTTTTTTAATTTCTTAGGTAAAACACAACATTAAAACCAAAACAATTCACCACAAGAGTAGCGGATGCAAAAATTAAATACGGAAGTAAAACAAAGAAAGATCACAACAGATTTTTAGTGGTTCGGTCAAACCTTGACCTACGTCCACTCCTCGGAGGCACCCTCCGACTATGGCACTAACTAAGTGTCTCTCCTCTATCTCCCACAGCCAGGCGGAGAAGCCTTTACAACAGACTCCTTTTCTCCAACCTCGATGTGGCAGAGAACCAACTCCTTTTGCTTCCTCCTGAAGCAGGCAGAAAACCCGGACTTTTTGCTGAAGTAGACCTCCCAAGAACCTTCCAAGGATAAAGGATGAAGAACGGAGACGATGACTTGGAACCTTGCTTGGAGCAACATTTGTGAACCCTCTCATAAACTCCCCCTCACAAGTTCCTCTCTCTCTCTCTCTCTCTCTCTCTCTCTCTCTCTCTCTCTCTCTCTCTCTCTCCCCCTCTCCCAAGGCTCTCTCAGGTCAGGACAGTAGCACTCCAGGTCTTAAGCATGAGAAAATTTGGGTCCTTTAAATAGAATTTTAAGAACCGACATTATCATTCAGGACATACGATCAATATAAATTAAGCTCAATCAGCCTGGACGATATGGAACGATCAAAAGAAATTTTTTTACATCATTCAGGCCCATACCATATTGTCCTGTACGATTAGTTCAAATCACAAATTATCAGCCAGACAATTGCTCGGAAAGGAGGTCTGGACGATCCATGATAGCTTGATCATCCGGGCCGATCTCACTATCGTCTCGGACGATTAGTTCAAAACTGAGGCAAATCATCTAGAACATTGCTCGGAATAGAGCTAGCTGATGGTTGTTCATCAAGGCCATCGTCCCAGCCAATGTGATTGTATCAATCAGCCTTAATTGCTTTCCATAATTGCCAGATTAATTTAGGCATAATTATGCTTTATCATCCAGGATGATGTAATGGATCATCCTGGCCAATATACTAAAATAAAGATTTCCTAAATTGATCATGACGGTTGATTCTTTCTAATTTGAGCTTATCGTCCTGTACGATACAAGAATTGTCCAGGATGATGTGCTTAATGACGGCTATCTTAACCAAGATGCCCTAATTAGGGTTTTTGTTTTTAGTCAGATCGTCCTAGACGATATAAACATCATCTAGGCCGATGTACTCAAAACAAAAAAAACCCAAAAAATCTCTCAAGTGTGTGTGTGCAAGGTTACTAAGCATCAAGAACCACTTTTACAATTAACTCAAGAAAGGAAAAATTACAGACTTGACTCAACCTAAATCTACCCAATCTTGAGCTGGCATGAGTTGCATTCGATTATGTGGACATGAAAAGTTAGTAGGCAAAGCAGTCATAGAAAAACATGAATGTTTGCTATCATCAAAAGTCTAATCCATAATCTCAGATTCACAACATAATTAGGTACCCCTTCAAATATTAGATCTTTTTAGAACAACATATTTCAAGCAGATAAGCACATATATCATTGCATTATAGTGTAAAATATAGATAAACTAAACTTAGAATTTCACAAAATGCTTTATCCGTAGATAATAGATTTAACTACCAAGCAGAATTTCATAATTTTAAAATATTACCAAATTACCAATAATTATTCATAATATTATTTTAAAGCTTTAATTGTACTACAACCATATTTTTGGGATCAAAATTATTTTTTAATTTGCCAAAAATCACACATTTTTTAGTCTATCCGATGAAAATTTTCTAGAATTATGCATAAATGTCTAGAACTATTATATCTATAATATATATAGTTACACAATGAAAGTATTGTGGTTACAAAGTTATCCTTATTTTTACTCTACAAAATTATAAATAAATAAAAATTTATCAAAATTCTCATATTTTTAAAAACTCGGATAGGTGAAATATAACCTACCTCAATCTAGATAATTTTCTTAATTGGACGAACAGTAAAAAATAGATCAAAGGCGCAAAAATCCCACTTTCTCCCACTAGAATCTATCCCTCTCTTTCTAATCAGCTATATATGGTTTTATTTTATAAATGATGAAAGATAGATTTTAATATTTTTATTGAAATTTGACCTAGCATCATAGTGCTCCCCCCTAGAGAGCATACGGCCCTAGTGCCACACATTAGTTCAAATTCTAAAATTCTGCTAGAGAGCTCAATGCCACAGGGGCCTACCCAACACCACAATACTCCCAGAGACAATTTTCTTGATTTTTTATGAATACACACATACCCTAAGCACCAGCTTCAAAAAGAACTTTAAACACACTCAAGCATACAGAACACACAAACACACATGTAGAAGACATGAAATATATTAATTTCAAATCATAAACCTTACCATATTGTGTTAGAATAGTTACAATTATGTGTCACCACTACAAGTATTACAATCTTTCCCTCCTACAAAAAAGTCATCCTGAACATTTCAAATCTTAGATCAATGGAGCACATTGGGATATAACTATCTCATGTTAGATTTCTTCCCTAAGTGGATTTTTTTAGAGTTATGTGCTTCCACTATACATTAATCATTGAAATTTATTTATTCCTTAGCTTTCTAACATCATATCTTAATATTAATTATGGTTCTTCTCTGTAGCTCATATTCAGATGCATCTCAATCTCTTTTGTAGATAATCCGATTCACATTTTCTCATAGATGATAGAGGGGATATGCCATGAATATTAGACATGTGATATGGAAATTATAATTTGAAAGAAGACTTTCTAATCATTTCAATTATTTCAAATGATATAATGTACTTTATATAGCTCCTCATCTTTCCCAAACCTTTTTATGCCCTTCATTGGCCTAATCTTCATATATATAAAGTCTCCCACCTTAAATTCAATTTCTTAATGTTTTGCATTATAACATTATTTCTACTTATCCTACACTATATTTAATCCATCTTTGACAAGATGGATCTTTTCATTAGCATCATCAACCAAAGTTGGCCCAATCAGACTCCTTACTCCTGCTTCTTTCCAAGACGTGATCTTAAATTTTCTACCATACATAGCTTGAAAATGTGCAATACCTTTACTTAACTAAAAATTATTGTTGTAACCGAATTCAATCAGAGGAATGTAATTCTCCCAACCTTTGACAAAATCTAGAACACAGTAAAAAATTCCTCTAATTCTTAAATAGTTCTTCTAGATTATCCATTAATCTATAGATGGAAAGTTTAGTTGAAGAGTAATGTAGTGCCCCAACCTTGTTGAATACCTCTCCATAACCTGAAAGTAAATATGTTATCTTGATCAGAGATTATAACTTCTAATATTTCATGCAGCTAAACAATTTCTTGCACATTCACCAGTGCCAATTTATCCATTAAATAGACTATTAGATCGATTGAAATGTATAGATTTCATTAGAAGATCTTTCATAACTTAGATAGCATCATGTTCCTTTCTTGGTCTAGGGAATCTCATAGTAAAATCCTTTATCATTTCTTTTCATTTTCACTGTGGAATATGCAATTGTTATAAAAGGCATCCAAATTATTGATGCTCAACTTTTAATAACTGATAGGATTCAAACTTGGCAATAAAATCAATCAAATCTTTCTTCAATGCAAGCCAATGGAAAATACATTTTAGATCACTATAAATTTTTCTACATCTCTGATGTATAATATAGCTAGAATAGTGTTCCTCATGTAGAATCACTTATCTCAGATCTCCAAAACTATAACTCATAATCTATTCATATATAAAAGGACACTAGAATTAGATAAACTTAGTTCAATTTTCTTTCCAGACTTAAATTGTTCTATCAAATTCAGATAGTCTAGATTTGACTTCTGAGCTTTTTGAATCATTTCCTATAAAGATAGTTGGATAATAATTTCAACCAAAGTACTTGAATCTCGATCAATATAAGCTTTTACCTCCATTTGTAGTCTTTCCATATCATGACATCCCAAAAGACTTCATACTTAGAGCATTTTCTACTATGTCGACTTTACCAAGCTTATATTGAATAGTTAAATCATAATCCTTAATTAGCTTAAACCCTCACCTTTGCCTCAATTTCAATTCTTTTTTTAATAAATATGTATATAAAACTTTAACAAATAGTGAATATCTCAAACCTGACTCTATAGAAGTAGTGCCTTTAAATCTTTAATGCAAATATGATAGTAGCAAGTTTAAATTATGTCAAATAATTTCTCTCATGCAGCTTCAATTATCTTGAAGCATATGTTATAACCTTTCCATTATGCATCAAAATATCCTAATCTCTATAGCAACACATCACCAAACATTTCAAATCCCTCCATACCTAATGGAATAGCCAGAACTATAGTAGATGACAAACAAATATTCATTCTCTAAAAACTATCTTCAAAATCATATGTTAAGATAAAGGCCACCAACTTCTAATTTAGTATCATAAGAGGTAGAGATATCTAGGAAATTTCTTTCATAAATTTTTTTGTAATAGTTGACCATGCCTAGAAAGCTACTGATCTCAAAAAGTAGGCCCTTATGACTCCAATCCAAATCTATGAGAAGTGTAATAACTTAACCCAATAAAACCCATAGATATACAGTTCCCTTGATGTTGACTTTTGATAGGCCAACCCAAGATCAAGTTTCAGGCATTTTATATATATATATTTAAAAATTTAAATAGACTATAGAGCTTCTAATCAACTTCTAGTAAGCAAAAAAAAAACTCATCCATAATTCCTTTCATTCATCATCAAAATGCATATGCAATATTTACACTATTGTACATAGATATATAATGAAATAAAATAATTAAATGACTAGCTACAACTTTATAAAATCATAAATATACCCATGCAAACTCCAATAGATCATATCATAAATATATAGCTTCTTAACTTCCTTTTTTTTCCTTTTCCATGACATGAAATAGAATGTGGAATAGGTGTGAGCCAGCACAACTTAGTAGATCACGACCATCTATTTAAATTTTTAAACATTTCACTTATTATACATTTAACTGAATAATGTAAAAGTAGTTTGCCAGAAAATTTTCATTCTGAGCATAATGGTAATTACATATAAAGGAAATGAGATATACTATGCACTAAAAGTAAATAAACTAGCACTCCATGTATCATAGTAGAATAATAACATATTTCCCTCAGGCCCTTATACTTACCATAAAAAAATAGGCTCTTATGACTCTCTATACTAGCATATTAGAAAACAGACTCTTAATATTTAATACATATCATATATTCAGAAATTCAGGCCCTTATGAATCCCTATGCATTTAACACTAAAACTTCAACCACATATTAGATCTCCTCATAATCATATATTTCAAACAGATAAATACATATATCATTGCATAAAAGAAATGTAAATAAACTAAATTCAAAATTTTAAATAATGCTTTATCCATAAACAATAAATTTAACTATTAAGAAGAATATCTCCATTTCAGAATATTATTAAATTACTAGGGATTATTAAAAATATTATTTTAAAGCATTAATTGCATTATAACCTTATTTGTCTGGATCAATTTTTTTTTTTTAATTTTCAAAAACAACACATTTTTCATTCTACTGATAATAATTTTCTAGAAAATACATAAATGCTGATAACTGTTATATGTATAGCTTACAAAAAGGTACATGATAAAAACTTTGCTGGTCCAAAGTTATCCACATATTTTCTCTACAAAATTATAACTAAATAAAAAATCCTAACATTATTGTATTTTTTGAAAATTGAGATAGGTGAAATGTAATATACCTCAATCTGGACAATTTCTTAAAGTGTGTTGATAATAAAAAATAGACTAAAGGGTGTAAACTCTCAAATTCTCTCACTAGAATCTATCCCTATCTCTCTCTCTCCCCCCTCTCTCTCTCTCTAACTAGTTAAAAAGGCAGGTTTATTATTATTTTTATAAATGATGAGAAAATGGATTTTGATGTTTTATAAAAATTTGACCTAGAGCTATAGCTCTAAACCTTGATGTGTCATAGTGTCTGACCCAAGCACTACGATGTTAGTTCAAATTTAGAAATCTATTGAAGAGCTCAATGTTGCTATACTACCTACCTAGTGCTGAAACACTCCTAGGAGAAAAATTTTAGATTTTTCATGCATACATATAAACCTCAGAGACCCGCTTCATGACAAATTTAAAAACACTCATGCATCCATAATCATAGACGCATGTACAAGACATAGAATAAAATATTTTCACTTCATTGCTCTTACCATATTGGGTATGAAATGGTGTAATTATGTGCCACCACTACATGTATTACAAGAAGCAACTGGGATAATTATATGTGCCAATTGTCATTTAGTTAATAAACATGTGCTTGTTGAAGCTCTACAAATTGTGCTTCTTGATACTATATTTGAAGTTGTTATTTGAATTACTTAATGTATTATATCTGAATTGAAAGAAATATGGCTCCAATCTTTAGTATTCTCTTATTTATCACCTGTTTCTACTATTTAGGTAGACTATTGTTGCCTATTACCACTAAGAAAATTAAAGAAAAAGAAACCCTAAAATTGGAAATCGGGGGGGGGGGGGGGGGGGGGGGGGGGGGAGGGGGGAGGAATGAAGAGATATAGAAACAATATCTAAAATGAATGAGACTAAATAGAAAAAAGATGGATTCTTTAAAGAAAACCCTTCCCTTTTTTTGGAAGAATGGGAGGATAGGCTTGATGCTCCTCTATCTTATGAATGCAATCAATTTGATCTTCTAAAGCCATGTGTTAATTGCATTTACTATTTAAATGATGTTGTTATCATTTGAGGGATTAGGTATCATCCATTAAAAAAATATTTATAGATTGTTATGAGTGCTTTTCATAGACACTAAACTATTACATGCTAAAATATGTATAATAGTAAAGAAAGAGAATTTAAAGTGTTAAATATGTACAAAGATCCATCATACACATAAAAAAGTAAGGTTGTAATATATACTAGAAGTTTTATATTTAAATACTAAAATAAGAAAAAGCATGAGGCCTATCCCATTTGAAATGATTTAATGGTACATGTTAAACATTTTAATTGGTGCCCTTACTCATAATTAGATAAGATATTAATACAATATAGTAGACATGAACTATGGTGATTGAATTTCATGGTGAAAGTTGTACTAGTCTTATGGTATTAAAGTTGACTTCATTAGATCTATTATGATTTTTTTTATCATTCTCCATTAAAGAGACGAGAAAAGAGACCAAATCAAGTGTTAGTTTTAATGTCAACATCACAAGTTAGAGCCGAGGTTGATGGCATGTATTGGTCTTATTGGGGATGATGTCGATTGGCATTGATGCTAATAGTGTGCATCAGCCTTTTAAGTAATTACATGCATCAGCCTTTTAGGCAATTATATGCATCAACTTTATTAGTGATAATAGGTGTGAAAATAATGTGCATTAACCTAGTAGGTGTGAAATCATACATATATGTTGTTAGCATGGTGAGCGATAAAATTAATGAGTGTTAATGTTTATATTCGTTATGTGCATTAAACTTACAAGTAATAACTTGTATCAAATTTTTGGCGAGGTAGGATATAAAGTCAGTAAGCAACTATACTTGTACAAATATCATGCATTGGCCATATAAACGATTATGTGCTTCCATTTTATTAGTGGAGATATGTGACAAAGTTGGCATTAGTTGATGTTTGTATTGATGGTGAGCATTAACCTAATAGATGATGGTTGTATGATGATAAAATTTGAAGATACCTACTAATGGCAATTATTTTCAATATTGAATGTTAGATATAGCACTAGAGTTATTCATATATACAATCTATCTCCAATTTCAAGTAAAAGTTTAAAGTCCATTTAATATGAAGAATGAAAGTCTATTTATTTTATTTGGTGACACTAATATAATTTTAGATAAAATCTCCAAATTACTCTATCATGTAGCTTATGTTGATTAACTTGATCATAAAACATTATTCTCACATTTACATGCCTTAATGACTTCATAATTGCGTAATGTTAGAATTATTGAATTCCTAGAGCACTCATTTTGAATACAAATATATTAATTCATAGATTGTCTAGTCCTTCAATTAATTTTTATTTACATTTAAAGTGTTTAATTTAGGCTTATTTGGAGTTAGATAGTATCACTTTTAGTGTTATTGAAATTGTCTCATCAAGATGTTTAGTTTACCTATAAATTTATTGAAATTTAAATTTGGACAACCCAAAAATCAAATCCATAAACATCTAATTCAAAAATACATCAAGATCCATACTTGATTAGATGGATTTTTTTATGATGTAAGAAACTTATATTACTGCCACTAAAAAATTTAACTAAAGCTATTGTATAGTTTAGTGCTCATTATCAACTATAATTCATTGTCCCGCTTTTGAATCATCTAATTCATGCATGATTTATTGGTAGATATCATAAGAGAACTCAATGCTTTACATCTAACCACTATATTTAATAATTGAAGCCATTATATTGCCACTATTCCATATGTTACTTATAAAGAAAACAATTTTTTCCTCTAGTAATTATATTAATATGTCATCATAATGCAATTTGCATAGACTATGATACATGGAGGAAAATCATCGATTATAAAAATGCACAACCCATTTCATTTTGGCTTGGCTTCTTCATCCAAATTTGAGATGAGGTGTACAGAGAGAGAGAGAGAGAGAGAGAGAGAGAGAGAGAGAGAGAGAGAGAGAGATTGAGGTGGACTTAAGAAATACTTACCTATGGTAATATCCGAACATTCGAGCAGCTAACATGCCAAGTACTAACGAGCATGAACATCTAAAGATAATAGGAACTTGTGTTGATAAAAAGGAACTGTAGTTGGGTGATGAAGTTCGAAGAGACCTAAGTTAAGCCATAGAGGTTGGAGGGACTATAGTCAGGCTATAGAGGTTAGAGGGACTATAGTCAAGCTACAGAGGTTAGAGGGACCTTCATCGAGCGATAGAGGTCAGAAGAACCATAATCGGGAAAAAGAGGTTGAGGGGGCCATGATCGGGTGAAGGAGGTAATGGGGGCTTTGGAGTGCATTTTAAACTGTTAAAATATTTAAGGCTCTATATCCCCTAAATAATATTTAGGTTTTCTTTAATATATAAAAAATAATAAAGTCCACTTAACATATGCAAGTATATATGTCGGATAAAGTAATAAAATGATATAGTTGAGTGTTAAATCCATGTGGAAGTATGCTTTATAACAATCAAATACTACCATTTACTCTAATTATAAAATTATCTTACTAAAATTAAAATATTGATTGTGGATATTCAATCACTGAATAAAAATAGTAAAAAAAATGGATATAATATTTAAATAAAGTACTTTAAATTGATAAATGTAAATTGTATATCTTTCCTAATCAAATCATTATTTGAAAATAAGATTCAGAGTATATGCATCTCTAGATCTCTATCAAGCTTATAGGGGTTAAAAGGATGTCTATTGATCTCTTACAATCATATCATCTCCTTAAGAACCTAATATATTTTATATACTATGTACATATATGCAAACATATTAATTCAATATTCCTGGTTATTCTTGCATTTCTCTATTGAGGTTATACATCATAATACCTTTTAATATACATATAACCACTATGCGAATTAAATAAAGAGTTAAAAAAATATTAAAAATATCATTTAAATTTATAGCATAATAATGTTCATTAGCACTTAATATATTCTCTACATCATCAATCCAAAACTAAAGAATTTGCCATGCATGGAAGAAAATATAAGTAAACTCATTTTGAATACAATCATGGAATAACAAAAATACAAGAGAGTGATATCACTAGGAAGGTTCAATGTATCTCCTCTAAACTCCTTCCTTAATGTATACAGTTTCTCAAATAAATACTAATAAAGACTCTAATGATTATATGTAGCAATTCTCTAGTCTCTCATAGAATTGACTCTAAGATATATCTAAAGAAGTACTCTAAAAAGTACTAAAATTAGACAAATGATTCAACTCTCAAACAAACATAACATCACTATAATTTAAAAGATAACATAACAATAGAAGGTGGCATTATGATGCTTCAAAGAGTGGTGCAATGAGGTTTTTAAGAATTTATTTACTAGCAAAGCTAGTAAGAGAAACCTATGTGAGAGAAACTCTGAGAAAACAGTTTGAATTTTCACAGAAATTCAAATTTTTCTCATTGTGAGAGTTGCGGGAATCGCATGGCGGCAAATACTCGCCGGTAATAACTTGCTGGCGGGACCCTGGAGGATCGTCGTCCAGTTCAGAAGGCTTTGAATGTTTCATCCCGTCCGATGCTTTCGCCGCCGGCGTTCGGTGATGATGTAGCTGCAGCCAATCTGATGGCTAAATCTAAAGGTTATAAATGAATTTTTATTAAAGAAGGAAGCTTTGTAGCTAGAAGAGAACCAGAGGTGATTGGGAAAGGAAAGAGCATTATGGTGGAAGAGAATGCCAAGAAGGTTTTCAATGGCTGTTTTGCATTGAAACCTTTTGAAGGTTTTGATGCATCTCCGTCTTCTAAATCTAGTATTGATAAAAGTACCTTATTGATTGGAAAGGTAGATGTCATGGAAAAGAAGAGTTATGATCTTAGCTCAATAGAAATTTCTTGTCCAGCAAATACAGGAATCCTGGGAGAAAATGATAATGCAGTGAAATAGCAGGAGAATGCGGAGCCAACAAAAATACTATTCTTTGACTTGGTGAAAGTTAGAGATGTTGAATCAGCCAACAAGGGTGACTGTGGAGAGGATGTGTCAAGCCCTATTAGAAATTGTGATGGAAAACAAATGAACGTGTGGAGGAAAAAAGATAACATCAAAGTTGCAGATTTACAGCTGGGTAACTTCCTAGCTGAAGATAGAGTGACTGTGAAATTGCTTGAGCAAAATGAAAAGGAGAATGCAGATAAGCTTAGCAACTCAATTGTCATAAAGGTATTTGGAGGTGATCCCCCATTATGGGTCATAAGCTCAGAACTAAGAAGACAATGGATGCAATGTGGGAAGTTTCACCTAACCATGTTAGGCATGGAATGGGTGCTTTGCTAATTTCATGATTCAGAATAATTGGAAGCTGTTATGAATAATGAACCATGGTTTGTCAATGGGAAGATAATTGGGGTGGACAAGTGGTCTCAAACATTTTCTCCTAATTCTCTAAAAGGCTTGATAGCTCCGATTTGGATCAGGCTTCCAAATCTACCTCTTCATTGTTGGGATAATATTTATATTTGTAGAATTGCTTCAATGGTTGGTTGATAGATGAAAACATGTTCCAATGGGGAAGAAAAGAATTTGGGAGGGTATGTGTCCGAATCAATTTGGACAACAAGCTTCCCTTAGGTGTTTGGATTGTAGGCAAAACTGGGAGATTCTATCAAAAGGTATAATATGAACGGGTACCAAATTTCTATTTTAACTGTTGAATTATCAACCACAATAAAGAAAACTATAATTAAGGTGATGGAGATAATAGCATTGCTGAGAAGGTGTCTGGATCTGGTACTAATAATATTGGAAGGAATATTCAGGCTGATAATAGAGCAGTTAGATCTGTTGAAGAGACTGGCTATGGACCTTGGCTTATAGTTAACCGAGGTAGGAAAAGATTCAATAATCCAAACCAATATTAGAACCGTTCACTCTAGAATAAGAAGTTTACTTTGTGGAAAAGGATAGAATCTAGAAGAACTATTGCTGAAGTTGCAAAGGAAGATAGAGGAGTTGTTACAGATAAGAAGATTGAAAGAGCAGCAGATAATGTTCCTATTTTCAAATCTATAGAATTGGCAGAGAAATGTGTTAAACAACCAGAGTTTAATACTCATCCTGTATCTATTAATCCAGGTAGTGTGAATGTTCTGATCCCAACGTCTGGAAACAAATTCAGCATATTGAGCAGTCAAGATGAAGAAGGGGAGATAGTTCAAGAAATCTTAGAAGAAAATCTAGTAATGAAAGAACAACCAAAAATGATCAAAACTGAGCATGGTAGTAACAAAAATCATTTGGACCATTGTATAGAAGATGAATCCATTATGGTGAAAAAGAAAAAATCTAAGCAATTAAAGGATTTGGGTCCTATCAGTTCAAATCTGAGGAGTAGAAGAATGGAATTGGAAGCAAAAGGTACTTTGGGGATTCAATCCCCTATCACTCATTAATGTATTCTTTAGCTTTTTGGAATTGTAGAGGAGCAAAAAAGAGGAGTGCTTCTCTATTCCTTAAAGAACTTGTGAGATTACATAATGTGATTTTTGTGGGTTTGCTAGAGACTAAATTGTCTTCCTTTAAAATGAAAGAAGTTAAAACTCTTATTGGAGATGGATGGAACTATGTTATGGTCCTCTCTAGTGGACTATCAGGTGGTATTATTGCTTTATGGAATACTAAGGTGGCTGATTTCTCATTGGTTGATTATTCTAGCCAATATATTGTGGGAGATCTCTTAGTTAACAGCAATTGTAAATGGAGGGTGGCTGCTGTTTATGCCAACAAGGAATGCTATAAAAGGAGGGATCTTTGGGATTTTCTGGGAGCTCATTGTTGTATTGATTTCCCCATGGTGGTTGCTGGAGACTTCAATTGTCTCACTTCTAGGGAAGACAAGAAAGGAGGGAAAAAGTTTCAATATACCCAAGGTTCTAAGGAAATGGAGGCTTTCTTCACCAACAATGATTACCATGATGTAAGATTCATTGGACCTCAATTCACTTGGTGTAACAATAAAGTTGGAGGAGCTCGGATCTTGGAAAGGCTGGACAGGTGCTTCCTTAACTCCTATGCATTAAACTTATCTTCTCAATTGGTTGTTAAACACTTAGTGAGAGTAGCCTTCGATCATTGTTCTATTATTCTCAATATACTCAATTTGAAATCACCAAGGGTGAAAAACATTAAGTTTGAGGATGTGTGGGTATCTTACCTGGCTGCTCTCACGGTGGTCAGGAAAGCTTCGGCTACCAATTACCAGGGTAGTCAAGCTTATATCCTGAACTCTAAATTCAAAAGAACTCTTAGATCTCTATTCTTTTGGAGCAAGGCCAAGATGAAAAACCTGAACTTGTTTAAAAACAAACTGATGGAGGAGATATTGGAGTTGCAAATCAAAGAATCTGAAATCGATTGGCTCAATGATGAAGAATGCTGGACTTTAAAAACCAAGGTGTTGGAACTGAACTCAACAATGGCTAGATTGAACACATGGTGGAGGCAAAGAGCTAAAGTCAAGTAGATGGTGGATGGAGATTGCAACTCTAAATTTTTTCATTCCTTTGCTAGTGCTAGAATAAGGCTTAACAACATTGTGAAGATTAAGGATGAAGAAGGGAATGTCTTGGAAGGACAAAATCAAATTGAAGATACTATTATTCGTTTCTTCAAGCAAAAGTGGAGGCAAAGGGATTGCATCATGGAAGGATGGCCAAAGCCGGTGACTGCTTTAAATTTGGAGGACAAATCATGGCTTGCAAGGGTATTCACGGTAGAAGATGTGAAGGAAATTATCAAATAGATAGGAGGCAATATAGCACATGGAACTGATGGTTTTACATATTCTTTCTTAAAAGCCTATTGGGACATTATAAAAATTGATTTTGTCAAAGCTATCAGTTACTTTCTTCAATTTGGGGAGATTGACAAGAGTTGGAAGGATACCTTGATAGTGCTAATTCCTAAAGTGTCAAATCCCTTGACTCCCTCCAACTTTAGGCCTATCAGTTTGTGTAACTCAGTCTACAAGGTTGCGGCTAAAGTTATTTCAAATAGGCTTGCTTTGGTTATTCAAAAACTCATAATAGAAGAACAGGCGGCTTTCATCAACGGGAGATATATTTCAGATCATGTATTGGTGGCACAAGAGGTGTTCCATAAGTTCAGGTACTCAAAATCTTCTAAAGGTTTAGCTGCTTATAAAATTGATATGGAACAGGCATATGACTCTATGAGTTGGAATACTCTTGAAGGAGTCTTGAAATACTTTCATTTCCCTCCATTATTCTCCAAACTGATATTGGAATGTGTGTTAGAGCCAAGGTTCTTAGTTATAATCAATGGTAACCTTTCGGATTGGATTAATGCCAAGAGTGGTTTCCGGCAAGGTTGCCCATTGTCACCTTTTCTATTCATATTGTGCTCTCAACTCCTCACTAATGCTCTTGCCTTAACATCTATAGGAGTAAATATTTCTCCTTATGGACCTCGGATATCACATCTTCTATTTGCAGATGATGTGATGATATTTTCAGAAGCCAATAAGGAAGTTTCTTTGGAGTTAAAAGTTATCTTATCCAAATTCAATAAATGGGTCGACTAGTGTATTAACATTGACAAATCAGCTATTCTTTTTGGGAAGATGGTTAATAGAAGGATAAGGAGGTCCAGTACAAGAACTTTAGGTATCAAGGAAGTGAAGGAATTTTTTTATCTTGGTATCCAGATGACTTTAAGAAGATTGAAGGCTAATGATTTTCAATTCATCATTGAAAAATCATTGAAGAAAATCAACACTTGGGGGAGTAAACTCATTTCCTTGGCTGGTAAGATAGCACTAGTTAAATTAGTTTCTTTGGCAATCCCAAATTTCTATAGCACTCATTCCTTGGTTTCAATCCGTGTTCTTAAAAACATCAATAAGTTGTGCAGGTGTTTTATCTGGAATAAGCCCAATGGTAAAGTTGGCATTTACTATGTTAGCTGGGAGGAATTATGTAAATTGGTAGATAGAAGAGGCCGGGGATTGTGCTCTTCTACTTCTAAGGTGGTTGAATTGAGAGCAAGATTAACATGGAGATTTTTGAATAATAGAAACTCCCTTTTATTCAAAATGCTAGCTCCAAAGTATGGATCCAAGGTGGTAGAAGATAATACGAAGAGGTGTGTATCTTCCTCATGGAAAATTATCACTGAAGGAGGTAAAGCTTTACAGCCACTCCTTAAATGGAGTGTGGCTAATGGATCATCAATTGATGCTGTTGAAGACAAGTGGCTATTGGATAGGAGCATCAACAAATGGCATACATTTGTTGATCCCCAAGGTGAAGAACCGGTTAAACTGGAAAGACTCATTGAAGGCAAGGATTGGAATGTAGCTGAATTGCTGAATATATTTGGTAGTGAAATGGTGGAGCTCATTTCACATACCAAAATTATATGTGATCAACATGAAGATAAGCAGGAGTTGATATTCAACAGATCGGAGAGAACAATCTCAAGGATGATTGCTGAGGCTTGGCAGCGAGAACAACCTAAATGTAAATTTGCAAAATGGTGGAAAAAAGCTAAACTAAAGCCAAGGGTGGAGACTTTCTGCTGGAGGTTATTCAAGGATGCTATACCAACTTACAAGTTTATAGCACATAGAAGATTGCAAGAAGTTGAAGTCTGTCGAAGGTGTTTGAACGGCATTGAAGACATGGAACATGTTCTATTCAATTGTGCCAAGATAAAGGAGGTGCTGTCTCAACTCAACAAATGGGGATTTCAGATTCCTCTATTTGAAAGCCTTCAAGAATGCTATAGATGGATGGATCATACGGCAACTCATAATGGTATGCTTCTTAAATTTTTTTTCAATGTCTTGTACCTTTCTTGCAAAGCTAGAAATAAGTTTACACATGATAAGGTGGTAGAAGGTGCTAGCTCAGTGGTTGCTAATGCGTTTAGCTTTTTATCTACTTCTAATTTGATTGTTAACTTGAAATCAGCACTATGGGATGCTAACCAGCCCATAAGGCTGTCCAATACTTGGTATCCCCCTCCACCCGATTGGTTAAAAATCAATGTAGATGCCTCACTTGATTCCTCATATAGAGCTGGCATTGGATGTGTTATTCGTGATAGAAAAGGGAGGTTCTTATTGGCATTTGGAAAAAATGCGTTTATTGGGATGTGTACTATTTGGAGCTTCTAGCAATAAAGTCTTTGATAGAAATGACTAAAGATTGGATGTTCAAATACAAGGGAGCTATTATTGAAGGTGACAATGAAAACGTAATAAGGAGGCTACAAAATGAAAGGATTGATGATTTCAAGGGAGAAGAAGATTTTAGTTTCTTTAAAGAGTTTAATTATGTCATTTTGTCTTGTGTTGGAAGAGGTAACACCAAGCTAGCTGATATGTGTGCTAGGTATGCGATGGCTAACAACTTTATTTGGGAAGACCTGTACATGAATGAGATTCCTCCTTCATTTGTGAATTTAATGAAGGAGGAATCAACATTGTAGCTGTTTCCTTTTCTTTTTCGATGCTTTTAATGCATTTATTGCTCTTCTAAAAAAAAAGAGTGGTGCAACGACGTTTTTGTAATGAATTAACACTTAGGTGCTAGAGCTTCAACACTACTGTGGCGCTTGCTAATATGGAATGGATACTTAGTGAATAATCATGTCACTTCACTGGAAGATTGTGTCCCTTGGAAGTTATAATTGCTATGCCATGGTACTGATGAATTTTGAATGTTATGGTACTTGATGACAAATTTGGTGCCAAGGCATGATAGATTATGCCACCATGGTGCTTAAAGTTAGAGAACATAGCGCTTCCAAGCTAACCATTTGGACGTTGTAGCACCTGAAGATAGTGAACATAGCATTTCCATGTCCAAGTGTGATGCCCCGGGGTGTAGAAGATGGTGTTATGGCATGGAATTGTCTGACACCATGGCATTGTATTGTACTTAAGATTTTTTGCCATTTTTGAGTTTTCCCGCATAAAAATAATTAAATAACACATTTAAATTGATAAAAAATATATAAAAATATAATATAATTTACACTTATCAAGGCTGTTAGGATGGTGGTCGGGCAATAATGATTAGAGGGGTTGTATTTGAATGATGGTGGTCGGAGGGGTCCTAGTCAGATGACAATGGACAAAGGGCCTACTGTTGAGATTGTTGCCACTTAGTTTTTTTATTATTAAGATTATTACAACATATGTGTTTTGTATGATTCAAAATATTATTATTTTAATTACTATTTCTTGTAATATATATGGAATATATATTGCTTTTATTATTTGTGTGTACTAATATTTCAGGGAAATAATACTCCAGATTATTAAAGACTTCAAAGGAGAATAGATTAGGATTTATTGTAAATGGAGTATGTAATTTTCACTTTTATTGGCCTAAGAGAGTATGATGTAATTGAGTAACTGTGCACACACATAATGGGGGAGTGTTTAAAATCTATAAATTTTTAAACTAATCGTATTGTACGATTTAAATTCGTACGGGATGATTTATTCAATTTTTTCCTCCTATGAGCAGATAAATGAACCATGGGAAGAAATTTTTCTAAGTATTAATCATACTGTATGAAGTGACCTTCATAGAGATAATGTCTAGAGTATGAAATAGATAAGTCCCTGTTCATCCCAAAGATTTCTAAATTTCTCTTAACTATTTGTACTGTATAAAGTGACCTTCGCGTAGATGACATCTAGAGTACGAAAAGAATGGGTTCCTTTTTGTCCCAAGAAATTCCAAATTTTTTTAACTGATTGTACTATACGAAGTCACCTTCATATAGATGATGTCCTGAGTATGAAAAGAATGGGTTCCTTTTTGTCTCGACGAACATCAAATTTTTTTGAACTGATCGTACTATATAATACATAGTTCGTACAATTGACATCCAGAGTAAGAAAATGTGGGGTATCTTTTCATCTAGATGAAGTAGAAAAATTTTCTTAATTATTCATACAGTATGAACATGGTTAGCACTATATGATCAGCGTATAAAAAAATATTTTATACAGGTTCGTACAAAGTGGTTTTTAAATTGTTTGTATGTATGATTAACTATCATATTGTACGATCTTATACGCTCAAAATGGAAATTATTAATTTTTTAGACAATTTTTTATGTCTTTTATATAAATAGTCCCTAGAAACTGACTTGAGGGTGGTTATTCTTTGTGATTTCTTTGGGAGCAAGTGAAAGAGCATTTTGGGAGGGTATTTGAGAGAGTTCCTACAAGTGGAGTGTGAAGGGTTCACAAGGTTACTCAAAGGTAAGAATCTCTTTTGTATTTTGGTTACTTCTCTTCCTTTCTTCTTTTTAATTGTTCGAGAGAAGATCTTCGAAGAAGATCTGATACTCTACCAATACTTAGAGGGTGTGAAAGGAGGATGGTATACACTTGGAGGGTATGAAAGGATGATGGTACTCTGCTGACACTTGGAGGGTGTGAAAGGATGATGATACTCTGCCGCACTGGGGATTGGTGGAATAGAGAAAAAATTATAAATACTTCTCTACCTTATTGTGGGGATAAAAGGTGAGTCACTTTGGTAATAGTGCAATACCTGAGGAGGGAGTCTTTAGGAAGTGGACATAAGTCTTATTGGACCGAACCACTATAAATCTTTGTGTTCATTTTTATTTTGCACTTTTATTTTTTAGCATTTACTAGTTGTGATTGAAAAGCTTGTTTGAAAAAAAAAATCAAATTGTTAGAATTATTAAATGTTTTTCTATTAAAATTCAAGAGGGAAGTTTTAAAATTACCAATTCACCCTTCCTCTTGGTTAGCTTTGGGACATTTGCATAAGTTTAACAACCTATCCTAACTTTACCAGTGGTATAAAAGCTTTATTTCAAAACTAAAGTTTATATTACTTTTTGAAAATAATAAAGGCTACTTTTAGAAATTGTAACACACCTGAAGGGTATTCGCTCATTAGACCTCCATTATTTGATAATATCCCTTTGAATTTTTTGGAAAATATATATGTCTACTTTTCTTCAATTGATTGATTATTGCATGTGTATTTTAGTACAAGATGGATACACTAGGCCAACTATTCTAGAAAATGGCAATAGAAGTGAAACACCATTTGCTGACATGATTGTTGAAGAATGTGAATTAGCTCAATTATATGTGAAATGTTTAAATAGTTTCTTTTGTGCACTTAAATCAAAAGATTACATGTATGTTTCTACTTATAAAAGCGGAAACAAATTTGTGATAAACTTTGTATAATATATGAAGGAACTAATGAAGTGAAATAATCTAGACTAAATATTTTATGACATTTGTTTAATATGAAAACAAATGAATCCATATCTAACATGTACATATATTTCACTCAAATAATTACCTCTTTGAATGCATTAGGTAGGGAACAAACGAATGCTGAAATGGTTTATAAAATACTTTATTATTTGCCTATAACATATGATGCTAAAATAATTACTATTACAGAGTCTAAGGATTTAAATTTATATTATATTGATAATATTCTTGGATCACTAATTGCTTAGGAGTAAGGAGTGACTCAAAGACATATTGATGTAGGAGAAAAGCAAAAGGAGAAGAATATAGCTTTGAAAGTGGATTACTCGGAGACTGATCAATTATAACTTGAGGATGAGGATGATATTGCCTTGATGGCCAGAAAATTTAGGAGTTTTCTAAAGAGGAAGCAAAAGAGATGCCAATAGTAGAATAAAGGTAAGTTCTACAAGAATGTTAAGGTTTATAATGATGTTATCTGTAATGAATGCAGGAAACCTGAACATCTCAAATTAGAATGCCCTAATTTTAAAGCCACTCCTAGCAAAAAGAAGGTGGAGAAGAAAACAAATGTGAGGAAGGGTAAGAAAAAAATTTAGTGAGCTTTTTGGGCGGACTCAGCTTTAGATTCATCAGAAATAGAGAAGAAAAAAGAAGTCACCAATATGTGCTTAATGGCTGATAATCTTGATCACTCAGATCAAGAAGAGGTATGTTACTTAAGTTATAATAAATTATTAGAAGTTTCTAAAAGAATTCATACGAAATATATAAAACTTAAGAAAATGCATGATAGGTTAAATTTAGATTTTCTAGAGTTATAGAAATCGTATGAAATCCTTAGGAGAGATCATGCACAAATTGATAACAACCACATGAGTTTATTGGATGAATTTGATGATTTGAATAAACAAAATGAATTCTTAAAATCATCTTATACAGAATTGGAAAAAGAATTTAAAACTTTTATAGATGAATCTAAAAATTGAGAGCGCTATTTGAAATTTAATAATACTGTGTTAAAAGATGCAAATTCATTTCTTAGAGTAAAAGTGAAGGCTCTTGAGAAAAATAGGATCCCCCTAAACTTGATGGTTTTAATGATCCTATTTTAAAATAAAAAATTTTAAAACCTAAAAAGAGAGTTTTATTATCGAAGATTAAAAAATCCTATTTCTGGAGTTAAGTGTCTTTCTTATGGAATGATTGGGTATATTTCACACACTTGTACTATTCATAACAAAACTTATTTAGTGTGGAGACCTAAGATGCATAAAATAAGTCATATCATACATGCATCTAGTTTAATTTTGCCAAGAGGAGAACCCAAACTTATTTGGATTCCAAAGTCCAACATTTTATCATTTTGTAGAATTGCTCTCATACAAGACATCGTGAGAGCATTTAGTACCTAGATAGCAAATGCTCAAAGTATAATGACTGGAGATACTACACAATTTATATCATTGAAATCTAGGAATGGAGTCAAGGTTACACTAGGAGATAATACCATTAAGAAAGTGGTAGGCAGAGGTATGATTGGCAACTTGAATAATTTTTTCACTGAAAATGTCTTACTTGTAGAAGACTTAATGCAAAATCTCTTGAGTATTAGTCAACTATGTGATAAAAGATATAGTATTAATTTTTTCCCACTAGCTACATATTAAATCAAAATGGAATTGATGTACTGCATGGAAATAGGGTAAATAAAATTTATATGATATATTTAAATTATATTAAATCTCCTAAAGCTTTTTTTGTTTAAAAATAATTTCTGATGAATCATGGTTATGGCATAGAAGGCTTTATTACGCAAGCATAAAAAACCTTAGAAAATTTATCCATAAAGAACTTGTTAGAGATATAACAAAACTAGACTTTATTTAAGGATCACCTTTGTGATGCATGGCAACTAAAAAAATAGGTGAAGTCCTCATTTCATTCTACTAAGGATCTTAGAACTAGCAAAACATTAGATATTACTCATATGGATCTTTTTGGACCAGTTAACATTATAAGTCTAGGAGGGAAGGTATACAGATTTGTGATTATTGATGACTTTTTGAGATTTACATAGGTTAAATTTTTATTTAATTAGAGCGAATCGTTTGAGAAATTTAGAGACTTTTTGACTTGAATTCAGAGGAAATTAGGATATGAAATTTTAACAATTAAAAATGATCATGGAGGTGAATTTGATAATAAAAATTTGAGGATTTTTATAAAGAAAATGAAATTGATCACAATTTTTATACACCTAGGACCCCTCAGCATAATAGGGTAGTCAAAAGAAAGAACAAAACATTAATTGAAGCCGCTAGAGCCATGTTGGAAGAATATTTACTTCCAAAATATTTTTGGATTGAAGCGATTAGTACAGCTTGTTATGTTCTTAATAGGGTGAACAACAATAACAACAACATCAAGCCTTTGTCCCACTATGTCGGGTCGACTATATGAATCCTTTTTTGCCTTTGTGTCCAGTTAAAAGTCAAATTCTCATTTAAATCTAATAAAGAAAGATCATTTCTAATATTTTCTAACCAAGTCTTTTTAGGTCTACCTCTACCTTTCTTAACATAAGCCAAATCTAATACATCAACTTTCCTAATCGGGTCATCGAAGGCCTCCGTTTAATGTGACCAAACCATCTAAGTAGATTCTCTCTAATCTTATCTTCCACTGGAGCTCCTCCAACCTTTTCATGTATATGCTCATTTCGTACCCTATCTCTAAGGGTCAAGCCACTCATCCACCTAAGCATCCCCATCTCTGCAATACATAACTTAGTATTATGCTTCTCTTTTAATGGCCAACATTCGGCATCATAAAGCTTTGAAGGTCTCACCACCATCTTATAGAATTTTCCCTTAAATTTGAGGGGGACTTTTCTATCGCACAATAAGCCCGATGCATTCCTCCACTTCAACCATCCAAATTGAATTCTGTTGATAATATCCCCATCAATTTCACCATCACTCTGAACAATAGATCCAAGATATCTAAAATGTGTACTCTTATTAATGACTTGATCACCCAAAGTCACAATCCCCTCACTAGGTCTATTTCCACTAAAATTATACTCCATATATTCAATTTTAGATCTACTCAAGCGAAAACCCTTAGACTCTAAAGTTGTCCTCCATAATTCAAGTTTACCTTCAACTCCCTCTCTAATTGAGAAGAAGAATATCATCAACAAAAAGCATGCACCAAGGTACATCCACTTGCAAATGTCTAGTTAGAACATCCATGACTAAAGAAAAATGATATGGACTTAAGGCTGATCCTTGATGTAATCCAACTGAAATAGGAAAATACTTGGTCAAACCACCTTGTGTTTGAACACAAGTAATAGCTCATGCATACATATCTTTAATGATTTGAATATAAGCATTATTAACTCCTTTCTTTTCAAGAACTTTTCATATCACTTCTCTTGGAACTTTATCATACGCTTTATCTAAATCAATAAATATCATATGTAGATCCTCCTTATTCTCTCTATATTTCTCCATCAAACGTCTCAATAAATGTATGGCTTCTATAGTAGACGTACCCGACATGAATCCAAATTAATGGGGTGAACATTAAATCAAAATTAAATAAAATACCCTATGAGCTTCTTAAGGGGAGAACACCTAATTTGTCATATTTACATGTTTTTAGATGTAAGGTGTTCATACATAATAATGGAAAATCTTCTTTAAAAAAATTTGATCTAAAATTAGATGAAGGATTTTTTTTTATACTCTAGTGTTGGAAAATCATATATAGTATTTAACAAAAGAACTTTGGTAGTTGAGGAGACCACACATGTTGTATTTGATGAATTTAGCATTTTGGAAGAACCAAGTTTGGAACAGGATCATATAGAAAAAAACTTCCAAAGGATTGAGAAGTATAACTTGAAAGAAAATCTAGAGATAAAAAACCCTATGCCTAGAGAATTGAAATTTTATAAAAATAATCATAAGGAATTAATTTTAGGTGAACCTAGTGAGGGTGTTAGGATTAGACATAGACTTAGCAAAGAGGTTAACCATTCTACCTTTATTTTTATGATTGAACTCACAAATGTTAATCAGGAACTTTCGGATGAATTTTGGATTTTGTCCATGCAAAAGGAGTTGAATTAATTTATAAGAAATGTTATTTAGGAATTGATTGAAAGACTAATGGATCAAAATGTAGTTGGAACTAAATGGGTGTTTAAAAACAAAATGAATGACTCAGGAGTTGTGATTAGAAATAAGGCTAGATTGATGGCTAAGGGGTATAATCAAATTGAAGGCATTGATTTTGAAGAGATATTTCCCCTATAGCTAGACGAAGTAATTAGGGTTTTGTCAGTCTTTTCCTCTTTTAGAGGTTTTAAACTATTTCAAATGAATGTTAAGAGTGTGTTTTTAAATGTGGTGATATAAGAGGATGTTTATGTTGAGCAATCTCTAGGTTTTCAAAAATTCAAAATTTCCTAATCATGTATATATAAAAAAATGCATTATATGGAGTAAAATAGGTACCTAGGGCTTGGTATGAGAGGTTAAGTACTTTCTTATTAGAGATATCTTCTATAAAAGAAAGTGTAAACACCACTCTTTTTTTAATGAAATTAGAAGATGATATACTCATTATTCATATATATGTTAATGATGTCATTTTTAGATCTACAAATAAACATCTTTATGACGGCTTTTCTAAAATAATGAGTAGTGAATTTGAGATGAGTTTAATGAGAGATCTAAGCTATTTTCTTAGTTTTAGCATTAAGTAAATTGAGGAGAGAATATTTTGAAATCAGTCAAAGTATATTAAGGACATCCTCAAGAAGTATGAAATAGACAATGCTAAACTAGTAAATACACCAATGAGTTCCTCAGTTCAGTTGGATAAGGACCCAAAGAGAAAATATGTTGATCAAAAGAAATTTAGATATATAATTAGATCATTACTTTATTTGACTGCTAGTAGAATAGATATAATATTTAATGTTTGTTTGTGTGCTAGATTTTAATCTGATCCAAAACAATCACATTAGATATATGTAAAAAAGATTTTAAAATATCTTTTGAGAACTCAAAACTTAGGAATTTTGTATCCTAAGTACAACTCTTCATTTGAAATTATTGGATATTATAATTCAGACTTTACAAGTTATAAGGTTGATTGAAAGAGTATATATGGAACTTATCAATTTATAGGAAATTCATTAGTTTCTTGGTCCAGTAGAAAACAAAATTCTATAGCCCTATCTACTGTTGAAGCTAAATATATTGTCTTAGGAAGTTGTGTGGCACAAGTTCCTTGGTTCAAATAATAATTGATTGATTTAGGATTTATAATAGGCACAATTCCAATCTATTATGATAACACTAGTGTCATTTACATTTCAAAAATTTTTATTCAATATTCTAAAACAAAACATATAGATAAAAGACATCATTTCATTAGGGATAATGTAGCTAAAAGAGAAATTAAATTGAATCATATTTCTACTGAAAATCAACTTGTAGATATTTTTACAAAACCACTAGCCTTTGATACATTTAGCATCTTAATAACAAGGTTAGGTGTGATTGATCTTAATGCTTACATAAAATTTTCAAAAAAATTGATATGTTGTTCATGTGTGTTTGATTTAATTTTTCTGTTTATGTCTGTTTTTATTTTTATTTGTGAGTGTTTTAATTTTGGTTTTTATTTTGTGAGTTTATAGTTTGGACATTTGTCACTTGTCGAAGTATGACAGATTTTGAGAATTTTTTCTAGTTTTTATGCTTTATTTTCTACGTATTTTATTCATATTGTATGAACGTTTTTCGTACTGTATGAATTCTGTAGCATGTTTATGTCTATTTTTTGGAGTTGAACATGTTAAATTTGGATTTTTCACATATTTCATATTGGACAATGTCATCATCGTACCGTACGACATGTACAAATTTGTTTGTGTGCATGTGGATGATTATCTGATTAGAATCAATTATTATAACTAGTCATATGTATGAAATTGTCTTTCGTTTGTACAATCTAGTTGTCAGTTTCTATGAGGGATGAACCTAACCATGTTTAAAATGATCTTAAAATTTTTATCGTCTCGGACGAACACCTATTCGTCTGTACGAATGCATGGTCAAAAAGCTTGTACAAAAGGATGTCTTGTAAATGGTGTTTTTATAAAAAGTCATTTCATTTTGGACATTTCCATTCATACGTACAAACCAAATTTCATCCCATATGATCATAAGATCATACATACGAACCAAATTTTGTACTGTATGATAGGTCATTTTTCTTTATATAGAAGGGCCATTGAAATCATTTTCATTCGCTTTAAAACCCTTCTCTAAACCTTATAGAACCTCTGACCTAGGAATGGCAACCTCTAACAAACGCTTATGAGTTTCTAAGGGATCATCATCTAGGGGTGGGGATGATAACTTTTTTTCTATGGATAATGAGGATGTATTCTTTCGGTATGTAGCTGCTAAAATCACACCTTCTAAACTCCTCATTCAGAATGAAATCCACTTTTACGTCATGTCACACTTTACTTCAACTCAGTTCTCTTGTATTCTGACCTTGATCTACGCATACCATAAAGCGCCTTTCATTATTTCTTAGTGAACATGAGGTTCAATGAAGATCAAATTAGTAAAAAATTTTTTTCCAAAAATAGCGAGTCAAAATCACGAAGGAAGATTTAGGAATTTTTCTTCATTTAAGGACTCATATCACTAGAGCTCACACCTTGACCTCTAAATCTGATTATGACTAGTCTGAGATTAATCAAACTCTTAGAGGTATAACTCAAGTATGTCACTTAGCAGGAGCATATACATTGAACAAAAATGCCCGGATCATTCAACAGGTCTTAAGAACTTCAATCATTCCTAAGGCTGGTGATCGTATAAATATAACTCCTGTCTTGTCCACTGTTACATATTTGATCATGACCGGACAACCTTTTAATGAGGCCTAACTCATCCTGGACTACATGTATAATATTTCTAAAATTAGGCTTCCTCATCATAAGAGAAAGAACAATATTTCTCTTTAACATAGTGACATACATTTTAGATAAGAAGTACCACATTCTTCATCATGATCCTCCCACTAAAATTTCAATCTATTTTACTGATGCTTCTTTTTTATCTTTATTTGGGAGAGACAAAAGTTCTAGTGGAGATTCTGAAGAAGAAGGGGGAGCTACTGCCATGCACCTAGACCTGATCAGCACTACTTTCAGAAGTTTATCAAACATTTTGATCGTATAGAAACTCACTTTAATCAATATTTTGATCAAATTGAAACACATTTACATCAATATGATGTAAGGTACCAAGAGGATATGGGGTGGATTTGTGGTCATTTTGACATGGTAAATATAATGTAACTATGATGAATAGTTATTTTTCAGTATTCAACCAGCCACCTCCTCCAGATCAAGGTCTCTCTGAGTTTTAGTTGTACTTTTCTAATGTTGCTTCTACTAGTCTTTTGCTACTGATGTGTTGTTATATTTTGTTTCTATTGATGTTTGGTATTTTCAAATTATTGTGTTTGTTGTTAGTTGTTAAGTTTATCGATGTGACTATGTGTGTTATTTGAAGTGTTATCAGTTGATATCACTGTACTGAATGCAATAAATCCTTTTGATATCAATGAAAAATGTTATATTTCGCAAAATTATTTTTGTTTCTTTTTTTTTTAATATTAGTATGTCTATATGGAAAATCTTTTATAATTGATCTAAAAATATATTAAAATTAACTTGCATTACAAAATTTAATTTCATTACAAAATCTAATTTTTCAAAAAAATTAAATTAAATTATAATTGGATTCAATTAAGAAGATCAATTTCCTATTCTTTAAGGCAAATATAATTAGAATATAATTATTGCAATTTTCATGTCCTAATTTTCTTTATTTTCTTTTTCAATATGATTATTTTGTTAATAGAGAAGTTTGTTTATTTTTTATTAATGATTTTGGAAAGACTCTCAAAGTATAAAAAAGCACAATGTGTGCAAAAATAAAAAGTTTGTACAATGGTCTGCAAATTAAAAAGAGGCACAAAATAAGTGCAAGTAGAAAAAGATGCACAAAGTATGCTACACATATTAGAAAAAGATGTGTAATGTCTCTAATAGAAATTTATCTTTATTGTGTTGTTTCAACTATCATTAAATCTCTAATTCAAATCAATCTAACTTTCAATTATACTCTATATTGAAATTTAAGTTAACTAATCTTCATTTCATCATTTTTGTAATAATCATCCTTATTTATTTTTGTCTGGACTGAATCATGATCTTGATTAACTTTTCTCATCTTAGTTGTTCTTTGATTTAAAATTTTGAATCTTTCATTTTAATCTTATGAAATTAATAGTATTATTGCAATTTATTTTTTAAAAAAAAATTTAGATCAAATCTTTTGGTTTCTCGTTTGACATCTTTCATTTCAATTTCTACTTTCCTTTTTATTATTGTCAAAAAGGGGAGAAAAATATTGTTTGTATTTTTTATTTAGTGGATGTTTATGTTTATCTTTGTGTTCCTATTTGTGTTCGAGTCTTTATTCATGTCTTTAAATATTTGTTGTGTTTTTTGTTTAGTGGTTGTTTATATTTATCTTTTTGTTCGTATCTTTCGTTATCGTTGTGTTTGTATTTGTGTTCGAGTCTTTTTTCGTATCTTTGTTCGTGTATTTTGTTGGTTAAGGGTTTTTGAGTGTTTCTGCTCTTTATGGAATATTCCTATATTCCCTATATTAAAAAATGTTCATTCATTTAGGGGGAGCTAAGGAGAAATTTAGGGTATAAATGTTACTTCAAATAATAATTATTTTGCAATCATCAAAAAGGGGGAGATTGTTGCCACTTAGTTTTTCGATTATTATTATTATGATAATATGTATATTTTTTATAATTCTAAATATTATTATTTTAATTCATTTTTCTCCTAACATATATTAGATATATATTGCTTTTATTATTTGTGTGTACTAATATTTCAAAAAAAATAATACTCCAGACTATTCCAGACTTCAAGAAAGAATAGATTACGATTTATTATAAATGGAATCTGTAATTTTTACTTTTATTGAGTCTGAGAAAGTTTCATTGTAATTAAGTAACCGTGCACCCAAAAACTTGAGGGGTGTTTAAAATCTATAAATTTTTAAACTAATCATAATATATGCTTTAAATTCATACAGGATGATTTGTTTAGTTATTTCCTCCTACGAGCAGTTAAATGAACTATGGGAAAAATTTTTTTCTAAGTACTAATTGTATTGTATGAAGTGACCTTCATACAGACGATGTCCAGAGTACGAAATAGATACATCCCTATTCGTCTCGATGATTTTTGAATTTTTTTGAACTATTCGTATTGTACGAAATGACCTTCTTACTTATGACGTCCAGAGTACGAAAAGAACGGGTTCCTTTTCATCCCGATGAATTCCAAATTTTTTTAACTAATCATACTGTATTAAGTGACCTTCATATAGGACATCCAGAGTACGAAAAGAATGGGTTCCTTTTCATCCTAATGAATATTAAATTTTTTGAAATGACCGTACTGTACAATATAAGATTTGTACAAATGACATCTAGAGTATAAAAAATGTGGGGTATCTTTTCATCCTGACGAAGCAAAAAAAATTTTCTTAATCGTCAGTACAGTATGAACATGGTTTATACTGGAGGATCATCGTGTACGAAAATATTTCATACAGGTTCGTACGAAGCATTTTTTGAATTGTTCAAACGTATAATTAACGATCATATTATATGATTGTATACGTACAAAATGGAAATTTCCAGTTTTTTAAATCATTTTTCATGTCTTTTATATAATTAGTCTTTAGAAACTGACTTGAGGGTGGTTGTTCTTCTTGATTTCTTTGAGAGCAAGTGAAAGAGTTCTTTGGAAGAGTGTTTAAGAGAGAGTTCTAACAAGTGGAGTGTGAAGGATTCACAAGGTTACTCAAACGTAAGAATCTCTTTTGTATTTTGGATACTTATCTTCCTTTCTTCTTTCTAGTTACTCGAGAGAATATCTTTGAAGAAGATCTAGTACTCTACCAAAACTTGGAGGGTGTGAAAGGACGATGGTGCTCTATCGACACTTTAAGGGTGTGAAAAGATGACGGTACTCTACTGCCCTTGGAGGGTGTGAGAGGAAGACAGTACTCTGCCTCATTGAAGATTTGTGGAAGAGAGAAAAATTATAAAGGCTTCTCCACCTTTCGGTGGGGGCAAAAGGAGAGTCATTTTGGTAATAGTGCAATACCTGAAGAGGGAGTCTTTGTTGCAAATCTATTTTCATGGATTATGATTTTGATGATTGCAAACACTTATTTTTTCTACGATTGCCATGCCTACTAACATTTCAGGTCCACAAGATTAGATGATAATTGGAACCAACTCAAGATTGGATAGAATAAGTCCGAATCAATTTGTACAATTTTCCTTTTCTTGAGTCTATTATAAAAGATGTGGCTCCTAATGCTAAAAAACCTTGCACACGCACACCTTGGGAGAATTTATAACTTTTTCTTAGAGTTTACTATTTTTTGTAACATCGGCTGGGCCGATATTTATATCAGCCTGAACAAAAGGTTCAAAAATAAAAACCCTAATCAGGGCATCATGGTTAAGGCAACTGTCATTAAGCCGATCGGCTTGGATGATATTGTATCGGCCGAGATGAAAGGCTCAAATTAGAAAGAATCAGCCGCCATGATCTATTTAGATATTCTTTATTTTAAGACATTATTCAGGATGATATCCTATCGGCATGGACAATGCATCACAACTAAGTCTAATTGTACAATCACATCGGCTGGGCCGATCGTAGGATCGACCGGGATGATGGTGTGGACGATTGACATCGGCCTACTTCTATTAAGGGCGATGTCTAGGATAATTTTCCTCAGATTTGAACTAATCGGCCAGGACGATATTCAATCATCCTAGACGATGTGACCAAAATTACTCTAATTGTCCCAAACTGATCAGGCTGATTGAATAAAATTTATGCTGATCGGCCAGGCCGATACCCCTATCAGCCTGGACGATAAAGTCAGTTTGTATAAAATAAGAGCTATTCTGAAGCTCTTTTATTTAAGATCTATTGTTCAACCTTAAAGCAAAACTTTTACTGCTGTCTTGACCTGAGAAAGCTTAGAGGAGATGGAGAGAGAGGGAGAGAGAGAGAGAGAGAGGATTTTATGAGGGGGAGCTTGTGAGGGAGTTTCACAAGGGTTGTTCTAAGCATTGTTCCACTTCTTCTTCTTCCACTAGAGTCTCTTATCCTTGGAGAGTTGAGAGAGGTCTTCTTCAACAATCAAGGTTCTCTGCCTACTTTAGGAGGAAGCAAAAGGAGTTAGGTTCTATGCCTGGTTCAGGAGGAAGCAAAAGGAGTTGGGTTCTCTGCCTCGTCGGGGTTAGTGGAAAGGAGTTTTGGTGAGGGCTTCTTCACCTTGCTGTGGGAGCAAAGGAGAGTCGCATTTGTAGTGCAATACTTGGAGGGTGCCCCTAGGGAGTCGACGTAGGTCAAGTTGACCGAACCACTATAAATCCTTGTGTTCTTTTTCCACTGCTTTCACATTTAATTTCTGCACTTTAATTTTTTTATGGTGATTTTGGTTTGAGTTTTGTGATTTTGTTTTGATCTAAATAATTTTTAAATTACCAATTCACCCCCCGCTCTTGGTTAGCCTTGGGTCGATTCATAGGGCTTAACATCCCTAACGAACTTTCAAGTTGTATCAGAGCGAGATTCATAAAAACAAAGTTTGAAAACTTTTTGAATTTCGATCCATGGCTAATTTCAGTAATCATAATACTGCGGAAGGGTATTCCATTACCCGACCACCTTTGTTTGACAATATTCCTTTTGATTTTTGGAAAACTTGCATGTCTACTTTTTTACAATCGATTCACTATTGCATGTGGATGCTTATTAAGGATGGTTATACACCTCTGACTGGTAAGCTTTATCGAGTTAATATTTCACTTCCTTTTACTGAATGAACTCATGATGATAGAGATTTAGCACAACTTAATGCAAAATATTTGAATTGTTTTTTCTGTGCTTTAAAATCCAAAGATTACATGCGTGTTTTAACTTGCACTACTAGTAAAAAAATTTAGGATAAATTATGTATTAATTATAAAGGAACTAAAGAAGTTAAGCAATCTCGATTAAATATTTTGTTGCATGATTATGAACTTTTTCGTTTGAAATCATCTGAATTAATTTCTGAAATATATACAAGGTTTACTCAAATTGTAACTTTTTTGCATGCCTTAAGAAGAGAACTCACTAACTATGAAAAGGTGAATAAAATCTTGAGATGCTTGCCTTCCTCTTTTGATGCTAAAATCACTGCAATTACTGAATCTAAAAATTTGAATACTTATTCGACTGATAACTTACTTGACTTACTCATTGCTAACGAACAAGGGGTGAATCAAAGAAATTTTGATGCAGGTTAGAAAAAGAAAGAGAAAATTATGGCACTGAAGGCCAATAACACAGACACTAAATCTTTCGGGTCTGAAAGCGATGATGTTGCCTTAATCACAAAGCAAGTTAAAAGCTTTCTAAGGAAGAAGCAAAAGAACCGTCAAAAGTGGAATAAAGGTAAGGGAAATAAAAATTTTAAGAGTTCTAATGATATAATTTACTTTGAATGCAGGAAGTTAAGACATGTTAAAGCTGATTGCCCTACACTTAAGTCTCACCCAAGCAAGGAAAAGGGTGAGGAGAAACCCAAGTTCAAGAAGGATAAGAAGAGATTCTAAAAGGCGTTCTGGGCAGATTCTGCATCAGACTCCTCAAAGATTGAACCTGAAGAGGAGACAACAAACTTGTGCTTAGTGGCAGATGATCATCTTGGTTATGGTAACCAAGAAGAGGTATGTGAACAAACTTATCAGCAACTACTTGAGGTTTTAGAACAAATTCATGCATCATACAGGAAACTTAAAAAAACACATGCCAACTTGAAATTAGAATTTTTTAATTTACAAAAAGAGCATGAAATTCTTCTTAAAGATCATTCTATAATTGATAGCAATCACATGTCTCTACTTGATGAATTTGATGATTTAAATAAAAAGCATTTTGAATTAATTATTAAGCATGATTCTTTGAAAGCTTTCTACACCTCGCTTGAATATGATTTTAAAGCTTCTACTAAAGAATATGAGCATAAAAAGCATTGTTTGGATGTTGATTTAGAAAATGCTAACTTGAGGTTGAAAGCAAAATTGAATACACTTGAGAGAAATTGGAATACAATAATACCTAATTTAAATCCAAAACCTAGGAAGAGGTATTATAACCCGAACCGATTAAGAAATCATTTTCGTAGTGTTAGATGTTTTTCATGTGGCATGTTAGGACACATAGCACACACTTGTACCATTCACCATAGTACACATTGGGTTTGGAGACCAAAACTGCATGTTTTATAGCATAACATAAATGCATTACTTTCTTCTTTTCACAAGGAGGGACCCAAACCTATTTGGGTTCCTAAATCTAATGGTTGATGATTTTGTAGGTGTGCTCTCACCAAAGACCTCATGAGATCTTGAACAGCGGAGGCTTGTGGCTTATAATTGCTTAAACTTGCTGCTTAATAAATTATGTATTGCATACTCTATTGATTATTATTATTATCTTTTATTTTTGTGTTACCTTTTCATGTTTGCTATTGTTTTTACTTTGGCTTTCTTCTTACTTTATGATAATTTTTTCGGGTTTTTATTTTTTGATGATTTATAGCCAATGTTTAACATCTCAGATATAATTGGAAATTCCGAGAACCTTCTGATTGAAAATGTTTTGCTTGTAGATGGATTAAAACACAACTTGCTCAGTATTAGTCAGCTTTGCGATAAGGGCTTCATCATAAAATTTTTGGAAAATTCATGCATTATCAGCTTAAATAATAACACTATTTTACAGGGAAAGCGGATCAACAATATTTACATGCTTGATTTAAATAATATTGAATTTGCTACTTTATTTTGCTTAAAAACTGCTGTTAATGATTAATGGTTATGGCACAGGAGATTATGTCATGCCAGTATGAAAACCCTTAGGAAAGTGACCCAAAAAGACCTAGTTAGAGGTATCCCCAAACTTAAGTTTTCAAAAGGCCACCTTTGTGATGCCTGTCAATTAGGAAAGCAAGTCCACTCCATTTTTCACTCCATTAAGGACATTAGCACCTCTAGACCTTTAGAAGTCCTTCACATGGATTTGTTTGGATCAATTAGCACTGCCAGATTATGAGAGAAAATTTATGGGTTTTTTTATTATCGATGACTACTCGAGGTTCACTTGGACTAGATTTTTGACACACAAGAATGAGTCTTTTGGTGAGTTTAGAACCTTCTTCACTTGAATCCAGAAAAAGCTAGGTTGTGAGATTTTGACCATCCATAGTGACCATGGGGGAGAGTTTGAAAATGAGAGATTTAGAGACTTTTGTGATGATAAGGGGATTAGCCACAACTTCTTAACTCCTAGGACCCCTCAGTAGAACGGGGTAGCTGAAAGGAAGAACCGAACCTTAGTGGAAGCTGCTAGAGCCATGCTTATTGAATATTCACTTCCAAAATACTTTTGGGCAAAAGCGGTTAACACAGTTTGTTATGTGTTGAATAGGGTGAATGTTAGAGCCAAATTAGATAAGACACCTTATGTTACCTCATTCACAATAATGGGAAGTCTCACTTAGGAAAATTTGATCCAAAATCTGATGGAGTGTTCTTAGGATATTCTAGTATTAGGAAGTCTTTTAGTGTTTTTAATAAGAAGACTTTGGTGGTGGAGGAGACTACTCATATAGTGTTTGATGAATCTGATCCTAGGAAGTCTAGAGTTGAGGATGATGATATTGGAGAGATTGCCACTGGAGTAGCAAATTTGGAGAAGAGAGTAGACCCCCAAAACACTGAAGGAGTAGGAGAGATTACCCAAGGTGTAGAAAATGAATATATGGAGGAAAGGGTTAAACCTACACACACCTTGCCATATATTAGAGATACTCTTCGAGTCACCCCAAAGAACAGATCATAAGAGACCCTTTTGAAGGAGTTAGAACTAGGTATGGACATAGGAAGGAAGTGAACCACTCTGCCTTTATCTCAATGACTGAACCCACCAACATCAATCAAGCCCTTTCTGATGAGTTTTTGGATGTTAGCCATGCAAGAGGAGTTGAACCAATTTGTTAGGAATGATGTTTGAGAACTTGTAGAAAGACCAAAGGTTGGAACCAAATGGGTCTTTAAGAATAAGATAAATGATTCTGGTGTGGTGGTTAGGAATAAGATAAGATTAGTGGTTAAGGGATACAACCAAATAGAAGGGATAGACTTTGAGGAGACCTTTGCCCCTATAGCTAGATTGGGAGCCAATAGAGTGCTATTAGCCTTTGCTTGTTATAAGGGATTTAAGCTTTTTCAAATGGACGTTAAGAGTGCCTTTTTAAATTGGGTAATAAAAGATGATGCATTTGTAGAACAACCCCCAGGTTTTGAGAGTTCCCAATTTCCAAATCATGTTTTCAAATTAAAAGAGGCCTTATATAGATTAAAACAGTCACCCGGAGCTTGGTATGATAGGCATAGTACATTTTTACTAGAGAGGGAGTTTGTTAAGGGGAGCGTAGACACCACCCTTTTCGTGAGAAAAGTAAGAGATGATTTACTCATTGTTTAGATCTATGTCAATGATATACTTTTTGGATCTTTTGATAAAAAGCTATGTGATGGTTTTTTTTAAATAATGAGTAAGGAGTTTGAGATGAGTATGATGAGAGAGTTATCTTACTTTTGGGGTTTAGCATAAGACAATTGGATGATGGAACCTTTCTAAATCAGTTAAAATACATAAAGGACATCTTAAAAAAATATGAAATTAATAAAGCCAAGCCAATTAATACTCCCTTGACCTCAAGTGTTCAGTTGGATAGGGATCCTAATGAAAAATCAATTGATCAAAAAAAGTACAGAGGGATGATTGGATCTTTACTTTACCTGAGTGCTAGCAGACCTGATATCATATTTAGCATTTATCTTTGGCTAGATTTCAAGCTGATCCTAAGGAATCCCACCTGATTGTAGTTAAGAGAATTCTTAGATACCTTTTAGGGACCCAAAACATAGGAATCTGGAACCCTAGGCACAACACTATTAAGATTATTGGATATTCTGATTCTGATTTTGCAGGATGTAAGGTGGATAGAAAAAGCACTTTAGGGACTTGCCAATTCATAGATCAGACTTTAGCCTCTTGGTCTAGTAGAAAGCAAAACTCTGTTGCACTTTTTACTACTGAAGCTGAGTACATTGCTTTAGGAAGTTGTCTGGCCCAAGTCCTTTGGTTAAAATAGTAAGTTCTGGATTTAGGATTACCTGTAGGTACAATTCCAATTCTTTGTGGCAATACTAGTGCCATCTACATTTTTAAGAATCCTATCCAACATTTAAGGAACATGCACATAGACATAAGACATCACTTTATTAGAGACCATGTGACCAAGGGAGACATTGAGTTACACCATGTGGCAACTGAAAATTAACTGGCTGAGATCTTTACTAAACCATTGGCCTTCAACACTTTCAGTATTTTAAGGAACAGATTGGTTATGATTGACTTAAATGCATAAACTTGATTCCTACTGATTTCTAATCTATTTTCTGTTATTTATTTATTTTTTTAAAAACTTTTTTTTACTTCTTTTGTCTTGCTTTTTAATTTAGAAATCATCGCTGAATTTGATATTTTATGCCTTGTTTCTTAGTTTGACATTTTGTGAGTCATTGTTTTTACATCTCTTAATCTATTAAAGGGTGAAATACCGTTGATTACATCTCTTTCTCTAACCTCTTTTAGTGGTGTAATCTTCGTCTCTAAACTAAAATCTATTTCAAATTAACTAATGGTTTTTTAAACTGAGATTTTTTCAATCTTGCTACAGTAATCTATTTTATAAATATAATGTTAAAAGTCTTTATTTTACTTTCAGATCTTTGTAATCTTGTAATTGAAATTATCATATGATTTTTTTTCTGCTTTGTGATTCATTCTTCTATATATCAGAGAGTGAATTTTTTCTTCTCTAATATCTAGAATATATAATCACAACTAAGAATATTTAAGAATTTTCGAAAGGGATATAGCTTGCATAAAAGTTAATGAAAAAAAAGGCCAATGATGCAAAAAACAAAAGATGCGCAATGACGCCAAATTGAAAAGAAATAATAATAATAATAATAATAATGATAATAATATATACACAAAGTGTATCAAAAACCAAAAGATGCATAAAGCGTCAATCAAATTGACAAGAGGCATAAAATGAGCCCACCAATAGCAAGCTTCTTCTCCTTTTAAAATTTTTAAATCTTAAAAGACTTAATGTATCACTTGATATTTTTCAAAGACTTGATTTCGAATTTCTAATTGTAACTAATTACTTTGATATATTATATTCTATAAAATATTTCTCTGGAAATAAGTTTTTTAATGGAACTCCTTTTTTTTAAACCCATTGGCTTTTCTGATTTAGATTTTTTTGTTTTCAAAAGATGATTTACCCTAAAGAAGACTGAGTTAGGGTTAATAGGATCAGTTGTTCTAACTATTTTTCAGATTTTGGCGATGTTAACTCAATGATCCTTACAAAATTTTAAAACCAATCACATGGAGACTATGTCATATTCATGCCTTGAAAAAAAAATCCTTATTTTGTTGGTGTTTGTCTTTTTCGTATCATATTTTTTTTGTTTTCACTAGATTTTGTTTTGGGCCTTCTCTAATCATCTCCATCCTCTGATTCTCAATTTTGTTTTCACATTATCCCAGTCGATACCTCTATTGGCTTGGACGATCCGATCAATTTACTCTGAAGAACTCCTCCTCTACCGTCTAATTTGATTTTCTGCTTTTGATTATCCTAGACAATCCAATATTGGTCTGGATGATCTGATCGTCTTCTACTTCAATCATTTTTATCGGCCAGGCCGATCCATTTATCGTCTCTAACAATGTTCTCCTCAAAATGGAAAATTAGCTTGTTCGATCCTCGTGTTCATCCTGGACGATACACGTGGATATACGTTTAAAATCTTTAAAATCGACCGAGATGATCCATTTTGGATAATCAGCCCAGAAGATCCACCTGTTCGGCCTAGCCGATACACGTGGCACATGATTTAAACATTTTAAATTTGGCCTATATGATCCATTAAAAGACATCGTCCTTGACGATCCACCTAATCAGCCTGGCCGATCTGCTTTTTCAACGATCGTCCGGCTTGACTCCTCAGGATGATCGCCTGTGTCTAATCATCCCAGCCAATATTTGATCGGCTCGGATGATCGAACCGCCTTTTTAACCAATTGGCCTGTACGCAATTATTGAACAATATCGGCCTGGATAATCCTGCAATTGGCCAAGATGATCCTGCCGATCCTTTAAATTTAGAGCCTTCCAACCATTTTCTTCACACCAAACTTCTTCTCCTAGCTTACTGCTTCCTATTTACTTGCTTGTTCGTGATAATGGCTAGAGAAAAATGCTCTCATCACCCGTCCGGAAGTTCCTCGAGGGCCACTATGGACCCTCAATTCTTGGAGGCTGATGATCAGGCTGCCTATCAATGCTATAATATAGCCAGCATCATTGTGTCTCAGTCAATCAATCCCGACCATCTCTCTTGTTCGGTACTCGACCTTTTCACTCACACCTCTCTCTACTTTATTCTAATGCTCACAATCCCCTTTAATTCTGAGCTCTTGTTTGAATTTTATATGAGCCTTAAAATAAATTTTACATTCACTTATGTTGGCTCGTATGTGAATTGACGCCCTGTCGAGATCACATACCAAGATTGTGTAGAATTTTTATAGCTCTCCACCACAAGAGATAAGCTTTCACACTCTCTGCTCCGATCCTTGATTGGACTCCGGCCAATCACTTCCTTCGCAACACTAATGCCCCCTTTCATGTTGGAGAGACTAGCTCTTTACTCAAAGATGCTAGGATTGTCCAACATGTCCTTCGCACATCCATAACTCCAAAAGTTGGTGATCGCGTCAATATTACTCCCCTTCTTCCTCTCACCACCTTTTACATTTTAGCAAATCGTGAATTCAATGCTACCAACCTGATCTTCTGCTACATCAAACACTTGACCATAATTCACGATCCATGTTATAAGAGAAAGCCAAATCTATCCCTTGGACACATTATTGCTTATATCCTAGAATCAAAATACAATCTCTAATATCCTGCTCCACCAAACCTTCAACCTACTTTCTACTCTAACATTTCCTTTCAAACTCTTCACAGTACTCATCTCCACTCAGGGGCAGGAAAGCTCAGGAAGAGGAAGAGGAAGCTCCTGTAACTATTCATGTACCTATTCCGCTCCACCAGCACTCTCAGCTGGACCATTTGGTGGAGCGCTTTGACCAGTGGGAGGCCCATTTCGACACTTATGTTGTTGCACAGGAGTAACAACATGCTGTGGACATAGCCCGCTACGAGCAGCACTGCGTGGAGGACTTAGCCCGTTTTGACGCCTATGTTACTCACCAGCAGTAGCAGCATGACCAAGATATAGTCTGGTTTGGTGCCCAGTTTGCTACACTGTCGAGCTACTTTCAGCAAGCTCCACCACCACCTCCTCCTTCAGATGATCAGGTCCCATCATTTCTCTATTTTTTCTTTTAGTTTGTTTCTGTTTTTTTTTTTATTAGTTTCTATTTTTTCTTCTATTATTTAGTTTCTGCATTATTTTTTTTTGTTTGTCTCCTCCTTTTTAAGATATCAAAAGGAGGAGTAGTATGTTTGTACTTGTACTATTCTGTTCTAATATTTTATATATTCTCTATGTTTGCACTGCTTCCAGTACACTGTTGTCTTAACTACTTATAATTGTTCATTGTGTGTTTGTCATCATCAAAAAGGGGGAGATTGTTACAAATCTATTTTCCTGGATTATGATTTTGATGATAGCAAATAATCTTATTTTTCTTCGACTGCCTTACCTACTATTATTTCAGGTCCACAAGATCAGACGGTAATTGGAACTAGCTCAAGATTGGGTAGACTAAGTTTGAATCACTTTGTACACTTTTTCTTCTTGAGTCTATTATAAAACATGTGGCTCCTAATGCTAAGCAACCTTGCACACACACACACCTTAGGAGAATTTTTGACTGTTTCTTAGAGTTTAATGTTTTTGGTAACATCAGCCGGGCTGATATTTATATCGGCCTGAATGATCGGTTCAAAAACAAAAACCCTAATCAGGGCATTATGGTTAAGGCATTCATCATTAAGCCGATTGGCCTAGATGATATTGTATTGGCCGAGACGAAAGGCTCAAATCAAAAAGAATCAGCCGCCATGATCTATTTAGGTATTCTTTATTTTATGACATCGTCCAGGATGATATCCTATCGGCCTGGACGATGCAGCATAATGATGCCTAAACTAATCTGGTAATTAAGGAAAGTAATTAAGGCTGATTGCATAATCACATTGGCCGGGCCGATCGCAGGATCGGTCGGGATGATGGCATGGACGATTGACATCGGCCTACTTCTATTAAGGACGATGTCCAGGATGATTTTCCTCAGATTTAAACTAATCGGCCAGGATAATATTCTATCATCCTGGATGATGTGATCAAAATTACTCTAATCGTCTCAAACCGACTTGGCTGATTAAGCAAAATTTATGCTAATTGGCTAGGTCGATACCCCTATCGGTTTGGACGATAAAGTCAGTTTGTATAAAATAATATCTATTTTGAAGCTCTTCTATTTAAGATCTCTTGTTCAACCTTAAAGTAGATCTTTTGCTATTGTCTTGACCTGAGAAAGCCTAGAGGAGAGGGAGAGAGAGAGAGGATTTTGTGAGGGGGATTTTGTGAGGGAGTTTCGCAAGGGTTGCTCCATGCATTGTTCCACTTCTTTTTCTTCCACTAAAATCTCTTGTCCTTGGAGGGTTGCGAGAGGTCTTCTTTAGTAATTGATCAAGGTTCTCTACCTACTTCAGGAGGAAGCAAAAGGAGTTAGGTTCTTTACCTGTTTCAGGAGGAAGCAAAAGGAGTTAGGTTCTTTGCCTCGCTGAGGTATGTGGAAAGGTGTTTTTGTGAGGGCTTCTCCGCCTTGCTGTGGGTGCAAAAGGAGAGTCACGTTTCTAGTGCAATACTCGGAGGTCACTGTTAAGAGAGTTGCTACTTAGATTTTGCATGTTTTACATTCTTGCAACTCATATAATTTTGATGATTCCAAATATTATTGTTCTAATTATTATTTTCTCCTAACATTTTTTGGAAGAATTATTTTTGCTCTTGTGTGGACTAATATTTCAGGATAATCATACTCGTGACTAATGAAGACTTCAAATCAAATTTAGCATAATATAGTTTGTAAATTGAAGTCTATATTTTTCACTTTATTGAGTTTTAGAGAGTGTAATTATAATTGAAAAATCTAGCACACACACACTGGGGGACATCTTTAAAAGTCAAAATTCTCTTATACTAATCGTATGGGACGAACCTTATTCATACAGGATGATCAGGTCATTTTTACCCCTCGGAGAGTAATGGAACAGACAGAAAGTGAGAAAAATTTTCTAAGTACTGATCTCCCAACGAATTTACCCATTCATCTATGGACGATGTCCTCTAGATTCTCACTCTGAACTGTTCGTCCAAACAAATTATCCTGTTCATCCCAGGATGATGTTCTCTAGACCCGTGACTTGAACTATTCGTCCAGACGAAATGTACCATTCATCCCAGGATGATGTTCTCTTGACTCATAACTTGAACTATTCATCCAGATGAAATGTCCCATTCATCCCAGGACAATGTTCTTTAGACTCGTGACTTGAACTATTCGTCCAGATGAAATGTCCCATTCGTCTCAGGATGATGTTCTTTGGACTCGTGACTTGAACTATTCATCCAAATGAATTGTCCCATTCATCCCAGGATGATATTCTCTAGACTCATGACTTGAACTATTCGTCTGGACAAAATGTCCCATTCATCCCAGGATGATGCTATCTGGACTCATGACTTGAACTATCCGTCTAGACTAAATGTTCCATTCATCCTAGGACGATGTTCTCTGGACTCGTGGCTTGAACTATCCGTCCAGACGAACTTATATATTTTCCCTAGGACGATGTCCTATGTTACTTAACCTTGAGGACCGTCCTGCAGTTAATTCTCGATGAAGCATGGAAATAACTGTTAGTACCAGACGAATTTAGTTTGTACGGGACGATGATCGGGTAAGAAGTCATTTCATACCATGCACATTGGGCTCATACATAACAGTTTTTACACTGTTCATGCATATGAATTACGATCGTACGGGATAATCGAGTACGTACAGAATTGAATTTTTGCAGATTTTGGATGGTTTTTTGTGTCTTTCATATAAAAGGTCCAAATAAAACTATCTTGTAATCTTTTTGTCCACTAGTCTTCATACAAACTGAGGGAGATTGAAAGAGAGAGTGTTTGAAGGAGGATTCTTACTACTGGAGCATGAAGGGTTCACTTGGTACTCAAAGGTAAGAATCTCCAATTATGAATTGTGATTACTTCACTCTTTTTTCTTGTCCTTCTAGATTTCTCGTGAGTAGATCTTTCAAGGAGATCCGGTTCTCTACCGATAATCAAGGAGTGTGAATAGCGAGAAGGTTCTCTACCTACACTTGTAGAGTGTGAATAGCAAAAAGGTTCTCTGCCTACACTTGTAGAGTGTGAACAGTAGGAGGTACTCTGCTTACACTTGAAGGGTGTAAAAGGACGACGATTCTCTCCCGCATCGGGTAGTGATGGAAGAGAGTTTTTGTGAAGGCTTCTCCTCCTTGCTGTGGGAGAAAAAGGAGAGACACTAATTGGTAATAGTGCAATACCTGAAGTGGGAGACTTCAGGGAGTAGATGTAGGTCGTGTATGACCAAACCATTATAAATCTTATGTCTTTTTTATTTTTCTGCTGCTTTTTACTTTATTATTTCTGTGTGATACTGTGGTTGAAAAATCCTTTTCTAAAATTAATCATAAGTTTTATTTTCAGTTTAAAATTTAAGAGGAATTTTTTTTAAAATTACCAATTCACCCCCCCTCTTAGTTAGCCGCTAGGATATAAGCATAGGTTTAACAATCTAATTTATTTTTAACAAGTTTCAACAAGTGGTATCAGAGTTTTGTTTTCAATATCATAAGTTTAGACTACTTTTTGATTAACGATCATGGCTACATTTGGAAATTAAAACACACCTGAGGGTTACTCTATAAAAAGACCTCCATTGTTCGACAATTTTCCTTTTGATTTTTGGAAAACATGCATGTCTACTTTTATACAATCACTTGATTACCATATTTGGATCTTAGTTCAGGAAGAGTATACAAAATCAACTAGATTAGTTGACAGAGTTAGAGTTGAAACACCTTTTGCGGACTGGATGGTAGAAGAACATGACTTAGCATAACTTAATGACAAATGCCTAAATAGTTTCTTTTGTGCTCTTAAATCTGAAGATTACAGGTGAGTTTCTACTTACAAGAGTGGGAAGGACATATGGGATAGACTTTATATAACTTATGAGGAGACTAATGAAGTTAAATAATCTAGACTTAATATTTTGTTGCATGAAACCCAATGAATTCATTTCTGAAATGTACACAAGATTCATACAAATTGTCACCACTTTACATGCATTAGGTAGGGAATTAACGAATACATAAATGGTTAATAAAATACTTCATTGCTTACCTACTGCTTATGATGCTAAAATAACTGTAATTATAAAGTCTAAAGATTTACACATTTACTTTATTGATAATCTTTTTGGATCACTAATTACTTACGAGCAAGGGGTGAGTCAAAGAAATATTGATGTAGGTGAACCACGAAGGGAGAAGAACATTGCACTGAAAGTGCAGGAGTTAGAGAGTGATCTCTCACAACCTGAGGATGAAGACGACATCGCTTTAATGACTAGACAATTCAGAAGCTTTCTAAAGAGGAAGCAAAAGAGACGCCAGTAATGGAATCAAGGTAAATTTAATAAAAATTTTAAGATTTCAAATGATGTTATTTTTATGAGTGCAGGAAACTTGGACATATTAAGTCAGATTGCCCAAAACACAAAGCCACTCCTAGCAAGGAGAAGGTAGAGGAGAAACCAATGGTGACAAAGGGAAAAAAGAAATTATAAAGAGCTTTCTGGGTGGATGCAGCTTCAAACTCGTCGGAGTATGAAAGGAAGAGGAAGTCACCAATTTGTGTTTAATGGCTGATAATCTTAATTAGTCAGATCAAGAAGAGGATCGCTCCCACACAAGGCCTCGTGAGAGCATATGGTACCTAGACAGTGGATGCTCAAAGATATGATTGGAGATACTGCACAATTCATATCATTGGAAGCCAGGAGTGGAGGCAGAGTTACACTTGGAGATAACACCACAAGGAAGGTGGTTGGGTCAGGTATGATTAAAAATCTTAAAAACTTTTTTATTAAAAATGTACTACTTGTAGAAGGCTTAAAGCAGAATTTTTTAAGTATTAGTCAGCTATGTGATAAAGGATACTGTGTAAAGTTTTCCCTACTAGCTACATGTTAAGCATAAATGGAAAAGATGTTTTGAATTGTATAAGAGTAAATAATGTGTATATGCTAGACTTAAATTGTATTAAAACTCCTACTGCTTTTTGTTTAAAAACTATTTCAGATGAATCATAGCTTTGGCATAGAACACTTTGTCACTCTAGCATGAAAAACCTTAGGAGAATTATCCAAAAGAACTTAGTGAGAGGTATATCAAAATTAGACTTCACTAAGGATCACCTTTGCGATGCATGTCAATTAGGAAAATAGGTGAAGTCATCTTTTCTGTCCAGAAAGGATCTTAGAATTAGTAAACCATTAGAGATTTTGTATATGAATCTTTTTGAACCAGTTGGAACTGTAAGTCTAGAAGGGAAGGTATACATATTTGTGATTGTGGATGATTTCTCTAGATTCACATGGGTTAGATTTCTATTTCATAAAAGTGAATCATTTGAGAATTTTAGAAACTTTTCGACTTGGATTCAAAGGAAACTAGGATGTGAGATTATGACTATTCAAACTGATCATATAAGAGAATTTGAAAATGAAAATTTTGAGGATTTTTATAAGGAGAAAGGAATTGATCACAATTTTTCTACACCTATAACCCCTCAATAGAATGGGATAGTTGAAAGGAAAAATAGAATATTAATAGAAGATGCTAGAGCCATGTTGGCAGAATATTCACTTCCTGAATATTTTTGGGCTGAGGCGGTTAGAACAACATGTTATGTTCTGAATAGGGTGAATGCGAGATCAAACTTAAATAAAACACCCTATGAGTTATTAAAAGGGATAACATCAAATTTGTCACATTTGTATGTCTTTGGATGTAATGTGTTCATTTATAATAAAGAAAAATCTGCCTTAGGAAAATTTGATCCAAAATTAGATGAAGGAATTTTTATAGGATACTCAAGTGTTAGAAAATCTTATAGAGTATTCAATAAAAGAACTTTGATAATTGAGGAGACCACACATGTTATTTTTGATGAAACAGGAAGTTTGGAAGAGCCAATTATTGAAGAGGATGAGATAGAGATTAACTCCCAAAAGATTGATAAAATAAATTTGGAAGAAAATTTGGTGATAGAAAACCAGTGCCTAAAGATTTGAGATATTCAAAAAATCACCTAAAAGAATTGATTATAGGAGAACCTAGTGAGGGTGTTAGAATAAGACATGGACTTAATAAATAAGTCAATCCTTCCGCCTTTATTTCAATGATAGAACCCACAAATATTGATCAAGCACTTTCGGATGAATTTTAGATATTGGCTATGCAAGAAGAATTAAATTAATTTATAAGAAATGAAGTTGGGAAATTAACTGCAAGGCTAAAGGATCAAAGTGTAGTATGAACTAAGTTGATATTTAAGAATAAAATGAATGACTCAGGAGTAGTCATTAGAAATAAGGCTAGGTTGGTAGCTAAAGGGTATAATCAAATTGAAGGGATTGATTTTGAGGAAACTTTTGTCCCTGTAGCTAGACTTGAAGCAATTAAAATTTTGTTAGCATTTGCCTATTTTAGAGGATTTAAATTATATCAAATGGATGTTAAAAGTGCCTTTTTAAATGGGATAATTCAGGAGGATGTTTTTGTAGAACAACCTCCAGGCTTTGAAAATTTTAAATATCCAAATCATATTTTCAAATTAAAAAAAGGCATTATATGAATTGAAACAGACACCTAGGGCTTAGTATGAGAGGTTGAGCACCATCCTACTTGAAAGATCTTTTGAAAAAGGAAGTGTGAACACGACTCTCTTTTTAAAGAAATTGGGAGAAGATATAATCATTGTACAAATCTATGTTGATGATATTATCTTTGGATCTACAAATAAAAATCTTTGTGATGATTTTTTTAAAACAATGAGTAGTGAATTTGAGATGATTCTAATTGAAGATTTGAGTTACTTTCTAGGCTTTAGCATTAAACAAATTGAGAAAGATACATTTCTTAGTTAGTCAAAATATGTTAAGGACATCCATAAAATGTATGACATGAAAAATGCTAAACCTGTTAGTACACCTATGAGTTCCTCAATTCAGTTGGATAAGGCCCCTAAGGGAAAATCAATTAATCAAAAGAAATTTAGAGGGATAATTGGATCTTTGCTTTACTTAACAGCTAGCAGACCCGATATCATGTTTAGTATTTATTTATGTGCTAGATTTCAATCAAATCCAAAAGAATCACATTTGACAGTAGTAAAAAGGATTTTAAGATATCTATTGGGAACTCAGAACTTAGGATTTTGGTATCCTAAATTTAGCTCTTCATTTGAAATTATTGGATATTCAGATTCACATTTTGCAGGTTCTAGGGTTGATAGAAAGAGCACTTCTAGAATAAGTCAATTAATTGGAAATTCATTAGTCTCTTGGTCTAGTAGAAAATAAAATTTAGTAGCCCTATCTAGTACTGAAGCTGAATATATTGCATTAGGAAGTTGTGTGACACAAGTACTTTGGTTGAAACAACAGTTGATTGATTTACAATTAACTATAGGCACTATTCCCATTTATTATGATAACACTAGTGCTATTTGCATTTCTAAAAATTCTATTCAACATTCAAGAACCAAACATATAGACATCATGCATCATTTTATAAGGGATCATATATCCAAAGGAGAAATTTAACTTATTCATGTTATAATAGAAAATCAACTTGCAGATATTTTTATTAAACCACTAGCCTTTGACACTTTCAGTATATTAAGAACAAGACATGGTGTGATTAATTTGAATGCTTAAATACAAATTTCTGCAACATTGATATGTGTTTGTTAGTGTGTTTTTATGCTTGTCTTTTTTGTGTATTTGTGTTCGAGTTTTATTCTTATTTTTTTAATTTTCTTATTTGTGAGTCTTTATTTTTCACATCAAAATTCTGATTTTTAAAATTGACTTGAAAATTGAGTAAATATTGTCTGTACGAAATTAATTTTATATGGGACGAAGTGTGTAGCATATTAACTGTCAATTTGAACGATTTGCATATAGTTTTTTCATTTTTTGTATCACAATTTATCTGTATGATCGTCATGATCATCTGGACGATGAGTATTCAATCGTATGTACGCATGTAAACAGTTATACGAATAAGGGGGATATTTCAAACTGTCATAAAAATGATCTTTAATATCTGATCGTCCTAGACGAACAACTGTTCATCTGTACGATCGTCTTGGTCAAAATTCTGTACGAAAGGATGTCTCGTAACTTACATGTTTATGAAAATCCATTTCAATTTTGAACTCATTCATTCATACATATGAAATTTCATTTCTTACGTACGAAACCAAAATAGTACGGGACGAACCTCAATTGTACAAAAGTTCATTTTTTCTTTAAATTGAAGGGTTTAGAACTAAAATCTCATCTCCTCAAAAATCACTTTCAAACCTCTATTCCCCTACATCTTCTCCATGGCTAGTTCAAGAAAAAGGAAAAAGGTACTTACTAAGCAACCCCTAGAAACCCAGGAGAAAACTTCCTATCCAAAGTAAATAAGGAGTCCTTTCCTAGGTTTGCATTCGCCAAAATCACTCCCTCTAGAGTCCTCCAAGAATAACTCACTTTCAAGGTAATGCACCTTTTTCCTTCCACCTAGTTTGGCCTTATTCTCACTTTGATCCATCTCTACAACAAGGAGACCTTCTACTACTTTCTTGCCAATATGTCCTTTAACTCTGACCAATCTGTGATTGGGTCTTATGTTTTTAAGAAGAAAGAAGAGATCACTAAAGAAGTCTTAGAGATTTTTTCGAACTTAAGGACTCAAGGGATTAGAGCTCACACTTTGTCCTCTTCCACCAACTTTGACTGGACCGTAATAAATCAAGTGATTAGAGGATGTAGAGGAGTAAATAATTTGCCTAAGGTAGCCACTCTTAATCAAAATGCCTGAATCATCCAGTATGTTCTTCGTACCACCATTATTCCTAAAGCTGATGATCGAGTAAATATCACACCTCTTCTTTCCATAGTGACTTATCTGATTATGACTAGCCAACCTATAGATGAAGCCCAACAGATCATTGACTACATTTATGAACTTTCTGAGATTAGTCATGTCTCGCATAAAAGAAGGAAAAATATAGCTTTAAGACATCTTGTAACCTACATTTTGGAGAAGAAATATGACCTAGTCCATCCAGCTCAAAATCTAAAGGAGCCTCTCTACTACAATGATGGATCTTTCCAAGCAATTTTTAATAAAGAACACCAATTGATAAGTACTTATTCTGAGGAGGAAAGGAGAAGAGCTGCACCTACACCTGCTACTGAACCAAATGTTCATGATTTGGTTCACAGGTTTGATCGTCTTGAGACTCATTTTGATCAACGCTTTGATCAAATTGAAACACATCTACATCAGCAGGATGCACAGTACCAGGAGGATATGGGTTGGATGAGAGAGGAAATGGGTGGTATTAGCTCAAATATGGCTATGATGAGTAGCTATTTTAACTTTTACAACCAACAACCTCCTTCAGATAAGGGCCCATCTGAGTGATGACTATACTTCTTTATGATTTTCTCTATTAAATGTGATGTGATGTGATCTTAGCAGTTATGTTTTTTATGTTGTGTTTTGTGTTCGTTAGTCTTGTGTTTTATGTGTTTTTCATATGTCAGTGTATTGATGTCATTTATGCTCTATGTATCATCTTCTATCAATAATATCAATAAAAGTTATCCTGTCTTATTTTACTATTTTTGATTTCATTTCAGAAATGTGTATTAGCCTATATGATCATTCTTCAAATTTTTTATCATAAAAGTGATATATCTCGAATTGCAACATAAAATTCAATTCATTAGAAAGTCTAATTTTTCAAAAATTTAAGTTGTATTTATAACTTGATCTAGTTAAGAATGTCAATCTCATATCTCTTATTAGATTAACAAAACTTTTATACTATTATTGCAATTATGAGGTTTTCTTTTTTTTGTATTTTTCTTATCAATATAAATATTGTTGTACTTAGAGAAATTTGAGATTTTAGATTATTGATTTTAGAAAAATCAAAATTACACTTGAAAATGTACAAATATATAAAATATCAAAAGATTGTGCAATGGTTCACAAATTGAAAAAGAGGCATAAATTTAGCCCAAAAATACAAAAGATGCACAAAATGTGCCACCAAGATTGAAAAGATGCGCAAAGCGTCATAAGTGGTATTTGATTCTTTCCCTACTCTTTAAATCTTTAAATTCTAATTAATCTTCTATATGATCTTATTTGGTATTAAAATTTTAAATATACAAATTTTACATTTATCTACTAAACAATTATTTTGTTTATTACAATTATTTTGTTTATCTAAATTGTTTAAATTGATTCATGATTCTGATATTTTCTCTTATCTATGTTATATCTCTTCTTAAATCATATGAATCCTTTTATTTCTCTAATGAATTTTAATTATATCGACTAGTATATCTCAATCACTTTCAAAGATCAATTATCAAAGGCTTTTCATATGACTTCTAACATTTCTTTATTTATTCTTTTCTTCTTCTCTTTTTGTTGTTTTTAAAAAGGGGGAGAAAATAATGTTCGTAACATTGCATTTGTTTTATCATTGTTTATTTCGTTGCATTTGTTTTATTGTTGTTTATAGTGCTTTGTACTTGTGCTTTGTGTTTTAGTGATTGTGTTTAAAACAAAAATATTTTATGATCAAATGCCCCTTATTCTCACTTGCTTATCAATTCATGGGGAATTTAGGAGATACTTAAGAATTTGAAAATTATACAAATAATAATTATTTTGCCATCATTAAAAAGGGAGAGATTATTAAGAGAGTTGCTACTTAGCTTTTACATATTTTACATTCTTGCAACTTCTATAGTTTTGATGATACCAAATATTATTGTTCTAATTATTATTTTCTCCTAACATTTTTTGAAAGAATTATTTTGCTCTTGTGTGGACTAACATTTTAGGATAATCATACTCCGGACTAATGAAGACTTCAAATCAAATTCCGCATATGATAGTTTGTAAATTGAAGTCTGTAATTTTCACTTTATTGAGTCTGAAAGAGTTTAATTATAATTGAACAACCTAGCACACACACACTGTGGGAGATCTTTAAAAGTCAAAAATTTTTTATATTGATTGTACGAGATGAACCTTGTTCGTACGGGATGATCAGGTCATTTTTACCCCTCAGAGAGCAATGGAATGGATAGAATGTGAGAAAATTTTTCTAGGTACTGATCGTCCAGACGAATTTACCCATCCGTCTTTGTACGATGTCCTATAGATTCTCACTTTGAACTGTTCATCCAAATGAATTGTCCTATTTGTCCCAGGATAATGTTCTCTGGACTCATGACTTGAACTATTCATCCAGACGAAATCTCCCATTTGTCCTAAGATGATGTTCTCTAGACTCGTGACTTGAACTATTCGTCCAGATAAAATATCCCATTTATCCTAGGATGATGTTCTCTGAACTCGTGACTTGAACTATTCATCTAGAAGAAATGTCCCATTCATCCTAGAACGATGTTCTCTAGACTCATGACTTGAACTATTCGTCCAGACAAAATGTCCCATTCATCCCAGGACGATTCTCTCTGGACTCATGACTTGAACTATCCGTCTAGATGAAATGTTCCATTCGTCCTAGGACGATGTTCTCTAGACTCGTGACTTGAACTATTCATCCAGATGAACTTATATATTCATCCCAGGACGATGTCCTCTGTTCCTTAACTTTGAGGATCGTTCTGCAATTAATTCCCGATGAAGCCTGGAAATAACTGTTTGTACTGGACGAACATAGTTCATATGGGACGATGATTGGGTACGAAGTCATTTCATACCAATGCACATTGGGCTCATACGCAATAGTTTTTACACTATTCGTAGGTACGAATTACGATCATACAAGGCGATCGAGTACGTATATAATATAATTTTTGCAGATTTTGGATGATTTTTTTTGCCTTTCATATAAAAGGTCCAAATAAAACTGTATTGTAATCTTTTTGTCCACTGGTCTTTGTGCAAACTAAAGGGAGATTGAAGGAGAGAGTGTGAGAGAGTGTTTGAAGGAGGATTCTTCTACTGGAGCGTGAAGGGTTCACTTGGTATTCAAAGGTAAGAATCTCCAATTATGAATTGTGATTACTTCACTATTTTCTCTCGTCCTTCTAGATTTTTCGTGAGAAGATCTTTCAAGGAGATCTGGTTCTCTGCCTACACTCGAGGAGTGTGAACAGTGGGAAGATTCTCTTCCTACACTTGGAGAGTGTGAACAGTACAAAGATTCTCTGCCTACACTTATAGAGTGTGAACAGCAGGAGGTACTCTACCTACACTTGGAGGGTGTAAAAGTACGACATTTCTCTGCCGCACCGGGTAGTGGTGGAAGAGAGTTTTTATGAAGGCTTCTCCACCTTGTTGTGGGGGAAAAAGGAGAGACACTAATTGGTAATAGTGCAATACTTGAAGTGGGAGACTTCAGGGAACGGATGTAGTTCGTGTTTGACCAAACCACTATAAATCTTGTGTCTTTTTATTTTATCGCTGATTTTTACTTTACTATTTCTGTGTGATACTGTGGTTGAAAAATCCTTTTCAAAAATTTATCATAATTTTTATTTTCGATTTAAAATTGAAGAGGAATTTTTTTTTAAGATTACCAATTCACCCCCCCCCCCCTCTTGGTTAGCCGTTGGGATATAAGCCTAGGTCTAACAACCTAATTCTTTTTTAACAAGTTTCAAGAGGCGCCTCCAGGGAGTGAATGTAAGTCGAGTTGACCGAACCACTATAAATCCTTATGTTCTTTTTCTACTGCTTCTGTATTTAATTTTTTGCATTTTAATTTTTTTTTGTGGTTTTGGTTTAAATTTTGTGATTGTGTTTTGATCTAAATAATTTTTAAATTATCAATTCACCCCCCCCCCTCTTGGTTAGCCTTGGGTCGGTTCATAGGGCTTAACTTTCCTAACGAACTTTCAATCTTTAGGGAGTGGACGTAGGTCTTGTTGGACCAAACCATTATAAATCTTTGTATTCATTTTTATTTTTGCACTTTTATTTTTCAGCATTTAATAGTTGTGGTTGAAAAGCTTATTTGAAAAAGAAAAATTAAATTGTTAGAATTATTAAACAATTTTTTATTAAAATTCAATAGGGAAGTTTTAAAATTATCAATTCATCCTCCCCCCTCCCCCCCCCCCCCCCCCCCCCCCCCCCCCCCCCCCCCCCCCCTGCTTGGTTAGCCTTGAGATATTTGTATAGGTTTAACAACATATCTTAACTTTACACCTACACTATGTTGATGGTTATCAGAGGGTCCATACTTCAAGTACTAAGTTCAAGGGAACTGTAGTCGATCGACAGAGGTTAGTGGAACCATAGTTAGGTAATAGATATTAGTGAGACGCAGTCAGACAATGATGATTAGTAGGATTGTTATTAGTTGATTATGGTTGGAGGAACCGTAGTTGAGCAATAATGGTCGGAAGGAAATATTCGAGCGATGGAAGCCAGAGGAATTTTTATCACGTAATGATGGTTGGAGGGACCATAGTTAGGCAATGGAGGATAGAGGGACTGGAGTCGTAATAGAGGTTGGTGGAACAATAGTTAGGCAACAAAGGCCAAAGTTACTGTAGTCAAGTGACAGACCAAAGGGATCGAAGTAAAGTGATGGAGGTTAAATGACTAGAACCAAGCAACAAAGGTCAGTTGGATCATAGTCAAGTTATGGAGGTCGAAGTGATTGCAGTCGGGCAACAATTGCAGAGGGGCCATAGTTGGCTAGCATTTGCATGAGGAGTTATAGTCGGGTGATAGTAGTTAGAATGATCATAATCGACTAGCAATGGATGACAAACTAATAGTGTTATTCAAGAGGTTGTGGTTGGAAGACATCAAAAGGTCCAACAATGACTGTCATCCATTGAGAGACTAAAGGCGACAATTGAAAAGTAAAGTTTGGTGGTGTCGACGGGGTGAAGGCTTGGCGATGAGTGTAAGGTAGAGATATGACGACAGCGGTCGACCGATGAAAGTTAGATGATGACGGTTCAACGTTGATAAAGAAGGCATCCAAGAGGAGTCCTGGCGACGGCAGCCAAGTGCCAAAAGTTTAGCAACGTCTGGCCGATGAGAGGTTTGTTAGCGGTCGTACTCATGTGGAGCTCAAGGATTTTTCTAAGCTCTCTTGAATCTCTACTCTAATGTCCCAAGCACCCTTTTCATACAAAGAATGGGGCCTATTATGAATTTTAAGCAAGGTTTTGAAAACCGGACCGGACAACGAACCGGAACAAGGAGAGGTTCACGGTTCGACCGGTTCAACCGGTCTAACCGGGGTCGAACCGGATGATGTAATAAATAATAAGTATTATTTAAATTTAATACAATTAACATAAAAATAATGTTATCATTCAAAGTATGAGATAAAAAATTAAATTAAAAAAAAAAACTATGAAACATAAAAACTTATATAATTAAGTAAAAATAATTATTTTAAAATCTTAAATAAAAGCAAAAAGAAAATAAATCTCATAATTATAAGAATTTACACTCATAAAAATATGATAATTTTAAATTTGAATATTTTTCAAATTTTAAATTTAATTTATATATAACCATATAATTTAATATATATTATTATTAATTTATGTCACATATTTAATATAAATTTAATTCTAACATAAGTTTATAAATTTAATATAAACTATTCTTATTTTATATTATATGATTAAATATATTTTACATGTTTATGATATATTGTATACAAAAGTTATTTTATAAATTTATATCTAAAATCATTAATAAATAAATAAAATTATTAATGATAAATTATTTTTTATTATGTATAAATAAATAAATTTTTATTATTAACTAATAAATAATTATCACTCACATAAAAAATAATTAATTAAAAAATCTGTTTAAAAATAGGTTTTATATCCATTATATATGCTATGAACTCATACACTCCTCATCTCATTTCTTTAGTCCCACATCCCTTAGAAACACTTTATTGCTATTGTTTATATAGCATATTTAGATTCCTTACACCAAGGGAACACATGGGGAGGCCATGTGAAGATGTGTCCCTCATCCAAAAGTGCTTATTATATAAAGTGTATTTAAGTTTAATTAAATGTTTTTAATATATATTAATTTATTTATTTAAAAAATTACTTAAAATTTGTGAGATTTGAACCGGCCGGTTCAAAAATAATCGGACCGGTTCACCGGTTTGTGGTTGAACCGGCCGGTTCTGACCGGTTCAGTCCGGTTCTTTGCAGAAGCGGTTTTAGGGCTGAACCGGACCGGCCTTGTGACCGGTTCACGGTTGAACCGGTCGAACTGGCCGGTCCGGTCCGATTTTTAAAGCACTGATTTTAAGAATAACATGTCATATAAATATGAAAAAGATATGGAACAAATCCAAAACTCTTCATTATTAGCAATTAATTGTTTTAATGATGTCATATTTAGGGAATCATAGGCTAGTTGGATTTGTCCAATCAAACCATTCGATCATCTTTAGTGACCCACCAACCCTTTTTTCTTTGATCGCAGTGAATATTGCTGACACAGCACAGTCCACTAGCTCACACGCCAAAAAAGCATAACTCGAATTATCTGTCCAAATCATCACTTTTTCGCTGTTTCGCACAAACTTTGCAAATAAATAATAAAAAAAAATTACGCGTATCAATAATACGCATAAAGTAATTAGATTTAACAGAAAAGCAGCAAACTGCAACACAAAATTTTGATAAATTTGTACCAAAGGTTCCGCACGAATATTATTCCTATGTTGCGTAACCACCATCGTTTGAGTGCATTCGTGGAGAGGGTGGTATTTATAATATTGCGATGTTTTTGTCATGTACTCTTAAACAAATAAATTAAATTATTACCATGATCTGTCCCTTGGAGCTGCAAATAATATTTTAATTTTTTGTTACATAATTATTGATTTGTTATTATAATCAATATTTTACTAAATTAAATCAGACATAAATAAATTGAATGAATGAAATATTCCAAGTATAAAAGCTCAATTGGGATTGAACGCAGAGTTGGATTATATGATATCATAAATATTAAAATTATTATAATATAATTTAATATAATAATGGTATTTTCGTCAGTTTAATATGTAATATTCTAAATTATGATATTTTGTCACTGAATATTTATTACAATATGATTCAAAACTAAAAAATAGATCATAATATTTTTATTATTTTCTTATATATATTTATATTGAAGTTCTCTTTTGAAAGCTTGAAATTATTTAATTTATTTTTTAAAAAATAATTTTTATATTATATTATTTTATTTAAAGTAATTAAAAATGAAATTAATTTTTAACACTGAGTATTTTTGGAATTCCTCAACATTACAATTTTATTTTCATAGTCGTGAGAAAATAAATCACATTTTTAACGCTGTTGGGATTAAATTCATTAATTCGATGTAGATGTGAATAATACTAATCTTAGCAAAATAAGTACTAAATACTATATATCGTCTACTTTATATGAAAGAAGGATTTTACAGATAAAAATATGGACATTAAAAAAAAAGAAAGCTAGAGATAAACATATCAAATACTTTCATAATTATGTTAAAATTAAGAGAGCCACAACTTTTGAACTATTCATCATCTCTAATGAATAAAATATTAAGGATGTGTTTTTAATTTTGACAAGAATAAAATATTGATTATGATAGGATTACTATACTTTTTCATCAAAAGTGTTAGGATAAGATCAATATATAGTGATCCCTAGGCTTTCATGTGGGAGGAAACTCCCCTCTACCTATTTCAACGATTTAGGGATTGATGATCCTCAGGCAAGTCCTCATTGCTAAGGTTCATGAGGTACGAGTTCACCTATTATTACTTTCTAGCAACATATGAAATACCTAAAAAAGGCATATGTGATTATATATTTAGTTCCCCGATTTACTTGATCCTTCAAAGGGAGAGAGGCAAAAAGGAAAACTTGATTAATGACGAGCATTTAATATGGCTACCAAATCGTTAAAGGATATTAAATGTTAAGTTACTATCCTATCTTTACAATGGCCTCATTTATCATGCTGATTCTCCATGATGACAGTAATGTGATGCAACTCATATCCGACTTCTATAAGAAATAATCTTGTGCCTGAGTTCCTTACTATATTAAACATTCACTTGAACTATAGCACATATTGTGAGTATAATAAATGGACCCCATTAAGCTTGCAATTTTTTATGCAAAAAATTGTGAGGAGGGTTGCACTTCCCCTATCTAAAGGTAAGTGAATTGAGAAGAAGGCAAGTGGCCCTTTGGAAAGTAGGAAGAAAAGTACTGATGGTGATCCATAAATAATTTAAGGATTCATTTGGCATGTTGCCCCTTCTCTCACAAAGTGGATAAGTCATCTAATAGTGACTACAACTTTAGATGAGGTAGTCTCCGTAGAGGTTGTGGCAACCTTGGTACGAGCCAGGCTGGCTTATCGCCCAAAAAGTGGTAAGAAGAACTAATTGTAATCTTTAAAATGGGTTATGTTCGGTGGTTGGGCATTTTCCTCCACTAGCAAGCCCAGAGCAAGCCTCTCCTCGAGTGAGTTGTTGGTGTAAACCTTAAAATAAACAACATATCATAGATCTACTAATAATATCCAATATAGTGTAACTAAATTTATCTATGAAATTCTCTTTTTATTTCATCATCAAAAGGTTTATAATTTGATTACATTATAGTACAAGGCTATAAACATGAATATAAAATACAATAGATCAAATAAATAGCTATGATTGTATAAAATATTAAAAGAAAGGAATACTTTCATAAACTTAGATCAAATCCCGAAATAGTTACTCAATTGACTCTTTCCCTTTTCCAAACCTAGAAAATAGAAGACGAAATAACTATGAGCTAATACAACTCAGCAAGCCACATTTGTCAATCTAAATTTTTAAATAATTCAATTATCAGAAGTGCAACTGAATTTAAAATAATTTATATTAATCATTATACTAAATAGAATCATAGTTGCAATTATCGGAGAACTGAAATAGCATTTTAGGATAGCAAATAAATAAGTACTTCATATATACAAACAAAAAGTAACAATTTCTCCACAGGATCTTATGCCTCACAATGTTAATACATGAATAAAATGTGTATATAGCACTAGAACATGCTTGTAGATATCATAGCATAACTTCTTCCATCCATATCAAATCTCTTTAGACACATAATTCATTACATTACAATAATCAAACTTTAAACAAGTTCATTTCAGAATTTCACGAAATTCTAAAATAATAGGCATATAATGTGCTACTATACATAAATTCACTATTTTAAAATATAACCAAATTATCAAAGATTATACAAAACATAGTTTTAATACTTTAATTATTTTATGGAATTATTTTCTGAGTTTAGGATTATTTTTCAAATAATTAAAAAACACACTTTTCAAAACCCCCGTATTAAATTTTGCATAAATTATTAATTGTCCATAATTACCATATTTATAAATTACAGAAAGTTACACGATGAATGTTTTAGGAGTACAAAGTATCCTCATTTTTATAATAGCAGATATAAATTAAATTAAAATATTTCTAAAATTATTATTTTTTTAATGTGAGATAGGCAAAATATAGCCTACCACAAACCAAACAACTTTCAAAACTAGGTTATTAGTTGAAAATAAATCGAAATTGCACCAAAACACTTCTCTCTCTCTCTCTCAAAAGCTCTCTCTAACTCTCTCTTTTTAGCTGGACACCCTTAACAAAATGAATGAGACTGAATAGTGGATTCAGATATTTTTATTATTAAAATTTGCACTAACACCATGGCACCCCATAATGCCCTATATAGTGCTTCCCCAGGAAGCTACAGAGCTGCTGTACCCCCGCCACACTCCAGAATGCATAATTAATTTCAATTTTTCCAGAGAGCCCTTCAACGAGGGTGATGCCAACCCAAATTCTATGATTTGTAAGTTGGGAAAAGCATCATATTTCAGAAGCATGCGAATAGACCCCACTACAGGAAAAACCACCATTACTGGCTGATGAAATACGCTGGTACCATCAAAATTTTTATGGAAAGAGCACATGTCCGTCGCTTTTCCATTGGAGTTTCATACGACGGTAATTTGCGCATAGAAAAAAAAAATTCCCGACGTAAATAATATGATGATAACCTTTCCGACGTACTTTCCAGCAAACAACCAGTGAAAATGTATGTGGTAGTTACGTCGCTTTAAATATGTCATAATTATCAGCATAAAAATATGCCAGTAAGGCCGGAGAAAAAAATGTCGCTAAATACGCTGACGTAGATAACTGGCTCCTTACCTGCCAAAAATTTTGACATATAAAGACGCCGGAAATCGATACAAAATTCATTATATCTGAAAGTTCATTAGGGATGTTAGGCCCTTATGAACTAGCCCAAGGCTAATTAGGAGAGAGGTGAATTGATATTTTAAAAAATCTTTCGCAATAAAAAAGCCAAACCAAAATCCACCACAAAAAAAACACAATGTAGAAATTAAATGAGGAAATAATAAAAAAAAGAACACACCAGATTTATAGTGGTTTGGTCAAACCTTTGTTGAAACTCATTAAAAATGAATTAGGTTGTTAGACCTAAGCTTATATCCCAGCGGCTAACCAAGAGGGGGGGGTGAATTGGTTAATTTAAAAATTTTCCCTCTTAACTTTTAAACTAATATAAAAACCTATTTTAATGAAAATTTTTCAAAATGATTTTTCAACCACAGATTAAACACATAACAGTAAAGTAAAAAAGCAGTAGAAAAATAAAAGACACCAGATTTATAGTGATTTGGTCAAACATGACCTACATCTACTCCCCGGAGGCACCCTCCGAGTATTGCACTAATAGCACTAGTGTCTCTCCTTTTGCCCCCACAGCAAGGCGGAGAAGCCTTCATAAAAACTCTCTTCCACCACTATCCAGTGCAGTAGAGAACCGTCGACTGTTCACACTCTCCAAGTGTGGGCAGAGAATCCTTTGTCCTTTCACACTCTCCAAGTGTGGGCAGAGAACCCTTCATTCTTTTACACTCTCCAAGTGTGGGAAGAGAACCCTTCTTCCTTTCACACTCTCCAAGTGTGAGAAGAGAACCCTTTGTTCTTTCACTCTCCAAGGGTCAGTAGGGAACCGGATCTCCTTGAAAGATCTTCACAAGAGAAATCTAAAAGGAGAAGAGAAAAGAGTGAATTAATCACAAATCACAAAGTTGAGATCCTTACCTTTGAGTAACAAGTGAATCCTTCACGCTCCAGTAGTAAGATCTCTCTTTCAAACACTCTCCTTCACTCTCTCCTTCAATCTCCCTTCAGTCTGCACGAAGACCAATTGACAAAAAGATTACAAGATAGTCTTATTTGGACCTTTTATTTGAAAGACATGAAAAACCATCCAAAAATTGCAATTATTCAAATCTGTACATTATTGATCATCCTGTACGATCTCAATTCGGACGGATGAACAGTGTAACTACTGCTGTGTACTAACTAAAAGTGAACTGGTATGATTTCACTTTATACCCAATCATCGTCCCGTATGAACTATGTTCGTCCGAAACGAACAGTTATTTCCATAGTTTGTTTTATACAAAAACTAAATGACTCTTACATTTCCAGAACAGAGAAGATCATCCTAAGATGAACTATAATTTTCATCTGAATGACCTTATCTAGAGAGCATCGTCCTGGGACATACGTAAATATCATGCAAACTACTACGTCCAGAGAGCATCATCCTGGGATGAATTTAATTATCGTCGGGATGAATGCATCCAGAGAGCATCGTCATGGGATGCATGTAAAATATCGTGCAAATGAATGCGTCTAGAGAGCATCATCCTGGGATGATTTTGATAAATCATCTGGACGAACAGTATTAAACATGAGTTCATAGGACATCATACAGGGATGAATGGGATACTTCTTTTGGATGAATAATTCAAAGTGAGAATCTAGAGGACATCGTCCAAGGATGAATTGGACACTTCGTCTAGATGATCAGGACTTAAAAAATTTTTCTCACTTTCTATTCATTCCATTGCTCTCCGAGGGGTAAAACTGACCTGAGCTTCCTGTATGAATATGGTTCGCCTTGTACGATCAGTATAATAATATTTTGACTTTTTAAAGATCTCCCTCAGTGTGTGTGTGTGTGTGTGTGTGTGTGTGCTAGGTTGTTCAATTATACTTACACTCTCTCAGACTCAATAAAGTGAAAAATACAGACTGCAATTTATAAATTATCTTATGCTGCATTTAATTTGAAGTCTTTATTAGTCTGGAGTATGATTATCCTTAAATATTAGTCCACACAAGAGCCAAAATAATTCTTCTAAAAAATGTTAGGAGAAAATAATAATTAGAATAATAATATTTGGAATCATCAAAACTATGCAAGTTATAAGAATGTAGGACATGCAAAAGCTAAGTAGCAATTCTCTTAACAATCTCCCCCTTTTTTATGATGGCAAAACAATTATTGTTTGCATATTTTTCAAATTTTTATGTATCTCCTAAAATCCCTCTGAATTAATAAGCATGTGAAAATAAGGGGCATTTGAACATAAAAAAAAAATTCTTTTAATTTTTAATAGACACAATCACTTAAACATAAAGCACAATAACTAATGATAAAACAAAAGCACGAACGATAATACAATTCCAACAACAATGATAGTTATGAACAAAACATACAAAATAATATTTCTCCCCCTTTTTTGACAACAGCAAAAAAGTGAAGAAGAAAAAGAACAATACAGAAATGATAGAAGTCATATGAAAAATCCTTGAATAATTGATCTTTAAAAGAGTTTAAGATATATTAGCAAATAAAATTAAAATATCATTAGAGAATTATAAGGATTTAAATGATTTAAGAAGAGATATAACATTTTCAAGGAAAAATATCAGAATCATGAATCAATTTTGACAATGAGATAAACAAAATCATTGCAAAGTAGATGAATGTAAAATTTTTATATTTCAAATTTTAATATCAAATAAAAATCGTACAGAAGATTAATTTGAATTAAAAGATTAAAAGATTAGGGAAAGAATCAAATACAACTTATGGCACTTTACACATCTTTTCAATATTTGTGGCACATTTTTTTTGTGCATCTTTTAAATTTTTAGGCTAATTTTGTGCCTCTTTTTCAATTTGCGAACTATTGCGTATTCTTTGATATTGTGTATATTTGTACATTTTCAAGAGTAATCTTGATCTTTCCAAAATCAATAATCTAAAATTTTAATTTTCTCTAAGTACATCAATATTTATATTGATAAGAGAAATACAAAAATAAGAAAACATCATAATTGCAATAATTGTATAAAAAATTTGTTAGTCTAACAAGTGACATGAGATTGACATTCTTAACTAGATCAAGTTATAATCACAACTTAATTTTTTTAAAAAATTAGATTTTCTAATGAATTCAATTTTATGATGCAATTCGAGATATAACACTTTTAAGATAAAAAAATTGAAGAATGATCATATAGCCTAACACACATTTCTGAAATGAAATAAAAAAAGTAAAACAAGACAGGATAACTTTTATTGATATCATTGATATAAGATCATACATTGAGCATAAATGATATCAATACACTGACATATGAAAACACATAAAAACACAAGACTAACTAACACAAAATACAGCATAAAAACATAACTACAAACATCACATCACATCACATTTAGAAGAGAAAATCATAAAAAAGTATAGTCATCACTCAAATGGGCCATGATATGGAGGATGTTGCTGGTTGAAGAAGTTAAAATAGCTACTCATCATAGCCATATTCGAGCTTATACCATCCATTTGCTCTCTCTTCCAACTCATATCCTGCCGGTACTGTGCATCCTGCTGTTGTAGATGAATTTCAATTTAATCAAAGTGTTGATCAAAATGAGTCTCAAGATGATCAAACATGTAAACCAAATCTTGAACATTTGGTTCAGCAGCAGGTGCAGGTGCATCTCTTCTCCTTTCCTCCTCAGAATCACTACTTATCACTTACTGTTCTTTATTAAAAATTGCTTAGAAAGATCCATCATTATAGTAGAAAGGCTCCTCTAGATTTTGAACTGGATGGACTAGGTCATATTTCTTCTCCAAAATATAGGTTGCAAGATGTCCTAAGGCTATATTTTTTTTTCTTTTATGGGAGACACGGTCAATCTCAAAAATTCCATAAATATAGTCAATGATTAGTTGGGCTTCATCTATAGGTTGGCTAGTCATAATCAGATAAGTCACTGTGGAAAGAACTGGTATGATATTTACTCGATCACCAGCTTTAGGAATAATGGAAGTACGAAGAACATATTGTATGATTCAGGCATTTTGATTAAGAATGGCTACCATGGGCAAATGGTCTACTCCTCTACATCCTCTAATCACTTGATTTATTGTGATCGAGTCGAAGTTGGTGGAAGAGGTCAAAGTGTGAGCTCTAATCCCTTAAGTCCTTAAGTTCAGAAAAAATCCTAAGTCTTCTTTAGTGATATCTACCTTTTTTCTTAAAAACATAAGACTTAATCACATATTCGTCAGAGTTAAAGGACATATTGGCAAGAAAGTAGTGGAAGGTCTCCTTGTTGTAGAGATGGATCAGAGTGAGAATAAGGCCAAACTGGGTGGAAGCAAAAAGGTACATTACCTTGAAAGTGAGTTGCTCTTGGAGAAGGACTCTAGAGGAAGTGATTTTGGCAGAAGCGAACCTAGGAAAGGACTCCTCATTTTCTTTGGATAGGAAGTTTTCTCCTGAGTTTCTAGGGGGTCCCTTAGCAAGTACCTTTTGCCTTTTGCTTGAACTAGCCATAGAGAAGATCTTGGGGAGTAGAGGTTTGAAAGTGATTTTTTAGGGATGAGATTTGAGTTCTAAACCCTTCAATTTAAAGTAAAAAAATGAACTTTTTACAGACAAAAAGAGGTTTGTCCCGTACGATTTAGGTTTCATACGTACGAAATGAAATTTTGTATGTACAAACGAGTGAGTCCAAAATTGAAATGACTTTTCATAAACATGTAAGTTTCAAGGCATCCTTTCATACAGACTTTTGACCAAGACGATCGTACAGACAAACATGTATTTGTCTAGGATGATCAGATATTAAAGATCGTTTTTATGACAATTTCAATCATCCCATATATTGAATTGCCACGTGTTCAACTAAAGTTCGTATGTACGATCAGAAATAAAGAAGTTAATCTTATTCGTATAACTATCCACATGTGTGTTGCAACCCATGACCACGAGCTTGAGATTTTGATGATGCCAAATAATGAGTGTTTTGGAACAACCTTTCCTTGAATATTATTTTATTTGCTATTTTCCTTGCGCACTAACATTTCAGGAAGATCACAAGTGACTCAGGAAGAAAGGAAGACTCAAGACCGGGTAGATTAGGAGTATGAGTCAAACATTGTATTTTTCCATTTATTTTGTTTTTACTTTATTGAGTCTGGCCACAAAATGCGTAAGAGTAAGAGCAACCATGCACACACACAGGGGGAGAGTTATTTTTTTTTTAAAACTACAAAATGTAAATAAAGTTCTTCTCTGGAGATAGTACTATACGATTTTAATTCGTACCGTACGATCCAAGCTATGTGGATGATTCTGTGAATATATCGTACTGTACGAAACCCTTCGTACTGTACGATATGTTTAGATCCAAAATCCTAGCCGTAGTTTAGTTTAAGTAAGTGATTTTGCGCTGTTCGTACTGTACGAACATGTTCGTACTGTACGATCTATTTTAAATACTTACTTAAATTAACCCGTGATTAGTGCATGTAATCCAGGCCTAATTAAAATTTGAACATCGTACTGTACGAACCCGATCGTACCATACGATGAACAGAGACGAAGTATGATCGTCCCGGATATCGTCCTGGACGATCTCTTGGTTTTTGTCACATCGTACTGTAAGATAGTAATCGTACCATACGATGAACAGAGACGACATCCGATCGTCCAGACCATCATCCTGTACGAATAGTATCTTGTTGGATCATACCGTACGATATTATATCGTACAGTACAAATTGTTTTTGAACTGTTCGTACATCTTCGTACCAGGACGACGTCTGTTTATGAAGATCGTACGGTACGATGTGGAATCGTACTGTACGAACAGTAACAGCTACTTTTGAATTCAGAGGTTTTTGGAGCCTTTTTTAGATATCAATCAAGTCCTTTTTCAGTAAGATTTATAGAGGGGGTGAACGTGGTTAGAGAGGGATTCCAAGGGAGAGAGCTCTAGAGAAATTCTTGAGGGTTGAGAGAGGAAGGAGGAGGTGAGCGTTGTGAGGGAGAAGAGGTGTGAGGGAGATCACACGGTTGCTCCAAGCTTGCTGCATCTTGCTCCTCCTGTGGCTCGAGAAGGATTTGAGGGAGGATCTCCAAAGGAAAGGCTCGTCTACATCCGTTACCTCGAGGTTCTCTGCCTTCTCCAGGAGGGAGAAAAACGAGAAGGTTCTCTGCCGTCGTCAGGAGGGCGAAAACAGAGGTTGGCACTCCGCCATGCCGGGTTGGTGAAAGGGAGGTTTGTAAAGGCTTCTCCGCCTTGTCGAGGGGGGCAAAAGGAGAACTATTTTGATAGTGAAAATCCCGGAGTGGAGGACTCCGGGGAGTGGACGTAGGTCATATTTTGGCCGAACCACTATAAAATTTTTGGTGTGTTTTTTCCTTATCGTTATTTACGTTTTACTTGCTTTTAATTTTTCATATCTTTTGCATGTTAAATTTTGTGGAAGAAAAAATTACTTAAAATTTTGTTATAAAAGTTCAAAAACAACAAAAAATTAGAACTCTTGTTTAGGGTTACTTTTATTAAGAAAAAGATTTTTACAATTCACCCCCCCCCCCTCTTGTCGTTTAGTAATTACAATGTGTACATACGATTGAAAAACACATCATCTAAATGATCGTGGTGATCGTACAGATGAATAGTGATATGAAAATTGAGAAACTATATGTAAACCATTCAAAATGACAGTTAATAAGCTATATGCTTTGTCCCGTATGAAATGAATTTCTTACAGACGAATTCCACACTTATAAGATTTCAAGACAACACTCAAAATCATCAATCTAGATATGAGAGAACACAAAATAAAACAGATAGAAGTTTGCATAAACAAACACAAACAAAATACTAGAAAACATAGAAAAACATAAAATCAAAAGACACATAACACAAATACAAACACACATCAATGTTGTAGAGACTTGTATTTAAGCATTCAAATCAATCACACAAAGCCTTGTTCTTAATATCTGAAGGTAACAAAGGCTAGTGGTTTTATAAAAATTTCTGCAAGTTAATTTTCTGTTATAACATGAATGAGTTCAATTTCTCCTTTGGATACATGATCCCTTATGAAATGATGTCTGATGTCTATATGTTTGGTTCTTGAATGTTGAATAGGATTTTTAGAAATATAAATAGCATTAGTGTTATCATAATAAATATGAATAGTACCTATGGTTAATCCTAAATCAATCAACTGTTGTTTCAATCAAAGTATTTGTGCCACACAACTTTCTAATGCAATGTATTCAGCTTCAATAGTAGATAGACCTACTAAATTTTATTTTCTACTGGACCATGAGACTAAAGAATTTCTAATGAATTGATATGTTCCATAAGTGCTCTTTCTATCAATCTTACAACCTGCAAAATCTGAATTTGAATATCCAATAATTTCAAATGAATAGCTAAACTTAGGATACCAAATTCCTAAGTTTTGAGTTCCCAACAGATACCTTAAAATCCTTTTCACTACTATCAAATGTGATTCTTTTAGATCTGATTGAAATCTAGCACATAAACATACACTAAATATGATATCAGGTCAGCTAGCTGTTAAGTAAAGCAAAGATCTAATTATCCCTCTAAATTTTGTTTGATCAATAGATTTTCTCTTAGGGTCCTTATCCAACTGAACTAAGGAACTAATAGGTGTACTAACAGGTTTAGCATTGTCTATTTCATACTTTTTGAGGATGTTCTTAACATATTTTGGCCAACTAAGAAATGTACCATCCTCAATTTCCATAATGCTAAAGCCTAGAAAATAACTCAAATCTCTCATTAGACTCATCTCAAATTCACTACTCATTATTTTAGAAAAATCATCATAAATATTTTTATTTGAAGATCCAAAGATGATATCATCAATATAAATTTGTACAATGAGTATATCCTCTCCCAATTTCTTCAAAAAGAGAGTCGTGTCTACAGTTCCTTCAAAAAATCTCTCAAGTAGGAAAGTGCTCAACCTCTCATACCAAGCCCTAGATGCCTGTTTCAATCCATATAATGCCTTTTTCAATTTAAAAATTTGATTTGAGTATTTAGAATTTTCAAAGCTTCGAGGTTATTCTACAAAAATATCCTCTTGAATAACCCCATTTAAAAAGGCACTTTTAACATCCATTTAATATAGTTTAAATTCTTTAAAACAAGCAAAGGCTAATAAAACCCTAATTGCTTCAAGTCTAGCAACAGAGGCAAAAGTATCCTCAAAATCAAACCCTTTAATCTGATTATACCCCTTAACTACTAATCTAGCCTTATTTCTAATGACTACTCCTGAGTCCTTCATTTTATTTTTGAATACCCACTTAATTCCAACTACACTTTGATCCTTTGGCCTTACAGTTAATTCCCAAACTTCATTTCTTACAAATTGATTTAACTCTTCTTGCATAGCCAAAATCCAAAATTTATCCAAAAGTGCTTGATCAATATTTGTGGGTTTTATGGTTGAAATGAAAGCTGAATGATTAACCTCTTTATTTAGTCCATGTCTTGTCCTAACACCCTCACTAGGTTCTCCTATAATCAATTCATTTGGGTGGTTTTTAGAATATCTCAAATCTTTAGGCACTGGATTTTCTATCTCCAAATTTATTTTACCAATGTTTTGGGAGTTAATCTCTATCTCATCCTCTTTAACAATTGGCTCTTCCAAACTTCCTATTTCATCAAATACAACATGTGTGGTCTTCTCAATTATCAAAGTTCTTTTATTGAATACTCTACAAGATTTTTCAACACTTTAGTATCCTATAAAAATTTCTTCATTTGATTTTGGATCAAATTTTTCTAAGGTAGATTTTCCATTATTATGAATGAACACCTTACATCCAAAGACATACAAATGTGAAAAATTTAGTGTTCTCTCTTTTAATAACTCATAGGGTATTTTATTTAAGTTTGATCTCACATTCACCCTATTCAGAATATAACATGCTGTGCTAACCACCTCAGCCCAAAAATATTTAGGAAGAGAATATTCTGCCAACATGGTTCGAGCGACTTCTATTATTGTTCTGTTCTTTCTTTTGACTACCCCATTCTGTTGAGGGGTTTTAGGTGCAGAAAAATTGTGATCAATTCATTTCTCCTTATAAAAAATCTTAAATTTTTATTCTCAAATTCTCCTCCATGATCACTTTGAATAGTCATAATTTTACATCCTAGTTTTCTTTGAATCCAAGTCAAAAAAATTTCTAAATTCCTCAAATGATTCACTTTTATGATAAAGAAATCTAACCCAAGTGAATCTAGAATAATCATCCATAATTATAAATCTATATACCTTTCCTCATAAACATACAGTTCCAACTGGTCCAAAAAGATCCATATATTAAATTTCCAATGGATTACTAGTTCTAAGATCCTTATTAAACAAAAAAGAGGACATCACTTGTTTTCCTAATTGACATGCATCGAAAAGGTGATCCTTAGTGAAGTCTAGTTTTGGTATACCTCTCACTAAGTTCTTTTGGGTAATTATCCTAAGGTTTTTCATACTAGAGTGAAAAAGTCTCCTATGTTAAAGCCATGATTCATCAAAAATAGTTTTTAAACAAAAAGCATCATGAGTTTTAATGTGATTTAAGTCTAGCATATACACATTATTTATCCTTATACCATTCAAAATATCTTTTCCATTTAGGCTTAATATGTAGCTAGTAGGGAAAAATTTTACACAGTATCCTTTATCACACAGTTGGCTAATACTTAACAAATTATGCTTTAAACCTTCTACAAGTAGAACATTTTTAATAAAAAAGTTTTTAAGATTTCCAATAATACCTGACCCAACCACCTTCCTTGTGGTGTTATCTCCAAATGTAACCTTGCCTCCACTCCTGGCTTCCAATGATATGAATTGTGCAGTATCTCCAGTTATATGCTTTGAACATCCGCTGTCTAGGTACCATATGCTCTCACGAGGCCTTGTGTGAGAGCGATCCTACAAAATTATCAAACATTAGACCTGGGAACCCAAACAAGTTTGGGTTCACCTTTTTTCAAGTTATAAATAGATGCATGTATGATATGTCTAGGTTTATGCAACTTAGGTCACCACACCAAATGAGTTTTCTTCCTCAATGTACTGGTGTGAGATATATGTCCAAACAATCCACAATTATTACATTTGACTCTCAAAAATGGATTCCTAAGTCTACTACTATTCTTCTATCTATTTAGGGATTATATAAATTTAGGATACAAAATAGGATTCGTGAAATTTTCAAGTCTTGGGGATATCCTATTATCCTCGAGAGCTTTTATTTTAAGTTTGTAAAATGAATTCATATCTTCCAAAATTTGATTAGTATAATTTATTCGATACATCTTGCTCTGAAATTCATCCTTATTACTTTTAATTTCTTTTTGAAGTTCTATATAGGATGATTTTAAACTATCATAGTTCTTATTCAATTCATCAAACTCATCAACTAATTTCATGTGGTTGTTATCAATTAAAGTATGATCTTTTCTAAGGATTTCTTATTGTCTTTGAAGGTCTTGTAATTCTAAGTTCAGACTAACATACAATTTCTTTAATTTTCTATATGCAACATGTATGCATTCTGACACTTCTAAAAGTTCATTGTAAGTCAAGTCACATACATCTTCTTGATCTAACTGATCAAGATTATCAGCCATTAAGCACAAATTAGTGACTTCCTCTTCCTTTTCAGTCTTCGATGAGTCTGAAGCTGAGTCTACCCAGAAAGCTCTTTGGAATTTCTTTTTGCCCTTTTTTACCAATGGTTTCTCCTCTACCTTCTCCTTGCTAAGAGTGTCTTTGAGTTTTAGGCAATCTAACTTAATATGTCCAGGTTTCATGCACTTATAGCAAATAACATCATTTGAAACCTTGACATTTTTATTAAATTTACCTCAATTCCATTGATGGCGTCTCATTTGCTTCCTCTTCAGAAAGTTTCTGAATTGTTTAGTCATTAGAGCGATGTCGTTTTCATCCTCAGGTTGTGAGATATCACTCTCTGACTCCTCCACTTTCAGTGCAATGTTCTTCTCCCTTCGTGGTTCACCTGCATCAATCTTTCTTTGACTCACCCCTTGCTCGTAAGCAATTAGTGATCCAAGAACATTGTTAATAAAGTAAATGTTTAAATCTTTAGACTTTGTAATCATAGTTATTTTAGCATCATAAGCAGTAGGTAAGCAATGAAATATTTTATTAACCATTTCAACATTCGTTAATTCCCTACCTAATACATGTAAAGAGGTGACAATTTGTGTGAATCTTGTGTACATGTCAAAAATGGATTCATTGGATTTCATGCGAAATAATTCATAGTCATGCAACAAGATATTAAGTTTGGATTGTTTAACTTCATTAATCCTCTCATAGGTTATACAAAGTTTATCCCATATGTCCTTTCCACTCTTGCAAGTAGAAACCCGCATGTAATCTTCGGATTTAAGAACACAAAAGAAACTATTTAGGCATTTGGCATTAAGTTGTGCTAAGTAATATTTTTCTACCATCCAGTTCGCAAAAGGTCTTTCAATTCTAACTCCGTCAACTAGTCTAGTTAGTTTTTCATACCCTTCTTGAACTAAGATCCACATATGGTGTTCAAGTGACTGTAAAAAAATAGACATGGGTGTTTTCCAAAAATCAAAGGGAATATTGTCAAATAATAGAGGTCTTGTTATAGAGTAACCCTCAGGTGTGTTTTGGTTTCCAAATATAGCCATGGTCGTTAATAAAAAAGAAGTCTAAACTTATGATATTGAAAACAAATCTCTGATACCACTTGTTAAAACTCGTTAAATATGAATTAGGTTGTTAGACCTGCTTATATCCCAGCGGCTAACCAAGAGGGGGGTGAATTGGTTAATTTAAAAATTTTCCCTCTTAACTATTAAACCGATATAAAACCCTCTTTTAAAGAAAATTTTTCAAAATGATTTTTCAACCACAGATTAAACACAGAACAGTAAAGTAAAAAAGCAGCAAAAAAATAAAAGACATAAGATTTATAATGGTTCGGTCAAACATAACCTACATCCTTTTGCCCCCATAACAAGGTGGAGAAGCCTTCACAAAAACTCTCTTCCACCACTACCCGGTGCGCCAGAGAACCATTAGTTGTTCACACTCTTCAAGTGTGGGCAGAGAACCCTTCATCCTTTCACACTCTCCAAGTGTGGGCAGAGAACCCTTCGTCCTTTCACACTCTCCAAGTGTGGGCAGAGAACCCTTCATCCTCTCACACTCTCCAAGTGTCGACAGAGAACCCTTCATCCTTTCAGACTCTCCAAGTGTCGACAGAGAACAGGATCTCCTTGAAAGATCTTCTCAAGAGAAATCTAAAAGGATAAGAGAAAAGAGTGAAGTAATCACAAATCACAAAGTTGGGATCCTTACCTTTGAGTAACAAGTGAATCCTTCACTCTCCAGTAGTAAGATCTCTCCTTCAAACACTCTCTTTCACTCTCTCCCTCAATCTCCCTTCAGTTTGCAAGAAGACCAATTGACAAAAAGATTGCAAGACAGTCTTATTTGGACCTTTTATATGAAAGACACGAAAAACCGTCCAAAAACTATAATTTTTCAAATCTGTGCGTTATTGATCATCTTATACGATCTCAATTCATATGGACGAATAGTGTAACTACTGCTGTGTACGAACTAAAAGTGAAATGGTTTGATTTCACTTCGTATCCGATCATCATCCCGTATGAACTATGTTTGTCCGGTACGAACAGTTATTTCCATAATTCATTTTATACAAAAACTAAATGACTTTACGTTTCCAGAACAGAGAAGATCATTTTGGGATGAACTATAATTTTTGTCTGGATGACCTTATCTAGAGAGAATCATCCTGGGACATGCGTATATATCGTACAAATAATTGCATCCAGAGAGCATCATTCTGGGATGAACATAATTATCATCGGGATGAAGGCATCCAGAGAGCATCATCGTGGTACACACATAAAATATCATACAAACGAATGCATCCAGAGAGCATCGTCCTCAGACAATCTTGAAAAATCATCTAGATGAATAGTATGAAACATGAGTTCATAGAATATCATCCAGGGTTGAATGGGACACTTCATCTGGATGAACAGTTCAAAGTGAGAATCCATAGGACATCATCCAGGGATGAATGGGACACTTTGTCTGGACGATCAGGACTTAGAAAATTTTTCTCACTTTCTGTTTGTTCCATTGCTCTCTGAGAGGTAAAACTTGAAAGTTCGTTAGGGACGTTAGGCCCTCTTGAACTTAATCCCAAGCTAATTAAAGAGATAGGTGAATTGGAAAACTTTAAAACCAAAACACAATCCAAATCACCACAATCAAAGTGCGGAAACAAAAATAAGAACACAAGATTTATAGTGGTTCGGTCAAACCTCGACCTACGTCCACTCCTTGGAGGCACCCCCCAAGTATTGCACTAAACTAGTGTCTCTCCTTTAGCCCCCACGGCTAGGCGGAGAAGCCCTTATAAAATCACTTCCACCTCCCCTGGTGCGGCGGAGTCGCCGGGTCCTTTGACACCAAAGAGACTTCTTCTTTGGTGAACTTACCTCGAGACAAGCCTTGAATCCGATGGTACTAAGGTGCGAGTTCGCCGGAGCAACCGTGTGGATCCCCCACCACACTCCCTTGAGTTCCTCCCCCTCACAGGATCTTCTCCCTCTCAAACTCCACCCTTTCCTCTCTCCCTTTCAAGCTCTCTCTTCAAGTTTCCCCCACAAGAACAAAGCTACAATGGCTGCCAAAGACACTTACAAAGTGCCTTGCCATAGCTTAAATAGAGGCTCTCAAAACGAGCTCATTAATGCAAGTTGCCGATATTATCGTCCAGGCCGATAGGCATATCGTCCTGGCCGATTGGTTCAATTTCAGCTCATTAGCCCGGGATGATCTGGGACGATCAGAAGGTAATTGGTTATATCGTCCTGGCCGATCTCACGATCGTCCGGGCCGATTAGTTTAAAACCAACTCTATCATCCTGATCATAGCCCTGGGAACAGTCCTGGCCGATTGAAATTTGGTCTTGATCGTCCAGGCCGATCTCACGATCGTCCTGAACGATATGATCGTATCAATCAGCATTTAATTCCTTCCAAATAAAACCAGATCAATTTAGGCATGATTGAGTTAGATCGTCCCGGACGATAGGATTATCGTCCTGGCCGATTTCCTAAAATAAAGAATACCTAAACTGATTATGGCGGCTGATTTCTTTCTGAATTGAGCATATCGTCCTGGCCGATACAAGTATCGTCCAGGCCGATCAGAGACGGCTACCTTAATGAGGATGCCCTAAATTAGGGTTTCTGGTGTTAGACCGATCGGCCAGGCCGATAGGACTATCGTCCAGGCCGATGTTACCAAAACCAGAAATTCTAATAGGAGCATCATGAAAACTTCTATGTTACAAAGCAACAGGTCCCACACCCAATACAATTGACTCAAGAAAGGAAAAGATTACAAACTGACACAGACCTAGTCTACCCAATCTTAAGCTGGTTCTGAATTGCAGTCTTGATCGTGTGGTCCTGAAACGTTAGTACATAAGGCAATCGTATAAAAAAGGAAATGTTTGCTATCATCAAAATCATGAACCATAGATCCGTAACAAAACTGACCTGATCGTCCCGTACGAATATGGTTCATCTTGTATGATCAGTATAAGAAAATTTTGACTTTTTAAAGATCTCCCTCAATGTGTGTCTGTCCTAAGTTGTTCAATTTTACTTACACTCTCTCAGACTCAATAATGTGAAAAATACATACTTCAATTTATAAACTATATTATGCTGCATTTGATTTGAAGTCTTCATTAGTCTGGAGTATGATTATCCTGAAATGTTAGACTACACAAGAGCAAAAATAATTCTTCCAAAAAATATTAGAAGAAAATAATATTTGGAATCATCATAACTATACAAGTTACAAGAATATAAAACATGCAAAAGATAAGTAGTAATTCTCTTAACAACCTTGACCTATGTCCACTCCTCGGAGGCACCCTCCGAGTATTGCACTAAACTAAGTGTCTCTCCTTTAGCCCCCACAGCTAGGCAGAGAAGCCCTTACAAAATCACTTCCACCTTCCCCGGTGCGGCGGAGTAGCCAGATCCTTTGACACCAAAGAGATCTTCTTCTTCCCAGAACTTTCCTCAAAAGAAGCCTTAAATCTAATGGTACTAAGGTGCAAGCTCGCTAGAGCAACCATGTGGCATCCCCTTCCACACTGTTATGAAACCCCCTCCAAGGATCTTCTCCCTCTCTCAAACTCCACCCTTTCCTCTCTCCCTTTTAAGCTCTCTCTTTAAGTTCCCTACAAAAGAACAAAGCTATAATGGCTGTCGAAGACACTTACCAAGAGTCTTGTCAAAGCTTAAATAGAAGATCTCAAAATAAGCTCATTAATGCAATTTTCCGACTTAATCATCCAGGCTGATATAAATATCGGCCTGGCCGATTAGCATAAATTATGCTCAATCAACCCTGTCAGTTAGGGACTATCAGAAGATTTTTATTCATATCATCCAGGACGATAATATATCATCATGTATGATTAGTTCAAATCACAAATTATCGGCCAGTCAATCGCTCTGAAAGGAGGTCTGGATGATCCAAAATTAGCTTGATCATCTAGGCCGATCGCACGATCGTCCCGGACGATTAGTTGAAAACCAAGGAAAATCATCCAGAACATCACTCTAAATAAGAGCTGACCGATGTTTGATCGTCTAGGAGCAACCAAGGATTTTTGAACTGATCATCCCGGATGATCCTGCGATCGTCCAGGACGATGTGATCGTATCAATCAAGCCTTAATTGCTTTCCTTAATTACCATATTATTTTAGGCATAATTGTGTTAAATCGTCCAGGCTGATGTAATAGATCGGCCTGGCCAATGTCCAAAAATAAATCTTACCTAAATAGATCTGGCGGCTGATTCTTTTTGATTTGAGCCTATCGTCCTAACTGATACAAAATCATCATTTCCGGTGGAGAGAAAGAGGGAATCTACCGACAGATTTTTTGGCGGATACGATGCTGATATTATTTACGTCGTCCTTTTTGACAGAATTATTTCATTGTGTTTAAAATGACCAGCAACATTTTTGTAAGTTAATACGCCCTAAATTACCGATGTAAAATACGCTGCATTTTACTATATGCTTATAGATTACAATGTTGATACCGACGGAAAAGGCATCAGAGTTTTACTGGCGTATTATATGTCGGTAACTCCTCCATAATATTACCGTCATATTAAACACCGATAAAAACACCATAGCTTCCGGCGTATATATATATATATATATATATATCGAAAGATCTGACGATAATTGCGGGTTTTTTTACAGTGCCCTTGAGACTCTCTTTAGAACGCATGCACTATCACATGCATATAAAATATTCCTAGATAATTACACAAGGGTCCAATTATAGAAATTTAATAAATGATCTATTTTAAAATGAGATAAAATGGGTTGAACTAAATACTGAATCTAGAGGTGTTGCAACTCTTTCTTTCTTAAAAAAATGTTATCTTATACATTTTAAAACTTAAATCTCTAATTATAAAAATAGATCTGGATACAATTGTCTCATATTTTATTTCTTCTCCCAAGTACCTTCTCTTTCAATTATGTTCTCCCACTAAATTCTAACCATTGAGATCTATTTGTTTCTTCATCGTATAACATCATAAGAAAGAATTATCCTTTATTCATCTATGTAGTTTAAATTTGGACATACCTCAACATCTTTAACAGATATTTTGCTTCCCGAATTAAATACATATTTCCTCATAAGTGATATATGGAATACATTATGGATTTCAAATATATGATCTCACAATTAAAAATTATAAGAAGACTTATCAATTCTTTAAATTACTTCAAATGGTCCAACATAACTTAGACTCAGCTTTCCTTTTTTGCCAAATTTATTAATACCTTTTATCGGCATGATTTACACATTTACAAAGTCTCCAACATGAAACTATATAGCCCTGTGCTTAGTATCAAAATACTATTTCTGCTTATCTTACACAACTTTTAATCTATCTCTAGTTATATGGACTTTTCAATAGCATCGCCAATTAAGGTTGGCCCAAATAGATTCCTTTCACCCTCCTTTATCTGAGATAGTAGTATTATAAATTTCTTACCATAGATAATTTTGTAAGGGGATACTTATACTTGACTGAAAGTTATTATTATAAGCAAACTCAATTAGAAGAATGTGATATTCCCAACTATCATCAAAGTCCAGAACACACAATCTCAAGAGATCTTCCAATACCTAAATAATCATATTAAACTGTTAATCAATTTACAAATAAAAAGCCATACTGAATAGCAATTTAGTGCCATGACATTATTGAACACGCTTCCATAATCTGGAAGTGAACATACCATCTTGGTCAGAAATTATAATAGCCCAAAATATAAAAAGTATTTTTAAATAAAATTTTAAATTTTTTTTTGAAATAGAGCACTGCGATGCTGAGATTGTGAGTGTTGAGATACTAGCCTTTCAGCATAGCAGTGTCGTTTGGTCAAAATGTTGTGGTGTATATATATATATATATATATATATATATATATATATATATATATATATATATATATATTAAATCCTAAGAATTTAAAGCATTCCACCCCAATATCGTGGCTTGCTAGGGAAGGAAAAGGAGAAGGAAGTGGAAGACGAGAGGCAACCAATTTTTGATCATTTTTTATCAATTGTTTCTATTATAAAAAGTCATCTAATCTTTGTAATATGAATCTCATTTTAATTTTCAATGATTTTGAGTTTGATGAATTTAATCTCTTTGAAATGAATAAAAATAATATTTTCTCATGATTTATCATACTTTGATCATGTAACTTTTTGTATATGATATATACAAATTTATGGATATTTATACTATAATATTATTGAATTTCACCGATTAAAATACAAGGTATAATTTTTTGAGGCTATCAACTATTATTCAAAATTTCTTGGATTTATTGATTTTAACATTTCATATTGTATTTTCATGCACGAAAAGGAGATTGACACAACTGATATGAAATAAATGTAATATTTACATGTAAGCAATGAAGGCTAGCTCTTCACACTATGATTAATATGTGTTGACTATTAAAATATAATATCAAGTGCAAGAGGGTGGGTAAATGAAATTTCCTTTAAAGATGATTTATGGTGATATCTTGATTATAACCTATAATTGATGATCAGATTACACTAATAGGTAGAGGGTTATGACTCTTAGTGATTTATTAAAATCCACCTAAAATGATAAAATGATTAATATGTTATAATGATAATGATAATAAAGAATACATATGAAGGAATAAAAATATCACATTAAAGTTGAATGTCTGACTTTGTTGAACCTCATACAAATTCATATATTGATGCAATTCATATATTGATAACATTAATAATTTTTTATTGTATTGATAACATTGATAGATAGATAGAGAAATGTGTGGGCATTACATATTTTGATTTTAGATAATTGATTAAATGGGCAAGACTGATTTATTAAATTTTATATATTTACGTTCTCCCACGTTTTATTAATTTATCAATATTAGCATGCTGTTTCTCACATTTCATTATTGATAATATTGAATTGTATAAGTAATGATTTAGAATTGATGATATTGAACATTACTTTTTCTACTAATTGAAATGAGCATGCATGTTGAATTCTTAGATCTTGTATTGAAAGCATTAGCGAGTTTTAGGTTTGTGTTATGCCTTGTAAACTCAATTTATGGTTTTACTTATTTCAATTTTTTAAAGAGGCCAGGACTATGTGGAATCAGACTAATTGAGATCCTCAAGTTATTTTTTTGATTTTATTTTATATTTTTTTATTATTTTGTAGTCATGAGCTATTAATAGAATAGTGATTATTAATGATCTCCTAGATATTAAAAATATAATTTTGGTTAATGAATATAGTTAAATGCTTTTGTGTGTATGATATTAAATGGATTTTGTAAGATAATTTAATTTATATGATGATTTATAGAAGCTCTCGTAAATGATTAAAAAGATAAATAAATAATTCTTTTTGAAAGTTCGTTCGGGATGTTAAGCCCTATGAACTTAGTCCCAAGCTAACCAAGAGGGGGGGGGGGGGGTGAATTGGTATTTAAAAAACTTTTAAGACAAAGAAATAAAAACACAAACCAAATCACACCACAAGAAATTAATGCAGAATTAAAAAGTGCGGAAGCAAAAATAAGAACACAAGATTTATAGTGGTTCGGTCGACTCGACCTACGTCCACTCCTTGGAGGAACCCTCCAAGTATTGCACTACAAAACGTGACTCTCCTTTAGCCCCCACGGCTAGGCGGAGAAGCCCTTACAAGAACCTCCTTTTTGCCACCCCGGCAAGGCAGAGAACCTACCTCCTTTTGCTTCCTCCTGAAGCTGGCAGAGAACCACAACCAAAAGCAAACTCCTTACCTCTACCGACCCTTTCACGGACGATAAACTCCAGATGAAAGACAAGCAGAGCGATCCTTGAAGCAACCCTTGTGAATCCCCCTCACAAGCTCCCCCTCACAAGATCCTCTCTCTCTCCCTCTCTCTCCTCAAGGTCTTCTCAGGTCAAGGCAGCAGCCAAAGGTCTTCTAAAACGTTTGAACAAGAGCTCTTAAATAGAAGAGCTCTCAAGGAGCTCATTAATTGCAAGTAGCCGACTTTATCGTCCCGGCCGATCTAGACATCGGCCTGGCCGATCAGTACAAATCAAAGAAGATCGGCCAGAGCATCGCCCTGGGAACAGTCCTGGACAATTCAAATTTGGCTTGATCGTCCAGGATAATAGTACGATCATCCTGGCCGATTAGTTCAAATCAGATGCAAATCGTCCTGAGCATCGCCCTGTTTATGACCTGGCCGATATTTATCATCCTGAAGTAACTCAAGGATTTTGAATGTATCGTCCTGGCCGATCCTGCGATCGTCAAGGACGATATGATCGTATCAATCATCCTTAATTACTCCCTTGATTTCCTGATCAATTAAGGCATAATTTGGTAATTTCGTTCAGGCCGATACGGGGATCGTCCTGGCCGATAATTTAAAAATACAGTATACCTTAACTGTCTAAGGCGGCTACTTCTTTCTGTTTTGAGTTTATCATCCTGGCCGATACACGTATCGTCCAGGCCGATATGTTAATGTCGGTTGCCTTAATTAAGAATCCTTAATTAGACTTTCTGTTTTAAGCTGATCGTCTAGGACGATATGAATATCGGCCTGGCCGATGTGGGCAAAAACAGAAATTCTAAGTCTCTCAAGTGTGTGTGTGTAAGGTTACTTAGCATCAGTCTCTTTGACCATTACAAGTAGACTCAAAAAGAGAAAAACAAAAGTACAGACAGACTCAACCCTAAACCTACGCAATTCTGAACTTGGCTTCTTCATGATCGTCCGGTCTTCGATTCCTAAAAAGTTAGAAGCAACAAGTAGTCCAAGAGAAGTAGTGTTTGTCAATCATCAAAACATAAGCCATGAAAAAATAGATTTGCAACAATCTCTCCCTTTTTGATGATGGCAAACACAAGTAGGAAAATTTTCATTAAAACATCAAGGTTACAAACCCAAGACCAAACAGCATTTTCCTACACCCTACTCCCCCTTTTGTCATCACAAAAAGAGGGTTCAGAAACAAAAGAAAAACATCACAAAAGACCAAGAAGCAAACTACAAAAAGAAAGGAAACAAAACATCACAAAGTAAAGACTAGAAAACCGAGGGATCCAGATCATCAGATGGAGGTGGTGGAGGTGGCTGCTGAAAGTAGGTGGCAAGTGTGGTGAACTGAGTATTGAACCAGGTGATGTCCTGGTCATGCTGCTGCTGCTGCTGAGTAACGAAACTATCAAATCGGGCTAAATCCTCAGCACAGTGCTGCTCGTAGCGGGTAATATCCTCAAAGTGTTGCTGCTCCTCTGCAGCCACGTAGGCGTCAAACCGAGTCTCCCAACGATCAAACCTCTCAATCAACTGATCAAACAGTGAGTGCTGGTGGAGAGGGACAGGATCAGGAACGGGAGCGGGAGCGGGAGCCTCCTCCTCTCTAGCCCCCCAACCTTCCCCATCTCCTGGGTGGAGACGAGTACTATGAAGGGCAGTGAAGGAATTGTTTGAGTAGAAGGGAGTTGGGAGGTTTGGTGGAATAGGATACTGAAGTTGGTATTTGGTTTCAAGGACATAAGCTATGATGTGTCCTAAGGCTAGATTGGGTTTCCTTTTGTGGCCTGGATCACGGATTGTGGTTAGGTGATCGATGTAGCGAAAGAGTAGATCAGTGGCATTGAATTCTCTTTGGGCCATAATGTAGAAAGTAGTGAGGGAAAGTAGCGGTGTGATGTGGATCCGGTCCCCGGCTTTTGGAATTATGGAGGTGCGAAGGACATGTTGGATAGTCCTAGCATCTTTGACTAAAGAGCTAGTCTCTCCAACATGGAAAGGTGCATTGGTCTGGCGAAGGAAGTGATTTGCCGTGGACCAGTCAAAATCAGGATCAGAGGCTATTAGGTGCAGCTTATCCCCGGTGGTGGATAGCTGTAAAAGATCAACACAATCCTGATATGTGATTTCGACAGGGCGTCGATTCACATAGGAGGTCAGGGCTGTGAAGGAGCGGTTAATGCGCAGGCTAGCATAAAATTCATAGAGGAGTTCAGAAGAGAAAGGGACGGCAAGAGTGAATATAAAACAAAGAGAGGTGTGGGCAAAAAGATTCATTATCGGATATGAGAGATGGGTAGGATTAATTGTCCGGGAGAGGGTGATGCTACACTCTTTGTAGCGACGGTAGGCAGCCTGATCTTCTGCCTCCCTGAATTGAGGATCCAAAGTCGACCTCGAAGAACTCCCAGACGCCTGACGAACACGCTTCCCACAAACCATAGAAGAAGGTTTTAACAAGAAAACACAAAGGAAGAAGAGTGGAGGGTGAGAAAATATGGTTGGAATTGGCCTGAATTTAAAGAAATGGCCATATCGTCCTGGCCGATCGCAGAATCGTCCAGGCCGATATGGTTCAATAATTACGTACAGGCCGATTGGTCAAAAAGGCGGTCCAATCGTCCGGGCCGATCAGATATCGGCCAGGCCGATTAGACACAGGCGATCGGCCTGAGGAGTCAGGCCGAACGACTGTTAAAAAAGCAGATCGTCCGGGCCGATTAGGTGTATCGTCCAGGACGATGCACAATAATTGATCATACCGGCCGAAGTTAAAACATTTAAAATACTTGTCACGTGTATCGTCCAGGACGAACAGTAGATCGGCCCAGACGATTGTCCAATAATGGATCGTCCGGGGCCGAATTTAAAGATCAAAACGTGCTGACACGTGGATTGTTCAGGACGATCCAGTGTATCAGCCATGACGATGCACATAAAATGCATCGGCCAGACGAAATATACTATCATCCAGGACTATCACCAGAGTTCGATCAAATCGTCCAGGACGATATAGAATCGTCCGGGACGATGAGTTATAGCAAGCACAGAAATAGGTCAGCAGATGGATTTTGAATAGAATTTGTCATATTCGTCCAGGACGATACATGTATCGGCCAGGACGATGTGACTTGAAATTGAAATCAAGAGATGAAGGCTGATGATCAAGACCCTCAAAAATAAAATAAAAGAAAAACAGTCAAAAAAAAAAATAAAATAAAATAAGGAACACAAGGAAAAATCAAAAATGAATTTTTAATTTTTCTAATTTTTTTTTATATTTATGGAGGCATCATATGAGAATTCTTTTCAAAAAGTTAAACTTTTAGAGTTCCAAGAGATCAGAAAGTTTAACAAATCTCAATCAGAAGAAGGTAGAACATCTGATTCTGTTAACCATAGATCAGACATCCTTTAGGGTACAAAATTCTTTTGGAAAACAAAATCCAACTCAAAATAACTAAATAGGATAATAAGATCCATTCAAGACTTGTTTACAAAGAAAATATCTCATAATTAATAACTCAAAGTAATTTTTCTCAATCATGGAAATTGAAGTCAAGTCTTTGAAAGCATCACATAATCAATGAGTTTTCTAAGTTTTAAGAGTTTTACCAAAGAGAGGATAGCTTGCATCTATTGGGCTCTTTTTATGCCTCTTGTCATTTTGATTGGCTCTTTTGAGCATCTTTTGATTCTTTCATACACTTTTGTGTATATAGTTTCTTTTTCAATTTGGCTTCATTGGTCTCTTTCCTTTTTAATTCTTGCAAGCTAGAAACTCTTTAATATACCCATAAAAAAAATTTAGTTGTGAGTATATCCTCCAAATATTAGAGAATAGGAGCTCTCTCTCTAACATAGGGAAGAACAATCCACAACACAAAATCAAAATCATGTGATAAATGCAATGGCAAGATTTCAAAAGCTTGAATGATATCTAAGAACTTTGGCTATTATGCATAAGATAAATTAGTGTAGCAAGATAGAAAAAAGATCTTAAATAACAGGCCATTGGTTAAACCGAGTTTAGACTTTTGTTTTAGAGAAGAAAATCATATCACTAAATAAAGTCAGGAGGGAAAACATCAACAGTAAACTCCCTTTAACCAATTTTGAAAAGCTAAACACTATCTCCAAAAACTCCAAAATCTAAAAGCTTGAAAGGATTAATCATATGGAAGGCCATATTTAAAGAGCAACGTGTAGACAAAACAAAACCAAAACAAAACAAATAAAAATAAAGCAAACTAAAATTAACACAAAGAGAGCATAAAAACTAGCACACAAAAAAAAAATAAAAGACACACAAACAAAAAAACTAAAAATTTCAAGCAAGTGATAAAGCAGCGAGTTTAAGCAATTTTGAGCTGCAAGCCTTCTTATGTCCAGTTATCCTATGCTCCCACGAGGTCTTTGGTGAGAGCACACCTGCAAAACTCAACAACAATCAGATTTAGGAACCCAAATAGGTTTGGGATCCATCTTATGAAAAGTAGAAGGTGATGCTTGTGTGTCATGCTGTGCATTATTTAATTTTGCTCTCCACACCCATTGTGTACTACGATAAACTGTGCAAGTGTGTGAGATGTGTCCTAGCATGCCACAAGAAAAACATTGAACTCCAGGAAAAGGTTTTCTTAAATGGTTAGGATAAAAATGCCTCTTCCTAGGTTCTGGCTTTTGATTTGGTGTCATCCTAGCTTTCTTACAAGTTTCCAAATCATTTTGAATTCTCAAATTTGTTCTTTTTAATGCATCAATCTCAATCCTCAAATTTTTCTCAATCTCTTTAGATTTCTTAAGATCAACCTTAAGTGAGGTGTGTGAAGCTTTTAATGCATTATATTCATCAACTAATTCCAAATGCTTTTTGTTCAACTCATCAAATTCATCAAGAAGAGCCATGTGATTAGAATCAATTGTTGCATGATCTTTGAGAAAAACTTCATGCTCTTTTTGTAGATTTCAATATTCTAATTTTAGACTAGCATGAGTCTTCTTAAGTTTTTTGTATGATGCATGGATTTTTTCACAAATTTCAAACAATTCATCATAGGTTGGTTTACATACCTCTTCCTCATCACTTTGATTTTCTCCCATGAAACACAAATTCGTAGTCTCTTCCTCTGGTTCAGTCTCAGAGGAATCAGTACCAGATTCTGCCCAAAAACCTCTTTGGATTTTCTTCTTGTCCTTCCTTGACTTGGCTTTCTCCTCAACTTTTTCCTTTTGCTTGCTTGAATGATTTTGAAGTGTAAGGCAATCGGCTTTCACATGTCCAGGTTTCCTGCATTCAAAACAAACAACATTAGAAGATCCCTTAACATATTTGTGATCCTTACCTTTCCTCCAACTTTGATGATGCTTTTGTTTCTTCCTTAGAAAGCTTTTGAATTGCCTTGTGATGAAGGCAACATCATCGCTTTCAGACTCGGAAGATTCAGAATCCAATTTGTGCGCCTTCAGTGCGATTGTTTTCTCCTTTTTCTTCTCACCTGCATCAAGATTTCTTTGATTCACCCCTTGCTCGTAAGCAATGAGTGAGCCAAGTAAGTTATCAATAGAATAGGTGTTCAAATCTTTGGATTCAGTAATGGCAGTAATTTTTGCATCATAAGACGAAGGCAAGCATCTCAAAATCTTGTTAACTTTTTCATAATTTGAAAGCTCTTTTCCTAGTGCATGCAATGAAGTAACAATCTGAGTAAACCTAGTGTACATGTCAGAAATCGATTCATGAGGTTTCATATGAAAAAGTTCGTAGTCATGCAAGAGAATGCTTAAACGGGATTGCTTAACTTCATTAGTACCTTCATAGGTGATGCATAATTTATCCCAAATCTCTTTACCAGTTTTGTAAGTTGAAACACGCATGTAATCCTCAGATTTCAAAGCACAGAAAAAATAGTTCAAACACTTTGCATTTAATTGAGCCAAATCACGTTCATCGAAAGTCCATTCAGTAAAAGCAACTTCAGTTTTAATACCATTAATTTCACGAGAAGGTGGAGAATAACCTTCTTGAATAAGCATCCACATGCGATAATCAGTAGATTGTAAAAATGTTGACATGCGGGTTTTCCAAAAATTAAAAGGTAGGTTATCGAACAGGGGAGGTCGGGTAATGGAATACCCTTCCGCAGTGTTACGATTCCCAATGTTAGCCATGGATCAAATTCAAAAAGTTTTCAAACTTAAATTTTCGAATCCCGCTCTGATACCACTTGAAAGTTCGTTCGGGATGTTAAGCCCTATGAACTTAGTCCCAAGCTAACCAAGAGGGGGGGTAAATTGGTATTTAAAAAACTTTTAAGACAAAGAAATAAAAACACAAACCAAATCACAGCACAAGAAATTAATGCGGAATTAAAAAGTGCAGAAGCAAAATAAGAACACAAGATTTATAGTGGTTCGGTCGACTCGACCTACGTCCACTCCTTGGAGGCACCCTCCAAGTATTGCACTACAAAACGTGACTCTCCTTTAGCCCCCACGGCTAGGCGGAGAAGCCCTTACAAGAACCTCCTTTTTGCCACCCCGGCAAGGCAGAGAACCTACCTCCTTTTGCTTCCTCCTGAAGCTGGCAGAGAACCACAACCAAAAGCAAACTCCTTACCTCTACCGACCCTTCCACGGATGAGAAACTCCAGACGAAAGACAAGCAGAGCGATCCTTGAAGCAACCCTTGTGAATCCCCCTCACAAGCTCCCCCTCACAAGATCCTCTCTCTCTCCCTCTCTCTCTTTCTCTTCTCAAGGACTTCTCAGGTCAAGGCAGCAGCCAAAGGTCTTCTAAAATGTTTGAACAAGAGCTCTTAAATAGAAGAGCTCTCAAGGAGCTCATTAATTGCAAGTAGTCGACTTTATCGTCCCGGCCGATCTAGACATCGGCCTGGCCGATCAGTACAAATCAAAGAAGATAAGCCAGAGCATCGCCCTGGGAACAATCCTGGATGATTGAAATTTGGCTTGATCGTCCAGGACGATAGTACGATCATCCTGGCCGATTAGTTCAAATCAGATGCAAATCGTCCTGAGCATCGCCCTGTTTATGACCTGGTCGATATTTATCGTCCTGAAGCAACTCAAGGATTTTGAATGTATCGTCCTGGCCGATCCTGCGATCGTCCAGGACGATATGATCGTATCAATCATCCTTAATTACTCCCTTGATTTCCTGATCAATTAAGGCATAATTTGGTAATTTCGTCCAGGCCGATACGGGGATCGTCCTGGCCGATAATTTAAAAATACAGTATACCTTAACTGTCTAAGGCGGCTACTTCTTTCTGTTTTGAGTTTATCGTCCTGGCCGATACACGTATCGTCCAGGCCGATATGTTAATGTCGGCTGCCTTAATTAAGAATCCTTAATTAGACTTTCTGTTTTAAGCTGATCGTCCAGGACGATATGAATATCGGCCTGGCCGATGTGGGAAAAAACAGAAATTCTAAGTCTCTCAAGTGTGTGTGTGTAGGGTTACTTAGCATCAATCTCTTTGACCATTACAAGTAGACTCAAAAAGAGAAAAACAAAAGTACAGACAGACTCAACCCTAAACCTACGCAATTCTGAACTTGGCTTCTTCATGATCGTCCGGTCTTCGATTCCTGAAAAGTTAGAAGCAACAAATAGTCCAAGAGAAATAGTGTTTGTCAATCATCAAAACATAAGCCATGAAAAAATAGATTTGCAACACTTTTAATTTAATCTTAGGGTGAGATAAATTGGTATCAGGGCAATTATTAAAACAATTGAATTGTAACCGAGCTATAAAAATTGATTATGAGTGGGGTAGAAGTTGGTTAGTGTAGGTCTTCATATTTGCATTTAATTGATCAATCTACATATATATGTATGTTGAGTTTATGTGTTAATTTATAAGGAAAAAAGAATTTTATTAGTGGATAGATGGACCCTATTAATTAGGAACATATAATAGATAGAGTGTAGCATTAGTTCCACTCGGTTTTGACACTTTGATGCAGCTTGTTAGTATGTTTGGATGGGTAATGACTGCTGCTCAAAGTAAGCAGACTAAACATAAGGAGAATAAAGAGGACATGCATTTACAAATGTTTCATAAATTGAAGCCAATATTATTTAAAGGATATGTAGAACTCCATGTAGCTGAAGACTGACTAATGATGAAAGAGAAAATATTTGATAATATATAGTGTCCAAAGAATAGGAAAGTTCTACTAATACTTTTTTTTTAAGGAAAAGCTAAGATATGGTGGATTACATAATAAAAAGAAAAAAAAATCCAAAGAAAAATGAATATATCGATTACCTGGGAAGCATTTGTTATTATTTTCACAGATTTGTTTGTACCTCCATTAGCTAGCCATAAAATATAAGAAGCTTTTGTACGATTAGAGCAAGGTGAAAGGATAGTGATACCACATGAAGCCAAATTTACTACACTGGTAAGGTATGCTCCACAGTTGATCAATATAACTAATAAAAATACAAGGGATTCTTGAGAAGATTGAAGGGTGAGTTGAGGCATCCACTGGTACTGTTAAGGATTCAGGAGTTTAAAGAGTTAGTGGAGAGAGTGAGACTACTAGAGAATGATTTTGCTACTCCCCGTTTGAGATAAGATATGAGTATGAAGAGATTGGAAGATGATACAACTTAAAGAGATTGTTGTGAGAAGAGGGGTAAATTTTAGGTTGCAGGAAAGGATCTGAGTCAAGTGTGAGTATTGTACCATATGTGCCTAATGTGATAAGAGACATACTATATAGTATTTTATGATGATTGGATATTTCATATATGGATTGCTAGGATATTGAATGGTTGATAATTTTTTATAGCGATAGTAAGCATTTAGTTTAGAGAAGAGCATGCTAGGAAAGGTTATAGATAAAGGATTATAAAATCAAGTGAATATAGTGAAGGATCTATGAGCACGATAAGTCAATGAGGAGTTATTTAAGATTAAAGAGAACCTACACAGTTTATCATACCAGTACTGACACCAGTATGACCCAGAGTTTATAATTTAATCTAGCAAGATGATAGGAATGTACCTGGAGGATCCACTTGTAAAATTTGTAATCTTGTGCAAACAATTTTAATTGATTAATATTTTATTGTATGTTGAATTATTATGCATAAGTGTATAATTAAACTTGTAGTTGAGTGAATGAAATGAATGATAAGTCAATGACCAGTACTATTTTGAGGAATTTGAACATATTTATGTTAATTTATTAGTTTTGTATTGTGTGGATTTATTTTCGTAAAATTACAAAATTTGATCTACTTTCATTGATTTTTTTTTTTTTTTTGCTCATGGAAATGTCATGGGCGACATTTTTCCAAGGTGAGTAGATTGTATTGATTAAAATGAGCATGCATATTTATTTCTTAAATCTTATATTGAAAGATTTAGCAAGTTTTGTGTTTTTTATGAGCTTTGTAAGCTTATTTTGTGTTTTTATTGATTTTAGGTTAGGGAATGCATCATGACTAAGTGGAGTTAGACTGATTGAGATCCTCAAGTTATTCTTTCAAAATTTTAATATTTTTTAATTATTTTATAGTTAATAACTATTAATAGATTAGTGAATTTTATTGATCTAATACCTATAATAAATATAATTTTGGTGAATGAATATAGAGAAATGCTTCCTTATGTATCATATTAAATAGCTTTACAAGATAATTTAATTTATATTGATGATTTATAGAAGCTCTGATATATGATTAAAAAAATAAAATAAAAAATTCATCCAATTAGATCTTGGAGCATGACAGAAATAATCACTTTTAATACCCCATATAATTGATAATCTCATCCATATATACCTACGCTAATTTGTCTACATAATTAGATTGTCAGATTGGAATAAAATGAGCAAACATTATCAGATGATCCATTACAACCTAAATGACATTACCTCTGTCTTGACTTGGAAAAACCCATGGAAAAATTTATCATTATCTCTTCTCATTTCCACTTTGGAATAGGAAACAGCTATAGAAAGCCTCCCAATCGCTGATATTTAACTTTCTCTAACTAATAGGCTCCATATTTGAATATAAAATCTACTATATTCTTCTTCAATCTAGACCATTATAATATATCTTTCATATTGCTATACATTTTGTCACTTCCCAGATGATAGTGTAACCTAAATAATGAGCCTCATACAAAATAACTGATCTTAAATCTCCAAAACACGAAACCCAAAATATATTCTTACATAAGATAATACCATAATCATATACTTGTTATTCAGATTTCTTACCAGACTTGATCTAATCAATAAATTTTGGTTACTCTGCATTTGATTTCTAAGATTCTTAAATCTTTTTGTATAGAGATAGCTGTATAATCATTTGAGCTAGAATATCAGAATTGTGATTAATTGGAGTAATCAACTCTAAGTTAAGCTTCTCCATTCTCATATAAGAGATTCATCAGAAGTAAGCTGAATACATGATGATCTAGAAGAATTCTCACTTAAAATATATATTGCCATCTTAGCCTTACCAGGATGATAATGAATAATCAAATAATTATCCTTAATTAGCTCAAGCTATCTCCTCTCCCTCAAATTCAAATTCTTCTGGGTAAATATGTTCTTCAAACTCAGATATCACACCTTCTACCAAAAAGATAGTGTATTCAAATCTTCAAAGAAAATATAACAAAAATAAACTCCAAATCATGTGCTTGATAGTTACTTTATTGTGGTTTTAATTGGTTGGAAGCATATGCTATAACTTTCTCATGCTGTATTAGAATATATCCCAGTCCATTCAGTAAAGCATCATTGAATACCAAAAATCCTTCCTTACAAGAGGGAAGAGTCAGAACTGGAGCATAAGTCAAATAATCCTTTAGCTTCTCATAACCAAATTTCTAATTGCAAGATACTTACTTTAGAATGAGTATCACTAAAGGTGCAAAAATATGGAAAACCCTTTTATGAACTTCATATAATAACTAGCCATGATAAAGAGTCTACATACCTCAGATGTAATAGTATGTCTCATCCAATCAACAACTACATGAACTTTTTGTGGATCTATAAAAATACTTGCATTAATCACTATATGAACTATAAAAGAAATACTTCTTACCTAAAACTCACACTTAGAGAGCTTAACATATAGGTGATGTCACCCATAGTCTCCAAAATAATCCTCAATTGCATGGAAAGATCTTTCTTAGAAGTAGAATAAACCAAAATATTATCTATGAAAACATGTGCATAATCTAAATATTCAAAACAACCTATTCATCAAATCCATAAAAAATGTTGGGGCATTATTGTTATAACCCAACCCGATAAGACTCTCAAACGAGATAGGTCCTATCGTGTTGGATTGCAACATACAAACCTCAAGATTTATGTTTTGAAATTTTTTTTAGATATCTTCTTCCAATTAAATTTTATAATAAACAATGAACCACAGAGCTACTAGTAACCTATAGTATAATGACGATAACTCATCCATAAAATCTTTTCATGTCTCACCATCAAATTGTATATACAAAAATAACTTTACGATACATGGCTATAAAAAGGAAAACAAAATAGAGCATATTAAATAACTAGCCATAATTATAATAAATCTAAAGAAAGACATACATATACATACTCAAATTAGATCCTGAAGTGGCTACTTAACCTATTCCTTCCTTTTTCCTGACCATAAAAGTAAAAGGTAGAATCACTTTGAGCAAAGATAGCTCAGTAGGCCATATTTATTAATCTAAAATTTTAAATCATATCATTTGTTAAACATTTAACTAAATATTAAAAGCAATATAATAAATCATTATGTTGAGTAGAATAATAATTGTAGTTATTAGAACTTTAAATAGCACTACTACTAAAGCAAATAAAAATTTATAGATTAGAAAGTAACATTAAATATAATTCAGATAAATCTGACACTTATGCCTCCTACCAAATAATATTCAAAGAATTTTAAACCTTATGCTTTCCAATATAAAGAATTTAGAGAATTTTGAACCACATGTGCATAGAGCACTAGAATGTGCAGTTAGCACGAGAATGTATATTTAACATTAGAATAAAACTTCCTCCTTCCTCCCTAGATTTCTTCATAATAACACATTTCAAATAATCATATAATTCATTGCATTATAGTAAATAAAGTATAAATAAGCTCACTTCATAATATCATAAAATGCTACAATGGTAGGTAACACAATATCCTACTGAGCATAACTTCATTTTTTTAGAATATAATAATATATTTGATATTATGCAAAAAATTTGAAACTTAATTATACTATAACATTATTTTCTGGGTTCAAGATTTATCTTTTAGATACTTAAAAAGGTTCACGTTTCAAAATGCAAGTGTAAAATTTCTAAGAAAAAAATCTATAAGTATGGAATCATAGTTTCTATAACATATAAAATGTAAGGTGGTGAAAGTTTTGCGGGTGTAAAGTTTTTTCTCATTTTTCTAATATAAAATTATAAATTAAATAAAATTTTCCAAATATTATCTTATTTTTGAAAACTAAGATAAGAAAAATATAACTGATCTTGATCTGAGCAACTTTTAGAACTGATCCATCAATGAAAAATGAATGAAGCAGCCCAAATCCAACTTTCTCACTCTAGAATCCACTCCCCTTTTCTTACGAGCTAGTTTCCTTTAAGAAACAAATCAATTTAAATAGTGTATTTGGATTATTTTTATGATAAAATTTGTACAAGCACCATGATATTGACCTCATTTTTCACTTAAATCCTTGGGTCAAGGGGTTGACTTGGTCAAATTAAACAAGCCAGGCCCCATGACCCCTCCCAATCAATTTAATGGGTCAAACTAAGTTTACTGAGCCCAGACCCAGGCCCTGGGTTAACCTAGGTTGACTCAAATTGACCCAATCCCTTTTCATTTGATTTCAAATCACTTCCAATCCTTCTTTGCTCATTTTCCCACTTCCCTTTAGTTCAATGAGTCGAACCAAACCTATTGGTCCCAGACCCATGCCCCGGGTCAACCTGGTTGACCCATTTAGCCTAATTGAGCCCAAATCAAATTCAAGTTAATTCCATGGCTCCTAGGCTCAACCCCATTGCCCCTTGGGTCAAATTGACCATGTTGACTGGTTCAACCATTGCCTTTGTCAACCCTAGCTCAATTTGGTCAAACTTGACCTATTTCGGTTAAAATCCCTCTATTTAAAGCATTCAATACTTTCCTATTTCCCCATTAGTTCAAACTACGGCCAATCAACTTTATTTCTCTCCTAAATTGTTCTAGATTCAATCCTAACCATTGATCATAGGTCTAAAGATATAAATAGGCTAATTAGGGTTAATTTTAGGGATCTTTGTTCTTGCTCTTTCTCCAAGTCTCCTTAACCCAAGATCTTTAGTGTGAGAGCTCCCACGACTTCCTTCCACATCTTCAAAGTTGAACCCCGCCGGTCAAGGCCACCGCCTATGAGATCTCTGGCAAACCAAGACCTAATGAGTTCTAAGGCTTTTTCTTGTTGATCCAAGGAGTATCAAAGCTCGATTTCAACTAGATAAATATATAAGGACAATCTTTAAGCTCAACCGTGTCAAGATCTCTAAGATTAAATAGTAAAATTCTTCAAAAACCCTTAACCTAGGTCAGTACACTTAAAGTAATTTAGCTTTTAATACATCACATTTTAGACTGCAAAAATTGTTGCCCGCGAATACTCTTCACTTGTGTTACTTGTGTTTAAAATTTCATCGCATTTGGATGAGTCTTTTGAGAGAAAGAATAAAAAAATGTGTTACATCTTCGATTTTTCCCTAGGCTAGTGTGTATGAGATCTCTATCTTTGATCATTTGATCAATAGTGGAGATCTCGTCATTCCACAGTCTCGTCCAAACCACGGAATCGATGCCGCAGCCATTTGTTTCATCCCACTCAATCAGCGCCATTGATTCAAACATTATGTGATCATACAACGAACAGCAGCTACTAATGCAGATAAGTAAATCCACGTCTGCTGCCACCGTGATTGGCTAATAATAGCTAAAGATTATCGTAGCGCAATCATTGGCCATTAAATGAGCCACCAGCCAATCACTGTGGCAGTTTGAATAAACAAATCAAGACACACCACGAGTCATTCCCACTATCGATTTTGTTTTCAAATTAAGTTTTAATTAATTTTAATTTTATTTTAATTAATAAAACTTTAAATAACTACTATAAATTATTTTTTAATCCCAAAAATTAGTATAATATATCAAATTGATCATATTTTGATTCTCCTTAATTTAAAATTAATTTTAATAAAAAGTATTATATATTTTTTGTATAATATTAATTATTAAATATTAGTTATTTTAAATAAATAACTAGTTTTATATGATTAAAATTTATTTGTAAAATTTAAAAAGATCTTATTTTCAAAATGATATTTTATTATTTAAAAAAAATGTTTAATGTAATTTTATTTAAAACTTAATTTAATGTTTAACTTTTTCAATAATTATTATATATTATTAGATGATTAATATTTAAGAATTATTTCTTAATATTAAGGGTAATTATTTTCTTTTAATAATAATATTTTATTTCATTCAATTAAAAACTATTTATAATTATTTAATTTCAAATTAAGTATAATATAAAAAATATTTTATAATTTAAGTTATTTTAAGTTATTTTGAATAATTAAATATTTAATTTCCTAATTAATGATTAATTAAATTAAAATGTAATTACTTTCCAAAAATTTATGAAAACTTATTTTAATTAAATTCTTTTAAAATATCAGTAAGTTTTAACGATTAATTTAAAATAAATTTATAATTACTTTGAAAAAGTAATTATTTTGAATTATTTCAAAAATTCTTTTTTTTAATACCCTAAACTTCAATAATTCATATTTTAATCATTTTAAATTAAATAATTATGTATAATTCCTTAAATTATTTAAAAATTTATCTATTTTAATTTAAAATTATTTTTAGAAACCAAAATTTAATTCTTTGGATTATTCATCTATTATTTAAGTATTTTAACAACTTAATTATTATTTAATTAATTAGTATGTTAATTATTTTCAAATTAAAAATTATTTTGGGCCTCCTTCTGGATGACCAGTAGATTTCTCTTATATTTATATATGTATTTAAATTGAATTATTTTTAATTACTTTCCTTTTAAATTTATATATTAATTTATATTAATTTTAAAATACTTTTAAACTATCTATATATTCGAATTCCTTAATTTTTAGAGATCTTCTTCATGGAATTTTAAACATTAATTATGTATATGAATACCATTCATGGTGGAAGATTAGTGGATGATTGAGCTCCAATCATTCACTAATCATATTGTTAAGCATGTTTATTACTTGTTTAATCATATTTTATATGTGTAGAACACATGAGCACTTAGCTTAGGCCCTCATAGATCTTAGGCTTTTGTGTGTTTATGTCTTTATGTATTCCCTTCATGTTACCCTTAGGGTTAGTCTCAAACTTTATTTAAACCTACTTAATATAGCAACACCCTAATGATAAAAATTAAGGACCCATCTAGCGAACTTAGAAAATTTTAGGAGCTATGGTAGCTCTCCGATTGACATAAAACATGAAACACTTAAAATTATTGACATCCTAAACCTCTGAGAATTTTCTAGGAAATTTTTAGGAGCATTTAAACCTCTTAATTAACAAGCCCTAATTTAACCATTAATTAAGCCCCAATAACTTCAAAAAATTATAATAAAATTTATATTAACTATAAAAATTACCCATAATATAAAAAACTCTTTAGAATTCAACCCTTAATCTTAGAAAATTAAAAACACCTTAATTGCACTTTAATCTAAACCTTAATTTAATTTTGATTAAAAATCACCTTTTTAAGTAAATTAATAAATTAAAAATTATTAAAAATTCCAAAATTTTCCCAAATACTTGTGAACACCTATTTAGGTCATTTCTATCCTTTTGGGGTAATTTAAAGTGGTTTAGAGCTAATTTGGATCAAAACCCCTAAAATAATTTTTTATTAAACAATTTTAATAATTCATTAATTACCTCAACTTTGAAAACTCATAACTAATTCTAGAAAATTCAAACTTGGGAAAACTAAGAAGCATTCAACTCTAATTAAAATCTAATATTTAATAAAAATTTTACTTTTTTAGAAATTAACCTAAATAAAAAACCCAACTCTCTGGTCAACCGTAGTCCATTATTTAGGGTCTCAAAACTTCTAAAATTCATAACTTTACCTAGAAAACTCCTAAATCTAGCAAATGCAAAGCCTAATTACTCCTTTTAAGGCTTAATATTTAATTAAAATCTAGAACCCTTAAACCTAGCATGTTTCTAATAGTAACCTTTTGGATTCCTTAAATATAGTAGGTAGGATGACCCCGAACCTTCCAAAAGGGATCAATAAACTAAATTAACTAAATTGTACCCCAATATATTAATACTTAAACCTTAATCAAATTTTCTCTTTCATGTTTCAACAGACTTGAACACCAAGCTACTTTAACTAACTACCTAACATAGGACCTATCTAAAGCCACACAAGCCTATCATACACACATAGAATTGCTAAGGCACCACTTCAAGCTCTAGGTTAGGATGGTGTTTACTTTTTTTTTTCTATGATGGGATGCACTTTTATGAGACATGTGTGTTGATTAATTTAATTTGTTATGATTAGTGTGATGTTTATTTCATTGTTGAGCTTTCTATATTTGGTTTATAAAGTTATTTGCATGATAGATTACCCATGAGTTAGGGGCAATTTTGATACTATCTATATCTTATGTAGGTGGTCATACTCATATAGGGCATTAATTAAATGGGGCAAAATAATTAAGCTTTAAGACTAACAATATTTTCTGTAAATGCTTAAAAAATTACTAAGTCCCCCTTCAAGTTAAAAGATGTGTGTTTTTTTCCTTATATGAACTGCTTAGGATATTCTTATTTAATATCTTAGGATAACCATGCATGAGAGTTTAGATTTTCTCTTTTTAATGAAGTAATTTGTAATATAATAGAGTTGTAAAAGTCTTTTAAAAGTATAATATTTCAAAAACTCAGTACTCAAAGAGAAAAAGAAAGGCCCTCTATAGGGAATTTCTTATTCATTTAGATACCATTCTGGAGGACTAACCTTGTGGATCCCAAAGGAGATGATCCAAAGGAAGATGAACTGGAGAAAGATGGTCCATATGAAGATAAATACTTGAAGACAAATTGCCTTGCTTTTAAGACTTATGTTATTCATTAGGATTAGAATCTAAGTTTTTGTCGATCGGGCCTGACCACCATTACTTTTCAAAAGAATTTGAGTTGTACTTATACGACACTTGCCAAGGACTATGGGCATTCTTTTAATCTGGTGATTTATATTGATGTATTTACTTTGTATGCACAGTAGAAATTACATAATTTTTTTAGGTTTCTTTCTTGCATGTGTGTGGCCTAATTTTATTAGGCTCTTTAAGGACTAAAATCTTTTTATACTCATAACTAAATTTAAATATTTTTAGGAATTAAATAAAATAAAAACTTCATGACCTAGGGAATAGCTAAAATCATTTGGGATTACACATATATTAATAAATTATCTTCTCCCTTATTTTAAGACACTTCACCCACCTGCGGGCAGAGTCCGGATAATCTAGCCTATGAGGATGAGGTGCCAGACCTGGGGAAGCCCAATCTATCTAAAAAATTATTTTTAAGCCTTTTTTAAAATTTCAAGCATATCTAATTCGGAAGCTTTAATTAGCATGCATCACATTAGAATCTAATTAATTCAAAATTTTAATTACATTAGCTCTAGAAGCATTCATCCTAAATAAGTCTAAGGTCAATTAAAAAACTCTCTAGATGTTGACCTTACTTCTAATAATTGATCTACATATCCATCTTTCATAAAGAATGGATAATATGAATTTTATGCTCCTAGGTGGTTAGCTAGCATTCCTTTTTAGGTAAGATATAAGTCCATGATGCTTTAGCTAGGACACGGGTGTTAGTGTTAGGTTTAGAACACTAAAACCGCTCTAGATTTAGGGTTCAAGCCTACTACATTTGGTGTCTGATAGTATGTCTCATCGATGGGTAAGTTTTCTTTTCTTTTGGGACTATAAATCCTACCTATCCATATCACATGGATGATGCCACCTTCATCTTTCCCTCTTATATGCTTTGACTATGTTGTTTTCTTTTCTTTAATTTCCTCTCACTCATTAGTCCCTCCATATGTTGGTATGAACCATGCATGTTGACTAAGTTAACTTGAACCCTTTCTTTTCCTTTGAGTAGGATTTCCTAGTCCTCCCTATGTACCAATCCCTTTTAGAAAGAATAATATCATATCCTTAATCAAGAGTATACTAAGACTCCGATCTGAGATATAATTAGCCATAGGGGCTTGCACCTGTAGGAAACAAAATTCCATCATCAAATAAATCCCACTAAAGTTGATGTATCAGGTGGGGGAAATCCGTTGTTTCAATCAGGTTGTGTATAATATTATCCATCGGGGTGCATTGGTGAGAGCCTCTATCATCAATGGTAATCATATATATAATCTAATCTACCCATCCATTGGCCCGCTTATGAAGAGCGTGAAGGCCTACAATCATCTATTCCTTTAGGATAGTGCAATTGTATACCCTTTACACTCTATCCCCCACATTATAGATACCCTTTCAGATGTCCATAGGTTTTTGGCGACCACAGTGGGACTCATTTGTCTCTCCATCTTTGGATCCTATATTATTTTTTCTTGTGTGTACTCTAAGATTGGTACTCCTTAAATTAAGTTCATCCTACTATTACATAGGGTCTTCCATGGTTACATTTCCTTCTTCTTAGCTAGGGTTCTCCCTAATTAAGTTGGATCATTCTTAGCTAGGATTCTCCTTAATTAAGTTTGATCCTTCTTAGCTAGGGTTTCCCCTAGTTAGTTTCCTTCTTCTTGGCAAGGGTTCACCCCTAGTTGTTTTACTTTCCTTCCAACCTTCTAGGCTATTTCGTCCCTTATCAATTCTCTTATTCTCTCATAATATCAATTCTTACTAATCTTTTTAAATTCTTTTGTTCATTTATTGGCAGTAATTTCATGGCTCCTGTTGCTTCATCTATGACATTTTGTTTTGGTTCAAACATACGGGTGACTCTCTTTGAGACCCTGCTAGCTAATCTGCCTATTGGAGGGATCACTTTTGGTTCTTTCACAGACTTAACTTTCATCACTCTTGGTCAGCCTACCCTAGTTGAGGCTACCACCTTCTCCCCTCCCTAAAGGAGAGGTTGTATAGCCATGCACCCCTTCAGATGTCCAGTGGCTTGTTGGATAGCCCGGGCACCTACTCGTGCAACTCTTACTCCTATGCAGCCACTGCACCCTGTGGTTAGGAATTTAGTACCTAGACCACTTCTAGTTTCTCCCACCAGTCCAACAATTAGGTGACTAATGCCAACCACACTGATTATTTAGGTTGCTCCGGCCCCTCAGTGCTGATAGCCCATTATTACTCCTCCCATTGTTTCAGCGAAGGTAGCTTGAGTTTGGATTCCCCCTCCTTCTTTCTCTAGGAAGAGGGGTGGCCAGACCAAGCCCCTCTTACCTTTTTCCCATAAGATTCTTGTGTTTGCTCAGCTCTCTCACCTTGAGACAATCAAGTAGACCCCGGTGCCTCCTTTAGCTTATGTTCCCCCTATCCCCAAGGTAGTGGGTTTAGATATACCTTCATCCTCCATGTTATGCTTTAAGAGAAAGGGCCTATAAGAATAGAAATAGAAGAATTTATTTGGCTATAACTGAGGTAGATCGGTAGTGGATGGCAGAGGTAGTGTCTTAGTAGGAGCTTATTCAGAGAAGAGTGGTCCCCATATAGTTGGAGCCACGAACAATTTTTGTTAGACCTACCTCAGATGTTATAGTAGCACTTAAGATAGAAGTAGTTTAGGGAGGATGCTTTTCTCCACTGGCACATAGTGGTGATGAGGAGGACATTTTTTATATGATGAGGGCCCCTATTTATACCACTACTTTACCTCGAGTTAGGGCCCCAAGGGATGATGCTGCCTTAACCCTCTATCAAAGGATTTAGAGTATCATCTGCCTAGTGCGAGGTTAAGGGTCTGTCAATCGAGAGAGGTTACTCTGTCAGATCTCTCAGGTGATTGTTTAGTTACAGAGGTAGACTTTGAGGAAGATATATAGGTAGTAGAGAGGACAGACACCTAGGAAGCCTAATAATTCAATTCTATTAGTTTGACAGCCGACAGTTGTTTCTGGTGTTAGATAGCTCTCACATCATCATGGACCGATATGGCAATTGGAGTCTACTTAACCTCATATTAGTTCAATGGTTGTGACCCCTCAGCAGTCAGTTTCTTTTAGTGGATCCCATCGCAGTAGGTGGGTTTGGAGATGATGACAGGTATCACCCTTGTCCAAATAGTACAGTCAGTAGAAGTAGTTAAGCATATGGAGATAATTGTTCCTTCCAAGTTTGAGGTAGACCTGATGATTTGTGAAATAGATATTGTAGTTCCTCCCGATGGTTCACCAAGTTGGGTAAAGGCAGTGTTAGTTCCCAGCATCTATAGGATCTCTTCCCCTATGGGTATGTGTTTATAAGTACTTTGTCAGACCTTATTTGAGGAGGACATACTTGAGGATGAGTCAGATGGAGATGGGCCAGTGCATAAAGTTTGTGTGGTTACCAGAAGGTCGAGCAGGTCATTTCCTCTAGGAAGGCTAGAGAGGTTGTTAGCAAGGGGAGACCCTACCCATTTGAGTACAAAATGGATCCCTACCCCCTGATTTTGTTCCTATATTGTTTAGAGTGTTCGACGGGTTTGGGATCCTGAGGTAGCACGTGACTCAGTACCGGACAATATGTTGCAATATAGGGGGAACGACACCCTGAAGTTGAGGCTCTATATCAGTAGTTTTGTTGGGGTGGCATTTGCTTGGTATGCAGACCTCCCCAATGATTTAGTTTGTACTTTTATAGAGTTAGAATAGTTATTTGTGTAGAAATTTGTTAGTGCTAAGCTCCATATCATAGTTGGAGAGTTAGGGTTGGCCAAACAGCACCCTCAAGAGACTCTACCCGATACATAGTCAGATGGAGGAACCTTGGCTTGTAGTGTGGGCCCTAGTTATAGGAGCAACATGCAATAGAGATCATGTTAAAGAACATAGATGGTCCTATACCATCCTACTTGAAGGGAGTCATTATTAGAACCTTCCAAAAGTTATTAACTGAGATTAGTTTATAACACAGTACACCTGATGCAGTCCCTCCTAAAGTTAAGAGTCAACCTTCGCATAGACCTTAACAACAAGAGTCTTCAGAGGAACCTCCTCTTAAGAAAGGGAAGGTACATAGTACCTATAGGCCATCAGATAAGGGCAAGAAGCTCGTAGTCAGTTCAGCACCACCATAGTAGTTGTACTTACTCGAGCAGTCAGCAATACAACCTAGACCCTCCCATAGGTATCTAAAGAGTCAGTAGTACTTATAGAAGAATCTTAGTAAGGAATATCCATTAAAAATGGAAAGTGTAAAGAAGATTTTCAAAATCCTTATTAAGAAGAACATCTTAACATTTCTGAATAATAATAGAGTGGAGGAGGAGGGACAGACAGACCACCTACTCTATTGTCCCTTCCATAGACATATCGAACATGTTATAGAGGACTATTATATATTCAAGAATAATGTTGAGAGGCTCATGGCTAGTTGAAAGATACTCCTACATAATAGTGAATTAGTGTAGCCCCAGGGAAAGACCACTCAGGTTGTTCAGATGATTTTGAGTTCCAACCGTAATCATAGCATCAGTTATATTCTAGGCAGTAGTAGCAGACCACCTCATGGTTCTGAGTGAGAGTGACAGCTAGTACTCTCTCATAAGATAAAAAATAAGATCAAGAAAGTAGTTCAGAGTTCATAGGCAGTTGAGATGAGGCCTTCCTAAGCCATGTCGATAGTTGTCACCCTAGTGACTTTGCTAACACCTTTTTCTACTTCTTCTTCTATTGTAGTGCCTACTTAGCATATTTCTTCTTCTTCTTTTCTATGTAATAAAAAGATGTATGAAAAAGAAAAGATTGTTGTAACCACAGAAGGGAAGACGGTACTTCTTCCAGCACTTATGCTGAAGGACTTTTTCTCTTTCGATTGATGATGAAATAATAGAATAAGGTGATTTTGGCTACTTCTACTCTCTTATTCCTTGTACTTTTACTTCTACTTCATCTAGCACTCACTCTTTTCATGTATTATATACTACTTACAATGTGAATGATTCTGTATGTAATGATTAGTCAGAGTGTGATGAGGAACTTATCTTTACTATTCTAGATGGTGGTTGTTATATGGATTTAGAAGATAAACCTGAGAACCCACACTAGACACTATCCTTAGAACTAGCACAAGCCATCACCGTTGAGCCAAGTGAATCTCCTGTTGAGGATGACTCAGTATAGGAAGTTCACTTGTGATTAGGAAAGATTCTTCCACCTCTAATGGCTAAGAATGCAAAAAAAAAAAGATAAAAATATTATTACCCAGTAGGATGATCCTATTCCTTCCTCCCAAGAGCAATATAAGGAAAAAGAGAAAGGCTCTCAGTTGGATGTTGATTATAGTGTGTTGGCTCATTTAAGGAAAATTCCTTCCCTTCTTAGCAACAATGGTGCTTTAATGATGTCTTCTGACTTAAGAGAGACCATGGAAAAAGCATGGCTTGAGCTAGAGTCCTATTAGGCTTTCTTTGCTTTCAAGTATGTTGGGGATGCATGCCATTTGAGAGAGACTCAATGCATTATCTTTTTAGATCGTGATCTTCTTTTGGGAACTTCTGAGCATAATTATCCCTTATATGAAAGTGCTCTGATGACACTAGAAAGTTTGTTAGGGATGTTAAGCCCTTATGAACTGGCCCAAGGCTAATAAAGAGAGAGGTGAATTGGAAAAGAAGAATCTTTAAATCAAAACACAAATCAAAACCAATATCACACAATAAAAACCAAATGCGGAAATTAAATGCGGAAGCAATAATAAGAAAAGAACACACCGAATTTATAGTGGTTCGGTCAAACCTTGACCTACGTCCACTCCTTGGAGGCACCCTCCAAGTATTGCACTAAAATAAGTGTCTCTCCTTTAGCCCCCACAGCTAAGCGGAGAAGCCCTTACAAAATCACTTCCATCTTCCCCGGTGCGGCGAAGTCGCCGTGTCCATTAACACCAAAGAGATCTTCTTCTTTGGTGAACTTACCTCGAGACAAGCCTTGAATCCGATGGTACTATGGTGCGAGTTCGCCGGAGCAACCGTGTGAAATCCCCTCCACACTCCCTTGAGTTCCCCCCCTCACAGAATCTTCTCCCTCTCAAACTCCACACTTTCCTCTCTCCCTTTCAAGCTCTCTCTTCAAGTTTCCCCCACAAGAACGAAGCTACAATGGCTGCCAAAGACACTTAACAAGTGCCTTGTCATAGCTTAAATAGAAGAGCTAAAAATGAGCTCATTAATACAAGTTGCCAACATTATTGTCCAGGACGATAGACATATCGTCCTGGCTGATTAGTTCAAATATGAGGAAAATTGTCCTGAATATCGCCATGAAATGAAGCTGGACGATGTCTAATCATCATGGACGATCTTGCGATCAGCCCGGACGAAATCACCATTAATTGCTTTCCAAAATTGCCAGAGAAATTTTGGAAAAATTGTCCTGGATCATCCTGGATGATATTTTATAGTCCAGGCCAATCCACCAGGCCGATATCCAAAAATAAGAATTTCCTAAGTAGATCTGGCGGCAGATTCTTTCTTAATTGAGCCTATCGTCCTGGACGATACAAAATACAAAATCGTCCAGGACGATGTATTTTGCATAAATACGGCTGCTTTAATGAGGATATCCTATTTAGGATTTTTGCTTTTGAACAGATCGTTTTGGCCGATATAAATATCGTCCAGGACGATGTTACCAAAAATAGTAAATTCTAGGGAACAGTTAGAAACTCTTATACATTACAAAGCATCAGGAGCCACAATAAATACATTAGACTCAAGAAAGGAAAAAGTGTACAAACTGACTCAGACCTAGTCTACCCAATCTTGAGCTGATTCCAAATTGCAGTCCGATCGTGTGAACCTGAAATGTCAGTACATAAGGTAGTCGTAGAGAAATAAAAATGTTTGCTATCATCAAAATCATAATCCATTGATCCATAACAATCTCCCCCTTTTTTATGATGGCAAACAATTCAATTTGAATTTAAAAAAAAACAATTTCTCCTAATCTCCCCCTCACTAGAATAAACCTTTAAAAATATAGGATATAATTTTTTTTTATTTTTTTGAAAAAAAAATAGGATACAAAAAACATGCAAATTCAACAATACGTTCTCCCCCTTTGACATTATCAAAAAAAGAGGAGGCACAAAAAAAATGAACAAAAGAAAAAAAATGTTCCCTAATCTAGTGAAAAACAAATATTCTTAAAATGAGAAAGTTACCTCTTGGTTTTAATCAAAAACTTAGTAGAATTTGATTGACAATGCATAATCCAGAAAAGGTTAGAAATTCAGAATTTGATAATCCAAACTCAAGTTCTTTAAAAAGGCTCAAAAACTTTTTAATTCAATATCTAAATCATAAGACAAATTAGAGAAAAAAACAAAAAATTTTCAAAACTCCTTTTATAAAATATATCTTATAGAAGATTAATGCATGAATTGTTGAATCAGGAATCAAGATTTTCAAACTCAAGTATCGAAAGTATCAAGGGTTTTCTTAAGCTTTTAAGAAGTACAAGAATGATAAACATTACATTTTGTGGGCACATTTTATACCTCTTGTCAATTTTAATGGCGCTCTTTGCGCATCTTTTGATTTTTGATACACTTTTGTGTATATTTTTCAATTTAGCATCATTGAGCATCTTTTATTTTTGGCATCATTGGCCAATTTTTTTTAATATGCTACCTTTCTGAATTCTTAAAAATAAAAGGAAACCCATCCTGTTGATAAAGCAAATTCTTGATTAAGAAAATTATGAGTTAGATTCAACAACTTGCAAAAGATTCCTATGCGATAAATAAAATGTAAAGAGATAAAAAATTTAGTTTCAAAAACCAATTTAAAAGATGAAAAAGATCTTAAATTAAAAGTAGGATAACCTCTTTTAGAAAACAGAGATTGAGAGTTAAAAATAAATGAGTTTCCTTCCTTTGAATATTTTAGAGAAGTCAAACACAACTTACCAATTTCAAGAAAAATTAGGAAGTATATTTTTCATTTTTAGAAAAGTGAATGTGTGTGTTGATGAGAGAAAAAATTTAACGAAAAAAAAAATATAAAAGATTAAAAAAAATGAAAAACAAAAAGAAAGACACAAATAAGTCATTTAACCATTATCTCTTTCCTGGTCTGATGCTTCAGAGATCATATCTTCCCATGAGATTTTTTGTCTTTCATTATTTTCCCAGATTAAATTTTGCTTCGCCTTGCCCTTTTCTTTTGTAGGAAGTATTCTTAAATTAGGGCACTGATTTTACATATGTATAGGCTTCCTACATTGAAAGCAAATAACGTCAGAAGAAATATGGACATCCCTACAACTTTTACCTTTTTTCTACTTTTGCTTATGCTTTGGTGAGCTTTGTGATTTGCTTGACAAGTCATTACATTCATCACCAACTAAGTTATCTCTTTCTGTATCTTCAGCTTTTAGAACAATCGTTTCACCTGCATCCAAAAGTCTTTGACCCAAACTTTGCTCGTAGGCAATGAGTGAGCCAATCAAATTATCAATAGAATAATCATTCAAATTTTTTGATTCACAAATAGCAACAACTTTGGCATCAAATTTTTTAAGTAAATAGTGAAGAATTTTGTTAACTTTTTCAAAATTTGAAAATTCTTTTTTCTAAGGCATGCAATGATGTTATAATTTGAATAAATCGGGTATACATGTCTAAGATCGTTTCATTAGGTTTTATGAAAAACAGTTCAAAATCATGCATTAACAAATTCAACTTGGAATGCTTGATTTCACTAGTGCCTTCGTATATGGTGTGTAGTTTATCCCAAACTTCCTTACCAGTAGTGCACGTGGATACTAACATAAAATCTTCAGAATTTAAAACATAGAAAAAGCAGTTTAAAGATTTTGCATTCAATTGAGCGTCGATTCGTTCATCTTTATTCCATTGACTAAAAGGAATGTCGATTTTAATTCCATCTAAAATACGTGACGGTGATGAATAACCAGTTAAAATCATATGCTATATGCGAAAATCAATCGATTGCAAGAAAATAGACATGCGAGTTTTCCAAAAATCAAATGATATATTTTCAAATAAAGAAGGTCTAGTGATTGGATAACCTTCCGCAACATTACGATTAGCCATGGATCAAAAATTCAAAAGCTTTTAAAAACTTATTTTATGAATACTGCTCTAACACCACTTGAAAGTGCTCTGATGGCACTAGAAAGTTCATTAGGGATGTTAAGCCCTTATGAACTAGCCCAAGGCTAATAAATAGAGGGGTGAATTGGAAAAGAAGAATCTTTAAATCAAAACACAAACCAAAACCAATATCACCACAATAAAAACCAAATGCGGAAGTAAAAATAAGAAAAGAACACACCATATTTATAGTGGTTCGGTCAAACCTTGACCTACATCCACTCCTTGGAGGCACCCTCCAAGTATTGCACTAAAATAAGTGTCTCTCCTTTAGCCCCCACAGCTAGGCGAAGAAGCCCTTACAAAATCACTACCACCTTCCCCGGTGCGGCGGAGTCGCCGGGTCCTTTGACACCAAAGAGATCTTCTTCTTTGGTGAACTTACCTGGAGACAAGCCTTGAATCCGATGGTACTAAGGTGCAAGTTCGCCGGAGCAACCGTGTGGAATCCCCTCCACACTCCCTTGAGTTCCCCCCCTCACAGGATCTTCTCCCTCCCAAACTTCACCCTTTCCTCTCTCCCTTTCAAGTTCTTTCTTCAAGTTTCCCCCACAAGAACGAAGCTACAATGCTGCCAAAGACACTTAATAAGTGTCATGTCATAGCTTAAATAGAAGAGCTAAAAACGAGCTCATTAATACAAGTTGCCGACATTATCGTCCAGGACGATAGACATATCGTCCTAGCCGATTAGTTCAAATATGAAGAAAATCATCCTGAATATCACCCTGAAATGAAGCTAGACGATGTCTAATCATCCCGGACGATCTTGCGATCGGCTCGGACGATCTTGCGATTGGCCCAGACAAAATCACCATTAATTGCTTTCCAAAGGTGCCAGAGAAATTTTGGAAAAATTGTCCTGGATCATCCTGGACGATATTTTATAGTCCAGGCTGATCCACCAGGCTGATATCAAAAATAAGAATTTCCTAAGTAGATCTGGCGGTAGATTCTTTCTTAATTGAGTCTATCATCCTAGACGATACAAAATCATCCAGGATGATGTATTTTGCATAAAGATGGCTGCTTTAATAAGGATGTCCTAATTAGGATTTTTACTTTTGAACAGATCATCATGGCTGATATAAATATCATCCAGGATGACGTTACCAAAAATAGTAAACTCTAGGGAATAGTTAGAAACTCTTATATATTACAAAGCATCAGGAGCCAAAACAAATACAATAGACTCAAGAAAAGAAAAAGTATACAAACTGACTCAGACCTAGTCTACCCAATCTTGAGCTGATTCTAAATTGCAGTCCGATCATGTGAACCTGAAATGTCAGTACATAAGATAGTCGTAGAGAAATAAAAATATTTGTTATCATCAAAATCATAAACCATTGATCTGTAACATTATATGTCAATGTTAAAGTTAAATGTTATGAGTTAAACAGGATCCCCATTGATAAGGGAGCTTCAGTTAATATCGTTACCTATGAACTTTAAAGGACCTCTCTCTAGATCATTTGAAATTTACTTCCGATAAGATTATGTTGAAAGGCTTCAATGACTAAGGCCAGCATGCTCTAGAGTCTATTACCCAGCCTTTGAAGTTTGGAAATTTCTTAAATGAGATAAAGTTTTATGTGATTAAGGCTGATACTTCATACAGGGCACTCTTTGGAAGGCCTTAACTCCACGAAGATAGAATGGTTCCCTATACCTTGCACTAATGTATGAAGTATATAAGGAATGATGTCAAGTATTCCATCTTAGGGATACTCAACCCTTTTTTGTGTCTCTATTTATGCTGATGTCGAGCACTATGTACCTCAAAAGACTCAAAGACCTCCCCCTGCCCAGTCACCAATGATACTTGCTAGCATTATACAAGGTCCTAGGTAGTTACCTACATAGGGTCCTACACAATCACTAGTACAGGGTCTATCACGGGTTAGCATTGAGGCAGGTGTTTCTACTATAAACTCTAATAAATTTCCTTTCAAGTATGCAGTTGGGCATGAAGTTCCCCCAAGTAGAAGTAGGGGAGGACAAGGTAGAGGTAGAGGTAGAGATTCAGTTTTCCCCCTGAGAAATTTTGACGCCCACATTACTCCTCCCTTGCACCTTTACACCTATTCTTTGGTTATTTAGTCTGACTCTTTAGATGATGAGATGATCAATGTCCCCCATCATTTAGTTCCTTCATCAACCCTAGATTCTATTGATTATGATTCACTTCCTACCTTTCATAGGTACATGATACCCGAGTGTGGACTAATCCTCTAGGCCGATATACTATTATCCTGGATGATATAACCAGAAATTATCTAATAGTCCCAAACTGATTAGGCTGATTGAGTGAAATTTATGCTAATCGGCCAGGCCAATACCCCTATCGGCCTGGATGATAAAGTCATTTTGTATAAAATAAGCGCTATTCCAAAGATCTTCTATTTAACATCTCTTATTCTTCCTTAGAGGTGATATTTTGTTGTTGTCTTGACCTTGGAAAGCCTAGAGGAGAGGGAAAGAGAGGGAGAGAGAGAGAGGATTTTATGAGAGGGAGCTTATGAGGGAGTTTCACAAGGGTTGCTCTAAGCATTGTTCCACTTCTTCTTCTTCCACTAGAGTCTCTTGTCCTTGGAGGGTTGTGAGAGGTCTTCTTCTACAATCGATCAAGGTTCTCTGCCTGCTTCAGGAGGACGCAAAAGGAGTTGGGTTTTCTGCCTCACCGGGGTCAGCGGAAAAGAGTTTTTGTGAGGGCTTCTCCACCTTACTGTGGGAGCAATAGGAGAGTCACGGTGTTTAGTGCAATACTTGGAGGGCGCCACCGGGGAGTGGACGTAGGTCGAGTTGACCGAACCACTATAAATTTCTGTGTCCCTTTACTACTGCTTTCCATATTTATTCTTCCGCACTTTGATTTTCATTGTGGTGATTTTGACTTGAGTTTTGAAATTGTGTTTTGATTGAAATAATTTTTAAAATACCAATTCACCCCCCCCCCCCCCCCCCGCTCTTGGTTAGCCTTGGGCTAGTTCATAAGAGCTTAACACCCCTAATGAACTTTCAAGTGATATCAAAGCGGGATTCATAGAAACAAAGTTTGAAAACTTTTTGAATTTTGATCCATGGCTAATTTTGATAATTGTAATACTACGAAAGGGTATTCCATTACCCGACCACCTTTATTTGATAATATTCCATTTGATTTTTGGAAAACTCGCATGTCTACCTTTTTACAATCGATTGACTATTGCATGTGGATGCTTGTTAAGGATGGTTATACACCTCCAACCGGTAAACTTAATAGCATTACTGTTCCACTTTCTTTTACTGAATAGACTCTCGATGATAGAAATTTAGCACAACTTAATACAAAATGTTTGAACTATTTTTTCTATGCTTTAAAATCTGAAGATTACATTCGTGTTTCAACTTGCACAACTGGTAAAGAAATTTGTTATAAATTGTGTATTACTTACGAAGGAACTAAAGAAGCCAAGCAATCTCGATTAAATATTTTATTGCATGATTATGAACTTTTTCGTATGAAACCATCTGAATCAATTTCTGAAATGTATATAAGGTTTACTCAAATTGTAACTTCTTTGCATGCCTTAGAAAGAGAACTCACTAACTATGAAAAGGTGAATAAAATTTTGAGATGCTTGCCTTCCTCTTTTGATGTTAAAATCACTGCAATTACTGAATCTAAAGATTTGAATACTTATTTGATTGATAACTTACTTGGCTCACTCATTCCATACGAGCAATAGGTAAATCAAAGAAATCTTGATGCAGGTGAGAAAAAAAGAGAAAACTGTGGAACTGAAGGCCAATAACAAGGACACTGAATCGTTTCGGTCTGAAAGCGATGATGTTCCCTTAATCACAAGGCAATTTAAAATTTTTCTAAGAAAGAAGCAAAAGAACCATTAAAAATCGAATAAAGGTAAGGGAAACAAAAATTTTAAGAGTTTTAATTATGTGAATTATTTTGAATACAGGAAGCCAGCACATGTTAAAGCTGATTGCCCTACACTCAAGCCTCACCCAAGCAAGGAAAAGGTTGAGGAGAAACCTAAGTCCAAGAAGGACAAGAAGAGATTCTAAAAGGCATTCTGGGCGGATTCTGCATCAGACTCCTCTGAGACTAAACCTGAAGAGGAGACAACAAACTTGTGCTTAATTACAAATGATAATCTTAGTCATGGTGATTAAGAAGAGGTATGTAAACTAACTTATGAGCAACTACTTGAAGTTTTAGAACAAATTCATGCATCATACAGGAAACTTAAGAAAACACAAGCCAACTTGAAATTGGAATTTTTAAATTTATAAATAGAGCATGAAATACTTCTTAAAGATTATTCTATAATTGATAGCAATTACATGTCTTTACTTGATGAGTTTGATTCATTAAACAAAAAGCATGCTGAATTAATTGATGCACATGATTCATTAAAATTATCTCATGCTAAATTAAAAAAGGAGTTTAAAAGTTGGAAAATCTAAAAACTTTTGAGAATAAAAAATCATCATTGCTTGCATCACATAAAAAGAAGCATCACCACATGAGTAGATTAGTGCATCCTTTTCCTAGAGTTAGATGATTTCATGTGGCATGCTATGAAACATAGCACACACTTGCACCATTCACCATAGTTCACATTGGGTCTAGAGACCCAAGTTACATGATTCACAGCATGCATTACATTCTACTTTTTACAAGAAGGAACCCAAATATGTTTGGGTTCCTAAATTTGACATTTGATAATTTTGTAGGCAAGCTCTCACAAAAGGTCTCATGAGAGTATGTGGTACCTGAATAGCAGATGCTCTTGACATATGACTGGCAATGCCAATCAATTCATTTTTCTAGAGACCCGGAAAGGAGGCAAGGTTACTCTTGGAGATAACACCACCAAGAAGGCTGTAGGCTCAGGTATAATTGGAAATTCCAAAAACCTTCTGATTGAAAATATTTTGCTTGTAGATGGACTGAAACACAACTTGCTCAGCATCAGTCAGCTTTGCGATTAGGGCTTTATCATAAAATTTTTGGTAAATTCATTCATTATCAGCTTAAATAATATCACTGTTTTATAGGGAAAGCAGATCAATAATGTTTACATACTTGATTTAAATAATATTGAATGTGCTACTTTATTTTGCTTAAAATTTGCTATAGATGATTTATAGTTGTGGCACAGGAGATTATGACATGTCAGTATGAAAATCCATAGGAAAGTAACCTAGAAAGACCTAGTTTTATGTGTCCCTAAACTTAAGTTTTCAAAAGACCACCTTTGTGATGCCTGTCAATTAGAAAAGTAAGTTCACTCCACTTTTCACTCCATCAAGGACATTAGCACCTCTAGACCTTTAGAGGTCCTTTACATGGATTTGTTTGAACCCATTAGCACTGCCATCTTAGGAGAGAAAGTTTATGGTTTTATGATTGTCGAAGACTACTCGATGTTTACTTGGACTAGATTTCTATCACACAAGAATGAATGAGTCTTTTGATGAGTTTAGAGCCTTCTTCACTTGGATTCAGAAAAAGCTAGGTTGTGAGATTTTAACCATCCATAGTGACCATGAGGGAGAGTTTGAAAATGAGAGATTTGGAGACTTTTATGAGGATAAGGGGATTAGCCACAACTTCTCAGCTCCTAAGACCCCTCAGTAGAATGGGGTAGCTGAAAGGAAGAACCGAACCTTAGTGGAAGCCGCTAGAGCCATGCTTGCTGAGTATTCACTTCCAAAATACTTTTGGGCTGAAGTAGTTAACACAGCTTGTTATGTGTTGAATAGGGTGAATGTTAGAGCAAAATTAGATAAGACACCTTATGAGATCCTTAAGGGTAGAGCACCCAATCTTTCCCACCTTCATATCTTTTGTTATAAGGTTTTCATTCACAATAATGAGATGTCTCACTTAGGAAAATTTGACCCAAAATATGATGGAGTGTTCTTAGGATATTCTAGTGTTAGGAAGTCTTTTAGGGTGTTTAATAAGAGGACATATGTGGTGGAGGAGACTACTCGTGTAGTGTTTGATGAATCTGATCTTATGAATCCTATAGTTGAGGATCATGATTTTGGAGAGATTGCCACTGGAGTAAAAAATTTGGAGAAGAGGGTAGACCCCCAAAACACTAAAGGAGTAGGAGATATTACCCAAGGAGTAGAAAATGAAGATTTAGAGGCAAGGGTTGAACCTACACACACTTTGCCTAGAGATTAGAGATACTCTTCGAGTCACCCCAAAGAACTGATCTTAAGAGACCCTTCTGAAGGAGCTAGGACTAGGCATGGACTTAGGAAGGAAGTGAACCACTTTGCCTTTATCTCAATGACTGAACCCACCAACATCAATCAAGCCCTTTTTGATGAGTTTTGGATCTTAGCCATGCAAGAGGAGTTGAACCAATTTCTTAGGAATAATGTTTGGGAGCTTGTAGAAAGACCAAAGGGACAAAGTGTAATTGGAACCAAATAGGTCTTTAAGAATAAGATGAATGATTCTGGTGTGGTGGTTAGCAATAAGGCAACATTAGTGTCTAAGTGGTACAACCAAATAGAAGGGATAGATTTTGAGGAAACCTTTGCCCCTATAGCTAGATTGGAAGCCATTAGAGTGCTACTAGCCTTTACCTATTATAAGGGATTTAAGCTTTTCCAAATGGACATTAAGAGTGCATTTTTAAATGGGGTAATAAAAGAGGACGTGTTTGTAGAACAACCTCCAGGTTTTGAGAGTTCCCAATTTCCAAATCATGTTTTCAAATTAAAAAATGACTTATATAGATTAAAACAGGCACCCAGAGCTTGGTATGAGAGGCTTAGCACATTTTTACTAGAGAGGGAGTTTGTTAAGGGGAGCGTAGACACCACCCTTTTCTTGAGGAAAGTAGGAGATGATTTACTCATTGTTCAGATCTATGTTGATGATATACTTTTTGGATCTTCTGATAGAAGGCTATGTGATGATTTTTCTAAAATAATGAGTAAGGAGTTTGAGATGAGTATGATGGGAAAGTTGTCTTACGTTTAGGGTTTAGTATAAGATAATTGAATGAAGAAACCTTTCTGAATCAATCAAAGTATATAAAGGACATCTTGAATAAATATGAAATGGACAAAGCTAAGCCAATTAATACTCCTATGACCTCAGGTGTTCAGTTGGACAAGGACCCTAATAGAAAATCAGTTGATCAAAAGAAGTACAGAGGGATGATTGGATCTTTACTTTATCTGACTGCTAGCTGACCTAATATTATGTTTAGCGTTTGTCTTTGTGCTAGATTTCAAGCCGATCCTAAGGAATCCCACCTGACTGTAGTTAAGAGAATTCTTAGATACTTTTTAGGGACCCAAAACTTAGGAATCTAGTACTCTAGGAATAGCACTTCTTTTGAGATTATTGGATATTCTAATTCTAATTTTATAGGATGTAAGATGGATAGAAAAATTACTTCAAGGACTTGCCAATTCATAGGACAGTCTTTAGTCTCCTGGTCTAGTAGAAAGCAAAATTTTGTTGCACTTTCCACTGTTGAAGCTGAGTACATTGCTTTAGAAAGTTGTGTGGCCCAAGTCCTTTGGTTGAAACAGCAAGTTCTGGATTTAGGATTATCTGTAGGCACAATTCTAATTTTTGTGACAACACTAGTGCCATCTGCATTTCTAAGAATCCTATCCAACATTCAATGACCAAGTACATAGACATAAGACATCACTTCATTAGAGACTATGTGACCAAGGGAGACATTGAGTTACACCATGTGGCAACTGAAATGCAACTGGCTGACATCTTTACTAAACCACTGGTCTTCGACACTTTTAGTACTTTAAGGACTAGATTGAGTGTGATTGACATAAATGCATGAACTTGATTCCTACTGATTTCTGATCTATTTTCTGTTGTTTATTTTTTGGTTGTTTTAACTTTTTTCTTACTAATTTTACCTCTTTTATCTTGTTTTTTATTTAGAAATCATCACTAAAATTGATGTTTTATGTCTTATTTTTTATTTTAAAATTTTGTGAGTCAATGTTTTTACATCTGTTAATCTATTAAAGGGTAAAAACACCGTTGATTGTGTCTCTTTCTCTAACCTCTTTTAGTGGTGTAATCTTCTTCTCTAAACAAAAATCTATTTCAAATTAACAAATAGTTTTTGAAACTGAGATCTTTTCAATCTTGCTACAGTAATCTATTTTATAAATATAATGTTCACTCTTTATTTTACTTTCAAATTTTTGTAATCTTGTCATTGAAATTATCATATAATTTTTTATTCTTCTTTGTGATTCATTCTTCCTTATATTAGAGAGTGAGTTTTTTTCTCAAATATATAGAAGATATAATCACAACTAAGAATATTTAAGAATTTTTGAAAGGGATATAGCTTGCATAAAAGTTAATGAGAAAAAAGTGGCCAATGATGCAAAAAATAATAGATGCGTAATGACGCCAACTTAAAAAAAATTTTATACACAAAGTGTATCAAAAATTAAAAGATGTGCAAAGCGCCAATCAAATTAACAAGAGGCATAAAATGAGCCCACCAAAAGCAAGCTTCTTCTTTTAAATCTTAGAAGACTTCATATGTCATTTGATATTTTTTAAAGACTTGATTTCAATTTTCTAATAGTAACTAATTATTTTCATATATTATTCTATAAAATATTTTTCTTGAAACAAGTTTTTGAATGGATCTCCTTTTTAAACCAATTGGCTTTTCTAATTTAGATTTTTTGTTTTCAAAAGACGGTTTACCCGGAAGAAGACTGAGTTAGGGTTAACAGGATCAGTTGTTCTAACTATTTTTTAGATTTTGACGATGTTAACTCAATGATCCTTACAAAATTTTAAAATCAATCACATGGAGACTATGTCATATTCATGCCTTGAAAAAAAAGGGGGAGTAGTTTCTATTTTTTCTTCTGCTGTTTATTTTATGCAATGTTTTTATTTGTCTCCTCCTTTTTGAGATGTCCAAAGGGGGAGTAGTATGTTTGTACTTGTACTGTTCTATTCTGATATTTTATGATCTTTATGTTTGCACTATTTCCAATACACTGTTGTCTTAACTACTTAGAATTATTCGTTGTGTGTTTGTCATCATTAAAAAGGTGGAGATTATGTTGAATCTATTTTTATGGATTATGATTTTGATGATAGCAAACACTCTTGTTTCTCTACGACTTCCTTGCCTACTAATATTTCAGGTCCACAAGATTAGATGGTAATTGGAACCAGCTCAAGATTAGGTAGACTAAGTCTAAGTCACTTTGTACACTTTTTCTTTTCTTGAGTCTATTGCAAAAGATGTGGCTCTTAATGCTAAGTAAGCTTACACACACCTTGGGAGACTTTCTAACTATTTCTTAGAGTTTATTATTTTTGGTAACATCATTCGGGATGATATTTATATTTACCTGGATGATCGGTTCAATAACAAAAACCCTAATTAAGGCATCATGGTTAAGGCAGCCTCATTAAGCCAATTGGCCTGGACGATATTGTATCAGCCAAGATGATAGGCTCAAATCAGAAAGAATCAGCTGCCAGATCTATCTAGGCATTAGTTATTTTTAGACATTATCCAGGACATCAGCTTGGATGATGCAGCATAATTATGCCTAAATTGATCAGGTGATTAAGGAAACAAATTAAGGCTAATTGCACGATCACATCGATCGGGCCGATCACAGGATCAGTCGAGATGATGTCGTGGATTATTGACATCAGCCAGCTTTTATTCAGGGCGATGTTCAAGATGATTTCCTCGAATTTGAACTAATTGTCCAGGATGACATACTATCAGCCTGGACGATATGACCAAAAATTGTCTAATCATCCCAAACCGACCATGCTGATTGAGCAAAATTTATGCTGATCGGCCAGACCGATACCCCTATCGGCCTAGACGATAAAGTTAGTTTATATAAAATAAGAGTTATTTCAAAGCTCTTCTATTTAAGATATCTTGTTCTAACTTAGAGGTAATCTTTTGTTGTTGTATTGACCTGAGAAAGCCTAGAGGAGAGGGAGAGAGAGAGGATTTCATAAGGAGGAGCTTGTGGGGGAGTTTCACAAGGGTTGCTCCAAGCATTATTTCACTTCTTCTTCTTCCACTAGAGTGTCCCTAGAGGGTTGAGAGAGGTCTTCTTCAGCAATCGATCAAGGTTCTCTGCCTGCTTCAGGAGGAAGCAAAAGGAGTTGGGATCTCTGCCTCGCCGAGGTTGGCATAAAGGAGTTTTTATGAGGTCTTCTCTGCCTTGCTATGGAAGCAAAAGTGTTGCAAATCTATTTTTTTATGGCTTATGTTTTGATGATTGACAAATACTATTTCTCTTGGACTACTTGTTGTTTCTAACTTTTCAGGAATCGAAGATCGGACGATCAAGAAGAAGCTAGTTCAGGATTGCGTAGGTTTAGGGTTGAGTCAGTCTGTACTTTTATTTTTTTACTTTTTGAGTCTATTTGTAATGGTCAAAGAGACTGATACTAAGTAACCCTACACACACACACTTGAGAGATTTAGAATCTCTGTTTTTGCTCACATCGGCCAGGCCGATCCGTTGGATTGTCCTGGACGATCGAGTTCAAAACAGAGACTCTAATCAGGATTCTTAATTAAGGCAGCCAACATTAACATATCGGCCTGGATGATACGTGTATCGGCCAGGACGATAAGCTCAAAATAGAAAGAAGTAGCCGCCATAGACAATTAAGGCATACTGTATTTTTAAATTATCAGCCAGGATGATCAACGGATCGGCCTGGACGAAATTATCAAATTATGCCTTAAAGTATCAGGAAATTAAGGGAGTAATTAAGGATGATTGATACGATCATATCATCCTGGACGATTGCAGGATCGGCCAGGACGATCTAGTCAAAAAACCTTAAGTTACTTCAGGACGATAAATATCGGCCAGCTCAAAAACAGGGCGATGCTCAGAACGATTTGCCTCTGATTTGAACTGATCGGCCGGGACGATCGTGAGATCGGCCGGGACGATCGTGAGATCGGTCGGGACGATCGTGAGATCGGCCGGAACGATCAAGCCAAATTTCAATCGTCCAGGAGTCCATCCAGGGCGATGCTCTGGCCGATCTGATGGGATTTGTACTAATCGGTCGGGACGATCGTAAGATCATCCTGGACGATGCTCTGGCCGACCTTCTGAGTTTTGTACTGATCGGCTAGGCCGATGTCCATATCGGCCTGGACGACAAAGTCGGCAACTTGCAATTAATGAGCTCCTTTGAAGCTCTTCTACTTAAGAGCTCTTGTTCAACGTTTTTGAAGACCTTTGGCTACTGCCTTGACCTGAGAAGACCTTGAGAAGAGAAAGAGAGAGAGGGAGAGAGAGAGGATCTTGTGAGGGGGAGCTTGTGAGGGGATTCACAAGAGTTTCTTCAAGGATCGCTCTGCTTGTTCTTCGTCTAGAGTTTCTTGTCCGTGGAAGGGTCGGTAGAGGTAAGGAGTTTGCTCTTGGTTGTTTTTCTCTGCCAGCTTCATGAGGAAGCCAAAGGAGGTAGGTTCTCTGCCTTGCCGGGGTGGCAAAAAGGAGGTTCTTGTGAGGGCTTCTCCGCCTAGCCGTTGAGGCTAAAAGAGAGTCATGTTTTGTAGTGCAATACTTGGAGGGTGCCTCCAAGGAGTGGACATAGGTCGAGTCGACCGAACCACTATAAATTTCTGTGTTCTTTTTCTTGCTTCCGCACTTTTAATTCTGCATTTATTTCTTGTTGTGTGATTTGGTTTATGCAATTTTTTTCTTTGTGAAAAGAGTTTTTAAAATACCAATTCACCCCCCCCCCCTCTTGGTTAGCTTGGGACTAAGTTCATAGGGCTTAACATTCCGAACAAACTTTCAAGTGATATTAGAGTGGGATTCGAAAATTTAAGTTTGAAAACTTTTTTGAATTTGATCCATGGCTAACCTTGGGAATCGAAACACTACGAAAGGGTATTCTATTACCCGACCTCCCCTGTTCGATAACCTACCATTTGATTTTTGGAAAACCCGCATGTCAATGTTTTTTACAATCTACTGATTATCGCATGTGGATGCTTATTCAAGAAGGTTATTCTCCATCTTCTCATGAAATTAATGGTTTTAAAACTGAAATTTCTTTTACTGAATGGACTTTCGATGAACGTGATTTAGCTCAATTAAATGCAAAATATTTGAACTGCTTTTTCTGTGCTTTAAAATCTGAGGATTACATGCGTGTCTCCACTTGCAAGACTGGTAAAGAGATTTGGGATAAATTGTGCATCACCTATGAAGGTACTAATGAAGTTAAACAATCCTGTTTGAACATTCTCTTGCATGACTATAAACTTTTTGTATGAAACCTCATGAATCGATTTGTGACATGTACACTAGATTTACTCAGATAGTTACTTCACTGCATGCACTAGGAAAAGAACTTTTGAACTATAAAAAAGTTAACAATATTTTGAGATGTTTGCCTTCGTCTTATGATGCTAAAATCACTGCAATCACTGAATCTAAAGATTTGAACACCTATTCTATTGATAACATACTTGGCTCACTCATTGCTTACGAGCAAGGGGTGAATCAAAGAAATCTTGATGCAGGTGAGAAGAAAAAGGAGAAAACAATTGCACTGAAGGCGCACAAATCAGATTCTGAATCTTCCGGGTCTGAAAGCGATGAAGTTGCCTTCATCACAAGGCAATTCAAAAGCTTTCTAAGGAAGAAACAAAAGCATCATCAAAGTTGGAGGAAAGGTAAGGATCATAAACATGTTAAAGGATCTTCTGATGTTGTTTATTTTGAATGCAGGAAGCCTGGACATATGAGAACTTATTGCCCTATGCTTAAAGATCACTCAAGCAAAGAAAAAGGTGACGAGAAACCTAAGCCAAGGAAGGACAAGATGAAAGTACAAAAAGCTTTTTGGGGGAATTCGGCATCAGATTCATCAGAGACAGATCTAGAAGATAAGACATCAAAATTGTGCTTGATGGCAGACAACAATACTGATCAAGAAGAGGTATGTGAACTTTCCTACGATCAACTTCTTGAAGTTTTCGAAAAAATACATGCATCATATAGGAAATTAAAGAAAACACATGCTAGCTTGAAATTAGAATTTTTAAATCTACAAAAAGAGCATAAAATTTTGATTAAAGATCATCAAACAATTGATTCAAATCACATGACTTTACTTGATGAATTTGATGAGTTAAATAAAAATCATTGTGAGCTAGTTGAAAAATTTGAAACATTAAAAGTCACACACACATCACTTGAATCTGATTTTCAGAAGTCTAAGGAGATAGAGAAAAATTTGAAGATTGAAAATGAAGTTTTAAAAAGCACTAATTTGAAGATTCAAAATGATTTAGAAGCATGTAAGAAAACTAGGATGACATCTACTTTTGATCAATTACCGAAACCTAGGAAGAGGCATTATAACTCAAATCACTTAAGAAATCCCTTTCCTGGAGTTAGATGTTTTTTATGTGGCATGTTAGGACACATCTCACACACTTGCACGATTCACCATAGTACACAGTGGGTGTGGAGACCTAAGGTGCATGATCCACAGCATACCACACATGCATTGCATTCTATTTTTCCTAAGAAGGATCTCAAACCTATTTGGGTTCCTAAATCTGACTGTTGTTAAGCCTTGCAGGTGTGCTCTCACCAAAGACCTCGTGGGAGCATAGGATAACTGGACATAAGGAGGCTCGCAGCTCATAAATGCTTAAACTCGCTGCTTTATCACTTGCTTGAAATTTTTAGTTTTTGTGTTATCTTTTATTTTGTTTTTGTACTTACTTTGTGTTATTTTAGTTTGCTTTATTTTCATTTTCTTTTGTTTTGTGTTTATGTGTTTTGTTTTCACGTTGTTCTTTAAAGTTGGCCTTCCATATGATGAATCTTTTCAAGCTTTTAGATTTTGGAGTTTTGAAAATAGTGTTTAGCTTTTCTAAATTGGTTAAAGTGAGTAATACTGTTGATGTGTTCCCTCCTTCTGACTTTGTTTAGTAGTATGATTTTCTTCTCTAAATAAGAGTCTAAACTCAGTTTAACCAATGGCTTTTTATTTAAGATCCTTTTCTTATCTTGCTACATTAATTTATCTTATGCATAATAGCCAAAGTTCTCATATATCTTTCAAGTTTTTTGAAATCTTGCCATTGCATTTATCACATGATTTTGATTTTGTGTTGTGGATTGTTCTTCCCTATGTTAGAGAGAGAGCTCATATTCTCTAATATGTGGAGGATATACTAATAACTAAGTTTTTTTTAAGGGTATAATAAAGAGTTTTTAGCTTGCAAGAGTTAAAAAGGAAAGAGGCCAATGAAGCCAAATTGAAAAGAAAGCTATATACACAAAAGTGTATCAAAAAAATCAAAAGATGCTCAAAAGAGCCAATCAAAATGACAAGAGGCATAAAATGAGCCCACTAAATGCAAGCTATCCTCTCTTTGCTAAAACTCTTAAAACTTAGAGAACGCATTGATTATGTGATACTTTCAAAAACTTGATTTCAATTTTCATGATTGAGAAAAATTACTTTGGTTTATTAATTATGAGATATTTTCTTTGTAAACAAGTTTTGAATGGATCTTTGTATCATATTTAGTTATTCAGAGTTAGATTTCTGTTTTCCAAAAGAATTTTGTACACTAAAGGATGTCTGATCTAGGGTTAACAGAATCAGATGTTTTACCTTCTTCTGATTGGGATTTGTTAAACTCCTTGATCTCTTGGAACTTTAAAAGTTTAACTTTTTGGAAAATTCTCATATGATGCCTCCATAAAACAAAAAAAAAATTATTAGAAAATTTAAAATCCAAAAATATTTGTTTTTTTATTTTCCTTGTGTTTTTTGTTTTTCTTTTACTATGTTTTGACTGTTGTTCTTTTGTTTTATTTTTTGAGGGTCTTGATCATCACCATTCTTTCCTTGATTTTAACTTCTAGTCACATCATCCTGGCCGATACTTGTATCGTCCTGGACGATATGATCGAACTCTGTCATGATGATAGTCCTGGCTGATAAAATATTTCATCTGGCCGATGCATTTTATGTGCATTGTCCTGGCCGATACACTGGATCGTCCTGGACGATCCACGTGTCAGCACGTTTGAATCTTTAAAATTAGCCCCGGATGATCCATTATTGGACAATCGGCCGGGCCGATCCACTGTTCGTCCTGGACGATACACGTGGCAGTGATTTAAAACGTTTTAACTTTGGCCGGTACGATCAATTATTATGCATCGTCCTGGATGATACACCTAATCGGCCCAGATGATCTGCTTTTTCAACGGTCGTCCGGATTGACTCCTCGGGCCGATCGCGTGTGTCTAATCGGCCTGGCCGATATCTGATCGGCCCCAACAATTGGACCGCTTTTCTGACCAATCAGCCTGTACGTAATTATTGAGACATATCGGCCTGGACGATTCTGCGATCGGCTAGGATGATATGGCCGTTTCTTTAAATTCTGGCCGTTCTAGCCACCTCCACCACCTCCATCTGATGATCTGGATCCCTCGTTGTTTTAGTTTGTACTTTCTGTTGTTTGTTTCCTGTTTTTTTTTTTAGTTAGTCTTTGTTTGTTGTGGTGTTTTTCTTTTTGTATCTGGACCCTCTTTTTGTGATGACAAAAGGGGGAGTAGTGTGTGGTAGGAAAAAGCTGTTGGGTTTGGGGTTTATAACTTTGAATTTCTAATGAACCTTTTTTTTAATTTTCCTACTTGTGTTTGCCATCATCAAAAAGGGGGAGATTGTTGCAAATCTATTTTTTCATGGCTTATGTTTTGATGATTGACAAACACTATTTCTCTTGGACTACTTGTTGAGATTTGCCTCTGATTTGAACTGATCGGCCAGAACGATCGTGAGATCGGCCGGGACGATCAAGCCAAATTTCAATCGTCCAGGAGTCCATCCAGGGCGATGCTCTGGCTGATCTGATGGGATTTGTACTAATCGGCCAGGACGATCGTAAGATCATCTTGGACGATCAAGCCAAAATTCAATCTTCCAGAAGTGTATCCAGGGCGATGCTCTGGCCGACCTTCTGAGTTTTGTACTGATCGGCCAGGCCGATGTCCATATCGGCCTGGACGATAAAGTCGGAAACTTGCAATTAATGAGCTCCTTTGAAGCTCTTCTATTTAAGAGCTCTTGTTCAACGTTTTTGAAGACCTTTGGCTGCTGCCTTGACCTGAAAAGACCTTGAGGAGAGAAAGAGAGAGAAGGAGAGAGAAAGGATCTTGTGAGGGGGAGCTTGTGAGGGGATTCACAAGAGTTGCTTCAAGGATCGCTCTGCTTGTTCTTCGTCTAGAGTTTCTCATCCGTGGAAGGGTCGGTAGAGGTAAGGAGTTTGCTCTTGGTTGTGGTTCTCTGCCAGCTTCAGGAGGAAGCAAAAGGAGGTAGGTTCTCTGCCTTGCCGGGGTGGAAAAAAGGAGGTTCTTGTGAGGGCTTCTCCGCCTAGCCGTGGGGGCTAAAGGAGAGTCGCATTTTGTAGTGCAATACTTGGAGGGTGCCTCCAAGGAGTGGACGTTGGTCGAGTCGACCGAACCACTATAAATTTCTGTGTTCTTTTTCTCGCTTCTGCACTTTTAATTCCGCATTTATTTCTTGTGGTGTGATTTGGTTTATGCAATTTTTTTCTTTGTGAAAAGAGTTTTTAAAATACCAATTCACCCCCCCCCCCCCCCCCGTCTTGGTTAGCTTGGGACTAAGTTCATAGGGCTTAACATCCCGAACAAACTTTCAAAAAGGAGAGTCACGGTGTTTAGTGCAATACCTGGAGGTCACCTACGGGGAGTGGAAGTAGGTCAAGTTAACCAACCCACTATAAATTTCTATATATGTTTACTATTGCTTTTTGTATTTATTCTTCCACACTTTGATTTTCATTGTGGTGATTTTGGTTTCAGTTTTATGATTGTGTTTTGATCAAAATAATTTTTAAAATACCAAATCACCCGCCCCCCTCTTGGTTAGCCTTATGCTAGTTCATAAGGGCTTAAAATTCCTAACAAACTTTTAATAAACATTCTATACCTCCACAGTACATGACATTCGGGGTACCATGGCTTAAGGAGTGTGCCTCTTTATCCCATAGTACATGTGCTCCACTAGGTCCTGAGAGTCAAGGTCTGGCAGAGACTTCTATGGATATGGAGGTTACAAATGTCCCTCATTACTTTTCCACTATTGTAGATGGCTACATAGAGTGGGGTGTCATTCCTTCGACTTAGTCTGATGAATGAGCTCTACAGTAAGCCCGTGTTTGGTGAATTGATCTCCCTCGAACCCAAGAAGGTGTGGGTTATATTTGGGAGAGTCAGTCTACTCCTACCAATATTCATATTGTCTATCATTCTTATATGATTATTTCTCTTATCGATGAAGAAGACCCGGATGATATTAAGTATAGGGTTCTTGATTCTCCAAAAGAGTTTGAAGATGGCACCTCTTCCACCATGGAAAAATTGTGTAAGGTAAATTTAGGCACAGAATTAGATCATAGGCCTATTTTCTATAGTGCTTTTCTATCTAACTTAGAGGCTCAAGATTACATCAAGCTACTCTTAGAGTTTAAAGATTGCTTTGCTTTGAATTACACTGAGATTCCTTGTCTAAATTCATAAGTAGCAGTCCACAAGTTGACCATTAAGCCCGATGCAGTCCCTGTTAAATAATCCCCTCACAGGATTTGGTTGGAAATTAAAAAATAGGTGATCGCTAAAACTATGAATCTTATAGAAGCTAGATTTATTTGTGAAGAGAAGTATCCCACTTGGCTTGTCAATATTATTCTAGTCTGCAAGAAGAGCGGATAGATTCATGTCTGTATTAACTTTCATAATTTGAATAACGCATTCCCCAACGATGACTTCCCTTTTCCTATCCCCAAGCTTATGATGGATATAGCTTCATCTCGTAGCATATTTTCCTTCATGGATGGTTCATCTGGTTATAATCAAATCAAGATGTCCCTTGAAGATGAGAAGTTTACTTCATTTTATACACTTGTAGGTATATTTTGTTACAAGGTGATGCCCTTCGATCTCAAGAATGGAGGAGCTACCTATCAACATGTTATGACTATTATCTTTGGTGAGATGATACACAAGTAAGTTTAATGTTTTGTGGATTAATTGGTGGTCAAAAATAGGATCCGTGGAGATCACCTACAAGATCTACAAATTGTTTTTGAACATCTGCACAAGTTTGACTTAAAAATGAATCCTTTTAATTACGTATTTAGAGTTAGTGCAGGAAAGTTCCTATGGTTCATAGTTTGAAATCATGGTATTGAGATTGATCCTTCCATGATCAAAGTCATAGTGGATTTGAAGCCTCCTAAAATTCTTACCCAGTTGAGATCTTTCCAGGGTAAGCTTGCTTTCTTATGGAGATTTATCTCCAATATTTATAATATATATCATCCCTTCACTGCCCTTATAAAGAAGGATGCTCATTTTCATTGGGATGAGCATTATCAGGAGGCCTTTGAGAGTATAAAGCACTACCTGATGAACCCCCATATTTTAGCTGCACCCATCCCAAGGAGGCTGTTGATTCTCTACACTATAACCCTGGATGAATCCTTAGGTGCACTCTTAGATCAATAAAATAAGGAAGGCAAGGAAAATGTCTTGTACTACCTCAGCATATGATTGATACCTATAGACCTAAAATACTCCGCGATGGAAAAGCAATATTTAGCTTTAATTTTTATAGTACAAAAGCTTAGACACTACATGATTTCGTATAAGGTTAACTTGATTCTCAAGTTAACCCCATGCAATATTTAATGACCTATCTGACCCTCTCAGGTTACTTAGCACGCTGGTCCATAATCCTACTACAGTTTGACATTATGTTTATCCCTCAATGTGCCATTAAAAGATAAGCTCTAGCTGAATTTCTTATTGCTCACCCGATCCCTGTGGATGCATTACTCAATGACGATCTACCTGATGAATTAATCATAAGTGTGGATGAATAGGAGTCTCCTACTTGGGAGTTCTATATTGATGGTGCATCATCCGTTACAGCTTTATACCCAAATGAAACTCCCACAATTAGGGTAGGTTTAGGCCTTATTTTGTATACCCTGAAGGTCACGCACTTAAATACTCATATAGACTTTCGAAACCACGTACTAATAATGAAGCTGAGTACTAAGCTCTAATTTTTGGGTTATAGTTGGTCATTCAGATGAAAATTATGTTAGTAAAGATCTTTGAAGACTCCTAATTAATTATTAATCAAGTAACAAGAGTCTTCAAAGTACTTAAGCTTGAGCTCTTGCCTTATCACAACAAAGAAATAGAGCTATTGTGCTTAAGCCCTAAAGTGACCTTGGCTAAAATCCCCTGATCTACAAATAGAAAAGCTAATGTATTAGCTATGTTAGCAAAAGAATTTGAAAGTTCATCAAGGATGTTAAGCCCTTATGAAATAGCCTGAGGCTAACCAAGAGGGGGGTGAATTGGTGTTTTAAAATTTCTCAAATAAAATTCATGATCTTAAACCAAACCAACATTCACCACAAAAAAAAATTAAACTATGGAAATTAAATATGGAAAAGCAATAAAAAAGAACACACAAAATTTTATAGTTGTTCGGTCTACTTGACCTACGTCCACTCCCCAAAGCCTCTCCTCTGGGTATTGCACTAAACTAAGTGACTCTCCTTTTACTCCCACAGCAAGGCAGAGAAGCATGTACAAACCTCCTTTCCACTGACTTTGGTAAGGCAAAGAACCCAACTCCTTTCACTTCCTCCTGAAGCAAATAGAGAACCTGACTCCTTTCCATTCTTCCTGAAGCAGGAAAAGAACCTCTATTAATTATTGAAGTAGACCTCTCTCAAACCTCTAAGCAATAAGGGATGACGACCAGAGATGATGACTTAGATCCTTGCTTGGAGCAACCTTTGTGAAATCCTCACAAGATCTTATCTCTTTCTCCCTTACTCTCCCTTTCCTCTTGGCTCTCTTAGGTCAAGACAGTAACAAAAGATTACATCTTGAGTAAATAAGAGATCTTATATAGAAGGGCTTCAAATTTTCCTTGAATTTCAACAGACTTACAAAGATCATCCAGGACAATCGATGGATCATCATGCACGATCAGTACAAATTCAACTCAATAGTTGCGATGATCTAGGGGACGCTGGATGATTAAAGGATTTATTTATTCTGATCATCCAGGATGATAGTACAAAGTCATGTAAGATTAGTTCAAAATCGTTGAGTATCATCCAGACAATCGCTTTGTTCAGCCAGACTTTACCTGTCTGGATGACAGAAAAATAACTTATTATATAGAATGATTATGGGATTGTCTTATAAGATTAGTTCAAAAATGTCAAAGATCATCCAAACAGTCGCTCTAGTCATCCAGGAAGAAATTAAGATTTATTTAACTGATTGTTTGGACGATGCTGTGATTATCCAAGATGATATGATATGGTATCAATCAAACATTAATTACTTTCATTAATTATTAGACTAATTTAGGAATAATTTTAATGCATCGTTTAGGATGATGTCCAAAAATAATAACATGCCATATCATGCCTAAAAGAGTTGGCAGCTTATTCTTTATGATTTGAGTCTATCATCCAAGACAATGCTAATATCATCTAGGACAATTTGCTTAATTTCATCTGCCTTAACCAGGATGCCCTTATTAAGGTTTCTATTTTTAACTGATCATTTAAGATTATTTGGGATCATCCCTGATGATATGATCAAAAATAGAAAACGCTAAAATAGACAGAATTTTTCCCCCCGAGTGTATGTGTGCAAGGTTACTTAGCATCATGACCCACATTATTATATTTGACTCAAGAAAAGGTAAAAATACTAGATGTATACTTACAGACTGACTCAATCATAACCTACACAATCTTGAGCTGGCTTGATTTGCAATTGACCTTGTGAACCTGAAACATTAGTAGGCAGAATAATCATAGCAAAATAAAAGTGTCAGTAATGTTTGATATCATCAAAATTATAATCTCTAAATCCATATTTACAACAATCTTCCTCTTTTTGATGATGGCAAACATTTGGTAGAAACTTCATCTTAAGTAGTTAATTGAAACATAACATAAAGGAAAACACTAAACAAAATATGAAGCAATTTAAATTTTACTAAACATAAATAGATGGTACAAATACTAAATAAATGTTGTAAAAAAAGCACAACAAAACAGCATAAACACTACCACTACTCCCCCTTTTAACATCAAAAAAGGAAGAGGAAACTAGAAAAGAAAACAAATAACCCCCATAGAAAAAATGACACAAGGAAAAATAAATAACAGGTATGATGGGCCCTGATCATCAAAAGGAGGTAATGGTGGCATCTAAAAGAAGCTGGAGATAGTAGCGAACTACTCCCCAAACTAGGTCATGTCCTAATCATTGCTGCTGTTGCTGGTGAGTCACTTAGGCATCAAATCTAGTGACATCCTCTGCATGCTTCTGCTCTTATGCAGTAACGTAAGAGTCGAACATGGTCTCCCACTGGTCGAATTGCTCTACCAACTGATCCAGCTGTGAGTGCTAGCGGATTGGAACAGGTGTAGGAATAGGTGCAGGAATAACTTTCTCCTCAGCTCCCTCAGCTTCCTCATGCTCGGATGGAGATGAGTACTATGAAGAACATGGAAAGAGCTATTAGTATAGAAGGCATATTGGAAATTAGGTAGAGTAGGATATTAAAGGTTGTACTTAGTTTCTAGGACATAGGCAATGATGTATCCTAAGGTAAGGTTAGGCTTCCTTCTATGCCTTGGGTCCCTAATATAAATGAGATGCTTAAGGTAACAGAAAAGAAAATCAGCAACATTGAAATATCTATGGGCTATTATATAGAAAGTGGTGATTGAAAGGAGAGGAATGATGTGGACACGATCACCAACTTTGGGAATAACTGAGATATAAAGTACATGTTGGATTATCCTAGCATCCTTGATTAAGGTGTTAGATGCCCCATCATGATAGGAGATAAGAGTGATTCTCAGAAAGTGATTGTCCAAATCCCAGTCATAATTAGGATCTTAAGATAAGAGGTGAAGCTTGTCTCCAGTGGTGGAAAATTGGAGTTCATGATACTTCTGATAAGTGATTTCAACAGGGCATTTATTGACTTAGGATTCAAGTGCAGTGTAAGAAGAGTTGATCCTAAGGCTTGCAAAAAATTTAAAGAGCAGTTTAGAATTGAAAGGGAAGGTGAGGGTAAGGATGAATGTGAGGGAGGTATATGCAAAAAAGATCAAGGATAGGGTAAGTATGCGTATGAGGATTGACAGCCCTGGACAAGGTGATCTCAGTTATCATGTAGCGAAGGTATGCAGCAAGGTCAGCCGCCTCAGTGAAACGAGGGTCAACAATGGCCCTCGAAAAACTTCTAGTCGACATTCTTGATCACTTCCCACCCACCATGAACAAGAAAATTTAAGCTTGAGGGAGAGGAATGAAGAAGTAAAGGGTTTGAGGTGAGAAAACCCTTTAAATATTGTTGTTTATAAAGAAATGGCAAGATTGTCCAAGACGATCATAGAATCATCTTGGACCATCATGTGAAATTATGACGTTTGGGATGATTGGTCAAAAAAATAGTTATATCATCCAGGATGATCAGACATCGTTTGGGATGATATACAGGCAATCATCCCGAAGATTCATGTCTGATGAATGTTGAAAAAGCATATCATCCAGGATGATTGATGATAAGGGATCGTACCGATCAAATTTAAAACATGCATCATCTTTGCCACGTGGATCATTCATGAAGAATAGGTGGATCATCAAGGAAGATCACCAATAATTGAGCAAAAACTTAGAAGATCATCCAGGATGAGGAGGATCATCCAAGCCGATCACAAATAATTGAAGCATAATACGATCAGATCATCTAAAATAATAATGAATCATCCAGGACAATCTTAAAATAAAATGTTATATCAAACATCAGATGGAAAATGAAGGGTGGTGAGAAGATATCATCCAGAATGATAGGAATATCATTTAGGACGATGTGATCAAAAATTAAAGATTGTGTGGATGCATAGAGATGATCAGAGAATGACCAAAAATAAAAAAATAGTAAAAAAATAAAAAAAATAAAATTAAAACAACAAAAAAGATAAAAAAATGACAAAAAAGAACAAAAAAAAAGTTTTTTATCAAAACACAAATATGATAAAATTTCTATGTGATTGAATTAAAAATTTGTAAGAATCAATGAGTTAACATTGTTGAAATTTGAAAAATGGTAGAACAATCGATCCTATTAGTCCTAGCTCGGACTTCTTACAGTATAAACCATCTTTTGAAAAATAAAGATCTAACTCAGAAAAATTACTTGAATAAAAAAAAGAGAACCCTTCAGAATTTGGTTCTATAAAAATATCTTATAGAATAATATACCAAAGTAATTAGTCATAGTCATGAAATTCAAAATCAAGCCTTTAAAAATTTTAAGTGATACATGAATTCTTTTAAAATTTAAAGGTTTGAAAGAGAATGAAGCTTGCTTTCTTAAAGGCTCATTTTATACCTCTTGTTAATTGGTTCGCGCACTTTACGTATTTTTTAATTTTTCAAAACACTTTGTGTATCTTTCAACTTTTTTACGATCATTGTGCATCTTTTCAGTTTTTCTTTTTTTTTGGCTCATTTTATGCCTCTTGTCATTTTACAAGCTATATCCTTTTCAAAACTTTTAAATACTCTTAATTGTAAGAATATATTCTAGATATTATAGAAGAAAAATTCACTCTCTAATATAAGAAAGAGTAAACCACAAAGTAGAATAGATTCATATGATAAATGCAATGACAAGATTACGAAAGCTTAAAAGTGATTTAATGACTTTGAACATTATATATATATATATATAAGATAGATTACTATAGCAAGATAAAAAATATCTCAATCATAAAGTCCAATTGTTAATTTGAGAGAGACTTTTGTTTAGAAAAAAAATTACACTGCTAAAGAAGTTAGAGGAAGGGAAACAATCAATGGTGTTTCTCCCTTTAACTGATTTACGAATGTTAAATATTGACTACAAATTTTTAAAAATAAAAATAAGGCATAAAATATCATTTCATTAGTGATGAAAAAAAGGAAAAAAAGGAAAAAAGAAGAAAACTAAAACAACATAAATGAAAAACACAAAAAATAATAACAAATAAAAAGTAAAACAAAAAGAGAACCTCGATCAATTGTTGAAGTAGACCTCTCTTGAACCTTCAAGAAACTAGGGACGATGACCAAAGAAGATGACTTGAATCCTTGCTTAGAGTAACCTTTATAAAACCCTCACAAACTTCCCCTCACAAGTTCCTTTCTCTGTCCCTTACTCTCCTTTTCCTCCTGGCTCTCTCAGGTCAGGACAGCGGTAAAAGATTATATCTTGATTAAGCAAGATATCTTATAAATAAGGGCTTCAAATTTTCTCTAAATTTCAACAAATCAACATATCACCTTATACGATCAATACAAATTTAGCTCAATTAGCCAGGATGATCTATGGGATGCTAGACAATTAAAGGATTTATTTGTTCTAATCGTCTAAGATGATATTACATCGCCCTATATGATTAGTTCAAAATTATTGAGTATCATCCAGTCAATCACTTTATTTGGCTAGAATTTACATGTTTGGATGATGGAAAAATAACTGATCATACATGATGAATCCATGATCATCATGTACGATCAGTTCAAAATGTTAAAGATAGTCTAGACAATTGCTCTTTGTCATCAAGGAAGAAACTAAGGTTTATTTAACTGATCATCCTGGATTATCCTGTGATCATCAAGAACGATATGATCGATCAGTCAAACATTAAGCTTTCCTTAATCATCAGAATAATTTAGGCATAATTATAATGCAACATCAAAGACAATATCCTAGATGATGTAAAAAAATAATAGCATGCCATGTCATGTCTAAAAGTGTTGGTGGCTAATTCCTTCTTATTTGAGCCTATTATCTAGGATGATGCTAATATTGTTCAGGATGATTTGCTTAATTTCGGCTGCCTCAACTAGGATGCCCTAATTAGGGTTCTATTTTTAATTGATCATCTAAAATGATTTGGGATTATCCCAGATGATATGATCAAAAATAAAAAACTCTAAAACAGATAAAAAATTTTACCCTGCATGTGTATGCAAGATTACTTAGCATCAGGAACCACATTATTACCTTTAACTCAAGAAAAGGTAAAAACACTTAGCGTATACATACATACTAACTCAGTCCTAATATACCCAATCTTGAGCTAGTTTGATTTGCAATTCACCTTATGGACCTAAAATGTTAGTAGGCAGAATAATTGTAGAAAAATAGAAGTGTCAGTAATATTTGCTATCAAAAAAAATTATAATCCTTCAATACATATTCGTAATAGAATTGGCTAACCCAACTAGCAACCAATTATATATCATTGTCCAGTGTTGTCAAGTACTATGCCTTGCAGACTTGTCTTCTCCCCATCAGACCCTCACAATGTTTGCTGTTGAGGAAGAGTCAGATTAGAGAGATCCCTTTATTAAGTATTTAAAATATGGTAGGCTTCCAGATGATCGCTCTCTTGCTGCTCATATTAGAAAGAGAGCTTTATCATTCATATATATAATAATATCCTGTATTGATGCTCTTTTAACCTAATGTGGTTGTGTTACCTTAATAATGAAGAGGCTCGTAATGTTATGGGCGAGATACATAAAGGGATTTATGGTGCTCATCAGTTTGTACCAAAAAGTAAAGGCCAAATTAAAAGTCTTGGTTATTATTGGCCGACTATGATTCGTGTATGGACCATGCTAGAAAGTGTCACCAATGCTAGATTTATAATACGGTGATCTACCAACTCCCTAATCCATTGCATCCTTTTATGTCGTCTTGGCCACTTGATGGTTGGGGCATGAATGTTATGGGTTCTATCGACCCTCCTTTCTCTAAGGGTCATAGGTTCATTTTAGTTGCTAATGATTACCTCTCTAAGTGGGCAGAAGATATCCTACTTAAGAAAGTAAAATCAGAATATGTGATGTATTTCTTTCATGATCATCTTATGTACTGCTTTGGTGTTCTACATCATATTATTTCTGATAATGGTCTGTCATTCTAAAGCACTAAGATTATTAGATTTGCCGACAGCCATATCATTAATTATTAATACCTTTTGATCTACTACCCTAAAGCCAATGGCTTGGCCAAGGTATTTAATAAAACACTCGTGCAACTGATAAGAAAAATCCTTATAGCAAATAAGTGAGAGTGGCATGATAGATTACCTGAGGCACTATAGGCCTATAGGACTACATATCATACTCTTACTCGGTCTACCCTATATGCTTTAGCCTTTGCGGTTGAAGCATTCCTCCCACTTGAGGTTGAGCTACCCTTACTGCGTGTGGCTGTTAGTCATAATCTTTCTTATGAAGATACGTCCTGACTATGGTTTGAAAAGCTTGATGTTTAGAGGAGCTTTTTCTACAAGCTTATCAAAACCACAAGTTATATCAGGCATGTATGGCCCAATCACATGATTGCCTTGTTTGACCCCATGCTTTTTGGGTTGGTGACTTAGTTCTTATTTTGCGCAGGCCTATCATTTCATGTTGTCATCAAAGAGGTAAGTTTGAGCCTATTTGGGAAGGCCCTTTTGTTGTAGATCAAGTCTACAAAGGTGGTACTTACCTTCTTGTTGACTTAAATGGAATTCACCCTATGCTAGTCATCAATGAGAAGCACTTAAAAAAGTATTATGCTTGAGTTTAGTATGTCGCAGGAGGAGCCTCCTTACCTCCTATAAATATCACTCTATATATATATACCCCCTGAAATGATCTTTTTTACTTTTCGGTAGTCTGTGTGGACATGATGATTTTTCCTCTACCACACGATGTTCGTTATGAAGATTATAAGGATATCCTTAAAGGTGATACATTGTTATGTCATAGGAATGTTTGTGCTTATGTCTATGCACACTAGTCATATTGGTGCTAGCGCATAAAACCCTTGATTTGTCCTCCTCTTATGAAGATTTATTCTTCCCTAGTTCCACTTGTCACCCCCATGTGTGATCTAAGATATCAAGACCAATTATTCAAATCTATTTTAAGATGTGATAATGGGTCCATGCGCAATTATGTTAGTCAGGTGTGATGATGTTGATATACTATCCCTATATAAATTTCATTCATACCTCAATTTTTTTATGATTATACTCCCTAGTTTTATTTATATAGCGAATATGACCTAGGTTATCAAAGCCAATACCTTAATTCTCTACAAGATCATGTACAAGTTCTCTCTCCCCAGTTATGTTCATATGGCGAACATGGCCTGGGATATCAAAGCCAACCCTATCTCCACACTTCAAGTTCTAATCATTAGAGGATATCTTCATACTTAAACGTTCCCTCTATCATGTGTCATATTTTGATAATAGGGGGTACACCTAGTGTATGATTATGTATAAAAAAAAGAAAATATGATAAAAAAATGAAGCTCTCAATTGAGCAAAACTGATTTCCCTTATCATAGGTGGAACCTAGCTTTACTATCTAAGAGCTCAAATTCCTTCTCCTTTTATGTTATTTTGATGTGATGATAAAGTTGCCTAAGAAATTATGTGTATTTGGATACTCGTGGTCACGACGATTTATCCTCTATCACGTGCTAACTAAAAGTTAGCTTGGGAATTATTATACTACTTTTTCTTATGAATTCTTCCACTTATCTTTACTCCATCACATCCCTACACAGATATATGTCAGGTTAGTGTTGAGGTAGCTTTCACCTTCTATCATATTGTTTCAATATGGCCAGCCAGGTAGTTGGTTACTTACTTACTTGGTGGGGTGCCCAACAGAGTCCCTAGGAGGCATACCCCAACACCCTTGACTCTTTACTCACTATTTTGATATAGTCAAGTGAGTATTGAGCCATTCACATTTATTATTTCAATATGTTCAGGCAGATATTGAACCTTACCTGGTTAGTGGTGCCTGATAGAGTCCTTGAGAGGTATATCCCACTACCCCTTGACTCCTTACTTACTATTTCGATATGACCAGGTGAGTATTGAGCCGTTCATACTTTTTATTTTGATATAGTCAGGCAGATGTTGAACATGCCTAGTTGAGAGCCCGACATAGTCCCTAGGAGGCATACCTCATCACCCCTTTCACTTTTTATTCTATTATTTTGATATGGTCAGGCAAATAGTTGGTTTACTTTTACTTAGGCTCTTCATTCACTATTTTGATATGGTCAGGTGAAAGCGGGACTCTTTCACCTTCTACCCAGGTGTTTTAATATGGTCAGATAGGTAGTTGGTTTATTTTACTGCTTTACTCTTTGTCTCACTATTTTGATATGGTCAGGTGAATACTGAGTTTATACATATTCATTGTTTCAATATGATCAGGTGGATGTGAGGCTCCCCCTTTCTCTTTATTCTCTCATCGACTCAACCCTTATTATAAGGTAGAGCAAGGAGAGGAGTCCCCCTAACTTTTTCACATTTTGGTGATTGTTTACTTGTGTTCCTTACTCTACTTTCCTTGTCACATTCAGTCAATACCAACATGTGCGGTTCACTAGTTGTTTGCCGCCCTGTTGGGGGTCCATTTCTTAACCTTATTTTTCACTTAAACCATTGGGTCAAGGGGTTGACTTGGTCAAATTGACCAAGCTAGGCCCCAAGACCCCTCCCATTTAATTTAATGGGTCAAACCAATTTTGTTGAGCCCAAAGTTAAGCTCTGGATCAACCTATTTAACCCAAATTGACCCAAACCCTTTTTATTTCATTTCAAAACACTTTCAATCCTTCTTGGCTCATTCTCCCACTTCCCTTGGTTTCAATGGGTCAAACCCAACCTATTAGGCCCATACCCATGTCCTAGGTCAACCTAGTTGACCAGGTCAACCCAGGTTGACCAATTTAGCCTAATTGATCCCAAATCAAATTCAAGTCAATTCCATGGCTCCTAGGCTCAACCTACTTACCCCTTAGGTCAAATTCACCATGTTGACTGGGTCGACCATTTCCTTAGTCAACCCTAGCTCAATTTAGCCAAAGTTGACCAATTTTGGTTAAAATCCCTCTATGTAAAGCATTCAAAACTTTCCTATTGCCCCCTTAGTTCAAACCACGACTAATCAACACTATTTCCCTCCTAAATTATTCTAGATTCAATCCTAACCGTTGATCATAGGTCTAAGGATATAAATAGGCTAATTAGGGTTGATGTTAGGGATCTTTTCTCTTGCTCTTTCTCCAAGTCTCCTTAACCCAAGATCTTTGGTGTGAGAGCTCCCACGACTTCCTTCTACATCTTCCAAGTCGAACCGAGACCTAAAGAGTTCTAAGGCTTTTTCCTATTGATCCAAGGTTTATCAAAGCTTAATTTGAACTAGTGAAATATACAAGGACAATCTACAAGCTCAACCGTGTCAAGATCTCGAAAATCCAATAGTGAAATTCTTCAAAACCCCTTAATATAGGTCACTACACTTAGAGCAATTTAGCTTCTCATACATCGCATTTTAGACCATGAAAATGGTCCCCCGCAAATGCTCTTCACTTATCTTACTTGTGTTTAAAATTTCATCACATTTAGTCGAGTCTTTCGAGAGAACAAAACAAAAAAGGTGTTAGGGCCTCAGTTTTGCCCTAGGCTCATGTGTACGATCCATCGTTGATCATTTGATCAACAGCAGAGACCCCATCATTTCACAATCTAGTCCGAACTATGAAATTGATCCCACATCCATTTATTTCATCTGGCTCAAAAAGAATCGTTGATTCAAACATTGTGCAATCCTACAGGGGCCAACAGTTGCTGATATGGATAAGTGAATCCACATCCGCCGCAGCTATGATTCAACAATAATACCCAATGATTAACGCAGCGTAATCATTAGCCATTAACCATGCCGCCAACCAATGATTGTCGCAGTTTGACTCAACGAATCAAGGTACGCCAGACCTCATTCCCGCCGTCAATTTCTTTTTTAAATTAAGATTTAATTAATTTTAATTATGTTTTAATTAATAGAGCTTCAAATAATTACTATAAATTATTTTTTAATCCAAAAAATAGCATAAAATATCAAATTAATCATACTTTTATTCTTCTTAATTTTAAATTAATTTTAACAAAAATTATTATAGATATTTTAAATAATATTAATTATTAAATATTAGTTATTTTAAATTAATATTCAATTTTAAATAATTAAAAAAAATATTTTGTAAAATTTAAAAATATCTTATTTTAAAATGATATTTTATTATCACAAAAAAATTCTTTAATATATTTTTATTTAAAACTTAATTTAATATTTAACTATTTTTAATAATTATTATATATTATTATATGATTAATATTTAAGTATTATTTCTAAATATTAAGGGTAGTTTTCCCAAAAAAACATAATAAGTGTAATTATTATCTTTTAAAAATAATATTTTATTTTATTCAAATAAAAAACTATCCATAATTATTTAATTTTAAATTAAGTATAATATAATAAATACTTTTCATTTTAAGTTATTTTGAATAAATAAATATTTAATTGCCTAATTAATGATTAATTAAATTAAAATGCAATTACTTTTCTAAAATTTCTGAAAACTTACTTTTATTAAAATATCAAAAAATTTTAATGATTAATTTAAGATAATTTAATAATAATTTTCAAATAGTAATTATTTTGAATTAATTCAAAAATGCTTTTCTTAATACCCTAAATTTCAATAATTCATATTTAAATATTTTTAAATAGGATAATTACGCATAATATCTTAAAGTTTTAAAAAAAATATCTATTTTAATTTCAAATTATTTTGAGAAACCCAAATTTATTTTTCTTGATTATTCGTCTATTATTTAGTTATTTTAATTAGTTAATTATTATTTAATTAATTATTATTAAATGATTAAAATTTATTTTGAAATTATTTGGACCCTCCTTTTGGATTATCTGTAGATCTCTCCTATATATATGTATGTATTTACATTGAATTAGTTTTAATTACTTTACTTATATATATATATATATATATATATATATATATATATATATATATATATATATATATATATATATATATATATATATAAATTCCCTATTTTTTAGAGAACTTCTTCATGGAATTTTAAACATTGATTATGCATATGAATACCTTTCATGGGGGGAAGATTAGTGAGTGATTGAGCTCCAATTATTCACAAATTAAATCATTAAGCATGCTTATTACTTGTTTAATTGTATTTTGCATGTGTAGAACGCACAAGCACTTAGCTTAAGCCCTCCAAGATCTTTGGATTTGGTGTACTTATGTTTTTAATTATTCCCTTCATGTTACCCTGAGAGTTAGTCTCAAACTTGATTTAAATCTACTTAACGTAGCGACACCTTAAGGACAACAATTAAGGACCTGACTAATAAACTTAGAAAAATTCTATGAGCAAGGGTAGATCCCCAATTGATATGAAACTTGACACACTTAAATTTAGTGACATCCTAAACCACCCAGAATTTTCTAAAAAATTTTAGGAGACTTTAAACTCCATAATTAACAAGCCCTAATTTAACACTTAATTAAGCCCCCATAAATTTAAAAAAGTTTAATAAATTCATATTAACTCTAAAAATTACCCATAATATATCAAAATCATTAGAATTCAATCCTTAATTTTAAAAAATTAAAATCCCCTTAATTGGATATTAATATGAACATTAATTCAATTTTGAATAAAAATCACATTTTTTTTACTAAATTAAATAATTAAAAACTATTAAAAATTTCAAATTTTCCCAAAACACTAGGGAACACCTCTTTAGGTCATTTCTGACCTTTGGGAGTGATTCAAAGCATTTTGGAGCTTATTTGAATTAAAACTTCTAAAACACTCTTTATTAAATAATTTTAATAATTCATTAATTGCCACAATTTTGAAAATTCATAACCAATTCTAGATAATTTTAAATTAGGCAAACTAAAAGGCATTCAATTATAATTAAAATATAGTATTTATTAAAAATATTAGGTTTCCAAAAATAACCCTAAATTAAAAGCCAATTCTCCGGCCAATCGTAATTCGTTAACTAGGGCCCCCGAAACTTTTAAAATTCATAACTTTGCCTAAAAAATACTAAAATCTAGCAAACTTAAAGCTTAACTGCTCCTTGTAAGGTGTAATATTTAATTAAAATGCTAGAACCTTAAATCTAGTTTGTTCCTAATAGTGACCTTTTGGACCCCTTAAACTTAGAGTGTAGGACAACCCTGAACCTTCTAAAACTCATTAATTCAATTTAAACTTTAAAGAATTCCTCCCTAAACATTAAAAGGGATCAACCAACTAAATTAACTAATATGGACCCCAATTCATTAATACTTAAACCTTAATCAAACTTTCTCTTTGGCTTTTAACTGACTCGAACTCCAAGCAACATGAACTAACTACCCGACATAGGACCTTTCCAAATTTACAGAAGCCTACTACACACACAGAATTGCTAGGGCACCACTTCTAGCTCTTGGTTAGGCCAGTGTTTTAAATTTTTTATTTTGGGATGTGATTCAATTGCATGTGACACATGTGTTGATTGATTTGATTTTTATGATTGGTGTGATGTCTATTTCATTATTATGCTTTCTATATTTGGTTTATCATTTGATTTGCATGATAGATTACCCATAGGTTTTTGGTGCTTTTGATACTAATGATATCTTAAACAGGTGGATATGCTCATATAAGGCATTGATTAAAAGGGGCAAAATAATTAAGTTTTAAGACTAACGATGTTTTTTACATATGTTTTATAAATTACTAAGTCACCCTTTAAATTAAAAGAGCATGGTCAAGTATGATTCACAATGTGTGTTTTATTTCCTTATATGAACTGCTTGGAATATTCTTATTTAATTGCTTAGGATAACCATGCTGGAGAGTCTAGATTTTCTCTTTTTAATGACATAAATTGTAATATAATCGAGTTATGAAAGTCTTTTAAAAATAAGGCATGTCAAACACTTAGTACCTAAAAAGAAAAAGAAAGGCCATTTATAGGGAATTTCTTAGTCATTTGGGTACCCTTTTGGAAGACAAACCTTATAAAGGCCAAAGGAGATGATCCAAAGGAAGACGATCCAGAGAAATTTGATCCATATAAAGATGAAGACTTACACACAAAATACCTTGCTTTTAGGACTTGTGTCATTCATTAGGTTTAGAATCCAAGTTGTTGTCGGTGAGGCCTAACCACCATTACTTTTCTATAGAGCCTGAGTTGTACTTATATGACACTTGTCATATACTATGGACTTTTTTTTACTCTAGTGATTTATATTAATGTGTTTACTTTATGTGCATAGTATAAATTGTATGCATTTCTTAGGTTTCTTTCTTGCATATGTGTGGCCTGATTTTGCTAGGCTCTTTAAGGACTAATTTTTTTTTTCTACTCATAACTAAAATTTAATATCTTAAGAATTAAAAAATTTAGAAACTTAATGACCTAGGGAATAGTCAAAATAAAATATAGTCGTATGCATATTAATGCATTCTCTTCTCCTTTACTATAAGACACTTCCCCTCCTGTGGGTAGATCATCCTTAATTACTTCCTTGATTGTCTAATCAATTAAGGCATAATTGTGAATATCGTCCAGGCCGATCCTAGATCGTCCTGGCCGATTACCAAAAATACATAATACCTTAATTATTTATGGCAGCAATTTCTTTCTATTTTGAGCCTATCGTCCTGGCCGATACAAGTATCATCCAGGACGATTGGCTAAAGATGGCTGCCTAAATTAAGAACCCCTGGTTAGATTTTCTATTTTAAGCAAGATAATCCATGATGATGTAAATATCGTCCTGGCTGATATGATAAAAAACAAAAATTTTAAGTCTCTCAAGTGTGTGTGGGGGAGGTTACTTTGCATCAGTCACTTCAAGCAATTACAATTGACTCAAGAAAGAAAAAAGAAAATTTCAGACTGACTCAATCCTAATCTACCCAGTCTTGAGCTGATTCTGATTTTCGTCCGATCTTTGAGTCCTGAAAAATCAGTAGAAAAATGGCAGTCATAGTGAAACAGGATTTGTTAGATATCATCAAAATCATAATCTAAAAACATGTTTGTAACAATCTCCCCCTTTTTGATGATGGCAAACATATCCAAAATTAGTAATGCAAAAACTAAACAAGCTTTTAAATTATTTCCAGAACAAGTACAAACATACTAAACAAGTACAAACATATTACTCCCCCTTTTGACATCTCAAAAAGAAGAAGGAAACTACAAACTAAAGCAACTAACTAAAAAAAACATAATACATAAAAAGAAAGCAATCTTTAGAAAAAGGAAACTAAAACTAAAAAATGAGGGATCCTGATCATTAGATGGAGGTGGAAGTGGTGGAGCCTGCTGAAAGTAGCCAGCTAGCATAGTAAACTGAGCATTGAACCAGGCTATGTCCTGGTCGTGCTGCTGCTGCTGGTGATTAATGTAGCTATCAAAATGGGCTAAGTCCTCTGTGCGGTGCTGCTCGTAGCGGGCAATGTCCTCAAAATGTTGCTGCTCCTATACAGCAATGTAAGCGTCGAAACGGGTCTCCCAACGATCAAATCTCTCCACTAACTGGTCAAACTGTGAGTGCTGACGAAGAGGAATAGGATTAGGAACGGGAGCTGGAGCCTCCTCCTCCTCGGCCCCTTGAGGTCCCCCATCTCCTGGGTGGAGACGAGTACTGTGAAGGACATTAAACAAATTATTTGAGTTGCAGGGAGGCGGATGGTTGGGGTGAGCAGGATATTGAAGATTGTATTTGGTTTCAAGAACATATGAGATGATGTATCCCAAAGCTAGATTGGGTTTCCTCTTATGACCCGGATCACGAATTATAGTTAAATGATCAATGTATCGAAAGATTAGATCAGTAGCATTAAAATCTCTATAGGCCATGATGTAAACGGTGGTAAGAGAAAGTAATGGGGTGATGTGGATTCGGTCCCCAGCTTTTGGAATTATGAAGGTGCGAAGAACATGTTGGATTGTCCTAGCATCTTTGACTAAAGAGCTAGTCTCTCCAACATGAAAGGTAGAGTTGGTTTGGCATAGAAAAAGATTTGCAGCGGACCAGCTGAAGTCAGGATCAGAGACAATTAAATGCAGCTTATCCTCGGAGGTGTATAGCTGAAGTAGTTCAGCACAGTCTTGATATATGATCTCGACTGGGCGTCGATTCACATATGAGGTTAGGGTAGTGTATGCAGCATTTATTCGGAGATTTGCAAAAAATTCAAATAGAAGTTCGGAGGCAAAAGGGACTTCTAGAGTAAGAATGAAGCAGAGAGAAGTGTGAGCGAAGAGATCTAGTACCGGATATGAAAGGTAGGCAGGATTGATTATCCTGGAGAGAGTGATGCTGCATTCCTTGTATCGACGGTAAGCTGCTTGATCCTCCACTTCCCTGAATCGAGGGTCCAGAGTGGCCCTCGAGGAACTTCTAGATGCCTGCCAGATTCGCTTCCCACCAGCCATAGCAAGAAATCAGTAAGTAAAAATGAGATAAGAAGAAGCTTTGAGGTGAAAACAATGGCTGGAATGATCTGAATTTAAAGAAACAGCCACATTGTTCAGGACAATCGTAGAATCATCTAGGATGATTTGTTTCAATTATTGCGTACAGACGGATTGATCAAAAAGGCGGTCCGATCGTCCGGGCCAATCGGATATCAGCCAGGACGATTAAACACAGGCGATCGTCCCGAGGAGTCAAGCCGGACAATCGTTAAAAAAGCAGATCGTTCGGGCCGATTAAGTGTATCGTCCAGGACGATGCACAATAATTGATCGTACTGGACAAAGTTAAAATGTTTTAAATCAGTGCCACGTGTATCGTCTAGGACGAACAGTGGATCGGCCAGGACAATTGTCCAATAATGGATCGTTCGGGGCCAATTTTAAGGATTTAAACATACTGACACGTGGATCGTCCAGGACGATCTAGTGTATCGGTCAGGACGATGACCATAAATGCAACGGCCAGGATGAAAATTGTATCGGCCAGGATTATAAGTGATCGTCCGGGACAATGAGTTACAGAAAGCTCAGAAAAGTTCAGCAGATGAAATTTTTAAGCGAAATATCATATCGACCAGGGCGATAAAGATATCGGCCAAGACGATGTGACAAGAATTTGAAAACCAAGGAAAGATGGAGATGATCAAAGAAAACCCTAAACAAAAATAAATACAAACTAAAAACAACAAAAACAGATAAAAACAAGAAAAGGAAAAGAGAAAAAAAATTAAGTTTTTGATTTTTAATTTTTCTAATTTTTTTTTTTAGCAAAGCAAGCATATGACAAATTTCCCAAATTATTAAATTTTAAAGATTTGAAAGATCAATGAGTTAACAATGTCATAATCTAAAAATGGTAGAAAATCTGATTCTGTTTATCCTAGCTCGGACTTCATTCAGGATAAAAATTATCTTTTGAAAACAAGAGGTCTAACTCAGAATAAAATGAATAAAAAGAAGATCCATTCAAAACTTGGTTACAAATAAAATATCTTATAAAATAGTATACCAAAGTAATTTGTCTCTATCATGGAACTTGAAATCAATCCTTTAAAAATATCAAATAACCCATGAGTCTTTCTAAGTTTAAAAAGTTTTGAAAAGAGAGAATAGCTTGCATTTAGTGGGCTCATTTTATGCCTCTTATCACCTTGATTGGCTCGTTGAGCATCTTTTGATTTTTGATACACTTTCGTGTATATACTTTTCTTTCCAATTTGGCGTCATTGGCCATTTTTTTAAAAAATTTTTGCAAGCTAAAAACTCTTTAACAAACCCTTAAAAAAAGGTTCTTAGTTGTGATTATATCTTCAAGATATTAGAGAAGAGGAGCTCTCTTTCTAACATAGGGAAGAACAAACTACAAAATGAAAATCAAAATCATATGATAACTGCAATGGCAAGATTTCAATTAACTTGAAAGATATATAAGAACTTTGGATCATATATATAAGATAGACTATTGTAGCAAGATAAAAAAGATCTTAATTTCAAAAGTCATTTGTTAAAATGAGATAACTTTTTGTTTAGAAAAGAAAAATATATCACCAAAAGAGGTTAGAGGGAGGGAAACCATCAACGATGTTTTCTCCCTTTAACCGATTTAGAAATGCTAATCATTGGCCATAAATCTCCAAAGTTTAAGAACAAGAAAAAATTATCATAAATAAAATAAAAATGAAAAAGACTAGAACAACTAAACAAAAACTATAAAAAAAACATAACAATAATAAAAAAATGCAATTCAATGCAATTCAATAATTTATTAACCAGCAAGTTTAGGCAGTTATGAGCTGCGAGCCTCTATTTGTCCAAGTATCATATGCTTCTCACGAGGTCTTTAGTGAGAGCAATCCTGCAAGATTCAACAGTTGTCAGACTTAGGAACCCAAATAGGTTTGGGTCCCTTCTCATAAAAAGTAGAGTGTAATGCATGTGTGTTATGCTGTGAATCATGCAATTTTGGTCTCCACACCCAATGTGTACTCCGGTGAACAATGCAAGTGTGAGAGATGTGTCCTAGCATGCCACATAAAAAATATCTAACTCTAGGAAAAAGATTTCTTAGATGATTAGTGTTATAATGCCTCTTCCTAGGTTTTGGCTTTAGATTAAAAGTGGGTATCATCCAATTTTCCTTAAGAGAATCCAATTCATTTTTAAGCCTCAAGTTAGTAATTTTCAAAGCATTATTATCAATCCTCAAGTTGCTCTCTATATCTTTAGATTTCTTAAAATCAAATTTAAGTGAGGTGTGTGAAACTTTTAATGCATCATGCTCATCAATTAATTCTGAATGCTTTTTATTTAAATCATCAAATTCATAAAGTAGAGCCATGTGATTTGAAACAATCGTAGAATGATCTTTGAGAATAATTTCATACTCTTTTTATATGTTCAAAAGTTCCAACTTTAAACTAGCATGAGTTTTCTTAAGTTTTTTGTATGATGCATGAATTTTCTCACAAATTTTAAATAATTGATCATAAGTTGGTTTACATACCTCTTCTTCATCACTTTGATCAAGATGATCTTCCCCCATTAAGTACAAGTTTGTTGTTTCATCTTCTAGTTCCGTCTCCGATGAATCCGATGCAGAATCCGCCCAAAATGATTTTTGATGTCTCTTCTTGTCCTTCCTGAACTTGGGTTCCTCCTCACCCTTTCCTTTGCTTGAGTGATCTTGAAGTGTAGGACAATTAGCTTTCACATGTCCGGATTTCCTGCATTCATAACAGACAACATCAGAAGATCCCTTTAAATATTTATTATCCTTACCTTTTCTCTAATTTTGATGATGCTTTTGTTTCTTCCTTAGAAAACTTTTGAATTGCCTTGTGATAAAGGAATTGTCATCTCTCTCAGACCCGGAAGAATCAGAGTCTGATTTGTGTGCCTTCAATGCCACCATTTTCTCCTTTCTTTTCTCACCTGCATCAAGATTTCTTTAATTCACTCCTTGCTCATAAGCAATGAGTGAGCCAAGTAAGTTGTCAATCGAATACGTATTCAAATCTTTAGATTCAGTGATTGCAATTATTTTAGCATCAAAAGACGAAGGCAAGAATATCAAAATCTTGTTCACTTTTTCATAATTTGAAAGTTCTCTTCCTAAGACATGCAAAGAAGTATCAATCTGAGTAAATCTTGTATACATTTCAGAAATTGATTCATGAGGTTTCATACGAAAAAGTTCGTAGTCATGCAGGAGAATATTCAAACGAGATTATTTAACTTCATTAGTGCCTTCATAAGTGATACACAATTTATCCCAAATTTCTTTACCAGTTTTGCAAGTGGAAACATGCATATAGTCTTCTGATTTTAAAGCACAGAAAAAGCAATTAAGACATTTTGAATTTAATTGAGCCAAATCCCTATCATCTAAAGTCCATTCAGTAAAAGGAAGTGGAACAGTAATGCCATTAAATTTATAACTTGGAGGTGTGTAACCATCCTTAACAAGCATCCACATGTGATAATCAGTAGATTGCAAAAAATGTAGACATGCGAGTTTTCCAAAAATCAAATGGGATATTATCAAACAATGGTGGTCGGGTAATAAAATACCCTTCCGGTGTATTACGATTCCCAAAGTTAACCATGGATCAAAATTCAAAAAGTTTTCAAGCTTAGTTTTTATGAACCCTGCTCTGATACCACTTGAAAGTTTATTATGGATGTTAAGCCCTATAGAACTGGCCCAAGACTAACAAAGAGGGGGCTGAATTGGTATTTTAAAAACTTTAAGCAAAGCTCAACAAATTTCACAAACCAAAACACCACAAAACAAACAATGCGGAAATTTAAGTGCTGAAGCAGTAAAAACAAGAATACAAAGGTTTATAGTGGTTCGGTCAACTCGCCCTACGTCCACTCCCCAAAGGCACCCTCCGAGTATTGCACTACAATCGTGACTCTCCTTTAGCCCCCACAGCTAGATAGAGAAGCCTTTACAAACACCTCTTTTTGCCACATCCAGCAAGGCAGAGAACCTTACTCCTTTTACTTCCTCCTGAAGCAGGCAGAGAACCTCGATCACTTGCTAAAACTTACCTCTCCCAACCCTTCCAAGGGAAAGAGAATCTAGGGAATAAGAAGTGGAACAATGCTTGGAGCAACCCCTTATGAATCCCCTCACAAGCTCCCCCTCACTAGATCCTCTCTCTCTCCCCCTCTCTCTCTCTCTCCTTTAGGTTTTCTCAGGTCAAGACAGCAGCCAAGGATTTTCAAAAATATTAAACAAGTGCTCTTAAATAGAAGAACTTTAAAGGAGTTCATTAATTGTAAGTTGCCGACTTTATCGTCCAGGACGATATGGAAATCGTCCTGGCCGATCATTACAAACTCAGAAGATCGTCCAGAGCATCGCCTTGAATGCAAACTGGACAATTGAAAAATGGCTTGATTGTCCAGGATGATCTAAAGAATGTCCCGATTAATCAGTTCAAATCAGAGGAAAATCGTCCAGAGCATCGCCCTGAATTTGTGCTGGCCGATATTTATCGTCTATGATCAACTAAGAGTTTTTAAATAGATCATCCTGGTCGATCCTGAGATCATCCAGGACGATATGATCGTATCAATTATCCTTAATTACTTCCTTGATTGTCTAATCAATTAAGGCATAATTGTGAATATCGTCCAGGCCGATCCAAGATCGTCCTGGCTGATTACCAATAATACAGAATACCTTAATTATTTATGGCGGTAATTTCTTTCTGTTTTGAGCCTATTGTCCTGGCCGATACAAGTATCATCTAGGCCCATTGGCTAATGACGGCTGCCTTAATTAAGAACCCTTTGTTAGATTTTCTATTTTAAGCCAGACCGTCCAGGACGATGTAAATATCATCCAGGCCGATATGAGAAAAAACAGAAATTCTAAGTCTCAAGTCTGTGTGTGTGTAGAGTTACTTTGCATCATTTACTTCAAGCAATTACAATTGACTCAAGAAAGAAAATAGAAAATTATAGACTGACTCAATCCTAATCTACCTAGTCTTGAGCTGATTCTGATTTCCGTCCGATCTTTGAGTCCTGAAAAATCAGTAGAAAAAAGGTAGTCGTAGTGAAACAAGATTTGTTTGCTATCATCAAAATCATAATCCAAAAACATATTTGTAATAATTATAATTTGAAGTCTGTATTTTTCATTTTATTGAGCCTAAGAGAGTGTGATTTCAATTGAGTAACTAAGCACACACACACACCGGGGGAGAGTTCTAAAATTCACATTTTTAAACTGATCATATAGTACAAAATTAATTCATACGAGATGATCTGGTCAATTATTTTCCCCAACAAGCAATGGAGCGAATGAAAAAAAATGTTTAAAATTTTTTTTCTAAGTACAGATCATAGGGACGATATTTTTTATTCGTACCGGGATAATCTCCTTTGGTTTGACCTCGAACACTATTCATACGAATGATATTTTTCATTTGTACTTGGACGATCTCCTCTGGTTTGACCTCGAACACTATTCATATAAACAACTTTTTTGTTCATACCGGGACAATCTCCTTTGGTTCGACCTTAAACACTTTCCATATGGAAGATGTTTTTCATTCATATCGGGATGATCTCCTCTAGTTCAACCTTAAACACTATAAATACGGACGATATTTTTCATTCGTTCCAAGATGATCTCCTCTGGTTTAACCTCGAACACTATTCGTACGGACGATAATTTTTAATAGTATTAGGATGATGGGCTCTGGAGCATGCACAAAAAAAGTTCATATGGATGATATTTTTCAATCATACCAGAATGAAGGGCTCTGGTGTGGTTTCATTTATTTTGTCCTGCTGGATCGTACATACGCATTTTGACATTTCTTTTATTCATACCGGACGAATATAGTTCAAACCAGACGATAATCAGGTACAAATACATTTTGTGTCGATTCACATTGAGTTTGTATATAATAGTTTTTGAACTGTTCATATGTATAAAATATGATTGTGCGGGATGATCTTGGACGGTCAAAATTGAAAAATTCAATTTTTTAGATGATTTTTCATGTCTTTTCTATAAAAGGTCCATTAAAAACTTATCTTTAATCTTTTTGTCACTTGGTCTTTGTGAATGGTAAAGAGAAATTGAAGGAGAGAGTGAGAGAGAGTGTTTGAAGGAGATTTCTTCTTATTAGAACGTGAAGAGTTCACTTGATTACTCAAGGGTAAGGATCTCTATGTGTTATTTTTATGTTTTCCTCATTCTTTTCTCTTGTCCTCCAAGATTTCTCATGTGAAGATCTTTCATGAAGATCCAATTCTCTGCCGATACTTAAGGAGTGTGAACAGCCGAGGGTTCTCTGCCTATATTTGGAGAGTGTGAATAGCTGAGGGTTCTCTGTCTACACTTGGAGAGTGTGAACAGCCGAAGGTTCTCTACCAACACTTGGAGAGTATAAAACGATGATGGTTTCTACCGCACCGAGGATTGGTGGAAGAGAGTTTTTGTAAAGGCTTCTCTACCTTGCTGTGGGGCAAAGGAGAGTCACTTTGGTATAGTACAATACCTAAAGTTGGAGCCTTTAGGAAGTGGATGTAGGTCATGTTTGACCGAATCATTATGAACTTTTGTTCTTTTTATTTTCGCTGCTTATTTACTTTACTGCAAGTTTATTTTTTTATGGTTGAAAAGTCATTTTTGAAAAACCTTAAAATTAACTTGCTCAAGTTCATAAATCGGTTTTTATCTTTTTAAAATCTAAGAAAGGGCTAAAAAAATTTAAATTATCAATTCATCCCCCCTCTTGGTTAGCCTTGGGACATTAGTTTAGGTCTAATAATCTATTCTATAATCAATAAGATTCAACAAGTGGTATCAGAGCTTTGTTTCAAATTCATAAGTTTAAACTACTTTTTGATTAACGAGTATGGCTACTTTTGAAAACTGGAATACACCTAAAGGGTATTCAATCAGAAGACCTTCTTTATTTGACAATATCCCTTTTGATTTTTGGAAAACACACATGTCTACATTTTTACAGTCTTTAGACTATCGTATATGGATCATGGTACAGGAAGGGTATACAAAACTAACTAGACTAGTTGATGGAATTAGAGTAGAAACATCCTTTGTACATTGGACTATAGAAGAATGTGGCTTAGCACAATTTAATGCTAAATCATTAAAAAGTTTCTTTTGTACACTTAAGTCAGAGGACTACATCTGGGTTTCCACTTGCAAGAGTGGAAAGGACATATGGGATAGACTCTATATAACATATGAAAAGACTAGTGAAGTTAAGCAGTCTAGATTAAATATCTTGTTAAATGACTATGAATTATTTTGCATGAAACCTAATAAATCTATTTTTGAAATGTACACAAGATTCACTCATATAGTTACTTATCTGCATGCATTAGGTAGGGAATTAACTAATGCCAAAATGGTTAAAAAGATACTTCATTGTTTTCCTATTGCTTATGATGCAAAAAAAAACTATTATATCTGAGTCTAAATACTTAAATACTTACTCTATTGACAATCTTCTTGGATCACTAATTGCTTACGAGCAATGAGTGAGTCAAAGAAAGATTGATATATGTTGGTGGAATTTTGAAAACATGTTTTAAAAATATTGGTTTCCTTTGGGACTTAAAATTGAAATCTAAAATCGAATTGTCTCATTAGAAAAAGTATATCACCTCGAGAAGTGAAAATAAAATTTCATAACGGTATTCAGATTTAGAATTATAAATTTTATCTTGAGTATTGTAGCCAGATTCTAAGAGAACTTCATATAGCCCCGAGGGGTCAAAATGAGGTTAAACTAATTATCCAGCTATAATAGTCAAGAAGTGTGATCGATAAGTTCACATCCAAAGCCTTATCAAAGAAAGATGTATCTCCCCAGAGGGAGAAAATACCATTCAATGATAATTCTTTGAATGTGATAATAATGATCATCTTTTGATCATTCCCAAAAGAATCCAATACAAATTTTGGAAAATCAATTTTTAAAATCAGGTGAATGTGGGGTTCTAAATCTTTTACAAGTGCAAGCCCTCATAGTTAATTACATCATAGGAGATAGAGTCCCCTACGAAAACTCTTGATTAAAATAGTGGCAAAATTTTGTTAGATTTTCTAGGATTGATATCAAAAAGAGAGGTGAATTTTAGAAGCTCAAAAGGAAATGGATCAAAATTGAGCAGTTATTAACAGAATTGAGCGAAGAGTAGGGAACACTTTGAGATTCTGAAACCATCCGGAAGTGTCCCAACTTAATCTAAGGGTTAGGCTTTATATTTTGGATTGAAAGAAGATTTAATTAGAATTGAGCATTTTATTAGAAATTTAGGATTATATTACCATAGGTTTGGGGTCTTACAATCAAAGATCTACCATAGATCCTAAATCTAAATTTGGACACTGGACCATAATCGTTCGAACCTAACTAATGTAGTGTAAGATATGGACTTATCCCGGTCTGGATTGGGGGGCTAGCTAACCACCTAATCGATTTAAACTACACGAGTCTAGTCTCTTATGAAAGAGTGGTAGGGACATTTTATTTAATGGTTTTGGAGAGTTGGGGCCGACATCTAGAGATTTTCTTAATTTGCCCCTTTTGTTGTGGATCTATGGCTTATGTTTTTAATGATAGCAAACATTCTTTTTCTCTATGACTGCTTTCTACTAACATTTCAGGTTCACTGATCGGACTGCAATTTGGAATCAGCTCAAGATTGGGTAGACTAGGACTGAGTCAGATTGTAATCATTTTTTCCTTTCTTGAGTCTGTTGTATTTGGTGTGGGTTCTGTTGATTTTTAACTTAGAAGATTCCCTGTTGTTCCCTATAAGATTTCTATTTTTGGTAATATCGGCCGGGACGATATTTATATCGTCCTGGATGATATGTCCAAAATCAGAAACCCTAATTAGGGCATCCTCATTAAGGAAGCCGTCATTAAAGTATCAGCCTGGACGATACCTGTATCAGCTAGAACGATAATCTCAATTCAGAAAGAATCAACCGCCATAATCAGTTTAGGAATTCTTTGTTTTAGGAAATCGGCCAGGACGATATTATTATCGTCCAGGACGATCTAACTCAATTATGCCTAAATTGATCTGGTATCTTTGGAAAGCATTAATGGTTGATTGATACAATCATATCATCCGGGATGATCTCCTTATCGGCCAGGACGATATCCTGAACGATCTACATCGGACAGCTCGAACTCAGGGCGATGATCAGGATGATTGAAATTGGTTTTAAACTAATCGGCCTGGACGATTGTGATATCGGCCAGGACGATGTAACCAATTTTTTTCTGATCATCCCAAATCGTCCCGGGCTGATGAGCTGAAATTGTACTGATCGGCCAGGACGATATACATATCATCCTGGATGATAATATCGGCAACTTGCATTAATGAGCTTGTTTTGAGAGCTTCTATTTAAGCTATGGCATGGCAACTTTTGTAAGTGTCTTTGACAGACATTGTAGCTTCGTTCTTGAGGGGGAGACTTGAAGAGAGAGCTTGAAAGGGAGTGAGGAACGGGTGAAGTCTGGGCGGGAGAAGATCCTGTGAGTGGGGACTCAAGGGAGTGTGGTGGGGATTCCACACGGTTGCTCCGACAGGCTTGCACCTTAATACCGTCAGATTCAAGGCTCGTCTCGAGGGAAGTTCACCAAAGAAGAAGATCTCTTTGGTGTCAAAGGACCCGGCGACTCCACCGCACTGGGGAAGGTGGAAGTGATTTTGTAAGGGCTTCTCCGCCTAGCAGTGGGGGCTAAAGGAGAGACACTTTTGTAGTGCAATACTTGGAGGGTGCCTCCAAGGAGTGGACGTAGGTCAAGGTTTGACTGAACCACTATAAATCCGGTGTGTTCTTTTCTTATTATCGCTTTCGCATTTACTTAATTTTTGCACTTTGTTTGTGGTGATTTGGTTTGTAATTTTATTTCTGTGTAAAGAATTTTATTACCACTTCACCTCTCACTCTTGGTTAGCTTGGGTCAGTTCTATAGGGCCTAACAACCCTAACAAACTTTTTTGTGCCATCAGAGCACTTTCACCTTTGACTTATGCTAGGTGCAAAAATACTAAAGACTAATGCAATTAAAATTTTGACACTTTTAATTTGTTTCTAATACAAAGCATGCTAGTCAACGACTTCAAATCAAATATGCTTGAAACTTAAAAATAGGCTTATAAAATATTTTTTTAGAAGACTGGACTTCCCCATGTCCGGCACCTTGTCCTCATAGGTCAGACTATCCGAACTCTACCCGCAGGCGGGGAAGGGTCTAAAGCAAGGAAAGAAGTAGTGCATAAATATGCATGCGACCCCGGGTCGATCCCCGACTAATTCCTAAATTCATTATCTTCTTATGTTATTTAGACTAACTAAAATTTTAAACTTTATAATTATGAGTATAAAACTTTCACACCCTCACAAGTCTCACGTATCCAGGCAAAAATAAAAGCGGCACACAAATGCCAAAAAACTAAAAAAAGCAGGCAATCCTACAGACAATTATTTCAACACATCAAATATAAATGAATTAATTAATAAATATCCATAGGCAAAGTTGAATAGCTTATTACAAACCAGAATTTACAGGAAATAAAGTGGCCGGGCACCACTTACAACAATCCGGATTCTAAACCTAGTAGTAACGCAAGTGATTTTGAGTGGGATATTCTTTGTCTTCAAATCTTCAATCTTGTTCTCCTCCAAGCTCCTTTTCTTCCAGATCCTTGGATTCTTCATAGAAGGCTACCCAAATGGATAAGAGGCACTTCCTTTGAGGGGAAGGCCACTCTTTCCTCTTTGAGTAGGCAAGAAGTGATCCAAATTTGAATCTCCAAATAGAAAAGGGCTACTCCCCTAAGGGGAATCCTTCTAAGAAAAGGGCTACTCCCCTAGAAAACTTATAGAACATGCCTAAGATACCCAATAATCTTTCACCAATGTTTGGACTCCAGTTGACCACTGGAAGAGAAAATCATCAAAAACTAAATTCAAACAAATGGGGAAATCTCACAATACATAAATCAAATCAACTCAATTTTAATTTTAATAAATACTACATTAAATTTTCTTTTCAACGAGGTTAAAAAAGTCCAATTTTGTGGAAAATTTGATTTTCTATGAATTTTCGAGGATTCTTGCATTAAAAATTAATTATTTTAATCAATCCTGGTCAAATCAGCCACCGGCGCCAATCATTAGCAATGATTGGCGCTGAAATAGTGGGGAATGGTGGCGCGACACATGGCACAATGGGACCTGCCACTTAAATGACTCAGCGGTTGATCTGGACCGCTGATCCGGCTGCGGATTGAACCGACGGCTGTGATTGATCACTGTTTTTTGTTCAAAAATGAACTAAAACTTCAAATGGTCATATCTCCCAAAATACTCAATGAAATTTAACAAAATTTGAAACGTAACTAGAAGGCAATATAATCTTTCAATACCTAGAGTTTGGAGGCTTCATGCATTGCAAAATTGCTACATTTTCAAATTAAAATTTAAACTTAAAATGAGCATAACTTACAATCCAACCGTTCAAATTTTGAGATCTTAGGCTCGTTGGAAAGATGCAGTGATCCTCTACAACTCTTACAAATAAACTAATAGCTGGATCTCGTCCGATTGAAAGTTATATTTAAAACTCCTCTTTCTCTCTCTAGAATGCTCTCTCCTCACTAAAATAGTGATTTGAGGCTTGAAAATTGTTAGGAAAAGCTTGAGAAGGCCTTGGAGAGTGCTAGAATATATGGGAGGAGCTCTTGGAAGGTTGGGGGCTGCTGGATATTTGGGACTTAGATGATATGAGAGGAATGATGAAGAAGCCACCTTTAGGTCAAATTTTCCCCCACTTTACCTTTGGCTTTTGGATTGGATGGTTGACATTTGATTTGGGGTGGTTTTGGATGAGTGCCAAGTGTCCCCTATGCTACCTAAAGATATGGAATAGGGATGATATTTGAGTGTGACTTCTCTTGGTTCATGGGAAGAGGGACTACACCTTTTCCCTTATTTGGCTAAACCCAAGCCAAGCTTTGTTAAAGGTGCTAGTTTAAGCTCTATTAGGGGATGAAATGGGTCACATCACATCATGTTTGAGCAGATTCTAGACTAAGTCATGGATTGTCAAGGTGGCTTGGTGATGTGGCCATGATTTGTCTTCTTTCCATAGGCTTTGAAATGAATTTGTTGACTCATTGACCTATAAACCAGTCAATAATGACTAGGATAGGCTTGGAGAGGGTCAAGGGAGCTGTAGAAAACTATCTTAAGGAGTTTGGAATTAAAAGGGTTGAAGCTTTGAGCAAATACATGAAGTTGGAGAGGGTTTTGACCTTTCCAAATGGGTTAACCAAGCCCCAACCCAAGAAGAGGATTGACTTGAAAGTCAATGGACATGTGAAGGGTGTCCAACTAAATAATTTTGAAGGGTTGATTTGATTGAAATGGGTTGAAAAATTGAATTTGACAAGTTTGTAGGTTAAGGGTTGATTTGGTCAACCATGGTTGACTTGGTCAACCTAGTCAAACCATAAGTCAAATTTGGTTCAAACAAGTTCAATGAGTGTTTTGAGATCAATGGAAGTGATCCCATGCATTGGGTAGGTCATTTGGGTTGAAAATGGATGTTTAAATCCATTAAGGGCATTTTGGTAAACCATGGTTGACTTGGTCAATTAGGTCAAACCAAAGAGCAAGTTTTGGTTCAATATGTTCCTAAAGTCATTTAGGATCCATTGGAATGAAATTTGGAGTTTGATATGGGTTGGACATGTTGAAACTTAGGGAAAAGACCAAAAATCTCCATAATGGATATTTTGGTGATTTTGACCCCTAATCAAACCTGGGTCAAATTGGGTCTGGAAAAGTATAGATTGCAGGTCAATATGTCATTTGGGAGGCCATGGACTTGATCAAGTGGTTTGGGGAAGGTCCCAAGGTCAAATTTTATTGGATGACAAGTCTAGTGGCATAGGTCATAAATATTTGAATATTTTACAACCTTTGGAACTGAGTTTAGTTTCTAGGATTATAAACATCGGATTGAGCTCAAACTTGGAGGGTTGACACTACAGACATATCACATCAATATAGAATTGATAGACCCTGAATCAGATGCCAATTGACTAGGTTTCAAGGTGATGGAAAAATCACCTATAAAAAGCTTTAGGACCTATGCCTTTAGCCTAAGGGTTCTGGGTTTGAATTGAATTAAGATCTGGGTTGGACCTACAAGCTGGGAACTAGGAAGATCCTAAGATCTACAGTCCAAAGAAACTTAAGGTCCAAGGATCAAGAAGGGGATGAAAGTGACCTCATACAAAAATGAGGTCAACAAATGGACCCCCAATGTGTGTAGTAGAAGGAACTTCTGCTGCTCACATTAGCGTAGATCGAATGAAAATTTTGAATAGAATCTTGTGAGTGTAAGGAAGGGAATCACCCAACCTTATGTCTATAGGATGCTAATAAAAGGTTTACACCTGATAGATAAATCAACTGGGACAGTCATGTGGGGAGGAAACTTGCTCAACACAGAGGACCAAAACTGGCAAACTAGGATGGTGCCACGAAGGGCGTACTCCACCACTAGCGAATGGTCATGTGGGGAGGAAACTTGCTCCATATAGAGGACCAAAATTAGCAAACTAGGATAGTTCCATGAAGGGCGTACTCCACCACTAGCGAATGGTCATGTGGGGAGGAAACTTACTCCACATAGAAGACCAAAACTAGAAAATTAGGATGGTTCCATGATGGGTGTACTCCACCACTAGTGAATGGTCATGTAGGGAGGAAACTTGCTCCATACAGAGGACTGAAACTGGCAAACTAGGATGGTGCCACGAATGGCGTACTCCACCACTAGCGAATGGTCATGTGGGGAGGAAACGTACTCCACACAAAGGACCAAAACTGGCAAACTAGGATGGTGCCATAAAGGGCGTATTCCACCACTAGCGAATGGTCATATGGGGAGGAAAATTGCTCCACACAGAGGACCGAAACTAGAAAACTAGGATGGTGTCACAAAGGGCATACTCCACCACTAGTAAATGGTCATGTAGGGAGGAAACTTGCTCCACACAGAAGACTGAAAGTGGCAAACTTGGATGGTGCCATAAAAGGCGTACTCCACCACTAGCGAATGGTCATGTGGGGAGGAAACTTGCTTCACAAAGAGGACTGAAACTGGAAAACTTGGATAGTGCCACGAAGGGCATACTCCACCACTAGCAAATGGTCATGTGGGGAGGAATCTTTCTCCTCACAGAGGACCAAAACTGGCAAACTAGGATGGTGCCATAAAGGGCATACTCCACCACTAGCGAATGGTCATGTGGGGAGGAAACTTGCTCCACATAGAGGATCGAAACTGGCAAATTATGATGGTGCCATAAAGGGCGTACTCCACTACTAGCGAGTGTGAATTAGGATGGTGCCACGAAGGGTGTCTCCACCACTAATCCCCAAGTCAAAGGCCAGGGTGGTGCCACGAAGGGCGTACTCCACCACTAGCGGATCTAATCTTAAGGGAAGGAAGGACCTAACCTTAATGAAAAGAGAACTGGAAACAATCGATTGATGATTTTGAATTTGATTTGATTTGATTTCTTTGAATTTGAGGGGTGAATTTGATATTTAATTTGATGCTCATTCGGCATGGTATTTCTTGAAGAAGCGCCCAAATGAGAAAAAAACATCTGGTGGCATCTTCAAAATTAACCAATTGTCATGAACCTCCCTTATAGATCATCTCTAAGGTGGTCGATCCAATCAACATTGATTCAAAGCTTCCATTGATCTTATGGTGAACTAAAATTGGTCTCCAAAGGACTATGGCCAAGTCTCCTACTTGGAAGTCCTGAGGTGACACAATTTATCACAAGCTTAAATCATACGTAACTTATGTCATTTCAAATTTTGTTGAGTTCAAAGCAACTTTTTTCGTGGCCTTCAAGCTCTTCTAATCAGAGTTGGGCACTCTACTCAGTTGTGACACAATTTTGAAAAGCAATTTCCAGTGATGTAAAACACACCTCTATGTAAGAACAACCTTGGACCCAGCATAGAGTGTTATTTGACAGAGTAGATCTTAGAAGGAATGATGCCTATGTTTAATGATTCACATGTATCTCTCAAGAATGGGATTTGAATTCTTATCGACAATAGAAGATTCATTCTTTTTATTAAAAATTTTCTCTTAATCATTTGGACCCTGTCAAAACGATAAGTGGGAACAAATTCAAAAGTACAGTGAGAAGTAGAGTGACTCCAATTGACCCGAGAAGAGCTAAGGTTTCGATTTTGTTGACCTAGATCAAGTTTCATACAAACTGAACTTGGTTCTCCCTTATAGAAATTTTGAATTAAAATTAATTTCAAAAATATTTAAGATGGATAGAGAAATTTAATCTTCTCAATTCTCTTGCATGAAATTTTCTATCTGATAGAGCATTTATACAGGATAATAAATCTAGATTCAAGATTTTTCAAAGTCAAGCTATTAAATATGATTGGGCTCTTTGAGATTTAAGGATTTAAAAAGAAGGAAGCCTCTTTCACTTTTTTTTTGTGTGATGTTCTTTGCACACCTTTTTTTATTTCTTTGGCGCACTTTGCGCTTCTTTTGATTTTGAATTTTTTTTAATGCACTTTGTGTATTCTTTGAATTTTTTCTTACAAGAGGCTTCAATTTTTTTAAAACCTTAATATGTTTGCTATTTTTGAATTTTAATCCAGGATTATATCACAAGTATAAGAGAAGAAAACTCATTCTCTTATCCAATGAAAAATAATCCTCATATCGGACCCAATCTTCGATAAGAAAATATCAATTTGACTTAGAAAATCATTGAATAGATTTAGAACACGCAAGAGAAGCTTATAAGATGGAATACCGCGAGAAGATTGAGAAGATTTTCATTTCTAAAACCAACTTAAGTTTGATACAAATTTTAATTCAAAAAAATCAAATCGACCCGCAAAAGCGGTGGGAGGGATGGGCCTTTAAAGATCCAGTGGAGTCAACCATAACTCTCTCCTATTGGTGATTTAAAGTAGAGGTCAATTTTCATTAAAAATATGGATCAACAATCTTGAAAATTCTGATCCAGTACACTTGAGAAATAATATGATTTCCTTCAAAATAGCAAGTCCAAGTGGCAAGACCCTATCAATATAAATTATATTTCCATAATCTCTTAAGAGAGAGAGATTATTATGGGGTCTGCACTACTCCTAACTAGTGCTACATCATCTCAATCTAAGGATCTATCACGATAGGACCCCTTTTAGAAGTTAAATTCAAATGGTGTCTCTATCTGATAAGATCTCAGATCCATTATTTTTTTCCTCCCTAATTACTAGTAACCAAGGCATTATGAGAGTGGCACCCTGAGTGGTTTCTGCACCTCCTCCTCTATAGATGATATAGTGGGGCACATGTAGTAACATGACCAAACTTCATCTAGAAGAGTGGATGGGTCATAACCCTTAACTATGGTCCTATGGTCTATTGATGGTGATTGCTTAGTTCTTTTATGATTGATTCTCTCTGTGTAGTAGTCAAGAAGGTGTATTGGAGATCGCTCTTTTATTTTTAAAACCTCCCTCCTTTGAGTAACAGGAGTAGGGTGGAAAAGATTTCCACCATGGAAGGGGTGGGTGTAAGGAACAACGAGTTCTCGACTGGCCTCAGATTTGACTTGCTTTAAGGCTCCTAACTCAGCAGTCTTTTTGGCCTTAGCAACCTTCTTTCTGACTCTTCGAAGGTAGTTCTTCCACTTATTTTTGCTGGCAATAGGGATGTTAGAACTTGACCCAATCTTAGATTGAGACGATAATTCTTTCATGGTTAATGGTTCTTGGTTCTTATACTCCTGAGTAGAGGGCACAGTGGTCGAAGGGGTGACAACGACCTCCATCCTAGAGATTGGGGAGTCAACTCCTGACCCTAAAGTAATCTTAACTAAGGGGACGTCCCTTTGTATTACAGTAGATAGATCAATCATTTCTTCTCCGTTGACTGATAACTTAAAGTTTTGAAAATCTACTCCAAACTAAATCGAGTTGCCAGAGGTAATTCCTTCTAATGTCATGTTTCTATCCATGGAGAAGATGAGTTTTTTAGCCATTTGAGTGTTTAAGTTCCTGGAATTAAGGAAAAGTGGTTTGAATCAGTCAATTTTGGATTAAAATTTAAATTTTGAGCATCATTAATTTTCTCTAAATCTTGAACCAAAGCATATTGAGTTTTCACTTCAATAAGAGAATTTATAAAATTAATTGAGAATACACAAGGAACCTGGCTTGGCTCCTTTGCTCTACCAATTAACTTGGAGGAAATAATGTCAAAGCCGGGCTTGGATAGAGGTTTCCTCACTCATCTCTCTATTTGATAGGTCTTATCTTTTAGATGTTGGCCACACTCACCCAAGAGAGAAATGGGTAGAGGGACCAATGGAAGAAAGGTAGTTAAGACTATCGATGAGACAAAATTTTGCCAATATTAAAGATGGAGAGAGAGATTTAGTCCCACCGTGCGTGCCATTTTTTTTGTTGGTGGAATTTTGAAAACATATTTTGAAAATATTGGTTTTCGTTGGGACTTAAAATTGAATTCTAAAATTAAATTGTCTAGTTAGAAAAAGTATATGACCTCAAGAAGTGAAAATAAAATTTCATAACAGTATTCAGATTTAGAATTATAAATTTTATCTTGAGTATTGTTGTTGGATTCTAAGAGAGATTCATATGGACCCGAAGGGTCAAAATGAGGTTCAACTAATTATCCAGCTGTAATAATCAAGAAGTGTGATCGATAAGTTCACATCTAAAGCCTTATCAAAGAAAGATGTATCTCCCCAGAGGGAGAAAATATCAATCAATGATAATTCTTTGAGTGTGATAATAACAATCATCTTTTGATCTTTCCCAAAAGAATCCAATACAAATTTAGAAAATCAATTTTTAAAATCAGGTGAATGTGTGGTTTTAAATCTCTTACGAGCGCAAGCCCTCGTAGTTAATTACATCATAGGGAGACAGAGTCCCCTACGAAAACTCTCAATTAAAATAGTGGCAAAATTGCGTTAGATTTTCTATGAGTGATATCAAAAAGAGAGGTGAATTTTGGAAGCTCAAAAGGGAATGGATCAAAATTGAGCAGTTATTAATAGAATCGAGAGAAGAGGAGTAGGGGACACTTTGAGATTTTGGAACCATCCGGATGTGTCCCAACTTAATCTAAGTGTTGGGCTTTATATTTTGGGTTGAAAAAAGATTTAATTAGAGTTGAGCATTTTATTAAAAAATTAGGATTATATTCCTGGAGGTTTGGGGTCTTATAATCAAAGATCTACCCTAGATCCTAAATCTAAATTTGGACACTATACCACAGTCATCCGTACCTAACTAATGTAGTGCAAGATCTGGACTTACCCCGGCCTGGATTGGGGAGCCAGCTAACCACCTAATCGATTTAAAATATATTAGTCTGGTCTTTTATGAAAGAGTGGTAGGGACATTTTATTTAATGGTTTTGGAGAGTTGGGGCCGACATCTAGAGATTTCCCTAATTGGCCCCTTTGAATTATGCTAGGTGCAAAAATGCTAAAGATAAATGCAATTAAAATTTTGACACTTTTAATTTATTTCTAATGCAATGCATGCTAGTCAACGACTTCAAATCAAATATACTTGAAAGTTAAAAACAGGCTTAGAAAATAATTTTTTAGAAGATTGGACTTCCCCAGGTCTGGCACCTCGTCCTCATAGGTCAGACTATCTTGACTCTACCCGCAGGCGGGGAAGGGTCTAAAGCAAGGAAAGAAGTAGTGCAGAAATATGCATGCGACCCCGGGGTCGATCCCCAGCTAATTTCGTAAATTTATTATCTTTCTATGTTATTTAGACTCACAGAAAATTATGTGAACATCCAGATCGCTCCTATCCTAAGGGTAATCTAGTTTACAAATACATCAATCATCCATAGAGTGCTGTAAAAAGTAAGAAGACAAGGCAAGGCAATTTCATTCATAATATGCGATAAAATTACGAAAACTCTTGCACACAGCAGTAAAGTCAACACCGACCTAACCTAGATCTAGAGTTGGTTATTCTAGCAAATCATCTAAAATGTGTATAAAAGGTTGTGTGGCTGGGGTAGATCCTAGGTTGGGTGATTAGTTAGAGTTATCTAAAAATTGGAGTTTGTTGAGGCATAAGAGAAATTTATGTTAGAATTTAAATATTAATATGTTAAGAATTTTATTTAAATATATTTTAGAGATTAATTACTTACTACCTTTATTTCACACCGAAGCTGTGAAGTTTATTTCATCTTCCATGGGACTAAGCTATTAGCCTCGTAGGCCTGGGTTACCCAGTAGTAATCGGGATTGATTAAGTTAATTTAAGTTGGTTGAAATTAAAAGAAGTGAATTAATATTAAGGAGAGTTGAAGACTGCTTTTAAAAGATTGGTTGAGAATTTTATTAACCCACTTAGAAAATTCTGGAGTTTGAAAGGGTTAATGGATTTTAAGAGATTATCAGGATGTGTTAACTAAGGGGCCAAAATTTGATTTTTAGAATTAGAGGAACTTTGAAGGTTTCATATTTTTAATAAATACTAGACCTCATTATGAGTTGTTAGACAGGTGGCACACTCAATTTGGAGTTTTCTATGAAAATTTATGATTTATTGAAGTTTTAACCCGGTTTTGACCTAGAGTTGACCAAAATGTTGACTTTTTGAATTTAATGATTTTTTGGAATTTTAATATTTTTAATAAATATTAGAAATTATTATGAGTTGAATGCAATTGAGTTTGATTTATTTTGATTTCTTACAATTAGTTATGAATTTTAGAATTTTGGGTATTTATTGAATTTTCTAATTACCTTAATTAGAGAGCCCATTTTGTAATTTTAACTTAAATGAATCCTAAATCTCTTGAAATCAACTCTAAATATCAGAAATGATCCAAGGGATGATCAACAAGTGTTTACAGATTTTTTGGGATTTTTAATGATTTTTAATTAATTAAAATTTAATAAACACTAATTTTAATTAAAATTAAATTAAAGTAGATTTTAACGTCAAATTAATGGGATTTCAATTTTCACTAATTAAGTGTTGAAATTTGGTTGGTTAGAGGTATTATAGGTATATTTTGGAATTAATCTAAATTTATGATGATTTATTGAATTTGCTAAGTCCTTAAAGGGGCTAAAATTTGTCATGCTCAATTTTTTAACCTAATGATCCCCAAATTAAGTAAAAATTAAATCAAAGGTACCTAATGTCACTAAGTTTATTATGTTCAAGTTTCACCCCTATTGAGTGTGTGTACAATCCCATATTAAATTTCTAAATTTTCTAGATATTTCCTTAATTATTTTTCCAAGGTGTCTCTATTATTTAAATTGGCGTAAAATTTGGTGTATCTAACCCTGGTATACATGCATTCACATCACAGAAATATCACAGCAAAATACTAAAACTCTATGGAGTTATGAATTTTCAAAGTTTAGGGTCTAAAATGGACCCTTTACATTAAAAATTCACATCACAGAAATTCAATAGATATCTAAATCTAAAAAAATTACTAAACTTGCCTAAGATACCCAATAATCTTTCACCAAAGTTTGGACTTCAGTTGACCACTAGATTGTGAGAAAATCATCAAAAACTAAATTCAAATTAATGGGGATATCTCACAATACAGAAATCAAATCAACTAAATTTTAATTTTAATAAATACTACATTAAAATTTCTTTTCAACGAACTCAAAAACATCCAATTTGATGGAAATTCAATTTTTTGTGAATTTTGTAAGATTCTGGCATTAAAATTGATTTTTTTAATCAATCCTGGTCAAATCAGCCACCGGCGCCAATCATTAGCAATGATTGGCGCTAAAATGGTGAGGAATGGTGGCACAACACGTGGCGCAGTGCTACCCACCACTTAAATGACTCATCGCTCGATTTGGACCGCTGACTCGGCCGCGGACTGAACCGACGGCTATGATTGATCATCGGTTTTAGTTCAAAAATGAACTAAAACTTCAAATGGCCATATCTCCCAAATACTCAACAAAATTTAACAAAATTCGAAACGTAACTAAAGGGCAATATAATCTTGCAATACCTGGAGTTTGGAGGCTCCATGCATTGCAAAATTGCTACAGTTTCAAATTGAAAGTTAAACTTAAAATGAGCATAACTTACAATCAAACCATCAGATTTATTAGATCTTGGGCTTGTTGGAAAACTACAGTGATCTTCTACAACTCTTATGAAGACACCAAGAGCTGGATCTTGTTAGATCAAAAGTTATATTTGAAACTCCTCTTCCTCTCTAGAATGCTCTCTCCTCACTAAAATAGTGATTTGAAGCTTGGAAATAATTGCGAAAAGCTTTGGAAGGCCTCGAAGAGTGCTGGAATGTATGGGAGGAGCTCTTGAAAGGTTGGGACTGCTAGATATTTGGGACTTAGATGATATGAGAGGAATGATGAAGAAGCCACCTTTAGGTCAAGTTTTCCCCCACTTTACCTTTGGCTTTTGGATTGGATGATTGAGATTTGATTTGGGGTGGTTTTGGATGAGTGCCAAGTGTCCCCTATGATGCCCAAAGCTATGGAATAGGGTTGATATTTCAGTGTGACATCTCTTGGTCCATGGGAAGAGGGACTACACCTTTTCCCTTATTTTGCTAAACCCAAGCCAAGCCTTGTTAAAGGGGCTGGTTTAAGCTCTATTAGGCGAGGAAATGTGTCACATCACATCATGTTTGAGCAGGATCTAGACTAAGCCATGGATTGCCAAGGTAGCTTGGTGATGTGGCCATGATTTGTCTTCTTTCCATAGGCTTTGAAATTAATTTTATTGACTCATTGACCTATTAACTTGTCAATGATGACTGGGATAGGCTTGGAGAGGGTCAAGAGAGCTGTAGGAAACTATCTTGAGGAGTTTGAAATCAAAAGGGTTGAAGCTTTGGGCAAATACATAAAGTTGGAGAGGGTTTTGACCTTTTCAAATGGGTTGACCAAGTCAACCCAAGAGGAGAATTGACTTGAAAGTCTTTGGACATGTGAAGGGTGTCCAATTAAATAATTTTAAAGGGTTGATTTGATTGAAATGGGTTGAATGATTGAATTTGACAAGTTTATAGGTTAAGGGTTGATTTGGTCAACCATGGTTGACTTGGTCAACCTAGTCAAACCATGAGTCAAATTTGGTTCAAATAAGTTCAATGAGTGTTTTGAGATCAATGGAAGTGATCCCATACATTGGGTAGGTCATTTGGGTTGAAAATGGATGTTTAAATCCATTAAGGGCATTTTGGTCAACCAGGTCAAACCAAAGAGCAAGTTTGGGTTCAATATGTTCCTAAGTCATTTAGGATCCATTTGAATCAAAATTGGAGTTTGATACAGGTTGGGCATGTTGAAACTTGGGGAAAAGACCAAAAATCTCCATAAAGGATATTTTGGTCATTTTGACCCCTAATCAAACCTGAATATTTTACTACCTTTGGAACTGAGTTTAGTTTCTAGGATTAAAAAGATCGGATTAAGCTCAAACTTAGAGGGTTGACACTAGAGACATGTCACATCAATATGGAATTGACAGACCCTGAATTAGATGTCAATTGATTGGGTTTCAAGGTGATGGAAAAATAACCTAGAAATGGCTTTAGGACCTAAATCTTTAGCCTGAGGGTTATGAGCTTGAATTGAATTAAGATCTGGGTTAGACCTACAGGCTAGGAACTAGGAAGATCCTAAGATCTACAGTCTAAAGAAACTTAGGGTCCAAGGCTCAATAAGGGGTTGAAAGTAACCTCATACAAAAATGAGGTCAACAATATAGGAGAACCAAGAAGAAAGAAGAAAATAGCAATAAAAGTGGAGGAGTTAGAGAGTGAATTATCACAACTTGAGTATGAGGACGACATCACTTTGATGATTAGACAGTTTAGAAGCTTTTTGAAGAGGAAGCAAAAGAGACACCAATAATGAAATCGAGGTAATTTCAATTGGAATGTCAAGGTTTATAATAATATGATTTGCTATGAGTGAAGGAAATCTGAACACATTAAATCAGAATGCCCAAAACTTAAAGCTACTCCTAACAAGGAGAAGGTAGAGGAGAAACCAAAAGTAAAGAAGGTCAAAAAGAAATTTCAAAGAGCTTTCTGGGTGGACTTAGCTTCAGACTCATTAGAAACCGAAAAGGAGGAGGAAGTCACCAACTTGTGCTTGATGGCCAAAAATCTTGATCAATCAGATCAAGAAGAGGTATGTGACTTAACCTATACTGAACTTTTAAAAGTTTTTGAAAGAATACATGATGCATATAAGAAGATGAAGAAAGTACATGCTTGTCTTAACTTGGAATTGCAAGAACTTCATAAAGAGCATGAAATCCTTAAGAAATATCATGTATTAGTTGATAGCAATCACAAGAGCTTACTTGATTAGTTGGAATATTTAAATAAGAATACTGAGAATTTAAAATCATCCTATACATAATTAAAAAATGAATTTAAAGATTATAAGGATGAATTAGAGAGTGAAAAATATCAGTTGAAATATAGTAATAATGTGTTGGAAGATATGAACACATTTTTAAAATTAAAAGTGGAAGCTCTCGAGAAAAATAGGAAACCCCTAAGACTTGAAGATTTTATAAATTCTATTTTGAAGCCAAATTTTTTACAACCTAGGAATAGACATAATAGTTATAGAAGATTGAGAAATCTATTTCCTGGAGTTAAATGTTTTAGTTGTTGCATGATTGGACATATCTCACACACCTGTACTTTAGATAAAAAAATCATTTATTATGGAGACCAAAGATGCATAAACCTAGACATATCATACATGCATCTACTTTAAAATTACTAAAAGGTGAACCCAAACTAGTTTGGGTTCCCAGGTCTAACATTTGATGATTTTGCAGGCATGCTCTCACACAAGGCCTAGTGAGAGCATATGGTACCTAGACAACGGTTGCTCAAAGCATATGATTGGAGATACTAAGCAATTCATATCGCTGGAAGACAGGAATGGAGGTAAGGTTACACTTGGAGATAACAACACAAGGAAGGTGATTGGATCAGGTATGATAGGAAATTTGAAAAACTTTTTTATTGAGAATATACTACTAGTTGAAGGCTTAAAGCATTATCTTTTGAGTATTAGTCAGCTATGTAATAAAGGATATTATGTTAAATTTTTTCCTATTAGTTTCATATTAAGCCTAAATAGTAATGATATTTTGCATAGTATACGGGTAATCAATATTTATATATTAGATTTAAATTGTATCAAAACTCCTACTATTTTTTGTTTGAAAACTATTTCTGATGAGTCGTGGCTTTGGCATAGGAAACTTCATCACTCTAGCATAAAAAACCTTAGAAGGATTACCCAAAAGAACTTAGTGAGAGGTATACCAAAAGTAGACTTTACTAAGGATCACCTATGCGATGCATGTCAATTAGGAAAATAGATGAAGTCCTCTTTTCAGTCCAATAAGGATCTTAGAACTAGTAAACCATTGGAGATTTTATATATGGATCTTCTTGGACCAGTTGGAACTATAAGCCTAGGAGGGAAGGCATACAAATTTATTATAGCTGATGATTTTTCTACATTCACATGGGTCAAATTCTTATATCATAAGAGTGAATCATTTGAGGAGTTTAGAAATTTTTTGACTTGGATTCAGAGGAAACTAGGGTGTAAAACTTTAACAATCCAAAGTGATCATGGTAGAGAATTTAAAAATAATAAATTTGAAGAATTTTGTAAAAAAAAGGAAATTATCACAATTTTTTTTGCACCTAGAACCCCTCAGCAGAATGGGTAGTCGAAAGAACGAACAGAATATTAATAGAAGCCGCTCAAGCCATATTGGCAGAATGTTCACTTCCTAGATATTTTTGGGCTGAAGCGGTTAGCACTACATATTATATTCTAAATAGGGTGAACATCAAATCGAATTTGAATAAAACATCCTATAAGCTTCTTAAAGGGAAAACACCTAATTTATTATATTTGTATATTTTTGGATGTAAGGTGTTCATACATAATAATGGAAAATCTACCTTAGAAAAATTTGATCCAATATCAGATGAAGGAATTTTTCTAGGATACTCTAGTGTTGAAAATCTTATAGAGTATTCAATTAAAAGAACTTTGGTAATTAAAGAGACTACACATGTTGTATTTGATTAATATGATATTTGGAAGAGCCTAATGTTGAAGAGGAAGAGATAGAAATAAACTCCCAAAAGATTGAGAAAGTAAATTTGGAAGAAATTTTGGAGATAGAAAACCCTTTGCCTAGAGAATTGAGATTTTCTAAAAACCACCCTAAGGAATTGATTTTAGGTAAACCTAGTGAAGGTATTAGAACTAGGCATGGACTGAGCAAAGAAGTTAATCATTCTGCCTTTATTTTTATGATTGAACCCACAAATATTGAACAAGCACTTTCGGATGAATTTTAGATTTTGGTAATACAAGAAGAATTGAATCAATTTATAAGAATAAAGTTTGAGAATTAATTGCAAGGCCAAATGATCAAAGTGTAGTTGGAATTAAGTGGTTATTTAAGAACAAAATGAATGACTCAGGAGTTGTTATTAGAAATAAGGCTAGATTGGTTGCTAAGGGGTATAATTAGATTGAAGGCATTGATTTTGAGGAGACTTTTGCCACTGTAGCGAGACTTGAAGAAATTAGGGTTTTGTTAGCCTTTGCATATTTTAGAGGATTTAAGTTATATCAAATAGATGTTAAAAGTGCCTTTTTAAATGGGGTAATTCAAGAGGATGTTTATGTTGAAGAAGCTCTAGAGTTTGAAAATTTAAACTACCAAAATTATGTTTTTAAATTGAAAAAGGTATTGTATGGTTTAAAACAGGCACCTAGGGTTTGGTATGAGAGGTTGAGACTTTCCTACTTAAAAAATCTTTTAAAAAAGGAAGTGTAGACACAACTCTATTTTTAAAAAAATTAAGAGATTACATACTCATTATACAAATTTATGTTGATGATATTATCTTTGGATCTACTGATAAAAATCTCTGGGATAATTTTTCTAAAATAATGAGTAGTGAATTTGAGATGAGCCTAACAGGAGATTTAAGTTACTTTCTAGACTTTAGCATTAAGCAAATTGAGGAAGGAACTTTTCTTAGTCAATCGAAGTATGTTAAGGACATCCTCAAAAAGCATGAAATAGATAATGCTAAACCTATTAGTACACCTATGAGTTCCTCAGTTTAGTTAGAAAAGGACCCAAAGGGAAAATATGTTGATAAAAACATTTAGAGGGATTATTGGATCTTTGCTTTAATTGACTACTAGCAGACTTAAATATTCAGTATTTGTTTGTGTACTAGATTTCAATTATATCTAAAAGAATCACATTTGATAATAGTAAAAAGGATTTTAAGATATCTCTTGGGAACTCAGAACTTAGGGATTTAGTATCCTAAGTTCAGCTCTTCATTTAAAATAATTGGATATTCAGATTCAAACTTTGTAGGTTGTAGGGTTGATAGAAAGATTACATCTAGAACATGACAATTTCTTGGAAATTCATTAGTTTCTTGGTCTAGTAGAAAATAAAATTCTATAGCCCTATCTACTGCTGAAGTTGAATACATTGCCTTAGGAAGTTGTTTGACACAAGTTTTTTAGTTGAAATAACAGCTGATTAATTTAGGATTAATTACAGGCACTATTCTAATTTATTGTGATAACACTAATGCCATTGGCATTTCAAAGAATTCTATTCAATATTCTAGAACCAAACATATTGACATAAGGCATCCTTTCATAAGGGATCATGTATCCAAAGGAGAAATTGAACTAAACTATGTTTCAACTGAAAATCAACTTGCATATATTTTTACAAAACCACTAGCCTTTGATAACTTTAGCACATTAAGAACAAGGCTTGGTGTGATTGTCATGAATGCTTAATGAAAATTTTCTACAAACTTGATATGTGTGTTTTGTGTATTTTCTATTTTTGAGTTTTATGTGCGTTTTTGTGTTTGTTTAAGTGTTTTTGTGTGACTTCAAATTGGTTTCACATCGAATTTTATATTTTTGATCGATCAAGCAAAATTTCCTAAGCGTTCTATTCGTACAACATGAAATTTATTTTATACTAGACGAATTCTATAGCGTATTGATTGTTGGGTAGAACATATTACATATCATTTTTGTTTCCAATACAGTTCATCTGTACGATCCCCAGATCATCTAGACGATGTGTATTCATTCATATGTACTCATATAAACAGTTATATGGGCATAAGCAGTTTTTATTTCTAATCGTACGCACAAACTTGGAGTTCGTACATACGAACACATGGCATATCGATGTGGGGGATGATTCAAATTTTCATTAAAACGATCTTAAATAACCAATTGTCTTGGACGAACACCTGTTCGTTTGTACGATCATATGGTCAAAAAGTCTGTATGAAAGGATGCCTCGTAACTTATATGATTATGAAAAACTGTTTCATTTTAAATGCATTCATTCATACATACAAAATTTTATTTCGTGCATATGAACTCAAGCATCGTAAGGGTGTCAATATTTCACCCGACCCGAAAACCCGAACTCGACCAAAAAATTTCGGGTTCAGGTCAACCCGAACCCAAATTGGGTTAGGTTCGGGTTAGAGATTTTGACCCGTTTGTAAAACCGGGTCGGGTTCGGGTTGACCCGAAAACCCGAAATCAACCCGGTTTGACCCATTTTTAATTAATTTAGGAAGGTTTTAATGGATTTTTATGAAATAAGTAAATGATAATTTAAAAAATTATAAACATTATTGCTCAAATTAAATTAATCTTGATTTATTTTAAATTAATTAAAGTAAATCTTTTCTTAATTTGATTTAGATTTAAATAAATTGAATTAAATAAAAAAATTTAATAAAATATACCCAAATCGAGTCAGGTTCGGGTTGACCCGGACCCGAAGCGGGTCGGGTCTGGGTTCGTAAAATCGACCCATTTGCAAAAATGAGTCAGGTTCGGGTCGGGTTGAATAGTGTCGGGTCAATTTGGGGTTGGACCCGAACCCGACCCGTGACCCGGTTTTGACAGCCCTGCATACGGTACAAACCTATGTTCGTACATACGAAAGGTCTTTTTTTTTTAAATAGAAGGGCCTTAGAACTCAAATTTTATACACATCAAAAGCCTTTCCAAACTCTTTTATCTTTCCAAATCTTTCAATGGCTAGCTCTAGCAAAAGGGGTAGATTAACTAAGGGTCCATCCTCTAGGAATGATGTAGACAACTTTTTGTCCAAAACCAATGACATTTTGTCCAAAACCAATGAGGAATTTTTTCCTAGGTTTGTTTCTGCAAAAATCACTCCTAGAGTTCTTCTGCAGGAGAATGTTCTTTTTCAAGCAATGCCACTTTTTTCCTCTACCCAAATTACTTTTATCCTCACTCTGATTCACTCCTACAATAAGGAAACTTTTCACTATTTTGTTGCCAACATGACTTTTAGTACTAACTAGAGTAGGATTAGATCCTATGTTTTAAAAAAGTGCGTTGAAATAACTAAAAAGGATTTGGTGATATTTTTGAACTTAAGGACCGAAGGAATTAGAGCCCATACTTTGACCACTACTTCTAGTTACGACTGGACTGAAATAAATCAAGTGATTAGAGGGATTAAAGAAGTTTGTCATTTGCCTAAGGTATCCATTTTATACCAAGATGCCAGAATCAGCCATCATGTTCTTAGAACCTCCATAATTCCTAAAGCTGGTGATCATATACACATTAATCCTCTTCTTTCTACTATAACTTACCTGATCAAGACTGGCCAACCTATAGACTAAGCCCAACTCATTATAGACTATATATATGGGCTTTATGAAATTGGCCATGCCTCCCATAAGAGAAAGAAGAACATAGCCTTAGGACAACTTGTGACAAACATTCTTGATAAGAAGTACGATCTAGTTCATCCTGATCCTCACCTACAAACTCCTATCTACTATACTAATTTTTCATTCTCAGCAATTTTTACAAGAGGTGATGGAAGTGGGATTCTGAGGGAGAAGGGGGAGCACCTACACCTGCACCTGCGCTTGTGCCTGCTCGTGGACCATCCTTTCAAGATATGGTCTAATGCTTTTGACTGATTTGAGAGTCATTCTAATCAACACTTTGATCAAATTGAGACTCACCTACAACAGTAGGATGCTCAATACCAACAGGACATGGGCTGGGTTTGAGGTTAGTTTGACTAGATGAACACAAATGTGGCTATGATGAGTAGCTATTTTACTTTCTCCATCCAGCCACCTCCTCCAGACCAGGGCCCCTCCGAGTGATAGATGTACTTCTCTGTATTTGTCTTTGCCAGTACTTCTGATATGATGTGATGACCTTTATAGTTTTTGTGACTGTCTTTTATTTTTGTTTTTGTGGTTGATGATCTATGTAGTTGAATTGATATCATGTGAGCTTTCTTGTATTATCTTATTTTGATATCAATAAAACATGTCCTATTTTTTATTTAGTTGATTTTGTTCTTTGTTTTGAAAATGTTCGTTAGCCTATATGATCATCCTGACTTAATCGATCTAAAAAGTGATATAATAAGATCAGCAACACAAAAATTGAATTCATTAGAAAATCTAATTTTTCAAAAATTTAAAGTTAGATTATAACTAGATCAAGTTTAAGGCTATCAATCTCATGTTCTTTTTATTTATAAAAAAAACTTTAATATTATTATTATAATTTTGATGTCTTATTATTCTTTTATTTCTCTTTTCAATATAATTATCTATGTACTTAAAAAAAATGAGCTTTTAGATTATTGATTTTGGAAAGATCAATTAAAAAATGGAGATGTACAAGTGTACAAAATTAAAAGAATGCTCAATTGTTTGCAAATTAAAAAGAGGCACAAAATTAGCCCAAATATAAAAAGATGCACAAAGTGTGCCACAAATATTGAAAAGATGTGCAAAGTGCCACAAGTATATGTTCTTTCCTCTATCTTTTAATCTTCAATTCCAAATTAATCTAATATTCAATTATATTTTGTATTGAAATTTAATTTGAATTAATTTTTATTTCATCACCTTTGTAATAATTCTCCTTATCTTATTGTCTAAAATGATTCATGACATTGATATATTTTTCCTTGTCTATGTTATAACTTAATTTAAATGGTATGAATCTTTATTTTTCTCTAATGAACATTTATCTTGTTATTTCAACTATAACTCAATCTCTTTAGGATCAATTATCAAAGGATTCTCATATAACTTCTTACATTTCTGTAGTTTGTTTCTTCTCTTTTTGTTGTTATCAAAAAGGGGGAGATATTATTTGACATTTGAATGTTTTGTTCATGTTTTATTTTGTTATTTTATTCTGTTCGTGTTTTATGATTTATTTCTCATTTTAGTATTTTTTTAGTGTCATTTTATTTATGTGTGTAAAACTTAAAAATTAAAAAATGTTTTTTTTGTTTATAATAAAAACCCCTTATTTTCACATGCTTATTCATTTAGGGGGAGTCTAGGAGAAATTTAGGATTTTCAATATTACTCGATAATAATTATTTTTCCATCATAAAAAAGTGAGAGATTGTTGAGAGAGTTGCTACTTAGCTTTGAATGTTTGACATTCTTGCAACATATGTTTTTGATGATTCTAAATATTATTATTTTGATTATTATTTTCTCCAAACACATTTTGAAAGAATTATTTTGCTCTTGTGTGTACTAACATTTTAGAGAAATACTACTCCAGATTATTGAAGACTTCAAATCAAAATCAGTTTAGAGTTATTATAATTTGAAGTTTGTATTTTTAATTTTATTGAGTTTGAGAGAGTGTGATTGTAATTAAGTAACTAAGCACACACACACACACCAAGGGAGAGTTCTTAAATTCATATTGTTAAACTAATCATATAGTACAAACTTAATTCGTACGGGATGATCTTGTCAGTTATTTTCCCCAACGAGCAATGGAGCGAACGAGAAAATGTCAAAAAATAAATTTCTAAGTATAGATCATACGGACGATATTTTTCGTTCGTACCGAGACGATCTCCTATGGTTCAACCTCGAACACTATTCATACGGATGATATTTTTTGTTTATACCGGGATGATCTCCTCTGGTTCAACCTCGAACACTATTCGTATGAATGATATTTTTCGTTCATACCAGGACAATCTCCTCTAGTTCAACCTCAAACACTATTCGTACAGATGATATTTTTTGTTCATACCGGGATGATCTCCTGTGGTTCGACCTCAAACACTATTCATATGGATAATATTTTTTATTCGTATCGGGATGATCTCCTCTAGTTTAACCTCAAACGTTATTCGTACGGACAATAATTTTTTATCATACCGAGATGATGGGCTCTGGAGCGTGCAAAAATGAAGTTCATACGGATGATATTTTTTTATCATACCAGGATGAAGGGCTCTGGTGTGCTTTTGTTCATTTCATCCTGCTGGTTTGTTCATACACATTTTGACATTTCTTCTATTCGTACCAGACGAACACAGTTTGTACTTGACAAAAATTGGGTATGAATTCATTTCATACTAATTCATAATGAGTTCGTACATAACAGTTTTTAAACTATTCGTACGTATGAAATATGATCGTATGGGATGATCGTAGATGGTCAAAATTAAAAATTTCAATTTTCTAGACGATTTTTTGTGTCCTTTCTATAAAATGTCCATTAAAAACTAACCATAATCTTTTTGTCATTTCGTCTTTATGAATGGTAAAGGGAAATTGAAGGAGAGAGTGAGAGAGAATGTTTGAAGGAGATTTCTTCCTATTAGAGCATGAATATATCACTTGGTTACTCAAGGGTAAGGATCTCTATGTGTTATTTTATATTTTCTTCACTCTTTTCTCTTGTCCTCCTAGATTTCTCATGTGAAGATCTTTCAAGAAGATTTGGTTCTCTACCAACACTCTAGGAGTGTGAATAGCCGAGGGTTCTCTGCCTACACTTGGAGAGTGAACAGTTAAGGGTTCTTTGCCTACACATGGAGAGTGTGAACAGCTGAAGGTTCTCTGCCTACACTTGGAGAGTGTAAAAGGATGACGATTCTCTGCAACACAGGGGATTGGAGGAAGAGAGTTTTTATAAAGACTTCTCCGTCTTACTGTGGGGGTAAAAGGAGAGTCACTTTGGTATAGTGCAATACCTAAAGTTGGAGACTTCAGGCAGTGGATGTAGGTCGTGTTTAATCGAACCACTACAAACTTTTGTATTTTTTTATTTATGCTGCTTATTTACTTTACTTCAAGTTTATTTTTCTATAGTTCAAAAGTCATTTTTAAAAAAACTTAAAATCTACTTGCTCAAGTTCATAAATTGGTTACTATCTTTTTAAAATCCAAGAAAGGGCTAAAAATTTTAAATTACCAATTCACCCCCCCCACCCCCCCTCATGGTTAGACTGTGGACATTAGCTTAGGTCCAATAATCTATTCTAGAATCAACAAGATTCAACATAGACAACATGGATTTTATGCGCCTAGTTAGTTAGCTATCATTCCGTTTCAGGCAGGATATAAGTCCAAGATGTATTAGCTATGACATAGGTGTTAGTGTTGGGTGTAGAACACTAAACCCACTCTAAATTTAAGGTTCAAGGCTACTACATTCGATGTCTTGTAGTATGCCTCATCGGTGGTTAAGTTTCCTTTTCTTTAGGGACTATAAATCCTACATATCCACTTCACATAGTTGACGCCACCTCTATCTTTCCCTCCTATATGATTTAAGTGTGTTGTTTTCTTTTCTCTAATTTCCTCTCACTACCTTGGTCCCTTCGTATGTTGGTATGAACCGTGCATGTTGACTAAGCCCACTTGAACCCTTTCTTTCCCTTTGAGTAGGATTTCTTAATCTACCCTCTATGTTAATCTCTTTTGGAAAGAATAATGTCGGATCCTTAATTGAGAGTATTTTCAGGCTCCAGCCAGAGATATAATTAACCAAGGGGACTTACGCCCGTGGGAAATGGAATTCCATCAACAAATAAACCTCACTTGAGCTGATGTATCGGGTGGTGGAAATCCGTTATTTCAATCAAGTCATGCATTTTATTACCCATCAGGGTGCGTTGGGGAGAGTCGCTATTCTTAATGATTAATTGTATGTGAGATCTAATCTGCCCTTCCATTATCTCGCTTCTGAAGACTACGAAGGCCTGGTATCATCTCGTCCTTTGAGATGGTGTGGTCTTATACCATTTGTACTCTTTATCCTGCACAACGGATACCCTTTTAGAGGTCTACAATACACGACTAATCGTAGCACTCACCACGGTGCTCTCTTTGCAAACCCACGGTGTCATCATGCCTACCAAGTGTTAATACATATAATTTATTTGCTAAAACCCCAAGAGCAGGGGCACCTCCCAAGGGTAAAACATTAAATTTCCTAAACATGCAAACATGCCCTTGAGACTCTCTCTAAAATACGTGAAGACTCTCACATGCATACAAAATTTTCCCAAACACATGCAAAAAGGTTGAAATACACATATTGAATATGATACCTTAGATTTAGTAAGGTTAAAATAGGTTGAACTGAATACTGAATTTAGAGGTGTCATAACTCTCCCCTCTTTAAGAAAATGTCACCCATGATACTTCGAAACCGAGATCTCAGATCACAGAAATAGTTTGAGATATAACTATCTCATCGCAAACTCCTTCTCCCAAGTATCCTATCTTTTATTTATGTTTTTTCAGTAAAATTTAATCATCAAAATATGTTTTTTCCTAAATTTTTTAATGTCATAATCAATAATCCTTTGTAGTTATTCCATGTAGCTCGGATTAAGATTCAAAAAGTGTTTAGAAGGTTTATAATTTTGTTTATTAGTTTATTGGTCTTAGAGGATGGTTATGAAGTCGGAGAAGTGTTTTGAATAGTTTAGAGAAGATGTTTAAGAGAGTTTATAAGTAACATAGAAGAAATAAAGAGAACTTTATAATCTCACCAAAACAAGACACATACTTGAAGCCACCAAGCACTAAGAAAATGAAAAGAAACAATCCACATAATTTTTCTATAAAAAGCAAAAAATAGTAATTCATTTTAGCCCATATTATAGGCATTACAAGACTAACTTTTGGGAGAAAATGGAGAGAAAAAGGGAGGGGTTGATGGACCTTAAAGAGGAATTCCATGTACCCATTTTTTTATGCCTCATTCATACCTAACTAATGTTTAGCTGATCATATATACTTCTAGATGACAAATAAAATATAAATTACATTTAAAATACATAGAAATATGGGCTCATATTAACTCTTGACTATGTTCTGATAATTGGTCAATTTTTTAATCCTTTCCTTGGGATTTGGTCCTAGCTCTTATAACTATGTTTTATCTTAATTATCTTCATCCATATAATGTGCTAGAAAACAAGTTTTTCAAAGACAAAAATATAAAAACTCATTCTTAGTCAAGCCTGACTATGTCAAGAAAAATCAAACAATTCAAATTAAATTTTAAGATTACACAATTAAGCTAAGCCTAACCAAGCCATACCAAATTAAGTCAAGCAAAGTAAAGCTTAACCTTTTGAAACCTAATAAATCATTGCCAATCAAAACTAAGCTAATGCAAGTAAACTCAAACATAAATAAGTTTAACCAATCTATTCCAAGCTTAACCTCATCTTTCTTTACCTAACTTGGCCTAACCTAATGAAATATAACCTAGCAAAGCTTATCTCAGAATACTTATGTTTAGCCAATCCAAGTCATGTTAAAGACCATGGGTTGTCTCTCCATAGGACCCTTCGAACCTCTATGTTAGACTAACCCTAGTTTATCATTAAGAGGTGTATGAAATCTTTAGAAGACTAAAAAAATAAATAAATAAAAAGCTTTAGAAGACTCCCTGGGCCTTTAAAAGCCAATTTGGAACACTCCATTCCTTCATAACTTCATTTATAAAAGGTTAGAGTCAATATAGAACACAAATCCCACATGAACCCATCGGTGGACTCCACGGGCTTAATTGGAAAGGACTGCTAGCTAAACCTATATAATTGATTCAAAAGCTTGATTTGAATGTCTCTTTATAATATAAGATAAGCAAGGGTTTTATGATTTTAGGAATTTTGAGTTATAATTTAGCCATCAAGGTTGAGCAACACAAGTATGAATTGTATGTAAATTCTTCTAAATAATGCAAAGTTTTATTTTTATCCTTAACTGCTTTTATATATTTATTTGTTTTGGCTCCTAAATATCAATTCCAATTATTTTTATTAAATTCTCTTATTTTTGGAAAATTCTAATGTAAAAAAATAGGCTTTCCTAAAGTCAAGCATACAAGTTCTATTATTACAATTATTTTTATTTATATGTGTAAATTAGGGTGTCAATATCATAAATTATATGTTTCTGAATGTTGGTCATGTTTTACTTTTTATTCGACTCTTTAACTAAATTTCAAATTGGAGTTCAGATCAAACTCATGTAACAGAGGTGACTTTTAATTTGGATTTTGGTTTAAGTTTTACAATTAATGATTTAAGCAATTTGTATACAATGAAATATAAAGTACTATATAAATAAAATATCATAGATATAGTACAATAGTGTTGCATTCTGGAGTATTCACAGCGGTAGAGAAATATAAAGTTTAATGTCTTAGATCTGTATGAAGATCCAGCATGAATATAGATAAAGAGAGAGGGTGCAGCATTCATAGGAGACACTAGGATTTTTACATGGAAAACTTTCAAAAAGGGGGAAAACCATGGGGCTTAGCTCAATTTGAATGAATCCACTAGTATTTGAAGTTGATTACAAATGTGGCCCTTTATTGGGGGAAGGCCTTAGCTTGATGTACATCATATATAAAACATTACATGGCGGGAAAATGAAGAATCACTATTGATGTGTTCGTTTGGTTGGAAGGAACATATTTGACATGGGACAGAGGTTATAAAAACCATTGGCTGGCGACGGAGGTCAGAAGGACCATAGTCAACGAGTAATAGAGGTTGAAAGGACTATAGTCGGCAGGCAACGGAGGTCATAAAGGACTTTCTCTAATGATGGAGGTCAGAAGGATGACATAAGGTAGAAGTCCAGTGATGTACATAAGTCCAACGTTAGATAGAAGTCCGATAAATGTCCAACAATGGGCAGAAGTCTCGCGATGGGTAGAAGCCTGACGAAAGTCTGGTGATGGACAGAATTTTGGCATTGGGAAGAAATTCACCTATGAGCGGAGGTCCGATGTCGGGTAGAAGTTCAGCGTTGGGTAGAAATCAGGTTACAAGTGGAGGTTCAACATCAGGTAGAAATCCGATGTCAATCGGCGATCGGGCAGAACTCCGATGTTAGATGGCATTCGAGCAGAACTCCGACGTCAATAGGCTGCCGGGTGGAAGTTTGGCAGTGGTCAAGGAAGAGTCTCTGACAAGATATATCTCTTTCTTCTCTTCCTTTTATTCTTGCTTCCTTGATTAATTCTGGCGTTAGTTGGTTATCAAGAAAAATTTTGGCATCGATCGACTGCCGGGTGAAAGTCAAGCGGTGGTCGAGGAGGATTCTCTTCTTTGCTTCCTTCTCTTCTCTTCTTAAATTGGGCATCCTTCTTCCCCACTTTAGGAGTCCCTCTCTATCAGAAATAAGGAGTCTATTTATAGTTTTCTGAGAGTAGCATGTCACGTAAATAGGAGGAAGAACTAGGGTAAATTGAGAGTGGTTCGGATGGACGACAGCTGTTGAATCCCTCGATTATGGACAGTTTAGTGAGCATCTAAATGCCTCAATAATGTCAAAATTTGGCAATCATAGGTTCGTTGGATTCATCTCGCCAAGCCATTCAATTCGACTATAAGCATGTCAAGTTTGGAAACTGTTTGGTAATCCAAATTATACTTTGAACCTTTCAAATTAGCTTCGGTTCTTTAATTTGGACTTAATTTGGCTCAGATTGAGTCGAATGTGGTGTCATTGGATTTATATTTCTGAGACGTTCAGTTTAACTATAAGTTTGCTGAAAAAAGAGTTCATCTGGCTTCCAATTAAATTTTTGAAGCTTCCAACTTGACTTTTGCCTCGAGATTCATGCCCGATAAAGATAATTTTCTGATGACATATCAAATAGAAGGAAATAACCTACTTTGGAAAGTGAAAGGATGTATCATATCCAACATCTAGTGCGTGTTAGGTTATACCCATGTCCCACTATTATTTATTTATTCATTTATTTTTATTTTTAAATTTATTTAATTTCTACCAAAGGGTGATTTTAATTTTAAGTGATTTACAACTTCTATTTAAATTTAAAAGAAAGTGATTCCATTTTAATTTTAGACTTTAAATAATTATTTAAATATATAATGTTCTTTTTTTGGGGAAATTTTGGACATAGACCATTTTATTAAAATAAAAAAGAAAATTACAAAACCAACCAGTTGCGGAAAGTAACAACAAAAAAAAACTAAAATTACAAAAAAAAAATGAAATTCATTCTATAACAGGTATAGAATGAAAGCTAAAACAAAACTGAGAAATAAACAAAACAAAAACTGAGAGAAGGATCAACAGCTTTCATAAAATCAAAGCTAGAGAAGATGAGTCGTAGTCGAACTCCTTTGGTCAAAAGACATCCAGTCTTGCAAAAGTTATCCAAGTGAATGTCAGTCAGTAGGTTCCAATCGTAAGGTTATTCAGCATCGAACCAGCGTATACGATAAAACCATGGTTCCCAGTCCCAGCAATAGCCCAGCCTCATAAGATTAGTCTCCAAAAGCTCCAAAATTCATCTCCCTGCCTTCTTAGTCCATTTCCCTCCAGCAAGATAACGATCCAAACATGAAAGAAAGACCAAATACAGATTAAGTAAATGATATTTGGAAGAGTTCTTTTTAGTTCCTCATATTTTTTCCAATTTGATGCTTTCAATTTGATGGTATTTCTAACAGAATAGCAGAGGAACAAAGGAGAAATCCCATTCCTAGAGAAACGTATGTTGTTCCTTTCAATCCGAAGAAGATATGACAAGGTAAATAAAGTTTTTCTCAATGCTGGAAAGTTCATTCATTTGATCAAAATGATCAAGCAATTGAAGCAAATTCAGTCTAATAAAGAACTTGTTAAAATGAGGAAGTAAATAAGAGATTACTAAAAAAGGATAATCACATTCAAAGAATAAGTGTTTATGATTCTCTATATTATTCTGGCAAAAGGCGCAAGAGGGATTAATGCCAATATTCCTTCTCAATAAAATATATGCTATTTTTAATCTCTCCAAAATAGCCATCCAAGTATAAACCGAGTACCGAATAGCATGCCAACTCGAATAGCATACCTTTTAAACCAAATATATTTATGCCAAATAACATCTATAAAATTCTCATAAAAACTAGCCAAATATAAATGATGGGTCGGGTTTGGTAAGCCATCCCAAAGTAAAGCCTGTTACTTACCAATAGGAATATTCATGATATCATCCATCACAATCCTAGGAGTATCCATATTCATTCTCCAACTGTTCTCAGAAATAAAATAATTAACTTAAACAAAATAATCAACAGGAGGATTAATTATTTCAGTAATAGCTTCGCCATTACACCATGGATCCCAGTAAAAAGAAAAGTTGTTGTTGTCAGTAATTTGAAAAGAAATTTTATGCTTTATATTGCCAACTACCTCATAAATAAGTTTCCACATTTTAGAAGCATCAAACGAAGGAGATTTCCAAGAGGAAAAGATTTTCCCTTTATACCAAATTGCTAAACCACTATCCCGGGTCATAATTCTCCTAATAAGAGAACAAATGAAGCTATGATAAAGAGATTTAACAGAGACCACCTGCAGTCTTAGGGGTGCAAATAGTTGACCAAGCAATGGTTTGCATTTTCTTATCTTTAGTATTTCCATGGAATAGAAATCTAGAGCACAACCTCTCAAAAATTTTGCAAGAATTTTTTGGGTATAAAACTCCCCCTAATCCAATAAGCAAGATTATTAGCAATAGAGAACTTGAGAAATTGGATTCTCCCTGTAAGAGATAAGAATTTCACTTTCCAACCATCTAGTTGACCATTACTTTTGTCTAAAAGGGGTTGAAAATGAGAGGCGTTTAACTTATTAGATGTAATAGGCAAACCAAGATAAAAGAGGCAATGAGCTGTACTAGTAATCCCCAAAATAAACTTCTCAGGGAAATCTTTAGATCTCATACGATTAATAATAAAATCCTTGGAAGGGGGGTGAGTAGACATGCGAGTTTTCCAAAAATCAAAAGGAAGGTTGTCAAACAAAAGAGATCATGTTATAGAATATCCTTCAGTTGTATTACGATTCCCAAAGTTAGCCATGGATCAAATTCAAAAAGTTTTCAAACTCAATTTTTATGAATCCCTCTCTGATACCACTCAAAAGTTTGTTAGGGATGTTAGGCCCTATGAACTAGTCCCTAGGCTAACCAAGAGGGGGGATGAACTGGTATTTTAAAAATCTTTAAACAAAAGAACAATTATCTCAAACCAAAGTCACCACAGAAAAATAAGTGCGGAAGCAGTAAAAAGAACACAAGGGTTTATAGTGGTTCGGTCAACTTGACCTACGTCCACTCCCCGGAGGCGCCCTCCGAGTATTGCACTACCAACGTGACTCTCCTTTATCCCCCACAGCTAGGCGGAGAAGCCCTTACAAAAACACCTCCTTTTTGCCACACCCGGCAAAGCAGAGAACCCCACTCCTTTTGCTCCTCCTGAAGTAAGCAGAGAACCTCGACCAATCGCTGAAGCTTACTTCTCCCAACCCTTCCAAGGATAAGAGACTCTAGTGAAAGAAGAAGTGGAATAATGCTTAGAGCAACCCTTGTGAACTCCCTCACAAGCTCCCCCTCACAAGATCCTCTCTCTCTCTCCTCTAGGTTTTCTCAAGGTAAGACAGCAGCCAAGGATGTTTAAAGACATTGAACAATAACTCTTAAATAGAAGAGCTTCAAAAGAGCTCAATAAATGCAAGTTACCGACTTTATCGTCTAGGATGATAATAATATCGTCATATACGATCAGTTCAAATCATAGATGATCGGCCAGAACATCGCCCTGAAAAATGATCTGGATGATTGAAAATTGGCTTGATCGTCCAAGCTGATCTCACGATCGTCTCGGACAATCAATTCAAACCAGAGGAAAATTGTCCAGAGCATCGTTCTAAATTCGAGTTATCTGATCCTGATCAGCCAGAACATCGCCCTAAATTTATGCTGGCCGATATTTATCGTCCAGGAGCAACTAAGAGTTTTTGAATAGATCGTCCAGGCCGATCGTGAAATTGTCCAGGACAATGTGATCGTATCAATCATCCTTAATTGCTTCCTTGATTTCTAGATCATTTTAGGCATAATTTGTGTAATATCGTCCAGGACGATCTCACGATCATCCAGGCCGATTTCCAAAAATACAGAATACCTAAATTGATCATGGTGGCTATTTCTTTCTGTTTTAAGCATATCGTCCTGGCCGATAAATGTATCGTCGAGGATGATCAGTTAATTACGGCTGCCTTAACTAAGAAATTTTGATTAAGGTTTCTGTTTTAAACCTGATCGTCCAGGACGATATAAATATCGTCCGGGACGATGTGAGTAAAAATAGAAATTCTAAATCACTAAAGTGTGTGTGTGTGTAGGGTTACTTAGCATTAGACACTTCACAAGATTACAATTGACTCAAGAAAGGGAGAAAGAAAAAATACAGACTGATTCAGACCTAGTCTATGTAATTTTGATCTGGCTCCATTTGTCGTCTGATCTCTTAGCCCTGAAATGTCAGTAGAGAAAGGCAGTCAAAGTGTTTGCTATCATCAAAATCACAATCCATGAAACCAAGTTTACAACAATCTATTCCTAATAAAACTAGCCTGGCTATCATAAATAATGAGGGGAAGAACATGTTTCAATCTGTTAGCCAGAAGCTTGGCCACTATTTTATAAAAAAACATTACACAGAGAAATCATTCTAAAGTCAGAGATAGAATTAGCATAAGAATTCTTAGGAATGAGGATAATAGTGCTAGCCTTAACACTTTTAGGGAAATGACCAAAATTCATAAAAATTTTAACAGCATTGCACACCTTGATCCCAACAACATCCCAATTATCCTTATAAAATTCAACCGTAAAACCATCCGGCCCTGGAGAAGAACTAGTGGGAAAAGAGAAGACCACCTCTTTAATGTATTGATTGGTAAAAGGACCAATCAAGGAGTTGGAAGCCTCAAAAGTAAGCATATTACCAGTAGGAATAACCATAGAAGTAGCTTTAGAAGGAATTGGAGAATTAAAAAGCTTACTGAAGTGCTTAATTAAAGCTTGGACAATACAATTATGATCATTCAAAATATCGTCAGCACTAGATAACACTTTAATAGTATTAATATTATTCTTACTTCTGATCCAAGCATAAACAAAATCCATATCTTCTTCACCGGCAGATAACCATCTAGCTTTAGCTCTTTGAATCAGCCAAGAAGCCAAGGAAATTTGATAATTAGATAGTAAATCATTGATATCTTTTAATATGGAGCTGAGAGAATCATCCAAAGGATGTTTCTCAATCTCATGCAGATAAAACAGTTGCTTCTCTTTAAGATCATCTATTGATTTAGAAATGAAATTAGCATAATTCCAGCTTTTCTTTTTGAGAAGCCTTTTTGGAGTTTGTAAGCTGGAGCACAGAGAAGTAATAGGACTAAAAGAGGGGAAATTAAGAAAAGCATCTAAAGGCACCTCTTTAAAGCCAGTTTGACTGGACTAATAATTTTTAAAAGAGACATGGAGGGTTTGTGATGAACTATGTCAAAGTGGATCAAGAAAGGAGAATGATCAGAGCAGTTCGGAGGATCAACTTTATAGTAAGATTTAGGATAATTATCCAACCATTCTATATTTATTAAAGCCCTTTCAAGCTTACACTGAATAGGATTATCTCTTTGTTGATTAAACAAGTTATAGTACAAGCCGGCTAAAGCAAGATCAGAGAGTTCACAGTCAAAAATAATATTATTAAAGTCCCCAAGCCAAGTAGGATTAGAGGGGGAGCCTCCCAGCTTCTCCTGATCATATCTATAACAATTAAAATCCCCAACTAAAATCCAAGGTTGGGAAATATTATTGGCCAGCTCTCTAATATTGTTCCAAAGAGATTTCCTTTCACCTGGAGTATTAGCCGCATAAATAACAGTAATAAAAAGGAAGTAGAAGAATCTAAGGAAATCTTCCCATGAATAAACTGGGAAGAAGTAACACTGGAATTAAAAGAAATAAAAGACAAATCCCATTTAACCCAAATTCTGCCAGGAGAGGAGACATCAAAATTGTGATAGTTACCTTCATTCTTAAAAAGCTTGTGAGAATTAACAAACTATGAATCATTGAGCGAGGAATGCTGAATTTTAGCTTCAATAACACAAAACATTTTCAACTTGTAACTATTAATAAGATTTTTGCAGGCAAGAATTTTATCCGGCCTGTTAAAACCTCTCACATTCCAACATGCAATAGGAGGAGGAATCATTTGGATTTAGATGAGGAAGGTTTTTCCTTTTTTGGCAATTTTGGCTTTATTGGGTTTTTTAGCAGGAGAAGGAGGAGGTTTAATCACTTTAGGAGAAATCTATAGCGGAGAGTTATTTTTACTAAGAGGGAAATTTGAATGAGATAAACCAGTTCTCTGAGAGGAAACGTCTTCCATATCAGAATCTTGCTGGGGCTTAGATAGAACTTCACAATTCAAAATATTGAATTTATTATTTAAAGGAATATCCGGAGCCATTTGAGTATTAATATTGAGACTAGGTTCAGAGGAGGAAAGCTCTTATGTGGGGAAATTAAGATTGGGAATACTGAGATCCTTTTCCATAATTGTTTTAGCATTTTGAGGAGGGGGTTGTAACAGATCTCCTGCAATTTCTTGCTGACTGGGAGGTTCCGGGTTAGAAGGAGAAGCGGGTTTGGAATTGGGATCTTCAGAAACAGGGGTCGGAAGTAAAGAAGGAAGCTTAGAGACTGTGCGGGGTCGATAACGGGTATGACTACTGGTACTCCTACCTTTGAGAGAAGGTAAGTTACTTGTATTCAAGGTTTGTTAGAAGAATGTATAAGAGATCCACACGATTCATAAGGAATCGGTTTCCAATCATAAACCACTTTTTGGGTAAAATCCTCTCCATCAATATCAATCGGAATTTCTTCATGAAGTTTAGAATCTTTAGAAATCAAAACACAACCATAAGTGGTTTTCCTATAAAACTCACAATTTTTGAGACACCCGAAGGGGTCCAAAGAGCGAGCGGAACATCTAAAATTTTTACCCAAATCGGGATGGAAGCAGATTCATCCCTTTTTGGTTTGAATTTTGGAGACCATTGTTAAAGAACAAATGGTTTACCGAGGAGAAACCAGGGACCTCCAAACCAAACCATATTGTAATAATCAATATTATTGAATATCAGTAAGAAAAAACCATCAGATAACGAAAGAAGCGAGAGGGAATCCTTCACATGCCACAGTTTTTTATGGCTGTAAGCAGCCTTTCATAATAAGGTCTCTGACCTATAGAGTAACTAATAAGAGACAAGTTCCAGAGAGAAATACCTTCTGAGAGATCATCTACTTTAAAGGAAAGTTTCTGATCTGGAGGGATAAAGGACATAGGAAAAACCTCAGCTTGAGATACCGGATCCGATGTAAAGTTGTTCGTCCAAGGAGCTGGAGCAACTGAGGAATATGGATCATGGAAGAGGAGGAAAATCAGAAGATTCTCAAGCCATCATCCCTGGGATAAAGGGGCAAAAGTCCCCTGAGCGAAAAAACATTAAGGTGAGCTTACAACAAAAATCACAAGAGAGTGCTTTAAAAATTCTAAACCCTACTGAACTACAAACCAAACTATTGTCCAACCTAACCTGGACTATTCATTTCGTAATGAATGATATTTATTCATCATCCCTGCCAAATTCTATGTATTTCAGCACAATTATTCGATGGAATTTCTCTCTATACAAAGTACTGTTGTATATTAAACATTAAATGACTTAAGGGACCAAATTATGGCATAAAAGTCATGTCTTCTAATTCAACATGATAAATTGGCTTTAATAAAAATATTCATAAATAATTAACAATAAGTGATTAAATATTAATAGTAATTGATGTATCAGATTTAGAAGTAAATATCATTACTCTAAATTAGAATTTGAGTACTTGTCTCACTCCTTAAACTGTGTCTCTTTTACTTTAATACTTACATCTACATGCAATCATTTTGCAATGGTACTTAAGTATATAAATTTATATTTTTATTAATATTATTAATTTAATTTAATATCTAACATATCATTTTAATTATATATATATATAAATATATATAAATATATATATATATATATATATATATATATATATATATATATATATTATATATATATATATATATATATATATATATATATATATATATATATATATATATATATATATATATATATATATATATGAACAGACATGAGCTAAAAAGGAGGAATAAAAGAAAAGTTAATGAGATATAATGAAACCTAGCATGGTTGTATACGTGAACATTTGATTGATATTGCATTATTGGCTATTTGACACAAGCATATTTGTAATATTATCATACAAGAAAATGTCATAGGAGCTATGAATTGTTATTCTTTTAGGTTGATACATAAACCCTTTGCTACTATATAGCAACTCTAATCTTTTTGGTTGTTCATATTGCATGTCTCATTCTCTTGTCATTTATGTTTTAATAGGTAGAAGTTAGTTGTTGGATTTAATTTCTCAAACTAACTTGTTGCCAACTTTTCCATTATAGGTCCTATCAATGTGTTAGGTGGATCATCACTAGAGGAGTAGATTTATCAACCTTAGAATGTATTTGGTATTTTATGTGTTTATAGTAGTACTTTTGTATTTTCTTTTTGAGGGATGGTTAATTTTATTTCTATAGTTGCTTCTTTTTGCTCTTTTTCCATGTAAGTGGTTGGTTCTATTTTTTGATGTATGTTGTTTGGATTCATAGTAGCGAAATAAAACTTTGATTTATCTTTATTACGGGCTAGAATATAAACAGTAATAGAGTTATTATTCTACATCTTAGAGTTGTACAGATATCAAACTCACACACAGAGAACATAAGATTTTTTTTTATGTAAAAACCCCTGGAAGGGGGAAAAACCATGGGGCCTAGCCCACTTGAAAATGATTCCACTAGAATTTGAGTTGAGTACAATGGGATGACTCATCCTTGAGGGAGATTAGATTACAAATGTCAACCGTATGGTTGTAGTTTAGTGACAAACATGGATGAAAGTCTGGCATCAATGGGTGGCCCAGCGAAACTCTGGGCTTCAGGTGGTGGTGCGATGGAACTCCGGTGTTAGGTGGTGGCCCCGCAGAACTCCCGATGTCAGGTGGTGGTTCGGCAAAACTCTAGGCATCAGGTTGTGGTCCGACGAAACACCGGGCAGTGGTCGAGGAGGAGTTAGGGCAAAAGCAATATCTGATCTCTCTCTTGCTCTCTTACTTGGGGTCCCTTTTCAAGAGAAAGGAATGGTATATTTCTAATTTTTCTAGAGTGGTATGGCCTATAAATAGGAGGAAGATCAAGGGTAAAGAGGAAGTGGTTTGGGTGGACGACCGACATTGAATCTCTTGATCCTAGACCATTTACTGCGCATTTAATGTCTTAGTGATATTAGAATTTGGTGATCTTGGGATCGTTCAATTCGTCTCATCGAGATGTTTAATTCGACTATAAGCATGTCATGTTTGGAAATTGTTTGGTAATTCAAATTGCTGCTTGAACCTTCCAACAGCACTTTGGATCCTTGATTTGGACCCATTTGGGCTCGAATTGAGTCTAATTTAATGTCATTGGGTTTGTAATTCCGAGACACTCAGTTTGACTATAAGTTTGCTGAAATCGAAGTTCAGATGATCCCAAATTTAATTTTGGAAGTTTCCAACTAGATTTTGCCTCGAGATTCACGCTCGATCAAGATAATTTTGGATGATACATCAATCTTCATTTGTTTAACCTAATATATTTTATTTATATTACATGTTTATGAACTTTCTTTCTTGTGCGTACAAAATATTTTTTTCTATCCCATTCTTCATGTCCCGTGTTGTCAGGGTGTATAGCATTTCGTACTTGGGGTGTGATGATAACTATCTTATTTAACACCTCTTTTTATGTTATGTTATTTTTGAGGATATGATATTAGGTGCATTAAAGTAGGATAATGGGTTGGGTTTTGGTTCAACCCAATTCGAGTTAACTAAAACTCGATCCATTTAATAAATGAGTAAAAAAGGTGGATCCAAATCCTACCCGATAGCTCATTTTGATTAAAAAAATATTATTTTATGATTTATCACTACAAATTTTATTTTAATTGATAAAAAAGAAGATCTTACAACAAAAAAAAGGAAAAAAATAAATGGGTGGTCACTCAGGTCAAAAATGAGTTTGTGGGCCAACTCGAACTTGACATTTTTAGTAAACATGTTAGAATTTAGACTCGAACTCAACCAGATTATTAAAAGTGTCAACCCGGATTCAAATTTTGGTTCGGGATAGCATTATGTTGATGAGTTGAGTCTTTTATTGACACCCTTATAATGAGATTCATTGAAATCTATCTTCAAATGTGTTAACATTATGAAATTATGTTATGACCCAAGATCAAATTTGAAAGAATTGTATATTTTTAAACGCTTAAATAGTTAACCAAATTTTTTATGAATTCATCATTCTAAATTACTCCAGTGGAAGCATCTAAAATCATATACTTCATAATCTTTCATTATATTCATTCTCCCAAAATTATATACAATAGGCACAAACTAAAAAAAAAAAAATTATCAATAGATCTTGACTACAAAAGAATAACAAGAATATAAACAAAATCTAAAGGAAAATTTGAGGATCTCTGACAACTTTACTCTACTTGGTCATGATCTCTTTTCTGACCTAAAATTATTAAAATTCATTTAATAAGTTAAAAAACCTAACAATAACTCAAATTCCTTAAAGCTTCCAATCCAAGATTTGAAGAATAAATATGCATTCTCAGTTCAGTCAATATAAAAAATAACATTCATAAGGCTCAAAATAATTAATAATAAAAGCAGAAATCATTTCAATGAATCAATAATGGTATAAGAATCAATTTATCCGTAAAGCAATCATACTAAAATCATTTGAAAATTAGTAAAGGAATCATTACATATAAGCGTCAATATCTTCAATCTTATCTATCTTATCTAATGCAATTAATACATATATATTTACCCATTATGATCTATTTATCAATACTATCAATGCATATATACTTCAATATATGATTTCCTAGGCAGGATATTCAGCTTTAATGTGTTGTTTTTATTCTTTCATATGTTTATTCTTATTAAAATATCATTATCATTACATGTGACTTTCAATAAATCATTAAGAGTTGTTACTCTCTGTCTGTCATCATAATCGATCATCAATTACAAGCTACAATCGAGATAACACCATAAATCATCTTTAAATGAAAGCTCATCTACCCACCAGTCTACATAAGGTATTATATTTTAAGAGCAATCCCAAATTAATTTAAAGTGTTAACGACCAACCTTTTTTGATTTAATAAAATCCATCTTAATGTATGAAATAAAACATGAAATGCTCAGTTCTATAAAAGCCGGGAAATCTATATATCAATTTATAGCTTCAAAAAATCATAACGTTTATTTCACGAGATAAATTTCTGTAATATTACAATCAAATATTCATAAAATTTTAATATATTATATACAAAAAGTTACACGGGGAAAGTGCAATGAATTAGAAGAAAATACTTTTTTGTTGATTTATGAGAGAATAAATTCGTCTAACTCAAAATCATTTAAACCCATAGTGAGATTCAGGCTACTTACAACAATTAGAATAAATCTCTGAACAAAATCGAGGGATAGAAATACCCCAAATGCTTTCTCTCTTCGTTTTCTCTTCCTTCCTCTTACTCTCCCGTTCTTCATTCCTAAGCAAGATACGGTGGTGGGGGAAGAGGCGGCAGCTTAATGCTTAGAATATTAGGATTTAATATATATAAAAATATTTTTAGTGCCTTAACACTGTAGCTCATAGACCCAGAGCTGCAGCGCTATATGCTGAATCCAAAATTACTGTTGAACAAAGACTCAAACGCCGTTGTGCTACAAAGCACATCGTCGAAGTGCTATAGGTTAAATAGAAATTCAAATTTTCATATTTTTTTTTAATTTTAAAATACTTTTCATATCCTAAAGTTATTACACCTTATATCTCAATCAAATACTTTAAGTTAAAATAAACATATTACTTAATATAAAAACCTAAACTTCACATAAATTTATTGTGAGACCACGTGCATATATGCAAAAAACAAATCATATAATTATAATTCATATAAATTTTAATAATTATCACTAATATTATGGCAAATATATATAGAAAATTAATAATTCTTTGAATTTAATTAATAATACATTTTAACTAAGGGCTATTTGGTTAGAATACTTTAGGTTTTAAAATATTCCAGATGTAGGGGTTTTAACAGTTTTGATGTTTTATTGGATAAAAATGGAATTCAAAATAAAGAAAATGTAGTGTAATCTAATCTAATTTATTTTTGAGGTAAAGTAAACTCGCCCAGTTTTGAGCAAGATTGTTTTACACCTCAAGCAAGTTCGCATGACCCCACTGATCACCATCGCCAGCAACCTCCACCCGCCATAGGCCACCACCGCCTTAGGCCACCGTTGCCAGCATCTGATGGCTACCGCCACAACTAGCTAATGCCCATTGTCGCCACCAGCTAATGTCCACCGCTGCCACCCTCCGACCACCGTCGTTGATTGCTGACCACCATCCACCACTGCCATCACTAGCGGACACCACCTCTACCAACCTTCGACCGTCGCCACCGATAGACCACTTACTAGTAAGCTTAAGCATTTATGATACGAACCTTGTTATCTTTCATTTTATTTATGACAGGCTTTTTCCATGTCAAGTTTTCAATCCACCTTCTACCTAGACCATGCAATGCTTCAGATGTGGAGAGAGAAAGACTACTGGGTTAAAATATTGAAAGTAAGAGGGAGGACTGACTTTCCATTGTGGATAGAATGATGACAAGTTGATTGAGCAACAAGTTAGCCAACAAGAAGTGAGATTATGACTTCCATCTTGCCATTGTCATAAGGGAGTATAATTTTTTTTTTTTGCTTATTTAGAAGTTTTAAGGGATTTTTAAATAAGAACTTATGGCTATATGGTTGGGTTGTGCTAACATTGGTGGAAGGTCAACAGATCTATAGATTTTATTTGCATTTGAACTTCAATTTCTTCAACTAGATTTACTTGACTAATTTGGTTCTATTTCTATTTTAAAAAAAGTTTATGAAAACCTATTCTAATTTTTTTAATTCTTTATTTTAAAATTATTTACTAATTCAGAGAAGCCATCAAAATCTTTTTCTGGGCACATGAAAAACATCAATGGTTCTTTTTCCCTTTTGCTCCTCTCTCGCGACTCGCAACTCACAACCTCGAACACGACTTTCATTCTCCCTTTAGCTCCTCTCTCACCCTGAAACAAATACCGCCCATGGTAGATGTTTATTTTTAACCTTCCAAATGAGACAACAAACATAATTGCTTTATTTTAGCATCCCCCCCACCCACCAAAATAAAATTTTTGGCTCCACCACTTACCATTACCACTCTACACCACTACCTCTCCTTGGCTGTTATTTTTAAACTTATACTACATTCATTTTACTTCGAATTAAATAAAAAATTATTTATCTAAATTTATTTTAAACTCATTCAAACAACTCTAAAATATTTCCTTTTACACTGCATTTCTTTTATATTATTACTTTTTTAGCCCCCTAAACATCCCCTAAATGAAAGAATGCCACTCTTAAAATATATTCAAAGATCAATTTGATTATTTATAAAATATATTTTAAAAAATGATGATACTTATTGATTCCTGGAGTATTCACGGCGGTAGATAAAAATAAAGTTTAATGTCTTAGCATTGTACAAAGACCCAGCACACACACAAATAAAAAGAGAGGGTGCATCATTCACTATAGACATCAAGTTTTTTACGTAGAAAACCCCTGAAAAAGGGGAAAAATCATGGGGCTTAGCCCAGTATGAATGAATCCACTAGTATTTGCTGTTGATTACAAATGAGGCTCTTCTTTGGGGGAAGGCCATATCTTGATGTACATCTTATAGAATAAATTACATGGTGGGAGTACAAAGAATCACTATTGATATGTTTGTTTGGTCGAAAGGACTGTAGTCGGTGGGTGATGTAAGTCGGAAGAATCGTAGTCGGTGGGCTACAGAGGTCAAAAGGACTGCTGTTGGTGGGTGACGGAGGTCGGAAGGACCGTTGTCGATAGAGGTCAGAAGGATGACGTCAGGTAGAAGTCCAGTAATTGATAGAAATCCCACATCGGATAGATGCCCGACGAAGATCTGACAACAGGCAGAAGTCCCGCGTTGGGTAGAAATCTGGTGACGAGCGGAGGTCCATCGTCGGGTAGATGTCCGAATTTAATCGGGGGCTGGGGAGAAGTACGACATTAGATGGTATTCGAGAAAAACTCTAGAGTTACTTGGAGATCGGACAAAACTCTGATTTCACTTGAAAGTCGGGTGGAACTCCGACGGCACTTAAAAGTCGGGCAGAACTCCGGTGTCACTTGAAAGCCCGGCAGAACTTCGGCGGTGGCCAAGGAGGAGTTTCTTCCCTCCTTTTCTTCTCTTCTCCTCCTCTTCCTTCTTGCTTCGGCCCCTCTTAAGGGAAATTAGGGGCTATTTATAGTTTTTTGAGGATGGCATGACCCGTAAATAGGAGGAGGATCAAGGGCAAATGTGGAGTGGTTTAGATGGACATTCGATATTGAATCCCTTGATTGTGGATTGTTCATCAGTTATTTGAAGTTCTTAATGATATAAGAATTCAACGATCTTGAGCTCGTTGGATTCGTCTCATTGAGCTGCTCGATTCAACTATAAGCATGACATGTTTTGAAACCGTTTGGTAATCCAAATTGTGGTTTGAACCTTCCAACAACGCTTCGGGACTTCGATTCAGACCTCGTATTGAGTTGAATTTGGTGTCATTGGGTTCATATTTTGAGACGATCAGTTCGACTATAAGTTTGTTGAAATCAGAGTTCAGATGATCCCATATTTAATTTTTGAAGTTTCAAATTTGATTCTTGCCTTGAGATTCATGTCCGATCAAGATATTTTTTTGATGACGTATCAATACTTAGACGCATATGTTATAACTGATTTTTTAATATAAATTTATAGTCTAATAAAAATATCAATTTTTGAATAGGTAAGATATAAAAAAATTAGGAAACACTACTCTTTTTAGAATAATTACGTTCAAATAACCAAGTGAGCTCTAAATCCCAATCAAAGAGCTTTTTAAAATATTCTCCTTTACCTTTTTTTTTTTATTTGAGAAAAATCCTCTACGTTTTCTCTATGTTCTTTATGTGGGAGCAACGAATCCGTTCTGGATCATACCATTTTCCAAACTCCGACGTCAGCTGTGCGCTGTGCTTCGCGGGACCCAGCAGTGGCTCCCGCCGCTATTTCAACCTCTCAGCAGTTTAACAGATCGCCGTCCTTCGTTCTCTCCGGAGTGTGCCGCCGTAGAACATTGGGATACGCTATCGGATTCTGAAACGGAAACCCTAGCTCCACCAATCCTCGAGGTACTTGATCTAGCTACCAATCCAGTACCGCAATTCCTTTCTAATAACGAATCTGATTCGTTCCTTCGTATATTATCTCAGCTTCTCCGTTTGCTGTTCCACGCTATTCATGCTGTGAATAGCTCATTTGCTTTCATTTTCTTTTGGAGGTCACAGGAGTGGAGATTAGCCGATGGCGCTTATACCCCGCTTTTATACTTGCCAAAATTTTCAATCTGAGATGGCGAGTGGCTTGCAGTGCAATGCTAATTCGATGATGATCAGTCTTAGACCAAAGGTTGAGGTTGTGTGCTATTCGTCTTTCGTGAGGAGCGCCAAGAGGAAGCAACAGGGCCTGCGCTTGGAGTTTCCTGGAGTAGAGCGAGGGCGTCAAGTGACTGTAGCAGCGAGTCCTCCAGCGGAGGATACAACTGTGTTGACTCAACCTTTGACAAAAGAAGATCTTGTTGCCTATCTTGCTTCTGGCTGCAAGCAAAAGGAGCAATGGAGGTTTACTTTCTTATTATGAACTTTGTTTTTATTTATTTATTTCACCGGGTCAATTTTAATTAGGTTAGAAGTTCCTTAAAGCCACATCCGATTAGGCATATTATTACTGGTTGACTGTTGATGGAACTGCGTAGGTAGCTTGACAGGATGCTTAATTCGGTTTAGTACATTGTTTCTTATCTGTTTACATGAGTTTGGTTTTAGTAGTGGTGAAGAAAGATAGAACTCAGTGTTTTGTAGTTACTGAACCCAGAAGCTTGAAACTTCCTTTTAATATGAACCTCACATCCGATTTGAAATATAAGAAGTTTCATCCCACATTATTCCAGTCTAGGATATGTTGATGGTATCTTCTCTTATAAAGAGGTTAAAGTAAAACATGCTGCTAAATTGCACTTGAATGCTTTTGATGGTTCAGCAGTGGTATCCTTCCGAAGATCCACTTACTTTTTAATCTCGATATAGATTTTGATATAGATTTTGAAGAAAACCTGGTGAGCTCAGAACTAATGAACTTACTTCTAATGGTCCTATTATAAAACTGAAAAATGGCTATTTAGAATTAGCCAAAAGCGTTTATTAGATAGTTTGAATTTTATATTCATGCATACCACTCTATCTTTAGAAATGTTGCCTCAGAGGTATGTAGCTAATCTAAATTAATGTTATTAAATGTGTTAGATGCCTTCAAGTGATTATGAGTATTTAATGCTTGAGGTGGTAGGTGCTCGCTTGAGTGAAGTAAGATGGTAAAAAAATTGATCTAATGACTAGGGGTATTTTTGGAAAGTATTTTTTTTAAGAAGGCAAACAAATTACCGATGCTATTATTCAAAGCAAATCCTTATTACAAACTAAAAACATAATTTGATTACTCCTTTAACAGTTTTGAAAACAAAGGAGAAACATTATTACAAGATAAATCTTCCAAAAAAAAAAAAACCCTAAAAAGTGCATAGTTAGCACAAAGATACTCTAACTTATTACATCTTCTATTAACCCAATTAAAGAAAATAAATTTATGATCCTTGAAAAATAACAGTTCATCTCTTCATTTACCTCCCAATTTTTGCCAAAAATTGATGACGTTGTAATTTTCACATTTAATAATGATACCTTGATAATCTAGCATCCAATCTTTCTTGATTTCCTCTATAAATTTAACCGCCATGAGTTCTAGATTAGAGATATCCCAATGAATACAAGATTGACCACAGCTCAGCAAAAACCTTCCTTTGCTGTCCCGAACTACACCTCCAATTCCAGCCTTGTATGATTGTAACAAAGATGCATCTACATTGATCTTGATCCAATTGGGAGGAGGATACCAACGATCCAACAGTCTAGAACACTGATTAGTACCCGTGTCCCAAATTTCCATCCTTCATGTAAGAAATGGAAGCATAACTTATAGCATTTGATGCTATGAACATAGAGTTATCATCCTTTCCGTCATGTATGAGTTTGTTCCTTAATCTCCATGTTAGATAAACTGCATTACAATAGATATTGATGAGGAATCCATGAACTTTACTATACTTCTCCATCCAGCTCCAGCAATCTTGAAAAGATTCAAAAAACTGGAATCCAATTCCCCATTTGTTTAGATAACCAATAACTTCCTTCATCTTCTCACATTTAGCCGTAATATGATCAAAATCCTCTGTTAAACCGCATCCCCGAGGACAACAAAATTCACTTTGAATCCTTCTCTAATATAAAAAATGGAAAGTAGGAATAACATTATTGAAGATCTGCCACCAGAATACCTCCACTCGAGAACTTAATTTGACTATTTTTAAGCATTTCCAATAACAACATTCCACATTCTGCATTATCGAAACCTTATAAACCAGAGAAGAAATTGAATTACCTGAGTTTTGATGAATAAGCTCCAAATAATCTTCTTCCTGATCTCTTTGAATCTCCATCCTTTGAATTAGTCTGATAAGCTCCTCTCCAAATAGAGTTTGTAATTCCAGATTGTTCCATTCATCGTTTACAATTAGATTGTCTACTGTTTGCTTTCCAGATTATGGAACCGAAACAAATGTTGGCCATTTATTCAAACTTTTTTCTACGATCCATATATCCTCCAAGATATCAATGGAACAACCATTAACCACTTTCCACTTAACTACTGATTCCAAAGCTTTCTTACCATTAGACAAGATTTTGTAAGTGGATCAAGCTCCTCTACCATAACCAATTTGACTACAATACAATCCATATTTTGGTTTAAAAAATTTGTACAGCACAGAACATTCGTCTTGAATTACCTTCCAAGCCAATTTTGCTCTCAAAGGTCCCACATCACTAACACACGAACGATGACCTCTTCCTCCATGTCTAACCGGTTTACAGAGATTATTTCAGCTAACATAATGTAGTCCCAACTTCCCATCTTGTTTATTTCAGATAAACTTCCTACTCAATTTATCCAACTCTTTTAGAATTCCTTTCGGGATGAGAAAGTGCAATAGAACAAAGGAATTGAAAGCATAACCATTTTAATCGGCATGAATTTTCCTGCTAGTGACAAAAGCTTGCTTCCCCACACACCAATTACCCTTAAATCTTTCTCAATTAAAAAATAGAAATCAGAAGCAACTAACCTTCTTAATGCTATTGTAACACCGAGATACATGAACTCCTTCACCACCTTAAACCCCATAATCCGTTCAATTGATTTCCTTGTTCTCTTCTTGACATGTTTACCAAACAAAATTGCTGATTTTTCCACATTAATCTTTTGTCCTGTCCAGCTACAAAAATCTGATACTAAAACTTTTATTTCATTCACTTCACTGAATTTAGCATGAGAAAAAATTAAGATGTCATCTGCATATAGTAGGTGAGAAATCTTTAGCACATTATTACCCATTTTGATTCCCAATGATTCTTCTTTATGTTTTAGCCCATTAGTAAGCAGTTGAGAGCATAGAATAAACAAAAAAGGAGAAAGTGGACATCCTTGACGGAATCCACTCTTTGCATGAATCTAGCTAGAAATCTTGCCATTAATAATCAAAGAAAATTTTGGATTTTCCACACATTCCATAATCCACAGAAAACTTTTCAGGAAACCCAAAATATTCCAATACATGCCTTAAGGTCTTCCAACACATGCTGTCATATGCTTGCTCCAAATCAACTTTAAATTAAACAAGTTCTTTTGAAGGCTTAGAAGTCTTGAACTTTTGAAAAACCTCTTGAGCCACTAGAATATGATCTCTTAATGACCTTCCATTGATAAAAGCAGCTTGCTCCACTGAAACTACCTTTGGAACCAAAAGCTTCATACTGCTTAACAATATTCTAGCCACAACTTTGTAAATAGATTTGCACAAGCTAATAGGCCTGTATTGGCTCGGTATAGCAGGATTTAAAACCTTAGGAATAAGAACAAGTAACGTTTCTTTCCAGTCCATATTCATCTTTCTCGACCGGAAGAAATGGTTGATAGCATTCCAGCAATCAATTTTAATAATGCTCCAATAAGGTTTAATAAATGAATATGAAATGCCGTCATTATCTGGTGAAACACTTTCTCCAGCTTGCTTCACAACCGTCTCCAACTCTTCCATAGACAACTCTTTAATTAATAACTCCCTATCATTCTCATCAAGTGAACAATTAGGTAACGACCAACCGCTGAGAGAACTATTCCTTTCCTTCCATTTACCATTAAAAAAATTTAAGAAAACTTCAGAAATTAGAGTAGAATCTTAAATTACCGAGCCATTTGCATCTTTTATTTTAAAAATCTAGTTTGAATTTTGGCGCGAAGCATAGGAGTGAAAAAACTTTGAGTTTGTATCTCCCTCAGTCATCCATTTGACCTTGGCTCTCTGCTTCCACCAAGTATTCAATCGGGCCAATATAGAATTCAACTCACTAATATAAGATCCTAGAAGAGAGATATCTTCCACTCACAGCCAGCCAAATTCTGATTCCTTTGATTGCAGCTCCATAATTTTTGTTTTGAGAGACTCTTTCTGCTGAGTATATTCCCTGTGTTTAGCTTTACTCCAATAAAAAAGTGCTTCAAGGATCTACGAAATTTATAATTAAGTATCACCGCATAGTTTCCACTAGTCTTCTTTTTCAATGCCGCTCTCACCACACCAATTGAGGCTGAGTAAGAAGCCCAGACCTCCTCAAATCTAATACTATCAGTAGAGAAGTTGTTCTGTAAGATTGGACAATGATCAGAAGCCACTCTAGACAAGTGCCTCAACACCAATAGAGATGAATTCATTGCTATAGGGTTAACAAAACACCTATCCAACCTCTCTAATATAAGAGCTCCACCAATCTTGTTGTTACACCAAGTAAAATTCGGTCTGATAACTCCCATCTCATGGAGATCATTATTAACCAAGAAAGATTTCATCTCTCTTGAACCCTGAGTAAACCGAAATGGTCTTCCATGTCTTTTATCCTCTCTAGACAATATGCAATTGAAATCCCCTCTAATAACCATCGGAATATTGCTAGAACAAAAAGCCTCCAATTTCTCCCAAAGTATTCTCCCTTGAATCACAACTGTGGCAATTTTCCACACACCCTTATTCAAAATATTAAGCTCTCCTATAATCACTTGGTTAGAAGAAAACAATAAGGAAAAAGAAGTTACCTTGTATTTCCAAAGTTCCAAATTCCTCCAGATAAGTCCTTTGCCGGAACTTGAAAGAACTCCCATTCACTTCCAATGAGTTCATTAATCTTCATCCTAGTTAAATTGGAAATTTTAGTTTCCAATAAACCCACAAAAAACACATTATTATCTCTTACTATCTCCTTTAATAAAGAGAAGCTTGCTTCTTTTTTGCTCATCTACAGTTCCAAAATACAATAGAAGCCATTAAAGAACAAAAGGGGAAGAGTTCCCCGCCTTCTCTTTCCCCTCACCATCCATCCTCCTTCCTCTAGGCATCAATTTAATAGGGCCAAGATTTTTTAGCTCCTTAGCAAGTTTAATTTTAATAGTAGTAGAACTACCATCCTTTGTCTCTTCCATTGTTTTCACATCTTGACTAGTAGGAGATCTCTATACTTCTTTCACAGCCACTGAAGAGCCAGAATTATCTACCACTTGCCCTGTAACTTTCAGTTGAACATTATCCTCCCTTTCTGCAGCATCATACATCAGCTCACCTTCATCTTCACATCTTTAAGAACAACAAATTTGTTTCCTCCTTTGTTAACAGCAAGAATTTCCCCAGCAGCTTTCATCTTCGTACTAACATTAATATCCTATTTTGTGACATCCAAGATATCACGGTTGTCCTCCCTATTTACATCAACCGATTTAATTTCATTTTTGTTCACCTCCTCGAATTCTTTTCTATGAAATTGAGCAACATTTTCCTTGTTAGGCATTCTCTTCCACCCAACCTTCTTCCCATGGAAGCCATCTTCCTTAGAAGAATTTTTTTTTATAACTTACATGAAGCCACAGCGCATAATCATTCCCCTCCTCTGATGATGATACAACCACCTTCTCACAAACCAAATTCAATCTCGGTTCCTTCATATTACTATCCACATCTTTTAACCCCTTTACAGCATCCGCAAAAACCTTCTCTGGACAACAATTCTATTCATGTCCAATCTTACCACAACCGAAACAGAGATAAGGAATCATCTCATATTCAATTTTTTTGGAAAAACCTCCCTGAACATCCCTCTACCCACACACCAAGAGGTAGAGCTTCTTCTAGATGAATATGGACACAAATCCTGGCAAACTCCCTTCTACTCCACCGAAACATATTTTCATCAATCAGTTATGGCTTTCCTATCTTAGAAGCAATCCTGCACATATTAATAGCATCCCAACGATGTAAAGGCAAATTAGGAATCCTTATCCATATAGGGGCAGTCAATCCGTTCAATGAATTCGGAGAGAAAGATTGGGTCCATTTATCAACACCAATAATGTTACCCTTCACATACCAAGGACCATTTGCAATAACCAGATCTACCGACGTATCATCATCAAAAGCACATAAGCTCCACTCGTTTCCAAGCCAAGTAAGGTTGAATTTGCCAATCTGGGACCATTGTCGCCTGAGTTCAGCATTAACAATGTATTGTGGAATGTTTTCTCCAAACACCTTAACTACAAGAGCATTCTGTAGTCTTCTAGTGTTCTCTAGTACCTTTTCCTCATAGAGTTTAACTGTCATCCCATCATCCGAAAGAAAGCTATCAAAATTCCAATAAGAATTAGAAATTTTTCTATGTGACTTCTTTTGCCACACATTCAACAATTCATTCCCAGACGATTCTTTCAATGTTGCTTCTACAGTTCCATCCGCACCTAGTATAGCAGGATCTCTCTCCCCAGATACACAATTACGGACCACATTCATATCACCATAATTTTCCTTCCCACTAACATCAGTATTTGTATTGAAAGAATTATCTCCAGTAGCTTTGTTCATAACACCACCAACCTCAATTCTTTTCAGAATTGATTGAGAAACAGCTTCCGACATGAAATTCTGATACTTTTGAACTTCAACTTTCTTCGAAATTTCTTCATGCATCAACACATTTTTCCCTTTCCCAATCACCAGGATAGGTTTAACATTTAAAAGACCACCTTCGTTAATAACCAAAGGTTTACCATAGTTAGTTGAAATTCGAACACCATTATTCGCAGATCTAGCCAGAACCCTTGTAGTTGCTCTCCAAATACCGGAGGAGATATGTTACCCAATAAGTGCTGTTGAACTACTACAACCTCCGACCAGGAACGTCGATCACTTTTAAGGACAAACACCGACGTTGGTTCGACGTTCATTTGCCGTCATCGGAACCCGCCTTTCAAACCGCCAAATGAAATTTTGAAACTCAGTTTTGGAAAGTATTTTGTGATGGTCGTTTAGTGAAGTATGTTGCCGTAAAAAATCATATTTTTTAATTATGAGGGATACTTTTGGAAAGTATTGTATGATGGTCGCCAAATTAAAATATTACACTATTGTGGCCAAAAAATACATTTTTGATTTTTATTTCATTTGAAATTTAATAATGGGTAATCTTACTACCCATACTCTTCTTCTAATCATTATATTTGCATTCCTCCGGCCCTTTTTTTTTTAACTTCTCAATCTCATCGTTGATGTAGTGCATCATAGATCTATCACAATGTCTATGACAAGGGATTAATGACTATAGTCAAATGGTTGTGTATAATTATTTATATTCATGTACTATGCTTTTAAGATTGTTATTATTGTATGGTTGCATGTGTTACTTGTGTTGTATGTTTGGACTATGTCTTTATGTTCTAGCTCATGTAGGGTTTGTAAGAACTTGTCATGAGTCCTAACATAGATTGGCTGTATTAATTTGTCAAATGGTGAAAAGTGACATTGGAAAATTTGAGACCAGTCAACTTTGGGTGTGGCCAGTCAAGCCTTCCTATTTTTGGCTTTAATTATGTGGAGATGCAAATGAAGGCTTCTATCCAGCATCATGAGATTTCCTTGGAGTGATCTACGCCATCCTCAATCATCAAAGATGCCACCTCAGCCCACTCTTCTCCAAAATAGGGTCATCCCCTCCTTCAACAAGGCATCAACCACCTCCTTGTTTCATGAAACTACCACTCCATTCACTTGTAATTTAGAAGTTTTAGTTTGGAACTTGTAGGAAGGCTATATTAATATGTATGGAATAATGAATTGAAGAGTTAATGTGATTTTGATTGAAAATTGAAAGGTGTTCAAATACCTTTCTATCTATCCTCTTTTGGCTTGGTGGTCGAGATTCCCAATGCTCTTTTGTGAGAGTTTTATTTTGTGTTGCTATTCTAATTTTATTGTGTAATTTTCATTCTCTAATCATCCACTATCCCATCTCATCCCTCATTAATCATTCAAGCCATCTTGAGAAAAATTAAAGAAAATATGGTAATTATCCAATCAGCCAAATTATGTCTTCCATGACCTAGTTTTGATGGGGCTTCATTTTAACAACCCTAAGCTAGGGCTTTCAATTCCTGACATGACCCGCTAACCCGACCCGAAAAATCCGGGTCGGGTCAAACTGTGAAAGAAACGGGTTGGGTCCGGGTTTAAGGATTTGACCCATTTATATATTCGGGTCGGGTTCGGGTCAACCCGTCAACCCACGGGTCGACCCGAATAACCCGCAAAGCTTATAACGTCGTGTCGTCGTTTACTCGTTTTAATAAAATGCGCGGCCGAGCCCGCGAGTTCGAGAGTCGAGACGGTTCTAGGGTTTCATTTCTCGGTTTCTCCTCGCTCTCACGCTCTGGCATTGGGGTGGAGCCGTGGAGGCATGGAATCGTGGAGGAGCTGATGGAGGTTTCTTCACTTCTTGATATCTTCTTCTGATCTTTTGAAACATCTGGCTTCGAAATTCTTCCTTGAATCCTCTTCCTTTCTCCATTTCTCAGTTGCGACTTGCAACGGTTGGTAATATCTTGAATAACTCTTAATTATTTGAAATGTCGGTGTGATGGTGGTCGATTGTTTCAATTTCTATTTTAGATTTCTTTATTTTTTATGGAGGATTTGTTCTTTCATTTTGCCCTAATTTGTTCGGTGTGAGTCATCAGTTGTGCGAAACTGTGATGGGTTTTCTGGAGTATGCTGCACATTTTATTCTTATAAGTTCTTCTTCTTCCTTATGAGTATAAGTGCCATGGCCGACTTTTCTGGAGTATGCTGCACATTTTATTCTTATAAGTTCTTCTTCTTCCTTCTGTTATACTGTTAGAGTGTAGTTTAGTGTTGTACTATTACAGCTTTCCACATGTTCATTATGTTGAGATTACGGCTTGGTCGCTTGGGCCTCTTGGAGTTGTCGGGTTGCTGTTGCTGTAAGCCTGTAATGCTGTATTCATGTATTATACTACTGTTGAATAAGTTGATGCTTAATTGCTTATGTTATTATGGAATATTGGAATATGGAGAATAGGATGAAATTTTGCAATATTTATTTGCTTATTTGATATTATCATACTATCTAATCATAGGGATCAAGTGTTATGAGTTGTTGATGCATGTTGTTGATGTTATGAGTACAATTTTGTGTTTTTATGTTTAGATGCAGGATTCTAATACAATTGTTGTGAGTAATCTTTCTGAGCATAATGAACATGTGCATGCTCCTACTGATAATGAAGTGGAATGTGATAGTGATGAGTTGAACAATCCTATTCCAATAGATGAGGGAAGTGTTAATAGAAAGAAGAGGAAGTTGACTTCTACGGTATGGGGTCATTTTGAAATGTTGCCACTTGCAGATGATGGCAAACATCGTTGCAAATGTAAGAAATGTGGTGCAATATACTTATGTGATAGTAAACATGGTACATGAAATTTAAGACGCCACTTGCAAAACTGTAAGAAAAAGTCTCATGGTCAACTTATACTTAAAAGTAACTCAAGCACTTCTATGTCGATGATTGCAAATAAATTTGAGAAGAATTTCGTTGCTTATTTACTGCATTTATAGTCATGCATGATTTACCATTTCAGTGTGTGGAGTGGGAAGGTTTAAGAACATTACTTCGTTACTTACGGCCTGATTTACAGTTTATTTCTAGAAATACGGCAAGAAATGATTGCAAGAAGATGTTTAATAGGGAAAAAGTTCAAATCGAAGCCCTTCTATGTAGTTGTAAGGGTAGAGTATCTTTAACTTCTGATCTATGGACTTCCATCAACATAGATGGTTTTATTTACTTGACTGCACATTTTGTTAATAATAACTGGAGGTTGCAGAAAAAAGTGATAAATTTTGGTTTCATGCCACCTTCACATGACTAGCATTATTCGAGAAACTTCATCAATTTTTGGTTGAATGGAAACTTGATAGCAAGCTTTTTAGCATCACTTTAGATAATGCTTCTGCAAATACTGTTTCCGTTGATTTTCTACGAAACCATTTGAATTTGAAAAATGGTCTTCTATACAATGGTCAGTTTTTCCATATCAGGTGTTGTGCACATATTATAAATCTTATTGTGCAGGAAGGTTTGAAAGAAATTGATTCATCTGTTATGAAGGTGCGTGAGAGCATTAAATATGTCAAGGGTTCTCAATCAAGAAAACAAAAGTTTCTTAAATGTGTGAGTCAAAGTTTTCTTGCAGATAACAAAGGCCTAAGGCAAGACGTACCAACTAGATGAAATTCAACTTTTATTATGTTGGACAATGCAATTTACTTCAAACATGCTTTTATGCATTTAGAGTTGGGTGACTCCAACTACAAGTGTTGCCCTACAAATGTTGAGTGGGATAAAATGATAAACATTTGCATGTTTTTGGCACCCTTCTATGAAATCACTAATTCAATTTCTGGATCTAAGTACACTACTGCTAATCTGTATTTTCCATGTATCTCTACTGCATATGCCACATTGAAGTATGAAATGTCTTGTGGGCCGGATTATATAAAAAAATGACTGTTGGCATGATTGCCAAATTTGAGAAGTATTTGTCAGAATTCAGCGTAATTTTAGCAATAGCTGTAATTCTTGACCCAAGATATAAATTTAACTTTATCGAGTGGTGTTACAAGAAATTGTATGTGGGGGATTACATGGCCGAGCTTGAAAAGGTTAAGGATAACTTGGAGAATTTATTTTCTTGCTACGCAACAACCAATGAGGAAATCTCAACCCCTGAATCACAAACATCCCAATCATTAACACAAAGGACTTCTTCAATTTCTAATTCATCAACAATTCTCAAATCACAATTCCTTCAGGTTATATTGTTCTACTTTTCCATTTAATTCTTAACATTTTATTTTTGATCTAGAGAGAAGGGAGAATTTATTTTCTTGATATTTTGCACAGGATTATGATTCTTTTCAAGTAGAAGTAACAATGCCTAAAAAGTCAGAGCTTGAAAGTTACTTGGATGATCCAAAGTTGGATAGGAATTCTGAGTTAGATATTTTACATTATTGGAAATTAAACCAGTTCAGGTTTCCTCAAGTCTCAAGAATGGCTTGTGATGTTTTGTGCATACTGATTTCCACTGTGGCATCTGAAAGTACTTTTAGCAATAGTGGTCGAGTTCTTAACCAATATCGAAGTGCATTGAAACATGATATTGTGGAAGCGTTGGTATGCACAAAAGATTGGTTGTTTGGTAATCAAGGTAACAATTATTACTTTATTGAATTTAGTGTATAAGTGTATAACTAGAACTATAAAAGATAACAAATTCATATTGCTGCTTTTGTAGTAGATACAAAAGATCCAGAGCTTGATGCGGTGACAGATGATATAATGGGTTTTCAATTCGACGGAACTCAAACGATCAACCCTAAAGAGTCAGTGAATTCAGCATCTTAAGTCTTAACCTTTTGAGTTTTGAGACATTGGTCTAGTGTTCTAATTTATTCTAAGATATTGGTCTAGTGTTCTATGTTGAGAAGTGAGAACTGAGAGTCTGAGACAATCTGGTTTTTATTCTTCACTGCTTTATGTTGTTAATGTTAAGCTTGCTGCTGCTGACCCCTTGACCGTTGGTGGCTTTATCTGTATTCTGTCATTGTTTTGATTAATTTCTTCTTCTCTGCTTTATGTTAATTTTCTAATAGCCGGTGTTGGTGTTGCTGAATGCTGGTATAACTGTTGGTATAACTATAACTAGTGCTGGTATAACTGTTGTTGGTAACTTGGTATAAACGTATAATGGTGTATTGGTGTTGCCGATGTTGGAGTTGGACTGTTGGAGTGTTGCTGTGTTGGAGTAGTTGGACAGTTGGAATTTAATTGTTAACCTTGTATAGTAATTTGTTTTGCTGTTATTGCCTTATTGGTCGCTGTCGTGTTCATATTGTTGATTTTATTTGAATGTTTTGGGCTCTGAGATTCTGAGAATAGAGAATTGAGAAGTGAGAATCTGATATTAGTGTTCTGAGCCTCTGAGCGATATATGTTTTGCTGTTATTGGGCTGTGAGAACTGAGAAATGAGAATTCTGAGCTGCAGCTTGCAGCTGCTGAAGTGCTGAATGGCTGAATGCTGATATACGTGGAATTTTTGCTTGCTGCTGAGTGTTGGCTGTTATAGTGTTCTACTGTTCTTGAGGTTTATAAATTATAAGGCGATGATGAAGAACTTAGTGAAGTTATGCATCAGTTGCGACGCACAGTTAGATGCAACCGAGTTATAAATTGGTTTGGTTTGAGCAGATACTATTTAATTGAATAGAAAATTACCAATTTGTAACTTTGGATGACATATTTTCTGTTCTTGTTGCAGATGATGTTTCTTTGCTAGGTTCATCCTGAGCCTACGGCCCTACGGCCCTACGGCCCTACGGCCCTACGGCCCTACGGCCCTACGGCCCTACGGCCCTACGCCTTTCGTTGCTAGCCTTCTAGGGTGCTAGTAGTCAACAAATTGTTGTTTTTATTTGTTTTTTCTTTTGCAGCCTTGCAGGTTAAATTATGTAAAGGTAAACGGGTGAAAGACAAAAAGGAGCTCGCCACTCGCCAAGCGCCAGCTTGAGACTTTGACACTTTTAGATTTTTAGTTAATTTGTTAATTGTATTTCTATTTTTATAATATTTTTTTCTAACTTATATTCCTGCAAGTTGTGACTTGTGACAATCAGTCAATCAGTAACTTGTAATCTTGTATTTTATTATAACAATGCATGTATTTAAGTTGATTTCTTCAATTCTTGTAAATTGTAAATGTGCATTTTTCCTTAACAGCAAAAAAAAAATAAAAAATAAAAACAATTATCGGGTTGCCGGGTCGGGTTTACTCGGGTCGGGTTAACCCGGCAACCCGTGGAAGGCAAGAAAAATGGGAATTGTTCTGGTCAGCGGGTCGTGTCGGGTCAACCCGTAACCCTCTCGGGTCGGGTCCGGGTTGGAATGTCCGACCCGTTTGCAAAAACGGGTCGGGTTCGGGTTGACCCGTTTAAATTCTGGTCGGGTCGGGTTCGACCCGAACCCGACGGGTTGACCCGAATTGACAGCCCTACCCTAAGCCTTTTGGAAATCCCTCCAGACTCTAGATTACATCTCCAAATATCCCCAAAATCTTTTCAAGCATTCCCAATATCAGTAGATCCTCACATTTGCAAGCCCTAATTTTCTAACCCTAATAAAGTGTTCACTGGTTTCATGGGTTCACCCTACATGGCTGACCTCCCCATCTCTACCACCACTTCTCCATTATATTACCACCATCCCTAGGTTTCCTATTACATTATAGACACCCACTAAAACAAGCATAGCCCTTAGAACTCTACAATCCAAGGTTCATTCAATTTAGCTAGTATCTAGGCCAAACGCAGCTTGGAACTTTTCAATTCAATGTTCAATTCATGGAGGGATCATTTGCATCAGTAGTATGCTTATTTCCCTTAATAAATTATGTCTTCATGTTTAGATGGTAGATTTGCTATGTCTACTGACAACTTCATGAAAATCTTGTGTGAAGTTCAATAGTTATCTCAACTTACAATGTCTAGCCAATCACTTTTAACATACCATTACAAAAGTCACTTGAGAGACTTATAATCATGTTAATTATTGAATTCCATTATTAAAATCAAATGCTTTCACCTCAGAACTTTATCATTTAAATAAATCATGCATCTTAAGCTTTTGAAAAACTAGCAAAATTTTCTTGATTTAGGCATATTGGTGTTATCTAGTTCAAATTGTTAATTACTATTTTTGGGCAGGATGACCACCTCATGTTATATGATTTCAAGGTGTTTTATGTGTTAGCATATCATTGCAAAATATCAAGTTCACACCACTTCACTTTGCTTGCATAATTGTATTCTGTACACTACAAATATACTATTATAGCATGCCACCAAAATCAGCAAATTTGGAATAATTTGAGGGTTATCGAATGCGGTAGAGGACCTAAATGCTAAGGCAAATGATCATGATGTTTGGATAGAACTATTGCAAATCATTTGGGGACTATGATGGCTTAATGTAAGTATATATGTATCAAAGAATTAATATGATCTTGATTGAAAAATGAAAGTGTTCTTAGACCTTTATCTCCTCTTTTGGCTTGGCCGAGAGACCCATGCTCTTTGTTGACAGTTTTATTTGGCTTTGTTATTTTTTTGTTTAATTTTCATTCTCCAATCCTCCACCATTCCATCTCATCACTTATGAATCATTCTACCCATATTCTATAAGGGTAAAAGATCCCCACACTTATAAGTCCTAATTTTCTAGCCCTAATATAGTGTTCTTAGGGTTAATATGCTCATATGATTTTTGGAAAAGGATCAAAATGGTCCTTTAACTTTAATGAAGGACCAAAATGGTCCCTAATTATATTAAAAGATCATTTTGGTCTCTCAATTCTTTTAAAAGAAATCAAAATAGTATTATGGTGAGACTATTTTGGTTCCTCCTTAAAATTTGAGGGACCTAAATGGTCCTTTAATATAATCGAGGGCCATTTTAGTCTTTCATAAAGAGTCAAGAGACAATTTGGTTCTTTTCTTTATGATTTTTAAACTTTATATTACATCTCCAAACATCCCCAAAGTCTTTCCAAGTGATCCTAAGGGTAGAAAATCCCCATATTTGTAAGTCTTAATTTTCTAATCCTAATATAATGTTCTTTGGTTAAATGGGTTCACCCTAAATGGCCGACCTTCCCATCTCCATCTCCATCTCCATCTCCATTTCTACTCCCACCACCCTAGGCTTTCTATTACATTATAGACACCCAATACAAAAAACATAGCCCTTTAAACTCTTTAATCCAAAGCTGCATCAATCATGATCATCATCAAAATTTTCTTTAAAACTAGAAGCTCTTAAACTCATATTTGATTTTGCATACTTCCTAGCATGCAACCATTTTTCTTTTATTCTGGATGCTCTTTCTAGTTTACATTATGTCAAATCTTGAGCTTCAAACACAACAACATTTGAGATATTACTACATATCTCTCCAATCAACTGTGCATCACTATCATTAATGTCCTTGAGTGAGATTGGATTAATGATATTCCACGTCATATGACGGATTTTTAGAACTTGATTTACTCCACATAAACTAGTTTTTTCAAATTTTGTGTTCCAATATGTTTTTAACATACTCTGGATTTCCCAAATATTATATCATATTTACTACTTTAATATAGGTTTCTCTTCATATTCGTTAATCTCAAGCTAGTTTAGGCATTGACCATGACTCCTTATGCTAAAAACTAAACACAAACAATGTCTCCTTGGTAGATAACAAGTGATGTGAAGTAATTTAGCACGACGACAACATCCTTTGAAATATGGAGACTTTCTTGCATCATATAAGAGATTTAGGGGTTTTTTGGTTGCACAAGTGCATAAAATTCAGATGCATTCTAAATATAATATAAAATGAATTCAATGCATTTGTAATGCTTCTTTGTGTTTGGTTTTTTGTGAAGTAATTTTAGGAAATTACTTTTTGGTATTTGGATTGCTGCAAAGTGAAATCAAAATATTTTTATTTTTTGATTTATTTTTTAATTTGAAGGTACAGATCAAGGGCTTACTAAGGACAACAGGGCCTTGGCAGGTTGCATTCGATTGCGAATGCAGAGGTTGGGTCATGATGGGTTCATAGTGGAGGCCAATGCCTGTAAAACCTGAAAAATGTCGATCGTAAGCGTTGCACGTATTTCTATGCGCCGCAACGAAATTAGACAAATTTTCAAAGTCGTCGGATTTTGATGAAAATAATTTTATAAAATAGTACATGAAATTTTGATTGAAACGATATAAAGGACTTATAGGGAATTTTGCATAATTTGAAAGTTAAAAATCATGAAAATTTCTAAACTTTTTAAATGACTAAATAGTCCTCATTTCTTTCTTTATAGAACTTGAGCAAGGGTAATAAGGGTAGTGGAAAATTCTTAAAACCCATTAGAGCTTTAAGGAGACCAAAATCCATTCGGTCCCCATTCTTTTTTGCGTTTTTATCATTCAGCCGAAACAATAGGCAGACGAAAGGAGGGCGGCGGGAGTAAGGCGGCGGGGCTGCTAGGGCAGTTTTTCGGCGAGGTCCTTGAAGGGAAATTGTAAGGGAAAGTCTAAGGAGCACTAAGATATGTTTTTCAACCTAGAGATCTTTCATCTTTCCGGTAAATTTTTGAGATGAAAAATCTAGGGTTTTTTAAAACTTAAAATTTTAGAAGAAGAATGTTTAGGGAAGGTTTAATGATGATTTCTAACCCTAAAAAATTAAAGTTCTCCTAAAGCTTTTGAGTTTTTCAAATTAGGGATTTTTTCAAAATGTAAGTTCTTTGAGAATCCTTTCGCAAATGTTATTCCTAATGGCCCTAGAAATATTTTAGTGGTAAAATTTAGGGTTTTGCATAATTTTTCATTTTTCCCAATTTTAATGTAAGAAAAATCCAAAATTTTTTTGTCTAATTATTAGTTTATGGAAATGGGAGGGTTTCAACATGCAAATGTGATGAAATAATGAAAAGTTTGGTTTCCAAATTTAGGGCTTAGGGGTAAAACCGAAAATTCATGTCATTTTACATTAAGTTGGGAAATTAGAAAGGGTTAGAAAGGAGTAAAATGTAGGAATTAAGATTAGACATTTATTTATGTTAATGATTTTTTTTATATTAATGATATTAAAATATCCTTTTAATGAATTATGGTTAAAAGAGCATGCTAATGAATATGAATTAAGGTTAATATTGGGTAATAAGAATTTTGGAATGTATAAGGAGTTTTTTATATTAGGATTATTAATGTACTCCCTCTTTGGAAATGTTTGAAGTAAATTTGGGCATAATAAGAAGAATAGGAATCATTGATATTACTTTATGATTGAGAATTCTAAGTTGAAGGTTTAAGATCTTATTAATGTTATTTGAATAGTGGTAGATTTCTGATAATTAAGTTGAGACGAGTATTGGGATCTACAACAAAGCTTGAGGTTTTGGAAAATATTAAAGCTTGAAAACATTCATATGAGTACTCATATTTTTAATTACAATGATTATATTTGTTTCTCTTATACTTGATGCATTAACTATTGTTATTATTTAGTCACTTATTATTAAAGTTAATTTCTCTTTCTCCAAGACAATCATTCATGTTATTATTTAATTGCTCAATCCATTAAATACAATAGTATGTCTTTTATTATATATTATCATGATATGCATCATACATGCCAATGTTAAATGATAAATTGAATGTAAATGATATGATTGCTATAGAATGCTTGCATGTGCATATTGAATTGATAGAGCTCACCCCCTTATGGTACTAGCTGGGGATGCTGTACCCGTGCACGTTAAAAGGAAAATATTATGGAAAATGAAATGGTAAATGAGTACCTTCATTGATACTAGACGGTGGCTCCTGTGATGGTTGTACTATATATGAAAATGAGAAAGATATGAATACATATATGACAAATGTAAACTGATAATGATATGATATGTATTTATGTTTTATGCATAACATTATACATTTAAGTCTTGATTGAATAAATGATATGTTTAAATGAAAAGTGACATCAAGCATATTCCTTCTATCGCCTTTAACTGCTATAGTTTTGAAGCATGTGTTACTCGCTAAGCTTTGGTTTACTGTTGTTGCTATAACTTTTCTTTCAGGTAAGTTTAATATAATCAAATGAGTAAAAGAAACGAAAATTTGTACTGTAGACTTGAGATACCAGAAGAAAGGTATTTAATTTATTTTATATCGGTTTATATTTTTGATGTTTAGTGGCTCTTTCAAGTTTATTGAGATAGTTTTAATCGTCTGACCATCTGTTCTTGTCTCGTTAATTCGAGCCCACGGGCCGGGTCGTGACAATGCCAACGAGGGCATGAGCGAAGGAAGGTGGTGAGATTGAGAATAAGATTAGTTAAGGTCGTGAGGATGCAGGTACTGAATGTCGCATGAGTGGCGAGTCATATGACAATGCATGGATGGCGTTAAGTAGTGAGGTTTTCTTGCATGGTACACAATGTATTTGAAATTTATTTGAATTGAGTAAATTTCAAATACATTAAAAAATAAACTATTTGATGTATTCAAAATCCCTTTGAAAAATATCTTAAATTTGTCTTACTTTCAATTAAAACACCCAAAAACTTATAACCCATGCATTTGAAATTCAGTACATTCAAAACACCTCCAAATAGCCCCAAGGCTCCATCCAAGGAGAATTTATGGAAAATAAAGTATGATTAATTACTTCTTGAAGCATAAGCTTTGAACTTTTTTAGTTGATTTGGTCTACTATTATCTTTTGCAAGCTTGTTGATTTGTCAATTGTTCTTGCTTATAAATGCTTCACATGTAAGATTTAAGTTTCCTTTACAGCCCCACTACCTATGTAAGGGATAGATCCACCAAAATTGAGTGTTTTTTAGAGCACGATAAAAGAACATCTTGTTGTCATCACACAAACCAATATGAATACTAGGGGGTTGCAAAAATATCCGAAGGGATCGTAACCAAGTTGAACAAACCAATTTGGCTTGATTTTAGTCTTGCCAATTTGATTTTGGTTCTTAAAATACTTCGATTGGATTTAATGGTTTTCATTTCTAATAATTGGGTAATTTGAAACTAACTGAGCCCAAGTTAGAAAAGTGTAAAATTTAGAAAAGTTAAATGGGTAAATGATGAAATGAAGTGGATAATAATTTCATTTTTAATTTTTTTCTGTTAATGTGGATGTGATGTAGCACATGGAAGCGGTTATATTACTAGAAGGTCAAAAGCATATGAAGCTCAAGCTATGAAGAGCAAGAGCAAATGAAGAAATTGTTATGCTTTTAGTCTAGTATTTTTGTATATTTTTATGTATTTCAATGTATTTAGTGTTGTAAGGATTATGTGGACATCATGTTGATATAATTTTCTTTTTTAGAGTTTTTCATTTAAGTCTAAGTCATGTTATATGAATCATGGGACGACCATACTAGTATGCATGAGAGAAAGATGGTGGTTGTACATGGTTACTAGTGGCCCCCGGCCCCCCCTTTCTTCTTTGGTTTGATTTTAAAATGAAAAGATGTGTCTTTTTACTTTGTTTTCAATTGTATAAAAATTCTAAAACTGAAATAAAGAGATTGGTTTTGCTTACATGTTTTTGGAAAGAATTCAAAAGGCTGGGAGGCTTAGTGGCTAGCCATTTCCAAGGAAGTTGGGTGATATTCTTGAATCTCTACTTTGGTGAATAGATTATGATTTTATGCAATTTTTTTACTATAAGATTTTGCTATTGTGTTCTAGCATTTGTAATCCTTTGATAAAAGAATACAAAACCAATTCTCTCCCTATAATTCCAAGTTTGATCCCACTTACTAAAGCCATCCAAGAAAACTCTTTGCTGGACTAATTTTGTTTCTCTTGTTATTTAACCTTCCAAAACTCCATAATATTCTACTAAAATCTCAAGATCATTAGATCAAATCCCATGATTCAATAACCCTAGATTAAGTTAGCGTTGTTCTATTCATTTTTTTGGAGAACAAATTAACTATAGTTCTCAATTCTATTTGTTGTTCCATTCATGTACTTATTTTTAGTCACATATAAAAAAAAGTACACTACAAAAAATTCTCAAAATTTTCATATCACATTTAACCATAAGGCTTACAATTTTTAGGGTGTCACGATCCGACCCAGGAGCTCGAATTAACAAGGCGAGAACAAACGGTCGGATGGTAAATCAAATTTCAATTCCTTTTAAAACTATCTCAATAAAATTGAAAGAGCCACTAAACACTAAAAAATATAAACTGATATAAAATAACTTAAATACCTTTCTTCTGGAGCCTCACGTTTATGGTACACATTTCTGTTTCTTCTACTCATTTGATTATATTAAAGTTATCTAAAAGAAAAGCTAGAGCAACAACAATAAGCCAAAACTTAGCGAGTAACACAAGCTTCTAAACTACAGTAATTCAAGGCAGTAGAAGTAATATGCTTGTAACACTTGCTTCTTTTCATTTCATATAATAAATATTATTTCATATAATCACATCTTTTATTTTCTTAAGACTTTAAATGCATAGTGTTATGTATAAATCATAAATGCACATCATATCATATTCCTCATAATCAATCTTCATTTATCATATATATAGATATATTTTTCTTATTTTCATATATAATACAACCGTCACAAAAGCCACCATTTAATTTAGTATCAATGAAGGTACTCCTTTACCATTTTTATTTCCTTTTCTTTTTCCATAACCTTTTTCTTTTAACTTGTACGGGTACAGCGCCCCCAACTAGTACTATAATGGGATGAGTTCCATCTTTTAACATGCACATGCAATCATTCTATATAAAATATATTATCTCATTTTTATAACATATGAACTTTATATGATAATGCCATGAAATATAACATATCACTTTATTGCATTATCAATCATTGGATAAGAGTAACATAATTATGATTTAAATTAACCATAAAGATTTCATAAGCATGCTTTGACTTTCAAAACATAAAACATGAGAGAAACAAAATTATCACTATAAGTAAAGAACCATGAGTACTCACCTGATTCGAGGAATTTGATTTCTTCACTCGTACTCATTCGATGTCAGAAAATTAACACCTATAAGAAAATAAATTTCATTCATAAGCTAATTTATTAATTTCAAACTTAATTCTTCTTCTCTTATAAATATACCCTAGACTCTCTCTCTATAATTTTGTATAATTTCACTATTTACTCAAATAAACATATTTCAAATGCCTAAATTAATTTAAAATAAACCTAATTTTCGGATTTAACCTAAAGCCCTAAATTTGGAAACCAAATTTTTATTAATTTCTTTATTTTAGCATGCCAAATCTTCCCAATCAATTAAATAAATTACCAGGACTTTCTATTTTCGGATTTAATTTAATTAGAAATTAGGAAAATAATATTTTGTGAGAAATCTCAAATTTTCACCAATAGAACCTTCCTAAGATTATTTGGAGCAATAATCCTTAAGGAATTTCTCTTGAAATCCAAAAACATAAAAAACCCTAACTTTCCAATCTAAAAATTTTTTGGGAAAACTTGTAATTTGATGTCTAAAATTCTTTCCTAAACATCCCCTAACAATTTCCCAAAGAAATTTCTAAGTTTTGGAAAATCCTAGAATCTTTCACCATTAAAAATTTAAGGGAAATGAAGGAGATATTCATTTAGAAACTCACATTCTTCCTTTCCAAGGCTCTCCCTTCAATATCCTCCAAAAGCCGCCGTCGGAAACCGTCCGAACGCCGTCGCCCGTACGCCGCCCGTTGCCCTCACCCCCTCTCTCTTGCGTGTAGCCGAAACAAATAAGAGGGACCGAAAGCCTAAGAGGTCTTATGGGAAAAGGTTAAGTCATTTTACGCATGTGCCCTTGCCCCCTAAGCATGTCTTTATAAGCATGAAGGGTTATTAAGTAAATTTTCATATTAATAAACCTTATGTGATTTTTAATTCCAATTTCGTGCAAAATTTACTATAAGTCCCGTATAGCATTTTGATTGGAATTTAATTTATTATTTTATAATTTTTTTTTCATCGAAATCCGACGACTTAAAAAATTCGCCTTATTTTTGTCGCGGCGCATCGAAATGCGTGCGATGTCTAAAATTAACATTTTTGGGTTTTACATAGGGATCTTAGGATCTTGAAAATTTATAATAGATTATTGAGAAAGTGAACCAACATTAGGGTTGCAAGCGAACCAAACGTTCGACAAGTACTCGTTGCTCGATTTGACTAAAGTCTGTTTGTGATCGTTTAATTAACTAAACAAAAAAAAATTTGAATAATATCTTAAATACTCGATCCTTAAATAAACAAGGTTGAACACTAATGTGTTTGACTCATTTATGTTCATGAACAACATCCATTTAAGCTCGTGAACAAGCTCAATAAAAGCTCGATTCGTGTTATATTCAGAACTCGTGAATAAGCTCGATAAAAACTCAATTAATATTTGATTATAAAATTGATAAATATATCTAATATAAATATTTATATTTATTATAACTATATATATTAAATAATAAAATTTAAAGTAATTACATATTATAATATATGCTAAATAAAATAAAATTTACATATTTATTAAATTTTATTGAATATGAAAGGACAAAGGATAAACACGGGAAAGGTCGAAACCCTTCCCATGCCATTTTGCCTAATCTTTATCCCTAGATGCCAAAGCCGAAGGCTGAACTTTCTTCCTTGCTCAAGCTTCGACTCCTAAAAAGCTGACCTGGGTTTTCTTTCCGCTTCGTTCTCCTAGACGCAATCAAGTCCTGAACCATCTCGTTTCTTCTCTCATCGTTCTCTCTGACACTGCTCAAGTTTGCGTTTGCAAGACCGGCATCGACAGTATGTTATAGCTGCTTTAAATATTACTTCCATTAGTTCTTTTGTCTTCTTTTTTGCATACCTTTACTTCTTTCCTGTAGAAGACTTCTCCTCTCCTATAGAGAAGGCTTTGTGAGAAAGCATCATAATAGCAACGTAGCTCATTTGGTAGCTAAAAAAAATTAGTTATATATGTTAATGAACTTGCTCATTTGATAGCTCAAAAATACTCGTTAGATATGTTCATGAACGTGCTTATTTGATAATTTAAAAAAATTGCTAAATATGTTCATGAACATACTCGATGTAATTATTTGTTAGGAGGCTCGATAAAGCTCGTTTGTTAAGTTAATGAATATCTAGAAGTAGAGCTTGTTTATAGCTCCTTAAGGTCTGTTTGTTTAAATCTCGATAAGCACTAAATGAATCGAACATGAATTGAACATGAACCAAACATGAACATTTATTAATTTAAACGAATCAAACATGAACACAAACAATAAAGCTCGAATCAAACACGAATGAAACTTGCACAAGATGATAATAAATGAACTCAAACATGAACAATCACATACTCGGCTTGGCTCGGTCTGTTTGCATCCCTAACCAACATGTTGAAATTTAAAATATAATTGAAAAAATTATGCCATCAAATCCAACTGAAACCCAAAAGATATTTGGGGAAGGAACCTTTGGGGGTGTCCTTTCAAATCCCTATTCAATCTAGAAATCTTGATACAAGAAAAGTGACTCTTAGAACTTAACTTGTAAATATGTTGATCCATGAGACCATAGGAAAAGCTAATAATTGTCAATGTTTCTCCTCGAAAAAATAACATGATAGAGATTACTCAAGTATTATAATTTACCAACATTCTTTCCCTAATAGATATTTTTGGGCCATGCATAACCTCTTGATGAACCTTGAGCACAACCTTCTTTATGAAAGGGAGTTAAATGATTATATCATATTTATTGTCAAAAGTAAGGAATTATAATAAAAATAATTTTAATAACCCAATAATATATAAATTTAATGATTATCATGATCTGTTAAGAAGGGTTAAGATAAAAGCCCCTACTTTCTTAGAGAAACATGATCTAAATGCCTTTTTTATTAGTTCTTTGAGTTGGAGGATGGCTAAACTACACTAGTTTCATCGCCATGGGAGAGGACAAGAAGATATTGTCATTTGAAACCACTCTCCTTCTCCTCTTCTAAAGATAGATGGTGTAAGTTAAAGGGATTCGACTATTATTGCCTTGGAAAAGGTGGTGCGTGTAGTTTGAGCACCACTTTATATATTTCAAAGCTCCAAGGAAAGCCTTTCATAAGCCTAAGCTATACCACAACTTTAGCTTTTCGAAGAAAATAGTGACAAACATAGCTGAAAGTTAGTCCACTATTTAGTTTACTTGGTTCGTGCTTAAGTCTTTTAATGGATCACTTAAGGTTAAGGTGTGGGTCAAAGAGTATCTAATTCCCTCATATAAAGATTCTCCTAGTACACGAGCTTCAGTTTCTTCACTTAGAGGTGCTTTGGGTTGAGTTGTGGGTTGTATCTTATTAATAAATAGCTCCTCTTGATACTTGAATGAGATGCATCCTACAACTTCTGTAGGAGCAAGTCTTCATAAGTTTAGTTAGGTGAGGATGGAGCCTTTCTCTTCATTTCATAAGTTTAGTTGGGTGAGGAAGGAGTTTTCGTCCTCATTTTCCTTCTCAAACTAATGCTTATAGTGCATCCTGAAGCCTCTTTGCTAAGAGTCCTTAAATTTAAATGAGATTTTGACTTAAATGATAAAGCCTCTTACTTGTTTGTTAGTCTTCTTGAGATAATTAACAAGGTTTGAGTTTCAAAGAGAAGGTTGCAACTGGGCTGCAACCACTTTGATAACTTAACTTTAAGGATGGTGGAGTGGCGGTGTTCTATAGATTCCTTGAAGTTGGAAGACTCTATACACCCTTTTAAGATTTTTGGTTGGTTCCTTATGCATTTTTTTTTATAATTTAAATGTGTTTCTTATGCCTTTTTTTGGAGTATAGTTGGCTCCTATGTACTCTTAAAATGGAGTTTACTTTAGTGTGGTTGGCTTCTATATTTAACTTAGAGTTAGGTTGGCTCATTTTTTCTTTCCCTTCAGAATATCATAGGTTTTTTATACTTCAAGCAAAACAAAGGGGCATTCAATCTCTTCGTTGAGCTTCTTAAAGGAAATCTCCTTACCTTCTTGTACCTTAAATTAGGCTAAAAACTTGTGAATTTATCTTGAGCTTTTAATTTGGGGGAAAATTATATCGGTGAATTTTTTTGTCTAGGTCAATCCCTTAAATGTGAGTTGTCTTAATATTCTTAAAACCTTTGCAACCTAATTCAAATTGTCTGTTTAGATGCAAAACTATAAGCAATAAGTGCAAGCAATTGGACTTCTTGCTTACCCTATGCCTCATGAATTGCTCATAGATCCATCTCAAGTTTTTATTTGGGGTGTGATGCATATTACTTGATTGATCCAAATAATCTATGATGTTAGTTTTCTTGATATACATTGCACTCTGATGGTGATAGGTCGAATGATCTATGATGTTGAAGTCATTTATCATGGTAGAAATGTGCTCCCTTATTTAAATATTTTGAAGTCTACCCTTCAGAGATTGTGGTTCCTGGTTGGCCTTTCTTGAGGCTTAATGGGTTGCCCTTACATAAGGAAATATATGGAATCTACCTCCTCCCTCTTTTAGAAGTGGCTCTCCTCATTAAGGGTGAAAGACTCAGGAGCCTACTAAAGAGGGCAATATTGGAGTGTTGTCAGTAAGATTTTAATAAATCAGGGATAATAATGCCTATTTTGCCCTTGTTTTATGAGGTATGAAGACTTCTCATGAAGATCTTCTTGGTCGAGTCAAATCCATTTATCATTATAAAAATTTTTATTGTTGACACCTTCCTTTGAGTTAGATCATATTGCAAATAAGTTTTTAACTAAATCATGGTTATATTCTATAGGATTGTGCAACTAAGTCCTCAATCACCTCTAAAGGAGGACAATTAAAGATGTCTATTTTTAAATTTTATGGAAATGGTGGCTTAAGAAGTCTTTGACCATGCTACGTACGAATGGAAAATGAGAAATCTTATGCTTGAACTTTGCAAGAATGGGCGACTTATGGAGTCAACATTTAAGCCATGTAGAAACATGCAACTAAGGAATCGCCTTAAGGGGGTCCTTTTCATTGAAGTTTCTTAATAGTGGGCTTAATTTGCATTCCATAAGGAAAGTTTTCTTGTGCATATAAGTATTTCATAGAAGTAACCTTTATAAAACGGGCCATACAAGTTAAAAATAATATTATATTTAAATTCTAAAATTAAACTAGTCATTCTCAAAATCATTACCATCATGAACCAGAACTACTTCATCATTCTCTCTTACCTCTTATCTACCTTTATCACCGTCATTTTCTTTAGCAAAAATAGCCCCATCTTGATCATATCTCCTAAACAACAACATGATGCATGTTGTTTCACCTACATTGCAACATAGTGTAATTAAAGTGCAATTATTACTCACAATTTGATCATTTGCACCTTGCAATAGTAATAATGCATGTGATGCTTCTCATTATATCATAAGCTACAATGTGTGCTTTTTTGTACTATTATCATTTTTGTTTAGGAAGATGTAGTGGTGCAGAGGTTTATATCGATATTAATTTTGGTGGTTGTAGTAGTGGTGATCGTGGTGGTTTATCTGAAATTTGAAGTAGTTTAGCTGTGTTTCTGCTTAGAGATGTTAAAATAGTGCTATTTATGATATAAGATGGTTCTTCACATGAAGAGTGAAGAGTATGAGATGCAATATCTTAAGGGGCACAGTAACAAAATTGTGTGGATTTGTTGTAGGAAAGCACATCATTTATTCAAGAGATTGGATTGTTTGCCTTTATATAAAAAAGTGCTACAAGTTGTTAGGAATTAAAGATTTTGATTTACAATAGAATTGTAATTGAGCATGGGAGAAGAGGGTGTCAAAGTTATGGTTGGGAAAGAAAATATGAGAGAGGGAGCCACTGGAGGAATGTGAAAAGGAGAAAGAGGAGGGAGCTGATGGTGGATAGAGAAGCAGAGAAATAGAATTGTATCTGAGCATCAGGAATGTTTTGAGAAAGCAAGTAGGAGAAGGAGATGATTGCATATCTCGGTCAAGAGACAAATCTTGAATATAGAGAGGGAGGCTAAGGAGGATTTTGAGAGGAGGTATATTTCAGGACCAGAGAGAGAAGTATGTGGGAAAATTATTCATTAATTCATAACAAGCACTAGGGTCCTATTTATAGAAAAGCTCCATAAACAGATAAATTTAATATAATTCAAACATATCAATAAAAAATACTTTAAAGTGCATAATTAATATTTTTCATTAGACATCAACTAATTAAGGAGTAATAGCAATTAATCTCATTGTAGATGTCACACACATATGTCTTGCTCAATTAATCAACCGGGTTCTTTCATCCACCTAAATTGTGAATAGTTATAATGTAACACCCCACAGTATCCCTTAACAATACTGTTGAGTGTAACATGCATAAACATAATATTTTTCATCATTAAACATCTGATACTTTTCATTCTTTTGGAAAATGACACAATAGTATTCATTCATATTTCAATTACCTCAACGGAAGCATTTAATAATTTAAAGTTTCAACAAAGAAACACCTACAGAGCCACTATAGAAATCTAAAGTAATACTTCCTTAAAATTTTTCCATACCTTAAGTTTAGTCTTGCACACAGATTTAAAAACTAATATATAAGCTCGGCAACCTGTTCAGCCGAGGGTTTATGGTCTATCCTCACAAGAAGCAGAAGACTCTCCTGATGTTATCACAGGTATGGACTTTATTTAATGTCAATGAATTCCTTTATGATTTATGAGTAAGATGAGCTTTATGTTATGTTACATGCATGGTATTTAGGAACAATCTTTGTATGTAACAAGCTTGTTAAGGTGTTGTTTGATACGAGAGCATCACATTCTTTCATTTCGGAGGAGTTTGTTAAGTCTGTTGGTTTGTCTTCCTCAATTATGCTCAAACCTTTATCAGTTTTGATGCCCAATGGGAGTCAGTTGGAAACCAACAAGAGATGTCATGTGAAATTGACTATTATTGATAGAATCTTGGGAGCAGAGCTTATGTTATTGCCTTTAATGGAATTTGATGTGATCCTAGGTATGGATTGGTTGTCTTGCCACTTTGTGACCATAGAATGTAATAAGAAAGAACTTAAATTTTGTATGCCAGGGGAGAAAGGATTTAAATTTTTAGGGGAAAGAGGCATAACTTCTATGATAATCTCTTCCTTGGTGGTATACAAATTGTTGAGGAAGGGTCACGAAAGCTTTCTAGCTTATGTTAAGGAGGAGAAGAAAGAAGAGAGGAGGTTAGAGGATATACCTATCGTGCAAGAGTATCCAGAAGTGTTTGCAGATGATTTACCTGGCTTACCTCAAAGCAGGGAGATTGATTTCTCTATCAAACTGGTTAGTGGAGCAGATCCTGTTGCTAAAGCCCCTTATCGGATGGCGATAAAAGAGTTGAAGGAACTGAAAGATCAACTGAAAGAGTTGCTTAATAAAAGATTCATCAAGCCTAGCACATCTCCATGGGGTGCTCCTGTGCTTTTTGTTAAGAAGAAGGATGGGAGTTTAAGGCTTTGCATAGACTACAGAGAATTGAACAAACTGACTGTAAAGAATAATATCCTCTTCCGAGAATTGATGATTTGTTTGATTAGTTGGAGGGTGCCTCTGTGTTTTCCAAGATAGACTTGAGATCAGGATACTATCAGCTCAAGATCAGAGAAGAGGACATAGCAAAGACAACATTCAACACTAGATACGGGCATTTTGAGTTTATAGTGATGCCTTTTGGCTTAACAAATGCCCCTGCAGTGTTTATGGATCTCATAAATAAAATCTTTAAGCCTTCTTTAGATCTATTCGTGATTGTATTCATAGATGACATACTTGTTTACTCCCCAGATGAAAGGATGCATGCAAATCATTTAAGGTCAGTATTGTATACCTTAAAAGATAATGATTTGTATGCTAAGTTCTCCAAATGTGAGTTTTGGTTGAAGAGTGTGAACTTTTTGGGGCATGTGATTAGCAATGGAGAGATCTCTGTGGATCAGCACATGGTACAAGCTATAGCAGATTGGCCACGGCCCACTACTGTGACGGAGATCAGGAGCTTTTTGGGTTTAGCTGGTTATTATAGGAAATTTGTTGAGGGATTTTCTCGAATAGCTATGCCATTATCTAGATTGACCCAAAAGGCAGTGAAGTTTATATGGACAGATTAATGTGAAGAGGCTTTTCAAATGTTGAAACAGTGTTTGATGACTGCTCCAGTGCTTACTATTCTTTCGGGGACGAATGGATTTCATCTTTATAGTGATGCCTCTCTTTAAAGGGTTGGGTTGTGTACTGATGCAGAACGGAATGGTCATTGTCTATGCTTCAAGGCAACTGAAAAATCATGAAAGAAACTATCCAACCCATGACTTGGAGTTAGCTGCAGTGGTTTTTGCCCTGAAAATATGGAGACATTACTTGTATGGGGTGAAGTGTGAAGTATTTACTGATCATCAAAGTTTAAAATACATCTTCACACAGAAAGAATTGAATTTGAGGTAGAGGAGATGGTTGGAGCTTATCAAGGACTATGATTTGGACATCCAATATCATCCAGGTAAGACAAATGTAGTAGCAGATGCCTTAAGTAGGAAGACTTCTAGTGTCAGTTGGATTATTACACAACAACATGAGTTGGTAAGAGATTTGGAGAAGTTAGAGATTTCTGTAGTTCAGCCCAATGATGCAGAGTTTGTGGCTTTGAATCAGATGATCATTCAGTCAACATTGAAAGATAGGATAAGGGAAGCTTTGCCACAAGATGCAGAATTTGAGAAAGTCCTAAATTTGGTGAAGGTTGGTCACGTGGAGGAGTTTGAGCTTGATGAGGAAGAGCTACTACGGTATAGAGGCAGAATTTGTATCCCTAATGTTGGAGATTTGAGGAAGGACATTCTTCAGGAAGCTCATTATTCAAGTTATACAATTCACCTAGGAAGTAACAAGATGTACCAAGATTTAAAGGAATACTTTTGGTGGCTAGGGATGAAGAGAAGTGTAGCAAAAGTGGTGGTTAAGTGTATAGTTTGCCAGATGGTTAAGGTAGAACATCAAAAGCCAGGAGGTTTATTGCAGCCTTTACCTATACCGGAATGGAAGTGGGAAGATATAGCCATGGATTTTGTGGTTGGATTGCCTAGATCTAGAACTGGTCATGATGCTATATGGGTGATAATTGATAGGTTGACCAAGTCGGCACACTTTTTACCTATCAAGCAATCTGATGCTGTTGAGAAGTTGACAAGTGTTTATGTTAATGAGATTGTTAGACTTCATGGTGCACCAAGATCGATAGTGTCAGATAGAGATGAGAGATTTACCTCTAGATTGTGGAGGAAGGTTCAAGAGGCAATGGGCACTAGACTTACTTTCAGTACAGCCTTTCACCCTCAAACAGATGGTCAATCAGAGAGGACTATTCAGACTTTAGAGGATTTACTCAAATTATGTGTACTTGATTTTGGTGGCAAATGGGAGACACACATTCCACTGATTGAATTTGCTTATAACAATAGCTTCCAATCAAGTATAGGTATGACACCCTATGAAGTTTTGTATGGAAGGAGGTGTCGAACTTCTTTATGTTGGGCTGAGACTGGAGAAAGAAAGATCATTAAAGCTGATTTAGTAGATGATGCTACTGAAAAGATAAGGCTGATTCGTGACAGACTGAAGGCTGTGCAAGATAGACAGAAGAAGTACTATGATGCCAAACATAGATCTGTTGAGTTTGATGTTGGAAAGTTTTTATTTCTCAAGGTTAGTCCTATGAAAGGTGTGAAGAGATTTGACAAAGTTGGAAAACTGAGTCCAAAGTATATTGACCCTTTTGAGATATCAGAGAGAGTTGGCAGTGTGGCTTACATATTGATTTTGCCATCTCACTTGAGTGGAGTACATAATGTATTCTACATCTCTTCTTTGAGGAAATATATTGTAGATGAAGCTCAGAAGATCAGTACTGAAGCAATAGATATCCAACCAGATCTGACATTTGTAGAAGAACCTGAGAAGATCATAGACTATGATGTTAAGCAGCTTCGAAGTAGAGAGATTCCTTATGTCAAAGTTATGTGGAAGCATGGAACTGAGAAAGATGCTACTTGGGAGAAGGAATCAGAGATGAAGGAGAGCTACCCTCACCTTTTTGACTAAGGTATGATCTCTTAAGCTTGTCATAAATTTCGAGGATGAAATTTTTATAAGGGAGGGAGAATTGTAAAACTCGAAAATGCTGTTTTAGACCTCGCACGCTTTTCAAAGCGCCGCGACAAGTTTTAAGTGAAAAATTTGAGGTTGTCGGATTTCGACGGAAATAATTTTATAAAATAGAGCGCAAAATTCTGATCAATTTGGTATATAGAACTTGTATTCAATTTCGCTTAAATTAAGAGATATAATTTTTAGAAGTTCAAAAATACCCAAACTACCCCTAATCATATTTTATGACGGGATTGTTTAAGTGAGGGTAATGTGGTCTTTTGCATCTTCCCTTTTCCCTAAAATGAGCAAACCGCCCCTCCCCCTCTCATTTTCTTTCGGCCAAACCGAGAGGGAGCGGACGGACCGAGCGGAGGAGGCGATGGGCAAGGGAGACGGGCGGCTCCGGCTACCTTTTTCCGGCGAGGAACTTTGGGGAAGGAAAATGTATGCAATAGAATTAGGGTTTTTCCTCTCTTTCTCAAGATTTTTGGATGAGAAGATTTCTAGGGTTTTTATAAAACTTGGTTTTTCTTTGAGAAAAGTTTAGGGACGGGTTAGGGGAAGTTTTTAAACCATTATGTGAGTTGCTTTTATAAAAATATGGATTTTTGAAATCTAGGGTTTATCCGATTTTGTTTTCCTAGCAAAATGCCTTTGTAGAAAAGTTTCTATTTGAGATTAGGAACTTTTTTTGGGAAGATGGATTTCTTTTTGTGAGATATTTTGCATGTCCTAATAGTTGGGGTTTTCCAAAAGCTAGAGTTAGGATGAAATCCTAATTCTAGTGAAGATAAAGTGGATTTAGCATGGTTTAAGTGAGGGGTTTTTATAGAAAAACCAATGCTTGATGTGTTGATTAGTTACATGCTTTGCCTAGGGTTTTTCTTTTAAGGTTTGAGGGAAGAAACTTATGCTTACACATTATGTTTTGTCATTTGTAGTGTTTGATTTCATAAGAGGAAAAGGGGCGTAAGGATTTTTGGAAGTTCGCATTGTGGTGCACGGATTAAGGTAGGTGGAATGGAATTTCTTATAAATTTAGACAACTCTTCTTTCATTGCAATTACATTGAAATGACAAATTCTTTTATGCTCATTATGAAACTTTTATGGATCATGTTCCCTTGTAAGTTTATGGACACTTGAAGCAAATGCAAAGGTTCTCTTTATGCAAATGTGCAACTCATGAATGAATCCCATGCTCATTTCTTTACTCTTACTATACATGTCTTTCATCTTTACATGCAAAAGCACACATAAGCATATCAAGCATTCATATTCCTAAGGAAACATACACTTGATTAGTTTATGAATGGTTTACATAAAACATCTCTTATGATTATATAAGTATTAAGTGTATGTGCATGTTGACGCGGAAGTATCACATGGTAAAGGAGGCTCTTATGAGCCATGGTAAAGGAGGCTCTTATGAGCCATGGTAAATGATGGTTCCTATGAACCAATGGTAAAGAAAATGACCAAATTTTATGTACCTGATCAGTACAAGTGATACTCCTGAGACGGGTGTTATATTTACATGTTAAACTATTATGAACATTTCATATTCATGTTATGCATTTGAGACTATCATGTGAGGTAAAATGTTAAAGGAAAAATGGAAATGTTATGAAGGAAAATGCACTTGAAAGTTGAGATAAAGGTATGCATTTCCTCTAAGCAAAAGTTTCTTCATGTTGATGTTTCTTTTGTTAAAATATCCAAGCATGATTTAGTTTTCTTTTATTGGCTTTAAATTCATTTGAATTCCATTCACACCTATTGAGTTTATGACTCACCCTCGTTGTGGGAACACTTTTCAGGAGGATCTAGGAAAGGATAGATGGCAAACCAACCACCGCGCACTTACCGTTGTAGGGAGACGACGGGCGGCAGGTTCTTTTGATTTTTGATATTTTGTATAGAAGGTTTAGAAATGATAAGTAAGAAAAATGATTTTTGGATCCCCTTTTGTATTTTTGCTCAATGTGGAATCCTTATGTTGGTGCTTTGAAATGAAGAGATGAAAAATTTTTATTGGAAGATTCTTTAGTGGCTCTTTCAGTATGTTTGATACTTATTTGGATATATGTTAATTGTTTATTGTGAAGTTTCTTTTATCTTCATCCTGTTCGACCTCTGTTCCCGCCTAGCACATGCGAGCTAACCGGGCCGGGTCGTGACAAGTACTGTCTATTATTCTTTTCTTCTATTCTTTCTTTCTTTCAAATGTTCCAAAACACCACACAAATCACTGCTCCTTCAAATAGCTTGCATACTCACATCAAACTGCATTGCTGATTTCCTTCACATCCACAAATTCCCTTCAGTCGCATTCTTACGATGTCTAAAACACTGTGCGGAAAACCACACAGCAACCACTGTGTCGAAAATCTCCTATGCCGAATACTCCATAGAAATTCCTGCATTGCACTATGCCAAAACCTCCCTCTAACCAATGTGCCGAATTCTGTATGCAAAAATTCCACTGTGCCGCCTATATGCTACAGGTTTTCAGCACTGTGCCGAAGACTTCTACAGTGTCGCGGGAACTGTGGCGAACCGTGCTACAGTAGATTCTGCGATTCCTTCGGACAACAAACTGCTACAGTGATTTCTACGACTCCTTCAGAATACTGTGCCGATGTCCCTTTATTTGCGCTGGTCGAAACCTTCTATTTCTATGAAATCTTATCTAGAAGTGGGACCCAAGCAACTGCCAACCTACAACATTTCTTTAAAGCCAAATAACGTTAAAATGCCCAAACGTTGCATGCTTTGGATGGCTGAGTGGAAATTGTTTGGGTCTTACATATAACAGTGAAATCTTGTAACAATGCAATCATAAAGATGATTAAAATTCTTTCTCATACATCAACTAATATAGAGAAATAATTACTAATCAATCTCGTCATAGTTGTCTCACATATATTATAATTGGGTTGTCATTATGGTTCTTGCATCCATACAAATTCTAGATAGTGGCAACAATGAAATCGTCCATACAAATTGTAGATAGTGGCAACAATGAAATCATGTAACAAAAAATTTTAGGGCAAAGAAGAAGAGGGAATGGCCAAAGAAAATCAAAAGTCAAGGAAAAAGTGGGCAACTTTTGGGAGAGCTGTTGGAGGCCGGAGAAAGAAATTCATGAGGTTATCTTTTTCTAATGCATTTGCCTTGTTCATCTTTAGAGCCTTCATTCAAGAAGCTTGGGTATCATCTAATAATGGGGATGAATAATCTATGGTTGAAGTATGTTTATGTGAGTTGAGCAAGTGTTATACTAATAGACCAAAGAGCCGTAGCTCAAGTGGTATATTTCATTGTTCTTAGTGTAGAAGTCACATCTTCAAATCCGTCATGTGACTTTGTGAAATTAAAAATTGAATAGATCATTATATTGGAACTCGATTAGCAACTGGCATTGCATCTGCTTTTAATTAATAAAATATTTTGGATATCCTTGAAAAGTGTTATGCTAATAAGCAGAAATAAATTGCCATCCCATGATAGTAATATCATTGATTATGATGGTTTATAATCAAATTTATACATTTTTTGTAAATTTGTAATACACCTTATTTTGCGAATGCAGTCTGTTAAGGTTCATATGCTATGTTACTGTCAAATTGGTTAATCACTAAGGTGGCTTACTATTGGCAGGATAGGTACAGAACATGAGAAGTTTGGCTTCGAAGTTAAAACACTTCGCCCTATTAGCTATGAACAAATTGCAGCCTTGCTAAATGGAATTGCTGAGAGATTTGAATGGGACAAAATTATGGAGGGGGACCATGTCATTGGACTTAAACAGGTATGAAGAATATTCTTTTTTTTTTGTGATACCATGGGTTGATGTTTCATAACTGATAAGCCTATTCATTCATGTATGATGGGTTTCCTTAGCAGCAATCTCAAGTTGATTGTATTTTATCCGTGTTTCTTTGTCATTATATATCTTATGAGCATCTTCGTTAGCTGTCATCTCAATCATTATGTTCTTTATTATGACTTCATGAAACTAATAAATGGTGTTTCATCTTTCATGGTCAGAAACTAATATAGAGTGGTTTCCTTTATAAATTTTAATGAGAAAAAGATCAATTGATTATTTGTATATGGTCATTTTTAGTCCTCTCTATCTAATGCATTTAATTTTGTCCGTTGACCTCTTAGATTTGATTCAAAATAGTTTCTCTATTTTAGATCAGATTTGATGAGTCAATGGATCAAATTGAACATATTAGATAATCTAAAGATTAAAATGCATCATAAATAGTCTACGGACTATTTGAACATCTTCTCAATTTAATACTTTGCATTTTATAGCATTTTGGAGACTTGTTTCCCAAGTATGTTAAAGTTGTTTGAACTTCTACCCTAGATAAATTTGTTGATTTAACCTGACATTTTATCTGAACCTATGATGCACCGACACTTCTCCTCAAATAGGCATGTAGTGTCCGACACGACACGCGTCCGACATGTGTCGGACACGACGAAAACGTGTCAGATCAAAAAAAAAAAAAAAAAGAATACAAATTAGACACGCATGTCCGATATGCGTGTCTTAGATATTTCATGAATTTTTTTAAAAAATAAAATTTTATTATTTAAAATTTTTATTTATTTAAAATAGATAAAGTAAATTTCTTATTTTTTATCCACAACACCAAATCAATCACCCGCACTCAATACCCTTTTCATCGAATATTCTCATCTTCATTTCTCTTGACGAGTGACGACTTTGGTTTCACAACAATGCATGATGTCATCTCAACATTGACGTCTGATGTCGTTACAATATCGACATTTCAGAATCATCTCAACTTCAAAGTCTGACACTATCTTGACATTGATGCTCAGCACTAGTAATTTCTACACCCAACATGACAACTCATCTTTGTCCGATACCGTATTAACATCGACGACTAATGCCCTCTCAATATCGATAATAGATGACCTCTTGACATCCTAATATTAATTATTTTAAGCAAAAATTCTAATTAAATGACTTATTATTTCTAAATTATTTTTAATATTATACTTATTTAATTTTGGTACACTATTTTTAAAATATAAAAAAATTATAATACCATGTCTGTGTCCTATATTTTCTATAATTAACGTGTTTATCGTATCCATGTCACTGTGTCCGTGTCTATGCATCATAGCTCTGAACAGATCTGTGGTAGGGAACTTTTTTTTTCATGGTGCTGTATTCTAATAACAAATATTCTCTTTGTCCTTGGACAGGGAAAGCAAAGTATCTCACTTGAACCTGGTGGCCAGTTTGAGCTTAGTGGCGCACCCCTTGAAACTTTGCATCAAACCTGTGCAGAAGTCAATTCACATCTTTATCAGGTTAGTAACACTTCTTCTTGGCATGAGTTTTCCCTTTTACATGTTTTTTAACAATTATTTATTCCATAATCAAGGGCATGCTCTTCTTGTTTTTTTCCAGCCAATTTTTAGTTGGTTGTCTTCAATCCTTGTATATTTATTGTGAAACTTGAAAGTACTGTACATTGTTTTTATTGGAAAAAGTGGCTTCTTAGTTAAAAGTTCAGAGATGGTGTTGCTTCTAGATTTAGAAAAGAGATTGTATAGTGACCGTTCAATTTGTTAGGACCGCATAAATTTGTTTGGCTTATTTAATGATTTCCTATGCATTTGGAGTATAGACTATTGGGTTGGCTGTAGACTCCATTTTCATGCATGCGTTTGAATAATTGGATTTGTTCTACTAATCTAGTTCCGGTCTATCACATGGTTGCTTTTTTGATTTTTCTGATTGCCATTCCTTTTTTTATTTTGTTGAGAAATGCTAAGTAGCAATAATATATAAAAGAAAGCACCAAATAGCCTAGATACAAGCTAATGTGGGACCAACCATCTTTCACTTTCTTCCTTTACAATTTTGACAAAGGAAGAAGGAAGTTTGTTGGTAAGAAATAAATCCCAATCAAAATCCAAAGATAAAATTAAGTTAGCACAATAATCAGCTAACTTATTACAATTTCACCTCACAAAATTAAAGAGAACATTATTAAACTTACTCAAGAATAAAAGATCGTCATCTTCCATGTTCTCACCAATATTCTTCGGTTTGCTATACAATTGTTGAAGAAATTGTAGAACATTCTTATTATCTCCTTCCACAATGATTCCTTTAACATCTTGTTTCCATGTTGGACAATTATTTTTCAGTGCTTTGAATGCTAATAATTCCAATTTAGCACTATCCCAATGTATTTTCTTCCTTCCAAAAGCAAAGATAAATCTACCTTTATCATCTCTTACTATTCCACCAACACCGGCCATATAATTATCTTTAAGAGCTGCATCAATGTTGATTTTGATTTACTCAGGTGGAGGGGGATGCCAATAATCTAAAAGCAGTCCTTCGGACCGATAAGCATCCCAGTGATCTGAGTGAAAAATTCCTTGTTTTGATGAGCTAAGGAAGCTTAAAACAGACACAACAATTATAACAATACTATTTCCGGTTTTACCATGTTTAACTTTGCACCTATTATTCCAAACCGTCCATAATAGTATTGCATATAACCTTGCTGTCAATATATTTTGCTCGGTTCATCTACTGATTTGAAGTAGAAAATCATTCCAATTGCAGAATTCTGGAACTATGAATCCCCATTCACTTAATACTTAAGAAACTTTCACAAGTATTAGATAGGTAGTAGTGATATGTAACCGGTTTTCAACCATACCATAACCCATAGGACAAAGATTATTACCTGAGATCTTTCTTCTGATTGCCATTCAATGGAGGGATATTTCATGATGCATTGGTGATAGAAATATCAGATGTTGAAGTTCGATAGAGTTGGTTGCTTTATTTACACCTACAACAATCATGCGTCTAAAAAGTATGGCAACACCTTTCTTCCTCCGTATCGTGAACATGCAAAGAAATGTATTTGTATTTTTGACCAAATTTTGCTATAACATACCTGTTTGTCACTTAGAAAGATAAATTTCAAATTAAAACATCCTAAATACTATAATTTGTTTCTATAAACCATTTAATTAAAAAAATATCTTCTTTTGCAATTTTATGGGGGCCATTTTTTGTGAGATATGCTAATATAAAAGTTATGAGTTTTGAATTCCTTTTGAGCTGAGGCAAATTGGTAACAATTTCAGCCATTTATTTTATTTTAAATGATAGAAATCTATCTCATTTATTCTAAAAAGCGGCATAAGGCCGGTTACAAAATTTTTAGAAGTGTCATCAAAGGAGGCAAATTCTTGGTACAAGAGCCAAATGAAAATACATATGATATTGTTGGAGAATTTTTGTATCCTCAAACGGATTGCATACTTTATAATTGAGCACGACATAAGAATAATGATATATTACCCCGGAGGATAAAAATATCATTTGCTTATGGGCTCAATAATAAAATTTACAATTTGAAACAGAGATTCCCCCATTCAATGTTTGATTGAATGGGGTTTATTTATTTCTAGGGTACAGACGTCCCATAGGGGCATGCCCCTATGGTTAATTACTGATGTGATACAATATATGCGAAAGTGAACTGCTTAAAGAAGTTTGCACTTGTAAATTTTAGAGAGCAATGTTAAGCAAAATCCTCTATTGATGTAAACGATAAGATAACATTAAGGTGATAAAATAGCTTAGGTCTAAACACATGCGAGAGGTTGAGATCATTAAATATCAACTAAATCTTACTTTGCATACATGAGTGGTGTCAACAAGAAATTCTAATGCTAACAATAAGATTAGACACTATGCAAGAGTCCCTCACTCAACTCTCTAGTTCTCTAAGCTTTAGCGGTGAAGAGTTTGACATGAACCTTGTGAGTCAAAATATAACCACAATTGAAAATAAACTAGGAAAATAGGAAACATGGGGAAGAGTTCACCATCGTCAAAATTCTTAGATGAATTTGAGTAGCAAGGGAGAAGATCCGGAGTCCGGTGGCTGAATTTGAAGAAATCCTGCGTGTGGGCAGCAGTGTGGGATCTTCTGAGCAACCAATGAGAGCCTTCCGGATGGTGAATCAACACCAGAAAACTGCTGGAATCCTGAAACAGCAGCCGTGACTTTTCCGGACAGCAAACGGGGGTTCCGAGGGTGCAGGACAACAGTTTGTCTCGTCGGAAATATTCAGGACAGCAGCCATGAACTCTCTGGACAGCAAAACAGGAGTGTTTGGCTAGCAGGACAGCAAGTGTAGTCTTCCTAAAGTGCAAGCCAATGAAGAAAAATGTAAGCCTGAAAGGCCGGCCAAGGTGGGAGATGGGGGCGGGTGGATTGGGAGAGGGATGTTAGGCTGGATGTGTGGAGCAAGGGATTTCCTCAAATCTGAAATTAATCTTAGATTTAGTAAATTTGGAGGGAATTATTTGAGACTAATTTCAAATTTCAAATGTAATTAAGGGGGTTTAATGAGCACTTAATGGGATCCATGAAGAGGGGGGCCGGCGGCTCATTAGAGGAGGGAGGGGGTTTCAAATTCAAAACCTGAAATTAATTTCAGGATTTTAAGTGAGAAGGGAGGGAAATTAATTTGAAATTTGATTTCAAATTATGGAGTCATTAATGAATTAATTGGAGCATTAAAGAAACAATCAAATGGGGGGGGGGGAAACCCACATGGGGCCGGCGGCAAGGTAAGAGGGGGAGAGGGAGATTAGTGGGATGAAGCTTCCAATTTGGATTGATGACGCGGCAATATAATTAAAGACCCCAATTTAAATTAAATTGAAATTGGAATTCGTCATGAAAACTTTTCTAAATTGGAAATCCCAATTAGGAAAGAATTTGAATTTTGAAATTCAAATTTCAAATTTGAAACTTGCGGAAGGAGGGATTGGACGGGTGGGGAAGGTCGCCGGCAAGGTGGCCGGCCGTGGGAGTGGCCGGCGGCGGGCTTCCAAGGGGGCGGCGGCAACAAGGGTTTTGGAAGAGATTTTTTTTTATGGTGGGGGGAAGAAGATGGAGGAAAACACGAACAAGAAGATAGAAGAATTTAACTACGAGCCGCGGACTCTTCCAACGACTGGCGGATATTGCTTTTGCCCTCACCTTGGGCTCTCCATAGAACTCACACAGAGATCTAGGAGAAAAGAACTCACTAAGAGATCTTCAAGACGAAACTCACAAAGAGAACACAAGAGCCAAATTTTCATTCAAAATATTCATCCTCTCCAATTCAAGAAAGTTAGCCTATAAATAGGCCTCATGAAAAGAAAAATAACAAAGACTAAAATGCGCTTTGGGCTACAATACTACATGACCACCCATAAGGGTATAAAGGGAAAAACAACAATATAAAATAAACTGGTACAAAAACATATAAATAAATAACTAAAAAAAATCGTAGCCGTTGATCTCCGATGTCCTCATCATTCTCCCCAGGTGAGAGAAAACTCGACTCCGTCGAGTGGGTGTCTCAAGAACTCTCGTGTATCTGAATCGATCAGCTGTATCACCTTGCGCTCTGATCATGTATCCTTTGTCTTTGGTTTACCTCTTCACCTAGTCAAATATCTTCTTCGTCCACCCTCTTTTGTGAAAATAATATCATCACTAGGAATCATGTCAACCTTTTCCGCTATAGGAATTTTGGGAATAATTTTGGGAGTGGAGGTAGGCTTTGGGGTTCTCACAAGGTGGGGTCACACAAGGCTTAATTTGAAGTGGATTTGGGGGTTTATCTCCGAACCTTCAAAGTCTACTAAATCTTTTATGTTAGAAAAGGAATGAATGTTGAACTCTGCAAGTAGATCCACCACGTATGCATTGTTATTGATTTTGTTGACTATTCTACATGTTCCCGCACTTCTAGCATGTGATTTCCGGACGAATCCGCATCATTACTAAGTTTCCAACCTTAATAGATTTAAATTGTCGTTTAGAATCAGCATGAAGTTTATACTTATTATTGCTCTCTTCAGTTAAGTGTGCAATTTTCTTAAGAAAGTCATGCATATGTAATGTAAATGCGGCATGTGATATGCGAATTCATATGTCTAAAATTCAATACTCAACAAGATGAACATGAGGTGGTGCAAGAGACTTGATATGCAAGATGAATAAAATATGGATTCACGCATAGCTTTTAAACAAAGAAAATTTTGGAAGACAACAGACTACAAAACATCAACAAACTAACTCACACGAACACAAAGCTAGAAAAGTGGACGAGTCACAAAAAGAGGGGTTTTAAAGTGTTCGGCCTAAGGGAATTGGTGTCGGGGGAGAAATGAAAACACTCTTAGCTACCAGGGCACTTCTATAGGGGTTTTCAGTAAGGGTCGACAACAGTCTCCTAGTGGGGGTAGTGTAATCGAACAAGTTTATCCGACTAGGATAGAAGTGGTCCTTATCCTGGTAGGACGAGGCTATAACGAGCAAGATGTATGAATCAGGAATGACACACTCGGCCAAATACAAATCTAATTGAGCAGCTCTAAAGTTAGACTCTAATGGAACAAGAGGGGGCTCATTGCTCAAATCAGGCTCAAAAACTTTCAGACTCAAAGTATTGTCTTCCGAAAGAGACTCAGGTTTGGTTGCAACCCTAAGATCCATGGGTTCCGTTATACTTATATCAGGTGATAAATTTGATTGACTTACTTCCAACTTGAGATTATCTATGTCGCCATCAGAATTATCCAAAATTAATTCATAATTATCCAAAGCTAAATCAGACTTATCCAAAATTAAATCAGAATTGTCAGAATTATCCGGAGTCATCTCAGTAGGTGTTACAACTAAATCAGGATCTTCCAAATTTAAATTCAACGAGTTCGACGACCGATTGGCTCCTTTCGAGATCGCATTACTATCATCCAGGCATACTTTGTCCAAAGGCTTATCCTCGAGGAGACTAGGATCGGAGTGGGTTAAGGTGTCGACGTTTAAAGGTTCTAGCTCTCCTAGCATAGGGTTTAAGTCATTCAGGGAGTCTGATTCAATCTCTTTAGTTTCATCCTCAAAGAGTTCTTCGTTATTAGTGATATCATTAGCATCCACGAAATGGATGCACTCAGTCTCAGGTTCAGGGGACCTCTTCTTCTTAATATCTTCCTTTATTATAATCATACTTGCAGGGTCAAGGACTGGGGAGGCTAAAGGTTGACTGGGATGGTTAGAAGTAGGTCTAAGTGGGGAGTCATAAGAGATTGGTCCAACAAAAGACCTACTAAAGGGTCGCTCATCAAGACTAAATGACGACCTACAGGGTGGGGCAGCAACCCGGATGTTACTAAGGGGTGGGTGGTCTTGACCACAGTAAGGTCTACGGGTTGTCCCAAAGAAAGAGGTGGGGTGATGCTCTAGATGACGGTCACTAGTAGAGGGTCGGTATTTTAAATTAAGATCTCGCCTCATGTCTTTCCAAGTAGTGTACTCACCGCGAGACTCTTTATGATCTTCCAATCTTGCCCAAAATTGAAGAGCTCGTCCTTTAAGGTGAGACCTAGCGATGCTAACCTGGTGGGATTCAGGGATATGACATGATTCAAAATAGTCATCTAGTTGTCTAGCCCATTCCCTAAAGTGGTAAGGATCCGAGGAACCATCAAAGGTAGGTAAATGGTAATGTGACTCTAAGTGAGGTCGTAGAGGCTTAGGCTCAGGTCTCGGGTGATAAGCTGAGTGGAGCATGTCATTAGAGTGGGGATAGTCAATGGGTTTCTCCGTCATAATTCTAGTAATATTTCCCACTAGGTTAACGATGTTATCTAAACTCTTTTGGAGTCTTATTGGGTCCATTGGGAAGCGTCAAGTGACACTCAAGGATAATTGGGTGTAAGGGACGTCATATAGACACTAAGTAGGCTCAGTTAAACTCACTAAAGGGTGCGAAGATAGTTTGGACAATAAACTAAGCTAGTGGGTTAAGAAGCCTAGGCACTTAGGAGGTTGTTAGGTTGAGGACAGCACCTAAATCAAAGGTTAGACTCACTTAAATGCCACCAAACAGTGCAGGAAATGAAAGGGTAGCAAGCTAAAAGGATAGACGAAGTTATCTAGGCAGATAGGTTGGACTCAGGAACGTGGACAGCAAGTAAATACTACCTAAAACTCTCCCAAGCGGATGCTAATAGGTGCAGGAATAAAGCAGACAGCAGGTTCAGCCAAGGGTTATGTAGTTTAAGTGTTTTGATAAGGTCTTATGGTGAGGACAGCATCTAAACAGCAACAAAAAGTTCTCTAAACGATGTCCAACATTTGCTGGAATAGTGTGGATTGCAGCTACAAACAAGGTTTTAGTTGCCCTAAGCAGTTAATAACAAAGTAAGTCTAATGGCAGCACTCACACTATAGCTAGGACAACTTAAATGCCAATGTATAGTTGCAGGAAATGCACTTGCAGCGGTGAAAACAGGGAATAAACTCTAACGAAGCAATGATATGCATGCAAGTTTTAAGATACAATGAAAGACTATACCCTAGGATGTTTTTCTACACATGTCGTGCATGCCTACCATGCTCTGATACCAAGATGATGTGATACAATACATGCGAAAGTGAACTGCTTAAAGAAGTTTGCACTTGTAAATTTTAGAGAGCAATGTTAAGCAAAATCCTCTATTGATGTAAACGATAATATAACATTAAGGTGATAAAATAGCTTAGGTCTAAACACATGCGAGAGGTTGAGATCATTAAATCTCAACTAAATCTTACTTTGCATGCATGAGTGGTGTCAACGAGAAATTCTAATGCTAACAATAAGATTAGACACTATGCAAGAGTCCCTCACTCAACTCTCTAGCTCTCTAAGCTTTAGCGGTGAAGAGTTTGACATGAACCTTGTGAGTCAAAATATAACCACAATTGAAAATAAACTAGGAAAATAGGAAACTTGGGGAAGAGTTCACCATCGTCAAAATTCTTAGATGAATTTGAGTAGCAAGGGAGAAGATCTGGAGTCCGGTGGCTGAATTTGAAGAAATCCTGCGTGTGGGCAGCAGTGTGGGATCTTCTGAGCAACCAATGAGAGCCTTCCGGATGGCGAATCAACACCAGAAAACTGCTGGAATCCTGAAACAGCAGCCGTGACTTTTCCGGACAGCAAACGGGGTTCCGGGGGTGCAGGACAACAGTTTGTCTCGTCGGAAATATTCAGGACAGCAGCCATGAACTCTCTGGACAGCAAAACAGGAGTGTTTGGCTAGCAGGACAGCAAGTGTAGTCTTCCTAAAGTGCAAGCCAATGAACAAAAACGTAAGCCTGAAAGGCCGGCCAAGGTGGGAGATGGGGGCTGGTGGATTGGGAGAGGGATGTTAGGCTGGATGTGTGGAGCAAGGGATTTCCTCAAATCTGAAATTAATCTCAGATTTAGTAAATTTGGAGGGAATTATTTGAGACTAATTTCAAATTTCAAATGTAATTAAGGGGGTTTAATGAGCACTTAATGGGATCCATGAAGAGGGGGGCCGGCGGCTCATTAGAGGAGGGAGGGGGTTTCAAATTCAAAATCTGAAATTAATTTCAGGATTTTAAGTGAAAAGGGAGTGAAATTAATTTGAAATTTGATTTCAAATTAAGGAGTCATTAATGAATTAATTGGAGCATTAAAGAAACAATCAAATGGGGGGGAAAACCCACATGGGGCCGGCGGCAAGGTGAGAGAGGGAGAGGGAGATTAGTGGGATGAAGCTTCCAATTTGGATTGATGACGTGGCAATATAATTAAAGACCCCAATTTAAATTAAATTGAAATTGGAATTCGTCATGAAAACTTTCTTAAATTGGAAATCCTAATTAGGAAAGAATTTGAATTTTGAAATTCAAATTTCAAATTTGAAACTTGCGGAAGGAGGGATTGGACGGGTGGGGAAGGTCGCCGGGAAGGTGGCCGGCCGGGGCCGTGGGAGTGGCCGGCGGCGGGCTTCCAAGGGGGCGGCGGCAACAAGGGTTTTGGAAGAGATTTTTTTTTTATGGTGGCGGGAAAGAAGATGGAGGAAAACACGAACAAGAAGATAGAAGAATTTAACCACGAGCCGCGGACTCTTCCAACGACTGGCGGGTATTGCTTTTGCCCTCACCTTGGGCTCTCCATAGAACTCACACAGAGATCTAGGAGAAAAGAACTCACTAAGAGATCTTCAAGACGGAACTCACAAAGAGAACACAAGAGCCAAATTTTTATTCAAAATATTCATCCTCTCTAATACAAGAAAGCTAGCCTATAAATAGGCCTCATGAAAAGAAAAATAACAAAGACTAAAATGCGCTTTGGGCTACAATACTACATGACCACCCATAAGGGTATAAAGGGAAAAACAACAATATAAAATAAACTGGTACAAAAACATATAAATAAATAACTAAAAAAAATCGTAGCCGTTGATCTCCGATGTCCTCATCAATTACATCCCAATCTTTGGTTTGAGAAATTTTTTGATTAAACTAGTGGTTTTATTTTCTTTTTGACGTCATTTAAATATCGACTAAATTTAATTTTTGAAATCCAAGAAAGTCTTGCTTAAAGGTTTTGGCCCTTTAGGAAATTCAAGGAGGAGTTGATCAACTTAGAATCAGATTTTGGGAATGAAGGCCAAGGGAGGTGAAGTAGGAGTACTTGTTTCTTAGAAATCTCAGAGGTGCTCAGACTCTCCTATGTTGGGCTTTACATTTTAGAAATCTAATTTTAGTTTAAGTTGATATTTTTGTTGGAAAGTTGGGGCTTACATTCCAATAACATATGTTGAAGGAATTGCCTGAAAGGTGAGAGCTTATAGGGTGATTTGGAATCAACCAATACCTCAGACCCTAAAACTAAAGTGAGGACTACCGATAGGTAGTGCCTCGAACCTAAGTCTAACGAGTGCAAAAGAACATACGAATTACACCTCACATGAGGCATAATCGGCCCGACCTCTAAATTTACTGTCCCGCCTGGAAGGGACTACCAGCTAAATCCTCTTAATCGCTTTTAAAACCATGTATCTTGGTCTTAATGCAAAAGTAGAGTGGAAAGCTAGTTTTTTTATTTAGGAAGTAGGACTTATAGCTTGGCTTTGAGGCCAAGATGCCTATTTATGTGGGTATGCATATGTTGACTCATAAATAAATGATTTTTATTATCTAGTCCTTAAATGAAGGCTTTCTATATGCAACTTATTTGGGCTATGCATGTTTATTTTCCATTTTGGAAAACTTGGCTCCTTGAAGGGAGCCATGCAATTTTCTTATTTAGAAAATATGAAGCCTAATTTTATTTTTTAGATTGTTTACATTTTAATGAGTAGAAAATTTATTTTTATCCTAAGAGCCTACCGCATCAAACAGTCTAGGCCACACCCAAATAAAAGCAAGGAAAAATACCTAAGAAAAAGACATGCTTTTCTATTGCACAATCACGTAAACAATCAAAACATGCTTCTACCCTATTTGTCACATATTTTGTGAGGTTTTAAGCAGCACCTGTCATGCAAGCAATTTATTATTTATGAGCGCCCTACTTTTAGATATGGCCACCTACAAGAAGAACATGTATATTTCTATACTATCCACGTAAGGGCAAGTGCCCACACAGGCAATCCAAGGGTAATCACATCAAATCATCAATCACATGCGCACAAAAGGAAAAATCCTAGTCCTAACATACTTAGGGGCTGTGCTCCTAAGTGTGTGAGGCTTGTATGGCATGTCACACTAAGGGTGTTTGGTTTTATTTTGGAATGAAGATGTTTAATCTTTATCCAATGGTGGTTCACTTTAAGTTGTTTGTCACTTAAAGATTTTATTTGATTTTTAAAGATTTCATATTTAGGAGGATTATGAAGAACTCATAAAGTAACTACTGCTTTTGGGTAAACCTGTTACTTATGGATCCTAAGATACAATGATGTAGCCATCCTACCTTTTGGGGGAGATGATTGATCATTGTATCAAAATGAACCTAAGTGATTTTTAGGTGTTTTGGAGTTCTCTTAGTGTTTGGATAAGAAAGGTGTCTATCTAATATTGTAAGATATACATACCTAAGGGGTTGCACTTAGGACTTGATGAAATTCATCCAATAGAGCAGGATGAACTTTAACAGATTGAATAATTCCTAAGAGACATCTATGAGTTTAGCATTTTAAATGTCATAGGAATGATTACTTGAATTGGTGAAATGAAAATGATTACTTAGATTTTGGGTCTAAGAAAGATGTCCAACATATAATTTTTGAGCCATTCTTTAGCTTTTGGAGCTAAGAAGAGAAAGATAAGAATCCAATATTTAAATTTTGGGCTAAATGCATGAGAACTCCGTCTAGCTTTTGGAGCTAAAGAGAGGAGAAATCTCCTACAACTTTAGAGTTGGAGGAGAGTTGGGAACTTATAGCTTTGAGGCTAGGATATGATATCTTTTAAGGCCTTTTGGAACCTGTAGAAGTGAGAGAAGATTAGTAGCTTTGAGGCTACGAATCAAAAGGACGTCTCTTTGAACTTTTGTATTCAAGGAGTTAGGTTTTATTTGCTTAATTTGGATTAGGAAAATAAAGGTGAGTCACTTATTGATTTTAGCTCAATAGGTGAGAAAGATTTGTAACCTTGGGGTTACAAATCAAGAGGGATTATAATTGAACTTTTATGTTTAATGATGAATATTTAATTTGTTAAATTTGGATTAAACAAACATAAGAGAATGATGTGTAATTTTGGCATACACATCAAGGATTCTTTGGACTTTTGGGTGTCAAAAAAAAAAATAACTCATTCACTTAGTTTGGGTTAGGAGAATGAAAGAAACCTAGGAGTTTGACCCCTTTGCTTGATATGAGATTATTTGTTGAATTTGGTTTAACAAATTCATTATTTTGGATTGAACTACTTGTTGATTTTGATTAAACAAATAGATGATTTTCATGTGTCTAATTCACTCAACATGGATTAAATGAATAAGATTTTCATACAACGTTTGAGTTGTAGAAAGGAAGGAACTTTTCTACAAATTTGTTTTGTAGAGAATAAAGGGAGAAATGCAACTTGAAGGTTGCAAAGTGAAATATTAAATGTTCAAAGAAGGGGACATTCACCCATCTAATTTGAGTTAGTGGGATGAGAGGAATTCCTACAATTTTTGAGTTGTAAAAGCGAGGGAAGGAACATGCTACTTGTGGGTCGCAAATCCATAAATGTTCCTTGAACTTTTGATGTCCAAAGAGGAATGTACATTCTCATAATTTAGAATCTTAGGAGAATGGGATAGTTTCCTACAATTTTTAGATTGTAGGAAGGGGAGGATGAGATGATTTTCGACAACTTTAGAGTTGTAGGAAAGGAGAAGTGATGTGCAACTTGTAGGTTGCAATTTAGAGGAATCCCTTTGTTGAACATTTGGTGTTCAAAAGGGAACGGTACATATTCACTTAATTCAGGCCAAGTGAACGGGAAGGTTTTCTACACTTTTCATTTGGTAGAAGAAGGAAAGCATGTGCAACTTAGAGGTTACACATTCATGAGTGCCCTTAAACATTTGGTGTTCAAATGGGAATAACCATTTCCCTAAATTTGGGTTTAGGAGAATGAGAGGACTTTCTGTAACTCTTAAATTGTAGAAGAGAGAAGCAACAAGCAACCTTTGGATTGCATGTTGAAATGAATTCCTTGGACATTGGGTGTCCAAGAAGGAGTATTCATTTGCCTAAATAGTGGCTAAGCAAATGAGGAAGACTAGGATTTGAATCCTATGTCTAGAGGATTATTCATTGGTTTGTGTTCCAACAAATAAATGATTTGATAATATCTTACAACTTAAGGGTTGAAGGAAGAAGATGATTTGTTGGTTTTATGTTCCAATAACAAGAGATGAAAGAACATGGAAGTTGGTTCCAAGTTGCAAATGATTCATGCAATCTAAAACTTGGAGCTTTGAGAACGCTCCAAGCATTATGCACGAAAGAGGATTCTCCATCTCCCCATGAATGTTTTGAACTCATAGAAAGAGGAGATGCACAATTGAAAGGGATTTCGCTACGTCCTTTAGAGTGTTTTAGACTCAATTAGGAGAGGGAATAATTGATTTCCTAAGGCTTTGGGGAAGTTTCCAAACCAATTTTGGCATGATTTAGAAACTTGGAAGTTTAGTGATCATAACAAGAGATCTAGGAAACATGATTTTGACTCATGTTAAGGCATGAAAACACACCTAAAGTCTCTAAGAACAATCCAATCAATTTTGTCATGAATGGTAAGTGGAGGTTTTTTAGGAAAACCCTAAAGATCAATTTGATAGGACATGATTTATTAAAACATTGATGCGAGGTTCCAATCTCTAAGGATTTTGATCATTTAATTCAATGATTGAATTTGGAAACTCACACAAATGGAGTTAGGTAAACTTGAGCATGAAGGCTTATGGGTCTTTGAGGGCCCATGTCATATCTCAAGCCTACTTCAAGGTTAGATAAGCCCATTTGGTTAATTTCCAAATCCCAAATGTGGTGGATGTAAATCAACAATGACTATCACTTGTGTGCTCTAAATTTTGTAAAAAGATCAATCATGAATTTGGTTGGTCATAGACATTGTGAGGTCTACAACATAGACCTTTGAGGATCTATGAAAAACCCCACAAAGATTGGTTGTTAGTGATATTGTTTCCAACCAAACACATTCACATTCACTAACTTGTAGAGGCTATCAATTCCTACACGCAAGCTCTCCAAAGTTTATATCAATTTTGCCATGACAAAAAAATTGAATAGTTTGCATGCTAGAGGATCATTCACCATCATTCTTATCTATGAGAATTAAGAGAAGCAAAGCATATTGAAGTAATTCAAGAACACATAAGGGGTGGCTTATGGGTCTTTGGAAACCCACGTCTATCCCAAGTTTGCCCTACAAATTAAATAAACATGCTTAGCAATCTCCCAATAATTTTAGAAGTATGCAATCCTTAGAGAAAGAGACCTACACTATTTTATTTAGATCAATTTTGGCATAATCTAAATTCTAAGCAACATGCAATTGATTTAGCCAAATGCATAGCCTTCAAATTTGGGTGCTATGATGATGAAGCCTAGGTTTGTTATAGACAACGGTTTGAACACAATATGAATGCTATTACATGCATTTGAGAGGTGTTGGATATCAATCCAATACCCCTACACGCGTTGGCATGCCTCTTTAACTCTCAGGAGAGAGCAAACAAGTGAAAAACACTAGTTTTTTTACTGTTTTGCGGAGAGGACAGCGCAAATAGGTTTTGGGGAAGCAAACAAATGAGGTTTCTAAGGGACCTATGGCTTGGGGACGTCAACCACACATCAATGGCCTTGGGGGACCCTAGGTTTCACTAAGTTTTAGGATTTTACCTCACCCGGGTTGTCCTAGCGCTCCAATCCAAGCTCCAAAGTTGCTCCAAGCCACTCCGATTCAAGCTCCGAATTGCTGTCCAAGCTCCAATCCAAGCTCCAAAGTTGCTCCAAGCCACTCTAAGGGAGGCAGATCGCTGTCCAAGGTGTTCCGGACGTCATCGCCGCTGTCCAAACGTTCCAAACAGACTGATTGAGTGCTCCCGGAGGTTTTCGTTTTTTTCTTAAGTTTTTCTGAAGAATCGGCCTCAACCTTTCCTAATTTTGTCCTTACCTAACTAAATGATCTTTGCCTAGGATAGCTTTCTTTACCTTACAGGGGATACTAATTTTCTCGGAAACATTTTGATGCGGACATCGGCACGAAAATCTAGCGCATGTATCACAGGAGGCGTCGTAAATCGACGGCTCTGATTTAAGTTGTCATTTATGAATTATTTTCTACATTTTAGTTTCTATTTTATATTATTTCCTGTTTTACCCCTAGGTTAATTTATTTGAGTGTTGTAGCCCAAGGGGCAATTTTGTCATTTTTTTATTTTCTCATGTTGTGGCCTATATATATGGCCTGTAGCTATTGTAATAGGAGGGTTGATTAATATGAAAATTTTATGTTTTTCACACTTGTGTTCTTCTTGTGAGAGAGCGTTAGTGAGATTCCTATGAGAGGAATCGAAGTTGTCACCAGCCGCAGGATGGGTCCGGGCTCGTGATTTGAGATCCCTTGGAGAGGGAAATCGTATCACACACGAACCTTGGAGACGGTCGGGTTCGTGGTTTTATTCTTTTCGTTATCTCTTCATTTTCTCCTTGTCGACATTCCCATCCTCCACCCAAGCCACCGGCCACCTCTTCACCATCCCGCCGGCCACCTTTTCACAACCCGTCGGCCACCTCACCCCCTCATTCTCCCTTGGCCATGCCTCTTTCCAATTTGGGTTGGCAAAATCAAGAGGGAAAATTCATGAAAATTTGGGATTTCAAATTTCAAATTTGAAATCTTTCCTAATTGGTGTTCCTCCCATCAATTCCCCAATTAAGGCATTAATGACATCTTAATTTGAAATCAATCTTCAAATTAATTTCCCCCCGTTTTCATTCAAATCCTGAAATTAATTTCAGGATTAATTCACCTCCACCTTGGCATTCACTCATATTTATTTCCTGTCCTCCCTATTTGCTCCAGCCAAAATATTCAAAAGGATCAATTTGAACTTTCAATTCAATTTGGATTTAATACCATGCTTTCCTAATTCCAATGTCCAAATCAATTTGCCTTAATTTACATCTCCCGTAACTCACTTAATTCCATGGAATTTATTTCCTATTCTATTTCCCTAATTCACTCCACGGATGCAAGGAATTGAATTCCCTCATCTAAAAAGTTTTAAAGCCAAAACCTTTAATTAAGTTTCCAAAATCTATAGTGGGTGAAAATCCCACGTTGATACCTCATTTAATGCTTCCCCTTTTTTTTCTGGAATTGGCGTTCACTCTCAGCCACCGTAATTGCCTGCTGGCTGGACTCCTCCCTCAAATTCAGCCACTACATTTAACACACCGCCAAATACAAATTCCAGACATTCAAGGCTTCATCCCTGCTGCCTTCCCAGCTGAACACCAGTCAATCTTCAGCAATTAGAAGGCTAATAATTGATGTATTTATCACAGCAAATTGCTGTCCAGCAATTTCTGTTGTACGCCTTGTCATACAAACCTTTCTAAAGAAAGAAAAAAAAAGCCTCCTTTTTCGTTCTGCATCACATTTTGACCACATTGCCTCAATAATCAAATTATATTGCCAAAGCATTTTTAAATAGGAGAATTCTAATTCGATCAATCCCAAGCTACTACATATCATCTAGGCATTTCATAGTAGTCATTTTTTAAAGTTTGACTTATGTACATAACGTTGCCTGCAATTTTGATTTATGTAATACTGTACATTGATTAAAGTCTCATAAAGTTTCCTCTATTATCCCTAACTTTCGGTTTGTTATTTAGCAGCACTTTCATCATATTTTCCTGTTTAAGTTTTTCAAAATGTATTATATCGACAAGAATGGTGTTGTCTTTCATATCAACAAAGGAGTAATTGAAATACGTTTGAGATACTATTGGTATGCAGTTTTCACGTAGTTTTACCAGAATTCTCCAACATTTATTAAGTTATTGATACACTGAATAAATGGAAAATATTGTTCAAGAAATTGTACTTCCGTTTAAATTTTCTGAAGGCTAGGCTTCCATGTGAATTGATTCCTGGCTAAAATATTTTTTTTGGGCTAATTGTTATCTGAACTTTGGAGTTTGGACAACGTTAGACAGACATCATATGAACATCTGATGCTGTTTCAGTTAATATCCACTTCATCTTTAAAATTTGTTTTAACTAGTCAGTTTATTTATGAATGATAAATTAGTAGGAGTTCAATGGCCTTTATACTGAATCAACTATGGTATATTGTTAAATAGGTAAAAGCTGTGGCTGAGGAAATGGGCATTGGTTTCTTAGGAATTGGTTTTCAGCCAAAATGGGCGTTGAAGGATATTCCTATTATGCCTAAGGTATCTTCCTTTTATTATTCATTTTTTTTATCCTTAATGTCCTTTATTCCTTATTTAAGCATTTTCTTTTTGCTGTATCTTTTATGAAACATTTTCTATTCACACTATCATGACCCAACCCAAGAACTTGTATTATGATAAGAAAACTTGTAGATCTCAAGTATTTCCTATCAATATTCGGAAAATAGCAAGAATTCTCCACAAAAGCCACACAAAACCACAAAAACAGTAGATAATTTGTATTATTTGATGAAATAGAAATGAAAAATATCAAGATATAGTTGATCCTCAATTCGAGTGGAGGATCGATCTCTCTCAAATTTTCTAGACGTCGCTAGAGCCCAAAGGAAACCTAAACCTAAGAGATTTCAAATTTAAGCAAAATTCAAGATGCCCTAACCCTAGGAAAACAAACTATTTAATGCATACAAATCAAAAGGAAATCCCTAAACGGTCCCTACATTCAAATTTCCCTCCTACTTCCCTCAAAAATCCTTCCTAATCTGATGTAGGAAGATCGGGCAGTTGGATCTTGTGTACAGGAGGTGGAGACTTCCGCTGTTGTTCGCGTAAGTCGGTCCTGTCGGACTGGATGGACCGGTATAATAGATTACCAAGAAAGGTATAGTCGGTTGGAGAATTATTTAATTCTTTTTAATTAATATTAAAAGTAATCCCATAGAAAAATCTTCCAAATTATAAAGAGCCACTAAACGAAAATGTTTTGTTCATATTCAAACCATACACAAGTCAGTTCTATTTCCTATATCTCAAACAACTAACTAAAATCAAGTATATAGGATTCTTAAATATCTATTTTCATATGCTCCTCTTCTCATATATACAAATTTTCTAGCTCTGTAGGCTAAGGAAAAAAAAAAAAAAACACACATATATATATATATATATATATATATATATATATATATATATATATATATATATATATATATATATATATTGTTGACCTGTATGCTATATCCAAAGGAAACAAGAAAAAGAGAAACTCAGAATCAAACCTTACCCGATGGATCCACTATTTCTGCCGAAATCCCTGCTGAAATTCCGCCGAGGAACTGTAAATTCGGCGCCGATTACGTCTGTCTCCGCGATTCCTGCAGAAATCCCGTCGGGGAGTACTCATTTTGTGTCGTTAAATAGGAGCCGAAGGCTCTTCATCTCGGCTGCTTGACACACGACTCTGCCTTCACACCCGAAATCCACGAGCTCCTCTCCACGCTCGACTCAAGCTCACCCCTCCGATCCCTCCTCTTCTCCGATCCACTGCTGCCAACCTCCTCTCTTCCACGATTGCAAGATCTCCAAAGCTTCCGATCCCGAACCTAGCCGGCCTCCTCCTTCCCGATCTTCACAGAGAAAGAGAGAGAGAGAGAGAGAGAGAGAGAGAGAGAGAGAGAGAGAAGTCGATCAACCTTACCTGAAGCCCGACGCCTCTTCTCAACTCCAAGCCGAGATCTCCGATCTCCTCACTCAGCCGAAGCCTCCTCTGCCCGATTCACCCTCTCCGATCGATCTCCAGGCCGGACCGTGCCCTAGCCTCACCCGATCTCCTTGCTGTTCGCCTCCTTCACCGACGCCCCCTTTGTTGTCGGACTGGAAGTTGCGGCATTTTGATCAAAGCAACAACAGGAGCTCGCTCGAGTGAAGGTAACTCTCTCCCTTCCTCGCGCTTCTTCGGCTTGACCCCGTGAAACCAGAAAAGAGAGGGGGAGGGAGGATTTTTATTTACTTATTATTATTTAATTTTAAATTAATTAAAAATAATATTAATTATAGTTAGTTTAATTTAATTATAATTAATCATCCTAATATTAGATAATTATTATTAATTATATTTAAATATAATTAATTATTTATATTTAATTACTTTAATTATAATTAATTAATAAATAATTATAATCATTTATAATTAATTTAATTTAATTATGAATGATTATTATATTTTATTAATTAATTATTAATTATTTATAATTAAATATAATTAGTTAAATTAATTATATATTAAATATTTTTAATCATGATTAAATAATATTGATTATAATAAGTTATAATTAAGTTTAATTATAATTAATATCTTTTTTTTTAATTAATTTTTAAAGTAAAAAAAAAATGCAAATCCTCCCCTCCACTTTCTTTCCTCGGCGTTCGTGTCGGACCGGCAAACCACCTAAACACGCCTTTGTTGGCCGTGGTAGGAGGGAACCCGGTGCGACACCTACGACGAGGTAGGCGAGTGACCCCTCGATCCACGTGTCAACCCCGACAACCTCGCGAAGGTATGAATTTTTCTAAACTCAAAACCCTACTTCAATATTCGTGGCAAATCGGAGAACCGTCCTATGCACGCCTTTGTTGGCCGGGGTAGGATGGGACCCCGGTGCGGCACGTACGGCGAAGCGGGGTCGCTCATAAGTACCCCCGGGCAGGGGGAAAGCAAAACTGTATCTTTTTATAAAACGCTTTTTAAAACCCCATGCACGCCTTTGTTGGCCGTGGTGGGAGAAAAATAAATAAATACAACCGCCGCGGTGTCTCACAAACACCAACCGTGCACGCCTTTGGTGGCGTGGCGGGTAGGCGGCCTCTTGGTTTTTTCCCCTTAACGGGGGAGACGCCAGGAGGCTGTCGAAATTTGGATTGAAAATCCAAGGACTTGAACGATTTGGGACATGGACTTGATTGAACTGAAAGGACATGCAAGAGCTATATTGAACAAAGATCCGGACTTGAACTTGGTTGGACCAAAATCTACTTAATTGAACTCAAAACCAAACTTGGACAAATGATGGACTTGTGTAAGACTTGAGTCGAACTCAAGCTGAATTGAACTCGAGTTGAAATGAACAGAGACATGAATTGACATTTAAACTCAAACAAAGATTTGAGTTGAACAACATCAAGTTGAACTTGAAATTGAACTTGAGATTGGATATGATTAATGAATAAAATTAAAGGAACCAAACTTGAGACATGTGCAAGAGAACTTGAATTCAGGTTTGAACTAAGTGCACTTGAAGGGAAACTTGAACTCGATATGATGTGGACAAATTGGACTCAAGTTCAAATGAACCAGATCATGTTTGGACATTGAACATGAATACAAACAAAGAACTTGCATATTTAATTTGTTTGCAAGTGATAAGAAGATGGTGGAAAGTACAAAACAATCATGCTTGAGGAAGGGAGAGGGATGATTGTAATGAGCATCCTGACATATTCATGAAGAAAATATAAAGACTACACAATGAATGCAATCGAGCCATAAGCAAAGGTTAATTGGAGAGTACAATAATATGGTTGCAATAAAAACATGAGATTTCATTGAGATATCAATATGTCGTCACATTAGTTATGATAAACATGATATTAAACAAGTTTGCTACACAACTTTTGAACCATCTTCGCATGGCAGTGGAAGATGTATGATGTTCAACAAGGCTCATCCATCATTAACATTCAACAATGGTCGTAAAGAATACGATGACCTACTTGCGGACAATAATAATTAGCATACGATGAGTATAGTAGTTTCCCAACACTTAATAATCAGCTAACCCACAAACAAAGGTTGGCGAAGAACAAGAAAAAGCAAATGATTCCACCACGAAGAAGGAAGGAGTTTTAGATGAATACACAAACATTAAGTTCAAAGTGACACATAATCCTTCCACAATCGATATCAGTCAGTATGCAAGTAAATATTTCGATCTCCTATAAAATTGGGAGGACTGGTGTGTAGCAAACATACATATATACGATAGTTATAATCAACAGTAGATAACAAATGTTGCAATATGGCTGCAGTCGATAATCAATCAATGGTTGAAAGATACATTGATCCGCTGTAAGCAAAGACGAAAGATATGTAGTGAATGTCGACTCCTACGAGTCATCGTAGAAGATCATGTCGTACACCCGATGTGATGTTCACAAACAAATCTCAAAAGATCATAACAAATGCAAGAACCTACGAGCAAGGCAGGAGATTAGTTAGTGCACTATGACCCGCCTACAAAAATCATCAAATAGTGCACGACAGTCTACTTGTAAGAAGCAGCAAACAATTCTATACAGAAGCTGCTACGCCACCGGATCTGCAACATCCATACAAGCAGACAGAAGGCGTCTATAAATATTCCAAAAATACCCCCTGCACGTGCACTATAAATTGTATACACATAGGTACACTAAAGGGGGAAATATATTCTCAACCCGCATGGGCCCCGGCGAGCGTGTTATTGGTACACACGTGACGTCTAAGGATGCTGCGCGGGTTGACAAGTGAATTCAGGTTTGAAACCGATCCTTCTATACGGGTCAATAGAAGTCGACAGGGTTCGAACTATTAAGCAAATATAAAGTTGTGGCGACCGGTATATTTGCTTTAAAACATTCATATTAGACCATCAAGACCTACAACAATATGAATTCACTAATAAAGACTCAAAGTCTACAAAACCCGATCCTCTGTCAACAGCCCGACAGAGTTGACACGGTTCAATCCATAAAAAGAAATGACCCCGAACACCCGATGATGGCCGTGTTGAATGCAGATCTCAACCGGAGGGGTTCCCAAATATTTTTAAAATATCTCCTAAATACCCAAAGTTTTATTTCAAATATTCCAAAGCTCCACCCAAAATTCCAAAAATTTCAAATAATTCAAAGCTCCACCCAAATATCCACGAAAAATTTGAAGCTCCACCAAAAACCCAAAAAACTCCACAAAAATCTCAAAAACCCAAAATCCCAAAAATATTCAAAATTGAAATAAATCCATCAACCCGCTTAAAGCAAAATCCATCCACCCCCCGCAACAGTTTGCCGAAGTGGACAAATCAAAATTTACTTCAGCTCACAAAGAGTCAAACGCCTTGTCGAAAATATCATTAGGATCCATTCTCAAGACAATCTCCTGCTAGTAAGGACGTGGTACGTGTCCTCTAACCGGCGGTTTGCCGCCAAATGGCACCGCAGGATAAACGGTTATGACCTGGGGCCCTCTGAACCGAGTGGGTTTGCCGTCAAATGGCACCACGAAATACCGGTTATGGCCAGCGCCAATATGCTCCTTATTGGCATCAAATCCTTGAGATATGAATCAATAGGATATGATCGATAGGGCACAAAGCCCTCTGTTAGCTAAGGTGGATTTGAATTTGTCCCCTTAGACAAATATCCAACCCCGGTCTACAAGGTCCCCTTGAACGAAGCAACCCATGGCTGCCGACAAGGATCCTTCTGTTAGGTTGGGTCGACTATCTCCTCTGACTAAGTAGACCAGGGACCACGATGGCCCGGGATGACGGAACCATGTGATCTTGATCGGGCCCATCATCCATTCCCCTACCATCCGCTTTAAGTGTAGGATGGTGAATTTCTATTTAAATATCAAATCTTCTGAATCAAATTCCAAATCCAAAAACCCAATTTTCAATACCTAAATCCATTGCTGCTACTATATGCCAGATACACGTATTCTCTACGTCTCTGATTGACGACTAGCCTTAATCGAAAGTTCTCTCTCGTGATCGGGAGGGGTAATTAACTATAGGGGCTTGCGCCTATAGGAAACTAGAACTCAGATCATAAAGTCCTCGCAAAATGAGGGCGAAATCTCTGGGTAGTGTCTTATCTACAAACCCATCTGCCTTCCAAAATTTACCTCGGAACTTATCCGTTAAAACTCCCTCGCTCAGACAAAAGAAAGAAATCGCGCAGCGGGGAGGCCGGGGCCGAATTTTCGGAGCCCACATATATATATATATATATATATATTATATATATATATATATATATATACAATTTTTCCTTTGTTACCCATTTAATTTAGAGGAATCTTTCTGAAACATAAAAAATTTATGATGGTTTGAGTCACAGAACAACTTAGTGGCAATTATTGTTCTATAATATAGTAATTTGAAAAATAGAAATAAAATGATACATGTATCATGTAATAACATCTTTACTTTCCAATTTTATCAATGAAAATTTTAAAATATTCTGATTTACTCATTCCTCAGATATATACTTCACACAATAATCAGTCTTCTCTTGACTAGCTCTATTCCGAAACCTCAAAATTCAAACATTATTTTATAAAAAATAATATAATATTTATCAATGAGACTAAATCCAAATCTTGGTTGCTTTCCATATCTCAAGTCAAGTCTTCTCAAAAGATTGCTCTCGGTCCCCCTTTTCCTATAGTGTTCAAGCAGCCTCTTTCTTGTCTAACACTTTGATCAGAGTCATGTATGAATTAAGCAACAACGTGCAGGATTTATTGTTTTATAAATAAAATATGGGTTAAACCTGACCCTTATGCTTGGAGAAAGAAAAAGGAACCTTAGCTCACAGCTCAGGTTCAGGCATAAAAAACTCGGTGAAATCCCTTGGCCGCCACTTACTTGCCCTCTTCCTCTTTCGATGACTGCAGTTGTGTCCTAATCTCATCTCTCACTCAATCTCTAGCTCTCTCTCTCTCTCTCTCTCCTCATTTCTCTCTCTCTCTCTCTCTCTCTCTCTCTCTCTCTCTCTCTCTCCCCTCCATCTTTCCATTTATATAGTCTGCAGCTCACAAGTAAGCCATTGCTAACCTCAATCTTCTTTTTCCTGCTCATTTGCTTTCCCCCTTTCTATCTCTATATGTCAGTCTCTCACTATTTTTGTGGATTGCCTGCTGCTCTTCGTCGTGCTTGAGCCCCTTCTCCATGTCTACATGAGACAGAACTGGCTTGCCAATTCCTTTGAACTGACACAACTGATTCAACATTTTTTTCTTGTTTATATATATATATATATATAAATGAATGCTAGGCTTTTTTCTGTTTCTAGTATTATACTTTACAGGCCCATAGTTTCCTATTTCCATGTGGTTAGGATGTCTTGTGCATATTTTAAATGGGCAGAGTGTTTTGTATCTCAAAACATGTTTTACTTGAATGCCGAGAAGTTTTCAACAGGGAAGGTACGAGATAATGAGAAACTACATGCCAAAAGTTGGGTCTTTGGGACTTGATATGATGTTCCGCACCTGTACTGTTCAAGTAAGTACCTTGTTGATTAGAAGAATGGCATCATGTATTGAGGTTTTCTTGCAGATAAATATGATCTTTATCAAATCCTTGTTAGATTGGTGGTATTAGAATTATGTATCAGAGTGATTACAGATGAATTCATGCCTTAGCATTTTGTTTGTGTTGCTAGGTCAATCTAGACTTCAGTTCTGAATCAGATATGATCAGGAAGTTCCGTGCTGGTCTTGCTTTGCAGCCCGTACGTGCTCATCTCTTATTTGTTTGATTTAACACTCAAATCTCTTTTAGTTTGATCTTATATTTGAACCAGATCGCAACTGCAATATTTGCAAATTCACCATTTACTGAAGGAAAACCAAACGGTTTTCTAAGCATGAGAAGGTATTTGCCACATATAAAACCTACTGTTTGCTTGCTTTTCTCTGACTTGTTTGAGCAACATCTTTCTCATTATTTAGTTGTTTACTCTTTCAGCCATATCTGGACTGATACTGATAACAACAGGGCCGGAATGCTTCCTTTTGTTTTTGACGACTCTTTTGGGTAACATTATGTTTTTAATTTCATGTTTATTGAGCTCACTCTTGTTGTCTCAGGATGAAAAATATTTTTGGCTAAAGATCAGCTTTAACATCCATACAAAACTCCCAACCCATAAATTTAAAGTAGAGTAACCTGACAATTCTTGAAATCCCTCTCGTATTTCTTATGCAAGAGCTTGTGGTATATGCGACATTGCTGCTGCTGCTTTTTCTGATGGAGTAGACTAGGTCACTCATGATTAATGGCTTCCAACTAACAGAAATTTTGCTCATTAACATACCTTGAAAATCCATGTCATGCTAAGGCTTGACATTAAAATTTGTAAAAACTGCAAGCGATGTAAATTACATGTTTAGACAATTTGCCACATGAGATTTAGGGGATTAGTTAAATATTTGTTTATTCAAATGAGAAGAAATGGTGCCTCTATTATTTAATAAAAAATCCAACACACATGACATACTACCTCCGAAAGACAATTAGGTGCAAATTTTATATTCGTTCGAAAAACAGGATCTGAGTTTTGAGACGAGAACACTCACATTTTGAGTTCTAATGTTATTGTCAGAACTCAGCCCAGATGATTCGATTACTAAGTGGGAAACATATGGTTGGAAGCGGTTTTAAATTACATTTACTGACATAAAATAATATCAAAATTATTTTTATAAATTTTCATATAATAACAAGTTCCAATACATGGAAAGAACTACTAAATCTCAAAATTCAATATATTTCAAAATAAAAGAAAATCTACTATATTTATTTCAGCATTTAGAAAATTTAAATATCTATTACTTCTAGCTCTTCATCAACGGTTCACAAACTATCTTCTCTTACTCATTCAGGCCATAGAATCATTTCTTGTGTATGTGCAGCATATGTGAGTTTAATTCAGTGGGTATATCATAGTTCTAAATACTAGTAAATCAATTGAAAATGAAGTAACATGCATGCCAGTCATCAGTTGGAATTATGAGGAAATCTAAAATGTTTTTATCATTTGAATATCAATTATGATCATAAACATTGCTTAACAGTTAAAGTTATATATATTTATACAATAATTACATTCATCATTCCATCAAGAGCTTTTCATATCTTAATTTAAACATTACTATTTATAACATATCCATCTCAAGAGTACCTTCCATATGTAAACAACCCTTGACTAATGCACCTCATTGGCGCAGCAGGACATTAGTCATTCTTTTATTATTATCTTAGGTGGAAAATAAAAAAATCATCAACTTGTGGATGTATTAGTAACCCCAACTAATACCATGATAGAGTGAACTCCATCTGTCAATGTACATATAAACATTCTTATATACATCGTTTCTTTTACACTCTTTTTAGCATGTAATATGTATTTAGAAGGAATTACTATATAGCACAATATAAATAATGGTTACATGATATGCTATGGAAAAGATAGATCATTGTAAGCTATTTGCAATCCTGGTTTGATAACAATAAATGATCTCATATATATAGATGAACAAAAGAATCATAACTATATCAATTAAGCACAATAGGTCTAGAAGAAAGGCAATATTACTTTAATTAAGTACTATAATCACCCACCTTGGCCTGAAAAGATTGGATCCACCAAGTAATCCTTAAACGTGGTCTTTCTTAGCTTTATAGTTATATTCACATTTGCAATTACAAATATGGTATTTATAATGGTTAACTTGATTTTTTTTTAATCGTAAAATCTTTTTAACTATAATGTGCTTCAACTTGCATAATGAATCACTATTATTAGTGACATAACTTATGGCTAACTTCTCAATTTCTTTTAAGCATATATTATTCATTTATTTGTACTCTTCAATTATGTTAGGATTATAACTATAACAACCTGAAGTGAACTCTACAATGTAGAATAATATAACATAACCATAAGATGTATTGAATAATACCTGCTTGAACATGGATATTTAAATATATTTTACCATCATAGATTCACTTTATACGAAAGTTATTTTGTTTATTTCATTTTCATATTTGTATGATATTTTTGTTTATTTGTTATAAACATGACTATAATGATTACATTGATCTGTCCATCTAGAGCTTATCATCTCTTAATTTAGTCCTTATCAACGATTAAAAAGGCGGAAGAGGCGTACGCACTGAGGCGCGACTCAAGGCGAGGCGAAGCATTTGCGCATTGAGGCTTACGCCTCGTTGGATTCGGCGGAGCGTGCGCTTATTTCGCACGGGGCGTAGGCTTCGGTTCGTAACGCCTCGAAGCGAAATGAGGCACCACTTTGATTTGTAAGTATATAGTCCGAGCGGTGAGAGTCGTATAAGAGTCGAGTATTAGGGTAACATACTGAAAGGCGAACTCCGCCGACTTCGACGACCACAGTTTGGTCGAATTCGAACATAGCTGGAGGCGATCGAAGGTAACGATTTATTTCTTCTTCTTCTCTTGCTCCCGTAATCTTCCCGTCATTTGCTTCATGTCTCACTTCTTCTTCTCCAGCTTCCTATAATCGAAGGTTCTTTTTTCACGGCTAGGTAATGATCTTTCTTCCCGTTATTTGCTTCATGTCCCACTTCATCAGATTGTACATGCTCCGTACCGCTTGGTACCGAGCTAGTACCGCTCGGTTCGGAGCCAGTACCTGCTCGGTTCCGAGCCAGTACCTGCTCGGTTCCGAGCCAGTACATGTCCGTTACCGAGCCGTACATGCTCGGTACCGAGCCGTACATGCTCGGTACCGAGCGGTACATGCTCGGTACCGAGCGGTACATGCTCGGTACCGAGCGGTACATGCTCGGTACCGAGCGGTACATGCTAGTCACACGCTCAGTACTGAGCGGTACATGCTCAGTACGCTCGGTATTGAGCATATACAACAAGCAGAATTTCAAAATTACTCTTATAATATAATTTTGTTCCGGGGGCGCTGCCCCCGGAAACCCTAGTAGGGGCGCTGCCCCTTGAACTCGTGACTTGACCGGGCAGGTCAAACCCCGCCAGGGGCCAGCGCCCCCTTGGACCCCCGGCAGACTGGTATATTTTTGTATTCATGTTGTTTTATTATTGGTATTTGGTAGTACAAATAATTGTTAAAATATATCCTATTGTTAGCATGGCTAGTGGCATAAGAAGGAAAGATCCTGCATGAAAATATGGAACTCAAGTTGAAGTGTCAGGTGAAGGTGCAAAGAAGGGATATGTTTACATGAAATGTAATTTCTATGAGAAAAGCATTACTGGTGGCATTAAGAGATTGAAGGATCATCTAGCCTGCACTCATGTCAATGTAGGACCATGTGCAAAAATTCCTGATGAGGTGAAAAAGGAATGTACAAATTATTTAAAGAAGTTTGCCACCACAAAGGAGGAAACACAAAGAAATATGGAAGAGATGATAGGAAACTCTTCTTACTATGGATCACAGCATGTAGGTTCCAGTATTGGAAGCCATCTAGTTTCTTCTGACCGAGACAGTCGGGGGCCCATGAATAGATTTATGCTAAATATTGATAACGACGAAAACATAAATACTCAGGATATTTAGCCTCCTACAGTTACAAAAGAACTCAGGAACAGAGTTTGTTTGGATATCGTCAGATTTATCTATGAAAATGGGATTCCATTTAATGTTGTTAGGAGTCCGTCATGGATTAATATGTTACGATCTGTTGGAAGCTATGGAAGAGGATTACAACTTCCAAGCATGTATGAGCTGAGGACTTGGATGCTGAATAAGGAGGTTAAGACAACTTCAAAAATGGTGGATGATGTTAAGAAGACTTGGATTGAGATAGAAGTGACAATAATGTCAGATGGTTGGTCAGATATTCGACATAGAAGTATTATTAATTTCTTGGTCAACAATCCATATGGAACAGTTTTTCTCAAATCAGTAGATGTTTCAAGCTTTGTAAAGGATGCACAATTATTGTTTAAAATGTTGGATGAAGTTGTGGAGGAAGTGGGAGATGCCTTAGTAGTACAGGTTGTTACTGATAATGCAAGTGCATACAAAGCTTCAGAAAGAATGTTAATGGAGAAGGGGCCTCACCTTTACTGGACTCCTTGTGCTGTACATTGTATTGACTTGATGTTTGAGAGGTTGGGACAGTTGCCTCAACATAAATCAGCCATAAGAAAGGCCAAATTCGTTAGTAAGTTTATATACAATCATTCTTGGGTACTCAGCTTGATGAGAAAATTCACTGACAAGAAAATTATTAGACTTGCTGTTACAAGATTTGTTACTGCATAATTAACATTACAGAGATTCAAGGAGTTAAGACAACCTTTGGAAGCAATGTTTGCTTCTGAAGAGTGGGATAAAAGTTCATGGGCAAAAAAACAAGAAGGAAAATAACTTAAAAAGATTGTTATGAAAGACGATTTATTTTGGCGCAGTACAAATTATGCTTTGAAGACAACATGACCATTAGTAAATGTGCTTAGAATGGTTGATGGTGAGAGGGCCCCGGCTATGAGATTTATTTATGAAGCAATGAATAGGACTAAAGAAGACATTGCAAAAGAATTGGGAGGTCAAGAAAGTGCCTACAAAGAAATATGAGATATTATAGATGAAAAGTGGGATCGATAATTACACCAACACTTACATGCTGTTGCGTACTATTTAAATCCCCAATTTCATTATGATAAGGATTTTCATGTTGACAAAGAAGTGAAAACTGGTTTTTATGCATGTATGGACAAACTCATTTCTGAAGAAGACTACCTTAAAGTAAATGGTCAACTTGAGGATTTTCATTTGAAGAAGGGAATGTTTGGATTTAGAGCAGCACAAGCATGCTACAAAACACGATCTTCTGGTATGTTTATAGTTTGAATATTTATAATTTTAATGTTAATATTTATGTTCAAGTCTTCTACTTCAACCAATATTCATAAAATACTATATTTGTCTTCATGTAGAACGTTGGTGGGCTCAGTTTGGAGATGATGTTCCTGAATTGAAAGCTTTTGCAGTTAAAGTTCTTAGCCTAACGTGTTCGGCTTCTGCATGTGAGCGTAATTAGAGCATCTTCAATCAAATTCATACAAAGAGGAGAAATCGATTTGCGGCAGATCGAATGAACAAACTAGTTTATGTTATGTTTAACAAAAAATTAAAAGATAGATATCTCAAATTACAGAATCAAGGAAATATTGAGAATGAAATTGACCCTTTGCTTGTTGATGAGTTACAATCTGATGATGAATGGGTTACTCCTAAGAATGTTGATGTTTCTGAAGTTGAAGCAGAAGGAGAAACTCATGTCTATGAAGAAGACAATGAAGCAGCTACCCACATATATAAAAGAAAGAAACAAAGTGAGATTGAAGCTTCAAAAAAATTCAAAGGTATTCTTAAATATAATGAATTATTTTGTATGTTACTATTGTTTCATTTTAGAGCTAATAAAATATTAACTGATATAGGAGATAAACGAAAAAATATTATAGATGAATAAGAGTTTGAGAATGACTTTGACATTAATTATGAAGATTCTTCCGAAGACAATCAAAATGATGATGAGCCTGCTTTGGGTCTTGATCCTAAGGGGATGTTTTATTTTAAGTGAGTTTATTTTAAATCTTGTATTCCAGTAATATTATCTTAAAACAAATCTTCAAATTCATAGTTGACATAATATTTTGTTATTTTTGTCATTATTTATAATTTTAAATTAATTTATTTTAATCCTTTTGAGGCTTACGCCTCGATCAGCCTCGAGGCTTACGCCTCGCCTCGTTTAGAAAAAAACGCCTCGATTCCCGATTTCGCCTTTGAAAACCTTGGTCCTTATTATATATTAATATCTTTGTCTAAGGAGTATCTTCTATACAGAAACCTAATTCAAATTTGGCTAACACGCCCATCGGCATAGCAAGATGCAAGTCATACTTTTACTATTGTATGAAGTGGAAGTTAAAAATTATCAATATGTGGATATATTAGTATTCTCAGCTAGTACCATGAGAGAGTGAACTCAATGTGTTAAGATGTACATATAAATATTCCTATATACATCATTGTATTTGCATTGCTCTTAGTATATAATATCTATTTTGCCGGAATCACTGTATGGCACTATACAAATAATTGTAACATGATATGCAGCCACATATTTCATACATGTAATGAAAAGATATATCATTGTAGGCTATTTGCAGTTATGATTTATTAACAATAAATTATCTCATGTATATAGATCAACAAGAATCATAACTATATCAATTAAGTGCAATAGGTCTAGAAGAAAGGAAATATTACTCTGCTTAAGAAACGTAATCACCCACCTTAGCCTTGAAAGATTTGATCCGCCATGTAATCCTTAAACATTGCCTTTCATAGCTTTATACTTATATTGATATCTGTAATTACAAATAAGGTATTTATAATGGCTGACTTAATTCTCCTTTAATCATATAATCTTTTTAATCCCTAACTTGTTTCAACTTGCATAATGGATCACTATTATTAGTGACATAACTTATAAATACCGTCTCAATTTCTTTTAAGCATATATTGTTTATTTATTTGTACTCTTCAATTTATGTTTGGATTACAATTATAATTACATGAAGTGAACTCTATGATGTAGAATAATATAACATAACCATAAGAATTGGAAAATATGTGATTGAACTTGGATATTTATATTTAACCATAGATTTTGTGATGCCCCAAAATGTAATTTGGAAAAATTATTCTTTTAATTTTTTAATAAGAAACAATTAGAACTATCTAATATCATCTATCAGTAATAAACAATAAAACAGATTCTATAATTTAAAACATTAATGTACATATCTGTATTCATTCTCAAAAATCATATATACTACTCAAGATCTACAAAATCATATTACAACTACTCTGTTATGAGTACAAAAAATAACTAGAATAAAAAAAATAAAACTTGAAGAATCCTGATCAATCTTACACTCCTGCTCCCTTGCACTTACCTGAAATCATTTAATCACATATAATGAGCTTGAAAAGTCCAGCAGGTCACCAAAACCTACAACTGAAATCAAAACACGACAAATGAGCAATATGCATGTCAACAATCAAATTATCGCTATTACATTCATATTACATTGAATTAATGCAAAAACAATAAAATTTATATGCAGTAGTAATAAAATCTATAAATAGTAAAATACTACGGTACGAAAGTTTGTAAAGCAGTAAACTAGTACGAATGTCAAATCTAAAAAACAATCGTCGTATCCGTAATATCAATAAGTAAAGAAATCATATAAAGCATATAATCAAAACTTTAGTAAAAATCGTTAAAATTGAATCAATGTAGTAAAATCATATCAAAATATACATATGCTATTCAGTTAATCTATATCACGTACTTAGTATATCACATGCTTAATATCAGTACAACGAATCAGTAATATCAAATAGTATTAGTGTCTATATCAGCAACACTAACGATCTAGTGGCAGGAGCAGCACAATATTGCAATAACATTAAATCCGTGCAGTAATAATAAATTTGTACAATAACAAGAATAATATCTCAAAAACATGCATTTTACTAGTCACACTAAATAAGTAAGAAGTTATGATAATCACAATATTATATCAGTATCAGTAAATCGTTGGCTTAATAAACAAAGTCGTCACTCTTTACCCGTCGGCATAGTAATCATCTCCTTATAACTACTAATCAGTATCACGTAAATCAGTAGATGATAACATCAAACCACAGTATTTAAAGGAAAGCTCGTCGGCTCACCATCCTGTAAAGATCAATCAGTCTCCAATCAATGGGTCAACCAGTTTTTACTTGTCTTTTACACACATAGTCGTTGACAGTACAATAACCATAATTTTAATCATATATCCACATTTATTTTCAATGCATTGCAACAAATAAAATTTAATTGAGCTTAATTTAGAAAATATCTAAAATGTCATAACGGTAGACAACAAAGAATTCTATTAGATAAAAATGCACATTTTCAGAAAATTACCAAAATACCAGGAATATAATAATTTAATGCCTTGAGATTTTTTTGATTAAATATAATAAAATGATTTAAAATAATAATATAATTTAATCAATTTCTTTAATATAAAATTCCAATAAATCATTTTAGGGCTTTAAAAATTATAGAAAAATATCCATAAAATAAATCATTTTATTTAAAAAATTTCGGGGAAATGGTTTGCAAAATGGACACCTAAGAGTTCTGAAATCCTCACTTATACTTATTGTTACCAGTTTGTTAAGGATTTTCACCGGTGATCAAAAATTACAAAAAAAATTGTGTAAGTAAAATATTACAATCAAAATACTATGTTGAAAACGGTTTGCGATTTGGAGTTACAAAGACTAAAAAAAAAGGCAAAATCAAAATATGGGCTATTACAGATTTGTTTACCTCCATATATAACTTTTTTAAAGTTTACTCAAGCAAAAGATGAAGTGATGATTGAAAAATACGGTGTCGCACAAAAGCTGTCTAAATCATGTCGACCAATGTTGAAATCATTCAAATAACATTTGTTCGCAAAGAGAACATCTATGCATTTAGAACAATTAAAACAACTAAGATTGACAATTATGTTGGCAATCAATAATTTTTTTTTGTGCACCAAGAGTGAGAATGAATTTGACTCGCATGAATGACGAGATTTTAACGAGCGGATCGATGGACGGTTATATTAATATTTTCATTATTATTTTTAAATTAAAACAACAACAACATTAAACCTTTATCCCACTACTTGGATTTAGTTTAGAATTAAATTCTCATTTAAATATAATAAAAATATTATTTTTAATACTTTATAGTCCAGTCTTTTTAGGTCTAGCTCTATATTTCTTAACATAGGTCAGATCTTATATATCTACTCTCCTAACCGTTTCATTGGAGGCCGATGTTTTATGTCACAAATTCATCTAAGGTGACTCTTTATTCTTATATGCCATTGGAGCTACTCCAACCTTTTCATGTATATACACGTCTTATTTTTTAAAAATTATAAAATTAAATATGTATATTTAAAATTAATTAAAAAATTAATTAAATAAAAAAATAATAAATAAAAAAATCATAATAATAAATAAATCCTAAGTAATTATCCACTAACCCATTAACTCACATACTAAGTTGACAGCTCACCTCAAATACTCGTACACACGACACCTAGTAGGCTCTCCTCCCTTTCGTGCTTGACCCCTGCTCTCTCTCTCGATCTCCCTAATCTCCATAGGAGATGCATGAAGCTCTGCCTATCATGCTCTACAGTCTACACTGATCCTACTCCTAGTAGTTGACTCAGAATGAACAAAGATGAGATTGTAAATCATTTATATTATACTACATTACATGTCAATATAGTTCATGTGATCTAAATGTAGTGCAATTATAAAAGATATCATAACTTAATACATTATTCATAAGCTGAAGCTATCCACAATTTTATATTCAAAATTTTCATCTATCGAGCAATTACTAGAAAACCAAAACATGTAACTATTAACATACAACTAACTTCAAATCAAACCTTTCTTACATTTGTAAAAGTAATCATAAAATAAAAACTGAATCTTATACTATTCAGACTTAACCTTATCCTTTTACTTGTATGAATAGCCAAAATGATAATCTAGTAAGCTAAGGCACTCATAAAGATATGTAACACTAATATAGTAATCAAGTATAAGAAAAAACTAATGAGCATGTGTATCAACAATCAAATCAATATGTGCATATAAGAGCATATATAAGTGACCCAAGACTACAATAACTGTAATAGGGAATATGCAAGGTATTCATCATCTATTAAGCAGCATGTAAAAATTATGCTTACTTGTGTTACATATGGCAATGGGTTTTTCCCTATATATCCCTTTTCTAATCCATTGCATGTTATCCACTACTCAAAGACATTGCCCTTACAACAATAAATGTTAGAAATGAGCATCAATTTGATTTTTTAACTCAAGGAAGATAACACAGAGGAGATTTAATCTCATAACTTCTAATCCTTCACAGTTCGACATATACTTTTATATATTGAATTGCTCAATTCAACGAGTAGAACACAATGACATAAAATTTGCTGAATTTTGTAAAAATTGAGATTTTGTGGTATTTTTGAATTGATCCAACTATGATGCATCGACACTTCTTCTCAAAGTGGCGTGCAGTGTCCGACACGTATCTCACACAACACGGGTTCAACACACCTTCGGCACGTGTCGGACATGCTGAAAATGTGTCTGATTAAAAAAATATTACATACAAATTGGACATGCTTGTCTTAAATATTTTATTAATTTTTCAATATAGTTTTTTGTATTAAAAATTTTTATTTATGTAAAATATAAAACTAAAACTTTTATTTCCTCTCCACAACACCAAATCATTCGCTCACACTCAATACCCCATTCATCGAATATTCTCATTTTGACTTCTCTTTGGCAGGATGCAACTTTGGTTTCACAACAATGCTCGATGTCATTTCAACATCGACGTCTGACGTCGTTACAACATTTATATTTCAAAACCATTTCAATATCAAAGTCTAACACTATCTTGACATTGATGCTCAACACTAGCAATTTCTGCATAACAACTTGACAACTCATCTTTGTCTGACGTCATCTTAACATTGATGACCAACACCCTCTCAACATTAATGACAAATTTCCTCTCGACATTGATGTCTGATACTTAATGCATAACATCAATGCTGACTCTCGATAGCATTGTCGTCTTTTCTCTTTATGCCTGATATATGGTATTGACGTCTGACTCATGGTTTAAAATTGCGCAATATGAGACTCGCCTTGAGGCCCTCCTTTGCGCAATTCCAGTAAAAAACTCCTCGATGCTTACGCCTCGAGTTTTTTTATGAGGCTTGCGCCTCAACTTGGTTGAGGCCCGCCTCGCCTCACTGGCATGAGTCTTACGCCTCACGCTATATATATATATTAAAACTTGCATAAATCTTGAAGTAAATGCCCGACATTGGACTCTATAGAAGAGGAGGAAGGGGAGAGAGCAGTTCATCATAATGATGATTCAAATGAAGAACCCCTTAGTGATGACAGTGCTGATGATTTATGAGTTCTTATGTGATATGTCATTGCTATTTATTTTTGGAAATTGAAATTATATTTTAATGAAAAGAATACTGAGATTTGGGAAAGATAGAATTTTGAGTTGAACTATATTTCATGTTGTTTTATTATTGGGGTATTTTGATTTCACTTAATATGTTATGTTTTTTTATGTTTTATATTATTCATTCATTAGTATATAAAAAATTTATCATTTTATGTTTATGCAATTTTTTGATTTTGAGGCTTACGCCTTAAAACGCCTTGAGGCTTACGCCTCGCCTCATGAATGAAAAACGCCTCAATACCCGAATACGCAATTTTAAACATTGGTCTGACTCTCAAAATCTTAATATTATTCATTTTAAGCATAAATTCTAGTTAAATGACATTACTTCTAAATTATTTTTAATATTATACTTATTTAATTTTTATACACTATTTTTAAAATATAAAAATTATAATACCATGTTCGTGTCTTATATTTTCAATACTTGAGCTGTCCCGTGTCAGTGTCGCGTGGTATCCGCGTCGTCGTGTCCATGTCTGTGCATCATAGTGATCCAAATGTGGCACATATCTGATCAAATTTGGGTGTCACACCACCTTTCTTTCTCGATCCCTTAGTGTCGCACACAATCTAGCCTAGGAAAAACCTTCCCTCTCATTCTCTTTGCACAGTATTGTGCACAAGGACAAATGGCTCCTCCTCTCTCCCTCTCGATGTTCTTTGTCTCACGCAGGACCTGCACTTAGGCCATCCAACCACCTCTCTTGAGTTTATCCACTACCTAGATACTGGCCTGCACATGCCCTAGCCGGTCACCCTCTTACATTGCTCTTTCCCTTCTTCTCCTTCTTTCTTTCTTTCTACTTCTTCCTCTTTCTACCTCCTTCCTTCTACTTTTTCTTCCAAAGGTCAAAAAGGGTGAAAATTTATTGAAATGACAAATGACTTGCTAATTCTAATGTTAGTACAACCACAATTTTATTTTTGATAATCAGACGCAAATACATATAATTTTAATTGGGTCAATCAAGCTTATAGGTTGAAGATTTTATTTCAACATTGCCAACCCTCAGTTGATCAAAGTATCCTAGTGAGCCACCAGCATTATGCTGCCTTGTCCAAAATGGATCGTCGTAAGCCCTATATTTAAATGACACCTTAAATTTCTTGCAATAAGATATATAATAAATTGTTCTCAAGCCTAAGATAACAAACCCTAAGTTGCTTGATATTTTCAACAAAGAAAAGAATATTAATTTTAAATAATCTTAAAAATTAATGACAGATCAAAGCAAGCCACTAAAAATGTGGGCATTCCAATGGATATAAACCCCACTTCTATCAAAAATATATTTGTATGTGCATGATTGAATGATGGAGCATATTCCCTTATGGTACTGGCTGGAGCTGTAATGTATACACGTGAATGAAATGAAATAAGTTTTGAAAAAGATTATGAAAATAAAATGAAAATATAAGTATTTTTTATTGGTACTATTTAGATAGTATCTCTTTTGATGGTTGTATTTGTTATATAAAATGTTATGGCATAATATGATTATTTCACATAAGCATAATATATGATTGATTCTCATTTCTAAATTTAAATGTTAATAAATATACTATTTTATATTTTACAACTAGTATGCATGTTGATCAAAATGCCTTGTATTATTATAATTTAGAAATATGACGTACTTATTGAATTAGGTTCTGACTCCATATTTGTAAAATATTCATAGGTATTATCTTAAGAATTTAAATGAGTAGAAGAAAAGAGAATGTACATCATAAGCACGATGCTCTAAGAGAGATACTTGTCAAAATAGTTATAATAGTTTTTTAATGCATTTAAGGTTGTAGTGGCTCTTTCATAGTTATTGAAAATAGTTATTTAGTAAATGAAAATTTAAATAACAATCCAACGGACTATTCCTACCTCGTTAATTCGAGCCTTTGGGTCGAGTCGTGACAGATGTAGTTTCCTTTACTCGTAACCCCAAGCACTCATAAACAACCATTACAACCTCTAAACCTTGTGTATGAGAATCTCATTGCATCTTATGTATAAGATCAATGAATGGTCTAACATAATATGATTCTTGGAAAGGTGAAGTTGTCTAATTAGTAAGCTAGGAATAAAATGAGACTAACAAGCTCTCTTTTTTACTAAACTAGTATACATTAACTTGGCAAAATCAAAATCCAATTTCCTAGATTTCTTTTCTCAAATGTTCCTAAATACTTGTTGATTAAGTAAATTACTTAAAAGAGCAATTATGACCACTTTTTATATGCAGTGACTAGTTATCATGGTAGTTCAATGCACATTTTAAAATTTATTGCATAATGGAACAAAGGATGAAAATGAAATTCTTAAATTAAAATAATGATTTAATGATTAAGTGATGATTTATTTTATTCAATTTCAGCTTCAGACTCATGTTTAGTCTTTTGAAAAGCAAGTGCAGCATTGCATGGCTAAATCCCATTATTGCTTTGACAATCTTCTTTTATGTTATGCTGGCATTTATTAGGATACGTAGAGATTTTATAGATTATAATTTTCTTAATAAGAATATGTTAGATTGTATGTGATGCGAATGCTAGATTTTGATCAATTGTGGATGATACATTAGATATATTTCAAAATTTATTGTTTTATAGTAAGCCTCATTTTTTATCTCATGACAAAAAAGGTTCATTTCTTAACTATCGTTCTTCCCAAAGCCATCAATGTATCTTGACATAATAATCGATGTTTTGTAAATAGATAACATCTATCAAATGACTATTCAAACCTTCGAAAGCACTGAGTCACTCTTTAAGTTTATAAATCCAATATGTAGAAGTTATTCAATTGATTTCCAACGGTGTTGTGGTATGGATAGTTATGTTTTTTTTTATATATCATCTCAATCAAGAAGTATAGATTTAATATCAATATGAACCTTCTACCAAAATATTTGAGCTACACATACCAATTTGGAACATGCAATTTTAATACACTTTCATCAATCATGGAATGTTTACTTGTTATTCTATTTCTGTTGCCTAGCCTATTAAAACCTTTGAATTTTGAGAACCATCAAATATAAAAATATAAGTTATTTATAGTCATTTTCATACATGACAATCTTCAGTCCTTTATTAGATATATCCATGATCTTAATCATATTATGGCTCTGGTTATGTATAATGAAAATGATATTTATCTATGCTAGATGATATAACAAACAAGATTTATCAAAATATATTATCAAGTTGCTTTGCTGACAATATAATGTATTTGCCTACACAGCTCATGTTTTATTAACTATCACTCAAGTCCATGCAAGCAACATGCTTACGACAAATTCATTAGAAACTAATTACTCCAATCGGTTGGTAACCCTGTGCAACTCTCTTAAAAAACTCAATTTAGTAAAAATAAAACCGTGTTAAGGATTGCAATAGAATTTAAATTATTTGAGTGGGGGCTCCTAAAGCTTATTTTTTCAGCACAAGTTAGTATTTTCCTATTGATACAGTTTAATTGAAAATCTAAATTGTAGTCAATTTTTTAGTAGTAGAGCTTAGTCAAACCCTTTACTTAAATTTGATATCCTTTGGAAGAATATCAAAATCTTTTAAGCAGAAAAGATAGGCAATGAAAAAAAAGATGAATGTCTTACATAAGAAGATGCATGTTCATTTGATTTCTTTCTCCCCCTTTTTTTCAAAAATAGAAGAGTGAAATGATTCAAAGATAAACAATCAATGATTCAAACCTATAGCTCGTATTTTAATTTGATTTAGAACAACTATGAAAGAATTTGAAAATATAATATAAAAAGAGTGAAATGATGCAAATATTAAAAAATGATAATGTGATCAGCTACTCTTAGGTTGAAGAAGGATGTTGCCTCTCCCGAGAGGGGATTCAATTCTCGCATTTGATCAAAGATAAAAATATTAGAATAGATGAAGAGAAAGGGTCTTCAAATAAAAAATGCCATAAACTATTTTGCAAATTTTTTTTAGTATTTATACATGGAGGAAATGATAGACCACTATGTACTAGCAAATTGCTTAAAACTACTAAAAAACTGATAACAAATAGTTAACAAGCTTTAATGGCATAAATTGAAGTAATCTTGCTAAACAAGTTTACCATGAGGTCCAGTTGACATAAAATGATTCAAATAACCTAGTTAATTACTGAAATGACTTTTTAAACCTACCCATAAACATAAAATAATAATAATAAGTGGATGTGCTGAACTCCAAAGTTGTGCGCCATCAATAGACCATTAACAATGGGAGTGTTTGATGATGAAAATCAATAGAATGGTTGACATGCACAAGCTAGTGGTATTAGTTGCCACCATTTGATGGGACATATACTTGTAGCAACTTGGCATGGCAATGATAAATTTGACCTGCAGAATGATGAATCATAGTATTTTTGTGCTAGTTTACCATGCTGATAACTTACACACAACGAGCTGTCTTGGTATTGCCACTGTTTTGAAAAGTCAATTTACAAAAAATCATATTGTTCCATTTATCTATGTATGCTACATTAAATTGTAAGTAATAAGAATTATTTTGGTTTCGACTTTCTCGCTTCTTTTTTTCCATTACTATCATAAACTCTAAAATAGAAGAACTTTTCCCGTGACCCTTGTCTATCATTATTTCTTTGTCCTAGGTTTGAGGCATATGTGGATTATGCTTTAGATGTTCCCATGTACTTTGTCTACCGCAAAAAAAAGTATATAGATTGCTCCGGAATGTCATTTCGGGTTTTCTTCTGACCTCAACTACTTTCAACTATTTGTTCTTTTTAAAATTATTATTTTTTGTTTCTGACTGGATTAGTTGAAGCCTTTGGGGTTTAATTTGATATTCTTATTTGAAACCTAATATGTAAATGCTGCATCTATAGGACTTCCTGCATGGCAAGCTTCCTGCAATACCTGGGGAGCTACCAACACTTGTTGATTGGGAGAATCATCTGACAACAATTTTTCCTGAGGTTTTCTTATTTGGAAATCATGATGCTAACAATCTTCAAATAAGTATTATGGAATACTGCAAGTTTCACCTAACAATTTGTTTTCTTCTTAACTGACAGGTGAGACTGAAAAGGTACTTAGAAATGAGAGGTGCAGATGGAGGGCCTTGGAGAAGATTGTGTGCTTTGCCAGCATTTTGGGTATTCTTGATTGTTACAGTCATCATTGTTATAAATCTTATTCCCATTGATATAGGCCAGTTATATGGCACTGCAACAAACACAATAAAGATTTAAAACTTTTTTTTCAACTAGTTTGAAAATATAATCCTTTGCATCAAATTTCTGGATAGTGCAATCTCTGATAATTTGAACTCAAAAGGCTAGTCAAAGGATAGATACTAGCGTAATTGATTAGCTGCATGATCCATACTGCAAATTTGCAGACATTTAAATTTTCTAAATACAGCACCACTTATCAAGATCCACAATAATGGTTTGAAATGACAATGAAATTGCTTCACAGCTCATGCAAGAAAGGTTTCTTTGCGTGGTATAACCTTCTTATCCTTCTTATCTGATCACACCACAGCTTTGGAATGAGTGCAATTTCTGCTAATCATTTGAAATTCCATCATCTCTTTTTTAAAGCTTGTTTGATTAGTCTAGACTCCTGTTCACCATTTGAGGGAATGCTAGTAACATGCTAAACCGCTTTGTTGGAGGATTTTCTTGTTAAAATCCTAGGATGAAGTTTTACTTGCTTAGTCTTGTGTTTTGATTCCTTTGCAGGTTGGTTTGTTATATGATGAGATTTCATTACAAAGTGTTTTAGACATGACTGCTGATTGGACTAAAGAAGAAAGACAAACATTAAGGATTAAGGTGAATGCTTTGACACCATTTTTTGAGCTTCATATGATTGGTGCACTGTCATTCATTTATATTAAAAAAAAGAGGAAAATCCTTTTCCCTATTTTAATTTTAATTTTTTAGATTAAGTTTGTTAAATTGGTGCATAACATGTTGCTGCCATGTGCCATAGTTGTATATGTCTTACCATCTGCATTATAAATTTGACAGCCCAAGGATTTTATTTTTAACAGGTACCAGTGCTTGGTTTGAAGACGCCATTCCGGAGCGGGCTGTTAAGAAATGTAGCAGAAGATGTTTTGGCACTTGCTAAGGTTTATTCTTTTTGTTTGCTTGGCATCAGTTTTGTGAATGCCTAAAGTTGAGATTGTTTCATATATCATATATCATGATGCAGGATGGCCTGGAAAGAAGGCTTTGTAAGGAAGCTGGTTTTTTGAATGAAGTGACGGAGGTGGTTGCAACAGGTACTCTTCACCCGCTCATAATGATTAAAGTGACAATATCTAATAAATTATGTTTCTTTCTTGTTAGAAATGATTATTTTACACAAAATGCATGCTATAAAGGGTTAGTAGAATTGCATTTAAAAGGAGCACTGTTGTGTGATGCCATATTTTCCAAAGTCTAAACAAGGCCTAAGCCTAGTTTACTTGCTGTAATGTTTTATCATTAATTATTCCTTAAAATCTGTTATTCATAACTCTACATCACAGTTCCATTCCTGAATGTCTTCCTTCATTCTTTCAAACTAGCTTGAACCCATTTTATGCAAGGTGCAATTGTTGTCCATCAATTTTGGCGGATGCACAAATATAGGACTTAAATGCATTATTTCCACTACTCCCACTTCCCAACTTGGTTTCAAGCAAGAAAGCAAGAGGAAGCAGAAGATATGTTCAAGGTGATCCAATTATGGGTCCTATCTATAGTTTTTATTATGCATTAAAAGAGAAGATAAAGGGGTGTCATGACCCTCAAATTTGACCGCTCCAGATCACCTCTTTATGGCCATGATGAAGGGAATGTAATCCTTCCATCTGGACTAGATTAGCTAACCTAGATTTAGTTGCCATGATCTTGTTAGATAATTCATCTGGCTCAATCTATTCAGCCTCAAAGTGAACCATTCAAATATCTTGAGTGATTTATGTGACACTACAAAGCGATAGAGATATTCAATCAACACATCCGACAAGAAGTAATGAAAGGATTTAACAAAAATCTTGAAATTTAAATAAAGCCTTTTTAGTATATAAGCCAGTATAATCTATTTTCCTGATGCGTTGCAATAAAATAAAAGAATGTCATGTCAGTAGGGACATTACCGCAATAATTTTTTAATTCGTTTGGACAACATGGAAAAGTCTGCACCTGTTTGGATACCACCCAACTTGACTTGGTTTTAAGCTCTCTCCTGACTTCAAATTCTTATGCTGACCCACCATTGGAGATGTATAGAGGCTGCGAGATAAATTCTGATGAAGTTTTTTTTAGCAAATTAATAGAAATAGCTCAATGTGAATATGGTAGCTTACCAGATTCTAGATGGATGTCATGTTAAGCCAGATATTATAATATCAAGAACAATAAGTATAAAGGAAAAATCCATTAACAAAACTCTGAAATGGAAAATGGGCCAGCCATAGCTATTACAAGCCTTTTCTTTTCAAGTTACAGGTATTCACAACATGATATTGATTTTTTTTTTCTATAGACTAAGGCTATAGTTACGACATGATATTGATATGATTCATACATATGCTATCATTCTTTCATGATTGGTTCACTCATTCATGTTCATGGATGAACACTCATAACCCATCAATCCTCACATGAGAAGATTTTCTTCTGCATAGTGTCACCATCTACTTTCATGCAAATATTTTTGCGTGAATCCATTGGTCCATTTCAGTATAATCAATTTGATAACAATACTGTTAAGCGCATAATGGACATTTCATTCATATCATTCACATGTTATTGCTAATACCTTATTTAAGAAAAGGAATGAGCATCGCATCACTTATAAAAATGGTTATAGTACAATCCAGATTGACTATTTTCTTATAAGAAAATTAGATCGGTTAGATTGCAAAGATTGTAAAGTTATTCCGAGTGTAAATTTATGTACCCAACATCGATTATTAGTTTTGGACTTTAAGATAAAGAGGTAGATAATAAAAAATAAAGTAAAACGATATTCTAGAATTAGATGGGGGCATTTAAAGAATATTAACAAAAATATTTTTGAGAGTAAGATATTATCTGTGCATGAAAATGCTAATATTATGTGAGATAAAGTGGCTAGTGATATTAAGAATATTGCAAAAGATGTGCTTGGAGTATCAAAGGGAAAAGATCATAATAGTAAAAATAGTTAGTGGTTGAATCCAAATGTGCAAGAAAAGATTAAGAATAAGAAGATTTGTTATAAAAATTGGTTTAATTTTAAAAATTCTGATAATTGAGAAAGATATAAAGAAGCTTGTAAGGAATCTAAGAAAGCAATATGCGATGCAAAGACCTTAGCTTTTAGTGATTTATATAATAGATTAGATACTAAGGAGGGAGAAAGATATATGTATAAGTTAGCCAAACAAAGAGATAGGAGTAGTAAGGATTTAGTTCAAGTGAAGTGTATTAAGGATGAAGATCAAAAAATACTTTTCTTAGAAGATGATATTCAACAAAGGTGGATGAGATATTTTGCTAAACTTTTTAATGAAAATTGTGAAAATAAGATTGAATATAGTGACCTTAGCACCCTAAATGAAAATAAAGATTTCTATTTTTATCGGCGTATTAGTAAAATCGAAGTTAGAGAGGCTTTAAAAAAATGAAGGGTGGAAAAACTGTTGGACCTGATGATATTCCAATAGAGGTGTGGAAATACTTAGGAGATGAAGGTATTTCTTGGCTTACTAAACTTTTTAATACTATTTTGAAGACTAAAAAGATGCCAGATGAGTGGAGAATGAGTGTGTTAATTCATATTTTTAAGAATAAAGGTGATGCACAAGATTGTGCGAATTATAGAGGAATTAAGTTAATGTGTCATACTTTAAAACTATGGGAGCGAGTTATGGAGCATAGGTTGCGGCGTGATACTAATGTTTCTCAAATCAATTTGGATTCATGCCGGGTAGGTCGACTATGGAAGCCATATATTTATTAAGAGGTTTAATGGAGAAATATAGAGAAAATAAGGAGGATCTACATATGATATTTATTGATTTAGAAAAATCATATGATAAAGTTCCAAGAGAAGTGCTATGGAGACTTCTTGAAAAGAAAGGAGTTAATAATGCTTATATTCAAATCATTAAAGATATGTATGCAGGAGCTATTACTTGTGTTCAAACACAAGGTGGTTTGACCAAGTATTTCCTTATTTCAGTTGGGTTACATCAATGATCAGCCTTAAGCCCATATCTTTTTGCTTTAGTCATGGATGTTCTCACTAGACATTTGCAAGAGGATATACCTTGGTGATCGGACATCGGTACAAAGATTTGGCACATCTATCACAGGAGGCGTCGTAAATCGACGGCTGTAATTTAAATCTTCAATTATGAGTTTTTTTTCTTAATTTTAGTTCTTATTTGATGTATTTCCTGTTTTACCCCTAGGTTGGTTTATGTGAGTGTTGTGGCCCAAGGGGCAATTTTGTATTTTTGAGTTTTCTTATGTTGTGGCCTATATATATGGCCTTAAGCTATTGTAATGAGGATGTATTATTGATATAAAAAAATTGTGTTCCACACTTGCGTTCTTGTGAAGAGGACGATAGTGAGATTTTTATGGGAAGAATCGGAGTTTTCACCAGCCGCAGGATGGGTCCGGGCTCGTAACTTGAAGTCCCTTGGAGAAGGGCAAAGCATCACCCGTCAGTCTTCGGAAGAGTCCAAGGCTCGCGGTTTTTACCTTCTTTCGTTTTATCTCTTGTTTTTATTCCTTCTTGTTATTTCTAGTCGTTTATCTTCTTCCTCTACCTCCGTCCATCATCGTCGTCTCCATTCCCACCATAAGTCGCCGGCCACCTGTCCAGAAAATCCTCCAAACCGCCGGCCATGTCTCCCTAGCCGCCGGTTTCAAATTTCAAATTTGAAATCTTTCCTATTTGGGTTTGATCCATATTTGGAAGGTTTTAAATCTCCAATTCAAAATTCAAATTTGAATTGCATGGAGATGAGTCATTAATCCCTCCAAATTAAATTAGACCTAGCTCCTGCCATCGGCCTCATCCTTTGCTCCTCTTATTTTGTTTCCTAATTCAGGTTGGGATCAATTGGAATTAATTTAAAATTCAAATTCACTCAAATTTGAAATTCAAAATATTTCCTAAATTAGCTCTTTTATTTTAGGAAAGTATTTGATTTAGATCTAATTTTGAATTTTAAATTTAAGAGGATTTAAATTAATCTTTTCTAAATCTAAAACCTTAAATTAGGAATCCTTAATTGCTCTCATTACTTCCCCCTCACCCATGCATGCCGCCGGCCCCCTCTCCCTATCCCATTAAATCTCTTTTAAATTATTTCCTAAACTCAACCCTCATTTAGGAAATAATTCAAAAACCCCTCCAATTTTTCATGATCGAAATTCCTCTTGCCCTTAATTCTCCTAATTGATTCCCTAATCTAAGGGAATTAATTTAGGGAATTTAAATCCCTTCCCTAACTGAGAATTTAATTTGACCGAAAATTCTCAAGGCCCCACCTCCATTAATAATTACAATTCCTGTAACTCTTACCTGGCCGAAATTCTCATTCATATATTGGCTCTAAATTTATTTTCAAATCTCTGAGAATAGGATTTAGGATTTAATTCCAAAAGCTGAAATTGTTCTAAAAATTTGAAGCTCTTACCCGTTCTACATCAGTTTGGTATCAGAGCATGGACTCGGATCGACTTGGAAGGACTCTAGACTGGGTGGTAGGTCAAATAAGTGCCATTAGTCAACATCTCAAGGAGAATCAAGCGGACTTAGCCGACTTCCACCATCAAACAATCGAGCGATTCGATAACCTAGTGCGAGGTAGGACTGACCCATCGCTTTACACACCTTCAAGATCCCCTTCATCAAAGGATAGAAAAATGGCACTAAGAGACAGAGAGATAGTGGATAGAGTGGACAAATGGATGGAGACCAATGAAGCTTTCAATTTTCCACTCACTGTGCAAATCAAAGAGAAATATAAGGTGATCAAGGAAGAACATGAAGAAGAAGATGAACTGGTTGACAAGGAGAAATGCATGACTGCAAATAATAAAGAGAGAGATTTGGTTGATTCAAGTACAACTCCTACAGAAGTAAAGGTTTCTTCTGACCCAGTTAAAACTCCTACAACGAAGAATGTTATGAAGCCTTGGAAGTTACATTCATAGAATTCAATATTGCTCCTCTTGCTAGTGAAGCCATCTATGAGAGAACAATTTCCTGCAGGCGAAAAGAAGTGCGACAGTTTGGAAGGTGATCCGTTGACTATGGTTAAGGAAATTGGCGAGCTAAAGTGCAACAAACAAGTTGACCTTGTGAGCAACCGGAGTTGTTTGGAAATCTTTGCAAAAAGGCCATTGGGTTTATTGTTTCCAAATAACAGTCCAGAGTTGTACAAGAGCAGTTGTGATGCTAACTCGACGGAGTCGAGTATTCTCTCACCTGGGGAGATTAATGCGGACATCGGTACGAAGATTTGGCGCATTCTATCACAGGAGGCGTAGTAAATCGACGGTTATAATTTAAATTTTCAATTATGAGTTTTTTTTTTCTGAATTTTAGTTCTTATTTGATGTATTTCCTGTTTTACCCCTAGGTTGGTTTATGTGAGTGTTGTGGCCCAAGGGGCAATTTTGTATTTTTGAGTTTTCTTATGTTGTGGCCTATATATATGGCCTTAAGCTATTGTAATGAGGATGGATTATTGATATAAAAAAATTGTGTTCCACACTTGTGTTCTTGTGAAGAGGGTGATAGTGAGATTTTTATGGAAAGAATCGGAGTTTTCACCAGCCGCAGGATGGGTCTGGGCTCGTGACTTGAAATCCTTTGGAGAAGGGCAAAGCATCACCCGTCAGCCTTCGGAAGAGTCCAAGGCTCGTGTTTTTTACCTTCTTTCATTTTATCTCTTGTTTTTATTCCTTCTTGTTGTTTCTAGTCGTTTATCTTCTTCCTCTACCACCGTCCACCATTGTGGTCTCCATTCCCACCATAAGCCGTCGGCCACCTGTCCAGAAAATCCTCCAAACAGCCGGCCATTGCTCCCTAGCCGTCGGTTTCAAATTTCAAATTTGAAATCTTTCCTAATTGGGTTTGATCCATATTTGGAAGGTTTTAAATCTCCAATTCAAAATTCAAATTTGAATTGCATGGAGATGAGTCATTAATCCCTCCAAATTAAATTAGACCTAGCTCCCTTACCACCGGCCTCATCCTTTTCTCCTCTTATTTTGTTTTCTAATTCAGGTTGGGATCAATTGGAATTAATTTGAAATTCAAATTCACTCAAATTTGAAATTCAAAATATTTCCTAAATTAGCTCTTTTATTTTAGGAAAGTATTTGATTTAGATCTAATTTTGAATTTTAAATTCAAGAGGATTTAAATTAAATCTTTCCTAAATCTAAAACCTTAAATTAGGAATACTTAATTGCTCTCATTACTTCCCCCTCACCCATGCATGCCGCCGGCCCCCTCTCCCTATCCCATTAAATCTCTTTTAAATTATTTCCTAAACTCAACCCTCATTTAGGAAATAATTCAAAAACCCCTCCAATTTTTTATGACCGAAATTCCTCTTGCCATTAATTCTCCTAATTGATTCCCTAATCTAAGGGAATTAATTTAGGGAATTCAAATCCCTTCCCTAGCTGAGAATTTAATTTGACCGAAAATTCTCAAGGCCCCACCTTCATTAATAATTACAATTCCTGTAACTCTTAGCTGGACGAAATTCTCATTCATATCTTGGCTCTAAATTGATTTCCAAATCTCTAAGAATAGGATTTAGGATTTAATTCCAAAAGCTGAAATTGTTCTAAAAATTTGGAGCTCTTACCCGTTCTACATCACTTGGTGTATGCTTTTTGCTGATGATATTCTTCTTGTTGATATGACTAGAGAGGGAGTTGAAAGTAAACTTGAATTAGGGAGGGCAATATTAGAGACTAAAGGTTTTCGCTTGAGTAGATCTAAAACGGAATATATGGAGTGTAATTTTTGTAGTAATAGACCTAGTGAGGGGATTGTGACTTTGGGTGATCAAGTCATTAATAAGAGTATACGTTTTAGATATCTTGGATCTATTGTTCAGAGTGATGGTGAAATAGATAGGGATATTATCAGCAGAATTCAAGTTGGATGGTTGAAGTGGAGGAATGCATCAGGCTTGTTGTGTGATAGAAAAGTACCCCTCAAACTTAAGGGAAAATTCTATAAGATGGTAGTGAGGCCTGCAATGCTTTATGGTGCTGAATGTTAGCCATTAAAAGAGAAGCATAATATTAAGTTAAGTGTGGCAGAGATGAGGATGCTCAGGTGGATGAGTGGCTTTACCCTTAGAGATAGGATACGAAATGGGCATATACGTGAAAAGGTTCGAGTAGCTCCAGTAGAAGATAATATTAGAGAGAGTCACCTTAGATGGTATGGTCACATAAAATGGCGGCCTTCCAATGACCCGGTTAGGAGAGCAGAGGTATTAGATTTGACTTATATTAAGAAAGGTAGAGGCAGACCTAAAAAGACCTGGTTAGAAAATATTAGGAATGACCTTTGTTTATTAGATTTAAACGAGAATTTGACCTTTAATAGGACACAATGGAGAAAAAGGATTCATGTAGCCGACCCCACGTAGTGGGATAAAGGCTTGATGTTGTTGTAGTTCATTTGATGCACATGACTTTGTATGCATTCATAGGGCTATGAAGAGATCTTATGCAGACCAATCATAAAACATTTCACATCATACATATTCACATTAGTAGGAGCTGGAAGTATCATATGAATCATGCGAGGGAAAAACATGCTACAAATAAATGGGCTGAGAATTTCCATGTAAGTGTAGACACAAAGTCTTGACGTAGTTATATATAGGTTGCTCCATTTTCCCCTTAATATGGCTGACTTTTCTAGCTTCATGCAAACGATAGAGCTATAATGCGCTTAACTCTCATGATCTTGTGGAAGACTGTCGTAGCTTAAGTCGAACAATAAATTTTCTCTTTAGCATTGGTTCAACTAGAATTGGCGAGGGAGCATGCTTATGGGTCACCATAAATGTTCAACTTTTTGATATAAAGAATGGTTCTCCATGAGGCCAGGTTCTCTATTCTTTGACATTAGATAAGGCTTTTTTAAGTTCATCAAATTTGGCTAAGGATGTTGTTAAGTTCAAGTTGGCTCAACTTGATCTCAAAATCAAAATATTAAATGATTGACTCAAGCTTAACTAAAAATTGAAATCATTATATAAACATACATGTATGCATGCATACATGCACATCATATATTATATATTTAACATAAATATTCATTTTGTGTTTACTCTATATATATTCAAACGAGTTGGAGTAGATTCAAAATCAATTTTTAATTTGAAGTAGAGCTTGAAATCTACTTGGAATCAACTCGAATTGATTTTGATTCTAGTCAAAGTTTGGGCAATTTTGAGGGAATTTTGATTTTTAGCAATTTTAATCAATGTTTAAAATTGCGTAATCGGGTATTGAGGCGTTTTTCGTTCGTGAGGCGAGGCGTAAGCCTCAAGGCGTTTTGAGGCGTAAGCCTCAAAATTAAAAAATTGCGTAAACATAAAATGATAAATTTTGTATATACTAATGAGTAAATAATATATAAAATATAAAATGTACAAGATATGAAGTGAAATCAAAATATCCCAATAATAAGACAACATGAAATATAGTCCAACTCAAACTTCATCTTCCCCAAATCATAGTATTCTTTTCATTAACATATAATTCCAAAAATAAATAGCAATGACATATCACATAAGAACTTATAAGTCATCAGCACTGTCATCGCTATGTTTAAAAATGTGCAATTAGGTATTGAGGCATTTTTTTTTGTAAGGCGAGGTGTAAGCCTCAAGGCATTTTGAGGCGTGAGCCTTATAATAAAAAAATTATGTTAAGTGCAAATAAATGTTAAAAATAAATTTTTATATAATACTCAAATAATATATATCGGGTGAGGCGTAAGCCTCACGCCAGTGAGGCGAGGCGCACCTTAAGTCGGGCCTCAACCAAGTTGAGGCGCAAGCCTCATAAAAAAAACTTGAGGCGTAAGCCTCAAGGCGCTTTTCACTGGAATTGCGCAAAGGCGAGCCTCATATTGCGCAATTTTAAACCATAATTTTAATAGCCTTTCACATTTTAGTTTTCCTTAAGTTCTTTTGTCTTAGCACTACTCTTTGGGTCAAATTAGATGGGCAAATTTGCATGAGGCAGGCAAATAGGGAGGGGACAATTATACACATCAAAAGCATAAAGCATATGGTAAGTGTTGACGTTTATTTTCGCAATCGAGCATGAACCAACCTCGATCAATTGTAGTCGAGGCGAAATTGACCCAAATTAAGCCTCAATTAAATTAAATTAAATTGAATTTAATTTAATTAAAATCAAATAAATCCAAATCGAACCCCGCGAGCGTCATCGAGCCCAATTCGACGCAGTTCAGCGCCGATTCAAGTTTAATTTCACAAAATTAGCTTGATCGGACCCAAACCGACCCAAATTGGTATTAGTCGAGTCCAATTTGGGCTCAATTTTAGCCCTAATTGATGAGATCATGGCTGATTTGATTTCCCAAATCCGATTTCTTGATCTAGGGCTGAGATTTCACTTGAAATCCCATTCAAATCCTGCTCAAATCCTTCATTTCGTGCATTGAGGTTGCCCGATTGGGCATTTTGGGCGGTGGGCTGCTGCTCGTGCTCTCCAAGAGCACGCAAGGGAGATAGGGGGAGCCAATTTTTGTCCGTCCCGAATCAGAGAACAGAGAGAGAGGGAGAGAAGGAGCGGGAGAGGGGCTTCCGTCCCCGTTGTATGCGTCTCCAGGCGCGGAAAAAGGAGGCGGAGGTGGGGAGCTCTTTCCGCGACCTCATCCAGGCCGCCCTGGCTCCTCAAGCGATGGCCCTCCAGGTCGTTTGTCTCCAAGCAATCGAGAGAGACAAAAGTCCAAAGAGAGGTGTTCGTGTGAGCTTCTACAGGCCGGCCGAACTTATAGGCGTTCCTTGCTGCTGTTTTCTTCTTTCTTGGACCAAAAGAGGGAAGTTTCTTTCTATTTTCCTCCATTTCTTCAAGTGGAAGAGCATAAGCCTGCTCTTTTCCTCTTCTTAAGCAAAAATGGGAGTGTTGGAGGATAATAGAGACATTTGGAAGCTGTCTACATGCTGTGGTGACTTCTTCCACCCCTTCAACTCCGGCGACCTCGAAACAGCGAGGACAGCAGTTAGGACGTTCTGGACAGCAGTTTGGTGCGCCTTTGACAGCATATTTGTCTTCCGGAGGAGCGTGGACAGGACTTGGAATGTTTGGACTGCAAGCGATGACCTCCGGAAGCACTCAAACAGCAAAAACTGCTGTCCGGAGCTGTTTGGACAGCAAATTCAACCTTCGAAACGCCTTGGACAGCAGTGGTGACGTTGGGGACAGCAAGGACAGCAGCTTGAAAGCTTTTGGAAGCTTCCAAACAGCGGTTTGGAGGCTTGGGATCGCCTTGGACAGCAAAGGAGCCTTCCGGAGCGACTTGGACAACAGCGGCGACTTCCAGATCGACTTGGACAGCGACCTTGGAGCTTGGATAGCGGCTTGGACAGCAATTTGGAGCGCTTGGACAGCCCGGGTGAGGTAAAATCCTAAAATTTAGTGAGACCTAGGGTCCCCCAAGGCCTATTGATGTGTGGTTGACGCCCTCAAGCCCGCGGTCCCTTAGAAGCTTCATTTTTGCTTCCCCAAAACCCTTTGTTTGTTGTCCTCTCCGCAAAACAGTGGAAAATTAGTGTTTTTCACTTGTTTGCTTGCTTGTGAGAGCCAAAGAGGCATGTCAACATATGTAGAGGTGTTGGATTGGTATCCAACACCTCTCAAATGCATGTAATAGCATTCATATTGTGTTCAAACCGTCGCCTATAACAAACCTAGATTTCGTCGTCGTAGCATCCAAATTTGAAGGCTATACATTTGACCAAATCAATTGCATGGTACTTAGGGTGTAGATCATGCCAAAATTGATCTAAATAAAATGGCATAGGTCTCTTTCTCTAAGGATTGCATGCTTTTAGAATTGTTGGGAGATTGCTAAGCATGTTCATTTAATTTGTAGGGCAAACTTTGGGTAGATGTGGGTTTCCAAAGACCCATAAGCCACCCTTTATGTGTTCTTGAATTACTTAAATATGCTTTGCATCTCTTGATTCTCATGGATAAGGGTGATAGTAAATGACCCTTTAGCATGCAAACTATCAAATTTTTGTGTCATGACAAAATTGATATAAACTTTGGAGAGTTTGCATATAAGGATTGATAGCCTCTATAAGTTAGTGAATGTCTAGTTAATGTGTTTGGTTGGAAACAATATCGTTGATAGGCGTTCTTTGTGGAGTTTCACATAGACCCTCAAAGGTTTATGTTGTAAACTTTGGAGAGTTTGCATGTAAGGCTTTGGGGGAGTTTCCAAACCAATTTTGGCATGATTTAGAAACTTGGAAGTTTAGTGATCCTAGCAAGAGATCTATGAAACACGATTTTGACTCATGTTAAGGCATGAAAACACACCTAAAGTTTCTAAGAACAATCCAATCAATTTTGTCATGAATGGTGATTGAAGGTTTTCTAGGAAGGTCCTAAAGATCCGTTTTGATAGGATTTGATTTATTAAAACTTTGATACGAGGTTCCAATCTCTAAGGATTTTAATCATTTCATTCAATGATTGAATTTGGAAACTCACACAAATGGAGTTAGGTAAACTTGAGCATGAGGGCTTATGGGCCTTTGAGGGCCCATGTCGTGTCTCAAGCCCACTTCAAGGTTAGATAAGCCCATCTGGTTAATTTACAAATCCCAAATGTGGTGGATGTAAACCAACAATGATTATCACTTGTGTACTCTAAATTTAGTGAAAGGATCAATCATGAATTTGGTTGGTCATAGACATTGTGGGGTCTACAACATAGACCTTTGAAGATCTATGAGAAACCCCACGAAGATCGGTGGTTAATGATATTGTTTCTGACTAAATACATTCACATTCACTAACTTGTAGAGACCATCAATTCCTACATGCAAACTCTCCAAAGTTTATATCAATTTTGCCATGACAAAAAAATTGGATAGTTTGCATGCTAGAGGATCATTCACCATCATTCTTATCTATGAGAATTAAGAGAAGCAAAGCATATTGAGGTAATTCAAGAACACATAAGGGATGTCTTATGGGTCTTTGGAAACCCACATCTACCAAGTTTGCCCTACAAATTAAATGAATATGCGTAGCAATCTCCCAATAATTTTAAAAGAATGCAACCCTTAGAGAAAGAGACCTACACTATTTTATTTAGATCAATTTTGGCATAATCTAAATTCTAAGCAACATGCAATTGATTTGGCCAAATGCATAGCTTCCAAATTTGGGTGCTATGACGACGAAGCCTAGGTTTGTTATAGGCGACGGTTTGAACACCATATGAATGCTATTACATGCATTTGAGAGGTTGTCGGATACAAATCCGACCACCCTACGCATATGGCATGCCTCTTTGGCTCTCACAAGAGAGCAAACAAACGGAAATCACCGGATTTCCGCTGTTTTGCAGAGAGGACAGCGCATATAGGTTTTGGGGAAGCAAACAAATGAGGTTTCTAAGGGACCTATAGCTTGGGGACGTCAAACACACATCAATGGCATTGGGGGATCTTAGGTTTCACTAAGTTTTAAGATTTTACCTCAACCGGGTTGTCCTAGCGCTCCAATCCAAGCTTCAAACGCTGTCCAAGATGTTTCCAAGGAGGAAGACCACTGTCCAAGCCTTTCCGGATGTCGCCGCTTCTTTCCACGTTGTTCCGGAGGAGGAGGAATTTGTTGTTCAAAGTGCTCCGGAGAGTGAATTTGCTGTCCAAGAACGCTCCAAACAGCAGTTTTCAATGTTTGGAAGGCTCCCGGAAGTGATTTCTTGCTGTCCAAGTGTTCCAAACAGCAGGTTCTGCTGTTTAAAAGTTTCCTTATGCTGATTTCGTTGCTAAGAGGTCGCTGGAATTGGTTTGGAAGGAAGGAGAAGCCTTCCACCTCTTCCTAAGGGCAAAAAAAAAGAACTACAGCAGTTCTTTGTCCCAGATTTTGTGATAGGAAGAGTATATCAGCGACAAATTGAAGTAAACTACTGACTTTGGGGGCTTGGCACCTGAATAACGCCAGCGGCTTGAAGGATCACACCAAACCACGAGAGAAGGCAACAGGGTGGGTCGGCTAACCTTGCTAGGGCCGCTCCTCCCTCTCTTTCTCCCGGAGACAGCAAGCAAAGGGGGGCGGAATCTCCCCCCTTCCCTCTCTCCCGCACTCGCCTGGGACAGACAAACCGCACGAGAGAGCCGAAAATGGCTCTCCCTCTCCCGCTCTCTTGCTTTGTCTGGGACGGACCACGAACGAGCTCCGCCTCTCCTCCTTTCTCCCGCTCTTTCTCTTGCTCGGGGCGTTTGGTCGGGGAGCCGAATGGCTCCCCCCATCTCATTTGCATGCTCTTGGAGAGCACGAGCAGCAGGCCCTTGCCGCTAATTCGCCCAATCATGCTTCCCCTCGTGAGAAACAAAGGGAAATGAGGGGGATTTCACATGAAATTTGAGCCCTAATTTGGAAATTTTGATTTGAAAATTTAATTTAGTCCCAATTGATAAATTTGGGCTGAAATTTAGCCTGAATCGGACTCGACTCAAACCGATTTGGGTCAGTTTGGGTCCGATCAAGCTAATTTTGTGAAATTAAGCTTGAATCGGCGCCGAGTCGCGTCGAATTGAGCTCAATGACGCTCGACGGGGTTCGATTTGATTTGATTCGCTTTAAATTTAATTAAATTTAATTGAATTTAATTAAATCGGGGTTTAATTTGTGACAATTTCGCCTCGACGACATTCGATTGGGTCGATCGAGCACGATCGAGCCTAGTCGGGTTCGATCGGGGTCGGGTTGATACGAAAATATTCGTCAACATTGAGCATCCTCATCTCTGCCACACTTAACTTAGTATTATGCTTCTCTTTTAAGGGCCAACATTCGACACCATGATTCATTGCAAGTCTCACCACCATCTTATAGAATTTTCCCTTAAGTTTGAGGGGAACTTTTCTATCACACAACAAACCCGATGCATTCCTCCATTTCAACATTCCAACTTGAATTCTGCTAATAATATCCCCCCATCTATTTCACCATCAATCTGTACAATAGATCCAAGATATCTAAAATATGTACTCTTATTAATGACTTGATCACCCAAAATCACAATCCCCTCACTAGGTCTATTACTACTAAAATTATACTCCATAAATTCAATTTTAGATCTACTCAAGCGAAAACCTTTAGACTCTAAGGTTGACCTCCATAATTCAAGTTTACCTTCAACTCCATCTCTAGTCTTATCAACAAGAAGAATATTATCAGCAAAAAAGCATACACATAGTTTCCCTCAACTAGATTCTTATGGATGGATCTAATCCTTGAAGCTCTATTACTATGTTTTATCATGACTTCAAAATCTAACCGCTCAAATACTATTATAGGTTGCTTGAGTCTAATTTTTAAGAATGGGTTGGATAATTCGTTCAATTTCATAGAGAAACAGTTGGATTTATTCTGTGCATTCTGTGCTTTGCACAACAATTTAGAGGAGAGGAAATATCTAATCAAAATATATAATAAGATACGAAAGAAAAATTTATCAAAATTTTGAAATTTGAAATTTTAATAAGAAATATTGTTAACCCGCTTACTGTAGCAAACAGAAACAAAAAAAAAAAAAAACTACGTACCTCTACGGACGCCGCCCTAACACGATTCGACGCGGCCATTCTTCGCGTGATTTCTGCGATCTCGCCGTCCTCTTACACGACAAATGTCACCTCACACACAATCGGGTCTTGGCATTAAAATGAGATCGAGCTTCTCATTCCCGCTCTCTGGATACCCCACTCTCTCTCGTCTATGTTCGACCTCGCTTACTCAACGACTTTCCTTTCTCGTCGGCCGGAAGTTACGACAGTTTGATCGGAAGCAGCACAGGGAGCTCGCTCGCTGTGAAGTTAACTTTCTCCCATCGCGTGCTACTCCGGCCCTCCCGTCGCTGTTCGACTTTGCTCATTCGGTAGCATTCCCTTCCTGCTGGATCGGAAGTCAGACATTTTGATCGGAAGTAAGAACGGGTGCTCGCTTGCTCTGAAGGAAACTTTCTCCCGTTCGATCGCTTCTTCGGCTCCTTACTGGCTGTCCGACCCCGCTCCTTCGACGGATTTCCCTTCCTGTTGAATCGAAAGTTACGACATTTTGATCGGAGTCAAGAGGAGGAGCTCGCTTGCTGTGTAGGATCGGGAGTTAGGACATTTTGATTGGAAACAAGAACAGGAGCCCGACGGCTGTGAAGATAACTTTCCTCCGTTCGCACGCCTCTTCGGCCCTTTCGTTGCTGCTCGACTTCGCTCTCTGGACGACTTTCCCTGCCTTTCTGACCGCAAGCAACGACGGGAGCTCGTGCTGTGAAGGTAACTTTCTTCCTGCTCGCGCGCTTCTCCGGCCGAAATCCCGTAATTCCGCCTTCTCCGGCCGAAATCCCGTAATTCCGCCAAACAGAGAGGTAGAGGGAGAGAGGAATTATTTAGTTTTTTTAATAAAATTAATTTTAATTATAATTATTTTAATTAATTTTGATTAATTACTGTTATTATTTTTTTAATTAATTATAAATATTATAATTAATTATATTTAGTTCTAATTAAATTATTATAATTAATTTAATTAATTATAATTATTTTAATTAGAATTAACTTAATTAATTATAATTTAGAAAATTAATTATCATTAATTAATTTTGATTAAGTATAATTTATTAAAATTTAATTAATATTAATTAATTATAATTAATAATATTAATTAATTTTAATAAACTTTAATTAATTATATTAATTTATTATAATTAATTATAAATAATTAATTAAAAAATAATTTCTTAATTAATTATAATTAATTAATGTTAGTTATAATTAATTCAAAAAAAAAAGAAGTGATAAAGAGAAGCATGCCTACCCTTTGCCTCGATTCTCGAGCCGACAGTCACCGATAAACCTCGCCGGACTTCAAGGTATACATTTCTAACTTAAATCCCGTCCTCGACATTTGCAGCGGACCGGAGAACCACCTATACGCGCTCTTGTAGCACGGTAGGAGGGAGCCCGGTGCGAAGCATACGACGAGGCGGGTAAGCCCTATACACGCTCTTGTAGCGTGGTGGGGACGGTCCTCGGCCTCGACCTCGACACCGACACCGCAGACACTGCTACGAGAGGTATGATGTTCCAAATCCCATTCTCGACGTTTGCAGCGGACCGGGGAACCACCTATACGCGCTCTTGTAGCACGGTAGGAGGGAGCCCGGTGCGACGCATACGACGAGGTGGGAGAGCCCTATAAACGCTCTTGTAGCGTGGTGGGGAGAGCTACTGGTGTTCCGTACGGGTACTGCTGAAGGCCCCATACACGCTCTTGTAGCGTGGGGGAATGAAATTTTGTACGGCCGCAGTGTCCAAGGACACCTACCATACACGCTCTAGTAGCGTGGTTGGAAGGCCCAGCTCCCCAATTTTCCCCTAAACGAGGGATATGCCGGGGTGCTGCCGAAATTTTCACTGAAATGTACAAAGACTTGAACAATTTGAAGACCTTCTTGGAAGACTCGTACTCGAACAAAAATACACAGAACTTGAACCAAATGACCAGAGGACTTGTACGAGCAACAAAGAACAAGGATTTGAACCTGAACAAACTCCAAATGATTTCTAAAAAGTTCAAATTCAAACTTGAATAAAATGCAATACGAAATACAAGGACCCGAACATAGAACTCAAACTCAAGTGAGCTCTAACATGAATTGAACAAGATTTTAGAAGGCCTGAACTCAAATGAGAACTTCATTGAAACAGAACCTGAACTCAAGTGAAATACAACAGATCTGAACTCAAAGCAGAAGCGTGTGAACATTGAATTTGAGTTGGGCAGTATCAAGTGGAGCTTGAATACCTACGAGATCAAATGCGCCACACTTTCAAGGACAATGAGGGAGACTCAGCATGCATGAGTTGAACTTTGAACTCGGGTCTGATGGAATACATAGAATTGGGACTTTGGGTGAATGAACCAATCAGAGTCTAAATGCACAGTTCTCTAAATTAACAGCAAGTTACTAGCGGGGGATGAAATCTCGGTGCACACGAAAGATGTGTTAATTCCTACAACAATCCCTACCAATGCCTGTTGATTGAGATGGCAATACTGGAGATCAGCAATCAAAAACCCGTCTTCTATAAACAAATCCAGACATCAAACCACCTGAGATTGGTGACAGGTGGGCATGATGTAGGCAACAATGGGTCTCCTACGAACAGTTCCAGGTGCTCGTAGTGGATGCAACGGGTCACTGCAAATAACTACAAATCACTTGTGGATAACAACAGTGAGAGTCTCGTAAGCATAGCGATCCACTGTGGATACAAGTATTGATATCATCTACGACAGCGGTGATCAAAATCTCCAAGTACACCGGGTACAAAGGCAACCCGATGTACGAAAAAGAGACATCCCCTGGCAAAAGGAAGGACATGTTTGAACAAATTAGAACCAAACTTCCTGGTGTTTTAAAGTCTCTTTTTGGTTCTATAATTAAGAAGAGAACGGTTCGGGTGCCCACAAACACCGGAAATAACATGTCCGCTATACTGAAGATCTAAAAGGAGTTCTTTCCAAATCAACAGTCATTGACTCCAAAGTCCAGAAAGATCTTTTCCCCGGTGTTTGAGAAAGGGGGAGTCAATATCAAAATCCAACGCCACCGGATCCGCAACACTCGTACTGGCGGACAGAAGGCGTGTATAAGCTCTGAAATCAAATGTTGTGTATTCAAATATCAATTATCTACACAACTATAAATATTTCAAAATACCCCTACACGTGCACTAGAGAATGTATACACATAGGTACACTAAAGGGGGTATATAAAAATCATCCGCATGGGCCCCGGCGAGCGTGTTATTGGTACACATGTGACGTCTAGGGATGCTGCGCGGGTCGACAAGTGAATTCTAGTTCGAACCCGATCCTTCTATACGGATCAATAGAAGTCGACAGGGTTCGAACATTTAAACGAATATACGGCTGTGGCGACCAGTATATTTGTTTCAATACATTCGTATTAGGCATTCTAGGTCTACAATCAAAAGGATTCACTAAACAAAAGGCATAAAGCCTACGAAACCCGATCCTCCTAAGCAGGTGAATAGGAGTAGACAGGGTTCAAATTCTCAGATAAATATACGATTACGAATGTGATCGGAATATTTATTTTAATGCATTCATATTCAGCCTTCAAGGCCTAAAATCAAGAAAATTCATAAACAAAGGCATAAAGCCTACGAGAAACCCGATCCCCTATTGATAAGTTGATAGGGTCGACAAGGTTCAATCAAATGGAAATGACCTCAAGGTCACCCCGATGATGACCGTGTTGAATGCAGATCTCAACCGGAGGGGTTCCCAAATATTTTCAAATGACTCCCAAACATCCAAAAATCCAAAGCTCCACCCAAAATCCCAGAAAATTCCAAAATTCTAAAAAAATCTCAAAAATATTTAAAATTGAAATAAATCCATCAATATCTTAAAGCAAAATCCATCCACCCTCCGCAACAGTTTGCCAGGGTGGACAAATCAAAATTTACTTTTGCTCACAAAGAGCCAAATGCCTAGTCGAAAATATCACTAGGATCCATTCTCAAAATAATCTCCTGCCAGTAAGGACGTGGTACGTGTCATCTAACCGGCGGTCTGCCGCCAAATGGCACCGCAGGATAAACGGTTACGACGACCCGGGGCCCTCTGAACCGCGTGGTTTTGCCGCCAAATGGCACCACGATATACCGGTTATGGCCAGAGCCAATACGCTCCTTATTGGCATCAAATCCTTGAGATATGAATCAATAGGATATAATCGATAGGGCACAAAGCCCTCTGTAAGCTAAGGTGGATTCAAATTTGTCCCCTTAGACAAACATTCAACCCAGGTCTACAAGGTCCCCTTGGACGAAGCAACCCATGGCTGCCGACAAGGATCCTTCTGTCAGGTTGGGTCGACTACCTCCTCTGACTAAGTAGATCTGGGACCACGATGGCTCGGGACGACAGAACCATGGGATCTTGATCGGGTCCATCATCCATTCCCCCACCATCCGCTTTAAGTGCAAGATTGTGAAATTTCTATTTTTAAATATCAAATTTCTCAAATATTTCAACCCAAATGCTCAAATCCAACATTCCCAAATTCTCAATCATTTTCAAGCATTCAAACCCTCCAAACTTCCCAATATCCAAACTCTTCAAATTCCCAAACTTCCAAACATTTCAAATACCCAATACTCATTGCTGCTACTATACGCCAGATAACACGTATTCTCTACGTATCTGATTGACGACTAGCCTTAATCGAAAGTTCTCTCTCGTGATCGAGAGGGGTAATTAACTATAGGGGCTTGCGCCTATAGGAAACCAGAACTCAGATCATAAAGTCCTTGCAAAATGAGGGCGAAATCTCTGGGTGGTGTCTTATCTACAAACCCATCTGCCTTCCAAAATTTACCCCGGAACTTAGTTTGTTAAAACTCCCCTCGCTCAAATAATAAAAAAAAAGAAATCGCGCGGCGGGGAGGCCGGGGCCGAATTTTCGGAGCCCACAAATATTTAATGCATAAGACACTAGACTAATACAGTCTTTTCACCTTAAGGCATTGCATAAGCCACTATGAGAAAATAAGACCATGATTATAAGAACGTATGACACTATTTCTTAGCTATTTGGATGAAACGTCTAGTTTGGTGTCTATTTGGATGTTGCCAAATAGATCTAATTAGCAGACCGTTATTAACTTACGAAAGTGTTCTTTACACATTAAATAGTACTCAATGAAATAGCTCAATATGCACATGGAAGTTTAGTAGGGTATGGGCAAATGTCATTTGTTTTCAAGTATCATAATAAAAAGTACAATCATGAAGAGAAAATTGGTTCACATAACTATGAAACAATGAATGTGCATGTCATATTATAATAAGTCTTTTCCTATAAGCATTCAAACAATCATGATATATATCAATAAGGTTCATATGTATACGATTCATTCATTCATTATAATAAAAAGTAAAATCATGAAGAGAAAATCCATTCATATAACTATGAATCATTGATTATAACAAGTCTTTCCTATAAGCATTCAAACAATCATGATATATATCGATAAGGTTCATATGTATACCATTCATTCTTTCATTCATTCTTTCATGACTTTGGATCGTTCTTGTTCATTCATGATGGTTACCAAATTTTATGAGGTACACTTTGAGTCGAAGCCTGGGAAACCCATCAATTCCCATGTGAAAAGACTTTCTTTCTAATACTGATTACAACTGCCTTCCATGAGAGTGTTTCCATTGAGATTGGTTGGTCCACTATAAGTTAACCAAAAATAATAATAATACTACCAAACACATTTCATTCATTTATATGTTATTATTTGTTTAATTTAAACTCATTTGATACCCATGAAAATTCAAGCAGTGATGGGCTATGAAGAGATCTATGCTTACCAATCATAAAAATTTCACATTATGAACAATTCATATGGGAATGATGATTAAGGAGTATCATATGAATCATGGAAGTGTAAAACATGCTAAAAATTAATGGTCTAAGAACTTCCACCCAAGTGTAGACATGAAGGGTTGATGTAGTGTGGTCTAGGCTCCTCTTTTAAGATGTATTTGCCTATTTGGTCGGACTGACTTTCCTTCTTTAGCTCTATTAGAAGTTAGAACAATCCTGCCCGTTGGCTCCCCATGATCTCAAGAAAAATGGTAGGAACCTAAGTAAACAATAATATTTTCCTTTAGACTAGATCAACTTAAATAGGCTAGGGAGCATGTTCATTGGTTGCCTTCAAAGGATCACTAGCTCTCTAATATGAAGAATGGTCCTAAATAAGATGACATTACTTACTCTCTAATATCAAGGCCGTCCAATAGTTACTATATGTTATTATTTTTCACAGGATCCTTTATCCCACTACGTTTGGGTTATAAGGGATGTACTGGTGGGAGAATTAATCTACTCAGGACAAATAGATTGGACCGGGAAAACTAAATTTGTTGAACACAAAGTACATTTGTTTAAATATAATAACTTTCTATTTTATATAATGAATAAATATGCTTAGTATATTTATTTGTTATTATGTACTATTTTGATAATCAATAAAAATATAGCTATCATTTATATATTTTTTTACATATTTCAAAATATATACAACAACAAAAATAAGCCTTTATCCCACTATATGGGGTCGGCGACATGAATCCTTTTTCTCCATTGTGTCTTGTTAAGAGTCAAATTCTCATCTAAATCTAATAAAGAAATACCATTTCTAATATTTTCTAACCAAGTCTTTTTAGGTCTACCTCCATATTTCCTAATATAAGTCAAAGCTAATACATCTACTTTCTTAACCGAGTCATTGGAAGGTTGTCGTTTTATGTGACAAAACCATATAAGGTGACTCTCTTTAATCTTATCTTCCACTGGATCTACTCCAACCTTTTCAAGTATATGCCCCAAGTGTCCCTAATTGAATCCATAGAGAGTACAAATTTTGACTTTTAACAGGTAGCTAAAGCTATAAAAAGAAGCACCTTGGATAAGATCTACAAGTGTTCTTTAAGACTAGGAACATTTTAAATATTTATTTGGGTCGACATCATACTGCGTACTGAGATTCCTAAGTAAATATTTAAACTTTCTTGCCATAATGCAGCTAAAGGAAGTAAGAATGAAAGATTATTCGTAAATTGAATGTGCTATATGCATATAATACAATTTTAGCAAAATACAATTCATTTTTCAGGCAGTAAAGTGCCGTCATATGACAAATCTACAAAGCTCAGACAAATTCTGAACAACGCTTCTGTATATACGGCAGAAATATCACATCCATACATAATTATGGCAAAGAAGAATGTTGATCATTTACAAAAAGGTTATAAACTAAAGTGACAGTGGTGCCAAAAGAAAAATAGTTAGTGGCAGTGCTATATACTATTATCAATCTACGAGGTAATATTCTAGGATCTTAGTATGAAGTGCCCTATCACTATCCCATGGATTTCTATTTGACCAAGAGTAAATATATCAATTATACTGAAGATTACAAATGCATCTAAGGATCCATAAAGTCATAAAGATGAACTCTTAAAGATCTATAGAAGGAAAATCTTAGTGTGACATCCAAACAAACTATTGGAGATCTAAAAGAAGAATAGAAAGTGGTAGTGCTATATACTATTATCAATCTACGAGGTAATATTCTAGGGATCTGAGTATGAAGTTCCCTATCACTAACCCATGGATCTATACTTGACCAAGAGTAAATATATCAACTATACTGAAGATTACAAATGCATCTAAGGATCCATGAAGGCACAGAGATGGACTCTTGGAGATCTATAAAATGACAATTTTAGTGTGACATTCAAGCAAACTTTTGGAGATCCACTAAATAAAAAACTTAGTGTGAAATTCAAGCAAACTTTTAGAGATTCACAAAAAGGAAGACCTCTATGTGACATCTAGAGTAAATATTTAGAGAACTATAGGGTCAATCAACATACAACAAATGTGATTCGCTCTAGATGCTTACCGCATTTATTAGGGGGCATTTGTTGACCCTGTTAAACAGCCAAAAGAAATAAAAAAAGAAGGAAATACCTGCTGTAATACCGCACAAATCCACAAATCCCGCAAGAAATCTCGTAAAGTCCTACAGCTCGGCGCCGTTTACGTCGCTTCTCCGAACAAATCCACAAATCCCGCAAGAAATCCCGTAAAGTCCTATAGCTCGGCGCCGTTTACATCGCTTATCCGCGATTCCTACTCAAACCCCGCTCGAGGTCCATCCTTATCTATAAAACACGAACAAAATGGAGCCTACGGGCTACTACTCGCGAATCCCACATGGAAGCCTTGATCCCTTACTCTCGCTCATTTCCTTCCACTTCCAAAGCCAACACCTCCTATTGCCCTAGGTTCGCCGAACTTTCTCATCTTGACACCTCATTTGAAGATGTTACTGCCTGTCGAATTGGAAGTAGCCATTAGAGCTCGCTGGATTGCGAACAAGACTTGTTCAACCCTACTCCTGTGACTGAAACCTCCCGACATCCCGTTTCCTCCGATCCAGAGAGAGAGAGAGAGAGAGAGAGAGAGGAGGGGAGACTGGCCTACCTCCTCCGTTGTTGTCCGACTTCGCACCTTTAACGACTTTCCCTTCCTACCGAATTAGAAGTCACAACATTTAATCGGAAGCCAGAACAAGAGTTTGCTAGTTGTGAAGGTAAGATAATCTCTTGCACACGCGCCTTCGACGACGTTCCCCTCTTGTCGGACCGGGAGCTACGACATTTCTAATAGGAAGCAAAGGCAGGGAGCTTGCTTGATTGAGGGTAGCCATCTCCCTTCCTTCCATGTGCTTTTCGGCTAAATCACTTGAAACAGAGAGTTAAGCTCTCCATTAACCCTGTTTAGCAGGATTTGACTAAATCCGACTCAAATCAAGAATTAATCCCGCTCAAATATGTATTAATTTTACTATTATTATTATTATTATTTGGGATTAATTATAATTGGTTTATAATTAATCTTAAATTAAATTTAATTAATTTATAATGAATCTTAAATTAAATAAAATTTGTTATAAATTAAATATGACAAATTATAATTAATTATAAATTAAATTCAATTAATTTATAATTAATATTAAATTAAATATAATTAGTTATAAATTAAATATGACTAATTATAATTAATTATAGATTAAATTCAAATAATTTATAATTAATCTTAAATGAAAAATAATTAATTATGTATTAAATGTAATTAATTATAGTTAATTTTTAATTAATTATAAATTAAATCTAATTGATTTGTAATTAATTTTAAATTAAATATAATTAGTTGTAGATTAAATATAACTAATTATAATTAATTTATTTGTAATTATAATTTAAGTATACTTGCCTCAATATGCATGTCAACACCCTCGTTGGCCGCCAAGGTACAATCCCTTAACTTTAAAACTCGGAGAACCCACCTTCAAGGCTTGCAACGCGACAAAACGACCATCTATACATGTTTTTGTTAGCGTGGTGGAAGGAAGTGCGTCACAGTGCTTGCAACGAGGCGGTTAATCACCTAAGCCCCATTTCAGCGTTTGTGGCGCACCAAAAAATCTCCTATACATACCTTTATTGCGCATGGTGGGATGGGAATCCAGTGTGATGCTTACGGCAAGGCGGGGTTACTAAGTACCCTTGAGTGGGAGGAAAGCCAACTGTTTTTTAAAACAGTTACATTCAAAGACCCCATACACGCCTTTATTATGCGTGGTGGGAATAAAGGCCACGGCCGCAGTGTCTAAGGACACCTACAATACACGCCTTTATTGCACGTAGTGGGAAGGCCCAAACTCCTGTAGTTTTCCTCTAAATGGGGGAAACCTCGGGAGGCTGCCGAAATTTGGACTGAAGATACAAGGACTTGGACTTGAGCTTGATTGAACTCAAAGGATAATGACTTGTGGACTTGATACAATTGACTTAAATGAACTCCAATATAAATGAATATGAACTTCAACGAATCAGAAGGACTTGAATTTGAATATGCCATGAGAAATCGAGCTTTAACTTAGCAAACAAAAAAATCACATCAATACAAATGCTAATTAAAGACTTAGATCACCAACAATCAAGAAAAAGACTTGTGGACTTCAACATAACGTGCAACATATCTACAAGCAAGGATCAAGTGAACAAGGACAATAGGGGGACCTATATGAACAATGAAATAAGTTTTTTTTTTTTTTTTTAATAATAATAAACAAAAACGGTTACAATAAGAAAGAGCAAGGAAAGAAAAAGAAAATTACGGAGAAACCGTGGGCTCAGTTAGTGGTTGAGGCTTCCAACACCACCACACCCCACCAGGACCGTCCAAAAGGTGGAGAATAAACAGCCGACCTGAAGCAACCCGAAAGTTCAACAGCAATGGTTGCCACCAGCGAAATACAATGATGCACCCATCATTGCCCATTCTTCGACATAACAACAAAACCATACGACAAAAACAATAAACAAAACCAAGACAAAGGATTTGCAGAAATCAATATCGCCTACGGCGACCCCTGCCTCTACCACGAGATCTACCCCGAGTTCCAACATAAGAAGTGGGTCTAACATTAACAAGAGTGAAATCACAACCCGGGTTAGACCCACCACAGAAATTCGGCGACGCCAACTCAGCTCCATCAGAGAATTCGGAGTCAGGTTCACCCTCGGATGAATCCAACCAATTCAAATGATTCCTAATATCCAGTCCAGAACTGTCGCCTAAAGAAGTGCCCACAAATCGCGTGTCAACCAAATTAACGGGAACCTCAATGACATTATTAGAAACCGTAGAGCGTTTTTGAGGCACACCCGAACATTGAATCGGAGGAAGATCCCCAGTTACAGGCTCACCCACAGAATTTTCCGGCAATACCTCAACACAATCAGATGGTAATTTAGGAAGAAAAAACGGCACAACATTAGGAGATAAGGTAGAAATAATATCAAAATCCTTCTCCAGCCTTTCACCAACACCACTAACATTCGCAGTACAAACAACTCCTTCCCGCACAGCATCGACAGAAGAAGGGAGTAAAACATTAGCATTATTAAGATCCACACCAGCACAATTTGAAACATCAGCAATAGGAGAAACACCCCCCACAACCAAATCAGGCAACACACCCGCACCAGGAGAACCAACCCGACAATCAACATCAGGCAAGACCACATCCTCCACATCAGCAGATTGGCAATTAACAAGATTTTCACAATCTAAAGCATCTCGCTCAAATACAACATTACATAAATTCGCAGAATTATCAAAAACAGGAGCAGTAATCGGATCTTCATTAGAAACAGGGACATGAGGAATATCCAGGGGGGCAGAGAGACCAACCGGGGAAGTTTTGGACGAAATTTTTGGACATTCTAATTTTTTATGACCTAAAGCTTTGCAAAAAGAACAAAAATTAGGCATGCCCTCAAAAATGACTTTCTGGGCATACCCAAACTTCTCCGGACCCAACCAAACAGTATCAGAAAAAGATTTGGATACATCAATTTCAACAAGCACACGCGCAACTGATGGACGGGAACCAGAAGCCGTAGCAGTATCAGTATGAATCGGCCTTCCAAAGACCGAACCCAACCCAAAAAGAAAACGGGAGGAGAAAAGATGGGGACGTAATCCCGGAAAAGAAAACCAAACAGGGACGATCGGAGATTCTTCCGACAAATCAAAAACCGGAGACCACTTTATCACTTTCATAAAACAGCCATAAACCAAGTAAGACCTGTGAGCAAAAACTCTAGCATAATCCATATCATTGGCAAGCTTGATTAAAACATTAGCTTGATCCAACAAAGTCACCGAAAATTCCCCAGATAACTTTAAAATAACGAAAAACCTACGGATTGAATCTAAAGAAGGACATTTAAGGGGAAATCTCCCTACCAACACAAACTCAAAAGGCTTAGCTAGATGCAAAAATTCCTCTTCCGAAAACCACAGAGAAGGCATTCCCCAATTCGAAGAAATGCGAAATTCCGGAAAAACATTCGAATCGACGGAACCAGATAGTGCATCCTTAAAGGATTTAGGTTGCTTACCCGAAAGGAAACCAGGATCAAGCAATTTTTTCGCCATTAAAAACGTACCGCCGGCAAGGATGGCGGCGCAAGGGCAAAAGCCCTAAAAGGGCGAAAACCCTAGCAGACGGAGAGACGGGAGCATGTCGTGAGAAAAAATATTGGTTAAGCACATTGTGAAATGAAGTTGAATTGGAGTTGAACATGAACTTTAGCTGGACTGTTGAGAACTTGAGCCTAGATGAACTAAATAAAGAACTTGAACATGATTGTAATTTGCACCTAAGTGAATGATAAACTCAAACTGAATTCAAATAATTTGAAGCTCAATCTGAATTAGATGACAAAGACTTGCAAATTCAAGCTTAAGTTGAACGATCAAAAGAAGCATTGGGCTTGGACTTAAATAAATGATGGGGAGCAAACCCAAACAAATATGCAATGATTTGTGTCAAGACTTCAAATGAACATGATTTGCTCTTGAGCAAACGAGATGCTTGTGAAGAATCACTCTACATGCTACAAACCACGGATGGAGATAAGGAGCTTGCAAATACTACTCACTCACAAGTAACAATAAAATTCTTGCAATCAGTTGACTCAAAATGGGTGCAATGACTAAAAAGACATACAACGAGTGCAACCCATTCACAAATGTTAATTGGAAAGCACAATGATATGGTTCCAATCAAAAATACCAAACATTATTAAGATATTGATTGTCACATGGATTGGAATGCAAATGTTATCAAGCAAATTCACCACATAAGATTTGAATCATCTCCACATGACAATGGAAGATTTGCGATGTTCAATACGATTCGTTTGTAATTAACATTCAACAGTGATTGTAGAGAATGCAATGACCTGCTAGCATACAATAATAGTTAACATACAACGAGTGCAGTGATCTCCCTATACTTGACAATTAATTAGCTTGCCAACGAATGCACTAATCTACTTGCAATCAATAACATGAGGTTTTCATCCAATACTAAGAGATTATCAGGCACACAAAGAAATGCTATCACTTGCATACAAAGTGAAACAACAAATCTATGATGAATTTAAACTCTTACTAATCATTGTAGAAAGCTCTTCTATGAAGTATGTTGCTTATGAGTAATAGTGAAAGATCTGCAATACATATAATCTCTATACAAACATGGATTTACGTACTACATATTATTTGTGGGTAGATATAGAAAGACTTCAGTAAATGCAGTATCATGTAGTCAACTTTAGTCTGTGAAGGAATACATCTACCTACGTATCTGTTGTAATGACGGATGTACTGTATGGGCCAAAGATCATAGCAAAATATATAAAGAATGCAACAAATACAAATTCCTATGAACTTTTATAGGAAACCGTTATACACTTAACCTGCCATCTCCAAGAAGAATGCAAGGGAACTATAGTATATAACAATACCTACTGGTGAAAGCAGTAGATTCGTTAGTGCATTATAATCCATATGTAAAAAGTAATAAATAGTGCACGACAATCTACCTGTATAAAGCAACAAACAACTCAATTCAGAAGCTGCTACGTTATGCCACTTGATCTGCAACATCTATGCAAGCGGACATAAGGCGTTTACAAAAGTTTCAAGAATGCCCTCGCACATGTATCGTAATTTGTATACACATAGGTACACAAAAGGGGCAAATTCAACCACAAAACCTGCATGGGCCCCGACGAGCGTGTTTTCGATACACATGTGATGTCTAGGAATGCTGTGTGGGCTAAATGATGAATCTAAGTTCAAACCTAATCCTTCTCGACACGGTTCAAACTGTTAAATAAATATGCAATCACGAGGTCGTCCGAGATATTTATTTTATACATTTATATTAGGCCTTCAAGTCCCTTTATAAGAAAGATTCATCGATAAAATCATTCACCCGCATGGGCCCTGACGAATGTGTTACAAGTACACGCGTGATGTATAGGGATGCTACGTGGGTCAATAAGTGAATTCAAGTTCAAATTCGATCCTTTTATGCGGATTAATAGGAGTTGATAAGGTTCGAAACATCAAACAAATATACGCTAGTATATTTGTCATAATACATTCAAATTAGGCTTTCGAGGCCTATAACAATGAGAATTCATTAATAAAGGCACAAAGCCTATGACAAACCCAATCCTCTGTCAACAAACTGACAGAGTCGATAAGGCTAAATCAATGAAACTTTCAATTGACCTTTACTCACCCGATGATGGCTGTGTTGAATGCAACTCTCAACCGGAGGGGTCCATTCCAAATAATTCAAAACGCCACCTCAATATCTAAAAGTTCAAAATTCTCAAAATCCCAAAATCCCATAGATATTTAAAATTGAAATATATCCATCAAATCATTTAAAGCAAAATCCATCCGCTTTTCGCAACAGTTTTCTGAACAGACAAATTAAAATTTACTTTAGCTCACATAGAGCTAATGCCTAGTCGAAAATATCACTAGGATTCATTCTCAAACAATCTCCTGCCAGTAAGGACGTGGTACGTGTCCTCTAACCGGCATTTTTGCTTCCAAATGGCACCGCAGGATAAACGGTTATGACCCGGGCCCTTATGGACCAAGTAGTTTTGCCACAAAATGGCACCACAAAATACCGGTTATGCCAGAGCCAATACGTTCTTTAGCGTCAACAAATTCTTGAGATATGAATCAATAGGATATGCTCGATAGGGCACAAAGCCCTCTGTTAGCTAAGGTGGATTCAAATTTGTCCTCTTAGGAAAATACCTACCCAGGTCTAAGAACTTCCACCCAAGTGTAGACCTGAAGGTTTGATGTAGTGTGTTCTAGGCTCCTTTTTTATGATGTATTTGGTCTAACTGACTTTCCTTCTTTAGCTCTATTAGAAGTTAGCCAGTTGGCTCCCATGATCTCAAGAAAATGGTAGTAACCTAAGTACACAATAATATTTTCCTTTACACCAGATCAACTTAAATAGGCTAGGGAGCATGTTCATTGGTTGCCTTTAAAGGATCACTAGCTCTCTAATATGAAGAATGGTCCTAAATAAGATGAGATTAATTACTCTCTAATATCAAGGCCGTCCAATAGTTATTATATGTTATTATTTTTCACAGGATCCTTTATCCCAATACGTTTGGGTTACAACGGATGAACTGGTGGGAGAATTAATCTACTCGAGACAAATAGATTAGATGGGGAAAAAAAATTTGTTGAAAGCATAAAGTACATTTGTTTAAATATAATAACCTTCTATTTTATATAATGAATAAATATGCTTAATATATTTATTAGTTATTATTTACTATTTTGATAATCAATAAAAATATAGGATTCAAAGGTGAAGGACATATGGTGTACACCAGCTACTACGAGTTGTTGTAGGAGACTGTCATACACACTAAGCATCACCTACAAAGCAAATACGAAGATCTGCAATACGTACGGGTTCTCTATGAATATAGATGTATGCACCACATTCCATTTATGAGTAGATGCAAAAAGACTTTAGTAAATGTAGTATCCTAAAATCAATTCCAGTCTATGAAGGAATATATCTACCTGCCTACTTGTAGCAGTGGCGGATGTATTACATGAGCCAAATACCATAATAAAGTGCATAAAGAATACAACAGATATAAGCTCCCACAAGCTTCTGCTGGACCCCCGCTATGAATATTACATACAATCTACGAACAAATGCCAAATAACTACGATGAATGGAAATATCAACAAACATAAAACAGAAGATTTGTTAGTGCATTATAAACTACTTGCAGAAAGTAACAAGTAGTGCACGACAGTCTACCTTTACAAGGCAGTAAATAACTCAATCCCCAAGCTACTGCAAAACGCCACCAGATCTGCAACATCCATGCAAGCGGACAGAAGACGTTTATAAATATTTCAAAATATCCCCACACATGTACCATAATCTGTATGCATATAGGTACACTAAATAGGGTTATACAATCAAGAACCCGCATGGGCCCTGGCGAGCGTGTTGTGAGAACACGTGACGTCTAGGGATGCTGTGCAGGTCAATAAATTTGAGCCCGATCCTCCTAAGCGAGTAAATAGTAGTCGACAAGGTTCAACAAAACAACTATAAAATACCCCCAAACACCCGCATGACCCCCGGCGAGCTTGCTATGGGTACACACATAACACCTAGGGATGCTGTGCGGGCCGACAAGTGAATTCAAGTTCGGTTGTGCCGACCAATATATTTGTTTTAATACATTCATATTAGATATTCAAATCTTATAACAATATGAATTCACTAATAAAGGCACAAAGCCTACGAAACCCGATCCCCTATCGGCAAGATGATAGGGTCGACAATGTTCAAGCTTTAAATGAAAATGATTACAAACACCCTGATGATAGCCGTGTTGCATGCAAATCTCAACCAAAGCGGTCCACTCCAAGTATTTCAAATGCACCGAAATACCCATGAACATCCCAAAATCCAAAAATATTTAAAATTGAAATAATCAATCAACACTTGAAGTAAAATTCATCAACCCTCTGCAATCGTTTGCCGAGGTGGAAAAATTAAAATTTACTTCAGCTCACATAGAGCTAAATGTCTAGTCAAAAATATCACTAGGATTCATTCTCAAACAATCTTCTGCTAGTAACGACGTGGTACATGTCCTCTAACTGGTAATTTTGCTGCCAAATAGCACCGCAGGATAAACGGTTATGACCGGGGGCCCTCTGAACCTAGTTATTTTTCCACCAAATGGCACCACGAAATATCGGTTATGACTAGAGCCAATACGTTCCTTAATGACATCAAATCCTTGAGATATGAATAGATAGAATATAATCGATAGGGCACAAAGCCCATGTTAGCTAAGGTGGATTCAAATTTACCCCTTAGACAAATAGTAATCTCAGGTCTACAAGGTCCCCTTGTACGAAGCAACTCATGGCTGCCGACAAGGATCCTTCTATCAGGTTGGGTCGAGTACCTCCTGTGACTAAGTAGACTATGGACCACGATGGCCAGGGACGACAGAACCATGGGATTTTGATTGGGTCCTTCATCCATTCCCCCACCATCCGATTTAAGTGCAAGGTGGTGAAAATTTCCAATTTTAAACATCAAACCCTTCCAAATTCAAATCCATGTTGCTACTATATGTCAGATACCACATATCTCTACGTATCTGATTGATGACTAGCCTTAATCGAAAGTTCTCTCTTGTTATCTGGAGGGGTAATTAACTATAGGGGCTTGCGCCTATAAGAAACCAGAACTCAGATCATAAAGTCCTCACAAAATGAGGGCGAAATCTCTGGGTAGTGTCTTAACTACAAACTCATCTTCCTTCCAAAATTTACTCCAGAACTTAACTCCGTTAAAACTCCCTCGTCGAAGAAAGGCAATCAGCGGGTGTAGGCCGGGGCCGAATTTTCGAAGCCCACACCTTTATAATTCAAGTTTACCTTTAACTCCCTCTCTAGTCATATTAACAACAAGAATATTCATACACCAAGGTACAACCTCTTGCAAATGTCTAGTGAGAACATCCATGACTAAAGCAAAAATATATGGGCTTAATGCTGATCCTTGATGTAATCCAACTGAAATATGAAAATATTTGGTCAAATCACCTTGTGCTTGAACACGAGTAACAGCTCATGCATACATATCCTTAATGACTTGAATATAAGCATTATTTAACCCTTTCTTATGTAGAACTCTCCATAGCACTTCTCTTGAAACTTTATCATATCCTTTCTTAAATCAATAAAAATCATATAAAAATATGGCATGTTTACTAAATATTTTGTTTACATTAAAGGTAAATTCCTTCTTTCTTTGCTTTATTATTTAAGTAGAGATATGATGACTGGAGATTGGCCACATATCACCTGATAAGAAATTATCATTTGGTTTAAAAAAATTTAAGGCTTTCTCAAACTTGGTCGTGCGAGAGATAATAAAATTTTTGGATTAATTTTGTAATGGTGATGTTAAAGGTTATAACAATGCTTTAAAAATCGGACAGGACCGGGCGGTCCGACCGGTTCAACCGTGAACCGGTCTGAAGGCCGGTTCGGTTCAACCTAAGAATCGTCCTAACATCGAACTGGCCGGTTTTGTCAAGAACCGCCGGTTCAACCGACCGGTTCAACTTTTGTATTTTTTAATATTTAAAATTTAAATAACTTATTTTTAAATATTAAAAAATATTTGAAATTTAATTTCAAATTTGAAATGCTTAATTTTAAATTAAAAAATTCCAAACAAGCATTTCATGAAGTTTCATCTCTTTAAATGATGTACTACTTCTTTCAAGCTCAAAACCCAATATAAAGTAAAAGCATTATCAAAAGAAAGTCTCCCAAGTGATGTGGGACTAAAAAAACTAAAGCTTTTATGTTTTTCTTCTTAACTTTTAAGTTTACAACATATACTACACATTTTAAAATAGATTTTTTAAATAATCTTTTTATGATGAAATAATATTTATTTTTAATTAATAATATTAAATAAATTATATTCTTCATTTATTTTTTATGTACTATAAATATTAATTAATTTATTTATTATTTATAATAAATGATTTAATTTAACCTCAATAATTTATAAATGTAAAATAATAATATGAATCTAAGATATAAATTATAAATATATAATATAAATTAAAAATTATTTATATTAAACGTATTAATTCATTTGTAAGTTAATTTTTTGTTAAATTTAGATTAAATTTAAAGATTGTATATGTTTAAATTTAAAATTATATAAGATATTAGTAATGTGTGAATTCAATTTATTATTTAATAAAAAAAATTATTAGTTATTAGTATTTTTTATTATTATTATTATTATTATTATTATTATTATTATTTTATGAAGACTTAAAATAGTAATAGTATAAATATAAGTATACATGTATGTATACATATGTATATATATATATATATACATATATGTATGTGTGTAAAAAAAAGGAGAGAAAAAAAAGAGAAATGATTTTGTGCACTCTTTCATCGCCGCCCCGCAAAGGTATAAATTTTTTAACTCAAAATCCTTCCCTCGTGGCTTGCAACGGGCTGGCAAACCCCATACGCGCTCATGTAGCGTAGTAGAGAAGGAAACCGGCGCGGCGCTTGCGACAACTTAAAAATCATTCTTCAATGCTAGAGACGAGCCGAAAAACCCCCTACGCGCTCATGTAGCGTAGTAGAAAGGGAAATCAGTGCGGCGCTTGCTGCGAGGGGGATAAAAAAATATAAATATAAAAATATAAAAATAAGTACCTCCAAATGCTCAAGTAGTGCAGAGGGGGATACAATTGTGCTCATACCTCTTAAACGCACATGTAGCGGGCGGGGATAAAATAAAAAATATATGTAACTGCGGTGTCATTTGACACCTATCTAAAGCGCTCACGTAGCGTCGAGGGGAATGCTGCCTCTTGGTTTTTCCCCTAAATAGGGGAGGTGCCGGGAGGCTGCCAAAATTTGTCTGAAATAAGACAATGACTTGAACAAAATGAACTTGGACTTTGACTTGATTGAACTTATAAAAGCACAAATGCATGGAACTTTGACTTGAGATTATAGTTTGAGACAAGTACAAAGAAATTGAACTTGAACTTGAACTCAAATTTGAATGATATTTGGACTACAGGGGACCTAATTTGAAACAGAACTTGAATGCAATCAATAAATGAATATTAAATTAATGAATGCTCAATCACGATAAGCATATAACATTAACTGGCAATGATAATCATTCAAATAAAGATCAATGAATGAGTGGAAAAATATATATTGAAGTCTTAATGAGCTTGATTTGTAGTTTAGCTCACAATAAAGGATCTATATGAATGTAACAAATAAAGTGGAGCTGAAATAGACAAGCTTTACAAATATGAGTTGATATATCAAACTCATGCAAGCACTACTCATTCATGAATGACAATGAAAGCTCCAACAATTGATCTCTTTTTGAGATGATTACAACACGTACACGAGCATTGAAAATCTTCAAGCAAGTAGATACTGGCTTGTAAGCAAACAAAGACTTATGGTGTATGGAATCCCCAACATCTCATTCATAAACGATACAGTCATAAGGAACATGACCATATGATTTGATGACAACCCAAGTCCGACCAAGTTCTGAATGTCAAGTTGAATAAGATTATCGAGGCTTACGAGTTCTCAATGAATCAGTGATCTCCAAAGCTTACACTGATGATTGCATAGGATTCAAAGGTGAAGGACATATGGTGTACACCAGCTACTACGTGTTGTTGTAGGAGACCGTCATACACACTAAGCATCACCTACGAAGCAAATAAGAAGATCTGCAATACATACGGGTTCTCTACGAATACAGATGTATGCACCACATTCCACTTATGAGTAGATGCAAAAAAACTTCAGTAAATGTAGTATCATAAAGTCAATTCCAGTATGCGAAGGAATATATCTACTTGCCTACTTGTAGCAGTGGCGGATGTACTACATGAGCCAAATACCACAATAAAGTGTATAAAGAATACGACAGATACAAGCTCCCACAAGCTTCTGCTGGAGCCCCCTATGAATATTACATACAATCTAAGAACAAATGCCAAATAACTACGATGAATGCAAATATCAACAAACATAAAGCAGGAGATTTGTTAGTGCATCATAAACTAGCTGCAGAAAGCAAAAAGTAGTGCACGACAGTCTACCTGTACAAGGCAGTAAATAACTTAATCCCCAAGCTGCTGCAAAACGCCACCGGATCTGCAACATTCATGCAAGCGGACAAAAGGCGTTTAGAAATATTTCAAAATATCCTCACAGATGTTCCATAATCTGTATGCACATAGGTAAACTAAATAGGGGTATACAATCAAAACCCGCATGGGCACTGGTGAGCGTGTTGTGAGAACACGTGACGTCTAGGGATGTTGTGCGGGTCAATAAATTTGAGCTCGATCCTCCTAAGCGAGTAAATGATAATTGACAAGGTTCAACAAAACAACTATAAAATGCCCCCAAACACCCACATGGCCCCCGGCGAGCGTGCTATGGGTACACACGTGACGTCTAGGGATGCTACGCGGGTCGACAAGTGAATTCAAGTTCGAAGCCGATCCTTCTATACTGATCAATAGCAGTTGATAGGGTTCAAACCATCAAATAAATATACGGTTGTGCCGACCAATATATTTGTTTTAATACATTCATATTAGACCTTCAAATCCTATAACAATATGAATTCACTAATAAAGGCACAAAGCGTATGAAACCCGATCCCCTATTGGCAAGATGATAGGGTCGACAAGGTTCAAGCTTTAAATGAAAATGATCACAAACACCCTGATGATAGCCGTGTTAAATGCAAATCTCAACCAGAGGGGTCCACTCCAAATATTTCAAATGCCACCCAAATACCCATGAATATCTCAAAATCCAAAAATATTTAAAATTGAAATAATCAATTAACACTTGAAGCAAAATTCATCAACCCTCCGCAACCGTTTGCCGAGGTGGATAAATTAAAATTTACTTCAGCTCACATAGAGCTAAATGTCTAGCCGAAAATATCACTAGGATCCATTCTCAAACTATCTCCTGCCAGTAACGACGTGGTACGTGTCCTCTAACTGGTAATTTTACCTCCAAATGGCACCGCAGGATAAATGGTTATGACCCGGGGCCCTGTGAACCTAGTGGATTTGCCACCAAATGGCACCATGAAATATCGGTTATGGCTAGAGCCAATATGTTCCTTAGTGGCATTAGATCCTTGAGATATGAATCAATAGGATATGATCGATAGGGCACAAAGCCCCATGTTAGCTAAGGTGGATTCAAATTTTGCCTCTTAAACAAATATTCATCCCAGGTCTACAAGATCCCCTTGTACGAAGCAACCCATGGTTGCCGACAAGGATCCTTTTATCAGGTTGGGTCGACTACCTCCTCTGACTAAGTAGACTAGGGACCACGATGGCCAGGGACGACGGAACCATGAGATCTTGATTGGGTCCTTCATCCATTCCCCCACCATCCGGTTTAAGTGCAAGGTGGTGAAAATTTCCAATTTTAAATATCAAACCCTTACAAATTCAAATCCATGTTGCTACTATATGCCAGATACCATATATCCCTACGTATCTGATTGACGACTAGCCTTAATCGAAAGTTTTCTCTTGTTATCTGGAGGGGTAATTAACTATAGGGGCTTGCGCCTATAGGAAACTAGAACTCAGATCATAAAGTCCTCACAAAATGAGGGCGAAATCTCTGGGTAGTGTCTTATCTACAAACTCATCTGCCTTCCAAAATTTACCCCGAAATTTAACTCCGTTAAAACTCCCTTGTTGAAGAATAGCAATCAGCGGGTGTAGGCTGGGGCCGAATTTTCAAAGCCCACACCTCCATAATTCAAGTTTACCTTTAACTCCCTCTCTATTCATATTAACAACAAGAATATCATCATCAAAAAACATACACCAAGGTACAACCTCTTGCAAATGTCTAGTGAGAACATCCATGACTAAAGCAATATATGGGCTTAATGTTGATCCTTGATGTAATCCAACTGAAATATGATAATATTTGGTCAATTCACCTTGTGCTTGAACACGAGTAATAGCTCATGCATACATATCCTTATTGACTTGAATATAAGCATTATTAACCCCTTTCTTATGTAGAACTCTCCATAGCACTTCTTTTGGAACTTTATCATATGCTTTCTTAAATCAATAAAAATCATATAAAAATATGGGATGTTTACTAAATATTTTGTTTACATTAAAGGTAAATTCCTTCTTTCTTTGCTTTATTATTTAAGTAGAGATATGATGATTGAAGATTTGCCACATATCACCTGATAAGAATTATCATTTGGTTTAAAAAATTTAAGGGTTTCTCAAACTTGGTCGTGCGAGAGATAATAAAATTTTTGGATTAATTTTGTAATGGTGATGTTAAAGGTTATAATAATGCCAACCGTGAACCAGTCTAAAAGCCGGTTCGGTTGAACCTAAGAACCGGCCTAGCATCAAACTGGCCGGTTTTGTCAAGAACCGCCGGTTCAAACAGTGAACCGACGAACTGATCACGGTTCTCTTGAACCGACCGGTTCAACTTTTATATTTTTTAATATTTAAATTTTAAATAACTTATTTTTAAATATTAAAAAATATTTGAAATTTAATTTCAAATTAGAAATGCTTAATTTTAAATTAAAAAATTTCAAACAAGCATTTCATGAAGTTTCATCTCTTTACATGATGTACTACTTCTTTCAAGCTCAAAAGCCAATATAAAATAAAAACATTAGCAAGAGACAGTCTCCCAAATGATGTGGGACTAAAAAAACTAAAGCTCTTATGTTTTTCCTCTTAACTTTTAGGTTTACAACATATACTACACATTTTAAAATAGATTTTTTAAATAATCTTTTTATAATGAAATAATATTTATTTTTAATTAATAATATTAAATAAATGATATTCTTCATTTATTTTTTATGTACTATAAATATTATTTAATTAATTTGTTATTTATAATAAATGATTTAATTTAACCTCAATAATTTATAAATGTAAAATAATAATATGAATCTAAGATATAAATTATAAATATATAATATAAATTAAAAATTATTTATATTAATCTTATTAATTCATTTGTAAGTTAATTTTTTGTTAAATTTAGATTAAGTTTTAATATTGTATATGTTTAAATTTAAAATTATATAAGATATTAGTAATGTGTGAATTCAATTTATTATTTAATAAAAAAACTTATATTATTATATGATTTTCATGTCATCTAAATTTTATTTATTACGTCATCCGGTTCGACCCCGGTTCAATCGGTTGAACCGTGAACCGCTCTCTCTACTGGTTCGTTGGCCGGTCCGATTTTCACAACCTTGGATTATAAGGTTATATTGGTCGTGCGAGAGAAAATCTTATTGTGTTTCTCATTCTTAATATAAGAAATACTAAGAAGGAATAAAAATCATATTTGCTAAATTTTTGTCGACAGTGAAGGCATTTTTCTTATTTCATTAAGTTATTTATACCAGCAAAGATATTATTAGTGGCCGCGTATTACTTTAAGAAATCTATCACTTGGTGATCTAAAAAAAATGATACAGGTTATATTATACTTATTTTTGAGAGAAATAATCAACAATTCAGGAATAATTATTTAAGTCAAAGGTTAAATTCTGAAAGGACGAAGCTTATTTGAATTTTAATATCTCCTAATATGATAAGAAGCACTAAAAAGGAATAAAGATTAGCTATGCAAATCACATGTGTGTCACGTCAATCAATTCTATTGTTTCCCATGCAATTAGGTTGTCCACGTGCCTTTATCCCAAACAATAGCTTGGAAATAAAAAATATATATATATACAACATTCACGTATCCCTCATCCATTGATCAATGCACTCTTCATTTGGTGCTTAATAAATTTTCAAAAGCTATATTAATTTGACATGCCTGTGAGAAATGCTATATATTTTGGTATAAAGATGGAAAGGGTACATTCGGAAATGCCAAATTGTTCTCATCGAATTCTAGCTTTTCATATTATATAAGCACTTTTTTTTTTTTCCTTGTGGAATTAATCAAATTGTTGCTAGTCGGAAGTTTTGGATGACTAATGCTTGACATTCGTTCGCCCCAGGAGTAACACCTGCTGAGAAGCTCTTAGAGATGTACAACAGAGATTGGGGATGCACTGTAGATCCAGTTTTCCAGGAATTGTTATATTAGCTTTTTTTTTGCCCCTAAATTTTCCCTATTTTTTCTTGGGAATAAACTACGATTGTCTTACATCTCAAATAATTGAGCTCTTGTCTCTGGCTGCCTATTTCTGCTGCTTTGGAAGGAAGTAAGCACGTTATTGTCGATAGCTATCAACCAAGAATTTGTAAACTGAAATATTAATATTGGTTTCCTGTCTTTACCAGCAGAGATAGTTAAGGTAAACTTTAGTGAAACTGTTGTTGTTGGCGATATCCTCTTATATTCTGAAACAACCGATTTTTCACTCATGGAACAATATGTAATATATGATATAAGTAATTCTGCTGCTGTTTTTTTTTTTTTTTTTTTGATGAAACTGCAGAAAGCTTTTATTCAAGAAAAAAAAAATGATACAGGACTAAGTAAGAGATAATCTATCACGCTCGTCCTTCAACATTGAAAAGAGTTGAAGGGAAATTATTGTCTAACAAATCCAACCATAAAAAATTCCCTAGTATACAAAAAGAAGCCCAAAAATCAGCTATTTTATTATAAGATTTAGGAACATATTTTTTTGAAATCGGAAAGAAAAGAATATTCTTTGTCCATAGAGCTTTTAGATTTTCATTTTCTGTATTCCATACAATTCTGAAAAAGTTGAATTACATTAACATTATCTCCTTCAACCATACTCGTGCCTACTCCAACATCCATGTCTGAATGATGTCTTTAATGGCAAAGATTGCCATCATTTCAAGTTGCAAAATGTCCCAATGTTGAAGCTATTTACCAAATGGAAGCAAGAATTTACCTTTATGATCTCTTATCACACCTCCTATAGCTCAGAATACTAGGTACCCAGAGAAGCATCTACATTAATTTTTATCCAAGTTAGAGGTGGGAGATGCCAGAAGCAATTAGTCAGTCTATCAAATTGATTAGCATCCTAGTTATCCTTAATTGGATAAAAATGAGTTTTAGGATTACCTGACTGTCACAACCCGACCCGGCTAGTCCGAAATAACGGGGCTGGAACAGTCGGTCGTATGGAAAGCTCATATAAACCATGTCATCAAATTCATTTCTTACAACAATAAGACAAATTTTATCATCCATATACATTAAGAAAGAGCCACTAAAAACAACAAAATGAATGTTCCAAAAGTATCCTCAAACCACTAAAAACATAAACAAACATAAATATCAACAATTACATAATCTCCAACAAACTTCACAGATATAAACCACTGACTCAACAGATGCATAAAATATAAAAATCTTTCTTCCCGAGGTCCTCTATGATGATAGGTGTACTGTCGTCTCATAGTCATTATTTTCTAGAAGTTTCTCCTGAAAAAGATTTCCACAAGCAGGTGCGAGCTTACTTGCTCAGCAAGTAATACATGTCTTTCATAAAAATTTGCATAAAATCATTATAAATCATTAAATGACGATCAATCTTGCATAAATTCTTAACATTACATATAAGAAACCTTTTCATTTATTTTTCCTCAATCATAAACCTTTCATTTATCTTTTCCTCAACATTATCTTTCATATTTTGTAGAAAACATAATAAAATCAATATTATGCATAATGTTTATAATATCACCCGTTTTGGATGTACCCATAAATTTTGTACTGATCAGGTACACATTATCATTTGCTCATTCGTTTATCATTGGCTCTGACGAGCCTCCTTTACCATTTATCTTTATCGAATCCTTTTACCATTTAACCCTTTTGAGTCCCTTTACCATTTGGGCACTCTGCATTAGCATGTACCTTCTCATATTATAATTTCTTTCAGTCATATGCGTAATAAGAACAAAAGTGAATCAAAACTCATGTGTTTAAAACATAAAAATATTAAATCTAAACTTAATATGAAAGTTCACCAAATATATGAAATAAAAGATTTGAATATGTCATTTGCCAAAAAAAAAATGAAATTCATACTTTGTATAACATGAAAAATTCCAACATTTTTGCATTGAATAAAAGAACAAAACATAATTATGAAATTTTTTATCAAAAACATGATACCTACCTCTCTTAAGCACGATACTTTCGCAAAATGTTTCTTTGACAGAGCTCGCTCACTTTAACAATCACAAACTAAAATAATCACAAAAACATGTGTCATAATTCAATTCCTTAAGGGTGGTTCTCTCTCATTTTTGACTCCTTTCGGGTGGCATCCTTTTCTGAATTGTGCTTTCAGAACACCTTAACATAAGGGATTGCTCTGTTTCTTAACTGTTTAACCTCATAATCAATAATTCTCTCTGTTTCCTCCACAAAGGTCAAATCTGGTTTAATATCAACTGATTTAGTTATGATCTTCTGAGTTTCATCTGAAATGTATTTCCTCAAAGAAGAGATGTGGAATACATTATGTACTCCACTCATATGAGTTGGCAAAATCAATATGTAGGCCACACTTCCAATTCTTTCTGAGATCTCAAATGGACTTACATATCTATGGTTCAACTTTCCTATTTTGCCAAATCTCTTTACTTCCTTCATCAGACCGAGCTTAAGAAACACAAACTCTCCTACTTCAAATTCAACTGGTTGGTGTTTGACATCATAATATTTCTTCTGTCTATCATGTACTGCTCTCAATCTATCATGGATCAACCTGATCTTTTCTATAGCATCATTAACTAGATCAGAACCAATAATCTTTCTTTCCCCTGTCTCAGCCCAACTTAAAGGTGTCCTACACCTTCTATCATACAAAGTTTCGTAAGGAGCCATACCAATACTTTCTTGGAAGTTGTTGTTATAGGCAAACTTAATAAGTGGTACATATATCTTCAACACATCATCAAAATCTAAAAACATAACCTAAGCAAATCTTTTAAAATCTGGATGATTCTTTCTCACTTCCTATTTATTTGAGGGTGGAAAGCTGTACTAAAAGTAAGCCTGGTACATATAGCTTACTAAATCTTCTTCCACAAGCTGGAAGTGAATCTTTCTTCCCGATCTGACACTATAGTCTTTGGTATCCCATATAATCTGATAATCTCTCCAACATACAGGTTTGCCAATTTCTCAACTGGATCAGACTGTTTGATAGGTAAAAAGTGTGCAAATTTAGTCAACCTATCAATTATCACCCATAAAGCATCACATCCTTTTCTGGATCTAGGTAAACCAACCACAAAATCCATAGCAATATATTCCCATTTCCACTCAGGTACAGGTAAGGGTTATAGAAATCCTTCTGCTTTCTGATGTTCCACTTTTACCATCTGACATAAAGTACACTTTGATACAATATCTACCACACTTCTCTTCATCCATGGCCACCAAAACACCTCTTTTAAGTCCTGATATAGTTTATTACTACCTGGATGAATGGTCTAACTAGAATAGCGAGCTTCTTGAATGATTTCTTTCCTTAAGTCATCAACATTTGGTATGCACAATATGCCTTTATAACGAAGTAATCATTCACCATCAAGCTCAAAATCTTTAATGTGTCTCACACTAACCATATCCAGTATTTTCTTAAAATCTGCATCATGTGGCAAAGCTTCTTATATCCTTTTTGAAAAGGTCGATTGGATAATAGTGTTATTCAACCTTACAATTTCTACATCATTGGGTTGAACCACTGAAATCTCTAACTTCTCTAATTCCCTTATCAATTCTTGCTGTTGAGTAATCATCCAATTTGCCCTACCTGAATTCTTTCTGCTCAAAGCATCTGCGATCACATTTGTTTTACCCGGGTGATACTGAATGTCCAACTCATAATTCTTAATGAGTTCTAACCATCTCTTCTGCTTTAAATTCAATTCCTTCGAGGTGAATATATACTTCAAACTCTGGTGGTCAATAAAAAATTCACACCGAAACTCCGTATAAATAAATGCTTCCAGATCTTTAAGGCAAAAATTACTGCAACTAACTCCATATCGTGGGTTGGGTTTTTCTAGAGAGAGAAGAATCAAAATTTTCAAATATTTCCATCCCGCGGTTTGTTGCAGGTTTCTGGCTCATGCCGGTGGCTTCATCGGCGGTCACTTTTGACCGTCGAAAGTCATCATGTTCGTCTTCACCAGATAATCAAAGTAATCAACTGAGATCTTCGTCTCAAATTATGATTCAGAATGTTAGTGATCAAAGAACCAGACGTAAATTTTGTGAAGAAATATTCGCCTGTAGCTGGAAGAAGGAATCAAGTACTGAATGATGTGCAATTCAAAACTCCTAAGATGATTCAGAATGTTAATGTGACAAGCAGATCTAATGACTTTGAAGCGTTTTCATCTTCAAAGATAAATCTTTTTGTTAAAGGATTTGGAAATGTCAATAACAGAGATTGTTCTATTATGGAGAAGGTGAATAATGGAATACATGTTGATTATAGAAATGCTCAAGAAGAAACATTGAATGTCTTTGAAGAGAAGGAATCAAATCCTTGGGAGAAGCATCCAAATATCAAAGTTAATTTTGTCAGAGACAATTCTATCCTGTCTGATGATGGGAAGGCTGTTAAGCTCTTTGAGCCATCAGTTAAAATAAATTCTAAGAAGCTTAATTATTCAATTGTGGTAAAAGTGTTTGGAAGCAACTGCCTAATGTATGCTATTGCTGATGAGCTTCGTCGGCAATGGTCTAAATTTGAAAAATTTCACTTAACCAGCCTCGGTCTATGTCACGACCCAACCCGATCGGGACGGATCCCGCTCGCATCGGGTCACGACAGAGCCATTGAAAATCCAGGATCTAGCTTTGGAATTTGCTTCAGACTTTCTTCCAAACATTAAATAGACAAAAAAAACTTAGAGCTACTATAAACATCTAAATACTGAACAGTTCATCTATCTTTTCTTTCATCAAAACAATCATATATAGATGCAGTGTATGGCTACATACAGAAAGAACAGAACATAACAAAAAAGCCATGACTGTACAAAAATCAAAAGTACAAAATACCTAATCTTAGATCAAACACAGAACTTCTAGTCCAAGATCTCCTTCCCTTTTCCCAGAACTTGAAAACCACACAGAAAATAAGGATGAGCTAACAGCTCAGCAAGATATCAGTCACCAATCAAAATCATCAGAAATTCACACCAGAAAATACATCAGAAAATAGACGTACCGAAATTGTAGAATAGACAGAACAGATACTTGATCAACAGAAATCAAACAACTGATACAGAAAACTAAAGTCATGTCGAATCATAGTTCAGAACAGATATCATAAAGCTTTCATGTCACAGAGCAGACAGAATAGTATGGAATAACCAGAATCGCACAGAAATCAGAAATCAGATAAAATCACATTCATATCAGATCATTCGTATCAGATTCCCTGACCCTGACAGAATCTCAACGGATTCTGACCCCTTATGCCTCCCTTCATAGACACTGACAGAATCTCAACGGATTCTGGCCTCTTATGCCTCCCTTTGTGCTTATAGCACCAGAACAGAACAGAACAAATATTCAGAATTTCGAAACAGAACTTATTTTCATATTTTAGAGCTCATTTCAGATTTCTCGGACCCAGACAACGGAATCACATAGGATTCTGGCCCCTTATAACTCCATTCTGATAGCATACAAATAATCAATTCATTCAATGTATCAATTCAGGAAAAATTAGAATTCGCACTAAAAGTCAGCGGCATAACGGTAGTATACAGAATTTACACAAAATTTACAAATTCAAAAATTTACCAAATTATCACATAATATCCACAACAACATTATAAGACTTTCATTGTACTGAAGTAACATATTTCAACATCCTGATAATTCGCAATTTAATGAAAACAACGCAGAATTCAAAATATCCAGTAAAAATCTTCCAGAAAATACTCAAAACGTCCGCAATTATCATCTCAAAAACATACCAAAAGTTACGCGGTAAAATCTTTATCAGTGCAAAATAAAATTAGTTGTTCGCTAACGGAAACAAAATTCAGAAGAGAAAACGTATAAAAAAACTCGTTTCTGAAAATTGAGAAAGGCGGAACGTGTCTTACCTCGAGTCGATTAACTTTTCCAACTACGGCGACGGACGAAAATGGACGGAAGTCGCCCAAAAATTCACTTTTCTTCTTTTCCCTTCTTTTTTCTGTCTCCTGGGCTTTCTCTGTCTTCAAAAACGACACTATTCAGATATTTATTAAGCAGGATCGTCCCGGACGATGTTCCGATTCGTCCCGGGACGATCTTCTCTGGATTCAATCGTCTAGACGAAAATAAATTCCAATTTCTTCGTCCCTGGACGAAACTCTCTATCTGGGTTCATCCCGACCCTTCTAGGTTCGTACAGACGAACATGCATATTTTCTCTGTTCGTACTCGCAGTTCGTACGTACTAACCATACAGATTTTCAACATTTCTTCAGTTCGTACAGACGGTTCGTCCCGTACTAACAGCACAAATTTTTTTTTCAAACATAAGGTTTTCACAATCTACCCACCTTAAGAACAATGTTGTCCTCGACATTCCCAAAGTAAACTGAGTCAAAACAAATATGGATACAACTGTCTCATGTCTGATTCTTTCTCCCAAATCGCTTGTCTACCTATTCTGTGCTTCCACTGCACTTTAACCATAGGAATCTGTTTATTTCTTAACTTACGCACATCATAGGCCAAAATTTTCTCAGGTTCTTCTTTATACTGCAGATTCTTCTGAATCTCAACCTCATCAGCAGATAATATCCACTTTCTCAAAGAGGATATGTGAAAAACATTATGCGCATCAGACAGCTGATCAGATAACAACAATCTATAAGCAGACTTTCCAATCCTTTCAATAATCTCAAAAGGTCCGACATACCTTGGACTGAGTTTACTCATTCTACCAAATCTGATCACACCTTTCATCGGACTGACTTTGACATACACAAAGTCACAACCTGAAATTCTACAAATCTGTGCTTCTGATTGTAATACTTCTGTTGTCTATCTTGTGCAGCTTTTAATCTTTCTTTAATCAAATTAATTTTCATAACAGTTTCATCCACAAAAGTTGAACCCATCACTTGTCTATCTCAACCTCAGTCAGAGTCAAAGGAGTTCTACACTTCCGGCCATACAAAGCTTCATAAGGTGCCATACTAATACTGGACTGAAAATTGTTATTATAAGCAAATTCGATCAATGGGATATGATCTTCCCAACTTCCTCCAAAATCCAAAACACATAATCGCAGAAGATCTTCCAGTACCTGAATAGTCCTCTCAGACTGTCCGTCAGTCTGCGGATGAAAAGTCGTACTGAAATGCAACTTCGTACCCAATCCTTGTTGAATACTCTTCCAAAGTCTGGAAGTAAACCGTCCATCTCGATCAGATACAATCACTTTAGGCACACCATGTAATCTAACAATTTCCTTCACATATACCTGTGCCAACTTATCCACCGGATCCGTCTGCATGATTGGAAGAAAGTGTGCAGACTTCGTCAATCGATCCACAATCACCCAGATGGCATCATGCCCTTGCCTAGATCGAGGGAAACCCATAGCAAAGTCCATCGTTACCTCCTCCCACTTCCACTTAGGATTGGGAACGACTGCAAAAGACCTCCTGGTCGTTGATGCTCTGCCTTCACTAACTGACTGGCTTCGTATTTCACAACAAAATCTGCTACATCCTTTTTCATTCCAGGCCACTAGAACAAACTCTTCATATCTTCGTACATCTTATCACTTCCCGGATGTATCGTATAGCCTGAATAGTGAGATTCGTACAGAATCTCTTTCCTCAAATCTCCAAACACAGGAATCCACAGTTTATTCTTACAGAAAATAACACCAGAATCAGAAACTCGTAGTTCGGGTTTCTTACCAGATTCAATCTGAGTAATTAACTTCAAATAGTCAGAGTCTGACTTCTGAGCTTCCTAAATCCTTTCTTCTAGAGAAGATTGAATGTTCATCTGAGTCAAAACAATAGAATCCGGACCACTAGAGGAAATCACCTCCAACTGTAATCTTTCTATATCTCGTATCAGATAGTTATCAGAAGTAAGCTGAATACCTAATAATCCAGAAGACTTCCTGCTCAAAGCGTCTACTACCACATTAGCCTTACCAGGCTGATACTTAATCGTCAGGCCGTAGTCCTTGATCAACTCAAGCCATCTTCTTTGCCTCAAATTTGGATCCTTCTGAGTGAATATGTACTTCAAGCTCTTATGGTCTGTAAAGATCTCACATCTGACGTCATACAAATAGTGACGCCATATCTTCAAAGCAAGAACAACTACAGCCAATTCCAAATTATGTGTCGGATAATTCTTTTCATGTGGTTTCAACTGTCTCGAAGCATAGGCTATTACTCGCCATGCTGCATCAAAACACAGCCCAAACCTTTTAGTGAAGCATCACTGAACACCTGAAATCCTTCCGTACCTGACGGAAGTGCTAACATAGGAGCAGATGTCAAACAATCCTTCAACCTCTGAAAAATAGCTTCACATTCCATTGCCAAATAAAAGCTACTGACTTCTGAGTAGTCTCGTCAGAAGCTTAGAAATCTGAGAAAATCCCTTCATAAGATTCCTATAATATCCAGCCATGCCTAAGAAACTACGTACCTCAAATACCGTAGTAGGCCTTGGCTAATCAGCAACAGCTTGAATCTTCTGGGGATCAATAGAAATACCTTCACCGCTTAGCACATGTCCCAGAAAAGAAATGTTCTTCAGCCAGAATTCACACTTCGAAAACTTAGCATACAACTGATGCTGTCTCAAAGTTTCCAACACAATGCTCAAATGTCTGGCATGATCTTCCTCAGAAGTAGAATACACCAGAATATCATCGATAAAGACGATCACAAACTGATCCAGATACTCCTTGAACACTCTGTTCATCAGATCCATGAAAACAGCGGGTGTATTGGTTACCCCAAAAGGCATAACCAAAAACTCGTAGTGCCCGTGCCGAGTACTGAAAGCTGTCTTCAACACATCAGCTTCCTTCACCTTCACCTGATAGTATCCAGATCTCAAATCAATCTTTAAAAATACAGAATAATCAAAAAGCTGATCAAACAAATCATCAATCCATGGTAATGGATACTTGTTCTTGATCGTGACTTTATTCAAATCTCTGTAATCAACACACATACGGAGTGTTCCATCCTTCTTCTTCATAAACAGTACAGGTGCTCCCCAAGGAGAAATACTAGGATGAATAAATCCTCTATCCACCAACTCCTGGAGCTGAACTTTCAACTCAGAAAGTTCTTTCGGTGCCATCCTGTACAAAGCTTTTGATATTGGAGCTGTACCCGGAAAAATATTAATAGAGAACTCAACATCTCGATCCGGAGGTAAACCAACCAACTCCTTAGGAAATACATCAGAAAACTCCCGTACAACCGGTATATCAGAAATAGAACCCACATTTAGGTTCATATCCCGTACGGAAGCCAAAAATACCGTACAACCCTTCTTCCACATTCTTCTGACTTCTGACACAGAAATCAAACAGGATAGAACACATCGTAATCCTTGAAATACACATCTCTCACCATCCATAAGTAAGCTCACTTGCTTCTTCAAACAGTCAATCTGAGCCTCATACATACTTAACCAATCCATACCCAAAATCACGTCGTAAGAATAAATCGACAATAAAATCAAACTCGACTTCCATTTCTTGCCTGAAATATCAAGCTCACAGAAACAAAACTTCAGGGCGATCAAATTGCTTCCAGCCGGCAAAATAATGGAAAGAGAAACTGGTAGCAAAATAGAATCCAGATGCAAAGCATCAAAACAGCGCTTGGATAGAAATTAGTGACTGGCTCCAAAATCAAACAGAACACGACAAGGATGTTTAGAAATATAAATTGTACCTATCACCACATCCGGATCATCTCAAGCCTCATGTTGACTCAAACTGTACACACGTGGCTGAACTGGAGCTGGAGCTACTGAACCACTAAACTCCCGCTGACTACTAGTAGGTGGTCTCCGTGCCACAGAACTCGACCCACCACCTCTACCAGAGGATCCTTCAGTCACAGTACGTGGAGGAACAGTCCTCGGCCTTCCTGCTAAACCAACAGGTCTACTATCAGATCGGAACTTAGATCGTCTATCAAATCCAGCCTGTGGACACTCTGCAATCCGATGTCCTGGCTGACCACATCTGAAGCACTGACCAGTCATCCTATCGCACTGGCCAAAATGTCATTATCCATAACTTTGGCACATAGGTGCCCCAATGATAGATCCAGAACTGGTCGTACTGGTAGCGGCAGTACCAGAAACTGTAGTGGATCCCGACTGTCCCCTCCTCCTGGGGTCTCCAGAAACAAATCTCCTCTTGCCAGAGGAACCACTACTAGAAGCATCACCCCCGAACCTCTTCCTACTCGCAGTCTACTACTGTTGAGTAGCCATCAAATCGTTCTCTATCAGACGAGCTCCCTCCACAAGCTCAGAGAAATCAAAAATATGAAATGGTACCAGGGGCTGCCTCAGACTATCTCGTAGTCCCCTTAGAAATCTATAGCACTTCTCAGCAGAAGTACTTACCAACTGCAGAGCATATCGGGCTAAAGTAGTAAACTCTGCCTCATACTGCATCACAGTCCTGCTCTCCTGAACTAGCCTCAGAAAAGTCTCCTGCATCTGCTGTCTTGCAGAAGGAGGTACAAACCACGATCGAAATACCTCAGAAAACTCTTCCCAAAAAATCAGAGAGTTTAGCTTTCCTTGGAACTTTTTCTCCTACTGGCCCATCCACCAGCGCTCAGTCTCGCCATCCAACAGAAAAATTGTTAACGGTACCTTTCTATCCTACGGACACTACATACCGTCAAAAGTCTTCTCCAACCTCCTCAGCCACTCCTCAGCTGCTCTGGGCTCAACAGTGCCCTCAAACCTCGGAGGTCTCAATCTCAGAAACACCTGCAAATGTCTATCTATATCCTCAGATCGAATAACATAGGCTCTACTCTGAGTCTTGCTCATCATCTGAGCAACCAATGTAGCAAACTGAGAAAGTGTATCAAAACTAACCACTGGGACAGTACTACTCACCGGAGCTTCCTGACTAGCACTCTGCCCATCTATCATATCTGGGTCTGGCATATCCATAAGCACACAGAAAACTAGGCACAAAATAACAGAATAAATATCCATACAAACCAGAACTACCCCAACAGACTCACAGATCAATTCCTATAGCTCTGTCTTACAAACCAAATTCCAAACTATTGCTCTGATACCACTAAAGTTTGTCACGACCCAACCCGACAGGGACGGATCCCGCTCGCATCGGGTCGCGACAAAGCCATTGAAAATCCAGGATCTAGCTTTAAAATTTGCTTCAGACTTTCTTCCAAACATTAAATAGACAAAAAAAATACATAGCTACTATAAACATCCAAATACTGAACAGTTCATCTATCTTTTCTTTCATCAAAACAATCATATACAGATATAGTGCATGGCTACAGACAGAAAGAACAGAACATAATAGAAAAGCTATGACTGTACAAAAATCAAAAGTACAAAATACCTAATCTCAAATCAGACACAGAACTTTTAGTCCAAGACCTCCTTCCCTTTCCCAGAACCTGAAAATCACATAAAAAACAAGAATGAGCTATACTCACCAATCAAAATCATCAGAAATTCACATCAGAAAATACATCAGAAAATAGACGTACGAAAATTGTAAAACAGACAAAATATATACTTGATCAACAGAAATTAAACAACTGATACAGAAAACTGAAATCATGTCGAATCGGAGTTCAGAACAGATATCATAAAGCTTTCATGTCACAGAGCAGACAGAATCGTACGGAATAACCAGAATCGTACAGAAATAAGAAATCAAAAATCAGATAAAATCACATTCATATCAGATCATTCATATCAGATTCCCTGACCCTGATAGAATCTCAACGGATTCTGGCCCCTTATGCCTCCTTTCCCAGACACTGACAGAATCTCAACGGATTCTGGCCTCTTATGCCTCCCTTTGTGCTTAAAGCACAAGAACAGAACAAATATTCGGAATTCCGAAATAGAACTTATTTTTAGATTTCAGAGCTCATTTCAGATTTCCCGGACCCAGACAACGGAATCACATAGGATTCCGGCCCCTTATAACTCCCTTCTGATAGATTACAAATAATCAATTCATTCAATGTATCAATTCAGGAAAAATCAGAATTCGTACTAAAAATCAGCGGCATAACGACAGTATACAGAATTTACACAAAATTTGCAGATTCAAAAATTTACCAAATTATCACTGAATATCCACAACAACATTATAAGACTTTCATTGTACTGAAGTAACATTTTTCAACATCCTGATAATTCGCAATTTAATGAAAACGCCGTAGAATTCAAAATATTCAGTAAAAATCTTCTAGAAAATACTCAAAACGTGCGCAATTATCATCTCAGAAACATACCAAAAGTTATGCGGTAAAATCTTTATCAGTTCGAAATAAAATCAGTTATTCGCTAACGGAAACAAAATTCAGAACAGAAAACACGTCAAAAATCTCATTTCTGAAAATTGAGAAAGGCGGAATGTGTCTTACCTCGAGTCGATCAACTTTCCCAACTATGGCGACGGACGAAAATGGACGGAAGTCGCCCAAAAATTCACTTTTCTTCTTTTCCCTTCATTTTTCTCTCTCCTGGGCTTTCTCTATCTTAAAAAATGACATTATTCAGATATTTATCAAGCAGGATCATCCCGGACGATGTCCTGATTTGTCCCGGGATGATCTTCTCTGGACTCAATCGTTGAGACAAAAATAAATTCCAATTTCTTCGTCCCTGGACGAAACTCTCTGTCTGGGTTCGTCCCGACGGTTCGTCCCGACCCTTCCAGGTTCGTATAGACGAACATGCATATTTTCTCTGTTCGTACTGGCAGTTCGTATGTACTAACCATACAGATTTTCAACATTTCTTCAGTTCGTACAGACGGTTCGTCCCGTACTAACAGCACAAAATTTTTTTTTTTTTTCAAACATAAGGGTTTCACAGTCTACGCTGGGTTTTATGTTCTTTCTCCTCTATGGAAGCTATGGAAGGTGTATTATCAGGTGGTCCTTGGTATGTTCGGGGATATATTGTTGGGCTTGATAAGTGGACTGTAGATTTCTCACCCACCTCACTTAAAGGATTGTCATCGCCAATATGGGTAAGAATGCTGCACTTACCTCTTTATTGTTGGGATGACATTAACATAACTCGTATCGCTTCTATGGTTGGCACTCCTTTATTTCTGGATGGCAATATGTTCCAATGGAGCAAAAGGGAATTTGCTAGAGTTTGTATTCATGTAGCCCTTGACAAGCAACTCTCGTTGGGAATTTGGATAGAAGGAAAGGATGGATGCTTCTTTCAAAAACTAGAATATGAAAAGTTTCTAGTTTCTGTTTTAAATGTGGGAAGATTGGTCACTTAGTTGAAGATTGTGCTCAGGAAAGAAGAGGGGCTAATCTAGTTAGTTCTGATTGTGAGAAGCAAAACAATGGCAGCAATGCTAATTCAGATAAGCAAGAACTGCTGCAGTCTATGTAGTTAAGGAACAAGTCAGGGAAAATATTACCAAAGAAGCTGTGGATTCTGTTCTAGATAGTTCTGTAACAATGAAAACTGTAGATAATAAGACATCAGTAGAATTTGGCAACTTGGGTTCGGTTGAAGGTGATGATCTGGAACATAGCATTGTAGTGCCAGTGGTTCAAAATGTTGATAAAGAGGCCTGTTCAAAGGACATGAATTGTGATAAGCCAATAGCTAAGTTGGTTAGTTCTGCTACAGATCTTATCATAGTACATGTAAATCAATTCAGTGCTTTAGATGCTGAATGTGGAGATGTAAGTCTACTACATACGGAAGAGATTGCTGGCAAAAGTGAAATAGAAGAAGGATAAATTTCAGAAAGTATTCAGGAATATCCTATGGCTTCAACTTTCAAAGATCCAAATCATGCTGAGAAGTTTACAAAAGATACAGGTTGCTACAGGGTCAGGAAAAATCAAGCTTCAGAAGGAACTTCACTCGCTTGGTAAAAATAATATTCAGCTAAGAAATAGAAGAACAAATTTTCAAAAGAAAAATGCTAATGGGAGAAATCTCATTAACATCCAGAAATGACGTCTATTATTTTTTGGAACTGTTGAGGGGCTAGGAAAGTGGAAGCCTCTTAATATTTAAGGGAAATAGTGAAGGATCACAATGCTTTGTTTGTTGGTTTGGTAGAAACAAAAATTTCTAATATGAATTCTCATGAATTCAATTTGTTTCTTGGGGATAAATGGGACTACTATATGTTTCTAGCTGAAGGGCTTTCAGGTGGTCTTGTGGCTTGTTGGAGAAGTGATATTGCTTCCTTTAATGTCAAAGAAGCTAACTCTCAAGTGGTGAATGGTGAGCTCAATATAGCTAACAAAGGTATTTGGAATATAGCTACTATTTATGGAAACAAAAATTGTTTCATTAGAAGGAATTTGTGGAGTTGCATGGAGGCTATAGCAAATCTGAAACTGCTGGCCATTATAGGTGGAGACTTTAATTGCTTGCTAACACAGGAAGATAAAAAGGGAGAAAATAAATTTGTATTTTCTACTGGAGCGCAAGACATGTATTCATTTATGAGTAATTGTGACTTCAATGAAGTAAGCATAGTAGGCCCAAAATACACTTGGTGTAATAATAAGGAAGGCAAAGCTCGTATCTTGGAGAGACTAGATCGGTGCATTATCAATTCTGCAACTTTGAAGACTATTAAAGTGGCGGCTGTTAAGCATTTGGCAAGGCTGGCCTCCGACCATTGCCCAATTTTGCTAAAAATCTTCTCCTCAGGTTTTGGAAGAAACAAAACTATCATGTATGAAGAAGTGTGGGCTACATTCCCTGCATCATATGTTATTATTTCAAGATCTTGGAAGAAGCCTATGAGAGGTAGCAATGTTGAAATTCTAAATGCTAAATTCAAGAGATCTTTAAAGGCTCTATTTTTTTGGAGTAGAGCCAAGCACAAGAGCCTAGAAGAATTGAAGAAAAGTCTTAAGGATGAAATCCTTGAATTGCAAATGGAGGAATCTGCTGATGGTGGGCTTTCAGAAAACAAGTTGCAAATTTTAAGATCAAAAGTTTGTCAACTCAACTCAACAATAGGAAGGATTTGTACTTGGTGGAGGCAAAGAGCAAAAATTCAATGGATAAAGGATGGTGATTCGAACTCTAAATTCTTCCATGCTTATGCCTCGGCAAGGAAGAATTCTAACTGGATCAAGCAAATTAAAAATGATGATGGTGGGAACTTGGAAGATCAAATGCAAATAGAGAATTATCTGTGTTGATACTTCAATTCCAAGTGGAGGAAACGTCACTGCAGGTTGAACGGGTGGCCAAACTCGTCTAATTCCCTGGATGAATCAGATAAGAATATGCTTGAAAAGAAGTTTACTTTTTAAGAGCTGGAAGAGGTGGTCAAAAATTTGGAGTGTAGCAAATCTCCAGGTAATGATGGTATCTCTCACTCCATAAAATATTATTGGAATCTTATTAAAAATGATGTTTGGATGGCTATAAACTCCTTCACCACTAGGGTTCCTTGTCCTGAATGGAAAGAAACCAATGTGATCTTGATTCCAAAGGTGAGTAACCCTTTGACTTCTTCAAACTATCGTCCTATTAGCCTTTGTAAATTTGTGTACAAAATTGTGGCCAAAATGTTATTAAATAGGATGACTATGTTATTCCCTAGAATTATTTCTGAGTATCAGTATGCTTATGTAAGAGGTAGATCTATATTACATCAGATTTTGCTTGCTTAGGAGCTCTTTAACAAATTTAAATATTCCAAATCTAAGAAGGGAATGATGGCTATTAAAATTGATATGGAACAAGCTTATGATAGCATGAGCTAATCCACTTTAGCACAAGTTCTTAAAGGCTTTGGGTTTCCAAAATTTTTTTCTAATTTGATTTTAGAATGTATAAGAGAGCTGAAATTTGCTATCTTATTTAATGGTAGGCAATCAGAGTGAATTGAAGCAAGAAGTGGATTTAGGCAGGGGTGTCCTTTATCACCCTATCTGTTTATAATGTGTGCACAATTATTAACATATGCCTTTGCTCAAAAGGGGAGAAATATTGGAATAAAGGTTGCTCCTAATACTCCTTTAATCTCACACTTAATGTATGCATATGATATTATCTGTTATTCTGAAGCAAATAGAAAAAGCATGAAGAAAATTAAAAATATCTTTGATGGCTATTACAAGTGGACAGGCCAAAGGATCAATTGTATTAAAAGTTCTATTATTTTTGGAGAATCTGTGAATAGAAAGAAGAGAAGATCCCTTGCAAAGATTTTTGGAGTCAAAGTTGTGGAAGAAATGGAGTATTTGGGCATCAAAATTGCATTTAGGAGATTGGTTTTTTCAGATTTTCAACATCTGTTAATTATAGTAGCCAAGAGGTTGAGCTCTTGGGGAAACAAAATTCTGTCATTAGGAGGGAAAGTGGCTCTTATTAATTTAGAATGTCTCACTCTTCCAATTTTCTTGGTATCTCACTCACTAGTTCCAATGTGTGTTTTATATGAATTTGAAAAGATGTGCAGAAATTTCATATGGAACAAGAATGAAACAAACAAAGGACTTCATTATGTTGCTTGGGAGATCCTTTGTAGATCTAAAAAACCTAGAGGTTGGGGTATCCAATCTATAGTGAAGAAATCTGGTCCTCTAAGCGTAAAGATTGTTTGGAATCTCATTGATAGACCAAAATCATTGCTGAACAGAACTTTGATAGCAAGATACGGGCAGGATATATGGAGTCTGGTTCAGCATAGCAATTCTTCATCTTCATGGAAAATTATTCTGAACGGAGCAAAATATCTTCATTTAATTGTAAGATGGAGAATATCAAATAGCAAGGAAATTAATACTATCAATGACATGTGGATCTTAAACAGGTGCATCAATAAATGGCTGACATTTGCAAGAAATATGGATGATGATACTGAAATGGTAGCAGGATTCGTGATGAATGGTAAGTGGAATGAAGAAGAGCTAAAAGAATTTTTCGGTGCTGATCTGGTAAATGTTATAATGTCTATGCCAATTCATTCAAATTTACCATTTGATAAATTGGAGATGGTGTATAAGTATTCAGGTAGCACTATTTCGTCCATGGCAACTGCTGTTTCAAAGTTTTATGAAGATGAAGAGGACGATTGGTGCTGGATGAAGAAAGCTAAATTGAGCCCAAGAATTTCTCTGTTTTGGTGGAGGCTTAAGAGAAATGTGATTCATAGTAATCACTTTTTGAATTATAGGAGACTAATTGAAGTTGATAGTTGTCCGAGAGGATGTCCTAGAGCTGAAAACCAAGAGCATATTGTTGTCTTCGGCAATAAGCTGCATCAAATATTCATGGTTCTAAATTAATGGGGTTTTAATACTACATTTGATTCCCTGGAAGATTGTTATCAAGGACTGAAGCATCTTGCAAATTTGAATCCTTTCCTATGTAATCTGTTCTGTACCGTTATTTTCTTTTGTTGGAAGAGCAGGAACAAACTGATTCATCATGGGAAAGAAGACAGCTCTTCCTGTAGAGCTGCAAACTCCATTTGCAATTCAACTCGATCTTTCAAGAAGGAACTCATTTGGGAGAACTGGGATGTCAATCAGCTCTATGAGATGTCCTTACCATCCTGGCATCCTCCACCTCCTAAATGGATAAAAATCAATATAGATGCAGCATTAAGTCATACGAATAATGCTGGTATGGGAGGCATTGTTAGAGATTGCAAAGGAAGATTCTTATGTGCATTTGGATGAAATTGCATTCATTGGGATAGTTCTCAACTTGAAATGCTAGCTATTCTTTCTATTAAGAGATTTGTTCAGGATTGGATGTTTGAAGCAGGAGGTATAATAATTGACGGAGATAACATAAATGTTATCAAATTCTTCAAGGAGGTTCTTAATAAGGTTGATCCAATTAACGTCAATATGGACCTAGGTGACTTGGATTTTCATTTACATTTCAAGAAAATAGTTTTTCTTCATTCTAATAGAAATTGTAACAAGTTAGCGGATCTATGTGCTAACTTAGCTTTGATTTCAGAATTTTTTTTGGATGACATTAGTTCCAATAAAATTCCTCCTTCATTCTCTAATTTGTTGAAGGAGGAATTTAATTGTTTGTAGTTCTCTTTGAATAAAATTTGTTATTTGCATTTTCTAAAAAAAAAAAAAGATCGTGGGTTGGGTAATTCCTTTCATGATTCTTCAATTGCCTAGAAGCATATGCAATGACTCTTCCATTATGCATCAGTACACAACCTAATCCTTTAGGCGAGGCATCACTATAGAGCTGAAATCATCTGACCCTGAGGGAATAGTCAGCACTAGAGCAATTATCAAACACTACTTTAACCTCTGAAAAGCTTCCTCACACTGAGATGTCCATTCAAACTTCATTGCATTCTTAGTCAGATTGGATAGTGGCATAGCTATCTTTAAAACCCCTCAACAAACCTTCTATAGTAGCCTACCAATCTCAAAAAGTTGTTAACCTCAATTATTGTAGTTGGTCTTGACCAATCTGCTATTGCTTGCACCTTATGTTGATTCACATATATCATCCCATCAGTGATCATATGTCCCAAAAAGTTCACACTCTTCAGCTAAATTCGCACTTGGAGAACTTAGCATACAGTTAATTTCCTTTCAATGCATGTAACACAACCCTTAAGTAATTTGCATATATCTCTTCATTTAGGGAATATACCAGTATATCATCTATGAATACTATCACGAATATATCCATAAATGACTTAAAGATTCTATCTATGAGATCCATAAACACTGCCGGAGCATTCGTCAAACCAAAAGGCATCACTACAAACTCATAATGCCCATATCTAGTACTAAAAGTAGTTTTTGTAATGTCTTCCTCTTTAATATTGAGCTGATGATAGACTGATCTCAAATCAATCTTGAAAAATACTGAAGCACCTTCCAACTGATCAAACAAGTCATCTATTCTTGGGAGAGGACACTTATTCTTCAATGTTAACTTATTTAGCTCTCTGTAATCTGTACAGAGCCTTAGGCTTCCATCTTTCTTTTTCACAAACAGTACAGGAGCACCCCAAGGGGAGGTACTAGGCCTGATGAATAACTTCTCAAGCAACTCTTGTAGTTGTTCCTTCAACTCCTTAAGTTCTTTTATTACCATTATGTAAGGAGCATTAGCAACAGGTTCAACACCTGCCACTAATTAAATAGATAAATATATTTCTCTACTTGGAGGTAAGCTAGATAAATCATCTGAAAATAGTTCTGAAAATTTCTACACAATTGGGATATCTTTCAGCTCTCTTTTTGCCTTTTTCTCCTCCTTAACATAGGCTAAGAAGCCTTTATATCCTTTATTCAACATCTAAAAAACCTTCAGGGATGTCATAATTACAGTTGTTACTTCTTTATCCTCTTGAAATTAGAATTTCCCATCTCCTAACATACAAAAATTAGCATACTTTTTATTATAATCTATAGTCACGAAATGACAATATAACAAATCCATGCCTAAGATTGCATCAAACTCAGATAGAAGTAATATAATCAGATCCGCCTCTAAGTTTTTATCACAAATCCTCATTTCCACATGACATTTCTGCTTAGCTTTCATATGATTTCCATTAGGCATTAAAACTGACAGTGATTTAATCATAACTGTTGCAAGCAAATTAACTGTTCTAACAAAATTCTCAAAAAATGAAGGAATGTGATACTCCATATCAAACATAATTCTAACAAATCTATCACACATATAGATTGTCCCTAATTATAAAAAGTTATAGCATTCATTTATAAAACATGTCATTCATTATTCGTTCATTTCATATAAAATATTTTATTGACATTTAATTAAAGTGTATACCTATAACCACGTTAGGAGACCCCATAGCTTATTGTTGAGATAATCCATAGACTCGAGGCTGAACATTCAGACGAGTTTGACCTAAAGAAGGCATAGAAGCTGTAAACTCCACAGTTCTTGGTCTACCAGCTGTCCTTTGAGTATTGTTGCCTGACCTGACCTCTATAGCAATTGCTGTCCTAAAAGAGGGCAAGACTTCACCATATGTCCAGGCTGATGGCACCAGAAATAAGTATTAGTGCCAGAGAGGCACTCTCCCTTATGCATTCTCCCACACTTACTGTATAAAGTAGTAGTTGAAGCACTGCTATCAGAGTTACTGAATCTGAGCTTCTTCAAAGTAGACACCCTAGATTGAGAAAACTAAGCAAATTGGGAGGGCTTTAACCTGTTCTCCATCTTTCTTTTCTGAAAATCCCTCCTCTTCTGAGTTGCCTGCATGTCCATCTCAATCCTTCTAGCTCTTTCCATCAAAACAAAATAATCTTCTATTCTAAAAGGAATGAGTGGTTGTCTTATTATGTCCTTTAATCCATTCAAGAAGCAGTGATACTTCTCTTCAGCATTAGGTATCAAGTGAAGGACATACCTGAACAACATTGTAAATTCTACCTCATACTGAGAAATAGATCGATCTCCTTGAACCAATCTGTTGAACTTATCCTGCATCTGTATCCTGGCTGACATAAGCACATACCATCCTTTGAATACTTTCACAAACTCCTCCCAAGTAACTTGACTGCTTGGCCTTCCTCCAAAGGTCTCTTGCAATTGACTCCACCACCTTTCTGCCTCGCTATCAAAGGCATAAGTAGTCAGTGTCACTCTCCTATCCTCTGGGCAAGACATGCCCTCCAGGATCTTCTTTATCCGTATCAGCTAGTCTTCAGCCTCTATCGGTCCACCATTTGAAAATAATAGAGGCTTCATATCTTGAAATAGTTTCAAGTTCTTGTCCATAAAGCGACTTCCACTTTCACTATCATTGCTCTGAGTTTGGGAGGTCTTTATCATCTGAGTCATTGCTTACATCATCTGAGCGAATTACTCCATAGTTGAACTATCATTATTTCTCTGAAGTTCTGCTACTGTTGGTAGCTCCCTCTCTTCCTCCACATTAATTTCATCAATGACATTCTACTTAGGATCCATATTCTTGAGATAAAACATAACAATCATATGGTGCATAAATCATAAATTTTACACTTTCTACACATTTTAACACTCATATAATTCTCTTATAGGCTCTTTCATTAATCATTATTAAACCTTTGTTTTAATACCACTCTTATCATGACCCGGCCCGGCTAGCCTGAAATAACGGGGCGGGAATAATTGGTCGTACGGAAAGCACATATAAACCATATCATCAAATTCATTTCTTACAACAATAAGACATAAACTTTATCATTCATATACATTAAGAAAGAGCCACAAAAAATAACAAATTGAAAGTTCCAAAAGTATCCTCAAACTACTAAAAACATAAACAAACATAAATTTCAACAACTATATAATCTCCAATAAACTTCACAGATACAAACCACTGACTCAACAAATACATAAAATATAAAAACCTTTCTTCTTGAAGTTTTCTACGATGGTAGGTGTCTGTCATCTCGTAGCCATTATTTTTCAGAATGATCTCCTAAAAAAGATTCCAATAAGCAGGGGTGAGCTTATTCGCTCAGCAGGTAATTCATGTCTTTCATAAAAAATTGCATAAAATCACAATAAATCATTAAAGGACTGTCAAACTTGCATAAATTCATAACATTACATATAATAAACCTTTTCATTTATTTTTCCTCAATCATAAACCTTTCATTTACCTTTTCCTTAACATTATCTTTCATATTTTGTAGAAAATATAATGAAACCAATATTATGCATAATGTCTATAATATCACCCATCTCGGATGTGCCCATAAATTCTGTACTGATCAGGTACACATTATCATTTGGCCATTCCTTTACCATTGGCTCTAACAAGCCTCCTTTACCATTTAGCTCTTTCGAGCCCCTTTACCAATTGACCCTTTCGAGCCTCTTTACCATTTGGGCACTCCGCATCAGCATGCACATTCTCATATTATAATTTCTTTCAGTTATATGCGTAATAAGAACAAAAGTGAATCAAAACTCATGTGTTCAAAATATAAAAACATTAAATCTAAACTCAATATGAAAGTTCACCAATTTCATATAATAATTGACTTGAATATGTCATTTGCCAAAAAAAAATGAAATTCATACTTTGATATTAAATTTATGTCAAATGATCCCTCTGGAATTAAATTTGAATTAATTTTTAAAAGTTGAGATTATATTAAGATTAATTTTGAATCTCAATTTCAGTTAAATTTTAAATAGTGAATGAATTAAAATTGAGAAATGTGATAATGTGGACTAAGTTAGCAACATATGGATATCTTAGGGATTATTTTGGATTTTTTTTGCCTTGCTATTAGAATATGGTTTTTTCAATCCTTTGTCTTGTTTCAGAAATTAATCTGTTGACGAGTTTTCAATAAGCGTGTCGATTTGCCCAACATGCTCTTTGATCTTGTGGAAGTTTTAAGGTGTTTCCTCAACATCAGTTTTAAATGTCTTTGGAGTGAAAATTAAATCTGACTAGTTCTTTGAAGTCATCCTCCGTTGCTACAGTTCTTGCAGAGAATGGCATCGAGTTGGAACATTGAAACACTTCAAAAAGACTAAATTGCATGAAATTTCTTTTCGTTTTACTGTGTTCTTTTCTTTTTGTCTTAACTGTTCTCACTTTAGTCCCACAGCTCTTCCCCAAAATAAAATACATTTTGGTGATAAACTCAACCTTCTGGCATTTCATCCTTTTTTGTTCATTAATTTCGACTGTTGGTTTTTTTACAAAACTTAAAATATTTAAAAAATGTAAATAAGCTTGTCATTTTATGTGACCAAACTAGGGCTGCAAATGAACCGAGCGTTCGACGAGCTACTCGTGGCTCTGCTCGATAAGGGCTCGTTTATGTTCGTTTGATAAGGTAAATGAACAAGCTTGAACAACTTTGACAATACTCGATAGCTAAATAAACAAGCTTGAACACCCTAACGTTCGGCTCGTTTATGTTCACGAACAAGATCGTTTAGAGTTCGTGAACATGCTTGTTAAAAAACTCGATTAAAAAGCTAGATTATGTCTTATTTAATTAAAAAAATATTTAACTATTAACTAAAAAGATATTTAACATTTATAACTAAGCTAGTTTATATTATTGTTTAACTAATAATATATTTAATATTATTTAACTATTATACTGTTATTTAATTAATAATATATTAAGATATAGCTATTAATGCTCTGGCCCAAATATTCCCACTAAAAAAATAAAAATAAAAATAAAAAACTCCCGCCCACACACAGGTTTTTTTATTATCCTAATTTACGCCTGATTATCTCTCTCTCTCTCTTTCTCTCTCTCTCTCTCTCTCTTTCGTGGCATCAACAAGTCAATAGCCTAAAAAAAAACCTGTAGGGGATTTAGTCCCACACCGCCTAGAGGTAACTAGTTGTGCTTTATAAAAGCAAAGCATCTTTCAGTCCATCAAATAACTGCCGGCTGGGGCGGGATCTTGGATTGATGGCTGGTTTGATGACTAGCTTTCTTTGTTTAATGAGAATATTAATATAAAATTTGTTTTGTGTTATGCTCGGCTCATTAACGGCTCGATAAGATTTAACCAGCGGCTCGATTAGAGGCTCGTTAAGCTTAATAAACGAGCTTGAACATGAGTGTGAACTGAACTCGAACAGTGTACATCTTAACGAACGCGAACTCAAATAGCGAATAAAAAAGGTCGGCAAACTTCGAACCGAGCTTGAACATGGTCTGGTCAAACGAGCTCAAACATGAACAAGTCTAAGCTCAACTCAGCTCGGTTCGTTTGCAGCCCTAGACCAAACCATCTAAGGCGACTATCTCAAATCTTATCTACCACTGGAGCTTCTCCAAGCTTTTGACGTATATTATCATTTTGTATCCTATCTCTAAGGGTAAAGCCACTCATCCACCTGAGCATCTTCATCTCTGCAACACTTAAAATAGTATTATGCTTCTCTTTTAATGGTCAACATTCTACTCCATAAAACATTGTAGGTCTCACCACCTTCTTATAGAATTTTTCCTTCAGTTTGAAGGGTACTTTTCTATTACACAATAAGCCCGATGCATTCCTTTGCTTCAACCGTCCAACTTGAATTTTGGTTATAATATCTCTATCTTTTTCACCTTCACTCTGAACAATAGATCCAAGATATTTGAAACGTGTACTATTATTAATGGCATGATCGCCCAAAGTCAAAATCCACTCAACTTGGTCTATTATTATTAAAATTACACTCCATATATTCAGTTTTAGATCTACTCAAGTGAAAACCTATAGACTCTATGGTTGACCTCTATAATTCAAATTTACCTTCAACTCCTTTAGTCTTATCAACAAGAAGAATATCATATGCAAAAAGCATACATCAAGGTACATCTTGCAAATGTCTTGTGAGAATATCCATGACTAAAGCAAAAGATATGGGCTTAAGGCTAATCATTGATATAATCCAACCAAAATAGGAAAATACTTGGCCAAACCATCATGTATTTGTACCCAAGTAATAGCTCATGCATACATATATTTAATGATTTGAATATAAGAGCTATTAACTCTCTTTTGAAGAACTCTCCATAGCACTTCTCTTGGAACTTTATCATATGCTTTCTCTAAATCAATAAATATCATATGTAGATCCTCCTTATTCTCTCTTTATTTCTCCATCAAACCTCTCAATAAATGTATGGCTTCCATAGTAGACCTACCTGGCATGGATCCAAATTGATTTTGAGAAACATTAGTATTGAACCACAGCCTACGCTCCAAAACTAGCTCCCATAGTTTTAAAGTATGACAAATTAACTTAATTCCTCTATAATTCGCACAATCTTGTGCATCACCTTTATTCTTAAAAATATGACTTACCACACTCATTCTTCACTCATCTTGCATTTTTTAGTCTTCAAAACAGTATTAAAAAGTTTAGTAAACCAAATAAATTCCTTCATCTCCTAAGTATTTCCACACCTTTATTGGGATATCATTAGGTCAAACAGCTTTTCAACACTTCATTTTCTTTAAAGCATCTCTAACTTTGGTCTTACTAATACGTTGATAAAAATAAAAATCTTTATTTTCATTAAGAGTGCTAAGGTCACTAAAGTTAATTGTATTTTCACAATCTTCATTAAAAAGTTTAGCAAAATATCTCATCCACCCGAAATTCAAAACGAATCAAAATTTGGGACTCGAACAAGTTTTTGCGTCGTGTCAATTTTTGATTCCTCTAATAACCGCCTAAGACCACCACTCAAAATGAGTGGTGTTCAACAACTCTAACTAAAAATTGATTATTTTAATATTTTTTATTTCAAATAACTAATTTTAATTGATTTTAAATATCATCCTTGTAAAGTTTGAAATTTCTAAGTCCCCAAGTGTTACATTTTGAATTTTAAATATTCAAAATTAAAAATTTGAATTTTAAAAATATTTTCATTTGTTAAAAAATTAAAGTTGCAATCACAGTTCTTTCATACATCACTTAAATCGTTTAAGAATACAAATAAGCTTATTTGATAATAGTCTTCTTGCTTCCCCTTCTTATGGTTAGTCTAGTCCTCGTTATAGGAGTTTATTGTGCTAAATAATTTCTTTTGGACGTAAAAAAACTCTTCTTTGAAAAGTTAAACTCTATATAATCTTCCACAAGATCAATTGTAATATTCTCCAAATCAGTCCTAATAAGCCATGTGTTATCACGAAGTGGTTTTTCTTTCCATCTCATTAGGAACCTATGTTATCCACTTCATCTTTTAATACTTCATCTATAAGTATGCAGTCCATTTCTATGATGTTGAGCTGAATGTCCACCTAAACTTTTTTTGCATGCTCCATCTATTGAAAGGTTAGTCTCCATATTTCTTTGTAATATATTTACTAAGATTCTTAGTACATCTTCAATATTAAATATACGACTTATATGATTGTCATCAGATAATTCTAGAAAATATGCATTGGGTTCAATTTTCCTGACTATTTTAAATGGACTACAAGCCCTTGTATTGAGTTTCTTTAACTTGGAAGTACTTTTTTAAGTATGACACGAATAATTACATAATCACCCTCTTTATATTCTTTTGAAGGTTTACTTTTATAACATATGTAATAGTACTTTGTTCACTTTATTTCTTTACATTTCATTCATGCCAAAAATGTTTTTAGCAGAAGTAAATACATATTCTAAAAAGGCATACGTTAGAACTTTAGCTATAATAAGAGATCTTTTAGGATTATAATCAAATACTAATTTAAATGGCGATTTTTTTTTGAAATAGTATTATTATATGCATGTTCTTAAGTGGACAAGCACAAATCTCAATTTCTTTTATTCTTACCTACTAAGCACTTCAATAAGTTTCCCTATGACTTATTGACTATGTCTATTTGCCCATCTATTTGTGAATAAAATGCCAACAAAAAATAATGCTTAGTACCCATGAATTTTAAGAGGGTTATCCAAAAATAAGAAATAAGTCTAACATTCCTATTTAATACTATAGTAGTTGGCAAACCATATAATATCACCATCTCCTTAAAAGTTGTTCTTATAATATGTGATGCATCTTTTGTTCTATTGTAAGGTAGGAAATGTGAAATCTTATGAATCTTATGAAACATAGTCACCACCCTAAAAACACTATCAACCCCTTGTGGCTTTCCTAAAGAATCATTATTTTATTCCCTTGCACCAGTCTCAAAAAGGACTCATGCATTTGTTGTTTGGTAGACGACGCCACAAACTAGCTCCTTAAAGTCTCCAGAAACTCCTTTCAAGAAATCTCTACATTTGATCTATTCTAGAATCTCTCCCCCTGTTGGCCTATCCACCAATGCTTTGCTTCTCCATTCAACATGAACACAACCAACATAACCTTCTTACCTTTCAGACACTTCATAATATGAAAGGACTTCTCTATCTTCATTAACCAATCTTCAAGTACGTGAGGCTTAGTTGCACCCTGAAAATGAGGTGGCTTCAATCTCAAATATAATTCCAATCCTTCCAAACTATTGCTCTGATACCATCATGTGATGCCCTAGGATATACTGGAAGGATTAGTCTACCTAAATCTATCTTTAAGTGTCTTAATCATCAATAGTAACAATTAGAGCAACAAAAATTTCAAAATAAAAAGTAAATAGAAACCCAGTTCATTTCATCAAAACATAGGTGCAATAATCAAGTCAACATCCAAATATATGTACATTTGAGTAAATAAAATTGGATTACAAAAAAATTACCTCAATCTTAGAAAATCCTACTACTATACTTTTCTACTATGTCTAGCTCTTTCCTTTTTAAAAAATATTAAAATAATTAGAATGAGCAAAACTAGCTTAGTAGGCTCACTCCCCTACCCATTACAGATATCAACATCCAATACAAAATATTAAATAAATATTTGCAACAAGCAATTAAAATTAAACAAAACATGAATTACCAGAGTTTCAATGTATAGTTAATCTCAAAGTTATCTTTATTACTTATATAACCACTTGCACATAAGTTTCTCAGATATTGTATAGAACACTTATTCTCATATATTTACTTTCACATTACTATCACTTTTCATCAAAATTAGTACACAGGTTCAGAGTTTGCTAATGCTTAATTTAGAACATTTCTTAAACTTAACTCATTAGAATATTAACTTATGAAATGCAATGATTATAATGTACATATCCTAATATCTACTTATAACTCCACTTCCACTTATGCCTCCCTTTATCTCCCACACATGCATATAGCAAGTGTGGCTAGAATCAGAACAAAATCATGTCACATAACCTCCCACACCTTTCTTCAGCAAGTGGGGCCAAAACCCCTCGCACATCCACACTAGGCAGTGGGGCCATACCATAACATATAACCATAACATAATATGTAAGGCCCTCATAATAAATTAGAGGGTGTATCTTTTAATAAATCAAAACATCTTGAATACTATGTTATGCACAATGCAAATGCAATGCAATAGTAATTAAATTAAAACCCCATTGCATTACTAAAATAATGCATAAATTGTTGACAGAAAGCCAATATAATACCCCTTAAACTTTATTCTTTTAATTTCTAACTGTAGGGGATTATTCACATGTTCATTTTAATACTTTTATATGATTATTGTATTTTCCATAAAAGCCTCAATTCAATAATATACTCAGAAATATATACGTAAAATCAACCAATAAAATCTTAATTTCATATATGTAAAATGCACTTAATAAGGAATACAATAACATATTAAAAACTACACAACCAAATTTTTATAAATGTCATAATCCAATATGATATGACCCACAAATATAGGTTACTCCATGTTGGATGGTGACAAAATAGAGGTGAAATAGAACATACCATGATCTTTTATTTGGAGAAATATTTGTTGCAAATATGATCCAAGCACTATGATTTTGAAGATTGCAAACACTATTATGTCTATTACTGCTTTCTTATCATTCTATGATATTCTAATTTGTTTTTTATGTACTAATATATTAGAAAAATAGTCCACCTTTCACTTGCAATTTTAATCAGCTCAAGACTAGGTAGACTGAGATTACAGCCTATATTCTCAATTTGTTATGTATTTTTTCTTTCTTGAGTTGTATCATATAACTTAGTGGATATCATTGCTAAGAAATCTTGCACACACACATGGGGAGAGAAAAAAATTTTTTAATAGATTTTTTCATCAAATTATATTGTACAACTTTGCTTTGTATTATATGACTTTTGTTCATTCTATACAATTTTGTTTCATATTATATGATCTGTTTCGTTCTATCAAAACTCTAGATGCTAAAGGTCAAGAAAGATACTAATTTTGTTCTAAATGTATGATATAATTTTGTCCGTACTATATTCCCTAATTATTATCTTTCTTAATTTGACCCCAAAAATAAGGCAATTAAATTATGACATTTATGATCAGTTGATTATATTGTATTGTGGGCTCAAAAAATTTGGCCCTAGCCTTCACCTGCTATTGCTTTTTCTTTATGGGGGATTTTTAACTGAAATAGTTTTGGGTTAAATTTTGGAAAGACGGATGGGTTTATAGATAAGACACTACCCAAAGATTTCGCCCTCATTTTGTGAGGACCTTATGATCTGAGTTTTAATTTCCTATAGACACAAGCCCATATAGTTAATTACCTATCCCGATCACAAGAGAGAACTTTTGATTTAAGCTAGCCGTCAATCAGATACATATAGATACATTTTATCTAGCATATAGTAGCAGCATGGGCTTTAGGAATTTAAGAATTTTGATATTTGAAGATTTTATATTTGAAATTAGAAATTTCACCATCTTGCACTTAAAGCAGATGGTGGGGGAATGGATGATGGACCTGATCAAGATCCCATGGATCCATTATCCCGGGCCATCATGGTCCCTAGTCTACTTAGTCAGAGGAGGTAGTCGACTCAACCTGACAGAAAGATCCTTGTCGGCAGTCATGAGTTGCTTCATCCAAGGGTACCTTGTAGACCTGGGGTAAATGTTTGTCTAAGATGATAAATTGGAATCCACCTTAGCTAACAGAGAGCTTTATGCCCTATTGATCATATCCTATTGATTCATATCTCAAGGATTTGATGCTACTAAGGAACATATTGGCTCTGGCCATAATCGATATTTTATGGTGTCATTTGGCAACAAAACCACTCTGTTCGGAGGGCCCTGGGTCATAACCGTTTATCTTGCGGTGTCATTTGGCTGTAAAATTGCCAGTTAGAGGACATGTACCATATCCTTATTAATAAGAGATTATTTGAGAATGAATTATAGTGATATTTTGACTAGGCATTAGCTTTATGAGAGTTGAAGTAATATTCAAATTTATCCACCTCGACAAACTATTGTAGAGGGTAGATGGATTTTGTTTTAAGTTTTTAATGATTGGATCTTATTTTTAAATATATGGAATTAGGATTTTTCTGGGATTTTTGGATTTTGGACTTTGTAGATTTTGGATTTTGATGGGCATTTGGGTGACATTTTGGAGATATTTGAAATTAACCCCTCTGGTTGAGATAATTATTCAATATGGTCATCATCAGGGTGTAGTTTGGGATAATTTCTATTAAACCTTGTCGACCCTATTAACTTCTTTATAGGGGATCATGTTTAGTAGGCTTTATGCCTTTATTAGTAAATTCTCATTGTTATAAGCCTCAAAGTCCTAATATGAATGTATTAAGACAAATATACTTGTCGCCGATACCGTTTATTTGTTTGATGATTCAAACCCTGTCGACTCCCATTAATCCGTATGGAAGGATCATATTTGAACTTGAATTCACTTATTGACCCGCGCAACATCCCTAGATATCAAATGTTTACTTATAACATTTTCGTCGAGGCCCATGGGGGTATTTGGTCACATTTACCCCCTTTGTGTACCTATATGTATACAAATTATAGTGCATGTGCAGGGGTGTTTTGGACATTTGATGAGTCTTCTACGACAACTTGTATCTGCTACAGTTCTCTTCTGTATTTAGCCGTAGGTGATATGTTCAGTGTATGATGGATCTTCTACAATGACTCGTAGATATTTGTATTTTCTATAATCACTATGTATTTTTTCTTATAAATAATATATTGGGTGTGTGAGGGGCCTTTTATGGCAACTTGTGGGAGTTCGTGGTTATTATATATTGTTTTCCTCCTTTCATAATGAAATGGCATATTTGATGGCTATTGAATGATGGTTAATTGCAAGAGTGTTGTAAGCAAGTAATATATTCGTTAATTGCATGAGTCTTCTGATTACTCATTGATCTTCATATTGTTTGTCGCCTCTGAATGGGTTGTATGATTTTGTATCCACCATGAATCCTTGCTTGCTTTCATGAGATTCAGATGAATCACCCTGTTTAATTAGCATTTGCAATTTGGAATGAAAATTCCTTAACCCTTATTAGGAGCTTAAGTTTCATTATAGTTTAAGTTCTAAGTCTTGTGCAAGTTCACTTCACTTAGTGTCCAAATTAGTTCAATTCCAAGTACAAGTTCAAGTTCTTATCCACTATGCTTGATTCAAATCAAGTCCAAGTTCATAAGTCGTTGCAAGTTCTTATATTCGGTTCACTTAAGTTAAAGTCCAAATTTGTAAATCCTATGATGTTCAAAAGTTTGCAAGTTCAAGTCCAAGTTCTATTGTGGTCCAACTCAAGTCTTTGCTTAAGTTCAAATATTCAAGTCATGTTGGCTTAATATTCAAATCAAGTCTAGCTTGAGTTCATGCTCATTTGTGTTCAAGTCTTATATTTGTTGAGTCTAGTGAATAGGTTGTTAGACCTAAGTTAATGTCCCAAGGCTACAAAGAGCGGGGGTGAATTGGTAGTTTTAAAAACTTAACCCTCTTTGAAAAAGTGTTGAACCGAAATGAAATTTTTTTATTAAATTTTATAAAAAAAGTTTTTCAACCACAGAGTTTTTAATCAAAAGTAAAATGCGGAAAATAAAAAGCAGTAAAGTAAATGACACAAGATTTATAGTGGTTCGGTCTAAATCAGACCTACATCCACTCCCCAGAGGCACCCTCTGAGTATTGCACTAATACCAATAGTGACTCTCCTTTTGCACCCACAGCAAGGCGGAGAAGCCTTTACAAACACTCTTTTCACCACTACCCGGTGCGGCAGAGAACCGTCATCCTTTTACACAATCCCCAGTGTTGGCAGAGAACCGTTCGTCCTTTCACACTCTCCCAGTATGGGAAGAGAACCCTCTGGCTGTTCACAGTCTCCAAGTGTAGGCAGCGAACCCTTCGGCTGTTCACACTCTCCAAGTGTAGGCAGCGAACCCTTCAGCTGTTCACACTCTCCAAGTGTAGGCAGCGAACCCTTCGGCTGTTCACACTCTCCAAGTGTCGGCAGCGAACCGGATCTCCTTGACAGATCTTCTCAAAAGAAATCTAAAAGGGAGAAAGAAAAGAGTGAAGTAATCCCAATTCACAAGTAGAGATTCTTACCTTTAAACACCAAGTGAAGCCTTCACGCTCCAGTGGTAGGAATCCTCCTTTGAATGCTCTCTCACACTCTCTCCTTGACTTTTCTCTCAATAGGCACGAAGATCAAATGATTAAAAGATTGGGTGGCAGTCTAATTTGGACTATTTATACAAAAGATAAGAAAAACTGCCCAAAAACTGCAAGTTTTTAATTCTGTACGCAATGGATCGTCCCGTACGATCGTGGATCGTCCTGGATGATATTACTTAAAAGCCTTGAAACAAACCTCTTTGTATATGTGTACGAAATGTTTTCGTACAAGCTAATCGTCCCGTACGAACCAAGTTCATCTGGTACGAACGGTTATAACAAGGTCGGTTCAAAAAATGAATATAGAAAAATCGTCCTAAGTCGTTGTATCGTCTGGACAAAAATTTATTCGTCCGGACGAAAATCTTACAGAGACCAAATCGTCCTGGACGATATTTAATTTCATCTGGATGAAATTCTTACAGTGAGCAAATCATTCCTGACGATAATTATTTTCGTCTGGACGAAATTCTTACAGAGAGCAAATCGTCCCGGACAATATTTAATTTTGTCTGGACAAAATTCTTACAGTGAGCAAATTGTTCTTGACGATAATTATTTTTGTCTGGACAAAATTCTTACAGAGTGCAAATCGTCCCGGACGATATTTAATTTCATCCCGGACGAATAGGACTTAGAAAAAATTTTCTAGCCAGTTCCTATTCGTTCCATGTGATCTTAATAGGAGATAACTGTCTGATCGTCCCGTACGAATTGATATCGTCCCGTACAATCAGTATAAATTTTATATGATCTCCTTATGTGTGTGTGTATATTTTTATTCACTTAATTACAATCACTCCCTCTCAATTAAAAAGATAATTTTAAGCTTCAAAAACTAAAGGTATTTCTTGCTGAATTTTATTTGAAGACTTCGTGTTTGAGAGTTTGATTCACATGAAATGTTAGTACACACAAGAGCAAATACAAATCTTCTAAAATTGTTAGGAGATAACTACACATTTGAATAATAATGTTTGGAATCATCAAAACTATACAAGTTGTAAAAATGTAAAACATGCAAATAGCAACTATCTTAACAATCTCCCCCTTTTGGATGATGGCAAAACAATTATTATTTGTATGATTTCAATTTAAAAAATCTCCTGAACTCCCCCTGAAATGTTGAATACATGAAAATAAGTAGGCATTTTTGAACTAAAGAACACAATTTTTTGTTTTTCAAAATTTTTAACAAAACAAAAAATTAAAATAAAACAAAATAAATAATAAAAATAAAAACAAAAAATACAAGACAATACTAATAACACAGACAATACTAATAACACAAGACAAATGACACAAAACGAAAATACAATACAAAACCAAAATACAAACATACAAACACAATAATTTCTCCTCCTTTTTTACAACAACAAAAAGTGAAGAAGAAATAGACAAGAAATGTAAGTAATTATATGAAATCCATTTGAAAATTTAATCTAAAGAGTGATTGACATATGGTATGCAATCTAAAACTAATAACATTAGGTAAATCATAGAAGTTCATAGAATTTAAGAAGTGATATAACATTGTAAGTAAGATGAATTTATCAAAGACATATTCAATTTAGACATTTGAGATAAAGAAGATCATTACAAGAGAGATGAATAAAAATTGTATATTTTAAAGTTCAATAGAAATATAAATGAACATAAGATCAATTTGAATTAAGAGATTGAGAGAATCTGGAAAGAAGAGAATTATCACATGTGGTGCTTTGCGCATCTTTTTCAATTATTTGGCACATTTTTGTGCATCTTTTTACATTGGGCTTATTTTATGCCTCTTTTTCACATTTGCGAATCTTTGCGCATTCCTTTTAATTTTTTTACTTTTTGTACAATTTTCAAGAGTAATTGATACCAATTCTTTCCAAGATCAATAATCTAAAATTTCAAATTTTTCTAAGTGCATAAATATCACTTGAATAAAGAAATACAAAATTAAAAAACATCTTAATTGCAATAATAATATTAAATTTAATGTAGTCTAAATGAATAGACATGAAATTAAAAATTCTAATTATAACAAGTTATAAACAAATTTTAAATTTAGAAAGTCTAGATTTTCTAATGAAATTAATCTCAAATTACAATCTAATTTAAGCACAATTAAGATTAAAAAGACTAATGAAATTCATAAAGATTAAACACATTTCAACACCAATTCAAGTCTAAAGCAAACACACAAATATTGTTATTACAATATCAATTCATAATATCAATACTAAAACAAAAGGAAAAAATACACTGAACTTTTAAGCAAACACAACTAAAGCAAACACTGATACAAGAAACATCTAGAAAATTAAAACCCAAATTTCTATTCTTCTGGAGGAGGAGGAACATCACCAAATAAGTTGAAGTAGGTACTCATCAACATAACATTGGTATTAATTTCATGAACTTCATTTCTTATATTACCAATATCCTGTTGCTGCTGTTGAAGTTGAGCATCAATTTGATCAAATCGTTGATCAAAATGAGTCTCAAGTTTATCAAATTTCTCAATCAAATTCTGATAATTTGGTTGAGGTGCAGATATTTGCGCTCCTTCTTCTTCTTCTTCTTTAGAAGCACTGACATGTACTTTCTCTTTTTCGTCCTTGAAGATCACTCTAAAAGAAGCATCATTGTAGTAGACCGGCTCTTCATATTCTTCATCAGGATGCACTAGATTGTATTTCTTTTCCAAAATAAAGGTAACTAAGTGACCTAATGAAATATTTCTTTTTCTTTTTTGATCAGCATGCCTAATTTCGGAAAGCCCATAAAGATAGTCTAAGATAAGTTGGGCTTCATCAATAGGACTCTTTCTCATAATCAAAAATGTCACAATAGAAAGAAGTGGAGTAATGTTGATTCTATCACTAGCTTTTGGAATAATAGAATATATAAGAATGTGCTGGATGATTCGAGCATTTTTGGTCATTCCAGAAACTCTAGCAATATGATAATCTAGGCTATTTCCTCTAATCACCCTATTGATTTCAAACCACTTGAAGGTGTTTTCGTTCATAAGGGTGTGGGCTCTAAAACCTTCAGTTCTTAAGTTGAGAAAAGCACCTAAGTCATGCTTTGTGATTTCAACCTTTTGTTTAAAAACAAAAGAACTGATAGAAGAGTGGTCGGAGTTGAAACTCATATTTGCTAGGAAGTAAAGAAAGGTCTGTTTGTTGTAGAGGTGGATAAGAGTTCGGATAAATTCAAACTGAGTGGAAGCGAAAAGATGCATTACCTTGAAGTTTATCTCACTCTGGATTAGAATGCGAGATGGAGTGATTTTTGCATAGGCAAATCGAGGAAAGGATTCCTCATTTGCTTTTGAAAGAAAGTTCTTGGAAGAATTCCTATAGGGTTTCTTTGCTAAAACCTTTTGCCGCTTGCTAAAGGAGGCCATTGTTGATCTAGAAATCGAAAGGGATTGAAAGAGATGTTTGGAAATGTGATTGTTGAGTTAGAAAGCCATCTTATTTAAGGAAAACGATACGTTTGTCCTGGACGAAAAATGTTTGTCCTGGATGAAAAATGTTCGTCCTGGACGAAAATAATCATTCGTCTGGACGAAAAGGTTTCGTACAGACGATCAAATTCGTCCAAAATGTTACGGCTTTTCGTAATCAACACAACTTACGATATATCCTTTCATACAGCCTTTTGACTTGACTGATCGTACAGACGAATAATGTTCATCCAGCGATCACACTTGTGATCGTTTTAATGGCAGTTTTAAAACCGCCCCCTACATTGAACCGCCATGTTTTCGTACAGATGAAGTTCAAGTTCGTACAGACGAAGTTCATAATAAAAACAGTCTTATCCTTTCAACTGCTCCAATCAATCGTCCCGACGTTTGAGAGAAAAAAAATTTCGTCCCAGATGATCGTGCAGATCGTACAGACGAACTATATTAATAACTGCTCTCAAGACGGTTTGAAATCACGCAGATTGACATTTTACACACATCGTCCTGTACGAAAATTTTTCGTCCCGGACGATTACCACAAATTTTTGGATTTTTGAATTTTTATCAAAGAAAATCAAACTAAACACGCAAAGCACAATAGAAAATGACAAATGCACAGACTCTAAAATAAAAAGTATTCAAAAAACAAACAAAACAACAAAAAATAAAAAAAACATCTCAAAAACAAAATCATAAAAACGTAAACTACGAAAACAGAAATATCAATGTTGCAAAAACATTTTTATTTAAGCATTCAAATCAATTACACCAAGCCTTGTTCTTAATGTACTAAAGGTATCAAAGGCTAAAGGTTTTGTAAAAATGTCTGCAAGTTGATTTTCAGTTGAAACTTGAGTAAGTTCAATTTCTCCCTTGGATACATGATCCCTTATGAAATGATGTCTTATGTCAATGTGTTTGGTTCTAGAATGTTGAATAGAATTTTTGGAAATGCAAATAGCACTAGTATTATCACAATAAATTGGAATAGTGCCTATAGTTAATCCTAAATCAATGAATTGTTGTTTTAACTAAAGTACTTGTGCCTCACAACTTCCTAATGCAATGTATTCTGCTTCTGTAGTAGATAGTGCCACTGAATTTTATTTTCTACTAGACCATGAAACTAATGAATTGAAAAGTTCCAGAAGTGCTTTTCCTATCCACTCTACAGCCTGCAAAGTCAGAATCTGAATAACCAATAATTTCAAATGAAGAGCTAAACTTAGGATACCAAATTCCTAAGTTCTGAGTTCCTAGTAAATATCTTAATATCCTTTTCACTGCTGTCAAATGTGATTCTTTTGGATCTAATTGAAATCTAGCACATAAGCAAACACTGAACATAATATCTGGTCGGCTAGCAGTCAAGTAAAGTAAAGATCCAATAATCCCACTAAATTTCTTTTGATCAACAGATTTTCCCTTAAGGTCCTTATCCAACTGAACTGAGGAACTCATTGGTGTACTAACAGGTTTAGCATTATCCATTTCATATTTTTTGAAGATGTCCTTAACATATTTAGTTTGACTAAGAAATGTACCTTCCTCAAGTTGCTTAATGCTAAAACCTAGAAAGTAATTTAAATCTCCCATTAGACTCATTTCAAATTCACTACTCATTATTTTAAAAAATTCATCACAAAGATTTTTATTTGAAGATCCAAAAATGATATCATCCACATAAATTTGAACAATGAGTATATCCTTTCCAAATTTCTTTAAAAAGAGAGTTGTATCCACACTTGCTTTTTCAAAAGATCTTTCAAGTAGGAAGGTGCTCAACCTCTCATACCAAGCCCTAGGTGCATGTTTCAATCCATATAATGCCTTTTTTAACTTGAAAACATGATTTGGGTATTTAAAATTTTTAAAATTTGGAGGTTGTTCTACAAAAACATCTTCTTCAATTACCCTATTTAAGAAGACACTTTTGACATCCATTTGAAATAATTTAAATCCTTTAAAATAGGCAAAGGCAAGTAAAACCTTAATTGCTTCAAGTCTAGCTACAGGGTAAAAGTCTCCTCAAAATCAATTCTTTCAATTTGATTATACCCCTTAGTAACTAATCTAGCCTTATTTCTAATGACTACTTCTGAATCATTACTTCTGAATCATTCATTTTATTTTTGAACACCCACTTGGTTCCAACAACACATTGATCTTTTGGCCTTGAAGTTAATTCCCAAAAATTATTTCTTACAAATTGATTCAACTCTTCTTGTATAACCAATATCCATCAGAAAGTGCTTGATCAATATTAGTGGGTTCTATAGTTGAAATAAAGGCTGAATGATTGACTTCCTTGTTTAATCCATGCCTAGTTTTAACACCCTCACTAGGTTCACCTATAATCAATTCCCTTGGGTGGTTTTTAGAAAATCTCAAATCTCTAGGCAAAGGGTTTTCTGTTTCCAAATTCTCTTCCACATTTTCTTTCAAATTTATTTTATCAATCTTTTTGGAGTTTTCCTCAATCTCATCTTCAACAACATTTGGCTCTTCCAAATTTTCAGATTCATCAAATACAACATGTGTGGTTTCTTCAATAACCAAAGTTCTTTTGTTGAATACCCTATAAGATTTTCCAACACTTGAATATCCAACAAAAATTCCTTCATCTGATTTTGGATCAAATTTTTCAAAGGCAGATTTTTCATTTTTATAAATGAACACCTTGCAACCAAAAACATGCAAATGAGACAAATTAGATGTTCAACCTTTTAGCAACTCATAGGGTGTTTTATTTAAATTCGATCTCACATTCACCCTATTCAGAACATAACATGCAGTGCTAACCGCCTCAGCCCAAAAATATCTAGGAAGTGAGTATTCTGCTAACATTGCTCGGGCGGCTTCTATTAATGTTCTGTTTTTTCTTTTGACTACCCCATTTTGTTGAGGGGTTCTAGGTGCAGAAAAATTGTGATCAATCCCCTTTTCTTTACAAAAATTTTTAAATCTTTCATTTTCAAATTCTCCTCCATGATCACTTTGTATAGAAATTATTTCAGACCTTAATTTCCTTTGAATCCAAGTCAAAAAATTTCTAAATTCTTCAAATGATTCACTCTTATGAAATAGAAATCTAATCCAAGTGAATCTTGAATAATCATCAACTATAACAAATCCGTATATCTTCTCTCATAGACTTACAGTTCCTACTGGTCCAAAAAGAACCATGTGAAGAATTTCCAATGGTTTACTGGTCCTAAGATCCTTATTGGACTTAAAAGAGGACTTCACTTGTTCTCCTAATTGACATGCATCACAAAGGTGGTCCTTAGTAAAGTCTAGTTTTGGTATACCTCTCACTAAGTTCTTTTGGGTAATTCTCCTAAGGTTTTTCATACTAGAATGACAAAGTCTCTTATGCCAAAGCCATGATTCATCAGAAATAATTTTCAAATAAAAAGCAGTAGGAGATTGAATACAATTTAAATCTAGCATGTAAACATTGTTTACCCTTTTTCCATTTAAAACATTTTTCCTATTTAAGCTTAATATGCAGCTAGTAGGTAAAAATTTTACACTATAGCCCTTATCACATAGCTGACTTATACTTAACAAATTATGTTTTAAGCCTTCAACCAATAACACATTATCTATGAAAAAGTTTTTTAAATTTCCAATCATACCTGGTCCAACCACTTTCTTTGTGGTATTATCTCCAACTGTAACCTTGCCTCCACTCCTGGCTTCCAGCGTTATGAATTGAGCAGCATCTCCAGTCATATGCTTTGAACATCCGCTGTCCAGGTACCATATGCTCCCACGAGGTCTTGTGTGAGAGCAACCTTGTAAAAATATAAAATGTTAGACCTGGGAACCCAAACAAGTTTGGGTTCACCTTTTAGAAATTTATAATCAGATGCATGTATGATATGTCTAGGTTTATGCATCTTAGGTCTCCACACCAAGTAAGATTTCATCTTCAAAGTACATGTGTGAGCTATATGTCCCAAAAATTCACAATTATTACATTTAACATTAGGAAAAGTATTCCTAAGTTTTCTTCCATTTGTTTGTCTTCTAAGGGATTCCATATATTTAGGATAATATTTAAGATTTATAAAATCTTTAAGTTTGGGGGGTATCCTATTATCCTCAAGAGCTCTTATTGTCAATTTATAAAATGAATTCATATCTTCCAAGATTCGATTTGAATAATTGATTCGATATGTTTTTGCTCTCAGATTCATCCTTAAATATTTTAAAATCTCTTTCAAGATCAGCATAGGATGATTTTAAATTCTCAAAATTCTTATTCAAGTCATCATATTCGTAAAGTAGTTTCATGTGGTTGTCATCTATTAAGGCATGATCTTTTCTAAGGATTTCATGTTCCTTCTTAAGCTCTTCTAATTCTAAACTTACACTAGCATGCATCTTTTTCATTTTCCTATATGCATCATGCATGTGTTCAGAAACTTCAAACAATTCATTATAGGTTAAGTCACATACCTCTTCTTGATCTGATTGATCAACATTATCTGCCATCAAGCAAAGATTGGTGATTTCTTCTTCTTTTTCAGTCTCAGATGAATCTGAAGCTGAGTCCGCCCAGAAAGCTCTTTGAAACTTCTTATTGCCCTTTTTTATAATTGGTTTCTCCTCTACCTTCTCCTTTCTAGGAGTGGCTTTGAGTTTTAGGCAATCAGTCTTGATATGACCTGGTTTCCTGCATTCATAACAAATCACTTCATTATAAACCTTGCCATTTTTGTTAATCTTACCTCTATTTCATTGCTGGCGTCTCTTCTGCTTCCTCTTTAAAAAGCTTCTGAATTGTCTAGTCATTAATGCAATATCATCTTCATCCTCAAGTTGTGAGTGTTCACTCTCTGACTCTTCCACTTTTAGTGCAATATTCTTCTCCTTTTGTGGTTCGCCTGCATCAATCTTTCTTTGACTTACTCCTTGCTCATAAGCAATGAGTGAACCAAGAAGATTGTCAATAGAATAAATGTTTAGATCTTTAGACTCTGTAATTGCAGTAATTTAAGCATCATAAGCAGTAGGTAAACAACAAAGAATCTTATTAACCATTTCAGCATTAGTTAATTCCCTACCAAGTGCATGCAAAGAAGTGACAATTTGTGTGAATCTTGTGTACATGTCAGAAATAGATTCATTAGGTTTCATGCGAAATAACTCATAGTAATGTAACAAGATATTGAGTCTTGATTGCTTAACCTCATTAGTCCCTTCATAAGTTATACAAAGTCTATCCCATATGTCCTTTCCACTTTTGCAAGTGGAAACCCGCATGTAGTCTTCAGATTTTAAAGCACAAAAGAAGCTATTTAGACATTTAGCATTTAGTTGTGCTAAGTCACGTTCTTTTATAGTCCAATATGCAAAAGGTGTTTCTACCCTAACTCCATCAACTAATCTAGTTGGTTTTGTATAACCTTCATGGACTAGGATCCACATACGTTAATCAAGTGACTGTAAGAAAATAGACATGCATGTTTTCCAAAAATCAAAAGGAATATTGACAAACAGTGGAGGTCTAGTAATAGAATAACCCTTAGGTGTGTTTCGGTTTCTGAATGTAGCCATCTACATTAATCAAAAAGTAGTTTAAACTTATGATTTTGAAACAAAGCTCTGATACCACTTGTTGAGTCTAGTGAATAGGTTATTAGACCTAAGTTAATGTCCCAAGGCTACCAAGAGGGGGGTGAATTGGTAATTTTAAAAACTTAACCCTCTTTGAAAAAGTGTTGAACCAAAATAAAAATTTTTTATTAAATTTTATAGAAAAAGTTTTTCAACCACAGAGTTTTTAATCAAAAGTAAAATGCGGAAAATAAAAAACAGTAAAATAAATGACACAAGATTTATAGTGGTTCGGTCTAAACCAGACCTACATCTACTCCCAGAGGCACCCTCTGAGTATTGCACTAATACCAATAGTGACTCTCCTTTTGCACCCACAGCAAGGCGAAGAAGCCTTTACAAACACTCTTTTCATCACTACCCGGAGCGATAGAGAACCATCGTCCTTTTATACAATCCCCAGTGTTGGCAGAGAATCGTTCGTCCTTTCACACTCTCCTAGTGTGGGCAGAGAACCCTTCGGCTGTTCACACTCTCCAAGTGTAGGCAGTGAACCCTTCAGCTGTTCACACTCTCCAAGTGTAGGCAGCGAACCCTTCGGCTGTTCACACTCTCCAAGTGTCGGCAGCGAACCGGATCTCCTTGACAGACCTTCTCACAAGAAATCTAAAAGGAAGAAAGAAAAGAGTGAAGTAATCCCAATTCACAAGTAGAGATTCTTATCTTTAAACACCAAGTGAAGCCTTCACGCTCCAGTGGTAGGAATCCTCCTTTGAATGCTCTCTCACACTCTCTCCTTGACTTTTCTCTCAATAGGCACGAAGATCAAATGACAAAAAGATTGGGTGGCAGTCTAATTTGGACTATTTATACAAAAGACAAGAAAACAGCCCAAAAACTGCAAGTTTTCAATTCTGTTCACAGTGGATCGTCTCGTACGATCGTGGATCGTCCTGGACGATATTACTTAAAAGCCTTAAAACGAACCTCTTTGTATATGTGTACGAAATGTTTTCGTACAAGCTGATCATCCCGTACGAACGAAGTTCATCCGGTATGAACGGTTATAACAAGGTCGGTTTCAAAAATGAATATAGAAAAATCGTCCTAAGTCGGTTGTCTCGTCTGGACGAAAATTTGTTCGTCCGGACAAAAATCTTATAGAGACCAAATCTTCCTGGACGATATTTAATTTCGTCTGGACGAAATTCTTATAGTGAGCAAATCATTCCTGACGATAATTATTTTTGTTTGGATGAAATTCTTATAGAGAGCAAATCGTCCCGGACGATATTTAATTTCGTCTCGACGAAATTCTTACAGTGAGCAAATCATTCCTGACAATAATTATTTTCGTCTGGACGAAATTCTTACAGAGTGCAAATCGTCTCGGACGATATTTAATTTCGTCCCGGACGAATAAGACTTAGAAAAATTTTTCTAGCCAGTTCCTATTCATTCCATGTGATTTTAATAGGAGATAACTGTCAGATCGTCCCGTACGATCAGTATAAATTTTATATGATCTCCTTATGTGTGTGTGTGTATGTTTTTATTCACTCAATTACAATCACTCCCTCTCAATTAAAAAGATAATTTTAAGCTTCAAAAACTAAAGGTATTTCTTGCTGAATTTGATTTGAAGACTTCGTGTTTGAGAGTTTGATTCACCTGAAATGTTAATACACACAAGAGCAAATACAAATCTTCTAAAATTGTTAGGAGATAACTACACATTTAAACAATAATATTTGGAATCATCAAAACTATACAAGTTGCAAAAATGTAAAATATGCAAATAGCAACTATCTTAACAATATTATTTTGCTCAAATTTTAGTTTAAGATTCATTTAAAATTCATGTTTATTTGGGTTCAAGTTTGAGTTCAATTCGTGCAAGTTCACTCGAGTCCAAATCATGTCCAAGTATGATCTTATGTTCAATCAAAATTTTGGCAGCCTCCGATGTCTCCTCTGTTTAGGGGAAACTACAAAAAATTGGGCCTCCTGCTGTCTAGAGAAAAGCATGTATGGTAGGTTTTATTGGACACCGCGACCATGAAATCTTTAATCCCATCATACTAAAGAAAGGCGTGTATGGGCCTGCAGTACTTGTTTCAAAAGAAAACAATTATTATTCCGCAGGCACAGAGCTGCATACATGTACTTAAGATTGTCCCCACCACATTACAAAAAGTGTAAATAGGGCCTACCCTCCACGCCGCAGTTGTCACACTCGATTCCCTTCCCACCACGCTAGAGAAAAGTATGTATGGGCGGTTTGCTGGCTCAACACGAACGTCGAATGCGGGGTTTTTAGTTTAGGGAGCTATACCTTCAAATGGCGATGACTGGGTGGAAAATGCATAAAACTTTCTTTCTTTCTTTTTTGGACCTTTTTAATTCTTTTTTTTTTCTTAGCTCTTTTTTTGAAACACTTCTTCCTTTTTTCATATTTTTTTCTCTCATACACACACAAATATATATATATATATATAATAGTAAATAATTATAATATTTAGTAATAATAATTATAACACTAATAGTAATTACAATGATTATTAAATAGTAATAAAAGCTAATAGGGGGGAGATTACCCTGTTTGTTAGAGAGATCGGGTGAGGAGGCTTGCAGGTTTTGATGGTTTGAAGAAGGGAAAAGCATGGGTCAAGGAAAAGGGGTTGGCTATATAAAGTCGGGACTAGGATCAAGCTAGGGCAGCTCGTGGGATTCGATTGGGGAGAGAAGAGGCATCTTGTTACAAATGGAGGAGATCGAGATGTAGGCACTGGGTTGAGGGTTTACGTCGGCTTGAGCAGGGAAGAAGATGGGGAAGTATCTCTCTCTCTCTCTCTCTCTCTCTCTCTCTCTCTCTATCTCTCTCTTGGTCAGAGAAGCAAAGGGCTGCAGCTTGTTGAAGTAAGACGGGATGGGAAAGATGGAGATCGAGAAAAGCTTAGTGTCATCGGATATGGGGAGTTTGATCGGAGATGACGTGTGAAGGTTTTAAGGAAGTCAGGTGAAGTTCTTTGGTCCGATGGATCTAGAGGAGGCTTGACTGGAGCTTTGGTTAGAAGATGGAGGAATCAGACTCAGGAAGGGAGATCAGCGGGTTGGGATTTCTATGGCATTGGAGTTGTGTGGAAGCCCCAAAGGAGAAACCTGCCTTCTAATTTTATGGATGCAACGAGAGTGAGAGGTGAGTCTCACATGTATGATATTGTTCGTATAATACGATCGACAAAGTATAACTTTGGTCATCCCATAGGTCATACCAAACGAAAGGAATGAGTTTTACACTAATCTTATGATATGATATCCAAAGTGTTGGACGATCGACAGTGTACAAAATTGTTCATCCCAAAGATGGTACTAAATAAAAGTTTTTTGTATTGATCATGCCATACGATGTCCATAATTTTTTATGATCGACAATGTACAAAATTGGCCATCCGAAAAGTCATCCCAAACGAAGATAAGGAATTTTTACATTTCGTACCAAATGATCTTATGATTGTATGACATGAAGTTCATGAGTTCTGAACAGTTCATCTAAATGACCATTGCACGAACCTAGCTTTTTACTGATCGTATTGTATGATGCTTGTATCATTCGGTATGAATAAAAGATGGATCTATTAGAAATTAGGATTTCTTGACTGCCACTACTTAAGCCTCTCATATTTTCTTATCAGAGATCTTTTGCTTCTTAAACTTCAAGAGAGAGAGCTTTGTGAGAGAAGAGAGGGAGATTTTGTGAGGGATAAGTTGTGAGGGAATTCACAAGGTTGCTCCAAACAAAAATCTTGCTTAGTATCTACAAGTGTTTACTTGGATTCTCTGTGGCTTCGAAGAAGAAGTTATTTGGCGAGATCGTGGTTCTCTGACCCTCATTTGGAAGGTGAAAATAGAGTAATGGTTCTCTGACCATCATCTGAAGGGTGAAAATAGAGTTGAGATTTTCTGCCTGTAAAAGAGTTACAGTTCTCCGCCACACCGAGTTGGTGAAATACCATCTGTACAAGCTTCTTCGTCTTGTAAGGAGAGCAAAAAAGAGTCACTACTGTTTAGTGAAATACTTTGAGAGGAAGTTTCTAAGGAGTGGACGTAGGTCAGGTTGACCAAACCACTATAAATTATGCTGTGTTCATTCTGATTATTTTTTACACTTTTTTTCTACAATTATATGTGTGGTTAAAATTTTTTGGTTTATTTTGTTGTTGTGAAATTTGTTTGCTTTCGCATCCGCTATGTTGATTATTGTGTGTAGGTATGAAAAGTTTTTTAAAGGATTTCTTTTTCCCTAAAGATTTTTTAAATATCCAATTCACCCCCATCTTTGTTAGCCTCGAGCTAGTTCTTAAAGGTTCAATAACCTTCATAAGCTTTTAAGTGGTATCAGAGCCGGATTCCAAAATTAAGTTTTAAATAACTTTTAAAAAATGATCAATGGCTAACTTTAGAATTTGTAATACTATAGAAGGATATTCAATCACACGATCACTTTTATTTGTTAAAATTTATTTTGATTTTAAAAAATTTCACATATATACTTTTTTACAATCTATCAATTATCGCTTGTGAATGTTAGTTCAGGAGGGATATTCTGCACGTTCATGTTTAGTAAATGGTGTTAAAACTGAAATTCCTTTTTATGAATAGAGTACTTATAATAGAGATTTTACCCAACTGAATGCAAAATATTTGAACTATTTTTCTCTGCTTTAAAATCTGAAGATTACATACTTGTTTCTACTTCCACTATTGGTAAGGAGATTTGGGATAAACTCTATATAACATATAAATGAACAAAGAAAGTAAAATAATTTAGGTTAAACATTATGCTTCATGATTATGAACTTTTTTTGCTTAAAATTTAGTGAATCTATTTCTAAAATGTATTCTAGGTTTACTTAAATTGTTACTTGCCTGCATGTTTTAGGAAGATAATTCACTAACTATGAAAAAGTTAGTAAGATCTTGTATTTCTTACCTACTTCCAATGATGTAAAAAATTATTGCTATTACTCAGTTAAAGTATCTGAATATTTACTTCATTGATAACTTACTTGGATCATTCATTACGTACGAGCAAGGAGTCGAAGACTACTTGATGCAGGAGAAAAAAGAAAGAAGAAAATTGTAGTCTTAAAGACTAATTATTTTAATTATGATACTTCTTGATAAGAAGATGATGATATAGTGATGATGACTAGACAATTTAAAAGTATTTTAAAGAAAAAGCAAAAGCGTCATTAATAATGGAATAAATTTAAAAATAATAAAAATTCTAAATGTTCTTCTGATGTTATTTATTTTGAATGCAAAAAGTTAGGGCACTTGAAGCCTGATTTCCCAAGTATTAAAGCTCACCTATGCAAGGAGTGAGGAAAAAGCTAAATCCAAGAAGGACAAGAAAACGACTCAGAAGGCTTTCTAGGTTGACTCTACTTCTGACTCATCTGAAACAAAAGTAGAAGAGGAGGCAACTAACATAGGCTTAATGAAAAATAATCATCTTGATCAAGAGAAGGTATGTGAGATTTTCTATGATGAATTATTTAATGTTTTTGAAAGAATTTATACTACATATAGGTAGCTCAAGAAGTTACATGCAAGCCTTAAATCTGACTTTTCAAATATGTAGAAAGAGTATGAATGCCTCATGAATGATCATTCCACTTTGGATAGTAATCATATGGCTTTATCAGATTAATTTGACTCTTTAAATATGAAGCATCTAGATTTAACTACTAAATATGATTCCTTGAAAACATCACATGTTGAATTAAAAAAATTTAAGAAATTAGAAACTCTTGCATGTAAATTAGATGGTAGTGAGCATGCATTAAAAATAGAAAATTTAATTCTTAAAAGTACAAACAAATCTTTACAAGTATAATTAAAATCTTATAAAGAAAATAAAACACCTCCAACACTTATGCAGTTTCATGACACTCCATCACAACTTGCATTCAAACCCAGGAAGAGACATCATAATTTACATAAATAAGGAAACCCTTTTCTTGAAGTTAGATATTTCTCTTGTGGCATGCTAGGATACTTCTCTCACACTTACACTATCCACCATAGAACACATTTGATGTGAAGACCAAAATTGCGTAATTAATAGCATAACATGCAAGCATTTCATCCCACATTCCATAAGGTGGAACCCAAAATTATTAGGTTCCCAACTCTGACCACTAATGATTTTGCAGGGATGCTCTCACAGATAGTCTCATGAGAGCATGTGGTACCTAGATAGTGGATGTTCAAGGCACATGCCTAGAGATGCATATCAATTCATTTTATTGGAGGCTAGGGCTTGAGGCAAGGTAACATTTAGAGATAACACCATTTGGAGAGTGGTGAGCTCAGGTATAATTGTTAACTCAAAAAATTTCCTGATTGAAAATGTTTTATTAGTAGATGGCTTAAAATATAACTTGCTTAACATAAGCCAGTTTTGTGATAAATGCTTTAGCATTAAATTTTTTTACCACCTATATGATAAGCTTAAATGAAAATATTATGCTAAAAATAAAAAAATAATAATAATATTTATATGCTTGATTGAAACTATGTTGAACATACTGCTTCTCTTTTTCTAAAAATTATTGCTGATAAATTCTGGTTATGACATAGGAGATTGTTTCATGTAAGCATGAAAAATCTTAAAAAAATTCACCCAAAAAGACTTAGTGAAAGGTGTGGGCCTCCAAAAGGACACCACTCAGCTAGGACAAAAAGCAAAGGGTATAATCTCACTATCTCGTAAGACAAAATGATCGCAAGCCTTTGCACACTTGGCAAGTGGGCCAATGGGAGGACAAATGAGATCATATATATGATTAATCATTGAGAATAGCAGCTTTTGCCCACGCAACTTGATAATATATATAACTTGATAAAATTTATAATATTTTCCCCACCCGATACATCAGCTTGAGTTGGGTTTATTTGATGTGAAATTTGGTTTCTCGCAGGCGCAAGTACCCGTGGTTAATTACATCTCAAGCTAGAGCCTAAAAAGACTCTTGATTATAGACTATATATTATTCTCTCAAATGGGATTGATATAAAGAGAGGAGTTTAAAAACTTCCTATTCTATGGAAAAGAAATATTCAACTTGGCTTAGTCAGCATTCACGGCTCATGTCATCATCCAGAAGGACTAAGGTAGGAAAAAAAGATAACACTACACTTTGAGCATATAAGAGAGAAAGATGGAGGTGGTGTCATCCATGTGACAAAATAGGTGGGATTTATAGCCTCTAAAGGATAGAAGACTTATTTGTCAATGAGGCACACGATGGGACATTGATAGTAGTAGCTTTGAAACCTACATTTAGATTGAGTGTAGTATTATACACACAATACTAACACCCGTGTCCTTGCTAATGCATTCTGGACTTTTATCATGCCTTAAAAGGAAAGCTAGCTAACCACCTAGTCGTATAAAATCCATGCTGTCTAGTCATTATGAAAGATGGGAGGGTAACTGAGTATTTGGAAATTTAGACCAACATTTAGAGAGATTCTTAAGTGACATTGTACATATTTATAATAGTATACTTCTAAAACTAATATAATTAAATTTTATTTTAGTTTGTTTCTAATGCAATGCATGCTAGTTAAAGTCTTCAAATCAGGAATGCATGAAATTTAAAAAAGGCTTATAAAATGATTATTTAGAAAATTAGGCTTCCCCTTATTCCGTTCCACATCCTCATAGGTTAGATTATCTAAATACTACCCACAGGCAGGGAAGTGTCTAAATAAGGAAAGAGAGGAATGCAATAAAACGAATGCATCCCTGGATAATCTCTTGTTTATTTTCTAGATCATTATCTTTCTAAGTTATTTAATTCTTAAAATTTTGAATTTTAATTCCGAGTAAAAAAAATTTTATCCCTAAAGATCCTAGTGAAATCAGGCGTATATACATGCAAAAAAAAAACATCTATAAAACATGCAATATCTATTATGCAAGCAAAGTAAACACATCGATAAAATATCAACTAGATTAAAAAGAGTCCAAAGTCTATGACAAGTTCCATATAATATATAACCCAAGGTTTATAGAAAAGTAATTGTAGTTAGGCTCTACCGATAATAACCTGAATTTTATTTTGATAGAATGACACAAGTCTTAAAAATAAGGCATTTATTCTTGATCTTCATCTTCTGGTCCTTCTACAGATTGCCTTTCCTCAATCTTCTTGTAGTTCATGCTCAATAGATACCCAAATGAAAAGAAATTCTCCGTAAAGAGACTTTCTTTTCTCTTTGGATCCTTGATATTTTATTAAAATACCCCATTTTTATAGATTTTTACAAATCTTTACTTCAAATAGATTACATCAAAAAAAAAATCTAGACTCTCCTAAAACACCTTAAATAGTTATATATGAAAATGAAAGTACTCATGCCAGCCACATTTAGCCATGCTCGTATGTATTTGGGGGCTAAGCGGCTGAAGCACTTGTAGCAATTATATATATGATTTATTTATTTTAGCCCCCTTTTAGCACCGCATGAGCATGATCATCTATAAAAAATATTGTTAGTATCAAAATCACTCATATCTTATGGGTAATCTATCGCCTATCACATCACAAAGAAAATATAGTAATAAAAATCATCATCACAACAATCATCATAGAAAACCAAAACAACCAGCATATATGCCACATGCAAATCATCATATCACAAAAATATAAAGAAAACACCAGCCTGACCTAATGCTATAAGTAGTGTCATAACAAACGATTCTATGTGTGTGGAGTATGCTATGTAGTTTCGGGTATGTCCAATGTTAGATAATTAGTTCAAGCTATTTATGATTTTATTTATTAAAAGATAAAGGGAAATTTTAATTAAAGTTTAAATATTATTATCTTAGGGTTAATTTTAATTAATTTAGTTTGTTGGACAATTTTAATAATTAGGATATCATTCTCTAAAATTTAAGTTGAGTTTACAAATTTTAGAATTCCCAGGGTTATCATATCCGCTATATCAGAGGGGTCCAAATTTAACTTTTAAAAGCAAGCTAAGCTCTGCAGTCCTAGAAGTTTTATTAAAAATTAGACCTTATAGGGAATAGTTAGCCTTTAAGTTTGGTAGATTTAGAGTTTTCTACACAAAATTATAATTTTTAGAAGTTCGGGCCTAATTATTGAACTACGGTTGACCAAGGAGTTGATTTCTGGAATGTTCATATTTTTAATAAATATAAGATTTTAATTAGAGTTTTATGCCTTCTAGTTTACTCAAATTAGATTTTTAATGGAATTAGTTATGATTTTTCAAAGTTAGTGTATTTAATGAATTATTAAAATTACTTAATTAATGGTATTTTAAAGATTTACATTCAAATGAAGAACGAACTTCTTGAAATCACCTCTGAAGGTCAAAAATAACCTAAGAAAGTGTTTCCAAGTGCTTGCAAGATTTTTTAAAAGAATTTTTAATAATTTTTAATTAATTAACTCAATTAAAATATAATTTTTAGTCAAAATTAAATTAGCATTCAAATTAATAACCAATTAAGAGGATTTTAATTTTTTTAGATTAAGGATTCAATTATGAAGAGTTTGATATATTATTTATGAGTTTTGGACTTAATTTGGATTTATTAGAATTTTTTGAAATTATTGGGGTTTAATTAAAGGGGTGAATTAGGGTTTATTAATTAAGTGACTTAAAGGGCCTAAAAAATTTCTAGAAAATTCTAGGGTGTTTGATATATCACTAAGTTTAAATGATTCAAGTTTCATGTCATTTAGAGGTGTATCCTAATCCCTAGAATTTCTTTAAGTTTTCTAAATGGGTTCTTAATTACTATCCTAATGGTGTCACTAGGTTGAATGGGTTCAAATCGAGTGTCAATGACTAACCCTTGGATAAATAAGGTAAATGTAACATAAAATTTCAATCCATATCCTTAGAACTAGGAGAGCATAAGCTAAGTGCTCGTGCATCCTAAACATGCAAAGATTAAGCGATAATTAATAGGACTAATTATGTGATTAGTGAATAATTAGAGTCTAATTATTCACTAATCCTTCCCTATGAATTCTTTTCATATGCTCAACCTATATTTGAAATTCCAAATGATCTCTAAATTTAAAGATATATATATATATATATATATATATATATATATATATAAGTTTTAAAATAAAATACTCAAAATTGCCTTAAAATAATTCTAAAATATTTTTAAGAGATCCTCTAATCACTTTAAAATAATTCAAAATAATTAAAAATAATTTTTTAATTTTTATAATATTTAATATATTATTTATTTAAGTTTTAATTAAATACTAAATTAATTAAATAATAAAGATAAATTAAGCTTTTAATCTCTCAAATTAATTTTAAATAAAAATACTTAATTTTCTTTAAAATTTAAGGTATTAAATTAATTTTTATGATTTAAATTGAATTTATCATGAATTTTTAAAGTTTAAGTTAATTAAAAGGTATTAAAAATAATTAATATTTAAAATAATTATTAAATTAAATTAAATTAAATTTTAAAAGCTCTCTAATTATGATGGTGCGAGAATCAGCGCTGCTACATAACTATATCGGATGAGGGTGCGCAGCCGTCTGACCGTCCGTAGTTTCGGATCAACGGCTATGATCTCGTCGGACATAACGACTTACCACATGATTAGATTTGCGGTCGAAAAAATGCAGTAGAATGGATATATCTTGATCATTGATCATGCGATCAACAGTCGAGATCTTATGCAGCTCCAAAGCTATATATCCCAAACCCTAATATAAGAAAATAGGTTATTCTCTCGATCGAATGTATCAAATCAAACAAAATTTTAAACATAATATTTACACATAAAGAGCATTCATGGGGGACCAAAATCACAATATGAAATGCACTGTATGAAAAGTTATATTTATCTAAGTGTGCTAACCTAAGATTTAGGATTTTACCTTATCCAATGAATGGATTCAGGGATTATTAGACTTGTTACACTTGTAGAATATCCACACTCCTTTTTGTAGAAGAAATTATGTTCTGAAATGCACTAGATCTACGGGAAATTTTCTATGAAGTAATTAAAGCTCGGTTTGTCAGAGATCTCACCGTCCGTGAGGCTTTGAAAGGTGGGTTTGGCTTGGGAGAGGTGGAGGGATACTAGGGGAGCTCAATTGAACCAAGGCTTGGGCTTGAGGAGGCTTAGGAAGGAATAATATGCAATGTCCTCTGTCATGAAGCCCTAAGCCACTATTTATAGTCTTAACCCTATAATGGATGGCTAGGATCATATCTAGGGTTAATTAGGGGGGAATTAAGCCTTCTTGACCATATTTTGGGTCAAGGGGAGGTTGGATGTGTTTAAATGCTCAAGGGGCATGGATTTGGCCTAAATAGGTCAAGTTTGACAAAATTATGCTTGTGTTGATTGAGCCAAGTGTTGACTAGGTCAACATGGTAAATAAAGTCCAAATTGGTAAGGGATTGAGCAAAAGAGGATTTGAATTTGATTTAAACTCAAAGGGAGGTGATTTGTGCTAGTTAGGTCAACCTAGTTTGACTTGGTCAACTAGGTTGACCCAGGACTTGGGTCTGGGCTCAATAAACTTGGTTTGACCCATTAAACCTAATGGAAGTTGTCTTAGGATCTAGCTTGGACAATTTGACCAAGTTAACCCCCCAACCCTTAGTTTAGTGAAAAGCAAGGTCAACAAATTGACCCCTAACAGGTGTGGTGAACAACTAGTGAATCACACGTGTTATTGTTGACCGAATGTGATAAAGGAAGTAAGATAAGGAACATATGGAGGATCACCCAAGAAAGAAGGTAGAGAGATCATCTATCTACCTTACCCTTTCATAAGGGAAAAATAGAGAAGAAAAAAAGATAAAGGGTCTCACATTCACCTAACCATATCAAAATAGTGAATGCAGACAACTCGATGCTCATCTGATCATATCAAAACAGTAAAATAAAGAGCATAAAGGGGAAAGTAAACCAACTACCTGCCTGACCATATCAAAACAGTATAATATAAGGTGGAAAAATCCCACATTCATCTCATCATATAAAAAAAGTGTATGGGGAGGATGACTTAATACTCTCCTGACCATATCCAAACAGTGAATAAAAAAATCACAAAATTTAATATTTACCTGACCATATTGAAATATCAAGACAATCAAGAAAAGGGTCTAACTTTCACCTTACCATATCAAAATAGTGAATAAAGACTACTCGATATTCACCTGACCACATTAAAATAATGAAATAAGGAGTGAAAGAAAGCTCAACAACCCTCTAATCCAACATATAAAATTGGTGGAATGAAGAGGTGGTAAAGTATGTCTCTTAGGAACTCTGTCAGGCACCCAACCCATAAAGGTTTAATGTTTGTCTGACCATATCAAAATAATAAATGTGAACGGCTCAATACTCACTTGACCATATCGAAATAGTGAGTAAGGAGTCAAAAGGTCTAATGTTTGCCTGACCATGTCAAAATAGGAGAGCAAAAGAGAAAAGTCACCTCAACAACAACCTGACGTACACCTTCATAGTGATGTGAGGGAAAAGGAAAATTGGATGGGAGAATTCAAGAGGAACAACTATCTAAGGAATCTTGAGCTAACATTTTAGTTACCATGTGGTAAAGGACAACTCATCCTGGCCACAAGTACCCAAATGCTGACATATTTCTTTAGGCAACACTAAAATCATATGAAGCGAGAGCATCAAATTGATGCCTTGATGGACAAAAGAAAGAGATACGTCATCAGCAGGGCGTGAGAAGGGCAAACTCATTTTGAGTGAGTAACAACTAAAGTATCGAGGGGACACACTTGCTATGAAGATCAAAGATATTTTAAGGAGAAATAATCATTAAGAAATCACAGTGGTACACCTATACTTGCTGATGGGACCTGGTAAGAAGTGAGAGCAACATCAACACATCCAAGAAACATCTCTGGCAGCCAAGTGTTAGGTCCTAATGGTGAACTATGTGGCTAAAGAAGCTAGAGAGCTGATCTTCTATTAGAAAATTAAAGCTAAAAAAGAGTGATGCTAACATCTAAGATAGGATGTACTACATCACAATTGGGGCAACAAATTGAAGTAGCGAGGGGACACACTTGCCACCAAGGACAATAACCTCGAATAAGGTTAACAATCATCAAAAGTTCATAGTGGCAACACCCACACCAACTGGTGGGACCTTATTAGAGGTGAAAGCAACACCAACACATCCTTAGAACTACTCTAGCAGCTAATAGTAGAGTATGAATGGAAGAGTTGTTGCCAAAAGAGAGCATAAAAGGGGGTTGATCTTTTCTTAAAACTTCAAGTTTTGAGGAAGTGATGTTAACATCCAGGACAAGCTATGCCACATCACCAATGAGGATAATGACGATTATAATTGATCATAATAAAAAAAAGTGTAGGGTCATCCCTAAAGCAATCACTGAGATGTTTCAAAGAAGTGGAAATGGAAGAGAAGTTTGGGGGAGCTTGAGCTCTTCAAGAGTAAAATTGGGTTCCACTTGTGATAAGGGTAGTATATTTTGCTCAACTGAAAGCTTCCCTCTCTTTTATAACCATATTATATATATATATATATATATATATATATATATATATATATATTTCTTGTGTTCACAGTCATAGTTTGGGCATATCCCATACTATCAAAGACAACACATGGTAGAGGAAACATTTACCATATCTATGAGTTACTCCTAGGATGAAATATCATCTACTGATTGGAATATAAAGAGAGGGATAAATGATTGGCTTTGATAACCCAGGCCATATTCACCACATGAATAAAACTAGGGAGAGAGAAATTTTACAAGATTTGTATAGAAGTGACACATTAGATTTGATAACCCAAGCCATGTTCAACTCATGTGAATGAATTAGAGAGCACAATTACAACAAAATTAATGTATGAATAAAATCTATATTAGGATAGTGTATCAACATTATCATTCTTGACTAACATAGGTTGGTATAAACCTAATATCATATTCCATAAGGGATCTAAGTTAATGGTTTTGATATCCCAGACTACATTTAACTCATATGAATGAACTGGGGAGCATAACTATTATAATAAAACTGATAGGAGAAAGAAATTTTTATAGGGATAGTGGGTTGACATAATTACAGCTGATTAACATAGGCTAGATATGGGTACAATATCATGTTTTACAAGGGGTTTAAACTAGTAGTTTTGATATCCTAGATAGGGGTATAAGTGAGCTGAGATGGCTCAAACTCGACTCGTTAATGAGCTAGCGAGCTGAGCTTATCGAGCTTCAAGCTCAACCTCACTAGACTTGAAAGCTTATCAAGCTACTCGATATAATTATATAATTATATATATGATATTATTTTTTATATAATAATACACATCACATGCGTTGGTTCTTCTCAAATGAGCTCAATTTTGAGCTTTTCAAATGAGCTCGAGCTTTCGAGTCGAGCTCGAGCTTGATATTTTTTAAACAAGTCAATCTCGAGCTCATTAAGGATTAAACGAGCCAGGCTTGATAAGGCAAATACTTGACTCGACTCATCTTGTTTACACCCCTAATCCTATACCACACTTGGGAGTGATAAGCAAAATTAGGGAGCTAATATTTATGATGAATTCAAAGGTATATGAATTCCTTAAGTCTATTCTGAGCTAGGTAAACTATAAAGCTTGAATATACATAAATCATATGGTTTGCACTAAGGAACAAGAAAAATCCAAGAAAATAATATGTATTAGTTTTAATAACAAGACCACACTTGGGGGTGACAAGTGAAATTGGGAGGGACCATCCCTTGCATAGGGAGAGACAAGTTGAAGGTCCTATACAATAGCACCAAGTTGATTGGTGCACACAGACATAAGCACAAACATCCCTACGATGTATTAACGTATTACCCTTAAGGATAGCCTTATACTCTTCATAAAGAATATCTTGTGGTAGAGGACAACTCATCGTGGTCATACAAACTATAAAAAAAGTAAGAGAAATCCCTTAAGGTGGTACCTATATAGAGGGACATTTATAGGTAGTAGGGAAGCTCCCCCTATAATGTGTAGAACTCAAGCATAGTACTTTTTCAAGTACTGTTCGTTGATGACATACATAGGGTGAACACCATTTGCATCAATGAGTAGGTAAACACCACCTTCTTAGACTTGCTCTACTAAAAAGGGGCCTTCCCAAATAGGCTCAAACTTACTAGTTCGACGATGACATTATATAAAAGTCCTATGCAAGTCAAGAACTAAGTCGTCAACCAGAAAATACGGGGTCAAACAAGGTGATCATGTGACTAGGCTATACGAGCTTGTTATAGCTTGAGGTTTTGATGAGCTTGTAGATGAAGCTCTTCTAAACCATCGAGTTCTTCCAAATGTGGTCGGGCATTATCCTTATGGAAAAGATTGTGGCTAACTGCCACAGGTAATGAGGGAAGCTCGACCTTAAGTGGGAGGACAGCTTCAACCCCAAGGCCAAAGAATATGTGGTAGACTAAATAGGAGTATGATATGTAGTCATATAAGCTCATAATACTTTAGGTAACTTATAATGCTACTCTCACTTATTTTCCACATGACTTTTTCTTATCAGCACCATGAGAATTTTATTAAAGGCCTTCGCCAAGCCATTGGCTTTAGGGTAGTAAATCGAAGAGTATCACCATTTAATGTTATGACGATAGGCAAATTTAGCAATCTTGGTTCTTTGAAATGACGGGCCATTATAAAAAATTATACGGCATGGAACACCAAAGCAGTAAATAATGTGATCATAAAAGAAATGCATCACATCATCTAATTTGACTTCCTTAAGTGGGATAACTTCTGCCCACATAAAGAAGTAATCAATGGAAGCCAAAATAAACCTATAACCCTTAGCATAAGAAGGGTCAGTAGGACCAACTACATCTGTGCCGCATCATTCAAATGGCCAAGACGACACAATAGGGTACAACAAATTAAGGGGTTGGTGAATTACTTTGCCATGAATCTGGCACTGATGACACTTCCTTGCATGCTCCATACAATTATGGATCATGGTTGTTTAATAGTAACTAAGATGTTTAACTCTACCCTTCATCTTTGGTCCAAACTCATGGGCACCACAAAGCCTTCGTGTATCTCGCCCATGACCTTATGAGCTTTCTCGTTGTTAAAGCAACAAAACTATATTTGGTCAAAAGAGCATCAATACAAGGTGTCATTTACATAAGGAAATAATAAGGCTCTCTTTTTAATCTGAGAAGTAAGAAATTGATCATCAGGGAGCTGGCCATATTTTAAATACTCAATAAAGAGGACTCTCCAGTCTAAATCTTCCTCAACAGTAAAGACTGTAAGGATTTGATCATCAGAAGACAGGTCTATGGGGCACATGGCTTGTCGATACTAGATAATAATAGATGATGGGTTTCCAGTTAAGTCAACCAATTTATTAGCTAGTTTGGCTAATGCATCTCTTTACCATGTACATATCAAGGGATCTTAAGCAAGGTTACTTCAGGAATCAAACATAAGAGCTTTATTTCCTTGTTGTGATAGGGCAAGAGCTCAAGCTTAAGCACTTTGAAGACTACTCCAACTACTTGATTGATGATTAGTTGGGAGTCTCAAAAGATTTTCACCTGCATAATCTTTATCTGAATGTCTAACACAAGTCCCACAATCAGAGCTTCATACTCAGCTTCATTATTAGTACGAGGTTTTGAAAGACTATAGGAATATCGAAGGGTATGACCTTCAGGAGATACAAAAATAAGGCCCAAACCTACCCTAACTATATGAGTTTATTTGAATATAATAATGGAGGACACAAAATCAAAGTAAAACTTCCAAGTATGAGACTCTTGTTTTTGCACACTCATGATTAGTTCATCAGGTAAATCATCATTGAGTAGAGAGTCTGTAGGGATTGCATAAACAACAAGAAAGTTAACTAAAATCTATCTTTTGATGTCCCACTGAGAGATAAAAGTAATATCAAACTGTAGTAGGATCATAAACCAACGTGCTAAATGACCTAAGAGGGGCAGAAGGCTCATCAAATATTGCAAGTGATTGACTCAAGAAATTAAGTAAACCTTATGCGAAAGCATGTAATGTCTAAGCTTCTGCACTACAAATAATGCTTTTCCATTGCTAGGTTTTTTAGCTCTACAGATATCAACTGTCTGCTAAAGTAATACAAGGCATTTTCCTTGCCTTCCACATTCTCTTGAGCTAAAAGTACACCTAAGGATTCATCCAGGGCTATAGTGTAGAGAATTAACTGCCTCCCTAGGATAAGTACAGGTAACATAGGGGATTTATCAGGTAGCACTTTGTACTCTCAAAGGCCTACTGACAACATTCATCCCAATAAAAATGAGCATCATTCTTTATGAGAGGGGTGATATCGTTCAGAAAGATTGGAGATAAATCTCTGTAAGAAAGCAAGTTTTCCTTAAAAAGACATCAACTGAGTAAGAATTTTAGGGATTTTTAATTCCATTGTGGCCTTGACCATAGAAGGATCAATCTTAATGCCACGGTAGCAAATTATAAACCTTAGGAACTTTCCTAGACTAACACCAAATATATAGTTCAAAGGATTCATCTTTAAATCATACTTGCATAAGCCTTCAAAAATGATTTGCAGATCTCAAAGGTGATCTTCACGGACCTTGCTTTTGATCACAAGATCATCCACATAGAATTAAACTTGTTCGTGTATCATTTCATCGGAAATAATCGTCATGGCACACTAATATGTGGCTCCGGCATTCTTGGGACCAAAGGGCATCACCTTGTAATAAAACACGCCTACAGATGTGCAGAATATAGTGAAATTCTCCTCTTCAAGGGCCATCGTTCTCTGATTATAACCAGATAAACAATCTATGAAGAAGAATATGTTATCAGTTGAGGCGATATACACTATAAGCTTTGGGATAGGAAGAGGGAAATCATCTTTAGGTCATGCCTTATTCAAATCACGGAAGTCAATGCAGACACGAATCTATCCCCTCTTCCTCCAGATTTAAACAATATTAACAAGCCAAGTAGGATACTTCTCTTTATGAATAAATTCAGTTTCTATATTCTTCTTAGTTTCAGCGATCACCTGTTGTTCAATCTCCTACTTCATCATACAAGGATACTGTTTAATAAGGATTATAGCAGTCTTGATAGCCACCATATAGAATATTAATTCTAGGATTAGACCAAGCATCTCAGTGTAATTCCAGGCAAACTAATCTCTAAACTCTAATAGTAGTTTGATGTACTCTTGAGCCTCTAAGTCAAACAACAAGGCACTATGAAAAATAGGCCTAGGATCTGTATGAATGCCCAAGTTAACCTCATGAAATTTATCCATGGAAGAAGTGGTGCCATCTTCAAACTCACATGGAGCATCAAGGATTATGTCCTCAACATCAGCCAGGTCTTCCTCATCGATAAAGAAAATACGGGATATGAGTGAGAGATAGCACAAATAGTAGCATGAGTAAATTGATCTTTCTCATTATAATCCAAGCCTTTCTAGGTTTGAGGCAGATCAGTTTGTCAAACACAGACTTGTTGTAGAGCTTGTTCATCTAACCAAGTTGAATGAATGACATCTCGCTCAATATAACCTTTCACAAAAGGGAAAAAGTAACGAGGGACATGTGGGACTCTATTATCCTTAATGGTTTTGGTAGGACCTTGACTCTCAGGACCCAATGGGGCCCCTATGTTATGGGATAATGAGGCATACTCACTAGACCATGGTGGCATAAGGAATTTCTACAGTACAGGCATATAGCGATTATTATTCTGTAGTGAACCGCTAATACTAAGGGAAGGAGTGACAGAAGATCATTGATGATTCCTCAACTTTTATTCCACACATCTGATGAGTAAAAGATTATTTGCTAGTAGTCTAACATCGAATGTATACTTCCTCGTCTAAGCTACCATCAATAACTAAGCCACCCTTAGGTATCATGTACCTATGAAAGGTAGGGAGCAAACTGTAATAACTAAAACTCAAGGCTGGTGAGGGAACTGAATGATATGGAACATCAATCATCTCATCATCAAAGGAATCATATATAACCATTAAAGAGGAAGTGTAAAGATGCGAGAGAGGAGGAATTCAAGTATCAAGATTTCTCGCAGGGTGAGTTGACTCTCTACATCTACCTCTACCCCATCATCCCCTACCTTGACTAGGGGGAATATCATGCCCAACTATAAACTGAAAGGAAGATCCAATATGATCTATAGCAGAAACACTTGCCTTAATTTCAACGTGTCATGGGTCCTATATTAGTAGTTATATAGGACCCTATGCAAGTGACTGCATAGGAACCCACAATACTAGTAGGTATCACTGATTACTGGTCAATGGCAGGTTTACGAGCCTTTTGAGGTCTGTAACGCTCGGTATCATCGTAAATGAAGACCTCATTTTGCAAAAGGCTTAGTATCCCTAGGAATGGAATACTCCCCATCATTCCTCATATACTTCATGCATTGGTGCAAGGTAGTGATCATCATTTCATATTCATGAATCTAAGCCGTTCTAAGAGAGCTTTATATGAGGTATCTACTTGATAACATTAAACTTTACCTCAGTTAGGAAATCTCCTAACTTCAAAGGTAAGGTGATAGACCCTAGAGCGCGCTAGCCTTGGCCATTGAAGCCTTTCAATATAATCTTATCAGAGGTATGCTTTAAATGACCATGGGAGAGGCTCTTTAAAGTTTTATAACTCAGGACATTGACTGAAGCTCCTTAGTCAATGAGGACCTTATTCAACTCATAACCATTGACTTCAATGGTGACATACAATGAAAAATTATGCTTAGGAGTCCCTAAGAGAATATCTTAATTTGAAAATGTAATACATGGTATCTCTCTCAAATAGCATTCATCCTCAGCAGATTTAGAAGAAAAGAAAGTTTGATAAGAATCTGGCTCTAGTAGTGCTTTCACCGGAGTCTCTCTCAAGTCAGAAGACATCATCAGAGCATCATAAACACTAAGAGGAAAGGGATTTTCCATAAGTGAGCCAACACATTATATAAACCTCAAGCTGAGGGCCTTTTTCTTTCTCCCTAGACTTCTCTTAAGAAGAAGGGTATGATCATCATTTATCCTAATATTTTTATCTTTTTATTTAGTGTTATTAGCCATCTTAGCTGGAAGGATAATCCTTGAACACACGCGAACTTGTTGTATCGAGTTAGCCTCAACAGGAGATTCATTTGGCTTAGTGGTGATGGCTTTTGTTGGCTCTAAAGAATGTGATTGGAGTGGGCTCTTAGACTCATCACTTGATTCCATGTAACAACCACCCTATAGAATGATGAACATAGGCTCTTCCTCACACTTAGACTCATCATCAAATGAAGGATTATTAATATTACAAGAAATATACAACACATGAGAAGAATGAGTGCTAGAAAAAGTAGAGCTAAAAGAAACAAAAGACTAAAATATCTAGAATCATCTTCTTATATTAATTCATTATCAATCGAAGGGAGATCGAAATCCTTTAGCTTAAGCATTAGAAGGGGTCTCATCTTTCCCTCTAAAGTTACAATAATATTTTCTCTTTTATATATTTTTCTATTACATGAAGAAAAAAAAAAGAAATGTGCTCAGTAGGCACTACAACAGAAGAAGGGAAAGAAGCTGCAAAGTAATTGGACTTGCAATTTTCGACTTGGCCTAGGAAGGCCTCCTCTCAACCACTTGTCTGATCACACTCTTTATCTTACAAGAGAGTGCTAGCTGCCACTCATCCTCAAAACCATGAGGTGATCTACTACCACTGCTTTGACCGTCACCTTGACTATCACTTTGATTTGAACCTGAGATCATTTGAATAATCTGAGTAACCTTGCCTTGGGGCTGCTCCAAATCACTATCCCATAGGTGGATCTTCCCACTAGCCATGAGTATCTTAAGTATATCATTGAATACATAACAATCTTCAATGACATGCCTAATATATCTATAGAATAGATAATAGAGTAGATGATATGTCAGGCCCCCTTCTTCCACCCTATTGTTCATTGGGAATGTCATGAAATTCTTCTTAACAAGAAATTTAAATATCTTATTTACACTCTCTCTTTTAAAGGGGTATTCCTTACTAAGCTTCTTTTGAAGGTATTGCTGACTCTTTGGAGTCCTACGGGAGAGTCTAGACTATGTTGTAGAATGCCTCGATGTGTATTATGACTTCTATAGTGTTGAATTAACCATAGGCTTCTTACCCTTATCTTGTGGCTCAAAAGTACTATGTACCTCCTCTCTCCTAGGAGGATGTGCCCCTAAAAACTCTTGCCATTAAGATTTATGCGAGGGTTGAATATCAACCTTAGGAGAGACTGCAACAGGTATACTATCTTGCAAATTGATCACCTTTATCAATAATTTTTCAAATGTTCAAATCCTGAAACCCTTCAAGTAAGGAGCAATAGGATCATCTATATTCTTCAATAAAATCTTAACTACATGCAACTCCTGTAATTGAGGCTCATATTAAAGATTGAGGTTTCTCTATCTGATTATATAATCTGATAAGGTCTCATGGGGACACTGCCTAGCTACAACTAACTCACCCACTATAACTTTATGTTTGACACTAATAAAGCTCTAAATAAACAATCGCTCAAGATTTACAAAGATACATACTAAATTATTAGGGATATCAGTATACCATACAAATACCACCCCAATTAAGCTACTGATAAATAACCTCAACATCAATGCATCATTCCCTCCTATGTTACAACATATGGCCTTATACTAAGCCCCATGCTTCCTTGGGTTCCATAACCTCTAAAAAACTCTTAAATGTGGAGGAAAAAAATAAGGGAGGGGGGGGGGGGGGGGGGGGGTAAGGTTCCTGCTTGTACTCTACTAGGTAAGGATGCCCCCTGCTAACTACCTCTCTAAACTTCTTGGAGAAAATGACCTACTCAACTTTCTATGTAAACAAATCCTGAATCTGCCCAACCAACAACTGCATTAATTGACCTTGGACTTGGATATTGAAAGTAAATGTTACAGGTGCCATTGGAACTATCCTCTAGACCCTATCCACTCCTAAATGGTATGATACTTATACAGGTGGTATTACCGACTCATCCCTAGATGTAGTAGGAGTGCCTATGCCCATAACTTGGGGCATGACCCCCAATGCTTTAAATTGGGCAATCATTGCCACCATGGTTCTAGTAAACTCTATCATTTGAGTTTGTAACTGTAAAACTATAACATCTATCTCAACTGATTGAGAAGATCCACCTACTTTAGCCTCTCCCTGCTCTAAATCATTATCTGGCTCTCTATACTAATTTGAAAGGCCTTGTATCATAACATAGTATACATGGTGCACATGTACATCTATATCTGACTCTCCTTATAGTATGTCCTCCCCAGAGAAGGTCTGACAAAAAGCCTCCATGTACAGGCCCATATGATAACAGATCATATAGGGACTAAGAATAGGAGCTGCCTCTACCCAAATGGGTGGACTATCTGGAGGAACAACATCATCGATATCTATCGAAGTATCATAGACCATCAGAACTACCTTTGATCTTGAAGGAATAACTATGTCTAATTGTCAAACTACCAAAACTGACTAAATAACCTCAACAAAGGAGTCTACCTGTTAGCATCTTCGCACCAATCTGATGTGATGGGATCTAGTAGGGCCTTTAGCTATGGAGGAAGGGATTCAACAACTAAACTAAGCTGAGGTTGGGTAAGCTCTAACTGTGGTCTATGTCCGTGATTATATGGGTGTCGTCCAATAGTGGGAATGCCTGCTTGAGGTCTAATTAAGGGAACTGTACTAGTTTTCTACCATGGTGGCTATCTTCTCTTCCACCAGTATATTTGTCTAAGGGACTATCTCTGTAATTAAGCATGCACTTGAGAAATCTGATGGAGTAATCTCTACCTGTTTGCAGGCCCTCTACCCCATGCTAAATGAATAATTCTTTGAATCCTCTGAATGATGGCTCGAGCAATATTATCCCTTGGGTCTCTAGTGCATGGAAGAGTAGTACTAATAAGAGGGGCTGCCATAATACGAGTGACATCCTCCTCATCACCACTATATACCTGTAGGGAGAAGCATCCTCCCTGGATTGCCTCAATCTCAAGTGCAATGAAAACCTTAGGGGTCTGTGTAACTAAAGGTGGGAATTACTCCTATTGTAAGGGAATCATCCGTTAATGAACTTTCTCCTATTGAGCCACTAAATCTGTTATCTACTATCTAGCTTCCTTAGATGCAGCTAATTATAGTCTCCTATTTCTATTCCTCTTGACCTTTCTCCTAAGAGAGGAGGTAGAGGATAAGGCTAAGTTTATAACCACTAACTAATGGACTGGGGAATAAGAGCTACTTGTATTGGGAGTGATGGGGTCTACTCGACGGTCTCTAGGTGAGAGAGCTGGGAAAAAGGATGGGGAACCTGAACACGAGGGACCTCCACTAGAGTAATAGAAGGGGTAATTACTGGTGGTCGACTACGAGCAATTTGAGCAACCTGAATAACATATACGATAAGTGTTGGCAGACTGATCGTTTGACGAGTATACTTAATGGGGAGTTTCCTAGGCACTGGTTTCCTGGCCATAGGATGCACTGGATGCACACTAATAGGAATAGGACGAGCCGGTGCCCGGGCTATCTATCGAGCAACTAGACATTTGAATGGGTACATGATTGCACAAATTTTCCTCTATAAAGGAGAGAAGACAATAGCCTTAGAAGGGGTTGGCCCGCCAAGGGTGATGAAGGCTGAGTCAATGAAAGAACCAAAAATGATTCCTCTAGCAGGCAGACTAGTCAGTAGGGACTCAGGAATCATCACCCACACATCAGAAACGAAACAGAAGGGAATAAAAGGAATGAAAGATATCATGGAACTATCTATCAATAAAAGTAAAAGATTTAAGATAATCAATATGAAATGATATTACGAGGAAAGAAGAAGGATGGATAAGGAATGACATAACCTATAAGACTAGAAAGAAAGGAACTTAACTAAGGAGGAACCTAATTAAGGAGAACTATAGCTAAGAATAAGATGCACCTAACTAAGGAGTATTAAACATGGAGTACACACAAGAGAAAACATTATTGAGTTCAAAGATGGAGAGAGAAACCTGTCCAACCATAGTCATCAAAAACTAGTGGGCCTTTAGAAAGACATTATTCATTGGGGCTAAATGCAAAGGGCTTCATCATACTTTCTCGTAGGATAAAACGGTCTCAAGCCTTAGCGCTCTTTGCAAGCGGGCCAATGGTATGGCATATGAGATCATATATATGATTAACCAATAAGGATAACAGCTTTCACCCACACACCATGATGAGTAATAATATGTATAACCTGATTAAAGCCGTGTGATTTTTTCCACTCTATACATCAGCTTTAATGGGGTTTATTTAATGTGGGATTCAATTTCTTACGAGCGTAAGTCCCCATGGTTAATTTCATCTCAAGATGGAGTCTTTTGACTCTCAATTAAGGACTATACATTATTCTTTTATATGAGAGTAGCAAATAAAGAGGAGTCTAGGAATTTTCTATTCAAGGAGAAAATATTTAACTTGGCTTAGTCAACATATATGACTCATGTCATCATCTAAAAAGACTAAGGTAGGAAAAAAAATTGGAAAAAAAAAAGACAACACTTCACTCTAAGCACATAAGAGAAAAAGATGGATGTGGCATCATTCATGTGATGCATATAGGTGGGATTTATAGCCTCTGAAGGATAAAAGACTTACCCGTCGATGAGCCACACTACATGACATCGATAGTAGTAGCCTTGAACTCTAAATCTAGATTGGGTTTATTATTTTACACATAATACTAAAACTTATATCCTAGCTAATATATCCTTGACATATATTATGCCTAAAAAGGAAAGCCAGCTAACCATCTAGTCATATCAAATCCATGTTATCCAATCAATGAAAGATAGGTTGGTGGCTAAGTGTTTGAAGATTAAGACTGATATCTAGAGAGGTTCTTAAGTACCATTGTACTTATGTATGGTAGTATCCTTCTAAAATTATTGCAATTAAATTTTATTTTAGTTAATTTCAAATATTGTAATGCATGCTAGTTAAAGTCTCCAAATCAGGAATACATGAAATTTTAAAAAAGTTTATAAAATAATTTTTTAGAAGACTAGGCTTTCCCAGGTTCAGCACCTCATCCTCATAGGTTAGATTATCTAAACTCTACCCATAGGAAGGGAAGTGACTAAATAAGGGAAAGAGATGAATGCAATAATATGTATGCAACCCTGAATGACCTCTAACTTATTCCTTAGATCATTATCTTTCTATATTATTTAATTTTTAAAATTTTAAACTTTAATTACGAGTTAAAAAAAAATTATCCCTAAAAAGCCTAGCAAACATATGCATGAAAGAAATCTATAAAAAGAATGCAATTTCCACTACGTAAGCAAAGTAAACATATCAAAAAAATATCAACCAAAATAAAAGGAGTACAAATGTCCATGACAAGTGAGATATAATATACAACCTATGGTCTACAGAAAAGTAATTTTGACAAGGCTGCACTGACAACAACTTAGATTCTATTGCTATAGAATGACAAAAGTCTTAAAAAATAAGACATTTAATCTTGATCTTTGTCTTGTGGTCCTTCTACAGATCTCCTTTCTTCAGTCTGCTTATGGTTTATCCTTAATAGGGTACCCAAATAAAAAGAATTTTTTCATAAATGGACTTTGTTTTCTCTTTGGATTCCTAATATTTTTTTAAAATACATCATTTTTATAGTCTTTCACAACTATTTACTTTAAATACATTATATTAGAAAAAGAAAAATTTAGACTCTCCTGTAGGATTATCCTAAGAAATTAAAATAAAATATTCCAAATAGTTATATATAAAAATGAAAGTACTCATGCTAGCCGCACTTGGTCGTGCTCTTATTTATTTGGGGGGTAAGCGGACGAAGAAATTATAGCAATTATATATATGATTTATTTATTTTAGCCTCCTTTTAGCACTACATGAGCATTACTACCTGTAAAAAATATTATTAGTATCAAAATCACTCCTAACTTTTATGTTATCTATCACCCATCACATCACAAAGAAAATATAATAATACAAAAATCATCATCATAATAATCATCACAGAAAATTAAAATAACTAGTGCATGTGTCACTTGCAAATCATCATATCATAGAAACATAAAGAAAATATTGTCCTAACCTAAGGGTAGAAGTAGTGTCATAATGAATATTTTTATGTGTGTGTAGTAGGTTGTGTTGTCTTGGGTATGTTCTATGTTGGATAATTAGTTTTAGTTATTTATGATTTGATTTATTAAAGGCCAAGAGGAAATTTTAATTAAAGTTTAAATATTAATGTCTTGGGGTTAGTTTTAATTAATTTAGTTGGTTGGTCAATTTTAATGATTAGGATAACATTCTTTTAAATTTAAGTTGAGTTAGCGAATTTTAGAATATCCAGGGTTATCGTATTCGCTAGATCAAAGGGGTCCAAAGTTGACTTTTAGAAGCAAGCTAAGCTCTTGGGTCCTAACATTTTTATTAAAAATTATACCTTATGGGAAGTAGTTGGCCTTTGAGTTTATTGGATTTGAAGTTTTGTACGTAAAGTTATGATTTTTATAAGTTTGAATATAGTTATTGAATATTTAAATTGATTTCTCGAATGTTCATAATTTTAATTAATACTAGATTTTAATTGGAGTTTCATGCATTTTAGTTTACTCAATTTGAAATTTTTCTGGAATTAATTATGATTTTTTAAAGTTTGGGTATTTAATGAATTATTAAAATTACTTAATTAAGGGTATTTTAGGGATTTTCATTCAAATGAAGTCCAAACCTCTTGAAATCATCTCTAAAGGTCAGGAATGACCTATGAAAGTCTTTCCAAGTGCTTGGAAAATTTTAGAAATTTTTAATAATTTTTAATTAATTAATTCAATTAAAAGGTGATTTTTAGTCAAAATTAAATTAGTGTCCAAATTAAGGTCCTATTAAAGGGATTTTAATTTTTTTTGGATTAAGGATTCAATTTTAAAGATTTTGATATATTATTTATTAGAATTTTATGAAATTATTGGGGTTCAATTAAAGGGTGAATTAGCGTTTATTAATTAGGTGACTTAAAGGGACCTAAAAAAATTCAAGAAAATTCTAGGGAGTTTGAGATATCACTAAGTTTAAATAGTTCATGTTTCGTGTCATTTGGAGGTGTATCCTAATCCTTAGAATTTCTCCGAGGTTTCTAGACGAGTCTTTAATTATTATTCTTAAGGTGTCACTAGGTTGAACGGGTTTAAATCAAGTGTCAATAACCAACCCTTGGGTTAATATAAGGAAAATGCAATACACAATTACTAGCCATGTCCTTAGAAGTAGAAGAACCTAAGCTAATTGCTCGTGCATCCTAAACATGCAAAGATTAAGTGATAATTAACATGACTAATGATATGATTAGTGAATAATTGGAGCCCAACTACTCATTAATCCTTCCCCATGAATTCTTTTCATATGTTTAACCTATGTTTGAAATTCCAAAGGATCTTTCAATTTAAAGATTTAAATATATATTTTAAATAAATTTTAAAATAAAATACTCAAAAATACCTTAAAATAGTTCTAAATTATTTTTGAGAGATCCACTCATCACTTTAAAATAATTCAAAATAAAATTTTAACTTTAAAAATATTTAATATAATATTTACTTAAATATTAATTAAATACTAAGGTAATTAAATAATAAAGACAACTTAAGTTTTCAATATCTAAAATTAATTTTGAATGAAAATACTTATATTCTAAAAACGTTAAATTATTAAACTAATTTTTAGGATTTAAATTGAATTTATCATGAATTTTTAAAGTTTAAGGTAGTTAAAAAGTATTTAAAAAATAATTTGAAAATAATTTATAAATTAAATTAAATTAAAATTTTAAAGATCTCTAAAATTTCAAAAAAATTTAAAAATAATAGTAATTTTTATAAAATTTAAAAATGTTTTAGTTTAACTTGATTAAATATGTAAATATTTAATTTATTAAAAAATACTTAAAATATAAATATCTCTTATATTAAACTTAATTTAAAATTAAAAATTTTAAGAAATAATTATCTCATTTAAAAATATTTATATTTTAATTATTTTAAAATAATTATTATTAATAAATATCATTTAAATATTTATGGTTTAATTAATTAAGATTTATTTAAAAAATAAATTTTTTTCTTAAATTAATTTAATTTTAAGTTAATATATTTAAAAGTAATAATTTAATTATTTAGAATATTTTAATGTGAAATTTTTAATTTTGAAGATATTTAATATAATATTTAATTAAATATTATTTAAATATTTAAAAATAAGTGTTTGTAAAATAATTTATAATATATAATATATTTTGAAATGTTTTAATTTAAAATTAAAGGTTATTAAATTCTAATAATTTTTATATATTATATGCATTTTTGGATTTAAAAATAAGTTTAAATATTTATTTAAAGTTTTGTGAATTTAAAAAGGAATTAAAAAATATTTTAAAACTAATTTTAATAAAATGGCTATGGGAATCCTTTATGGCAGGCCTTGATTGGCCCATTGCATCCTCGGGCAATCATTGGTAATGATTGTGGCGGCACGGGAATTAGTTCCTCCTACTTAACCACATCGGATGAGGTGCCATCCGATTATCTGTGGTTTTGAATCAATGGCCATGATCTCGTCGGACAGAATGACTAACAGCTAGATCAGATCCGCGATCAAATACATGCCATAGGACAGACATATCTAGACTATTGGTCATGCGATCAACAATCCAAATCTTATGCAGCTCCAAAGCTATGTAACTAGAACTAATCTATGAAAACATCTCATTCTCTTGATTGGATGGATTAAATCATACTGAATTTTAAACATAATATCTACACCCAAAGAGGATTTATGTGGGACCAAAATCGTAGTCTGATTTGCACTGTATGAAAAGTTATATTGAACTAAGTGTGCTAACCTAGGGTTTAGGATTTTACCTGATCCAATGAATTGATTCAGGAATTCTTGGATTTGTTGCACTTGTAGAATGTCCATGCTCCTTTTTGTAGAAGAAATTATATTCTTAAACACGCTAGATCTGTAGAAAATCACCTTGGAAGGAACTAAAGCTCGATTCGTTAGAGATCTCACCGCCAGAGAAGCTTTGACAATGAGTTTGTCTTGGGAGAGGTGGAGGGAGACTAGGGGAGCTCAATGGAACTAAGGCCCATGCTTGAGGAGGCTTGGGAAGGAATAATATGCAAGAAGCCTTAAGCTTCTATTTATAGTCTTATCCTTATGATGTATGGCTACAATCATTTATAAGGTTACTTAGGAGGGAATTAAGCCTCCTTGGCCAGGTTTTGGGTTTAGGGGAGGCTTGAATGGGTTTAAATGCTTAAGGGGGCATGGATTTGATCTAAATAGGTCAAGTTGACAAAATTAAGCTTTGGGTTGACCAAGCCAAGTGTTTACTAGGTCAACATGGTCAATCAAGTCCAAATTGGTGAGGGACTGAGCAAAAGAGGATTTGAAATTTTTTTAAACTCAAATGGAGGTGATTTGGGCTAGTTTGGTCAACCTAGGTTGACTTGGTCAACCAGGCTGATCCAGGACCTAGGTTTGGGTTCAACTGACTTGGTCTGACCTAGTGAACCCAATGGTAGTGGTCTTAGGGTCTGTCTTCTTCAATTTTTATGAAGTCAACCCCCCCTCTTTGACCCTTAGTTCAAGGAAAAGCAAGGTCAACAAATATACCCACAATAGAGGTGGCGATCAACTAGTGAACCATCATATTGGCGTTGACCTAATGTGATAAGGGAAGTAAGATAAGGAACACATGGAAGGATTACCAAAGAAATAAGGTAGGGAGATAATCTATCTGCTTTACCCTTTCGTAAGGGATAAATATAGAAGAAAAAAGATTAAGGGTCTCACATTCATCTAACAATATCGAAATAGTGAATGCAGACAACTCGATGTTCACCTGACCATATCAAAATAATGAAATAAAGAACAAAAAGGGGAAAGTAAACCAACTACCTGACCATATCAAAATAATAGTATAGAAGATGGAAAGATCCCGCATTCACCAACCATATTGAAATAGTGAACGGGGAGGGTGACTCAATACTCACTTGAACATATCGAAACATTGAATAAATAAATCAAAAAAATTTGATGTCTACCTTACCATATCGAAATAACAATATAATCAAGAAAATAGTATAAAATTTGCCTGATCATATCAAAATAGTGAATGTAGACTACTCGATGTTCACCAGACCATATCAAAATATTGAAATAAGGAGTGAAAGAAAGCTCAACCCCCGACCCCAAGGTATATAAAAGGGAGATGAAGAGGTAGTAAAGTATGCCTCCTAGTGACTATCTCGATCACACAATAAAAAAATGTTCAACATTTGCCTGATAATATCAAAATAGTAAATGTGAATGACTCAATACTTATCTGACCATATCGAAATAATGAGTAAGGAGTCAAAACGTCTAATGTCTACCTGACCATATCAAAATAACAAAGTAAAAGAGAAAAGTCACCTCAACAACAATCTGATGCCTACCTGCATAGGGATTTGAGGGAAATGGAAAATTAGATGAAAGAATTTGAGAGGAACATCTATCTAAGGAATCCTGAGCTAACATTTTAGTTACCATGTGGTAGAGGACAACTAATCATGACCACGAGTACCCAAATGCAGTGAAATTTCTTAGGCAATAATAAATTCATGAGAAGCGAGAGCATCAGACTAATGCGTTGATGGATAGCAGAAAGAGATACGCCATCAGTAGGGTGTGAGAGGGGCAATCTCATTTCAAGTGATGAACAACTGAACTTACGAGGACACACTCGCTATGAAGAAAAAAGCTATATTAAGGAAAAATAATCATTAAGGAATCACATTTGTACACTCATACTAGCTAATGGGACCCTATAAGAAGTGAGAGAAACATAAACACATCCAAGGAATCTCTCTGGAAGGCAAGAGTTGGGTCCCAATGAGAAAGTATCTCGCTAAAGAATTAGGTCAATAATCATAAAAAATTCATAGTTGCAACACACACACACCAATTGGTGGTACCTTTTGAGAGATGAAAGTAACACCAACACATCCATAGAACTACTATAGAAGCTAAGAGTAGGGTACGAATGAGAGAGTAGGTTGCCAAAAGAGAGCAGAAAAGGGAGGCTGACATTTCCTTAGAAAATTCAAGCTTGTGATGAAGTGATGTTGACATTTAGGACAAGATGTACCACATCACCAATGACGATAAAAAAAGATCCAAACTAAACAATTGTAGGGTCATCCCTGAAGTAATCACCGAGATGCTTCAAAGGAGAGGAAAAGGAAGAGAAGTTTGGGGGAACTTGAGCTCTTGGAAGTAAAATCAGGTTCCACCTTTGATAAGGGTAATCAATTTTGCTCAATTGAGAGCTTCCCTCTCTTTTATCAATATATATATATATATATATATATATATATATATATATATATATATATATATATATATATATATATATATATATATATAATTTTTATACTCATAGATTTGGATATCCCATACTGTACAATACGACCGTGTTCGTACATTACGATTAAAACAACTTTTCAAATTCAAAATTTTGCCTAATTTAATGGACGATAGGCTTTTTAATTATAACTGATAGTCCAGTACGATGTGGTGATTGTACTATATAATTAGTTATATTAAAAAAAGTTCCTAAAAATAAATATTTTAATTATTTTTTGTTATATTATATCATATATTATTATATAGATCATACAATATGATGTATAGAAAAATTAAAAAATTAAAATCATTTTTTGCTCCCATTGTATGTGTGCACAATCATCAATCTAACATACATAATTACAAGACTTGACTCAATAAATGAAAGTTATAGAATCATTTAATATAACCAATTCTACACAATCTTGAGTCTTGAATCTTCAAAGAGCGGTGCATGGTGTATCTAAAATATTATTCAACATACAAACAAATATACACTACAAATACTAGGAGAAGTAAAATATTAATAAATATTATTTCTTAGAATCTAAATCATAAACTCGGATGCCCGAGTTTCAATAATCTCTCCCTTTTTTATGATGGCAAATAATATTGTTAAATTTGTAAATTAAAAATATTATCTCCTAAACGCTTCTTTATTAAAAGAATTACATAAAAAATAGAAGAAAACACTTTTTTTTAATTTAAATTATATAAATAAAATAAAATATAAATACAACCAACTATAATACATTCTCCTCCTTTGACATTATAAAAAAGAAGATATAAAATAACACATAAAAATAACAACATAATGAAGAAACCAAAACATAAAATTTTTCTTGAAATATAATAAAAATTAAACACATAAAATAGATAAATAAACACATAAAATACATAAACAAAATACACAAACAAACCTTAACATACTTATACCTTATCATCTTGCTTATGTTTTGATATTCAGAAGCTAGGTCTGCTTAGGAGAATTTTTTAGTTTTATCTTTTCCCCATATTACAATCAGTTTATTCTTACTCTTTTCCCTTGTAGGACGATTTTTTAAGTTGGGACATTCAAATTTCAGATATCTGGGTTTCCTACATCAAAAGCAAATAATGTCAAAAAAAATTTAATATTTTTACCATTTTTACATTTTCTCTCCTTTTGTTGATGTTTATGCTTGAGCTTCAATAGACTTTCAAATTTATTTGTTATCAATGCTATCTCCTTGCTCTCATCGTCTACTAAGCCACATTCATCTATGCCTTTGGCTTTTAGCACTATAGTCATCTCATCACTTGTATCCAAAAGTTTTTTACTCACACTTTGCTCGTAGGCAATGAATGAGCCTATTAGATTATCTATAGAATAAGTATTTAAATCTTTTGATTTACATATAGCCATGACTTTGGCATCAAATTTATCAAGTAGAGAATATAGATTTTTGTTAACCTTTTCAATGTTTTAAAATTCTCTACCTAAAGTATGCAATATTGTCACAATACGATTAAACCTCTTATAAATGTCTAAGATAGTCTAATAAGGTTTCATGCAAAAAAATTTATAATCATGTATTAAAATATTCAACTTAGATTACTTGACTTCACTAGTAACTTTGTATATAGTGCATAATCTTTCAAAAAAAATTTCCCCTGAAGTACATGTAAAGATTCTCATGCAATCTTTAGAATTTAATGCACGGAAAAAACAATTCAAGCATTTAATATTTAGTTGAGCATTGTTTTGCTTTATTCTACTCCATTAAATAAAAAGAATATCATTTTTAACTCCATCTATAATATGTGATGGTAACAGTTTGAAGCATATGCCATAATCAATAATCAACTGATTGCAAGAAAATAAACATGCAAATTTTTGAAAAATCAAAAGAAACATTTTTCAAATATAAGTGGTCGCGTGATTGAATAGCCTTCCACAATATTACGATTTCTAATATATACCATGATAAATTTTTTAAGATTTTCTAAAACACTATTTTTGAAACCCTGCTCTAATACAAATTGAAAGTACGAGATGCGCTAAGAGAGGGGTGAATTATATATTTAAAAACTTCTTCAATGAAAAGAAATATCTTTTTATAACTTGATGCAAAAGTGAATTACATTCATAATAAAAAGATAGATTATCAATTTCATCAATGCAGTTAATTATAATAAAAATAAATACATAAATAAAGTGTGAAAATAATAAAGGAAAGAACACACCACATTTTTAGTGGTTCGATTAAACCTTGACCTATGTCCACTCCCCGGAAAAATAAAGTGTGAAAATAATAAATGAAAGAATACACCACATATCATAAGATCGTCAAGTACGATGTGTAGAATTTGAACTGTTAGTTCTATATGATCACCAGTTAGTACTGTACGAATAGTTCAATTTGTCTATTCGTACTATATGATGTCCAGTTAGTACTATATGAACAGTTCAATAAAAATGCAGTATGATCACCAGTTAGTACTATACAAAATAGTTCAATTTATCTATTTGTACTGTATGATGTCCAGCTAGTTTTGTACGAATAGTTTAATAAAAATGCAGTATGATCATAAGTTAGTACTGTATGAATAAGTTAATTTGCCTGTTTGTATTGTACGATGTCTAGTTAGTACTGTACAAATAGTTCAATAAAAATGTAGTTCATCTAGGATGAAGCATGGGATGGCCAAAATAGTCTGTATTATTTGTACATTATGATCCAATTCATATAGTACAATCAAAATATCAAAATTAAGCCATTTTGATTAACTAATCACAGGATTAAATTAGGCAATATTTTAAACATCATACAATATGATCATGTTCGTATAATACGATTAGAATAACTTCTCAAATTCAAATTTAGTCTAATTTAATGGACGGCGGGCTTTCTAATTATAATAGATCGTACAATATGATTAATTATATTTTAAAAATATTTTTTCCTAAAAATTAAAATATTTTTATTAATTTCTATTAGATCATATCATATAGTATAATGTATATAAAAATTAAAATACTTAAAATTATTTTTTGCTCCCCCTCTGTGTGTGTAGGATCACCAATCTAACATAATTATAAGACTTGAATCAAGAAATGAAAGATACAGACTCATTTAATATAACCAATTCTACATAATCTAGAATCTTGAATCTTCAAAGAATGGTGTATGGTGTACCTGAAATATTCATCGACACATAAATAAATATGCACTACAAATACTAGGGGAATTAAAGGATTAATCAATATTATTTGTTAGCATTAAAATTATAAATTCGAAAGCCCAAGTTGTAATAAATTACAGCATAATTGATGTATGAATGAAATAAATATTAGGATAGTGGATCAAAATTACTATTCCTAACTAACATAGGTTGGTATGGACCTAGTATCATATTCCCTAAGGGATCTTAGTTAATGATTTTTATATCCCAGACCACATTTAACTCATACGAATGAACTAGGAAGCACCACTATCATAATAAAACTGGTAGGAGAAAGAAATTCATATAGGGATAGTGGGTCCACATCACCACACCTGACTAACATAAGTTAGGTATAGACCCAGTATCATATCTCATAAGGGGTTTGATTTTGTGGTTTTGATATCCTAGATCACACTTGGGAGTGACAAGCAAAATTGGACTGCTAAAGCTTATGGTGAAGTCAAAGACATATGAATTCCACAAGTTTATTTCGAGCTAAGAAAACCATAAAGCTTGAATTTACATGAATCATATGGTTTACATCTGAGAAATAATAAAAATTAAAGAAAATAATACATATTAGTTTTGATAACCCAGACAATACTTGGGGTGACATGTGAAATTGGGACGGACCATCCCTTATAAAGGGGAAGACAAGTTGAAGGTTCTATGCGATAGCACCAAGGTGATTAGTGTACATAGACATAAGCATAAACATTCCTATGACATATTAACATATCACCCTTAAGGATAGCCTTATATTTTTTGTAGAAAATATCATGTGATAGAGGATAAATCATTGTGGCCATATAAACTATCAAAAAGTAAAAGGAATCCCTTTGGTTGGACCCTATATAGAGGGACATTTACAGGCGGTAGGAAAGCTCCACTTGCAATATGCGGAACTCAAGCATAGTACTTTTTCAAGTATTGCCCATTGATGACATCCATAGAGTGAACAACATTTGCATTAATGAGTAGGTAAGCACCACTTTCATAGACTTGCTTTACGTTGAAGGGACCTTCCCAAATAGTGAAAGTTTGTTAGGGATGTTCTTATGAACTATCCAAAGGCTAACCAAGCGGGGGAGTGAATTAGTATTTAAAAAAATCTTTGAATAAAAAACACAAACTCAAACTAAACCAAAATTCACAATAAAGAAATTTAAAGTGCAGAAATTAAATGCGGAAAAAGAAGATATAAAGAATATAGAAATTTATAGTGGTTCGATCAACTCAACCTACGTCCACTCTCAAGAGGCACCCTCTGAGTATTGCACTAAACTCAGTGACTCTCCTTTTGCTCCCACAGCAAGGCAGAGATGCCTTTACAAAACCTCCTTTCCGCTAACACCGGTGAGCTAGAGAACCCGACTTCTTTTGCTTCCTCCTGAAGCAGGCAGAGAACCTTGATCAATTATTGAAGTGGATCTCTCTCTAACCTTCAAGAACAAGAGACGAAGATCGGACAAGATGACTTGGATCCTTTCTTGGAGCAACCTTTATGAAACCCCTCACAAACTCCCCCTCATAAGATCCTCTCTCTCTCTCTCTCTCTCTCTCTCTCTCTCTTTCTCTCTCTCTCTCTCTCTCTCCCTCTCCTCCAGGCTCTCTGTGTTCAAGATAGCAGCAAAAGATGATCTCTTGGGTAGAGCAAGTGGTCTTAAATAGAAGAGATTTAGAATAGATCTTAATTACAACAAACTGATATTATTATCCAGGATGATATAAATATCATCCTGTATGATCAATATAAATTAAGCTCAATCAGGCAGAGCAATTTGGGATAATTAGAAGGTTTTTATTAATATTATCTAGCATGATAGGATATCATTATATATGATTAGTATAAGTTATTAAATATCATCTAGAACATCACCCTAAAAGTATGTCTGGATGATGGAAAAATGTCCTAATCGTCCAGGCCGATCTCGCGATCATCCCGAACGATTAGTTTAATTCAGTGTATATCATCAAGAGCATTACCCTGAATAGAAGCTGGCCAATATTTGATCATCTAAGAATAACTAAGATTTTTTAACTGCTCATCACGGACGATCCTAAGATCGTCTATGACGATATGATCGAGCAATCAAACCTTAATTAGTTTCCTTAATTACAAAATTAATTTAGGCATAATTATACTACATCATCTAGGAAGATGTCCTAGAAGATGTCCAAAAATAAAAGCTACCTAAATAGATCTAGCAGCTGATTCTTTCTTATATGAACTTATTATCCTGGTCAATATGAATATCATTTAGGACGATATGCTTAATGATGACTACCTTAACCAGGATGCCCTAATTAGGATTTTTTTAACAGATCATCTAGGCTGATATATGGATCGTCTTGGACGATGTGACAAAAAATAGTCAGAAATTTTCTCCAAAGTGTGTGTGTGCAAGGTTATTTAGCATCAGGAACTACTTTGTTTATAATTAACTCAAGAAAAGAAAAAAATAACAAATTAACTCATACCTAGCCTATCTAATCTTGAGCTGGTTCAAATTATAGTTTTGATCTTGTGGATCTGAAATATTAGTAGGCAAGGCAGTCGTAGAGAAGCAAAAGTGTTTGCTATCATCAAAATTCTATTTCCTAAAATTAGATTCATAACAATCTCCTCCTTTTTGATGATGGCAAACACAAAAATAATTCAAATAGTTCAAATCATTTTAATGGAAATAGTGTGAAGAAACAAACATTTTACTATCCAATATAAAACACATTAGAATAAATAATACAACTACTCCCCCTTTGACATCACAAAAAAGAATGAGAGAAACTAGAAAAGAAATAAAGTAGAGACTACCAAATATAATCAAACTACAACAAGAAAAAAGAAATGACACTATAAAAATAAATTAAAAGAAGGACAACCCCTAATAATCTGAAGGAGGAGGTGGTGGTGGTGGTGGTGGCTACTGAGAGTAACTAGAAAGAGTTACAAACTGCTCTCCAAACTAGGCTATATCCTAGTCGTGTTGGTGCTACTGCAGAGCTATATAAGAGTCAAAGCGAACTGAAGCAGAAGAGTCAAAACAACCGTCTGATAAAATTCCAAGAGTGAATTGAACAGAACATCCAAGATGATATTAATATCGTCTAGGATGATGTGACAAAAAGTTTCAAATCAGAGGATGAATGGAGATGATTAGAGAAGGTCCAAAAACATGAAAATCAACTTAACAAGAATAAAAATAAAATATGAAAAAGATAAAATATCAAATAGAACAAAAGAAAAATATTTTTTTTTAACCAAAGCTTGAATATGATAAATTCTTCATGTGATTGAATTAAAAAATTTTTAAGAATCAATGAGTTAACATCATCAAAATCTGGAAAAAAATGGTAGAACAACTAATCTTGTTAGCCCTAACTCAGACTTCTCCCAGGGGAAACTATCTTTTGAAAATAAGGATCTAAACCGAAAAAATCAATTGGATAAGAAAAAATAATTAGTTACGATCATGAATTCTAAAATCAAGCCTTTAAAAAATATCAAGTGACGCATGAATTCTTCTAAGATTTAAAATTTTTAAAGAGAAGAAGCTTGCTTTTGGTGGATTATATATATATATATATATATATATATATATATATATATATATATATATATATATATATATATATATATATATATATATATATATATATATATATATATATTCAATTTATCATGATTGCGCATCTTTTGATTTTGGCATCATTAACTACTTTTTTTTCATTTATTTTTTACAAGCTAGATCATATGATAAATGTAACGATAAGATTATAAAAAATTTGAAGGTAGAATAAAGACTTTGAACATTATATATATAAGATAGATTACTGTAGTAAGTTTAAAATATCTTAATTGCAAAGTCTAGTTGTTAATTTGAGATAGATTTTTGTTTAAAAAAAATTACACTGCTAAAGAAGTTAGAGAGAAGGAAATAATCAACGGTGTTTCATCCTTTAACTGATTTAGAGATATCAAACATTGACTATAATTTTTCAAAAACAAAAATGAGGCATAAGATGTTAATTCAGTAGTGATTAATGAAAAAATAAAACAACAAAGAAAATTAAATCAACATAAGTCAAATAGATGAAAAGTATAATAAAACCAAGCAAGAAAAAAACTACAAAAAGAAAATAACAAACAATAGATAAAATAATAGAAATCAGTAAGAATCAAGTTTATGCATTTATGTTAATTACACCCATTATGTTCCTTAAAGTGCTGAATGTGTCGAAGGCTATTGGTTTAGTAAAGATGTCAGCTAGTTGATTCTTAGTTGCCACATGGAGTAACTCAATGTCTCCTTTAGTCACATAATCTCTAATAAAGTGATGCCTTATGTCTATGTGTTTAGTCCTTGATTGTTGGATAGGATTCTTAGAAATGTATATGACACTAGTGTTATCACAAAGGATCAAAATTGTGCCTACAGGTAATCCTAAATCTAGAACTTACTACAACCAAGGGACTTGGGCCACACAGCTCCCTAAAGCATTGTACTCAATTTTAATAGTGGAAAGTGCAATAGAGTTTTGCTTTCTACTGGACTAGGAGACTAAAGACTATCTTATAAATTGGTAAGTTCTAGAAGTGCTCTTTTTATCCACTTTATATCCTATAAAATTAGAATCAGAATATCCAATAATCTCAAAAAACGTTTTGTGCATAGGATACCAGATTCCTAAGTTTTGGGTCCCTAAGAGATATCTATAAATTCTCTTAACTACAATCAGGTGGGATTCTTTAGGATCAGCTTGAAACCTAATATAGAGATAAATATTAAACATTGTATCAGGTCTTCTAGCAGTCAGGTAAAGTAAAGATCCAATCATCCCTCTTTATTTCTTTTGGTCAACAAATTTTCCATTTGAGTCCTTATCCAACTGAACACTGGAGGTCATGGGAGTATTAATTGGCTTGGCTTTATCCATTTCATACTTCTTCAAGATATCATTTATAAACTTTGATTGATTTAGAAATGTTTCATCATCCAGTTGTCTTATGCTAAACCCCAAACAGTAGGACAACTCTCATATCATACTCATCTCAAATTTCCTACTCATTATTTTAGAAAAATCATCACATAGCCTTTTATTAGAAAATCTAAAAAGTATATCATCTACATAGATCTGAACAATGAGTAATTTATCTCCTACTTTCCTTAGAAGAAGGATGGTGTCAACACTCCCCTTAATAAACTCCCTCTATAGTGAAAATGTGCTAAGCCTCTCATACCAAGCTTTGGGTGTCTGCTTTAATCTATATAAGACCTTTTTTTAATTTAAAAATATGATTTGGAAATTATGAACTCTCAAAACTAGGGGTTACTCTACAAATACATCCTCTTTTATGACCCTATTTAAAAATACACTCTTAACGTCCATTTGAAAAAGCTTAAATCCCTTATAACAGCTAAAGGCTAGTAGCACTCTAATGGCTTCCAATTTAGCTGCAGGGGAAAAGGTCTCCTTAAAATCAACCCCTTCTATTTGGTTGTACCCCTTAGTCACCAATCTTTCCTTATTCCTAACCACCTCACTAGAATCATTCATTTTATTTTTAAAGCCACATTTGGTTCTTACTACACTTAGTCCATTTGGTCTTTCTACAAGCTCACAAATATCATTCCTAACAAATTGGTTTAATTGCTCTTGCATGGCTAAGATTTAAAACTCATCATAAAGGGCTTGATTGATGTTGGTGGGTTTAATCATTGAGATAAAGGCAGAGTAGTTCACTTCCTTCCTAAGTCCATGCTTAGTCCTAACACCTTTAGAAGGTTCTCTTATGATCAATTCTTTAGGATGACTTAAAGAATATCTACAATCTCTAGGCAATGTGTGTATAGGTTCCCTTTCATCCAAATTTGCAATTTTTACACCTTGGGTATTCTCACTTACTCCTTTAATGTTTTGGGGCTCTACCTTCTTCTCCAAATTTTCAACTCCTTGGGTAATCTCTCCAACTTCATCTTCATCCTCAACTCTAGATTTCTTAGGATCAGATTCATTAAATATTACATGAGTAGTCTCCTCCACCACCAAAGTCCTCTTATTGAACACCCTAAAGGATTTTCCCACACTTTAATATCCTAAGAACACTCATTCATCAAATTTTGGGTCAAATTTTCCTAAGTGTGACTTCTCATTATTAAGAATGAAAACCTTGCAACCAAAGATATGAAGGGGGGAAATGTTAGGTGTCCTACCCTTAAGGATCTCATAGGGTGTCTTATCAAGTTTAGCTCTAACATTTACCTTATTCGTCACATAATAAGCTGTTTTTACTGTTTCAGCCCAAAAGTACTTTGGAAGTGAATACTCAACAAGCATGGCTCTAATGGCTTCAATTAAGGTCTGGTTCTTTCTTTTAGCAACCCCATTCTGCTGATGGGCTCCTAGGAGATGAGAAGTTGTAACTAATCCCCTTATCCTCACAGAAGTCTCAAATCCCTCATTTCAAACTCGCCCCCATGGTCACTATGGATGGTCAAAATCTCACAACCTAGCTTTTTCTGAATCCAAGTGAAGAAGGATTTAAACTCATCAAAAGACTAATTCTTATGTGGTAGAAATCTAATCTAAGTAAACCTCGAGTAGTCATTGACAATCACAAATCTATAGACTTTTCCCCCTAAGCTGGTAGTGCTAATGGGTCCAAACAAATCCATATGAAGGACTTCTAAAGGACTAAAGGTATTAATGTGACTAAAGGTATTAATGTCCTTAATAGAGTGAAAAGAGAATTGGACTTGCTTTCCTAGTTAGCAGACATCACAAAGGTGGTCTTTAGAGAATTTAAGCTTGGGGACACCTTTAATTAGGTATTTCTGAGTCACTCTCCTAAGGGTTTTCATACTAGCATGACATAACCTCCTATACCACAACCATGAATCATCAGCAACAATTTTTAAGCAAAAAGAAGTAGCAGATTCAATATTGTTTAAGTCAAGCATGTAAACATTATTGATCTACTTTCTCTGCAAAATAGTGTTGTTATTTAAGCTTATAATGTAGGTATTTGCTAAGAATTTTATGATGAAGCCCTTATCACAAAGTTGACTAATGCTGAGCAAGTTATGTTTAAGTCCATCTACAAGTAAAATATTTTCAATCAAAAGGTTTTTGGAATTTTTTATTATACCTACGCCCACCACTTTCCTAGTGGTGCTGTCTCCAAGAGTAACCTTGCCTCCATCCCTGGCCTCTAGCAAAATGAATTAGTTAGCATCTCCAATCATGTGTCGTAAGCATCTACTGTCCAGTGACCACACACTCTCATGAGGCCTTTAGTGAGAGCAAGCCTATAAAATCATCAAATGTTAAATTTAGAAACCCTAACATGTTTGGGTCCCTTCTTATGGAAAGAAGAATGTAATGCATGTATGTTATGCTGTGAATCATATAACTTGGGTCTCCACACCTAATATGTACTAAAATGAATTGTGCAAGTGTGTGAAATGTGTCCTATCATGCCACATAAAAAATATATAACACCAGAAATAGGATTTACTAATCTATTCAGGTGGTGATGCTTCCTTTTAAAGTTATGTAATGTATGCAATGTTGGTTTGTTATTTTCAAAAGCATTGAGATTTTCAAATTTCTTAAACACTTTTTCTAACTCAGCATGTGATGACTTCAAGGAATCATGTGATTCAGATAATTCAATATGTTTTTTTTTTTAAATGCATCAAATTTATCAAGTAGTGACATGTGATTGATATCGATTGTAGAGTGATCTTTAAGTAAAATTTCAAGTTCTTTTTGCAAATTTAAAAACTCTAATTTTAAACTAGCATGTGATTTCTTAAGTTTCCTATATGATGCATGAATTTATTTAGAAACTTTAAGTAGTTGCTTGTAGGTTAGTTCACATACCTCTTCTTGGTCACTTTGACCAAGATGATTGTCAGCCATCAAGCACAAGTTTGTTGTCTCCTCTTCTGCTTCTATCTTAAAGGAGTTTGATGTAGAATCCACCCAGAATGCCTTTTGGAACCTCTTCTTATCCTTTTTGAACTTGGATTTCTCTTCACCCTTCTCCTTTCTTGAGCGAACTTTAAGTGTAGGACAATCAGTTTTAACGTGTCCTAGCTTCCTACATTCAAAATAGATCATATCATTAGAATTCTTAAAATTTTTGCTACCCTTACTTTTATTTCACTTCTGATGGTTCTTATGCTTCTTCTTTAGAAAGCTTTTGAATTGCCTTTTAATTAAGACAACATAATTGCTTTCATATCTGAAAGAGTCAATGTCCGTGTCGTTGGCCTTCAACGCCACAGTTTTCTCCTTCTTTTTCTCACCTGCATCAAGGTTTCTTTGATTAACACCTTACTCATAATAAATGAGTGATCCAAGTAAGTTATCAATCGAATAGGAATTCAAATCTTTAGATTCAAAAATTACAATAATTTTAGCATAAAAGGAAGAAGGCAAATATCTCAAAATTTTATTAACCTTTTCATAATTTATGAGTTCTCTTTCTAAAGCATGCAGTGAGATGACAATTTGAGTAAATCTAGTATACATGTTAGAAATCGATTCATTAGGTTTCATACAAAAAAGTTCATAGTTATGTAATAAAATATTCATCCTTGATTGTTTGACTTCTTTGGTTCCTTCATAAGTGATACATAATTTATCCCAAATTTTTTTACCAGTAGCATAAGTTGAAATAAGCATATAATCTTTAGATTTTAAAGCACAGAAAAAATAGTTCAAACATTTCACATTAAGTTGTACTAAATCCCTATCATCAAGAGTCCATTCAGTGAAAGGAAGTGGAATAGTTACGCCATTAAGTTTACCAGTCGGAGGTGTATAACCATCTTTAACAAGCATTCATATGCGATAGTCAATCGATTATAAAAACATAGATATGTGAGTTTTCCAAAAATTAAAAGGAATATTATCTAACCAAGGTGGACGGGTAATAGAATACCCTTCCTTAGTATTACAGTTACCGGAGTTAGTCATGGATTGAAATTAAAAGTTTTCAAAAACTTAATTTTATAAATCCCGCTCTGATACCACTTGAAAGTTTGTTAGGAATGTTAAGCCCTTATGAGCTAGCCCAAGACTAACCAAGAGGTGGGGGTGAATTGGTATTTTAAAAAATCTTTGAATTAAAAACACAAACTCAAACTAAACCAAAATTCACCAGGAAGAAATTTAAAGTGCGGAAATTAAATGCGAAAAAAACCAGTAATAAAGAACTTAGAAATTTATAGTGGTCCGATCAACTCGACCAACGTCCACTCCCCAAAGACGCCCTTCGAGTATTGCACTAAACTCAGTGACTCTCCTTTTGCTTCCATAGCAAGGTGGAGAAGCCTTTACAAAACCTCCTTTTCACTGATACTAGTGAGGCAGAGAACCCAACTCCTTTTGCTTCCTCCTAAAGCAGATAGAGAACCTTGATCGATTGATGAAGTGGACCTCTCTTGAACCTCCAAGAATAAGGGACAATGATTGGAGAAGATGACTTGGATCCTTGCTTGGAACAACCTTTGCGAAACCCCTCACAAACTCCCCCTAACAAGATCCTCTCTCTCTCTCTCCCCTTCTATCCCTCTCCTCTAGGCTCTCTCAAGTCAAGATAGCATCAAAAGATGATCTCTTGGGTAGACAAGTTATCTTAAATAGAAGAGCTTCATAATATCTCTTAATTGCAATAAACCGACATTTTTATCCAGGATGATATAAATATCAGCCTGTACGATCAGTATAAATTAAACTTAATCAATCAGGACGATTTGGGATGATTAGAAGGTTTTTTTTCATATCGTCCAGAATAATAGGATATCGTCCTGTATGATTAGTACAAGTCGTTGAATATTATCCAGAACATCGCCCTGAAAGGATGTCTAGATTATGGAAAAATGACCTGATTATCCAGGCCGATCTCACGATCATCCTGGACGATTAGTTCAATTCAGTGCATAAGCATTACCTTGAACAGAAGCTGGCTAATATTTGATCATCTAGGAATAACTAAGGCTTTTGAATTGATCATCCTGATCGATCCTGAAATCATCCAGGATGATATGATCAAGCAATCAAAACTTTATTGCTTTCCTTAATTACCAGATTAATTTAGGCATAATTATACTATATCATAGAGGATGATGTTCTGGACGATGTCTAAAATTAAAAGCTACCTAAATAGATATGGTGGCTGATTCTTTTTTATTTGAGCCTATCGTTGCGGCCGATTCGAATATTCTTCAGGATGATGCGCTTAATGATTGGCTGCCTTAACTAGGAGGCCCTAATTTGGTTTTTTGTTTTTAATTAGTCATCTAGGCTGATATATGGATCGTCCCAGATGATGTGACCAAAAATATTAAACTCTAAAAATAGTCAAAAAAATTCTCCCATATGTGTATGTGTAAGATTACTTAGCATTAGGAACCACTTTGTTTACAATTGACTCAAGAAAAACTAAAAGATTATAAACTGACTCAAACCTAGTCTACCCAATCTTGAGCTGGTTCAAATTGTAGTTTTGATCTTGTTGAACTGAAATGTTAGTAGGCAAGGTAGTCATAGAAAAATAGAAGTGCTTGCTATCATTAAAATTATATTCCCTAAAATAGATTCATAATAAATAGTCTTAATCTTACCACTTTGGTGACAACATGAAATGATAGGCCTATGCAAGAGAAGAACTAAGTTGCTAACTTGAAAAGTACAGTGTTGAATAAGGTGATTATGTGACTGGGCCATATAGGCTTATTATAGCTTGAGGTTTTGATGAGCTTGTAGATGAAGCTCTTCTAAACTATTGAGTTGTTCCAACTATAGTCGGGCATTATCTTTATGGGAAAAATTGTTGCTAACTGCCACACACAATGAGGGGAGCTCGATCTCAAGTGGGAGGATGACTTCGACCCTAAAGGCAAAAGCATATGGGATAGACTGAGTAGGAGTATGATATCTAGTCCTATAAGCCCATAATGCTTTAGGTAACTTATCATGCCACTCTCGCTTATTTGTTGCTAGAATTTTTCTTATCAATTACACAAGAGTTTTATTAAATTTCTCCACCAAACCATTGGTTTTAGGGTTGATGTTATAGCGGTGGGCGAATTTAACAACCTTGGTGCTTCTAAATGATGGACCGTTATCAGATATTATATGACGTGTAACATCAAAGCAATAAATAATGTGATCAAGAAAGAAGCGTATCATATCCTCTGATTTGACTTCCTTAAGTGGGATAGCTTCTGCCCACTTAGAGAAGTAATCGGTTGAAGCCAAAATAAACCTATGACCCTTAGAGGAAGGAGGGCCAATAGGACCCACTATATCCATAACCCAACCTTCAAATGGCCAAGATGACATAGTAAGGTATAATTGATTAAGGGATTGGTGAATTACTGTGTCATCAATCTAGCACTGGTGGTACTTTCTAGCGTGCCCTATACAATCATGGATCATGGTAGGCTAATAGTAACTATAGCATTTAATTTTGTTCATCATCTTTGGTCCAGATCGATGGGCACCATATAGCCCTCATGTATCTTGACCATGACCTTATGAGCCTTCTTGTTGTAATGCAACACAACCACATTTGGTCAAAAGAGCATCAATATAATATGTCATTTATATAAACAAATGATAAGGATCTCTTTTTAATCTCAATAGTAAGAGATCGATCATCAGGGAGCCGACCATGTTTCAAATACACAATAAAGGAGACTCTCCAAACTAAATCTTCATCAATAGTAAAGACTATAAGGGTTTGATCATCATAAGATAGGTTTGTGAGGCACATGTCTTGATGATACTAGATAATAATAGACACTAGGTTTCTAATTAGGTCAGTCAATTTGTTAGCTAGTTTGTCTTAGCCAATGTCACTTAAAGAATCAAATATAAGAGCTTCATTTCCTTGTTGTGATAGGGTAAGATCTTAGGTTTAAGCTCTTTAAAGACTCCAACTACTTGATTGATGATTAGTTGGGAGTCTCCGAAGATCTTCACCCACATAATCTTCATCTGAATGACCAAATCAACTCCTAAAATAATAGCTTCGTAATCAACTTCATTATTAGTATGAGGTTCTTAAAGACTGTAGGTATACCAAAGGGTATGGCCTTCATGAAATATAAAAATAAGGCCTAAAACTACCATAAGTATGGGAGTTCCATTTGAATATAAGGATTTAATAGAGGACACCCTATCAAAGTAAAACTCCTAAGTAGGAACTCCTATTCTTACATACTCATGATTAGTTCATGAAGTAATTCATCATTGAGTGGAGAGTATGTAGGATCAGATGAATAATAAGAAAGTCATTTAGAGACTATCCTTTGATGGCCCGCTGAGCGACAAAAAATAATATCAAATTATAATAGGATTATAGAACAATGTGCTTGATAACTTGAGAGTGTTAGACAGGTCTTCAAATATTATAAGGGGTTGACTTGAGAAATCAAGTTAACCTTATGTAAAAGCATGTAGTGTCTAAGCTTCTACACTGCAAAGATCGAGGCCAAACACTACTTTTCTAATGCCGGGTATTTTAGCTCTGTAGGTACCAACCGTCTGCTAAGGTAATACAAGGTAGTTTGCTTGCCTTCATCATTCTCTTGAGCTAAAAGTGCACCCACAAATTCATCCAGGGTCGTAGTGTAGAGAATTAATGGCCTCTCTAGGATGAGTGTAGCTAACATAGGGGAATTCACCAGTTAACGCTTTATACTCTCAAAGGCCTCTTGATAACATTCATCCCAACGAAACCAAGCATTCTTCTTCATGAGGGAAGTGAAGGGGTGACAACTAGGAGAAATATTGGAGATAAATCTTTGCCAGAAAGCAAATTTTCTTAAAACTACCTCAACTAGGTAAGACTCTTAGGGGGTTTTAATTTCACTATAGCATTGATCATAAAAACATTAATCTTAATACCACAGCAGCGAACTATAAATCTTAAGAACTTTCCTGCATTAACACAAAATGCGCATTTCAAAGGGTTCATCCTTAAATCACACTTGCGTAGGTGATAAAAAATAATTCGTAGATCTCGAAGGTGATCTCCACAGACTTTGCTTTTGACCACAAGATCATCCACATAGCGTTTAACTTGCTCTTGTATAATCTCATCACAAATAATAATCATGGCATGCTGATAGATGGCCCCGATATTCTTGAGACCAAAGGGCATCACCTTGTAATAAAATATGCCTATAGGTGTATGGAAGGCAGTGAACTTCTCTTCAAGAGCCATCTTTATCTGATTATTACTAGATAAACCATCCATGAAGGAGAATATGCTATGGGATGAGGAGATATCCACCATAAGCTCAGGGATAGGAAGAGGGAAATCATCTTATGACATACCTTATTCAAATCACGAAAGTCAATACAGACATGAATCTGTCTGCTCTTCTTCAAGATTGGAATGACATTGGTGAGCCAAGTAGGATACTTCTTTTCATGAATAAATATAGCTAATATAAGTTTTTAGTTTCAATGATCACATGTTGTTCAATTTCCAACCTCATCCTCAAGTTAACTGTTTAATAGGAACTATATGAGGCTTGATAGCGAACTTTTGGACTACTACTTCTTTATTTAGACCAGGCATCTCAGTGTAATTCTAGGCAAAGTAATCTCCAAACTCTGATAGTAGTTTGATGTACTTTTGAGCCTCTCAGTCAGACAATAATGCACTATAAAAAATAGGCCTAGAATCTAATTTAGTGCCCATGTTAACCTCACATAATTCATCTATGGCAGAGTGGTAACATCTTCAAACTCATGTGGAGCATTAAGGACCCTATCCTCAACATCGCCAGGTTATCCTCAACAGCAAGGAAAATAAATAAATATGAGTGAGAGACAACACGAATGTTAGCATGAGCAAATTAATCTTTCTTAATATAATACAATCCTTTCTGTGTTTGAGGTAGATCATTTTTCTAAATACAAGCTTGCTTTAGAGCTTGTTCATCAAATCAAGTCAAAGGAAAGACACCCCACTCAATACAACCTTCTATAAAAAGGGGAAAAGTAAAAAGGGACATATGTAACCTTATTATCCATAACAGTCTCCGTAAGACCTTGACTCTTAGGACCCAATGAGGCACCTATATTATGGGATAATAAGGTATATTTGCTTGACCGTGGTGGCACAAAGAATTTGTGCAGTATAGGCATAGAGCAATTATTAGTTTGTAATGAAATACTAACACTAGGGGATGGAGTGACAGAAGATTGTTGATGAGATTCCTCAACTTTTATTCCACACATTTGATGTGAATGAGATTATTTACTAGTAGTCTAATGTTGGATGTCTACTTCCTCGTTTGAGCTATAATCAATAATTAAGCCACCCTCAGATATCATGTACCTATGAAAGGTAAGGATCGAAATATAATCAGTGAAACCATGGGCTGGTGAGGGAACTGAACAATGAGGAACATCAATCATCTCATCATCAGAGGAATCAAACTCAACTATTAAAGAGGAAGTGTAAAGATGCGAGGGAGGAGGAATTCAAGTGTCAAAGTTTCTCGCAGGGCAAGCTGACTTTCTACCTCTACCTCTACCTCTACCCCGCCATCCCCTACCTCTACTATGGGAAACTTCGTGCCCAACTACAAAATGAAAAGAATATCCAATAGGATCTATGGCGAAAACACCTTCCTCAATGCTAACCTGTGATGGAACCTGTACTAGTGGTTGTATATGACCCTGTGCAAGTGACTGCGTAGGACCCTATATAATGCTAGTATATATCATTGGTGACTAGGCAATAGGTGGTCTATAAGCCTTTCAAGGTATGTAATACTTGGTATCATCATAAATGGATACCTCGTGCATGGAAAAAGGCTGAGTATCCCCAAGAATAGAATACTCCATATCATTCCTCGTATAATTTATACATTGGCACAAGGTAGATGGCACCATTCCATATTCATAAATCCAAGGCCTTCTTAATAAAGCCTTGTATGAGGTATCTATTTTAATGAAATGAAACATTACCTCAGTCAGGAGAACTCCAAATTTCAAAGGTAGGGTGATAGACCTTAGAGCATACTGTCCTTAGTCATTAAAGCCTTTCAACATAATCTTATTAGAGGTAAGCTTCAAATGATCGAGGGAGAAACTCTTTAAAGTTTCATAACTCAAGATATTGACTGAAGCTCCCTGGCCAATGAGAACCCTGTTCAACTCATAACCATTGACTTCAATGATAACATACAAGGGATGATTGTGCTCGAAAGTCCCTAATAGAATATCTCGATATAAAAAGGTAATACATGGAATCTCTCTTAAATATCATGCATCCCCAATAGATTTAGAAGCAAAGAAAGCTTGATAAGATTCTATCTCGAAACTAATCAACTTTATCAAGAATTTTTGAAAAGTTTATATACTAAAACTCTTCAAGTAAGGAGCAATAAAACCATATATATTTTTCAACAAAATCTCAACTATATGTTACTCCTGCAATTGAGGCTCATACTAAACATTGAGGCTTCTCCATTTGACTATATATTCTGGTAAGATATCATGGTGATGCGGTCTAGCTTCAACTAACTAAATTATGACTCTGTGTTTGACACTTATGAGCCTCTAAATAAACAACTGATGAAGATCTATGAAGATACGTACTTAATCATTGGGGAGATCAGCATACTAAGAAAATGCCACCTCAACTAAGCTGCTGATAAACAACCTTAATATTAATGCATCATTCCCTTATATGTTATAATATATAACATGATATTGAGTCACATGCTGCCTTGGGTTTCTAAACTCATCAAAAACTCTGAAATGTGGAGGGACTAAACTCAGGGGTAAGGCTCATGTTCGTACTCTACTGGGTAAAGATGCCGTCTACTAACTACCTCTCCACACTTACTATAAGAAATGGCCTGCTCGACCTTCTATGCAATCAAATCCTGAATTTTCCCTACTGATAACTACACTGACTAACTCTAGAATGGGGTACTGAAGCTAACTGCTATAGGTGCTGCTGTAACTACCCTTTGGACCCTGTCCACTCCTACAAGGTCTGGTGCTAACATCGCTGGTACTACCGGCTCATCCCTGGATATAGTAGGAATGCCTACGCCTTATAGCTTGGGGTATGGCCCCCAATGCTATCAAATGGGTGATCATATATATCATGGTTCTAACCAAATCTTCCATCTAAGTCTGTAACTGTATAACTATAGAATCCATCTGAACTAATCGAGAGATCCACCTACTTCAAGCACTCCCTACTCTTCATCATCATCTGGCTCTTTGTGCTCATCTAAAAGGCCTCATCTCATAATAATATACACATGGTGTATAGGTACATCTTCATTTGACCCTTCTTCAAGTATGTCCTCCTCGAAGAAGGTCTGATAAAAAGGCTCTATATATGATCCTATAGGAGAAGGGATCTTATGGGGACTAAGAATAGGACCTGGCTCTACTTGGACGGGTGAACTATTAGGAGGAATAATATCACCAGTATCTGCAAAAGTATCATAGATCATCAAAATTGCTTCTGATCTTAAAGGAGCAACTGTGTTTAATTATCAAACTACTAAAACTAACTAAACTACCTCGATAAGTGAGTCTTTTTTTTGAAAGAAAAGCCAAAGCTAGCTTTTATAAAATAATACTAAAGCAAATATACAACTAAATAGTAGATTCCTTCTTCAAAATGTCTACAAAAAAAAGAGGAACCTTATTCAAAGAGACATCATCCCAACAAAATCTATTAAAAAGAGCTAAGTTAGCACAATAATTAGCTAACTTGTTGCTATCTTTACTAATACAATTGAAAATAGAAAAGTTAGATTTTTTGAGAAAGTCAAGATCTTCATCAATGTAGTTACCTTTTTTCCAAATCCTTTGCATAAAAGAGATGATGTTGAAGTTGTCACCTTCTATTATGATTCCTTTATACTTGAACATCCAATCCTTGATTACTTCCTTCAAAGAGTGGACTGCAAGAAGCTCCAATTTTGCAACATCCCAATGAATACAATTTCTTCCAAAAGCAAATAGAAATCTGCCTTTACAGTCTCTGAAAACTCCAGCAATGCATGCTTTATAGGTCGGTAGAAGAGAAGCATCTACATTAACTTTTAGCCATTCGGGTGGAGGGGGTTGCCAAGAATTAGACAATCTACTCGACTGATTGACATCCCAGTTGCCCAATGAGAAATGGCTATAATTAGAAGTATAGATGTATAACATATAGCATTAGAAGCAATAAAGCTGGACTTTCCTCCATTCCTTCATGAACTTTTTTATTCCTAGCTTTCCAAGATAAGAAAACTGCAATATAAGTTTACTAACAAACCTTTCTTCAATGCTATCAATTCCAGCCAAATAATACTTTCTTCATAACTTTAAAAAATAGGAATACCAAATCCCCAATGATTTAGAAGGTTAATTACCTCTTTTAGCTTCAAACAGGTACAAATAACATGTTCCGTGTCTTTAATTGCAATGCAACCTCATGGACAAATAGCACTATCTCTTAGCCTCCTATGCTGCAAGAATTTGAATGTTGGAATAGCATTTTTGAACACCCTCCACCAGAACAATTCCACCCGAGCGTTCAGCCTTATTTTTTTAAACCAATTCCAATGTTGAGATTCACTGCTATGCTGAATCATAGCATTGAAAGCCATTTCAGCAATTGCTAACCCAGATTTTTGCTGAACAAGTTCCAATGCATCTCCCTCACCGTCTTGAGCTATCTTCACCTGAAGTATAAAAGATACCAAATCTGAACCAAACATATTTAGCAATTTCGATACATTCCAGCAACCATCTTGAGTAAGTTCTTTTACAAATACAGCTTCATCATCATGTGGAACAACAAATGTAGGCCAAAGATTAATACATTTATCCAAGATCCAAATGTCTTTAAATACATCTACATCTTCACCATCAACCAATGTCCATCTAACAATTGGTTTAAGCATTTTACAACCTTCCTTCAATAATTTCCAAGAAGAGGAGCAATTAACTCTATGGTTACCCATTTCAAGTTTTTCTCTATACTTAGCAACAAAAACCTCATGAAGAAGAGATTCACTGTCTTGAAAGAACCTCCATGCCATTCTAGTTCTTAATGCAGCCGTTTTAGAGGCACATGAAAATATACCTCTTCCTCCTTTGCTCACAGGTATACACATTTCCTCCCAACTTACAAAATGCAAACCCATAGAACCATCCGACTTGTTCCAAACAAAATTCATGCAAAGTTTATCTAACTCATCCAAAATTCATTTTGGTACCAGGGAATGAGAAACATAGAAAGCAAGTAAAGTTAACAAAACTGATTTCACTAAAGTTATTTTACCAACTATAGACAGGATTTTGCTCCCCCATTTGCTAAGTAACTTCATTGTTTTATCAATGATGAACTGGAAGTCATCATAGGAAAGTCTCCTTAATGCCATCTTTATCCCCAAGTAGTTGAATTCTTTGACGGTTTTGAGGCCCATTATCCTTGCAATGCTTTTCTTCCTCCTTCTACAAACGTGTTTCCCAAACAACATGGATGATTTGCTCAAATTAACACGTTGGCCTGTCCAATTACAAAAATCATTTAAGATCTCCTTCACCTTTTTAACTGCCTTTTTTTTAGCTTCGAAAAACATCACCACATCATCTGCAAACAATAAATGTGTTATTCTTGGTCCATTGGTACTGATTTTAATACCACAAGAGTTTTGAGCAAAAGCATTGGAGAGAAGTTGTGCACAAAGAATGAAGAGAATTGGTAACAATGGACATCCTTGTCTAAAACCACTCTTTGCTTGAATCCAACTAGAGTATTTTCCATTGATAATCAAAGAATACTTCGGATCTTCCACACATTCCATGACTAGTTTGGAAATTTTTGGAGGAAAGTTGAAATATTTAAACACATTTGTGATAGCATTCAAAAACATTGAATCATATGCTTGTTCCATGACTACTTTGAAAGAAACCAAACCTTTAGCTGCTTTGGATAATCTAAACTTGTGGAAGACTTCCTGAGCAATCAATACATGATCTGATAAAGATCTCCCTTGGATGAAAGCTGCTTGCTCTCTAGATATAAGCATTGGAATAACCTCAATTAACCTATTTAATAACTCCCTAGCTGCCACTTTATAAACTGAATTACAAAGGCTAATAGGTCTATAATAAGAAGGTAAAAGAGGATTTGATACCTTTGGAATTAGAATAATAAGAGTTTCCTTCCAATTTTCATTTAAAACTCCATTTCTAAAGAAATGTTTGAGTGCACTCTAGAAATCTTTTTTCATAATATTCCAATATGCCTTAATGAAAGAATATGTAATGCCGTCCTTGCCAGGTGAGATATTGCCTCCCAATTTCTTCAGCACTTTCTCCACTTCTTAAATAGTAAATTTTGCATCCAGAAAACTTCTATCAGTGTCATTCAAGCAACTAGTAACAGTTGGCCACCCGTGAAGCTTACAACTCTTAGCTTCCCACTTATTTTCAAAAAATTTGAAAAATGTTTCTTCAATCAGAGTTTGCTCTTCCACCATTTCTCCAAACTCATCCTTAACTTTTATAATTTTGTTTGAATTCCTTCTTGCACTAGCATAAGAATGAAAAATTTTTGAATTACTATCTCCATCGACTAGCCACTTTACTTTGGCTCTTTGCTTCCACCAATCATTCAATCTAGCCATAATAGAATTTACCTCATTAACCTTATTTTTAAGGTTCCAGCAGTCAAATTTTGAGAGGAATCCATCTGTAGCTTCTTTGTTCTGCAGCTCCAAGATTTCAACCATAAGTTCCTCTTTTAGCTTGTTAAGATCCTTGAGTTTGGCCTTGCTCCAATATAATAGAGATTTCAAAGATTTTTGAAATTTCTTGTTAAGCACTTAAGAACTATTACCTTGATAATTTCTACTCCATTCCTTCTTCACCACAGTAAAAGAAGCTTTGTAAGAAACCCAACAATCTTCAAACTTAATATTTCTTTTAACTTGAGGGAAAGAGTCAAGAATGTTTAGAATAATTGGGCAATGATCCGAGGCTATTCTAGCCAAATGCCTTACCACCTACCTTTGAGAAGAACTCAAAGCTTTGGAATTAATGAAGCACCTATCCAATCTTTCAAGAATTCTAGCTCCTCCACTTTTATTATTACACCAAGTGTATTTAGGGCCAATAAATCCCACTTCATGAAGATCATTTTCCATCAAGCAATTTTTTATATCCCTTGGTCCTTGGGAGAAAAGAAATCTCCTACCACCAATTTTGTCTTCCTTAGCCAATATGCAATTGAAGTCACCACCTATTGCCATAGTAAATCTTCAACAGAGTATTTATTCAACATATTTCATAATTCCTTTCTCTTCTGCACATCTACGCTGCCATACAATGTAGCAATCCTCCACAGGCATTTGTTGTGCACTTTCAAATCACCAATAACCACTTGAGAAGAGTAGTTAAAAACTGTGAATTCAGCTACTTTGTTTCTCCATAGATTTACCATCCCGCCAGAAAATACATATGAAGGAACATAAAAAAATTTCCATTCATGTCCAATCAAAAGATTAACTTCCATTATATCAATGGAATTTATTTTAGTTTCTACCAAACCCAAGAAATATACATCATGTAATTTGACAAATTCCCTAAGGTATAGAGAAGCACTCTTCTTCCTTGCTCCTCTACAATTCTAAAATGCAATGGAATACATTAAATGGGATTAGGGGGATGCATCGCCATGATACCTTTCCCTTCAAGCTCCAATCTCCTTTATCTGGTAGAAGAATTGATAGGTCCCAAATTCCTCAATTGTTTAGAAATCTTCTTTTTTGTTGATTGAGAACAACCTTCCTTTCCTCCACTTTCATTATTCACATAAACACCATCTCCAGGGAAATCTGTTTCTATACCTCTCTTGATATCACCAGTTGTTGTGTCTTCATAACTATTAACTGATTTTAACTCTTTATCATCTGCTCCTTTTTTGGTAATTTGGACAATCTACCCTTCTTCTTCATGATCCACAAGAGCTTTAAAATTGTTCCCATCATTGAGTACCAGAGAACTTCTGGATATAAGAACTTCTGAAGCTACAGAACCCGGTTTGTCTTGCTCACTGTTGAATAGTTGTTGCTTCTCTGTCTCCAGATTCACAACATTGTCCTTCTCCATGTTTTTACCATCTCTTCTATCATTTCTCGTCACTGGTACAAAGATTCTTTTACTGTCTGCCAATTGAGTAGGCTTCCTCTAATTATTACTATAAAGCCTCTTCTTTCCATATTTCATCAACATCCACGGCCCATATCCTTCTTTGTCCATCCCCTCAACATTTTCTATATTCTGAGTATTACCGACCATACTATTTCATTTGGTATTTCCAGATTTCCGTTCACAGGAAGAACATTCTTCAATTTATTCTCCATGATAGACTTGGCACAATTGTTTTTGATATGCCCAATCTTCCCACAATCAAAGCATAAGCTAGGAATCCTCTCATACTCTATCTTTTGATATAATTTGTCTTTTTCTCCTTCTACCCAAACACCTGTAGGTAATTTTGCATCCAGCTCAATTCGAACAAAAATTCTCCCAAATTCTCTCCTTGACCATTGAAACATATTTCTGTCGATCAAGTAAGGCTTGCCAACCATAGAGGCTATGCGGCAAATGTTGATTTCGTCCCAACAATACAATGGAAGGTTCGGTAGTCTAATCCAAATAGGAGCTGTAAGTCCTTTAAGTGTATTTGGATTAAAACTTTGTATCCACCTATCAATTCCCACAATATTTCCGTTTATAAACCAAGTACCACTGGTTAAAACTGCTTCAACATGGCTGGGGTCATAGAATGAGCATAAAATCCATCCTCTCCCAAGCACTGTAAGATGGAATTTTCCATAAACTGACCACCGTTTCATCAGTTCATAACTGATAGAAGAGAAAGGAATTTCATCACTAAATACTTTTTCTACTAAGGAGTTCAACAGCTTTTTAGAATTCTCTAACACCTTTTGCTCATGAATCTTGATAAATTTCCCATCTTCAGATACAAAATTGCTAAAATCCAGGTCATCAACTCTAATGTTATGTTTCTTCTCCCAAGCATTAGGTTGATTCCCAGGTATAGGTCTTTCAGACATTTCCACATTAATATTGTCACAATCGACTAAGTCTCCATTGCTACATTCACGAACTTCATTCATATCTGAATTCATAATAGCTTCAGGTATATTAATCTTCACTCTTCCAATTCCATCAGATTTTGTAGCTTTAATTGCATTTTTACACAGAGTGTCATCCTTCTTATTCCACACAGAACATCTCTCTTCTACGTCAAATCTTTGAATTGCATCATTCTTCAAGATAGTTGATGGGGATTTCACAGCATCTTCATTACGTAGCACATCCATCCCATTTGAACATAAAACTTCAAGATTTTCTTCTTGCAAGATACCTTTGCCTTTACCGATGACATTAGTGTCCTTCTTATTCACCATCAAACCTCCCTCATTAATTATTAATGGCTTGTTCATTCTGACATTTGCTCTATTGAAAGACATCCTCCCGTCTCCAAAAGCTGGATGAGATGAGGAAGCTCCAAGTACTACACCAGACATTGATCATCCCGTTGATCGATGATCCTCAGGTGGTCTGCTGGTCAGTGGTGGCCGGCGACCGTTAGTCGCCATTAGAAACCGCAAATCCCGCGATTTAAAAATTCAAAAACTTATTCGTTGAAATACCAGACTCTCTCTCTCTCTCTCTCTACTCGATAAGTGAGTCTACATATGGCAACTTGACACATATTTGTTATGATGTGATCCAGTAAGGGCCTCTAGCTATCAAGGAGAGGCTATAACAACTGAGCTAAGCTGAGGTTGAGCAAGCTCTAATTGTGGTCTATGTTCGTGATGACGTGGGCATCATCCAACAGTAGGAATACCTACCTATGGTTTGGTTGAGGGAATTTGATAGGAAAATACTTATAGATATCAAGTATTTCTATCAACCTTCAGAAAAATAGTGAGAACAGTGATTGGACTGCTGTCCACCACAGGAAATCACATAAAAAATGCTGTTTAGAGCAATAAGACAGTAGATTTTAAGAGGAAAACTGAAAGAAAACTCAAAGAGAGACTTGTATTCCACTAGACAATGAATAAAATTGCAAGATACAATTGATTTTCAATTCGAGAGGAGGATCAATCTCTCCCAAATCTCCAGACACCGCTAGAGCTCAAAGAAAACCTAAATCTAATAGATCTCAAATTTCAGCCAAATTCAAGATGCCCAAACCCTAGGAAAACAAACTATTTAATGCATACAAATCAAAAGGAAATATCTAAATAGTCCCTACATTCAAATTTCCCTCTCAAAACCCTCAAAAAAGCTTCCTAAAAAGCTCCCGCACGATGTGCGGCTTGCTCGGCATCTCTGCGGGCGAAGATTTCTCCGCCCAGTTTGCGCTAGGCCGGTCCCGCAGGACAAAAGTTAACTTTTAAAATTAAAGTAATTTTTAGAATTTAAGTATTTTTCTTAAATATTAGACTTTAAGATGAGTAATTAAACTCTAAGTTTTCACAATTTAGAGTTTTCTTCATTAAGTTATGATTTTTTAAAGTTTTGATCTAGTTTTAAACTATAGTTGACAGGAGAGTTAACTTTTTTACTTTGGATGAATTTGGGAGGTTTGATATTTTTAGAAAATAGTTTATTTTATTTACAGTTGAATGACTTTGAGTTTGATTAAATTTGATTTTTCTAAAATTTTTGGTGAATTTTCTAAGTTAGAGTATTTTGGTATTTTTAAAATGGCCTAATTAAGGATATTTTAATATTTTAATCCAGATCATTCCCAAACTCCTTAAAATTACCCCCAAAGGTTAGAAATGACCTAAGTGGATATTTACAAGTGTCATAGAATTTTTTGGAATTTTAAATGGTTTTAATTAATTTATCTAATTAATTATCAAATTTCCTTAAAAATTAAATTAGAGCAAAATTTAAGGTTACATGATAGTGCTTTTATTTTTCATGGATTAAAGGTTCAATTATGAGCAATCAGAGACCTTATATGGATTTTTGGGATTTTATATGAATTAATTAAGAAAAAGGGTCAATTATAAGAGGGGATTTTGGGCTCCCTATTTGGTGGACCAAATGGAATCCACTTCTAATGAAATTTGGATCATGGGATTACCTAATCTTGTGGTCCAATCCCTCTAAATTTGGGCCCAAGTGGAATTTTCTAAGGTGGCTAACCAAACCACCCAAGGCAACCTCTAGGTTACCTTCAATAATTCCTATGTCACTATCCAAGGCTTGGAAGGGGATGAAATCAATGGCTTTAAACTCCCTGGACTAAACATAATCAACACACAAAAATTCAAATCCTAGATCTCATTGGATAAATTATTAGGCTAATTTTAAATTAGGGGTCAAACTATGACCTCTAATCCCAAATTAATTTAAATATTCCCTTAAACACATCAAAAAAATGGGAGAAATTCTGGGCATGTAGAGACTTGCCCAAAATTGATCTCCTAGTGTTCCAAACCATAGGGATACTAAATTTAGCTATAATTGCATAAATAACATAAACTTTGTTAAGATAGTTGCTATGTGCATGCTTTACATTTTTGCAACTTGTATAGTTTTGATGATTCCAAACATTATTGTTCAAATGTGTGGTTATCTCCTAATAATTTTAGAAAATTTGTATTTGCTCTTGTGTGTACTAACATTTTAGGAAAATCGAACACCAGACTACGAAGAGTTCAAACCAAATTCAGCATGAAATACTTTGTGAATTTGAAGCTTGTACTTTTCTTTGAAATAAACTTGAAAGGGAGTGATTGTAATTGAGTGAATAAAAACATACACACACACATAAGGAGATCATATAAAATTTATACTGATCGTACGGGATGATATCAGTTCGTACGGGACGATCAGACAGTTATCTCCTATTAAGATCACTTGGAACGAATAGAAACTGGTCAGAAAAAATTTTTAAGTCCTATTCGTCCGGGACAAAATTAAATATCGTCCGGGACGGTTTGCTCTCTGTAAGAATTTTGTCCAGACAAAAATAATTATCGTCAGAAAATGATTTGCTCTCTGTAAGATTTTTGTCCAGACGGAATTAAATATCGTCCAGGACGATCTGGTCTCTGTAAGAATTTCGTCCAGACAAAAATAATTATCGTCAGAAAATGATTTGCTCTCTAGAAGATTTTCGTCCAGACGAAATTAAATATCGTCCAGGATGATCTGGTCTCTGTACGAATTTCGTCCGGACGAACAAATTTTCGTCCAGACGATACAACCGACTTAGGACGGTTTTCCTGCAGTTTTTGGAACCGACCTTGTAATAACCGTTCGTACCGGACGAACTTGGTTCGTACGGGACGATCAGCTTGTACGAAAACATTTTGTACACATACAAAAAGAGGTTCGTTTCAAGGCTTTTAAGTAATATCGTCTAGGACGATCCACGATCGTACGGGACGATCCATTGCGTATAGAATTGAAAACTTGCAGATTTTGGGCGGTTTTTCTTGTCTTTTGTATAAATAGTCCAAATTAGACTGCCACCCAATCTTTTTGTCATTTGATCTTCGTGCCTCTTGAGAGAATAGCCAAGGAGAGAGTGTAAGAGTGCATTCAAAGGAGGATTCCTACCACTGAAGCGTGAAGGCTTCACTTGAAGTTCAAAGGTAAGAATCTCTACTTGTGAATTGGGATTACTTCACTCTTTTCCTTCTTCCTTCTAGATTCTTGTGAGAAGATCTGTCAAGGAGATCCGGTTCTCTGCCGACACTTGGAGAGTGTGAAAAGATGAAGGGTTCGCTGCCTACACTTGGAGAGTGTGAATAGCCGCAGGGTTCGCTGCCTACACTTGGAGAGTGTGAATCTCTGCCCACACTAGGAGAGTGTGAAAGGACGGACGGTTCTCTTCCAACACTGGGGATTGTGTGAAAGGACGGACGGTTCTCTGCCAACACTGGGGATTGTGTAAAAGGATGATGGTTCTCTACCACACCGGGTAGTGGTGAAAAGAGTGATTTGTAAAGGCTTCTCCGCCTTGCTGTGGGTGCAAAAGGAGAGTCACTGTTGGTATTAGTGCAATACTCAGAGGGTGCCTCTGGGGAGTGAATGTAGGTCTGGTTTAGACCGAACCACTATAAATCTTGTGTCATTTACTTTACTACTTTTTATTTTCCGCATTTTTCTTTTGTTTAAAAACTCTGTGGTTGAAAAATGTTTTCTATAAAAATTTTCATTTCGGTTCAACACATTTTCAAAGAGGCTTAAATTTTTAAAATACCAATTCACCCCCCCTCTTGGTGGCCTTGGGACATTAACTTAGGTCTAACAACTTATTTACTAGACTCAACAAGTGGCATCAGAGCTTCATTTCAAAATCATAAGTTTGAACTACTTTTTCATTAACGTAGATGGCTACATTCGGAAACCGAAACACACCTGAGGGTTACTCTATTACTAGACCTCCACTCTTTGACAATATTTCTTTTGATTTTTGGAAAACACGCTTGTCTACTTTCTTACAGTCACTTGATTATCATATGTGGATTCTAGTCCAGGAAGGTTACACAAAACCAACTAGATTAGTTGATGGAGTTAGGATAGAAACACCCTTTTGTAGATTGGACTATAGAAGAATGTGACTTAGCACAATTAAATGCCAAATGTCTAAATAGTTTCTTTGTGCTTTAAAATCTAAAGACTACATGCGGGTTTCCACTTGCAAAAGTGGAAAGGACATATGGGATAGACTTTGTATAACTTATGAAGGGACAAATGAGGTTAAGCAATCAAGACTCAATATCTTGTTACATGACTATGAGTTGTTTCGCATGAAACCTAATGAATTTATTTCTGACATGTACACAAGATTCACACAAATTGTCACTTCCTTGCATGCACTTGGTAGGGAATTAACTAATGCAGAAATGGTTAATAAGATTCTTCGTTTTTTACCTACTGCTTATGATGCTAAAATTACTGCTATTACAGAGTCTAAAGATCTAAATATTTATTCTATTGACAATCTTCTTGGTTCACTCATTGCTTACGAGCATGAAATAAGTCAAAGAAAGATTGATGCAGGTGAACCACGAAAGGAGAAGAATATTGCACTGAAAGTGGAAGAGTCAGAGAGTGAACACTCACAACCTGAGGATGAAGACGATATTGCATTAATGACTAGACAATTCAGAAGCTTTTTAAAGAGGAAGCAGAAGAGACGCCAGCAATGGAATAGAGGTAAGTTTAGCAGAAATGGCAAGGTTTCTAATGAAGTGATTTGTTATGAATACAGGAAACCAGGTCATATCAAAACTGATTGCCCAAAACTCAAAACCACTCCTAGCAAGGAGAAGGTAGAGGAGAAACCAATGGTAAAGAAGGGCAAGAAGAAGTTTCAAAGAGATTTCTGGGCGGACTCAGCTTTAGACTCATCTGAGACTAAAAAAGAAGAAGAAGTCACCAACCTTTGCTTTATGGCAGATAATGTTGATCACTCAGATCAAGAAGAGATATGTGACTTAACCTATGATGAATTATTTGAAGTTTCTAAACACATGCATGATGCATATAGGAAAATGAAAAAGATGCATGCTAGTGTAAGTTTAGAATTGGAAGAGCTCAAGAAGGAACATGAAATCCTTAGGAAAGATCATGCATTAATAGATGACAACCACATGAAACTACTTAATGAATATGATGACTTGAATAAGAATTTTGAAAATTTAAAATCATCCTATGCTGATCTTGAAAAAGAATTTAAAAATTTTAAGGATGAATCTGAGAGCAAAACATATCGAATCAATTATACAAATCGAATCTTGGAAGATATGAATTCATTCTATAAACTGACAATAAGAGCTCTCGAGGATGATAGGAAACCCCCTAAACTTGAAGATTTTACAAATCCTAAATATTATCCTAAATTCATGAAATCCCTTAGAAGATAATCAAATGGAAGAAAACTTAGGAATATTTTTCCTAATGTTAAATGTAATAATTATGGATTTTTGGGACATATAGCTCACACCTGTACCTTGAAGATGAAATCTAATTTGGTGTGGAGACCTAAGATGCATAAACCTAGACATATCATACATGCATCTGATTATAAATTGTTAAAAGGTGAACCCAAACTTGTTTGGGTTTCCAGGTCTAACATTTGAGAGTTTTGCAGGATTGCTCTCACACAAGACCTCGTGGGAGCACATGGTACCTGGACAGCGGATGTTCAAAGCATATGACTGGAGATACTGCTCAATTCATAACAATGGAAGCCAGGAATGGAGGCAAGGTTACACTTGGAGATAATACCACAAAGAAAGTGGTTGGATCTGGTATGATTGAAAATTTCAAAAACTTTTTCATAGACAATGTGTTATTGGTTGAAGGCTTAAAACATAATTTGTTAAGTATAAGTCAGCAATGTGACAAGGGATATAATGTAAAATTTTTACCTACTAGCTGCATATTAAGCCTAAATGGGAAAAAAGTTTTAAATGAAAAAAGGGTAAATAATGTTTATATGCTAGATTTAAATTGTATTCAATCTCCTACTGCTTTTTGTTTGAAAACTGTTTCTGGTGAATCATGGCTTTGGCATAGGAGACTTTGTCATTCTAGTATGAAAAAATCTTAGGAGAATTACCCAAAAGAACTTAGTGAGAGGTATACCAAAACTAGACTTTACTAAGGACCACCTTTATAATGCATGTCAATTAGGAAAACAAGTGAAGTCCTCTTTTAAGTCCAATAAGGATCTTAGGACCTGTAAACCATTAGAAATTCTTCACATGAATCTTTTTTGACCAGTAGGAACTGTAAGTCTAGGAGGGAAGGTATACGGATTTGTTATAGTGGATGATTTCTCAAGATTCACTTGGGTTAGATTTCTTTTTCATAAGAGTGAATCGTTTGAGGAATTCAGAAATTTTTCAACTTGGATTCAAAGAAAACTAGGATGTGAAATAATTTTCATACAAAGTGATCATGGAGGACAATTTGAAAATAAAAGATTTGAAAATTTTTATAAAGAAAAAGGGATTGATCACAATTTTTCTGCACCTAGAACCCCTCAACAAAATGGGGTAGTTGAAAGGAAAAATAGAACATTAATAGAAGCCGCCCGAGCAATGTTGGCAGAATACTCACTTCCTAGATATTTTTGGGCTGAGGCGGTTAGCACTGCATGCTATGTTCTAAATAGGGTGAAGGTGAGATCGAATTTAAATAAAACACCCTATGAGTTGCTAAAAGGTAGAACACCTAATTTGTCTCATTTGCATGTTTTTGGTTGCAAGGTGTTCATTCATAACAATGAAAAATCTACCTTAGAAAAATTTGATCCAAAATCAGATGAAGGAATTTTTGTTGGATATTCAAGTGTTGGAAAATCTTATAGGGTATTCAACAAAAGAACTTTGGTCATTGAAGAAACCACACATGTTGTATTTGATGAATCTGGAAATTTGGAAGAGCCAAAAATTGTTGAAGATGAGATTGAGGAAAACTCCCAAAAGATTGATAGAATAAATTTGGAAGAAAATGTGGAAGAGAATTTGGAAAGAGAAAACTCTTTGCCTAGAGATTTAAGATTTTCTAAAAATCACCCAAGAGAATTGATTATAGGAGAACCTAGTGAGGGTGTTAGAACTAGGCGTGGATTAAATAAGGAAGTCAATCATTCAGCCTTCATTTCAACAATAGAACCCACTAATATTGATCAAGTACTTTCTGATGAATTTTGGATATTGGCCATGCAAGAAGAGTTGAATCAATTTGTAAGAAATAAAGTTTGGGAATTAACTTCAAGGCCAAAAGATCAAAGTGTTGTTGGAACCAAGTAGGTGTTCAAAAATAAAATGAATGACTCAGGAGTAGTCATTAGAAATAAGGCTAGATTAGTTGCTAAGGGGTATAATCAAATTGAAGGAATTGATTTTGAGGAGACTTTTGCCCCTACAGCTAGACTTGAAGCAATTAGGGTTTTACTTGCCTTTGCCTGTTTTAAAGGTTTTAAATTGTTTCAAATGGATGTCAAAAGTGCCTTTTTAAATGGGGTAATTGAAGAAGATGTTTTTGTAGAACAACCTCCCGGCTTTGAAAATTCAAAATACCCAAATCATATTTTCAAGTTAAAAAGGACATTATATGGATTGAAACAAGCACCTAGGGCTTGGTATGAGAGGTTGAGCACCTTCCTACTTGAAATATCTTTTGAAAAAGGAAGTGTGGATACAACTCTCTTTTTAAAGAAATTTGGAAAGGATATACTCATTGTTCAAATTTATGTGAATGATATCATTTTTGGATCTTCAAATAAAAATCTTGTGATGATTTTTCTAAAATAATGAGTAGTGAATTTGCAATGAGTCTAATGGGAGATTTAAATTACTTTCTAGGTTTTAGCATTAAGCAACTTGAGGAAGGTACATTTCTTAGTCAAACTAAATATGTTAAGGACATCCTCAAAAAATATGAAATGGACAATGCTAAACCTGTTAGTACACCAATGAGTTTCTCAGTTCAATTGGATAAGGACCTTAAGGGAAAATCTGTTGATCAAAAGAAATATAGAGGGATTATTGGATCTTTACTTTACTTGACTGCTAGCCGACCAGATATTATGTTCAGTATTTGCTTATGTGCTAGATTTCAATCAGATCCAAAAGAATCATATTTGACAGCAGTGAAAAGGATTTTAAGATACTTACTAGGAATTCAAAACTTAGGAATTTGGTATCCTAAGTTTAGCTCTTCATTTAAAATTATTGGTTATTCAGATTCTGACTTTGCAGGCTGTAGAGTGGATAGGAAAAGCACTTCTGGAACATTTCAATTCATTGGAAATTCATTAGTTTCATGGTCTAGTAGAAAACAAAATTCAGTAGCCCTATTTACTGCAGAAGCAGAATACATTGCATTAGGAAGTTGTGTGGCACAAGTACTTTGGTTAAAATAACAGTTGATTGATTTAGGATTAACTATAGGTACTATTCTAATTTATTGTGACAATACTAGTGCTATTTGCATTTCTAAAAATCCTATTCAACATTTTAGAACCAAACACATTGACATAAGGCATCATTTCATAAGGGATCATGTATCCAAGGGAGAAATTGAACTTACTCATATTTCAACTGAAAATCAACTTGCAGACATTTTTACAAAACTTTTAGCCTTTGATACTTTCAGTACATTAAGAACAAGGCTTGGTGTAATTGATTTGAATGCTTAAATAAAAATGTTTTTGCAACATTGATATTTATGTTTTAGTACTTTATGTTTTTCTGATTTGTGTTTTTGTGATTTTTTTTTGTTTTGAGTGATTTTATTTGTAAAGTCTGTAAATTTGTCATTGTTCTTTGTGATCTGTGTGTTTAGTTTGATTTTCTTTTATAAAAATTCAAAAATCCAAAAATGTGGAAATCGTCCAAGACAAAATTTTTTGGATGGGACGATGTGTGTAAAATTCAGTTTGCAAGAATTCTAACCGACTTAAAGCAGTTTTTAATGTAGATCGTCTGTACGATCTTAATGATCGTCCAGGACAAAATTTTTTTTCAAACGTCGGGACGATTGAATGTAGCTGTTGAATGGATAAGGCAGTTTTAATTGTGAACTTTGTCCGTACGAACTTTTGGTTCGTCCAGACGAACAGATGTCGATTCATAGTAGGGGACGATTTTCAACTGACATTAAAACGAATTAATTTTTGATCGTCTGTACGAAATTTTTTCGTCTGTATGATCGGCCAAGTCAAAAGTCTGTACGAAAGGATGTATCGTAAGTTGTATTGATTACGAAAAACCGTTACATTTTGGACGAATTTGATTATCTGTACGAAACCTTTTCGTCCAGACGAATGATTATTTTTGTCCAGGACGAACATTTTTCGTCCAGGACGAACGTATCATTTTCTTTAAATAAGAAGGCTTTCCAACTCAACAATCACATCTCCAAACATCTCTTTCAATCCCTTTCTACTTCCAAATCAACAATCAATGGCCTCCTCTAGCAAGAGACAAAAGGTGTTAGCGAAGAAACCCCACACGAATTCCTCTAAAAATTTTCTTTCAAAAGCAAATGAGGAATCCTTTTCTCGTTTTGCCTCTGCTAAAATCACACATTCTCGCATTCTGATCCAAAGCGAAATAAACTTCAAGGTAATGCACCTTTTTGCTTTTACTAAGTTTGGATTCATTCTTTCTCTCGTCCACCTCTACAACAAACAAACCTTTCTTTATTTCCTAGCCAATATGAGTTTCAACTCCGACCATTCTTCTATCAGTTCTTATGAGTTTAAACAAAAAGTTGAAATCACTAAGCATGACTTAGGTGCTTTTCTTAACTTAAGAACTGAAGGTTCTAGAGCCCACACTCTTATGAACGATAACACCTTCAAGTGGCTTCAAATCAATAGGGTGATTAGAGGAAATAACCTAGATTATCATATTGCTAGAGTTTCTGGAATGACTAAAAATGCTCGAATCATCCAGCACATTCTTAGATCTTCTATTATTCCAAAAGCTGGTGATAGGATCAACATTACTCCACTGCTTTCTGTTGTGACTTTTTTGATTATGAATAAAAGTCCTATTGATGAAGCCCAACTTATCTTAGACCATCTTTATGGGCTTTCTGAAATTGGACATGCTGATCAAAAAAGGAAAAGGAATATTTCATTAGGTCACTTGATTACATATATTTTAGAAAAGAAATACAATCTAGTGCATCCTGATGAAGAATATGAGGAGCCGGTCTACTACAATGATGCTTCTTTTAGAGCAATCTTCAAGGAGAAAAAAGAGAAAACACCTGCCAGTGCTTCTGAAGAAGAAGGAGGAGAACAATCATCTGCACCTCAATCAAATTATCAAAATTTGATTGAGAAATTTGATAGACTTGAAACTCATTTTGATCAACGATTTGATCAAATTGATGCTCAACTTCTGCAGCAACCACATGATATTGGTAGTATAAGAAATGAAGTTCATGAAATCAATACCAATGTTATGTTGATGACTTCCTACTTCAACTTATTTGGTGGCATTCCTCCTCCTCCTCCAGAAGAATAGAGATTTGAGTGATGATCTTCTAGATGTTTGTTGTATTAGTGTTTGTTCTAGTGTTTGTTTTAGTTGTGTTTGTTTATATTTATTTTAAAAGTTCAGTGTATTTTTCTTTTAGTATTTTTGTATTGATATTATGAAATGATCTTGTAATCTTTTTCATCAATATCAATATATGTTGTATTTGCTTTAAATTTGGATTGTTTTTGAAATGTGTTTAGTTTTTATGAATTTCATTAGTCTTTTTAATCTTAATTGTGCTTAAATTAGATTGTAATTTGAGATTAATTTCATTAGAAAATCTAGTCTTTCTAAATTTAAAATTTGTTTATAACTTGTTATAATTAGAATTTTTAATTTCATGTCTATTCATTTAGACTATATAAAAATTAATATTATTATTGCAATTTAGATGTGTTCTTATCTTGTATTTCTTTGCTCAAGTGATATTTATGCACTTAGAAAAATTTAAAATTTTAGATTATTGATCTTGGAAAGAATTGGTTTTAATTACTCTTGAAAATTGTACAAAGAGTACAAAAATCAAAAGGAATGCGCAAAGGTTCGCAAATGTAAAAAAGAGGCACAAAATAAGCCCAATGTAAAAAGATGCACAAAAATGTGCCAAAAATTTGAAAAAGATGCGCAAAGCGCCACATGTGGTAATCTCTTCTTTCTAGATTCTTTCAATCTCTTAATTCAAATTGATCTTATGTTCATTTATATTTCTATTGAACTTTAAAATATAGAATTTTTATTCATCTCTCTTGTAATGATTTTCTATATCTCAAATGTCTAAATTGAATCATGTCTTTGATAAATTCTTCTTACTTATAATGTTATATCACTTCTTAAATTCTATGAATTTCTATGATTACACTAATGTTATTAGTTTTAGATTGCATACCTTATGTCAATCACTCTTTAGATTAAATTTTCAAATGGATTTCATATAATTACTTACATTTTTTGTCTATTTCTTCTTCACTTTTTGTTGTTGTCAAAAAAGGGGAGAAATTATTGTATTTGTATGTTTGTATTTTGATTATTTTTTGTCAATTGGCTTGTGTTATTAGTATTGTTTGTTTTTTGTTAAAATTTTTTTTGAAAAACAAAAAAATTGTGTTCTTTAGTTCAAAATGCCTCCTTATTTTCATGTATTCATCAATTCAGAGGGAGTTTAGGAGATTTGTTTAAATTGAAATCATACAAACAATAATTATTTTGCCATCATCAAAAAGGGGGAGATTGTTAAGATAGTTGCTATGTGCATGCTTTACATTTTTGCAACTTGTATAGTTTTGATGATTCCAAACATTATTGTTCAAATGTGTAGTTATCTCCTAACAATTTTAGAAAATTTGTATTTGCTCTTGTGTGTACTAACATTTCAGGAAAATTGAACTCCAGACTATGAAGACTTCAAACCAAATTCAGCATGAAATACTTTGTGAATTTGAAGCTTGTACTTTTCTTTGAAATAAACTTGAAAGGGAGTGATTGTAAACATACACACACACATAAGGAGATCATATAAAATTTATACTGATCGTATGGGACGATATCAGTTCGTACGGGACGATCAGACAGTTAACTCCTATTAAGATCACTTGGAACGAATAGGAACTAGTCAGAAAAATTTTCTAAGTCCTATTCGTCTGGGACGAATTTAAATATCGTCCGGGACGATTTGCTCTCTGTAAGAATTTCGTCCAGACGAAAATAACTATCGTCAGAAAATGATTTGCTCTCTGTAAGATTTTCGTCCAGACGAAATTAAATATCATCCAGGACGATCTGGTCTCTGTAAGAATTCCGTCCAGACGAAAATAATTATCGTTAGAAAACAAATTGCTCTCTGTAAGATTTTCGTCCAGACGAAATTAAATATCATCCAGAACAATCTGGTCTCTGTAAGAATTTTGTCCGGACGAACAAATTTTTGTCCAGACGATACAACCAACTTAGGACGGTTTTCCTGCAGTTTTTGAAACCGACCTTGAAATAACCGTTCGTACCGGATGAACTTGGTTCGTACGGGACGATCAGCTTGTACGAAGACATTTCGTACACATATACAAAGAGGTTCGTTTCAAGGTTTTTAAGTAATATCGTCCAGGATGATCCACGATCGTACGGGATGATCCATTGTGTATAAAATTGAAAACTTGCAGTTTTTGGGCGGTTTTTCTTGTCTTTTGTATAAATAGTCCAAATTAGACTGCCACCTAATCTTTTTGTCATTTGATCTTCGTGCCTCTTGAGAGGATAGCCAAGGAGAGAGTGTAAGAGTGCATTCAAAGGAGGATTCCTACCACTGGAGCGTGAAGGCTTCACTTGAAGTTCAAAGGTAAGAATCTCTACTTGTGAATTGGGATTACTTCACTCTTTTCCTTCTTCCTTCTAGATTCTTGTGAGAAGATCTGTCAAGGAGATCCGGTTCTCTGCCGACACTTGGAGAGTGTGAACAGACGAAGGGTTCGCTGCCTACACTTGGAGAGTGTGAATAGCCGAAGGGTTCGCTGCCTATACTTGGAGAGTGTGAATAGCCAAAGGGTTCGCTGCCCACACTAGGAGAGTGTGAAAGGACGGACGATTCTCTGCCAACACTGGGGATTGTGTGAAAGGACGGACGATTCTCTGCCAACACTGGGGATTGTGTAAAAGGATGACGGTTCTCTGCCAACACTGGGGATTGTGTAAAAGGACGACGGTTCTCTGCCGTACCGGGTAGTGGTGAAAAGAGTGATTTGTAAAGGCTTCTCTGCCTTGCTGTGGCTGCAAATGGAGAGTCACTATTGGTATTAGTGCAATACTCAGAGGGTGCCTCTGGGGAGTGGATGTAGGTCTGGTTTAGACCGAACCACTATGAATCTTGTGTCATTTACTTTACTGTTTTTTATTTTCCGCATTTTTCTTTTGTTTAAAAACTCTGTGGTTGAAAAACGTTTTCTATAAAAACTTAATTAAAATTTTCATTTCGGTTCAACACATTTTCAAAGAGGGCTTAAATTTTTAAAATACCAATTCAACCCCCATCTTGGTAGCCTTGGGACATTAACTTAGGTCTAACAACCTATTTACTAGACTCAACAAACTTCATTACTGAAATTAAACTAAGAAAATGTAGAATTGAGGTTTGGAACCATAGGGCTTTTAAAGTTCTCCCTAAGATCATTCTAATAAGTCTAAAAACTTTTAATTTGGTCAAGTATGGAGGGAGATACAAATTTTTGAAGTTCCATGCAATTTTTGGAATTTTAAATCTTAAAATTATATAGTCAGCAGTGCACTTTACATGTGGAGCAATCCAAATCGATGATCAATCATTAGTGCTGACTGTATAATAGAGGGATTAATCATAGCAGTTTGATGGATAATCAAACAGCTAGGATTAAATGGCCTCTGAGACTGCAAGATTTAATCTGAATCATTGATTAAGATTAACGGCTCATATTTCATCTTCAACCTCCGTCAGGTGTTCGTAATCCTAAGCCTTCTACAGAGTGATTCTAGTAATCCTGCCAGCAAATTTCCACAAAATTTCATGGAGAGGTCAGGATAGTAAGGACTTTCAATATAATGGTGGGATTTCATTTGATTGAAAGTTCCTTTCATACTTGAACACCATTACCTAGCTATGAGCTTGGGAAAAGGATCTCACCATGTAGAAAGCCACAATAAATGAGTTTTTCTATCAAGAAGCTTGAGGGGATGAAGACAAAGACTTTTCCTTGAGACGTTTGGACTGGAGGATCACCAAAGGTAGGAGTTTGAGTGAAGGATGGAGAGTTCTCATCGTTGTTCGCTCAGATGATAGCTAGGGATGACTAAGAATATAAGGAACACTACGAGATTGCTCAGAGAGATTTGGGGAGGGTTTTAAAATGCTAGGAGTGAATGAGGTGTTGTGGAGAGGAATGCCCTATATAAATAATTGCTGTGAGCTTGGACGGCTAGGATTGGTTAGGAAGGCCATTAGATGACTGTTAATTAGAAGGAGAGATGCCCCGTAGGTCTCATGAGCTTGAAGCAGATGAACCTAGGCTTTGGATGAGGCCCAAGATAGAGAGAACAACCAGAGCTCCAATATGCTTACTCTACCTGCCAACAATGACTAGATGCGTTAGAATGAAATGGAAAGGTGTCTGGAGATCTGATGTCTATAAATAATTTGATCATGGGAAGGTTGGATTCATTGAGATGGCTCAGGTTGACTCAAACTTATACGGTTTGGGTCTATTTGGGTGTGATATGGATCAAGCTACGTTATGGGATTGATGGGGAAGATGCGTTAGGTCTAGGGGCACCCAATGCAAGTATCAATTGGGTTTGGTATGGTCTGTGGAGAAGATAGCTCAACCCATAGTGGTTTTGACCACTTTGGGTTAGCCAAATTACCAACCTAAGTTGACCTAAGGGCTGGGTCAACTATGTAAGGTTTGTTGCGTCATGGGGAATCCAATGCCACCATTAATTTAATTTGATTTGGCTAGGATTGAGATTTGGCTCATAGCAGACCCTCTTTGGAGACATGGGTCAAGCCAATTGGCTAACACAATTGGGCCCAAAGCCTTAGGGTCTCAAGGGGGCTTCCCTAGAGACCTAACGAGTCATGCCCTGGGCTTGGGCAGGCTTAGCAAGGCCTTGGTCAAAGGGTTTGAATGGGTAGAGGTGTTTGGGAGGTTTGGTCAAATTTGGTTGACTTGGGCAACCAAGTTGACCTAAGCTCAAGAGTTGGGCACATTGAGTTCAAATTGATCATATGAACTCAATGGAAGTGGTTTTAAGTCAAAAGAAATTCATTTGGTTGGAAATGGCCATTTGAACCCTTAAAGGACATTTTGGTTAACCATGGTTGGCTATGTTAACTAGGTCAAACCAAAAGATGGGTTTGGGTCTAGTGTGATTCTAAGGATATTTAATATCCAATGGGGTTGGTTTTTAAGGTTTATATGGCTAGGCCATATTGAATTTTGGGGAAAAGACCAAAAATCCCCTTAAAGGGCTTCTTGGTCATTTTTACCACTTGTCAACACTAGGTCAAATTGGGTCCAACAAAGTGTGGATTACTGATAAACAATTCATAACAAAGGTAATGGATGTGTTTTGAAGCTTTTGAGAGAGTCCTAGAGTCATATTCTACTAAATAACAAGTCTAGTGGCATAGGTTATAGATTTTTAAAGGTTTTGCGGCCTTTGGAAATTAATTCAATTTTTGGGGCTAGGAGCCTCATATTGAGTTCAAATTTGGTGGCTTGACTTTAGAGACATATTTAAACAATATTCATTTGATAGACCCTAAATCAGATGTCATTTAATTGGGTTTCAAAGAAATGAAAAAAATACCTATAAAAGGTTTCAGACTTAGGCTTTTGGCCTAAAATTTTTGAATTGAATTTTGGGTTTGATTAGTTAAGGTTTGGAATATCCAAATCAATCTTTTTTTTTTGTTCTGAAAAACTGCAGAATTTGCATTAGAAAGGAACAAAAGTAAACTAATTACAAAGTCTAGATTGATAACATTCTTCATTGATTAACATAAGCAAGGAAGAAGGAATGCTATGAAAAGAGGAACTATCAAAAATAAAACTCCTATCTAGTGCCAAAGTAGCACAAAAATATGCCACCTGGTTACAATCTCTATTGACATGATGAAAAACAATTTTTTTGAAATCCTTAAGGAAGAGAAGCTCCTTGATCGGATAATTCTCCATTTTGCCAATCCACCTTCTTCAAAGAATTTTGAATATGTTTAATCACATTGATTTTATCACTTTCAATTATAACACCTTTGCTTTCCAACATCCAATTTTGTATGTAGTCTCTTATTGCAAAAATAGCTTCTAGCTCAACTTGAGCAATATCCCAATGACAAGTATTCTTACCAAAAGCAACAAGAATTCTACCTCTGCAATCTCTGAAAATCCCACCGATGCCAGCTCTATACGAAGAAAGCCAAGAGGCATCCACATTGATCTTAATCCAATTTAGCGGTGGAGGCTACCAAGTTGTAGAAGACTTCTGAGAGAGATTAGTACCCCCGTTATCTAGATATAGATTAGACTTAAATGTGGATAGAGAAATGACATTAGCTGCCACCAAAATGCTGGACATAGCAGCTCCACCATGCTTCACCAAATTCCGATTTTTCCATGACAGAAAAACAGCAGTGCAGTAGAGTCGGACCGTGCTCTTATTCTTGGCCGAAATCCTCTTCATCTCCTCTAAGAATTAATCCAAGGAATGAAACTTAGGAATAGCAAACCCCCATCCTTGAATAATAGCAATAACCTCATTAAGGTATTTACACCAAACCCCAATATGTTAATAATTCTCCACCTCTTGACACCCACGAGCACAAGAGTCATCATCCGCAATTCTTCTAAACTTTAGAAAATGATTGGTAGGAATAGCAAATTTGCTTAGCCTCCACCAAAACAATTCCACCTTGCTATTAAGCTTGATGTTCTTTAGCCAAACAGAGAACCCACCCTCATCATTCATATCTCTATTGTTAATAACAAACTTATATGCCAAGGCTGAAAGTGATTTACCTGAAAGTTTGCTGATAGTCTCCAGTCTATCCTTCTTATCCACATAATCAATTTGGACCTGCTTAATGAGCAAAATTAAATCTTCATGAAAGAACATCTTAAGTTTAACCTCATCCCATATACCATCATGATATCTTCCAAAGCTCTGTAATCCAGAAAAGTCGGCCATGCATTTAAATTTCTGTCTAACAGCCAAGTATCCCCCAGCACATGAATACGTTCACCATTTTCCACCCTCCATCTCAAAATATTCTTAAGTTCTCTACCACCATCAATAAGAATATGAAAAGCACTGGATGTATTTGTTTTACAAATACCATCCAACACCCCAACACCATACTTGGCTGTAATCATTCGGTGAAGAAGAGTATCTGGGTTCTGAATTCAGTTCCATGCCAATCTAGTCCGTAAGGTCCCTGTTCTGATAGCTAAAGATTGCACACTCAATACACCTACATTCCTTGGCTTACAAATCTCACTCCACAGCACATAATGTAATCCCTTCTTCCCATCCGGTTTGTTCCAAATAAAATTTCTGCACATCTTTTCCATCTCATATACAATTTTCTTAGGCACAATAGAATGAGTGAGTAAAAAATTTGGCATAGAGAGTAAGGAAGTCTTCAACAAAGTAACTCTACCACCCAAAGACAAAGTCTTCTTACCCCAAATATTCAATCTGCCTAAAACTTGACTCAAAAAGTCATGAAAATCTGCTACATTTAATCTCCTAAGATATATATTGATACCCAAGTACTTCCATTCCTTCACAACCTTGAACCCAAGTACCTCAGCCACCTTTCTTTTATGTTGTCTTCTAACCGCTTTCCCAAACAAAATTTGGGACTTATTGACGTTCACTTTCTGCCCCGTCCATCTACAAAAATCCTTAACAATCTTCTTCACCAATCTGGCCGAAGAACATAAAGATTTTGAAAATAGAAGCACATCATCCGCATACATAAGATGAGTTACCATAGGACCTTTGTAGAAATCTGGATACCAGATCTTGCCCCCTCTGCTCAATACAGTTTGACAGCAATTACGAACACATAATGGAAAAATACGGAGAGAGTGGACATCCCTGCCGAAAACCACTTCAAGCTCTTATCCAATTCAGCATCTTCCCATTTAAAATAATAGAGAATCTCACATCCACCATACATTCCATAAGAAATCCAGAGAAAACTGAAGGAAAACCAAACCAATTGAGAACTTGAAGCAATGTTGGCCATCCCATGCTATCATAAGCTTGTTCCATGTCAAGCTTCACTGCCATAAGTCCTTCATTTCTTCTTCTTGGAAGTTTTAAACTTATTAAAAATCTCATGTGCTAGAAGACAGTGCTCAAACATAGATCTACCTAGAATGAAAGCCATCTGCTCTTCTGAAATCATTTTAGGCATAACCTTCTTCAGCCTATTAACTAACATGGTAGCAACAATCTTATACGTTGTTTGACACATACTTATGGGCCGAAAATTGGAGGGAACATTCGGATTCTTCACCTTGGATATAAGGACAATCAACGTATCCTTCCACTCCTTATGCATACTACCAGTAGAAAAAACTTACTGATAGCCCTCCACGTGATGTCACCAACAAGCTTCCAATAGCTTTTAAAGAAGGAGAACGTAATTCCATCCACCCTAGGTGATTTGTTGTTACCTTGCTGAAAAACAGCCTCTCTACATTCCTCCAGAACAAATTCAGCTTCCAGGAATTTTGAATCCACAGAGCTTAAATGCTAGTCTTCAGCAATCCTTGGCCAATCCGTCAGCTGGCAATCACGGTTCCTCCATTTCAAAAAATTGAATAAAAATCTGCTCAATCATATTCTCATCCTCCACCATCTGGTTATTCTCATCTTTAATTTGCTTAACTAACTTTGCATTCCTTCTAGCCAATGCAAAGTTGTGAAAAAAATTTGAATTTGTATCTCCCTCCTCTTGCCATCTAGCCTTGGCCCTTTGATTCCACCAAGTGGACAATCTTCTAAGAGTAACATTTAGCTCATGCACTTTATTCCTAAGCAGCATCAAATCTTTCACCGTAAATATATCCACCGAAGCCTCCTTGCACTATAGCTCCATAATTTCTCGCTTCAACTCTTCTTTCAAACTGCATAAGTCCTTACATTTGTTCTTGTTCCAAAAGAAAGGAGCACGCAATGTCCTTCTAAGCTTTCCTCTAAGAACCTCCACCTCATCCCCAAAATCCATTTTCTTCTAAGAGTTGTAAACAATGTTCCAAGTTGCTGGGTAGGACCTCCAAGTGTCTTCAAACCGAATGAACCTTGTCTTATGGAGCTGTCCAGATTCTAATTTAAACATAATTGGACAATGGTCTGACACCACCCGGGCAAGATGCCGCACCTTTCCATAAGGAACCAATTGTAGAGATGCTGAATTGATCAAGCACCTATCCAATCTTTCCCATATCCTTGAAGCTCCCTCCTTGTTATTGCACCAAGTAAAACTTGGTCCAACAAAACCTACATCATGTAAATCAATGTTAGTCATAAAATCCCTCATCTCCTTAGATCCTCTAGATAAGATAAATCTTTTTCCACCCTTCTTCTCCTCCTTACTCAAAATACAGTTAAAGCCTCCTCCCACCAAGGAATGACCCGTCCCAGCCAAGGAGCCCTCTAACAGACTCCAAAGACTCCTTCTCTCAACATAACAATGACTACCATACACAGTAGCCACTTTCCAAATACCACAAGAGGGAGTGGTGAGATCCCCAACAACCACCTAAGAAGAGCTCTCCTTGATCACAAAATCAGCTACACTTTTATCCCACAGAACCAGAATTCCTCCAGAATTCCCAACAGCAGGGTAATGGAAGAAATCCCAACTACCACCAATCAAGCTGTCCACATCCCTTCTATCAATCTTGTTAAGTTTAGTTTCCACAGTTCCAATATAAGAAACATCATTATCCCTAACAATTTCCCTCAAGTATAGAGAGACCTCACTTTTTCTGGCCCCTCTGCAATTCCAAAAAACGCTGGAAGACATTAAATCAAGTGAGGGGAGAAGTCCCCACCTTTCAAACCTCCTTTCCCATCTCTTCTCTTCTTCCTATGCTCGTGTTCAAGAGGTCCCAATGACTTCTCCTCTTTAGCCAATTTAACTTTACCCATATTGCTGCTAACAACAACAGCATTTTTCACATCCTTCATAACAACTTTGGTCTCCTTCAAAGCCACCGAACTCACTCCAGTAACTAAACCTACCCATGACTGCTCCTCAGTGAGATGATCAACCAATTCACCTTCTTCAATATCTTCAACTAAGGCTTCAAATTTATTATTAATTTCAATATTCATGCCCAGCTCCTTTTTATCCATTATTACATTATCATTCTGGCCACTGACCAACTCCAATAACTCGTTCTGTGCCAAATCTGCATTCTCATTATTCACAGATTTCACCTATATAATCTGCCCATCTTGCTTTCTTGTTTTCAAATTTCTTCCAATTTTATCTCTCTCAGCAAACCTCCTATTAACCCCTTTCCTGTTCTTGAAACGAACCTGCATCCAGGGCCCAAATTCTCCCTCATGGACATCACTTCTATCATACCCAGTTTCAGCAATACCTTTCTCCTGGTTACCTCTTATCTTCTCACCAGCAACAGGCCTAACAACCGCCGGACATACATTTCTATCATGTCCAACTTTGCCACATTGGTAACAAAATAATTCTAATTTTTCATACTCCACTTTCTAAAAAAAATGTCCAGCTATGCCATTAATCCAGACACCATTCGGTAGACTCTTCTCAAAGTTTATTCTAACACAAACCCGGGCAAATTCACATTTTCCCCATCTAAATGAGTTCCCATCCACATACATAGGAACACCAATCCTCATTGAAATTCTAGTAATGTTCTCCTCATCCCAGCAATAAAGAGGTAAACAAGGAAAACGTACCCAAATCGGAGCAGTCATTCCTTTAAAAGAACTGGGATTGAATAATGGTGACCACTTGTCCATACCCACAATGTATCCTCCCACATACCATGGACCTCCATTTAACACTTCATCCATTGCCTCCCCGTTCTTGAACGAACATAAAATCCAATTCATACCAAGGGATGTCATGTGAAAACTTCCAAATCTATTCCACTGTTTTCTCAGTTCATTGCTGCAAATAGGAAATGAAACTCTATCTCCCAAAACCTTAACAACCAGAGAATGTTTTAACACTTGAGCATTCAACACTTCCTTCTCAACGTTCAGTTTCGCCGCAATACCATCCTCTGACATCTCAGCTAGATCCTTGTTAAACGAAATCTTTATATGCTGGGGTTTCTTCCACGCTCCAATAATTTCATTTTTCAACTCATTGCTCTGTGCAGATTCATCCTCAATCCTACCCTATTTACCCTCTGCCACCGATAACTCCTCAACAATGTTACCATGACAATTCCCCTGGTTCTCCATATCTTCTATCTCCGGAACTAAGTTACGGCCAATAAGATCATCATTGTTTCTAGAGAGCTTATTAACCTTTAGTATCAAACCCATCGAAGAAGAAACATCAACATTCCGGCGTCCAGCAACCCCACAATCCATATCCAGACCACTTCCAATTTCAGAGCTGCGATCCTTCACTATCTTCTTGCCCTTACCTTCCACAACCACTTCTTGGCTAACCTGAGGTAGAGCACCCTCTCTGATTACCAAGTTATTTTCACCTCTACCAATCAATCGCTCCGTTCCAGAAGAGCGAATCTCCATTCGACGATCAACCCCGGAAGAACGACCAGAAGACAGCCGATCATTGTCAATCCGACGACCGGAGATCATGAGAAACAAACAACCACTGACCGATGGTCGGCCAATGCCTGAACCACCGATCAACGCCGATCAACAATCACCCGCGAAATCCACAGAATTCAAAAACCATATGAACTTCTTGAATTTTCTCTCTCTAGAAAAAACTAGCAGGAACTTCTTGAATATCCAAATCAATCATAGTCAGATAAATGATTAGGGGTTGATTGGATAAAACCAGGGTTTGATTGGAGATCAGATTGAACCCTTATTGTAGGGAGGATAGGAGTCTGTGGTAGGAATTGGATTGAAGGCTGGATTGAAATTTGATTGGGGTCTCAATGATTGACAATTGGATAGTTTTCAACCCTTACATTACCAAGCAGAAGTCTAGATAGGTCCTGATGTCCTCATACAAAGATGATGTCAACAAATGGAGCCCCAATATATGTGTAGTAGAATGAAGTTCTACTGCACATATTGATATTGACCGAATAGAATTGCAAGAGTTGGAATCTTTGACCCTAAGGGAAGAAGAGATCTAGCCTTAGATAATTAGGTAGAAGGTAGAAGTAGAGCAGTGCCACAAAGGGCGTCATCGAATACCAGTAATTCTAAACCTAAAGGGAGAGAGAATCAAATTTTTATGACATATCACATTTATATTATGATGAACGGGATTTGTATGCCAATAAGGTTGTCAAGCCCTATGATGATGCACATCATACATCAAATGCAACAGAGTGAAACTTAAAAAAAATGGTAATCATTCACCAATTGAAACTTAACATACATCATAGACATATAATTATTACAGGAAATAACATTACATCATGAATTCTCTTAAGACATGTTTATACAGTAACTAAAATCCACATGAAGAAACTTATATAATGATGTTGCATATGAATCACATATGTTCATGAAGTCATAAATAATTATGGCAGGAGGTCCACAATTTGAGAAATTATTCTAACAAGGTAATCTCAGATGATCTAATAATGAAATATTATAGAGTGCCAAATAAAATAATATTAAAAATGAAAGAAATATTAGCATGATTCGATGCATTAGAATCGACTGCCTAATCTTCTAAGGCGTTAAGCATAAAAGTTCAATTGACCTGAGTCTCAGTTGCTATCAGGTCCTATTAATCTCATGGGTCAATGAACAGTCAAGAAATCGGATTCTTTAATCATAAAAGGTATATATATCAATATTATCTGAACTGACTTTATAAATTAAAAAAACATGATCATGAATAAGAGTGCCTGGGATGACACGTAGCTACCAGAGATGAGGACAACTCATATAACTGTCATAATTCTAAACGATTTCTCTCTTGACATTTATACTACGGTGGCAGATTTTAGTATTTGAAAATAAAAGATGTTGATAACCTCATAAATACCAATGTCCTACAAAACCTACCTGCATGACCATAAAATGAATGAACTAAGTGCAGGTGACATTGCTTCAATGAGTTACATCACTGGACCAAATAACAAGGAAATATAGGCACGCTGGTCTGGATGGTCCAAACTCTCCACTTGAGGATAATTTATTGTGTGCGGAGGACGTTATGTAGTTTGGCACCCAACCAAGTAGCATTCACACCCAAGTTTCTCCCCGCTTAGGACTTCACTAATTAACTACCTCTCTCCAGTCAACCTCCATCACTTGGCCAAGTGGCAGAATTTATTTTGGGTGCTTTTTTTGCTAGAAAACTTTGCCGTTACTTGTTATCAATCCACCAAATAATGCCGGAAATCTCATTGTCCCGTTCTCTTTCTCCCGAGCTAACTTTCGCCCCACAATTTATCCTGCCCCTTTTTGCCGGAAATCCCAGGTCCCTTGTCCCATTACTTAGTCTCCCTCTTGACGTCCGCTCTTTGTTCGCAAACTCATTGAGCTCACCACCCTAATGCAGATAGTATTCATCTAGGCCATCACACTCCCTTCTCCTCTCTTCTTCAAACCGATGTAAGTTTTTTTGGAAACCATAGGTAGTTTTTTTTTTAGTATTGAGTTGAAGACCATTACTATAAATTTAGAACATTTAATGCATGTTTATTTTACAGTTTGTAAGTTATCTTAATTATACTTCATTTTGATATGAAAATATTTGTGCAGTAACTTTATAATTCTCTTTGAATAGTCTTCTAAAAGAACAAACATGTAAATTAAATAAATTTTGTCATTTTGTTGAAATGACATAAGCTGCATTAGTGTTTTTCGAAGTATTCATTAAATGTTTAGTGATGCCGTTTTTTTTTTTTAATAATTTGGAATGGTGAGATATGCAGCTTGCTAAATGAAAAGTATAGATAAAAGTACTGATGCCATTAGAAAATTCTTTTGATTAATATATGAGTTATGTTGGAATATTTAGATCCTGGAACACTCAGGATATTTAAGAATTGATTTTGAGAAATTTGAAATCTGGTTTTACTACATGTATATTTGAAATGAATATGTTGATGAGATGAATTTACTGATACTAAGATATTTTAATTTAAATTTATATTATGTATTCATAAGTATAGCCTAATTTTATCTTGATCATGTGAAGGATTAAATGAATTTTGATTTTTTTTTTATCTTTGTTGTAAAATTTAGTGTATTGATGATACAATAACACTTAATGTTTATATCTCATTAAAAATATTTGATTGTTTATAAACATTAAATGAGCAATGTTATCAATATAGGTTGCAAATATGAATATTCACATTGAGGAAGATTTAAAAGAATTCTTAGACTTAACATAGTTCTAAAGGTCTACTTATTAGCATGCAATATTTGTTGTTGATGCTTGCCGTTTATAAAAAACAGCGGTTGTTGTATGTGCTTATTGATATTCACTTTCTATTGTTGTTGATGCTTGTCATAAATTGCACATTGTTGATGCATGTTCTTTATTGTCTCTAACTCTTGTTGATTGCCACCAACCTCCATTGATTGTTAATCACCTATTAAAGTTCATTTTTTCCATTCTTCATCTTTGACTTAACATTAGCATTGCTTGCCTTATCATGAAATCTCCTCTTATTTAGTGGTAGATCAGAAGGGTTAATCAGTGTAAATTTTGCTACTTAAGCTTAAGCTTGATTAGATTACAAGTTTTTGGATAGAAGAAAGATGATATTATAGCCGATTGCTTCTTATCTTTTGTCAATATTTATTTGTACAAATATGGTGTGACTATAATTTTTTTTATGAATTTATTTGGTTGATGATAGCAGAATGGAAGGTCCTTGTGCTCACCCCACAACATCAAGTCATAGTGTGCATGAAAAAAATGGATATAGCTTGGAATCATTTCATTGAAATTTAATGGGTGATGAAAAGAAACAATTCAAATGCTTACATTGTGATACTGAAGATAAGGAAGGAGATATAAACATTATGAAAAAATATTTAGCAGGAGTTAAGGGGGTTATAGCTCCCTGCAAAAAAGTGCCACATGATTGTGATGCGCCAAAATTTAATTTTAAAGAATTATTTATTTATATTTTAATAAATAACAACTAAAATAAACTAATAGCATCTATCTGTAATAAATAGCTAAATAGATTCTATAATTAAAAATATTAATATACATATTTGTATTTATTCCCAAAAATTATATACAATACTCAAGATTTATACAATCATCACATATCTATCCTATCTTGAGTACAAAAAAATAGCTAAAATAAAAAGAATATGAAAATGAAGGAATCCTAATCGACCTCCCACTCCTAATCTTTTGCCCTGATATGAAATCATTTAACCACATGTAATGAGCTAAAAACTCAGTAGGTGACCAAAACCTACAATTGAATTCAAAGTATGATAAATGAGTAATATGCATATCAACAATCAAATCATAATAATAACATTTATATGATTATTGAATCAATGCATAAATAGTAAAACTATACGTCATGAAAGATAATAAATAAGTAAGAGTGTCAAATCACTAAAGCAATCATCATGTAAAAACTACAATCAATAGAAAAGTTGTATATAGAGATGAAATTAAATAATCAATAAAGACTTTCAAAATCAAATCAATATAGTAAAATCATATTGGAGTGTACATATGCTATCCAATTATTTTATATCAGTATTAAATCAATATCCCAGTCACATGCTCAATATTTCATGTATATTATATGCTCAATGTATATATCATACTTTTTTGTATCAATAAATCGATAACATTGCTAATAATAAATCCATACAATAATATAAACAATACCTCAATAATATTCATTTCAGTAGTTATACTAAACAAGTAAGAATTTTTGCTATCATGATATTTTTTAGTTTGTATCAGTGCTAGTAAACTGTTGGCTCAGTAAATAGTATCGTTACTCTTTGTCCATCGGCATACTAATCATGTCCTAAAAACTCCCAATCAATGTATCACATAAATTAATAGAGGATAACATCAAACCATAATACTTAAAGGAAAGTCCATCGGTACATCGTCATGTACTAGTCAATTAGTCTATAACGAACTCATCAACCAACCCTTACTTATCTTTTACCTATTATTTTAATAGTACTACAACAGTAATCTCAATTATATATTTATGTTCATTTTTAATATATTATAGTAAAAAAAGTATAATTGAACTTAATTCAAAAAGTGTTAAAATATTCTAACTGTAGAGAACAAAAATCATACTGGGCATAAATTCATATTTTTTTTAATTTAATTAAATTACAAATATTTTATTAAATATTATTCTAAAGCTTTAGTTGAAATAAATTACTATTTCTAGACATTAAAATAACTTTTTGAGTAGAAAAAAGTTGTTGTATTTTCAAAATTGCTCTATGAAAAATCTCAAATAAATATTCAGAATATTCATACTCTAAATATTTGTATAATATAAAAGTTATGTGGTGAGTTTTACAAATACAAAATTATCCTCATTTTTTAGTAAAAAAAAAATTCAAATTTGATTGAAAAAATATCAAAAACATAAATCTTTGAAATAAAAAATATGGTAAATGTTCCTTACAATGAGATAAGTAAATATCTCAATTGGTCTAATTAAAAAAAATCATTCTGAGACATCCAAATCTTAAATTTCCCTTTCTACCACTTCTCTTTTCTCTCTTATTTTCTCATTCATTTCTCTATTAGGTGAAGTGAATAGGAGAAAAGGGAATAAATGGCTTATGATAGTACTTTATAATATTTATATTAAACTAATAATATAATTTTAATATATATAATTATTTAGTATAAAATTCATATAAATTTATTTGGAGCTTTAAAAATGTTTTAAAAATTCTATAAAATAAAATATTTTATTTGAAAAGTACTGGTGAAATTAGTTTACAAAATGAATACCTAACGGTCTCAAAAAACTCACATGTATTAAGAGGTACTAAATTCTTTAGGATTTTCACCAGTGTCCAAAAATTACAAAAAAAATTCTATAAAAAAATATTATAATCTCGATGCTATTGAGAAGATGGGTTGTGATATGAATTTATAATGACCCAAAAAAAAATTATTTTTCTAGGTCAAAATATGAACTATTACATGTTGTTCACTTCAAGATGTAAGAGAAGTTAAAGAAAATATCAAAAAAAAAAAAGCAAGGACAAGAGGAGTTGGAGATTGTACCAATCCCTATAGACAACATTGTAGAGGAAGTGATTATTTTTCTATGCCCAAATTACAAACATCATAAGTATATAAAAGAGGATTTGATAAAGGAAACAAGAAAGCTTTGATGATATAGACAACATTTTTTCTCCTAAAACTATGCCTACATCCCAAACTTCACTTAAAAGTTTTTTAGCATCCAAGAACGTAATACACCATGCAGATATAGATGTAGTAAGGTAGTTCTTTGACTGTTGCATTTCATTTAATAGCTTGAATTCAATATATGCTTAAAAAGATGTTGATGTCATCACTTCCATAGGTCATGGTTATAAACTTTCATTTTACTATATAATGAGAGTTAACCTGCTTAGGGATTTCAAAATGAGTGTAGATTATTTATTGATTCCTATAGATAATCTTTGTTGATAAGATCTATACAATCATGATTGATGGTTGGATTGATAATAGAAGCAGAACACTCATAAATTTTATTCTTTATTGTCCACAAGGAATATATTTTTTAAAATTAGATAATGCATATGCTCTCACCAAGGATGCCATAACCATGTGTTATTTATTTATTGAGGTTTTCGAATGGATAGGCTTGGAGAATATTATGCAGTAATAATTGATAATGATGCAAAACTATAAGAAAGCTAGTGAGATGGTACGTGAAAGATTCAGTGTCATTTAAGTCATATTGTGTAACATACTATATGAATTTAATTTTGAAGGACATAGGGTGCATACCTCACATAGAAGAGTTTGCTAAAAAAGCATAAAAGGTGGTAATTTCTACTTGCATGGCTTAGAAATAAAATAGATTGGATGGACATTTTACATATAGTAGCTACAAATTTAGGCATTATTTTTAGATATCATATAATATTATGCATATCGTACGGTACAATTCGACACAAATTTTGAATTTTAAAATTTTACATAAATTGTGATGGGCATCTTTTTTACTAATTATAATTAATCGCCCTATATGATATTTATCATACAGGTCGATGTGTTTAATCAACCTTAATTATCACAAGTGTCCTAATTAGCATTTTTGGTTAACTGATCATCCAATAATATATAAATCATATTGTACAATTGGTTTAGAAACACAACTTCTTTCTATCTCACTAACTCACCTTCTTCAAGTGTGTGTGTGCGAAAGATCACTTAGCTTTAGGATCCACTAGAATACATGATTGACTCAAGAAAGGTAAAAAGTGCAAAAAGAATGAAAATACAAACTTTAATCCTAGTCTACCAAATCTTGACCTAATCATGATTGCAAGTGAAATATGGACCTAAAATGTTAGTGACTAGGGAAAAAACATATATGGAGTAAGTTTAATTATAAGGAGATAATATAGTTAGAAATTCAATAATATTTATTATCAACAAAATCATAAGACTTTGGTCTAAATTTGTAACAAATTACTACTTCTTACTCCAAATGCATGAATTTATCCTACTAAATTGAAAATAAAGTTTTTGAGTTCCTTCCACTAAATGAAAATAAATAAATAAATAGTTGATATGATTTTAATAAAATATTTTGGACTGATAGTTTATAATATATATTTTCTTATTGAGTCTCTTAATTATATATATGGATCAGGGCATGTGCATCTCTAGACCTCTATTGAGCTTGTAAGGGTGAAAGAAAGATTGTTAATTTTCCTAAAATTTCACTATCTCCATAAAACCTAGAATATTAAAATATCCTATGTCTAGGCATGCCAATATTCCATTTTCATAATCATAATTATTCTTGCATTCCTCCGTCAAGACTATACATCACATATGGTTTTAACTACACATGGCCATTGTATGCATTAAATGAAGGATGCAAGGTATTAAAAACACCATTATTTTTATTAGAGAATAAGAGTCGACATTAGTGCTTAATATGTTTTTAACATCATCAGCCCATAATAAAAAATATAGCCATACATGGATTAAATAACAAACAAACTCATATTCATTTTATTCATCGAATAACAAAGTATAAGAAATGTAGTAAGAAGTTTATCATAGGAATGGATCTAAGTATTTTTGCTAAACTTCTTCTTCCTCCACATATAAAGTTACTTATACAAATACAAGCTAGTCCCTCTAAAAGATTGTATCTTTTACTTTTCTAGCCTCCCTTAGAATTTCCTCTAAGGGAGCACTAAAAAAATACTTAATTATGTTTAGGGAACTAAACATCACAAGTAATAGAACTAACATGTATTTATATAAAAAAATTATTTGACTTGGTCAAAATATAGGCTATTAGATATAGCTTGGGGGTAAAGATATTAGAAACGCCACATTAATGCTAGATGTCCTACCTTGCTAAATTTCATATTAATATGCATATATGATAGCATATATAATTATATACATTATATTATGGATATATAAATGATATGTATGATAAATCATGGATAAAATAGATAAGCTTGTTGATAGATATGACTGATGAATGATGATATATAAGACTGATATATGATAAGACTAATGATATATAAGAATGAATGATTGATTGATGACAAGATTGATATGCATGACATGTAGTAATATTGAAATGATACTGATATGGATATATATATTGATATATAATGAGGATACGACTGTTAAGTATATAATAACATTGTATATAAAGTACATAATATATTGATTAATACATATCCCTATAGTCATATATTTATTATTTTTGGTTAATGCATTGACTTCAGTTCTAGATATTTGTTATTTGTTGGGCTATATAGGTTTGCATATTTTCAAGCAAGGTTAAGGATTCTGTATACTAAGGTTATTTTGGCTGGAGGATGGAGTTTCTTTTTATATCTATCGATCTTTCTTTTTCTTTTTGTAGTCATGATATATTATTCATAGTGATGGACAAGTTTATTATATAAGATGGCTATTATAAATATGTTATTTTAAGCTTAAAAATATAAATATTTAATGAATAGTAATTCATTCATGTTTCCCCCTATTTATGTAATTCATCTAGCTCTGGTTAATATGTAAAATATTCATAATGATTTAATTGTTTCAGCATTATATCTTGGGCCATTACACTAACCTTACGATGGTAGTGCCATTTTATCTTTTAAATGTAAATATAAATGTAAACAAAGATGTAAATTTGTTAAGAATTTTGAAAGTTAAAAAAAAAAATCCTTTATAGAAGATTATAGAAGCCTAAAGTAATGCTTCTTTTCATAAGTTCATTTCTTTTTGAATTCTATAGATTTGGAGCTAGAATACTAGAAAGTATTGAATAAGAAATTTACTTTATATAGATTTGCGTCATTGTATAAGTCTAAAAATTGAAGCTTATTGTTGGTGGAGTTTGACCACCTTTACTTTACAGCATACCCTAATTTCTACTTTATAGTGGGATTTGTCATGCACTTTCTTTTACATTGATAAATTGATACACATATAAATTTCATTGATTATAGATGACTTGCAATTAAAAATTTTATGTTTTTTTTTAGGTTTCTTAATGTTACATATATTTTTGCCTAGATATGCATGTTAGGCTCTTAGGACTTTGTGTTCTTTACACTTTAAAACACTCATACTTTATTTTCCTTTGATCATACCATGCATATTAAATTTCTTTTACATATACAAAAAAAGCACACAAGCCTAGGATAAGGAAGGGGCATCCTAAACGATGGGGTTGGTCGACTATTCCTTATAGTTTAGGGTTATTCTATTTTTGGATTTTTCTTAGAAAATTGATCATATAAATTTGCATAAATTATATATAAAAGTTTTATAGTTAGGATAAAATTCAATTCAAATTGCATTAGTTAGATGTATTTGAACCCTTGACATCTTTAAATCGCTTATTAAATTTTAAACTTAAAATCTTGATTCCTAAACTAAAGAGTCTATCTACTTTGCATACATTAGACTTAAAATTATGGTTTTATAAAAGTTACTAGGTAATTAGGTTAGCTGTCCACTCTAGGAATACCTACGTCTAATTTACACTTATGCATAATTCCTAAATTTCCTTATGGGAGGATTATCTTGAACATCTAATAAATTGACAACTTAAACCCTCAAATTTCAATCATGATCTAAACTGATAAATCACAATCATAATATATGTTAGATTGTTTTTGGTTATTTAGAATCTAAAGCACTCCCTACCTTTCATTCTTTCACTCTATAAAGAAGTGTCCAAACTTTGAACCTTGCCCAGTTGGTAAGTCTATTTCAAATATCCTTCATCAATACCTTTTGTAAATCTAAAAAATGTTTAGTCACCACTTTAATCAAATTTTTTTTTAATACTTATCTTAATATGTAGTAAACCTTAGAAGTGGGCTAAAACTTTGTAAAAAAAAACCCTACCTTAGCTTGCAAAAGTAGGGGAAAAATCTCAAGACACACATAAAAGTTTTATCCATTATTCATTTCATTTTCAAAATGATAGTTGAATATAATTTTATCATTCAATATGAAAAGTATATTCTCAATGTTGAGTTTAATTATGAAAATAAATTATGATCTATCTTCCAAATGAGAATGGAACATCAATCTGTCTTTTGAGATGGTATGTTGTTAGCTATGCAAATTTGATTATAAAAATAAAAACGAAAATCTAGTGGCATATTATATTTTTCCACGGGCATATTAAGAATTGATAACTTGTCTCGAAGAAGAGTAAATTATCATGCAAGTAAAGCTTTGGTAAAGTTTTAAGAAATTTTGATCTTGAGATAATATGCGGTAAACATTAATGATGTTAGATAATACACTCATACATAAAATGATGATATTTTTCATGTGTTGATGCATGCACAAAAAATTGAATTGTTTGTGACATATATTGATAAATATCATTACAAAGTAGAGGAGTTACTTCCAAGGAAATAAAGAATTCAAGGTAAAGATATTAATATCAGATTATACAACGAGCTGCCGTACTAAGACCCCATATTTGACTTTGATAGAGGAATGTGCAACTATAGACTATTTCTGAACACACCATGAGATAAATTTTACTCTAGAAAATCATAATATCTAAAATATCTTAAGTAAAAGAAGTTAAATTCTTAAACAACAAGGTGCCTTTTGATGTAATTGTTAAAATTTTATTAAGAAATTTCATAATTAAGCATGCTCATACTATAAAAAAAAAATCCTTGGGTAACTTCCTCGAAAGTTACACCAACTGAATAAAACCATGAAGCTTGTAGGCTAAAAAAAACAATATCTTGATGGTTAAGAGTTTGGGCTATTACAAATGGTATCAAAGCAATACATCAGCCGAAAGTTGGGAATTAAGTATCATACAAGACAAAGTGTTATGCCATGGGTGTCACTTCTTGAACTCTATAGGGCCCACCTCTAGAATCTTATCTTCTTAGTAAATGATTCTTGGATAAAGATGTTGATGAGGATGTCAGTTACTTAAGTGTGGGAGATTGTGAAACACCTTAAGTAAAAGAAGTTAAACTCTTAAACATCGATGTGTCTTGTGGTGTAATGGTTTGAATTTCATTAAGAAACTTCATAGTTAAGTGTACTTATCTCTGAAAAATATTAGGATAAGTGACCTCCTGAGATGTTACACCAACAGGATAAAATCATGAGGCCTTTAGGTCAAAACAGACAATATCTCGATATTTAAGAGTTTAAGATATTACACAATAACATATTATATCAATTTTTTATCCAAAGATTCATGCACTCAGTTTGAGTGAGAATATGTTTGAAGATCATGTTCCCTTTTTGAATTTTCATGTTTGAAATTGAATAGTCACAAGCTATTTCATTAATTTTATTGATTTCTTCACTACATAAGAGTGAGTATAGATCATCCAAATTGATTGGAGTTACCTTAGTATGAATCAAAGGGTTAAACGATTGATAGTTTGGAGGAAGGCCACTAAGAATGCACAAATAATATCCTTTGGATCGATTTAACAATTGCCGATGGTAATATTGTCAACATATGCTTTTGGCTTTGTACAATTTTTGAGTAATCAATTCATTTTCATGAATAAGTTGTTTAATCCACTCTTGATTTAAATAACTTAGGACTTAGGACCAATTAGTTGATTGAAGCCACTTTCCAAGAGTATTCCAAATGTCGGCACTAGCATCCATATTCAATCGTTATGGTAATATAGAGATAGTTATAGTAGAGAACAAAACAACAAACAAATTCTGATTGATCAACAACTAAATTTTAGTTAGTGGACATGTAGGAGTCCATCAAAACCATTTGTTTTGAATAATTTCAAGAGTTGAGCCCAGTTAAGGGGGATAATTCAATCAATTTTCTATGAGCAATATTCTTGATATTAAGGACACGAAATTTAAGCTTAGTATAGAGATGCCTTGACTATTATCTCATGAATATATGTTTGATGTTGAAGAGTTAAATAATACAGTAGGGAAGATTTATGACTTGTGACAGAGATCTATAGAAATACATAATGCGAAAGCTAAAGAGGAGAGATCAACAAAAATTAGTGATTGTAATCACAAGATAAAAGCTTTGATACCATGTTGAATAACTCCGCAACTATTTTCATTCTAATAAAATATATAGGAAAAAGTTGTAGGAGGATATCACTATCTATATTTCATCCATAATGAATATGAAAATACTCCCATTGTTTGTATTAAATATTGATTTGTACTACTATTATGACCAATATATCCAGAGTTCGTTATATATGGCAGAAGTTGCTTTTAATTGGTGGCTGCGATGAAGTGAATAGTTGAAGTTGGATGATGAGGATGCAATGGCAAACATAATGGTTGATGAAGGCGAGTTGTGCATAATAGTTGCAGTATCATTGTTATCATATTCTTCTCTAATACAATTTGCCATGAGGCTGAGGTTATATTAAATAATGCCTTTATAATTGCAATTATAATGATTACTAAGAAAATTTGTAGGATAGGTGCCATATTTGTCAAAACATTTGTGAAATCAATTTAAAAATGGCAAATCCATTCAAATTTATGTGGACATTTAAAAAACTTTTTTTTATATGGAATCCAAGGGTGCCAATATTAGTTCATTTAAATTTCCATTAATGAACTTGCATTTTAATTAGGTCCCAATGAAGCAAAATGAAAACCAAAATTTTAAGTTCATTCTAATTGATTCTAATAATTATGTGAAAATAATAAAATTTTATATGTTTCATATTTTATAATATAATTTTCTTTATTTTTTGTCACGTATGATCAATATTATTATATCATTTAATAATATATGAATAAGTTTTATATTTATTTTATTATATTGTTCATTTCAACCATTGTTCAATTCTTATTGAACGTTTGTAATCCGATATGAATTTCAGAACCTTGATTTTCATAAACTACTTCAAAAAGATTGTCTAATAATAAGAATGTGAAACACATTTAATTTGCTATAGAGATAAGAAGTTGCTAACAAATTTTCTACGTTCTGTTATCGATCATTCTCCTTGATATGATGGCTGTGTTTCTTTCTGCTTTTAACTTTTTTCTAATAGGAATGTGAATCACATTTGCTATAGAAAAATGACACATAGCTTCCCTAAATATATAATTAGAATGATGAAACAAATCATTAATTAATTAGCTGCATAGTTTTAATTAACGAGGCAAATTAATTGTTCCTTCTCAGCAAGTACAACGACTTAACGTGTATAAGCAATTATCTTTGCTTCGCAAGAAAGATGGATTTATTTGCAATTGTTGAGTAGGTATTTAATTAATGGTTTGACACATGCGTATGAATCATATGGTATATATGTAGCTGTATCTGATGTGATCTTAAAACAGTTTTCTTTCAGTGAAATAATTTTTTAAATATATTTAAAAGAGCTTAGGTTTGTTTCTTATTATACTGTATTTTATAAAAATTATTTGCAAGCAAGCCATTTGTCAAGCTTTGCTGCAAGTCATGGCAAGCTTTTTTTAAGGCAAAAAAATTGGGTCAATATATTTTAATTTAATTCTTGTTAGAATATACTAACAAAATTGATTTGTATAATGATTTGTTTTTTTTCGTAAATTTCATGCTGTAATATATAATATTACTGCATGTCATAATTAGAAAATTTTGTTTCATTTCTCATGATAATTGATTTTTTTTTTTTTTAACGAGTTGTGCGTGAGCATGTTTATAGCTTAGGTGAGTAGCATTGTAGCTTGGAAGAGCATATTCCTAGGCAAATCCATCATATTCGAGCTAGGAAAAGATTATTATGTGCAGAGTCTAGATGTGTCTGGAGATAAATTCAGACTCATCACATCACCCAATATATTATGTATTGAATGATGTAGTGCATCCATATATTAATCTTCGGATGCGTCTAGACAAAGCAATTAATAATTTTTCTAAACTAGGCGAATTCGAATCTGCTACTATCCTCTTCGTTAAATTCAATGTCCTTGTTCTTCCATTTCGGCCGAGTTGCCTTCAATTGAATTGAGCATATTTTATTTAAATTTAATTCTTGAGATGTTTGAGCGTATTGATGCCCCAAATTTCAAATAAATTATTTGATCTCCTCTCACTTGCTGACTTCCACTCCTTCCATCTATAAATAAGCGAGGTTCCTTCCTCTGGTTCTGAAGCTCCCCTGCCAACATGTACCTCAAGCCGGTGCTCATCCTGCTTCACCTTCTCCACCAAATCTTCTATCTCATCTCACTTATCCTCCATCGAATTGGACTAAACCCAATCTTCCAAACCGCGCTACCTGATAACGAAGAGGTAATATTCTCCGCCGAGCCTTCGCCGGCCGTCAAAGCCGCGGCCGCGTCGATCAAAAGCCAGTTACCAGTGGTCGATTACATCTGTTTCTTCAAGAGTAAACACACCGGCGGAGGACGAGAACAGCCACCGGTGTGCGCCGTGTGCCTTCAGTTCATGGAAGCGAGAGACCAAGTACGGGAACTCGGCAACTGCTGCCACGCGTTCCACGTGTCCTGCCTCGACCGGTGGCTGGACCTCGGCCGGTTTAGCTGCCCTTTATGCCGTTCCACGCTTCTTCCGCCTCCGGCAGGCAGCCAGAGAGGACTACTCCTTCTCAAGCTCCTCATCACCGGCGAAGCTTCTTCATTACTTAGAAGCTGCTAATTTGTTTTTAGTTAATTATGGAGGATTTCAATTAATCCCTCTTTAAAAACAATTAGTTGTAACTAATCAGTACTTAATAATTTACAAATGAGAGTGATTATTTTGGGACAGACAACTGATTAACAAATATGCTGTTTTTCTTCTCTATATTCGATCATATCTAAATGATATAATAAGCTAACTCTTATCTTCACATTTCCCTTAACAACACTGAAGTTTTTGGGTGATTAAGATGTTAAATATTAAAAAAATTTAAAAATTATCATTTAGCTACTTTCAATATCAGTCATTCAATTCAATTCAAACATCTAAGCTTATCTTCGTATTTATTTTATTTTTAAGTTATTTAATGAATGGGCTAATTTAATTTATCTCTTATAAATTAGTTAAATGAAATTGAAAATTTTTAGCTAAATGATCTCACAATAACTGTCTCTAAGATTCGTGCCAGTCTGATATGACAGCTGGCATTATTATTTATGACGCATTTGATGAATGATCTTCGCTGTCCAATATCTACCATTAATGTAGATTTTTTTTTTGTATTTACCAAAGCCTTAATTAATGATTATTTTAATAGATATTGACGTGTCCATCCACCATAAATATTATATCTTTTCTGTCGTCAGATTGTATAAATTATTCAAAAAAATTTGTTTTCTATATTGGCTTTGGCCTGCACTAAGGTAATTGTTTTTTAATTACATTTTAGCTTAGCTTCACCGTTAAATTAATTACGAAACTTCCGAAGACTTCCATTGAGTAGTAATTATTGTGTTTGGACATCGAATGCGTCCAGAGACCAATAACAAAGCGCCACTTCACTTGGGTGCTCGGTACCGAGCACTCGGTATTGCTTGGTTTTTGTCCGGATTTCTAGTTTTTTGTCCGGACGTAATAACTTTTCTCCATTGAGGCCCTTAAGGATCATTTTGCGGACCAACATTTATGGCGATAAAAAGAAAAAAAGTTTAATATCTTGGTTTTGAATGTAGATCCAACACACATATAGATAAAAAAGAGATGTGCAAAAGTTATAAGAGACAATAAGAAATTTTACATGAAAATCTCTAAAAAAGGAAAATAAATTACGAGATATTGCCCAGTTGAAATGATTCCACTAATGTTTATAATCGATTGCAATCTTGAGGGAAAATCCTTGGCTCATTGTAACGCATAGAGTACATTATATAGTTGGGGTTGGAAGAATCCAATGATAAATGAGTCATTCTCAAGAGAAAGTTGGCATGTTCATTTTGTTTGGCGGGCCACATTGGTCAGAGAGACTATAGTTGCCAGGTGATGGCAGTCAGAGGGATTATAGTCGATGAGCAAAAGAGATCGGAGGGATCATAGTTGGCTGGTGACAGTCGTTGGAGGGATCATAGTCGGACGGAGAGAAGTCAGCGGGCAATGGTGGCCAGATAGACCATACTCGACTAGCAATGGAGGTCGGAGAGACTGTGGTCAGCGGGAAACAATGGTCAGAGGGACCATAGTCTACGGCCAACGTAGGTCGGAGGGACCATAGTTGGTGGGCGACGGTGGTCGGGGGGACTGTAGTCAACAGGAAAAAATGATCCGATCGAGAGAGAGAGAGAGAGAGAGAGAGAGAGAGAGAGAGAGAGAGAGAGAGAGAGAGAGAGAGAGAGAGAGAGAGAGAGGAGGGAAAATTCCACCTGCCCATTCGAAGTCCTAGCCCGTCCGACTCCATCACCTCCCTCGATGACGTTCCTCTCCTATTAGATTGGGAGATACGACATTTTGAGCGGAAACCAACGTTTTGAAAACCGGACCGGATCGGCCGGTTCAACCGGTTGAACCCCGAACCGGCCGGCCGGCCGGTTACGGGTTGCTTAAGAACCGTTTCTGCAAAGAACCGGGATTGAACCGGTCGAACCGACGGTTCGACCGCCGAACCGGAAAACCGGGCGTGTTATAAAAAACCGGCCGGTTCAAATAAAACCTTTTATTAGCCGTTCGATTTAATCCAAAGGCTGAGAGAATGATCGGTAAAAAACAAATACAAAATTACGAACCGTGAAACCCTATTCCTCTCCTCATTTTCGCGATTCGTCATTTCGTCCAGGCGGAGCGAGACGCCGAGATGGCGAGAACCGCGACTCCTCACGGACGGGAGGCTGTTTTGCCGGAGCGACGGAGCCGATCGAACTGAAGGCTTCCTTCTCTTGGTCAAGTTCTCCTCTCCTACCCACCATGAGTTTTTTAATTTTCACGCGCTCTTATTTGCAGCCGACGGTAGGCTGTGAATCTTGATGAATTTTCTTGTTTAATAGTGGAAATTGAAATTGCAGTTGTGTGTTTATGTTTCAATGTTTCCTTTCCACCAAAATCTTTGTTTTTTTTTTTTGGATTTGCATGCCTTTGGATTTGCAAGCCTGTGTTTATGTTTTCATGGAGACATTATTTGTTTTTGGTTTGATTTGGCAACTGTTTAGAGCAAGATTTTTAATCCTTAGAGACATTTCATAATTTCCATAATGCGGTGAGATGGTTGGATACTTTTGGTGTTTGCATGTTTGTATTGAGCGAGTTAAAATGAAGAAGTGCATATCTTAATGCAACTACTCATTTTGGATTCAGCTTCTGTTCTCGAATTTCTGCTGTTAATTAATAGATGCTTGGAATCTTTGCGCATACTACTTGTTTGTGTACACTTTTTTGCTTGTTCACATATATCTGTTTTGTGGTGGATGCTTATAAGTATTATGAAGTTTGCACAGTTAGCAGAATTATATAACTACTGCTTTAGGTGAGCTCCAAAATCTAGGAAACGACTTCTAGATTTATTTTGATATTTATGTTTGAATTTTGAAGCTTGTCTTGATATGAAATTATGAACATTTTGTGTGATGACAAAAGCTATGCATTTGTTTATGTTTTATTGACTTATTTGAAGAGACACTTATAGTATATGCTATTTGTTTATGCTTCAAATTGATTTTTATTTTATTTTTTAAATAATATTATTATTTATTACGTCATCCGGTTCGACCCCGGTTCAACCGGTCGAACCGTGAACCCCTCCTTCCTCCGGTTCGTTGTCCGGTCCGGTTCTGAAAACCTTGGCGGAAACAATAGTGGAAACTCGCTTGCTGTAAAGGTAACTTTCTTTCCATTCACACTCTTCTTCGGTCGAATCCTATAAGCAAAGAAGCAAGGGAGAAGGATTTTAATCCTTTTAATTATAATTAATTATAATTACTATATTTATAATTAATTATGGTTAATAAGTTAATTATAATCAATTATAATGAATTAATATTATAATTAATTAATAATTAGTAATTAATTATTAGTTATAATTATATAATTATAATTAATTAATAATTAGTAATTAATTATTAATCATACTTATCTAATTAATTATAATTATAATTAAGTAACTACTTATACTTAATTAGTAATTAATTATTAATTATAATTATAATTAATTACTTATTATTAATTATTAATTATAATTACCTAACTAATTATAATTAATGGTTTTTTAATTATATTTAATTAGTAGTTAATTATAATTAACATTAATTAATTGATTATAATTAATCAATTATTACATATAATTAGTTAATTAATTATAACTAATTGTAATTAATTATGTTTAACTATAAGTAATTAAAAAAATGCGAAGTTCTTCTCTTGCCTCAGTTTTCATGCCAACTTCATCATCGTCTTCATCACTTCGTTTCGAAAGGTATAAATTTCTAACTTGAAAACCCTGTTCTCGACCCTTGCGATGAGCCGACAAACCTCCCTCTGCGCTCATTTAGCACAGGGGGGGAGGAAAATCGGTATGATGCTTGCAACGAGGAGGATAATTCCTGGAATTCTCATGTAGCGCGAGGGGGATAAAAAAAATAAGTATCCATACATGTGGAAACAACTGTGCTTTTTTCAACAGGTGCCCAAGTCCCCTAAGTGCTCATGTAGTGTAGTGGGGATTGAAGAAAACTCAGCTGCGATGTCTATGTGCATCTACCTGAAGTGCCCATGTGGCGTGGAGGGGAAGGTCAGTCTCCCAAAATTTCTCTTAAATGGGAGAGATGCCGGGAGGCTGCCGAAATTCTGAGCAAATATAAGGGACTTGAACATAAATTTTTGAATTTAATTTGAATATAACTTGAGCACCAAATCAAGCTTAAATCAAACTTAATCAAATAAGGTTGAAAGGAACTGGAACATGGACTCAAGCTTGGACTTGGACTTGAATGTGACATAGTGCATACGCACTTGACCGATAAGTGAACTTGCTTATTAAACTCAAACTAAATTCAGACTTGACATGAACAATAAAGAACCTAAACTCAATTGAACCACATGAGGCTTGAATTGCTAAAGGACTTTAGAATAATTTGAACTAGAACTTAAACTTGCACTCTGTACTCAAACTTGAACAAGACTTGAACTTGATTGAACTCGAAGGACCGCAGGGGACTTAATGAGCTTAAACATGAATGAAAAATAAATGATTTAAACAAATAACTAGACTTGTAATTATAGAGAACATAACCTAATGCATAAAATCTCTATTTTACAAAATGATAAGTGTTAAACATATAAGCATGAAGTTCATGCTAAACAAAAATTTAATTAGAGATGTTGCTTGTTTTGTCATATAAGAATGATAGTGATCAATTACAACATTTGGATTAATCATGTGATTAGTCTACAAGCACATTCAAGAGTCATACACTAAACACAATGAGAACTCCTTGTGAATAATAGCGATTCATATGCAATGGATATGACAAACCTGCAAACAAATGCAAGAAAGATGTGGATAAATTTCACTACAAGAAAATGGGTCAATAGCGACAAAAAAAAATAGAGACAAAGATAAATTGGTTGCTAAAGATATCTTTTAGCAACCAAAAATTAGTATGGCCTCTAAATAATAAGAAGTTTGATATTAGCAAAAAAAAAAAAAAAAATTTGGCCGCTAATTTTGTCGCTAAAAATCCAAAGAATCTTTTTCTCATATATATACATGTCATTGTAGTGACTAATTATTCTTTTTAATTATGTACATAATCGTATGCTTCGCAGATATGTCAGGGGCCCAAGGGGATAGCACCCCCTAACAGGGTTTGACCTGTCCGGTCAGGCCTTGGGGTTAAGGGGCAACGCCCCTGAAAAATTTTTTGATTGTAATAATATTATTGAAATTCAAATTAATAAATAAAATGATGAATTTAATTTAATATTTATATTTTATGATGATAAATCTAATAATTTATTAATGAAATAATTTATAATATATATTATCTAAATTTTATTAATTACTTATTTAAATAAAATTATACATTATAGCAAAACTATTCTCAAGATTCAGTCTTACGCATAGGGCTGCAAGCGAACCAAACGTTCGACAAGCAACTCGTTGCTCGGTTCGACTAAAGCTCATTTGTGATCGTTTAATCAACTAAACAAACAAGCTTGAACAACATTTTAAATACTAGATCATTAAATAAACAAGCTTGAACACTACTGTGTTCGGTTCATTTATGTTCGCGAACATGATCATTTGATGTTCATGAACAAGCTTGATAAGAAGCTTGATTCGTGTTTGATTCAGAGCTCGTGAATAAGCTTAATAAAATTATGATTAATATTTAATTATAAAATTGATAAATGTAAATAATATAAATATTTTAAATTTATTATAACTTAATGATAAATTATATTTAATTAATAAATTTAAAAGTAATTAAAATTAATAATATATATTAACTAAAATAAATCTTACATATTTATTGAATACATATTACATATTATTTAATTATAATTATAATTTTTTAATTATATAAGAAAATCATGAAAGGGGCATAAGGCATCGACGGCAAACCAAAATTTTCCGTCGTAAGTATTTATGCAATTTTGCCCTAAATTGTCTCCCCGAGAGGCAAGACCCTTCGTATTTCTGCTAGAAGCTTCGTCCCGAACGTCACTCCCGAGCGCCGCTCAAGCCCCGACTGGTAGCATCTTTCCTGTTCATTCTCCCAGAAGCTCCGTCTTAAATCCTCTCATTTCTTCCCTCACCGATCTCCCAACACCGACTAGCGTTGACGGTAACTCGGTGAGTTTAGAGGGCTTTGCAGTTTCATTTCTTAGTATTTCGTAAGTTTCCTGTTGAAGCCCCGACCTGCACTTCTTTGTAGTTTCCCTTCAATAGCGGTAATATTATCTTCTTCTTAGTGACCTCACAATGGCATGTGCAAAGATTCACAACATTGATTTGGACATTTCTTCTACATTCACCATTGCGGATCTGTATACATTGTCACATATTATCTTTGCATTCCCTTAAATTCATTTTCATATAAGCACATAGCCTTTGTAAGTTATGATGATGTCAAAAATGATAAACATGCAACGTACTCGCATGTGATTTTTAAAGCAATTAGTTTAAATGAAAACATAGTATAAATGCACATCACCGATATACGAGAGAGTTTAAATGAACTTTACAATGAGTATGTAGAAGATTATAAAATCGCATTCTCGCATTGATTTGAGTTTCTTCACTTACAATTCTTTAGAAAATCCCGCAAACTCGCCTCCGCTAGTTTCTCCTTCTCAGGTTTTCCCTAATACCATTCTTCCTATTTTAATTTCAAAATTTCTATGATCTTCTTTATATTATGCTTGCCTCTCATTTTTATGGTATCATTCAACATTATTGATTGTTATTGTTGCTTTAAGAGGTTAGTGTTGATTTTGAATGGCTCAGTTGAAAAGATCCAATGGCTATTTCTATGTTGATTTTTACTCTCCACTCACTATTTCACATTTAGTCATTTTTCTTTTTTACTGATCAGTCCATGCTAAAGCTTCTCAAAGGATGATAGCCTGATAGGTGTTTTGTATTTTAGGACTTAGGAGAATAATGAGCCCTTAGTTCTAATTAATCATTGTTAATGCATCACAGTTGCATGTTATGTAGTAATAAGCTCTACTTGGACTATAAAATTAAATTTCCAAAGCTTTTATATATTATGTAAACTTTAATATTTCAGTACTTGTATAAGTTTATGCCATATGTTTATATAGTTGAAGCTACCCATGCTTTTGCTTTCATTTAATAATCACATCAATATATTCAAGAAAATGTTTGATTTGTTAGCTTAATTTATTCAGTAAGAGCACTTATGATATAATTGGTCAAATTGAATTTAGCCTAAATAGGATGCTTTTTGTTTGTGTGTGTGTGTGGGAGAATCTATTTAAGGTCTTTGGGTTACACATAAATAATCAAGCTACAAGTTGAATAACACCGTTCATTTTTTGTTCAAATTTATAAAAATGAGTCAAATTTTATCTAATTTTCAACCTTTTTTGTGCTTCAATATGAAATAATTCAACTTTAGTATTCAATTTTTGGAATTTGATGGTTTCTTGTAACTTGATTTAAAACATACTCTTCATTTAGGATAGCTTTCCTACTACTTTCTAAAATAGCTTTCTAACAAAATTATTTTTTAGTTAAAAAAATTGTACTAAAATAAGAAAGTTGTTAATAAGAGAGTTGCTATTTCCATGTTTTACATTCTTGCAACTTATATAGTTTTGATGATTCCAAATATTATTATTTTATGTGTAGTTATCTCCTAACATTTTTTGGAAGTTTTATTTTTTGCTCTTGTGTGTACTAACATTTCAGGAAAATTGAACTCCAAACTACGAATACTTCAAATCAAATTCAACATGAGATACTTTGTGAATTTGAAGCTTGTACTTTTCTTTGAATTAAGTTTGTGAGGGAGTAATTGTAATTGAGTGAATAAATACACACACTTAAGGAGATCTTAAAAAATTTATACTGATTGTACAGGACGAATCATGTTCGTACGGGACGATCAGGTCAGTTATCTCCTCGAAAGAGCAATGGAACGAACAGGAGTTGAAGGAAATTTTTTTATGTCCTGATGTACAGGACGAGCTAAAAATCGTCCCAGGACAAAATGTTCTCTGAAAAATTTTCGTTCAGATGAAATTTATATTTGTTCTAGGATGAAATACTCTCTGGAAAAGTTTCATCTAGACGAACTCAAAATCGTCCCAAGACGAAATCTCCTCTGGAGAATTTTCGTTCAGACGAAATTTATAATCGTGCAAGGACAAATTGCTCTCTGGAAAATTTTCGTCCAGATGAACTCAAAATCGTCCAAGGACAAACTGCCCTCTGTAAAAATTTCATCCGGACGAACCCATATTTGTCCCAAGATGAAGTGAACCGACTTTGAAAATTTTGGTGATGTTCTGCAGTTTTTGGGAACCGACCTATGGAATAATCATTCGTACTGGACAAACCTAGTTCGTACGAGATGATGATCGGGTACAAATTCATTTCGTACCAATATACATTTGGTTCGTTTCCAACTCATTTAAGTAAAATCATCCAGGATGATCCACGATCGTATAGAACGATCCACTGTATGTTGACTTAAAAATTTACAGTTTTTGGACGGTTTTATGTGTCTTTCCTATATAGAGTCCAATCTAAACTGCCACTTAATCTTTTTGCTCACTGATCTTTGTGCCTATTGAAAGAAGAGTCAAGGAGAGAGTGTGAGAGAGTGTTCGAAGGAGAATTCTTACTACTGGAGCGTGAAGGCTTCACTTAGTATTTAAAGGTAAGAGTTTTTACTTTTAAGTTGTGATTACTTCACTCTTTTCTTTTTTTTTTCTAGATTTCTTGTGAGAAGATCAGTCAAGGAGATCCAGTTCTCTGCCGACACTTAGAGAGTGAATAACCGAAGGGTTCTCTGCCAACACTAGAAGAGTGTGAAAGGATGAAGGGTTCTCTACCCACATTAGAAGAGTGTGAAAGGATGAAGCGTTCTCTGCCTACACCGAGAGAGTGTGAAAGGAAGGACGGTTCTCTGCCAACACTGGGGATAGTGTAAAACGATGATGGTTCTTTGACGCACCGGGTAGGGGTGAAAAGAGTTTTTGTAAAGGCTTCTCCGCCTTGCTGTGGGTGTAAAAGGAGAGTCACTAGTGGTATTAGTGCAATACTCGGAGGGTGCTTTCGGGGAGTTGATGTAGGTCGTGTTTGACCGAACCACTATAAATCTTATGTCTTTTATTTTTTGCTACTTTTTATTTTCTACTTTATTGCTTTTAAGTTGTGGTTGAAAAACTATTTCTACAAAATTCATTAAAGTTTATTTTTGATATAAAATATTCAAAAGAGGGATTAAATTTTAAATTACCAATTCACCCCCCTCTTCGTTAGCCGCTGGGACAAAAGCTTAGGTTTAACAACCTAATTCATAGTGAACAAGTTTCAACAAGTGGTATCAGAGATTTGTTTCAAAATCATAAGTTTAGACTACTTTTTGATTAACGTAGATGGCTACATTTGGAAACCAAAATACACCCGAGAGTTACTCTATTACTAGATCTCCACTATTCGACAATATACATTTTGATTTTTGGAAAACACGCATGTCTACATTTTTACAGTCACTTGATTATCATATGTGGATCTTAGTTCAGGAAGGGTATACAAAATCAACTACACTAGTTGACGGAGTTAGAGTTGAAACACCTTTTGCAGACTGGACAGTAGAAGAACGTGACTTAGAACAACTAAACACCAAATGCTTGAATAGTTTCTTTTGTGCTTTAAAATCAGAAGACTATATGCGGGTTTCCACTTGCAAAAGTGGGAAGGATATATGGGACAAACTTTGTATAACTTATGAGAGGACTAATGAGGTTAAGCAATCTAGACTAAATATCTTGTTGCATGATTATGAATTGTTTCAATGAAATCAAATGAATCCATTTCTGATATGTATACAAGATTCACACAAATAGTCACCTCTTTGCATGCACTGGGTAGGGAACTAACGAATGCTGAAATGGTTAATAAGATTCTTCATTGTTTGCCTACTGCTTATGATGCTAAAATTATAGCAATTATATTGTCTAAAGATCTAAACATTTACTCTATTGACAATCTTCTTGGTTCGTTAATTGCTTACGAGCAAGAAGTTAGCCAAAGAAAGATTGATGCAGGTGAACCATGAAGGGAGAAGAACATAGTTTTAAAAGTGGAAGAGTCTGAGAATGAACACTCACTACCTGAGGATGAAGATGACATCTCATTGATGACTAGACAATTTAGAAGCTTTTTGTAGAGGAAGCAGAAGAGACGCCAGCAATGGAATAGAGGTATATTTAATAAAAATACCAAGATTTCAAATGATGTAATTTTCTATGAGTGTAGGAAACCTGGACATATCAAGATTGAATGTCCAAAACTCAAAGCCACTCCTAACAAGTAGAAGGTAGAGGAGAAACCAACTATAAAGAAGGGCAAGAAGAAGTTTCAAAGAGCTTTCTGGGCGGACTCAGCTTCAAATTCATCAGAGACTAAAAAGGAAGAGGAAGTAACTAATATGTGCTTAATGGCTGATAGTCTTGATTAGTCAGATCAAGAAGAGGTATGTGACTTAACCTATGATAAACTTTTTGAAGTTTCTTAACACATGCATGATGCATATAGGAAAATGAAGAAAATGCATGCTAGTCTAAGTTTAGAGTTTGAAGAATTACAAAAGGAACATGAAATTCTTAGGAAAGATTATGCTTTAATTGACAACAACCACATGAAATTACTTGATGAGTTTGATGACTTGAATAAAAATCATGAAAATTTAACATCAGCCTATGCTGAACTTGAAAAAGAAATTAAAAACTTTAAGGATGAATCTGAGAGCAAAACATGTTGAATCAATTATACAAATTGAATATTGGAAGATATGAATTCATTTTATTAATTGAAGATAAAATCTCTATAGGATAATAGGATACCCCCCAGACTTGAAGATTTTACTAATCCTATTCTGTATCCTAAATTTATACAATCATTGAATAGACAGATGAATGGTAGAAGCCTTAGGAATCCATTTCCAAAAGTCAAATATAATAATTATGGATTTTTTGGACATATTGCTCACACCTGTACTATGAAGATGAAAACTTATTTGGTGTGGAGACCTAAGATGCATAAATCTAGACATATCATACATACATCTGATTATAAATTGCCAAAGGAGAACCCAAACTTATTTGGGTTCCCAGGTCTAACGTTTAATAATTTTGCAGGGTTGCTCTTACACAAGATCTCGTAAGAGCATATGGTACCTGGACAGTGGATGTTCAAAGCATATGACTTGAGATACTGCACAATTCATAACATTGGAAGCCAGGAATTGAGGCAAGGTTACACTTGGAGATAACACCACAAGGAAGGTGGTTGGATCAGGTATGATTGGAAATCTTAATAAATTTTATATTGAGAATGTGTTATTGGTAGAAGGCTTAAAGCATAACCTGTTAAGTATAAACCAGCTATATGATAAAGGATATTGTATGAAATTTTTTCCTACTAGTTGCAAATTAAGCCTAAATGATAAAGATGTTTTGAATGGTAAAAGGGTAAATAATGTTTATATGCTAGACTTGAATTATATTAAACCTCCTACTATTTTTTGTTTGAAAACTGTATTTAATGAGTCATGGCTTTGGCATTGTAGACTTTGTCATTCTAGCATGAAAAATCTTAGGAGGATTACCCAAAAGAACTTAGTGAGAGGTATACCAAAACTAGACTTTACTAAGGACCACCTTTATGATACATGTCAATTAAGAAAGCAAGTGAAGTCCTCTTTTCAGTCCAATAAGGATCTTAGAACTAGTAAACCATTGGAGAATTTGCATATGGATCTTTTCGGACCAGTTGGAACTGTGAGTCTAGGAGGGAAGGTATACGAGTTTGTGAATGTGAATGATGACTCAAGATTCACATGTGTTAAATTTCTATTTTATAAGAGTGAATCATTTGAAGAATTTAGAATTTTTTTAACTTGGATTCAAAGAAAACTTGGATATGAAATTATTTCTATATAAAGTGATCATGAAGGAGAATTTGAAAATGAGATATTTGAGAAAGTTTGTAAGGAGAAAGGAATTAATCACAACTTTTTTGCACCTAGAACCCCTCAGTAGAATGGGGTAGTCGAAAAGAAAAATAGAACATTAATAGAAGCCGCCCGAGCAATATTGGCAAAATACTCGCTTCCTAAATATTTTTGGGCTGAGGCGATTATCACTGCATGTTATATTCTGAATAGGGTGAATGTGAGATCTAAATTAAATAAAACACCCTATGAGTTTCTAAAAGGAAGAACACCTAATTTGTCTCATTTGCATATTTTTGGGTGCAAGGTGTTCATTCATAATAATGAAAAATCTGTCTTAGAAAAATTTAATCCAAAATCAAATGAAGGAATTTTTATTGGATACTCAAGTGTTGAAAAATCTTATAGAGTATTCAATAGAAGAACTTTGGTAATTGAGGAGACCACACATGTTATATTTGATGAATCTGAAATTTTGGAAGAGCCAAATAATTTAGAAGATGAGATTGAGATTAACTCATAAAAGATTGATAAAATGAATTTGGACAAAAAATTGGAAGAAAATGTGAAAAAAATTTGGAGATAGAAAACTCATTGCCTAGAGATTTGAGATTTTCTAAAAACCACCAAAGGGAATTGATTATAGGTGAACCTACTGAGGGTGTAAGGACTAGGCGTGGATTAAACAAAGAAGTCAATCATTCAGCCTTCATTTCAACTATAGAACCCATAAATATTAATCAAGCACTTTTGGATGAATTTTAGATTTTGGCCATGCAAGAAGAGTTGAATTAATTTGTAAGAAATAAGCTTTGGGAATTAACTATAAGGCCAAAGGATCAAAGTGTAGTTGGAACTATGTGGGTATTCAAAAATAAAATGAATGACTCAGGAGTAGTCATTAAAAATAAGGCTGGATTAGTTGCTAATGGGTATAATCAGATTGAAGGGATTGATTTTGAGGAGACTTTTATCCCTGTAGTTAGACTTGAAACAATTAGGGTTTTGCTAGTTTTTGTCTATTTTAGAGGATTCAAATTATATCAAATGGATGTAAAAAGTGCCTTTTAAAATGGGGTAATTCAAGAAGATATTTTTGTAGAACAACCATCAGGTTTCAAAAATTTTAAATACCCAAATCATGTTTTCAAGTTGAAAAATGCATTATATGGACTGAAACAGGCACCTAGGGCTTGATATGAGAGGTTGAGCACCTTCCTACTTGAAAGATCTTTTGAAAAAGGAAGTGTGGATACAACTCATTTTTTAAAGAAATGTGGAAAGGATATACTCATTGTTCAAATTTATGTGGATGACATCATTTTTGGATCTTCAAATAAAAATCTTTGTGATGATTTTTCTAAAATAATGAGTAGTGAATTTGAGATGAGTCTAATGGGAGATTTAAGTTACTTTCTAGGATTTAGTATTAAGCAAATTGAAAAGGGTACATTTCTTAGTCAGTCAAAATATGTTAAGGACATCCTCAAAAAGTATGAAATGGATGATACTAAACTTGTTAGTACACCAATGAGTTCCTCAATTCAGTTGGATAAGGACCCTAAGGGAAAATTCTGTTGATCAAAAGAAATTTAGAGGGATAATTGGATCTTTACTTTACTTGACTGCTAGCGGACTCGATATCATGTTTAGTGTTTTCTTGTGTGCTAGATTTCAATTAGATCCAAAAGAATCACATTTGACAGCAGTAAAAAGGATTATAAGATATCTGTTAGGAACTCAGAACTTAGGAATTTGCTATCCTAAGTTTAGCTCTTCAATTGAAATAATTGGTTATTCAGATTCTAACTTTGCAGGTTGTAGGGTGGATAGAAAGAGAACTTTAGGAACATGTCAGTTTATTAGAAATTCTTTAGTCTCTTGGTCCAGTAGAAAACAAAATTTAGTAGCCCTATCTACTGCTGAAGCTGAATACATTACATTAGGAAGTTGTGGGACAAGTACTTTGGTTGAAATAATAGTTAATTGATTTAGGACTAACTATAGGCACTATTCTAATTTATTATGATAATACTAGTGCTATTTGCATTTTTAAAAATCCTATTCAACATTGAAGAACCAAACATATAGACATAAGACATTATTTCATAAGGGATCATGTATCCAAAGGAGAAATTAAACTCACTCATGTTTCTACTGAAAATCAACTTGCAGACATTTTTATAAAACCTTTAGCCTTTGATACTTTCAGTGCATTAAGAACAAGGCTTGGTGTGATTGAGTTGAATGCTTAATTAAAAATGTTTTCTGCAACATTGATATGTGTTTTTCAGTTAATATTTTTGTGTGTTTATTATGAGTTTTTGATCTTTTGTTTGAGATTTTCTGTGTTTGAGTTTTTGAGATTTTATGCATTTTTTATTGTGTTTGTGTTTTAGTTTTGATTAAGTGCATGATTTGAAAATTTTGAGTGACAATCGTCCGGGATGAAATTTTTTCGTTTGGGATGAATTGTGTCGTGTGTCAAACTGTCGGATTTTGAACCGTTTGTGTGCAGTTTTCAATTTTTTAATTGTCACTTCATCTGTATGATTGCCACGATCGTCCAGGATGAAATATTTTTCAAACGACGGGATGATTGAATGACAGTTAAATGGATAAGGTAGTTTTTAATGCTATATTTCGTACGTACGAACCTTTGGTTCGTCCGAAAAAATACATGTCGGTTCGATGGAGGGGACAGTTTCAACTGCCATTAAAATGATCATAAGTTCTGATCATCCCGGGACGAACACATGTTCGTCTGTACGATCAGTTTAGTCAAAAGTCTATACGAAAGGATGCTTTGTAAGTTGTGTGATTATGAAAAGCCATTTTATTTTGGACGCATACATTCGTCCATACAAAATTTTTTTGTACGGGATGAATTTATTTCGTACGGGATGAACGTAAAATTTCGTCTATACGAACAGTTATTTTTTTAATAAATAGATGGGCTTTTGAACTCAACAGTCACTCTCATTTCACTTTCACTTTCAAATCCTTTCGTTCCTTTGATCCAATGGCAAGTTCTAGCAAGCGTCAAAAGACTCTGACCAGGGGTCCACCTAGGAATTCTTTTGAGAACTTCCTTTCTAAAGCCAATGAAGAATCCTTCCCTAAGTTTGTCTCCACTAAGATCACACCCTCTAGAATCCATATCCAGGAACAACTAACTTTCCAGGTAATGAACTTGTTTGCCTCAACTCAATTTGGTTTTATCCTCACCCTAGTTTATCTCTACAACAAAGAAACCTTCCACTATTTCCTTGCAAACATGTCTTTCAACTCCGACCATATTGTTATCCGTTCCTTTGTCTTTAAGCAAAAAGTTGAAATCACCAAAGCTAACTTAGGAGCCTTTTTAAACTTAAGGACTGAGGGAGCTAGAACACATACCTTGATCACCTCAACTTAATATGAATGGTATGAAATTAATAAAGTGATTAGAGGAATAAATTTTAACGAGCATATGCCTAAGGTTTTCGGTCTAGTTCGTAATGCTCGTATCATCCAACATGTTCTTAGAACTTCAATAATTCCTAAAGCTGGGATAGAATCAACATTATCCCTCTTCTTTCTATGGTAACATTCTTAATCAATACTAAAGAACCTATAGATGAAGCCCAACTTATCCTTGACTATCTTTATGGGATAGCTGAAATTTGTCATGTAGAGCATAAGAGAAAGAAGAACATCGCCTTAGGACATCTAGTTGTCTACATTTAGGACAAGAAATATAATTTGGTTCATCCTGATCAAGAATTTGAAGAACCGCTCTACTACAACAATGGATCATTTGGAGCAATCTTCATAGAAGAACCAAGTAAAACACATGTCATTAGTGATATTGAGGAAGAACATGAAGTTGCACCTGCACCTGCCAATGAATCAAATTATTAGGATTTGGTTCAAAGATTTGACCGTTTAGAGACTCACTTTGATCAAAGGTTTGATCAAATTGAAGCTCACTTGCAGCAGCAGGATATACAACTTATGAGGGATCAGATGAATAATATTAATACAAACATGCTTATGATTAGTACTTATGTTAATATCTTCGGTGCTGCACCTCCTCCTCATCCTCCTCCAGATCAGGGTCCCTCTGAGTGAAAGCTGCACTTGATTTTATATATTTTCTCTAGTTGGTGTGTTAGTTTTATGTTTTAGAAAAATGTGATGCATTTTCTTTTCTTTATATGTTGTTGTTTTTAAATCTTTTGTCATATTGATATCTTATGTTTCAATTGTATTATCCTTCATTTTGATATCAATATAAGTTATCCTATTTTGGCTTTAGTTTAGTTTTTAAAATGTGTGTTTGCCCTTATGACAATCATTAGATTTTTGATCTTAATAGTGCTATACTTTGAAATGCAAGTTAAAATTAAATTCATTAGAAAATCTAATTTTTCTAAATTTAAGTTTTGCTTATAACTTGATGTTATTAAGATTGTTAACTTCATGTCTCTTATTTAGACTACATTAATTTTTAATATTATTATTGCAATTGTGATGTCTTTCTTATTTTGTATTTCACTTATCAATAAATATTTATGCACTTAGAAATATTTAAAATTTTTTATTATTGATTTTGGAAAGATTAAAATTACTCTTGAAAAATGTATAAACGTACAAAAATCAAAAGGAATGTAGAATGGTTCGCAAGTTGAAAAAGGGGCATAAAATAAGCCCACAAGTAAAAGGATGCACAAAAATGTGTCACATATTTGAAAAAGATGCGCAAAGCGCCACATGTGGTAGTTATTTCTTTCCATTATCTTTATTCTTCTAATTCAAATTGATCATCTGTACATTTATATTCCGTATTGAAATTTGAAATATACAAATTTTCTATTCATCCTTGTTGCAATGATTTTCTCTATCTAAGTGCTAAATTGACTCATGTTTTTGATAAATACTTTTTATTATCAATGTTATATCTCTTCTTAAATTCTATGAATTACTATGATTTGCCTGATGTTTTGATTTTGTGTGCAAAATTAATTTCAATCACTTTCAAGGATCAATTATCAAAGGATTATCATATGATTGCTTACATTTCTGGTCTTTTTCTTCTTCTCTTTTTACTGTTGTCAAAAAGGGGGAGAAATTATTTATTCGTATATGTTTTTGTTTTATGTATTTTTATTTTGTTTTGATTTGTTTTTATTTTTGTTTTGTATTTCTAAAAATTTTGAAAAAAAAAATTATGATTAAATTACCCCCTTATTTTCATGTGTTCATCAATTTAGAGGGAGTTTAGGAGATTCTTATAATTTGAAATTATAAAAACAATAATTATTTTGCCATCATAAAAAAGGGGGAGATTGTTAAGAGAGTTACTATTTGCATATTTTACATTCTTGCAACTTGTATAATTTTGATGATTTAAAATATTATTATATTACGTGTAGTTATCTCCTAACACTTTATAGAAGATTTATTTTTTGCTCTTGCGTGTACTAACATTTTAGAAAAATTGAACTCTAGACTACGATGACTTCAAATCAAATTCAGCATGAGATACTTTGTGAATTTGAAGCTTATACTTTCTTTGAATTATGTTTGTGAGGGAGTGATTGTAATTGAGTGAATAAATACACACACACTTAAGGAGATCTTAAAAAATTTATAATGATCGTATAGGATGAACCATGTTTGTATGGAATGATCAGGTCAGTTATCTCCTCGAAAGAGCAATGGAACAAACAGGAGTTGAAGGAATTTTTTTTTAAGTTCTGATCGTCCAGGACGAACTAAAATTCGTCCCTGGACGAAATGTTCTCTGGAAAATTTTCGTTCAGACGAAATTTATATTCGTTCCAGGATAAAATGCTCTCTGAAAAAATTTTGTCCAGACGAACTCAAAATCTTCCCAGGATAAAATCTCCTCTAGAGAATTTTCGTTCAGACGAAATTTATAATCGTGCTAGGATGAATTGCTCTCGGGAAAATTTTTGTCAAGACGAACTCAAAATCGTCCCAGAGCGAACTGTCCTCTGTAAAAATTTTGTTCGGACATACCCATATTCGTCCAAGGACGAAGTGAACCGACTCTGAAGATTTTGGTGATGTTATGCAGTTTTTGGAAACTGACCTATGGAATAACTGTTTGTACTAGACGACCTAGTTCGTACAGGACGTTGTTCGGGTATGAATTCATTTCGTACCAATATACATTTTGTTCGTTTCCAACACATTTAAGTAAAATCGTCCAGGACAATCCCCAATTGTATGGGACGATCCACTGAATGTTGACTTGAAAATTTACAGTTTTTGGATGATTTTTTGGGTCTTTACTATATATAGTCCAATCTAAACTACCACTTAATCTTTTTGCTCACTGATGTTTGTGCCTATTGAAAGAAGAGTCAAGGAGAGAGTGTGAGAAAGTGTTCGAAGGATAATTCTTACTACTGGAGCGTGAAGGCTTCACTTGGTGTTTAAAGGAAAGAGTTTTTACTTTTGAGTTGTGATTACTTCACTCTTTTCTTTCTTCCTTCTAGATTTGGTGTGAGAAGATCTGTGAAAGAGATCCTGTTCTCTGCTGACACTTGGAGAGTGTGAACAGCCGAAGGGTTCTCTGCCCACACTAGGAAAGTGTGAAAGGACGAAGGGTTCTCTGCCTAGACAAGGAGAGTGTGAAAGGACGAAGGGTTCTTTGCCCACAATAGGAGAGTGTGAAAGGACGAAGGGTTCTCTGCCAATACTGGGAGAGTGTGAAAGGAAGGACGGTTCTCTGCCAACACTGGGGATAGTGTAAAAGGACGACGATTCTCTGCCGCATCGGGTAGTGGTGAAAAGAGTTTTTGTAAAGGCTTCTCCGCCTTGCTGTGGGTGAAAAGGAGAGTCACTAGTGGTATTAGTGCAATACTCAGAGGGTTCCTTCGGGGATTGGATGTTGGTTGTGTTTGACCGAACCACTATAAATCATGTGTCTTTTATTTTTTGCTGCTTTTTATTTTCTGCTTTACTATTTTTAAGTTGTGGTTGAAAAACTATTTCTAGAAAATTCATTAAAGTTTATTTTTGGTATAAAATATTTAAAAGAGGGATTAAATTTTAAATTACCATTCACCCCTCCTCTTGGTTAGCCGCTGGGACAAAAGCTTAGGTTTAATAACCTAATTCATAGTGAACAAGTTTCAACAGTTGTCCCATACAAAGACTATATTTATGTATTACATGTGTGATTTAATAAGCAATGTATCGGCTCAATGATAGTTTTGGTGTTTATATGCTAAGAATACTTAATGATGGGACTTATAGCTTTAACTTGATGAAGATGAAATAAATAGACTTATACTCTCTATAGATATGACAGAGCTAACCCCATAATTAATATTTTTTGAATTAGTTTACTAATTTGTACTTGTTAATTTGTGCATATTTGAGTTGAGTATGTTAAATTACTAATTTAATTTATTGAGGCTTTGTTTTGAATGACTTTCTTCATGCTTCTTAAAGCAGGTTTCAAGTACAAAAATTAATTTTTGTACTTGAAAGCTGCTTTAAGAAGCAGGAAGAAAGCCGTCCTAAACAAAGCCTGAATTGGAACTTTTGAAATTGTTGTACAAAAGTACAAATCAGTAAGAGCACTTTTGAAATTAAAATCAAATCATTAATGTTTGATTTGCACCTGAAATCCTATGCAGATCCTTGCTTTGCCGTCGTCAAGAAGATTCCTTGTTCTTTGGTTTTCTTTATTGATTGTTTTTTCATTATACCAAAGATGTTCCTTGACTTCTTCTGTTGTTTCTTCTACTATTGATTCCTCGATTTCATCTACAACTAGTTATGGCAACATTTATGATATTTGAGTTGAGGTGGATTCTACCTATAGCCTTCAATGTTCAAAATCCCCTTATAATTCAATTTAGTCGAATCTATTTTATCTCATTCGTGATATTAAACATCTTTGGTGTTTTTTAGCTACAATATTGCTCATATCCTCAAGGAAGGTAACTCGTATGTTGATTGGCTAATTATGGGTGTACTAAGGACTATCTTATGGATTTATCTTATTCTAGCCTACCTGTCTACCTGAAAGGTCTTATTCACTTGGATAAAACTATTCTCTCTTGTTTTTGTGTTTAATCTTTTTGTGCTATTTTTTTACCTGTTAGGCCTTTCTTTTCTTGATTTATTATTATTGCATGTTGATTGTTTGGGTTTTTTTGCTTCTGGTGGTCATTTTTATATTCCTTCTTCACTTTTAGCATTTATTTATGTGTTTCCTCTGGAATTTTTGTGCTAATGTTTGTTCCCTCACTACTGTTGGTTGTGTTGGTCATTGAGCTGGTTGTGATGTCTAAAATCTTTGGGTGATTTAGTTCATGCCTATTTTTTGCTCATCAAATCGTTTTATAGCCGCTAGTGGTGTTTTTGGTTTTATGTGTATTAATAATTAAAAGGTTGTTTAGTGGTGAATTTTTTCTATTGACCTTATGGTTTTGTTGGTTTGGTGGTTCTGAGTTTTAGTTTTTTTAGCTATTATTGTGGCCTAATTATGATGTGGCTGGATGGTTATGGTGATTGGTGGAGGGTTCAGTGCTATATTTGCTGTTTGGCTGTGGTGATTTTTATATCCTATTGTTTCCTTGTTTAGTTTGATCACTACTCTCTTTATTGTCTATTATAGTGGTTGGGTTGGTTTTTAAATAGATTTGAGTGGCATTTTTGTATTCTCCGTGATCGCCTTATTTCTACATTTAGTCTGAGCTACCTGTGTCCTACTTATTCCTTCCTTCTATCTCGATCTAGCCATTTATGCATCATTTTGGTTATGTACTCTAATTTGGTTTGGAATTATAGTATCCTTTAGCTTTGTTATATTATAATCTTCCTGTTATGTTGGCTGTGGGTGGGTTTGGTGCAACTTCTCTTTCTTCCAAACTTCTACATTCACAGCATTTCACATATTGTAGCAAAGCTAAAAAAAGCATAATTCTTGATGAGCAAAAAGTGATATTGTTTTTACCTTTTGTTTTAGGTTGGGATGGTTACTGGCCTAAATTTTGCATCATTCAACTATTTACAGAAGCATTCCAGGTTTTTTTTTCATTGTTGCAGTCAGGCAATAATTGGTGAAGTTTTGCAGCAAAAAATGTCATGAACGACCCTGGCTTTATCTTAGTAAGTGCAAATGGTGTTCTAAACCAACAATGCGTTGCTGTAAGATTCTAAAACAAGCATATTTCTAATATTTTTTATGCTTTGAAAAAGTGATGGATATATGACTTCGTAAGTAGCTCTTTGAGGCTTGCAATTTAGATATTGGGAAGCATAAATGTGAACTATCTATACTGATGAGCAATCTAAACCTGTAATGATGAATACTTTTATCTAGATTTTTTGCCTAATTATTTGATTTTTATGTTTGAAACCTCTATGATTCCAATCATTTAGCAATGTGGATACTTGGCATCAAATCATCAATTACTTGAGTCATTCATTACCTTAGAAACTAGAAATTTTAGAACATGTGATATAATGTACAGTTGTATATCTGATAGTTTACGAACACTGCCAATGTCAATGCGATGTTTGTCTTCATCATGGTAGTTTGCGAACACCACCAATCATATTTGCTCACTCATGCATAGTTCATGGTCATTATTGTTTTATTAAGATAATTGCTATGATTCTAGACATGTGAAGCAGCAACACAACTCAGAACTACTGGGAAGGTTATTTTGAGGGAAATAACATTGAAGAAGATTGGTACTAAACACGGAAAGTATGGTGTACATGATGAACATTTCCAGGTATTACCACCATGGATACAATCTCCAAACTACAATATTTTGCTACTCGTATGTGTAGTACTTTATTTGTGCTTACAGCTTACAAGATTTGCATTGCTGGAGATGATAAAAGGGGCGTTCTTGATATGTGAAACGCAAAGATAAAGACTGCAACTATAAAGGAGGAGATGAACTCGCTTCCTTAAGAACTTAATTGGTTTTTGAATTCTTGCATCATGCTGTCAAGCAGTATGCAAGTTCCTACATTTTGTAAACATTAAGATTTTATGATTAATGATGTCTGAGATCGTATGTTTTGTATTAATTGATGGATGTATTTGTAAAAGTATATGAATGAAAACAATTTTTATTTTCTCCTAGCAAATTATTGACAATGATACTCATGAATAAATATAATTTTTTGGATTCTATGCTTTTTATTATTATTGCCTCAAGCTAATAAATTTTTTATTATTTCTCTATTATGTAATTTATCTAAGTAATTGCAATATAATGGAGTGATGGATTGATCTTAGTTGTTATGGCCAAGGCATAATAAATGGATAATAAATTTATTTCTAAATATCACAAATTTTATATCCATAAATATATATCAACACTTCAAGAAATTAAAGGGGCATGTGATTTTTTTGGTTGATCATTTCGCGGCCAATTTTTATTTTGGTCGCTATAGGTAAAATGTAATAAATAAAATTAATTATTAAAATTATTAAATAGCGTCCAAATAAATATTCATTACTGTCCAAAGAATTGGTCGCTAATATTTTCAATTTTAGTGACCAGTATTAATTAGTGGTCGCTAATTTAGCAACCAAAAAAACATTTTGGTTGCTAAAAGCCTCAGCGACGAGGCTACTGCAACCAAAAAATTTTTGGTCGCTACTTGCTTTAGCGTCTAAATTATCAATTTTAGCGATTAATTTTGCTGGTCGCTAATTACCTATTTTCTTGTAGTGAAAATAAAAAGCATACTACTAATGCTGGTTAACTTATGAAAGATGTATATGTTGCATACACATATGGAAAGGAGTGTTTAATGAATGTGAACTGACTGCAATTATGAATAAGTAAACTTGTAATAAATAAGTCTTCGAGCATGAACCTGCAAGTCGAAATGCCAAACTCTTGCAATCAGAACTTGCAAATAACAAATTTGTCAAGGGGAAGGGATGAAGGAGCGCAATGACATCTCAATTACCAACAAGAATTCAACACCAAGAAGACACTTCAAAGAAAAAGATCAAATATAAATGGACATGTGTAAGGATGCTCTCTTTGGATAACACAACTTTCTTGCAAAATGAAATCAACAAGAGCTCTACCTATAAGCTATGACATGAAATCTCCAATGAATGTCAAGGAGCCCTTCATGATAATTGAGAAGCAAACACAGATTCAATGAGGACAAGGAAACTCCTACATCCATATCACCAACAAGAATTTTTTTTTTTTTGAGAAACTGCATAAAGCAAATTTTATTGAAAGAAATCAAAGTAGGAAAAAGAAATAAGTGAATTTGGATATCTCACATTCCTCCTTTAATATATTAAAGAAAATAGGAGGAATATGATTAATATCCAAACTTTTCCAGACAAAGTCATTATTTCTAGCATAGTTAGCACAAAAATTGGCTAACTTATTACAATCTCTATTCACAAATTGAATGATAACTTGATTAAAATTCCTAAGAAAAAAGAAATCATCAATATTAGTGTTGTTACCTCCTTGAATTCCCTCCTTGAAGGACTTTTGAATGAATTTTAAGACATTATTTCTAGCATATCACCAACAAGAATTCAACTCCAAGTTGACACATCAAAGAAAAAGATCAAATGCAAATGAACATGTGTGAGGATGCTCTGAGTGGATAACACAACTTTCTTGCAAAAAGAAATCAACAAGAGCTCTATGTATAAGCTATGTCATGAAATCTCCAATGAATGTCAAAGAGCCGTTTATGATAATTGAGATGCAAACATAAATTCATGGCTGACAAGGAAACTCCTACATCCATATCACCAAAAATGATCCAACTCCAATAAAATACATCAAAGAAAAAGATTAAATGCAAATGAACATTAATAAATAAATTAGGTACTCGTGTATTCCAACTTGACATGTTTGTAATTGATTTATATATTTACCCCAATCATGTATGCAGGTAATTTAAAGGAATGGCAATTATTGCAATAGTCCACTCATGAACAAAGTTAAGATAAATGCAATGTACATCATTATATGTTCATAAGCATGATGTGGAAAAGGCACAACAAATATAGCACCTACATTCAATCCAATATGTTGTCCACAAGCAAAATGCAAAGTTAATACATTGAATGTGAATGCCCACTAGTAACATTAAAAGACAAGCATTTAATGCAACATCCCTACAAACATACAGTGTCATGCCACAAATGATATGACATGTTTGTGAGCAAGGTATAAAGGACATTTAGCAGATGAACTAGCTGCCTTACAACACTTCAACAATCAACATCAGAATACAAGCAACCATATTCAACATTATAAGTAATGAAATATAAGGGGATGTATAATTTGACCTCGATTAAATATACAAGCAATAATTCCTACGAGCATTAGAAGACATGCAAGTAGATGTGGCAGTTCACCAATCAATAATATATAAGGAAGTCACAAATATATATAAGCCCCCACAAGCTCTGTAGTAGAAGATAATAGATGCTACATCATCCTTGTAGTCAACCCTATACAATGTCAATCAAATATGTTGATCATTTGTAAGTAAATATGAATGACATGAAACAAATGCAGTCTTCTACAAATAGAAGCAAGAGATTCATGAGTGCACTACAATCCACTCGTAGAAAGTAAAAAGTTGTGCATGATAGTTTACCTGTATGTAATGGGAAATTGACCATAATAAGAAGCCACGCCACTAAATCCATAACATCTATGCAAGTGGATATAAGGTATTTATAAATATTACAAAGTAACCCCGCACATGCACTATATATATATATATATATATATATATATATATATATATATATATATATATATATATATATATATATATATATATATATATATATATATATATATATATACATAAAAGGGGTAACTGTAACCAAAAACTTGTATGTGCCCCAACGAGTATGTTATTGGTACACACGTGACATCTAGGGATGCTGTGCTGGTCAATAAATGAACACAAGTTTGAACATGATCCTCATATGCAGATATATAAGGGTTAATATGGCTTGAACGATTAAATAAATATGTGGTCACAAGGTCGACCGGGATATTTATTTTAATATATTCATATTAGGCCATTAAGGCCTCTAACAAAGAGAATTCATTAACAAAGGCATAAAGCCTACAGAACCCGATCCTCTGTTGACAACTTGATAGAGTCAACAAGGTTTAATCAACAAAGGAGAAATAAATCCTTTTAACCTGATGATGGCCTCACTGAATGCAAATCTCAATCATAGGGGTTCATTCCAAACATTTTAAATGCCATCCCAAATGCCTGAAGATCTAGAAATCTTGAGACCATCCAAATCCAAAATATTTAAAATTTAAATTAACCATCAAATACTTAAAGCAAAATTCATGCACCCTCCATAATAATTTGTTGGGGTGGACAAATTAAAATTTACTTCAACTCACATAGAGCTAATGCCTACTAAAAAATATTACTAAGATCCATTCTCAAATAATCTCTTACCAGTAAGGATATGATATGTATCCTCTAATCGGTAGTTGTGCCTCCAAATGGCATTGCAGTATAACTGGTTATAAACCAGGGTCCTCTAAATCGAGTGGTTTTGCCGCCAAATGGCACCACAGACAATGGTTATGGCCAGAGCTAATATGTTTCTTAGTGGCATCAAATTCTTGAGATATGAATCAGTAGGATATGATTTATAGAGTCGAAGCCCTTTGTTAGCTAAGGTTGATTCAAATTTATCCTCTTAGGCAAACACCCACCCAAGTCTACACGGTCTTCTTTGACGAAGCAACCCATGGCTACCAACAAGGATCCTTCTGTTAGGTTGGGTCGATTACATCCTCTGACTAAGTAAACTAGGCACCATGATGGCCCAAGATGACGGAGCCATGGGATCTTGATCGGGTCCATCATCCTCATAAAATGAGGGTAAAATCTTTAGGTAGTGTCTTATCTAGAAACCCATCTTAAAGTTCGTTAGGGATGATAAGCCCTATAGAACTGGCCCAAGGCTAATAAGGAGATAGAGAGGCGAATCAGTATTTAAAACAAACACAATCTTAAATCCAAAAACAAGATTCACCATAGTGAAAACCAAAGTGCGAAAATTAAATGCGGAAGCAATAATAAGAAAAGAACACACCGGATTTATAGTGGTTCGATCAAACCTTGACCTACATCCACTCCTTGGAGGCACCCTCCAAGTATTGCACTAAAATAAGTGTCTCTCCTTTAGCCCCCACAGCTAGGCGGAGAAGCCCTTACAAATTCACTTCCATCTTCCCTGGTGCGGCGGAGTCGCCGGGTCCTTTGACACCAAAGAGATTTTCTTCTTTGGCGAACTTATCTCGAGACAAGCCTTGAATCTGATGGTACTAAGGTGCGAGTTTGCCGGAGCAACCGTGTGGAATCCCCTCCACACTCCCTTGAGTTCCCCCCCTCACAGGATCTTCTCCCTCTCAAACTCCACCCTTTCCTCTCTCCCTTTCAAGCTCTCTCTTCAAGTTTCCCCCACAAGAATGAAGCTACAATGGCTGCCAAAGACACTTACAAAGTGCCTTGTCATCTCTTAAATAGAAGAGCTAAAAACAAGCTCATTAATACAAGTTGCCGACATTATCGTCCAGGACGATAGACATATCATCCTGGCCGATTAGCTCAAATATGAGGAAAATCGTCCTGAATATCTCCTTGAAATGAAGCCGGATGATGTCCAATCGTCTCAGACTATCTTGCAATCGGCCTGGATGAAATCACCATTAATTGCTTTCCAAAATTGCTAGAGAAATTTTAAAAAAATTGTCCTAAATCGTCCTAGATGATATTTTATAGTCCAGGCCGATCCACCAGGCCGATATCCAAAAATAAGAATTTCCTAAGTAGATCTGGCGGCAGATTCTTTCTGAATTGAGCCTATCATCCTGGCCGATACAAAATCATCCAGGACGATGTGTTTTGCATAAAGACGGCTGCTTTAATGAGGATGCCCTAATTAGGGTTTCTGCTTTTGAATGGATCATCCCGGCCGATATAAATATCATCCAGGATGATATTACCAAAAACAATATACTCTAGGGAACAGTTAGAAGCTCTTATATGTTACAAAGCATCAGGAGCCACAACAAATACAATAGACTCAAGAAAGGAAAAAGTGTACAAACTGACTCAGACCTAGTTTACCCAATCTTGAGCTGGTTCCAAATTGTAGTCCGATCGTGTGAACCTGAAATGTCAGTACATAAGACAGTCGTAGAGAAATAAAAATGTTTGCTATCATCAAAATCATAAACCATTGATCCTCAATAATCTCCCCCTTTTTGATGATGGCAAATAATTCAATTTGAATTTTCAAAAAAGAATATTTTTTCCTAATCTCACCCTCACTAGAATAAACCTTTAAAAATAGGGGAGATAATTATTTTTTAAATTTTTTTTTTGAAAAAAAAGAATACAAAAAACATACAAATTCAACAATACGTTCTCCCCCTTTGACATTATCAAAAAGAGAGGAGGCACAAAAAACAAAATGAACAAAAGAAAAAAAATGTTCCCTCATCTAATGAAAAATAAATATTTTTAAAATGAGAAAGTTACCTATTGGTTTTAATCAAAAACTTAGTAAAATTATATTGACAATGCATAGCCTAGAAAAGGTTAGAAATTCAGAGTTTGATAATCTCAACTCAAGTTCTTTTAAAGGCTCAAAAACTTTTTAATCCAATGTCCAAATCAAGGAATAAATGAGAAAAAGAAACATTAATTTTTCAAAACTCCTTTCATAAAACATATCTAATAGAAGATCAATGCATGAATTGCTGAATCAGGAATCAAGATTTTCAAGCACAAGTTTCAAACATATCAAGGATTTTCTTAGGCTTTTAGTAGTATAAAAAAAAATAAGCATATTTTTTTGTGGGCTCATTTTATGCCTTTTATCACTTGAATGGCTCTTTGAGCATCTTTTGATTTTTAATACACTTTGTATATTATTTTTTTCAATTTGGCATCATTGCGCATCTTTTGGTTTGGCATCATTGGCCATTTTTTTTTATTATTTTCAAAAAATATGCTTTCTTTCTTATATTTTCAAAACGAAAGTAAACCCAAATTATTGATAACACGAACAACTTGATTAAGAAAATTTTAAGGTGGATTCAACAATCTTGCAAAAGATTTCTATGCGATAGAAAAAATGTAGGGAGATGAAAAAAATCAGTTTCAAAATCCAATTTAAAATATGATGAAGATTTTAAATCAAAAGTAGAATAACCTCTGTTAGGAAATCAAAGCCATGGGTGGAGGCAGGGTTACACTTGGAGATAACACCACAAGGAAGTTGGTAGAGTCAGGTATAGTTGGAAATTATAAAAACTTTTTTTATAGAAATTGTTTTATTGGTAGAAGGCTTAAAGCATAATTTTCTGAGTATTAGTCAACTATGTGATAAAGGTTATTACATAATTTTTTTTTCTATTAGTTGCATATTAAGCCTGAATGGTAATGATGTTTTGCATGGTATAAGGATAAATAATGTATATATACTAGACTTGAATTGTATCAAAACTCATACTACTTTTTGTTTAAAAACTATTTCTGATGAGTCATGGCTTTGGCATAGGAGACTTTGTCACTCTAGCATGAAGAACCTTAGGAGGACTACCCAAAAGAACTTAGTGAGAGATATACCAAAAATAGACTTTACTAAGGATCACCTTTGCGATGCATGTCAATTAAGAAAACAAATGAAATCCTCTTTTAAGTCTAATAAAGATCTTAGAACTAGTAAACCATTGGAGATTTTATATATGGATCTTTTTGGACCAGATGGAATTGTAAGTCTAGGAGGGAAGGTATACAGATTTATAATTATGGATGATTACTCTAGATTCACATAGGCTAGATTTCTATATCATAAGAGCGAATCATTTAAGGAATTTAAAAATTTTTTGACTTGGATTCAAAGGAAATTAGGATGCGAGATTACGAAAATTCAAAATGATCATGAAGGAGAATTTGAAAATAAAAAATTTGAAGATTTTTGTAAGGAGAAAGAAATTTATCATAATTTTTCTACACCTAGAACCCCTCAATAGAATGGGGTAGTCGAAAGGAAAAATAAAACATTAATAGAAGCCGCTCGAGCCATGTTGGCAGAATATTCACTTCCTAAATATTTTTGGGTTGAGGCGGTTAGCCCAACTTGTTATGTTCTGAATAGGGTGAATGTTAGATCTAACTTGAATAAAACACCTTATGAATTACTAAAATGAAGAACACCTAATTTGTCA